>JAMJFZ010000199.1:44008750-45367500 GCA_026225945.1 Cricetomys ansorgei | reverse complement strand
TCTAGAGTATTGATCTAATTTAAATACCTAGACTTTATATTTTGTCTCTGTGTATATGCATGTGCATGAATGATTTGTGTAAATACATGTTTATGTGTGAGGTGTAAATGTGCTATAGCACATATTTAGAGGTCAGTCTACACTTTTTGCCTTGCTTGGGACAAGGTCTCTGTTTTCTGTTGCACATACAGGCTAGCTGGCTGAGTTTCTGGGGATTCTTATGTCTCTACTTTCAACCTCACTGCAATGGCACTAGGATTACAGAAACCTTCAACTATGTTTGGCTTTACTTGTGTTTTGAGAATATGAACTCAGGTCTTCACATTTGTACAAATGTTTCATTCACTGATCTCTCTCTTCATCCCTGTGTCTCATATTCTTGGAGTATCGCTTGGAAAGAACACACATTTAGCTTCCTTAACCATTCAGAATAAAAAGTCAGAATGTATATTTTAAATATTTTCCCCTATATGCTAAACAAAATTTTTATATCTCATCAAGCAAGAAATAAGGGTTAGGCATTGCAATGATTTATTAAGTGATTTCAAGTAGCAAGAAAAGAAATTTACTGTATAATTTATTCCCATACAAATTATATGCTCCCAAGCCAGTGAAGAAGAGAACATATACTTCAGTCATGTCAAAAAAGACAAAACAAAACCCACAAACAGTCCTGGAGTTCTTATCATTATCAATTTTGTGCACTATCTACTTACCAAGTAAATTCATGCATGATGGGAGTACAGCTCTCACAAATGACTCATCTTCCTGTTATGGAAGATGCTAGACTGAGCCTTGCCAGCAAATCTATAATCTTTGCAGTCTGATTTAGAATAGTACGAACAACTAATGATAGTTCAAGAAAAGAAATCACAAAAATCTCAAACACTTATGGGAAGCTTTACTCGCTCACTTTTAAGGTTCATTAAGCACTACATACCAGGTCAAAATCAGTTTCGTAGTCTCTGAAGTATTTCACTAGATATCCTTCTTCCAGATGTGCAATTTCTGGTGGACACTTGGCACTCACCATCTCTTCCACAGCTGCCTGAAACTAAATGAACAGTATGTGTTTTCGTAACTTCTTTCTAATGAACTTAGGATATTAGTAATTCTACTATTAATTTGACTAACTAACTCTCTATAAGAATATTTTCATGAGATAATTCTGATGTTAGCCATAATTATGATACTTTCATCTATAATTTCCTATGAATTTTCAAGTTCATATGTGATTGTTTTAGCGTCCATTGATCTTATCAAGATTTTTTTAGGATAATCATTTCCAATTAGCTATCATTATCTTAGTATTTACGTAATACAGGCATTTTATTCAATAGCATTTCAAGGAGAACAATACAAAAATTGAAAAAAGCAATTACCCAGTTAAATAGATCTCAAATAAATGATTTCCTCAGAAAATTCAAAATTAACTAGGAAAAAGAACTATATGCTCAAATATATTCTATTTTCAAGACAACAGATCAAACACTGTAAGCCTATACTTCCAATTATCCAAAATATTAAGTATTTTGGAATAAACAGGAATTATTACACACTCATGAGTCTTATTACTTTCACTTCTATTTGTCTAACAAAGCATGAAAATGAGTATTGCTTAGACATTAAAGGCTTAAGGCAATGTATAATATTTAATCCCTTAACAAATACTAATAGAAACTCACAGTATAGATAGTTTCCAAGATATGGTAACATACAATCATAATTTCTTTAGAAACAGTTCCCACTCCACCCCTGCCCTGCATAATAGGTCATGTTGACATGGGTCAAAGAATTCTTTTTCCCATTTCAGGCTTTGTTATATTTCCTCCCTTCCTTGCTTACAATGAATTGGTCAAGGCACTAGCAGAATATATTCCATCTACTTGAACTATTATTTACAGAAGATTTATATTTAGATGGGTTTCTGTTTAATAGAATAACAAAGAATTTAAATTTTATAATGAGGTCTTTGCTATACTCCATCTCTAAAGGTCTCTTTGATTTGCACATAATAAAACTTTGGATTTGGGGTTGAGAAAAATACTGGGGTGGGTAAGGGACATAAATCCTCCACACAAAAACAGAGAATGGTTGTGATAATTTTGAGATGCTTTGTCCAGAAAAATGAGTGGTTTTTTGTCCACACACACACACACAAAAAAAATACTAGATTGCTTCTGTGCTCATCTGAGACAGAAGCATTTATGATATATATTTCATTAAATTAACCAAATGTTAAGTGATTTTCATTGATTTCTTGAAGCAATGTCCTTCCTCATCTGTCTGTAAATGGCCAATGGGAACTGTAAAAGGATCCCGAAGAACACAGTAGAAAGTTCCTGGAGCATACTTCAGCTTCCGATGACCATGGGGTAAGGGGCTTAGAAGCAATTCCATCCCAGTTTAATGTGAACGTCTCCAAAGTGGGTTTTCCTTTGGTTTGTTCTGTGATATTCAGCGTGACATTACTCCCTTCAAATACTTCATAACCAAGTAGATCAAAGTCTCCTGCATGAGGTATTAAATAGAATTTTAAAAAGATGATGAACTTGACATCCATATATCTAAAAAAGAGATTCAACAGTAACCAAATTGATTATATTTGAAGTTCCATTGACACAAAAAAAGGAGTAAAGGGAAATATGCAGATTATTGTAGTAGAGCAGATTTATTCACATCAGAAACAGCAAATAACATTTGATCCATTTAAATTCTATCTATGAGTTAAGAGGAAACATTATAAGAAAAGCAGGTTATACTAGAATCAAGCAGTAAAGGGGAAGGGGGCAACAGCATATTCAAAACACTAATTTAGTCTGTTTTGATGTCAGTATTTAGTGCCAAAATCTGTTTAGTGCAAAAAGCTGCTATTTTTGTTGGCTATAAATATAGCATAAAGCTGGTTTCCAATAACAGCTTACATTCAAGGGCTTGTGCATAAGGTGCTATTTTGCGACAAGGCCTTGAATTCCACTGCCTTTCTCTACTGGGTATAGTCTTGCAATGCACTCCGTTATGATTTTGCCATGTATTTGTTAAGGTCTCTGCTGAAGCTTCATAGCTTCTCTATGATCTATAATACAAACGAAACACAAGCTTACCTCTAGTTGATACAAAGGTTATTGTGTAGATAAAGCTCTGGAGATCCCTTTTGCTGGACACTTGAACTGAATCTGGTTTTATAGACCAAAGGTCATTTAAAGCTGATTGCAACATGAAGTCAGAAGCATCGACAGGCAGCCAGACTTTGGATGAATTAAAAAAGGAAAATAGAATTGAAATCTTTCTAGGCTATTGCAACCCAACCTGATTTCTTGTACTTAAATTTATTCTTGGTAACATTACAGTTACCAAGCAGAAAACTGATTCAAGGTAGTAGTGTTGATGGTTTAATTGGTTAGTAATGTTTTTGAGAGTAGAGAACCGTATTTTATTTTAACATTCCATAATAATAAGTATTGCATGAACTAATTGATATTTCTTACTTAAGACAACAAAAATAATTGTTTAGGATTTATTAATATAGAAATGTATTTTAACTGATAAGTATTTTGTAGATGTATTACTAAAACAGATTGAAAGATGTATTTATTCTCTATTATGATGAATTTGATTTCTAGTTTTTAAACTTATACCTGTAAGATATATATATATATATATATATATATATATATATATACATACATACATACATGTATGTATTTATACCCCAAAACACATGCATATATATAAGAATATTAATACATTTACACCCCAAAACACACACACACACACACACATGCACATAGTACTTATACACACATATATGCATGTGTTTGGGGGTATAAATGTATTAATGTATTCTTATATATAGATGTGATAGCATATGCCAGAAAGTTGTTTACTATTTTATAATCTGAGTAGAAGCCTTTTTTCATATTTCTTCTCCTTTTGTCTAGCCCACTACTGAAGCTATAGTTTCTAAATTACCATTGCACTAGAATGAACACTTTATATCCATTTATACACATAAAGGCAAACAATCCTCTTGCCAGTATAGCTTACCAGTCTTTTCCATGTTGTAGATGAGTCTATATTGGAAAAGTGAGCATGAGTTAGCTCCCATACATGTGCTGATTACTGTGACCTGCTGAACTTCATTAGTCACATTACCTGTCTCCCAGTTTTCCAATGTTATAACCTATTTTCCAAATTAATAAACAAATTAATATATAGACAAAAATGAACTTTAAATAATTGTAATTTAGCTATTCAATGTCTCTCCAGTGTTCTATTTTAATATGAACAATATTTTACAATATGTTTTAAAAAGTCTTATGAAATGAAAGCTTGATGGTTATAATATAGATATGTCAAGAGGAAATTTAAAAACCACACAGTTATATTAGCCCAACACACTTAACGTGATAACCAAAAAAATGGAGCCTGTCCTCATACATTTACTCTTTTAAGGGATAAGGGGTGAACTCAGCATCTCATAAATGTTATACAGATATTCCAGTGACAAATTCCCATATCAGACACTGATTTTCATTGAAGTGAACCTATCATCACCGCAAACCTGTACTTCTGGAATGGCTGTTGCCTGAGATCTGATGATTTGTTCTTCATTTACTGCATCTCCTGTCTGCTGTTCAGTAAAGTCACTTTTATACTGGTACAGTCCAACATCAACAAAAGCACTCAATCTATACTCTTGCAGCAATATTTCAATGTAATATCTGGGAAATAGAGTAAGGAAGATAAACATTTTCCCCCAAACATGTCATGAAATCTTTTTTTAATGAATAAAAACCAATAATAAAAATAAAAGTTATTAAATTACAATACTGTATAAATTCACAATTAATACAAAGTTTTACAGCAGTCTGTTAAGGAAAATCAACTCTGTAATACACACTCATTAACAAAAAGTTGTTCCTATTTAGATTAGTCAATAAATATTTACTGGAGTAGATACTAGCCCCTATCCTCAAGGAGCTGAGGCAAAATGATGGTTCAGACTGTGATATTAATTCCCTGGAATACAACAGTGAAGATAGGTAGAAGTTAAATGAAGCAGCTCAGAGCCTTGGAGAAAACAGCAACTATGCTTACAGTTATTGTATGTTCTATAGTACAGTAGTTTTATGTGTTGATGTTGAAAGTTTTTGATATGGTTTAGATATTAAGTGCTCTTCAAAAGGCCAAATGATAAAAGCTTGGTAGAGAGTCTATGGCACAAATCAGGTATGAAATCCTTAGCAAGGAAGTCTTTGAGGATATAGCCTAGAGAAAGACACACCAAATCTCTCTTTCTCTATCCCTATCTCTCTTTTCCTTCTTTTCCTGGGTACAATGAAGTGAATAGACTTCCTCCACCCATTACACACACTCTCCCAGGATGTACTGGGCCATCAACATGGCCTTGAGACTGTGATCTAAAACATGAAACCATGAGATAATTTCAATCTTTTTTCAGTCGAATTTCATTATCTCAGGTGTCCATTGGTGACAGAAGGTTGACACTGTTCTATACCCATATGCCATAAAGGTAGCTCAATTTGTCATTTAGGAAATAAAACATTGACTCCAGAACTTTTACTTATTAGAGTGACCGTGTTTCTCCATCAAGGTTAGTACAATTCACAACTCACATCTAGAATTCTTGACCTTTTTAGAATCCCATGGTTCATCTAACTTTAGGTTTAGGCTAAGGGCTAACTGACCATCTCTTTTATGGGAGTAAAATTCTCTTCTCCATCAGAATCTCTGAAAATGTCACTATCATATCCATCTTTGGTGAGAACACATATGAAAATAGTTCTAAATTGAATCATATTGCATGGAAGGCCCTGGGTAAGAGGTGTTTATGATGAGTGGGATCATGGAACTTTAGGTAGTCTTCCCATTAAACTGGTATTGGAGGATTATAAGAGGCTCTGAGGTACCTTAAGAATTGATTCACACCTCTGACTAATCAAAGAGGCCAAGACCAGTTGAGGAGCATACCCATAGAGACACACTGAGCTCTGCATCCTTATTGGCCTCTTAATAATATTAACTATGCATTAGAAACCCAAACTAAGCATTGTGTTGACATTATTTTTTTCACTCACAAATGTCCCATAAAATAAATGTTATTTTTATTCTCTTCAAAGGAATGAAAGAGACCTAAAAAATTTAAGGATTTAAAGATTTGTTGCTGTTGTTGTTTTAATGGGTAACCTTACTCAATATGTAGAAGAAATCAATGAATAACAAATATATATTAGCAGTAGCACTCATAACATTCATATGGTTTTGTGGAGTTATTTTCTTTCTAGCAATTTTCAAGTGCTCAGATATTGGAACAGAGAAGTTAGATAATGGAGTGCCTGAAAAATCAGTCCCAAAAAGAATTAAAATCAATGTTAAATGTCACAAAATTACAATCTCTGTAATAGAATTTAGAATTTAAATTTACCTACCTAATATCAACATTTTTGAAAATATAGAACCAAATTTAACAAATTTATGGGAAGTAACCAATTATAAACACTCTTATGGTATAGGACACTGAACCTAAGACTTTGTACACACTTGGCAAATTTGTTATCACTGAATAATGCCCCCCAGCCTTTGAGAATTATTAACTCTCTAAATTAAGCCAATTGGCCATTGTGTATACTAGTAACATCAAATTAAAATGTTTTAAAATATAAGGTTCCATTTTAAATGCCACACAGTAACTTAAATACAAGAAAAAATACTCTTACTCTTTTCCTTTCTGAAGATGAAGCTCATCTGATCTTTGTGTTGAACTTGAAAAATAGCTTTTGGCATTGGCAGAGTAATAAGCAATCCTCACCTTATTCCAGAAAGAGAGAAGAAAAATTTTAAAATAAAGCTTTACAACAATTAATTATCATTTATCATTACTTCAAATTTTGAAATTTTATCAATAGTAAAATGTGAAAATCCATATTTTTCTTTTAAGATCTGTTATTCATAGCAATATGAACTTAAAAAAATCATCAAATCTTTATTTATTCCATTCTTTACTAATGCCAGTATCACTACTGAAGTCTACTGCATAGTCCTAGACTTTACAATAATAGAATTGCAGAAAATAGTAAAGATACAAACTGGACATGGAGTTATTATTAACATTATTGTTTATTATTATTATTAAATAGATGGGCTTTTTAAAAGAAAAATCTCTTAAATATTTGATCTAAATTACTGAATTGTATGTACACTAGAAAGTTTCCCAAGCTAGCTAAATATGTAGGAGAGTGAGAGGACTTTGATCTTCTCATAAAGAGTGACTATATCATCCTTGAATAGGTGTGTGAACAAACTATGAAGCTTTAGAATTTATAAATTACAAATTACATTCTCAACCTATACAGCCAGCATGGGGAAACATTTTGTCAAATAAATTGAGTACTAAAAGTGTGATTTTTTTTGACATTTATTTTCACATTCTTAAAACTGTCTTGAGAGAACAGTTCAAAATACTAAAACTTCAAATGAATACTGATGCTCAATAGGATATTTGTAAAGTCATTAGTAGTGAGATATATAGGCTTTCTAAACCCATTAAATAGCATAGTCTGTAATTTAAAATGGCAATAAACAATAATTATACTTACCATATAATACTAATATGAAAAAGATGACTATGAAATTGGACTTATGATTCTATCTATGCAAAGACTCAAATACAGATTACAGCATTAAGACAGATTTTCATCTCATATCTGAGAAAATGTAATAAGATTTTTGTATTCTTTTAAAATTTCCCTTATTTTGGTTATAATTCCTTCATAATAAAGAAAACTTCCATTGTGTGTGTGTGTGTGTGTGAGTGTGTGTGTATGTGTGTGAGTTTATATGTACGTTCCCCTTGGCAAATGATTTAAATAATGGAAGTAATTTTGTTTGAGGCTGTTGAGTTCCTACTAGAACTTTATAATGTTGATAACAATTGTGTCAAAAATAGAAGGACACAATCTCATGAAATCTCATAAAGTCTTTAATATATTCACTGATTTTGATTAGAATAAGTAAAACATATTAAAGAAATTATTATAGCGTTTCATGCTATCCAATAGCATCTGTAGGTTCCCTACCTTGTCCTCTCGGTGTCCAGTCTGGCTGAAGTAAATAGCATAGCGATCATCACCTTTGATATAAAATCTATAAACATCAGACTCTGAAGGCACCAAAAATCCACTGAAGCGTGCAACAAATGTATCTTGTTCCATGGGCCAAACATAAGAAGCAGAATCTATCCAACTGGCACCCATGTATCCTGGGGTATGTTCACTGTATTCAAGTATCTCTTCAAGATGGACTGGCTGACTGTTATTCCAAACTTCAATCTGTAGGCCTCTTCCACCTAAATATAAATGCAGTAAATGAAATTGTTTATCAGGATCAAGGTGCAATGTCTGAATGGCCTAATTGGTGGTAGTTATTGAGGGTGGAATTTTTAGAGTATGTATGTCCACAGTTACAGAACATTATATGGGCCTGATTCTAGAGACAGAGTGATAGCCCTTTACTCTTTATTATTACTTGATTTTCCTGAGTTGACATTTCCACCCATATTAAACATGGAAATGACTGTGTGGATTGTATTTATTGTGCATATTTTAAACATTTTATACTTAGTTGATTGATTCTGTGCCAAGATGCCACCTGGTTTTTGGATAGAATCAAAGAGGGGATATTCTCAATTAGGTGTACCTATACTTGTATGATAAACTCTAACATCATCTGTTTCTTGGATAGAATCAAAGACGAGATGGTCTCAATTAGGTATAACCACATATGTGAGATAAACCCTGGATTAATCATTTCTCAATCAGAAAATAATTGTCAATGTCACATCATCAGGCCAACACCTTCCCTCAGCAGCCTTTAGTTGGTTTACATCTAGGAAATGGCTAATTCTCTTCATCTGAATTTGCTGTGGAAAAACCTGAGCAGGTCAAAATTAACCTTTTATGGTATCACCATTCACTGAAACACAACTCTGAATCATCAATCATTAATATCAAAATTATTTTTTAAATTGAGAACTTTTTCCTGATATTCAAAGAAAGGAAATCTGGGAGGCTGCAAATGATAACTTATTATACTACAATCACCAATAACATAATAAAGAATAGATTTTGCTGTGTTCAAAAGATGTGCAATTGCTGCTACACACAGCCTTTAGAAGATGCAGTATGCAGGATGGCCATGAATGACAATCTCATAGGACCATAATGAGAAAGTCTGAAAAAGAACTTTGAGTTGTGTTTCTTTTCTCTATTTTTATGTCCAGATTATTCTAGACCAGTAAGACTTAATCTCCCACACTTACATTTTTAAGCACAAAAAGTATTTTTTACTTTTTTAAGAAAAAGCACCATTTTTATTTTTGAGATTATAATTTAATTACATTTCCCTCCCTTTTATCCTTGAAACCTTCCTATATACCGTCCTCCCTCTTCTCCAGATTCATGGCCTCCTTTTCATTAATTACTATTTCCACATATATACATGACTATACCAAATAGACTTTGCTCAATCTGTACAAAATTAATTGTATGTGTGTTTTCAGGACTGACCATTTGGTGTTAGATAATTATTTGGTGTGCTCTTCTCTGATGAAGACAATTTATCCTGTTCTCAACATTCCTTAATTGCTGGTAGTTCTTTGTGTAGGGTTGAAATCTCATAGGCTGTTAAAATTTCCACATTGATTGTGCCTATATTCAATAACCACAATGGGATTTAAAGAAGTAAACTATTTCATTTTTTTTTTCAATAAGGTCACACTATTTTACAAAAAGGTGTTAGAATTTAGGATCTGATTTTCTTTACTAGTACAGCTTTGATGCGACTGTCTAAATACAAACATTGCTTGGGGGCTGGAGAGAGGGCTCAGTTGACAAAGTGCCTTAAAAATATCTATGAATCTAGAAAATGTAAACTGAAGAGATTTGAAGAAATTTATTCAAATTCCTAAAAGTTCAGTTAATATTTTAAAACCAAGAATATATATCAGTAATAATTTTTCCTGCAAATACAGAAATTTCCATTCTCACTTACAGTAACTTACCTGGATATATGGTTTTGGGGATCTTAGGTTTGGGAGGAGTTTTACAGTATATTCTGTTTTCTGTAACATTCAAAATATCACAAGCTTGACCTATACAAAATCAAACATACAGAACTATTACAAAGAGGCTTTAGAATGTAAATTATACCAGCCTATCTTGAAATGCTTTTTAAATTTATTAGATTTATTAATTTGATTTTACAGTTGTTTTGCCTGAGTGTATTATATATACCACATGTTTGGTTGGTGCCTGGGAAGATCAGAAAAGGGCATCCAGTTCCCTGGAACTGGAGTTATGAATGTTGCAAATCACCATGTATGTGCTGGAAATTGAACCTGGGTCCACCATGAGAGTATCAAGTGTTCTTAACTCCTGAGCCATCTCTCCAGCCCTTGAAATGCTTTTTAAATTAAAAACATCATATTACCAATGGCAAAGCTAGTACTTTTATGTCCTTCATATAGTCTCCAGTAGGCTTGTCATTCACTAGTTGTTACACTTCCATGAAAGAAAATTGCTTCCTGAGATGATATCACAAATCTGAGATAGAAAAGTACTCAATTTCTGAGAAAATATTAAAAAATGGATAAAACTACATGTAAGTATATCACATGTCATTTCTGAGTCCAAAGGGAAGTCTTCAATTTTACCTTTTACTGAGAAGTAAACATGCAAGAGGTTCAGATTGTGTTAAGGTAGAGAATTCCCAGCCCTCTTAGGTGGAAACAAAAGTACCTTAATTTAAGTTCTTCAGCAATTTATAAATGGTATTTTAATAGGTTGTCTGAGAGCAAAACAGATGAGGGTCTCAAGAGGAACATTTGTACTTCTATGTAAACGCACATGCACTTGATAGAAGAGTTTGCATTTTAGACTTTAACACATGCCTCACATAAGGCGAGTCCAAGCTAAATATTTTTTGAAATAGTAAACGTAGCTTATAAAAACTGAGGACAAGGAGAATAGGGAGTTATATCTTTGCCAAGTTTCATTTGGTGGCCTGGAATATTTATACACCAAATACTCCATTTTGGCAGAGTCACAGACTGATTCCTTAAAAGGTAGCAAAGAGCAGGAAAAGGAGGCTATAGCAGGGACTGTGTGTGCCTAGTGCATAGACAGATATCTGTCCCCTGTCTATCACATGATGGGATTTCATTGTGACTTTGGTGGGAGGAACCCCACCATTGCATTGACATATGTCCCCTTAATAGCTGTGTAACTCCTTCTTCCAGAAGAGATCTAGACAAGACAAACCACAGTGACGTGTCAGCAGAGAAGCAAGCCCCGGGTGCCTTTATAAATGGGAAGCATGTTAGTTAATGCTGATTCCAAGGCCAGTACCACCAGTAATTATTGCTAATGCTTGAAGAGTACAGCAGAAATTGTTAAGAGAATCGCCAAATAACAATTAAAATCTCCCCATTGTTAGCAAACTCATTGAAATGAACTACAGTTCAAGAAGGGTGTTTAAGAGAATATCCAGGAGGGTGTCCTGAGCTGTGGTGAGGAATTGGGGTGTGGCAGCCAGGATGGTCTCAGGTGTCACACCTGAAGCTCACATCCCAATTCCACAGGGTTGCAGGGAGTGGGAAGAATATTAAAGCCCTGGAAGCAAATATTTAGTGGAAATACCCAGCTTTAAATAGATGACAACAGTGAAAAGGTGACTTTCTGTACAAATTACTAAAGAATAGTCAGGATTTGTTCTTATAAAGTAGTCTATTAAAAAGTATAAAGAATACCTCCAACTAGAACTCTCACTGGAAGATCGGTCTGATCAAAGAACTGCCCGTATATTGTCAGTATGGTACCGCCCTGAGTGCTGCCTTTTGAAGGTGAAACCATCATGACCTCTGAGGAAGAAAAGCATGTTATTAAAATGTTGTAAATATTGAACATAAATCCAACTTGCTTCATTTTACAGAGATTTCCATATATCCTAGTGACCATAGCTAACACAAGAAAATTTCAGTTCAGGCTTTCACTGATGTGGTCCAGACAACAGGCGGGACTTATTATGTGACTTTGTTGGGCCTGGTATGTTGTCCTTGAGTTCACTGCAAAGCCTTAGCCTCCAGACTACCGGAATCACAGGCAGAAACTGCATATGGCTTTTGGACTGACATCTAATATTTTCTCAAAAGACAAATACATTTAATTATGTTTGTTGTTGCTGTTGTTGTTGTTGTTGTTATTGTACAGAAAAGGTTTAGCTATATTATTAAAACAGCCTAGTCCAGATATTTGGTAAATCATTACTGATTTTTTTTCATAAATATTTTTTCTTCTTTCTGTAGTATTTAACGAGATCAAAAAGTAGGTTGACATCCTGTTTTCTAACATTACCTCATTCTCAGGACAATAACAACTAGTAATCATTATTATATCACAGTTCTATATATTATTAATACATGTGGATTTTGCAGTAAATAAATTTGAAGGATAAGTCAAGATTTTCTGCAGCTGATTGATTTGAAGATTCACACTGTTCCTATATTTTTAATGTCCTTGGAATCTTGGCCTGTCCTTCAGCTACTTCTGACCCAGGAAGAAGGACATTCTAGCAGACTTGATATTTGCTTCTGACACTCTCCTGGGAGTTTAAACTGAGATTATTTCAAAAATAATTAAATCAAATTAAAGTTGCTAAGGGTTTCTTGTGGGCAACACTGAGAACACAAACCTGAGAATACTGACATGTGGTTGAAATTGAGAGATTTTTAGCCATCAACCAACAGAAGCTGAAGTGGGCATATTTCAGTGCTCTTTCTGCTAGTATGGTGAGTTTACTTTTCAACCTTACACTAAGAATGGCTTTGAAAGGCTCTGGCTCCTTGTTAGGCCTTCAATTACATACCCCATGGTGGGTATTTTTCATTTTCTATGTGGTTACTATTTTTGGTTTGATGAAATGAAGTGTACAGCACCTCTTTCACATGAAAATGAGGGAAATGTCACATACCTGCATACGTTTGAAACATTGAAATTTTATTGAGTGATGAAACAAAATATGTCATTTTCTCTGAGAAACTCCTGATGGAAGAAAGAAAAAGTCTTAAAAAATGACCTTTACAGAAGAGTTTTGTTATCCAGTTTGGTTATTACAGTGGTAGAAATTATGGTCCAGCTTGAAGGTAGCAGGGCAGAACCATTGGAGGAAATCAACAGAATGTTTCATATCTTCATTTGCTTTCTGGTAATCCATGTATATAAATTTCTGAGAACTTACTAAACTGTATACTCCAAATATCTGCTTTTCATGATATGCAAATATTTTTTAATAAAGTTGACTTTAGGGACTTTATTTTTGCAAAAGAATTAAAACAGAACCCAGAAGGAAGACTCTGTTTTACATAGGTGAACTGTTCTATTGTCCACCCACACTGCCCCTTTGCCTAGCATCACCCAAGGGTATAAGAACACTGAGTTCAGTGTACTCAGTTTATTGTGTCATCTAATCTTCCCACATAAGCTGTGTGATGGAGATGAGGATCAAAGAATTAATTTAGTCAAGGATGCAAAAGTAAGTGGCAGGACCAGAACTAAACAACCCAGGCCACTTGAATCCAGAGTCTAGATCCTTACTTGGGACTACAAAGTACTCATAGCCTGCCCACTAGTTTGTATTATAGTAAAAACTGATGAGAGTAAGGTTTCATTCACTAGGCTTAAATCATCTTTCACAAACACAGAGATCTAACACTTTGTATATATTTTTGATAGACATTCATTATTCCATTGTCTAGAAGGTTGAAAAGAAAAGAAAGAGTCCTGAAAATTAATAGTTTTCATAATTATTTCAATTAAGTAATAAATATAAAAAAAAGAAATTCAAATGTTAACTTAAGAGTCAAATACAATAATCATAATCATAATACACTGAACTATTTTCTAGGATGATGCAAGTGTTGTGGCTGAGAACAACAGAGAACTCTGCTACAAATCCAATCCAGGCTTGGCAATAGTCACTTTCAACACTAAAGTGACTGAAAATATTCTATATTAAATTTGTTATTTAAGAAGGTCATCCTAATTTGTCTATTTTCATATCATAAGCTTTTCAGTTGATTCCCAATGATCTGAAACCATGCCAGCATCAATAATACTGTGTCTGGCCAGATACTGCATCTCAAAAATTAATGCTGCTTCTGAAGTTATCAGGAAAATTGCCTCATGAAATAAAATTTGAATGTAATTTATTGTGGATGACACTGAGGTGATTTCCACTAATTTATTGATAATGACTAGGCATTTCTCAATTAAGACAGCCTCATCTGAATCTTATCAGTTTGAAACAGCTGTTGTTTGAACTTGAGGAAACAGAGCATCAAAGGCTGGGCTTCCTAAGAGATATACAGAATGGGTGCCAATTTGGTCTTTGTTTCTTTTAACATGCAGAGGTGTTCCTGAAACTTGTAACAAATGAATTTTAAACTTATAAAATGATTTGACACTTTTTAATAATACCATGTAATTTTAAACCAAGGATTTTGATGTGGTAGATGTCATATTTTGATAGTTAACCTTAAATTCCTAATACCGTTTTTACATAGAAACATACTTTTCTAAATTATAAGTGATTGGCACAAAATGATAAGCCATGGTATTTCTTTTTTACCTTCTTTTTTTTCTCATTTTGAGACAGGGTCTTGTTTTGTAGCTATGGTTGCCTGGTAATCACTATGTGGCCCAGGGTCTACTTGAACTTATGGAGTAAACCTTCTGTCTAAGCCTCTCAAGTACTGAGATCATATGTGTGCACCACAATTCTCAGCTAATCCTTAGTTTTTAAAGAATGAAAATGAAATTGTAAATCAGGACCACAGAAGTAACAGTTTAATGGAGTATTTTTGTCAATATTATGTGTGAATTTGCAAGCTTTAAAAATTATTTTTTTGGAACAAGATCTCACTTCGCATCCCAAACCAGACTAGAACTTATTATATGCCTCAGGTGGATCTCAAACTTATGGCAATCCTCCTGTAGCTTTCTTGAGTGTTAACGTTACAGGTATGAACTTTCCTGATCAGCCTTTGCTGGATTTTTAAATGGAGTGAGTTTGTAGCTGCAGCCGATTGATTTATGTACACTGCACAATCATATTTGGCCTTGATAACTCAAACCATTTACTTTAGGATAATTATATCTTTGAGGGATGCATGATGGATTTGGCAATTAATACTTTTCATAAAGACTCAGAGGCAAGAATTCATCATATTTTATCTTAGAAAAAATGAAATTGAGAGCCTAAAAGAACTTTATGTGGTCCTAAAAATCATTTTAAACTCAGAAATTGTTGGTTTTAACACTGTTTTATAATCTTTTTAGTAAAATTCTACTGCCTAATTTACAAATTATTTATACATAATTCTGTTCTTGCAGAAAATAGCTGTTAAGTCACATGGAAGCCTAATTTTTTTTGCCTTGAATAATTTCCAAAGATATGTTCTAATATATTTATTATCTTTTACACTGATTTGTTCTTGAATTATACTAATCTTCATGTTTCTCTTCCAACCCACATTGGTCTATAATAAAGTATCCAGGTTGGATATCATTTTGTTGTAAAATTCTTGCTTCTATGTGTTTAGAATAGATGAGCTTAAAATACAATAGTAATGGACCTCTATCTAACTATAATTGTGGTTTCATGCAGGGAGAAACAAAATCTGAGTCCCTTCCCCTCTTCAGCCTGTGACACTGACAAGAATGACATCATCTACTTTTATTGCACTTCTGTCATTTATTTCTCACTTTTAATCACTGAACCTTTCTTTAATGACAAAATGAAATCCATAGGCCTATTTATTGATTCACCACAGTTTTATTTGTATCAGATACTAAACAGTATCACTCATTTGGATGCTTCTCAACCTGCTCATTTTCTCAATGAAAGGCACTATGACATCTGGGGCATAACAATTCATTTATGTTTGCTACATAATGGTCCTGCTCACAAGAGTCATTAGCACGCCCGGTTACTGACATTCAGGAAATGCTGCTCCGACTCATATCTTGAATTGTTCCCAAGAGTGCAACAGTCCTGCTTGGTAAGAATCCTAGATCATAATTTTAGATCGTGATGAGATGTGGTACTGAAGACTGAAACCCTCCATTAGTCATGGCAGGGTGCTAGAATGATATATCCAAGACATGGATTTAGACAGCATGCATTACTTGTTAGATGTTTCTGATTAACTACTTAATATTCCTTTCATGTTTACACTGGAAAACAGGATGGATGACATAGCTTACTCTAGAGACTCTTTGGAAGATGAAACTAGATAACACAGGTAAAGTGCATAACATCATGCCAGCCATTACTTAATTATTTTATACATGATTTTGCAACATAATGCAATATGTACATTCATATTTTTCTATGGCTATATGAAAGTCTCTTTTCCTAAAATATGAGTATAGAAAATTGGAAATAAATTCTGCTTTTACTAAAAGAAATACCCTACATTATTAGTGATGATACTAAGATATACAGACTTGAAAGATATTATCACCTTTTTAACATTTTGAATCTAATATATTAAAGAAAAATATCAGGTAACATTAAATATAAGTTTTTTATTTATGCTTATATTAATTCAAAAGAAATTTTATTTTTGTTCCTAAAAGAATTGCAATGAAAACAGGAGAACAAGACATAAAATAACATCTTTTCCATATCACAGTTAAAATGTCTCTTTCCATCATTTTTATAATCTAGGTTCTCAATAATGGAAAGAATGCTTTGTGAGGCATAAGTTATAAGGGAACAGGGGTTACAGACTCTTTAAATGTAAATTTGGGGGAAGAAAAATGGTTAATCCTTTAACCTCTGCATCAATAGAGCAAAGTAAATGTATACTTTTTTATCCATTTTAATAAATTATGAAAATTATTATTTACAAAATGGCCTACCTTCCGTAATCACTATCTAAAATGAAGCTGACATTGTGATGACCTGGAATTGATTAAAATACACAATTAAATTCACAGTCACAAGAGAACAATAATTGTACTTTAAAAGGCTGATTAAAATTGAGAGAAATTTATGAAAACTGTACATGACCCATAAAGCATCAAAGAAGTGAATATTGAACTATTTTTAAAGTATGTACAATATAAAAAATATATACATGGGCATTTTGAGGTTAACACTGGAACATCTGACAAAATATGATTACAAATGATGAGTGATGAAAGATGCATATGTAATTGTGCTGCCCTGAAATTCTTTCACTCATTCAGAAGTTAGTGAATTGTTAGTTTGGAGCTTTGGCCAACAGGAGCAAATACAGTGAAAACATAGCACATTCCTTCTCCTAATGCGACATAATATCTCAGGGAGAGTAGAGTCAGTCAAGAGCAATGACACAGAGAACCAGTCTTTGCAATAAGGCTGTGGTGGAGGGGGAGGAAGAGAGGTCTGAGCATGAGATCAGAGGTCTGAGGAGTTCTTGACCAAACATTTTGTCTGAAATGTTTGGGATAGAATGTTTACAAAAGGTCTGAGACAGAAGATAATTAAACACTCATATATATATATATATATATATATATATATATATATATATATATATTTGGAGTTTACAGAGTGAGAAGAAAAGGTGCTAAATTAAAGAATAAATACAACAGTAGAATTAGTCATGAATCCTCTGAAGGAGCAAAGCAATAAAAAAGAAAAATATACATTATATACAAACCTTACCAAAAAAATGTTAGACAGGCAGTGGTGGTTCACACCTTTAATCCCATCACTCAGGAGGCAGAGGCAGGTGGATCTCTGTCTCTGTGAGTTGGAAACCAGCCTGGTCTACAGACAGAGTTCCAGGACAGCCAGAGTTACAACAGAGAAACCCTACCTTGAAAAACCAAAAAAAAAGAAAAGAGAAAAAAGAAAAAAGAAAAGGGAGGGAGGAAGGAAGGAAGGAAGGAAGGAAGGAAGGAAGGAAGGAAGGAAGGAAGGAAGGAAGGAAGGAAGGAAGAAGAAAGTAAAAGGCATGGATTTGAGGGGAAATAACCTGAAGGAAGGAAGGAAGGAAGGAAGGAAGGAAGGAAGGAAGGAAGGAAGGAAGGAAGGAAGGAAGGAAGAAGAAAGTAAAAGGCATGCATGCATTTGAGGGGAAATAACCTGGGGAATGTCTAAGAAAAAATAAAAGCCAGGTTTTGCAAGAGGAATGTCATCACTTACCAATGTAAGTCCCAGTTGTCTTACATGTCACAGACCCTATATCTCCATTGGGATGATCGAGTTTTAGACCATACCTAGCAAAGTAAATATGCTTACATCAAAGTTCATACTTTGACACTAATATACTTAGACAACTTTATTCCCTAAAAATGTCTCATTACTTTATAGCATGTGTCCAGATAGCAGCTATTACTGAAACTAAAATTACAGCAAAACCTAATCATTTCCTAGGCTTTATTGAATATATTTCAATCAAGTTCATTTACCAGTGAAGTAGCATATGATTAATTTTGGTATTTTTATTAATGTTACTTTTTTATTGTTTTTTTTGAGACAAGATTTCTCTGCTGTAACTCTAGCTGTCCTCCACCCACTCTGTAGACCAGACTGGCATGGAACTCACAGAGATTAGCCTGCCTCTACCTCCGAGTGCTGGGATTAAAGGCATGCACCACTATCACCCAGCTTAATGTTATTTTTAAGGAATTTAAAAATGCCATAACATGAAAGAATGATTGGATAAAGTTATTTCTCAATGCATCTTAGTACATAAAAACCTAAATAGTATGATGCTACATTAAAGACATACAGATGTGAATAGGGAAGAATCCAGTTACATTAAAGAATACTAATTTACTCCATACAAGATTATTATAACAATATAACTATGCAATTGCTAATTATTGCTACTTAGAATTATTATATTCATAACAATTTTTATTTAAAAATCATTTTAATTACTTACAAATCATCAGAATGTGGTATGAGGAGTTCACAGGGCATTCCTCCAATATAAATTCTGTATAGATATTTTTATTAGAAAAAAAATCAAGTCATATTTAATAAATCATTTAAAATTCTACTCTTTCTACCAAACTCAATGGCTAAGTTATTTTTTATCTTAGTCACTTATTATATATACATCATTCACTTCTCAAACATCTATTAACTTGGCACTGGGGCACATATGAGAATGTGAGACTTCTCTACACATGTGGAGCTGGCAATTATTTTGGAAATATTGATAAATATGATAATCATAACATATTTTTATATGAATTAAGCATGAAACAAAATAAGAACGCATCCACTGAAAGTTTAATCAAGTCAAATAAATTATATTTCATAAATTTAATATCTAGGAATTTAACATCAGAGCACGTGATGTTATCACCAATGCTCACAGTTGACAAGTATTTCACAGTATGCGACTTTATTATGTGTAGCATCAAAACACATCCCCCAACTTCATTAAGTGAATTCCAAGCTACATAGAGCTGTTAACTATAAAAAATAATGACTTTTGTGAGAAGAAAATGCTGACATTTTAAATGTACTTTTGTACACAGTACTTTTTCAATTTCTTAAATCAAAATATAATTCCATCATTCCCCCTGATTCTCTTTCCTCCCTCAAACCCTTCTGTGTCACTATTTCCCCCAGCTCCTTTTCAAATTCATGGAATATATACAAACTCATGTATACACACACACACACACACACACACACACACACACACACACACACATATTACATTTAACTATTATATTAGATTTTTAAACAAATAAAAAGAAAACTAAATAGTTATTTCCATTATGGAGCTCTGTCAGTCAAATTCTCCTTTTAATCTTTTGTCTTACTCCAACTAAATAATAAATTTAGCAGCTTACCAGCTAACATAAGCTCTTATTAGATAACTTTAATCCTTGTTATCATGCTATAATTTAATAATTATTAAACATCAATTTTCTTCCATTTGCAGATGAAGAAACTGAGGCAGAGAGGTGTAGTAGCTTGCCCACATCTAGCTAATGAGGGGTACAGTAAGAACTCAAACCTATGGAGTCTATGTTCTCTTCCATGTGGTTTAACTTCCCTGGTAGAAAAAGTATGTGTGTCTAAAAAAATATAGTATTTGAGCTTAAACATATATATCTTTTAGAATTTTCCTTGTTGAAACTTCTGGATTAAAAACCTGTAAGCAGGTACAAGTTCCTCAACTCATTTGAGTGTCTTTTATGATTTGTACCTAAACCAGTCTGGGAAATATGGCTGAACAGAGAAGGCCTGACAAGTAGAAGGTCTCTCGGTGCACAGGCTCTCTGAAGCTCAGGTAAAACAAAGTGTCTTTGGAGCCTAGCATCATAAGCAAAGGTTCACATGAGATCACTGCGTACTTAAGAATTCACATCCTCTCTGTAGGTGAAAGGTTTCTGCACTTACTTGTAATCGTTCAAGATTTCCAAATTACAAGAGTTAGGTAGGCTGACTTCTGAGACTCCTTCTGAATGATTTTGTGATTTCATAAAATAGGTTTCATTGATTTCTTGGTATAGCACAGAAATAAATTCCAAATGTGGGAAGTGAAATTTTTTTAATTTAGTTTTATTCAGTGTTGTTGTATATGTGTGTATGATGTACATATATGAGATCTCATGTATGCTGGGACTTCCATGTTTGCATGTGGTGGTCAGAGTATAACTTTCAGGAGTTGGTTCTCCCCTTCTGCCATGGGCTCTGAGGATTAAACTTATATGGACTTGTTTGCAAATACTTTGACCTGTTAAGATACTTTGCCTGCCCAAAATCTCATTTTGAAGCTTATACTTTCTATAAGCTTCTATAAGTTTCTATAAGCTGGAATCATTATAGGAAAAGATAGGTGAGAACATTATCTATTAGTTGTAATATAAGCCATTCACAACACTGAATTATACTAA
Organism: Cricetomys ansorgei; assembly: GCA_026225945.1. Classification (NCBI taxonomy): domain Eukaryota; kingdom Metazoa; phylum Chordata; class Mammalia; order Rodentia; family Nesomyidae; genus Cricetomys; species Cricetomys ansorgei. The sequence goes on along the minus strand of JAMJFZ010000199.1, from coordinate 45,346,507 downwards.
AGCGAACACTCTTTACTTATACTAACTAATTTGTGCACATAAAATGTCTCTCTTGTAATTATTTTCATACATATACATATCTGTTATAAGCAATTGTAAATCCTTATGAACTACTGCGAATTGTGAGTTCTAGCTCACAATATACCAGATAAATCATTTTGATTTTATTTAGTAAAAAATTTTATATTGAGTCTTAGTATGGAATCAATACTTTCTTAGGTAGGAAATGGACATCTTCTAATATTTTGCAAAAGGGATGAGAAACCCCCATATATACTACAGGAGATTGATTCAGTGACAGCAGGAATTACCAGTCCAAAATGTAGCAGTTGTTTTCAATGTTAGGTTAGTAGCCAGTGATATAATCTGGGCCACAACTAGTAAACAAACCGAGTAACCAAGATGAAATCCTGGTTGTTCATGACTTGTTGACTGTGCCTATTGTCAATATTCTCACCTGTAACAAAGTGCAGTAAAAATCTGTGGATTTGTGTTAGAAGCTTTGAGTTCTATGCCTGACCTTGAATAAGGTATACATTCCAGACCTTGGGTATGTCTACATGTATGAAATGTGGCTGGATAAGTAGTAAGTTTTCTATTAATGAAATTACATGGCTATAACCCAGTTATAACAGACTTTGCCTTCACAGAAAAAGGAGTGATTTCAGAATAGAAAGGAAGGCGTCAAGTATAGTCTGATTTTCTTCCTATGACTGAAAACCCTGATCAGTCCCAACCAATTATAATGGGCTTTTGTACCCACTCTATTACTTTCAGTATTTAATATCTCATCTATGAGTTAGAATATATATAACTTAGATATATTATAAGTTGTAATATATTATATGTTCTAAGAATATATATAAGAATACTCTAAGAATATAATATTTCCACAATAAAAAAATTACCTCAAAATCCTAACATTTCTTCCATTTGAGCTCAATGCAGTATTACTTCCATAGACGTCAGTGAAGAGTCTGCCTTGGATTGTTATTAATGTACCTAAAAGCAAAGCAAACAAAATCCTCAATCTCCATTCTGTTAGAGAGTATCTATCTGTACATTTCATTCCAAAACACTATAGATTTTCCCAATGAAAGCAGAATCCAGACACCTATATCTGATGCTTAACACTGTTTTTCAGCATTGGTTTAAAATATCTAAAAATACAGTAAAACATGAATGAACATCAGTAAATAATCATAGATTAATATACTATAAAATTAATAACAGAATGAATTTCATAGTAAATACTATTTGAATCAGTGTTAACTTAACTCAAATAAAAACAATACAAAAGTGAAATAAAAAGCTCCTGCAAATTATATGGAAGTTTTATGTCATATTTATATAATCAGAGTGTTATGGCCTTAACACTTAATATGAAGAAAAAAGATATTAAAATCTACAGATTGGATAAAGAAAATTAAAAATACTTCACAAAAGAGCTATTAATGAAAGTTTAAAACAAATTATAAATTCAAAATAAATTTCCCACATATAAAACATGTGAACATTCAATATCACTGAAACAATGAATTTCAAGTATGAAAAACATGACTACCTTTAAATTAAACCAAAAAACTGGTATGGTGGTTCAAGCCTGGGATTCTAACACTTGGACAGCAGACATAGGAGGATTGCTGTGAATTCAAACCCAGCCTGGTCTACAAAGTAAGTTTCAGGTCAACCAGGAATATGTAGATCTTGTCTCAAAAAAAGCCAAAAAAATGAACAATATTTAAAAGAAGACAATGAAACATAAACCTTAAATAAATTTGATCACATACAGCAAAGAAAGACTTATTTTTTTTAGTTTCAAACCACTTAGTTTTTTTAATCAGTTTTTGAATCAATTTTGAAAGTTGTCACCATGTATCAGATAACTCCTGCCTTCACCTCCTGAGTTCTAGAGTTACAGGTACATGCAGTCAGCCCTGACAAAACTCTTGATAAGAATTAGGACTCAGGAAGAAGAAAATGGCATTCTCACATATTTCTACAAGATTATAAACTGATATGATCATGTTATTTTAATGAACATTAGCTTCTAGCTGAATCTCTGACACGGAAAAAAAAAAAAAAAACGTTACTAATGATTAAGATTCAGCCTTTGAAAATGGTTTTTAAATTAATCATTATTTTTGTTATCAGAAACGTAATACACTTTTATATACTAAAAATAATTGCCAAAAAATTCAAAGTATTTTAATTGTTACAGAACAGACCTGGAGTCCCAGATAAAGGTGTGATACTCCTTATTGTTGGGGTTCTGAAACTTTTTGCCTGTAAAATATCAATAATCATATCAATTAGAATTCCTACCTCTAGTTTAATTCTGATTTCATGACAAAATCTGTTTCTTATTTTATATATATTTCAACATTACCCATAATCTGACTGTCAGAATAGTTTTTCATATAAGAAATGAAGTTTAGGACATTTTCTATTTTTTTCAAGATCTTTTATTTATTCTCTAAAAATTGGCTTTCATCTCACAATATTGGTAGTCTGGAGTCTTAAAAGTCAATCATTCCTTTGTAAGCAGGGTAAGCCACATCACAGTAATAGCTCCCCAAGAAAGACTTTCAGGAACCAATAAAATAAATCTTTAAAACCTGTGTAGAGGAACATTTAATCTTTTAATCCAGTAGCATGGCTGCTCTAGCATAAGGTTACATTGAAAGGCCTGTGTGATAGATATTTAATCTTTTAATCCAGAAGCATGGCTGCCCTAGGGTAGAAAAAATATTAGTACATGCCTTTAATCCCAAGGTAGCACACACCTCTAAATGCAATTCAGACAACAGTGGTGCAATATGCCTTTAATCCCAGCTCCCAGGATGTAAAAAAAAAAGCAGTCATTTTAGAAGTAGGTCACAGTTCTCAGTTCGTGGCTCTCAGTTCATGGTTCTCAGTACAGAGTTCATAGTCAGTTCAGAGTTAAGAGAGAAGCAGTAGTGATTGAGAGAATGGAAGGAGATGGAATCAGAGCATGCTAATCAACTGAGAAGTGGAAAGTCAGAAGCAGATTGAAGTACAGAATGAGTACAAGCCTTTAATTCCAATTCTGAGAATGAATCAAGAGTGATATTGGAGATGAATCAGAGTGAAGAGCAGGCAAAGTGACTAATCAGAGAAAGAATTAGCAGAGTGAGGGCATGTCCAACTCTCATGATATAAAAGCAGGCTCTCAGCTCAGAGAGGCAGAAAGTGAGTTAGAGAGTCAGTCAGATAAAACAAAGAGGAGTTTCAGCAAGAGTCAATGTCAGAAAGGAAAAATGAGTTTGGGAGAAAAAGTCAACTAATAGAGTCAGTTTGAAGACCAACAGAGCAGTTCAGTCACAAAAGTTGTGGGAGTTACCCAGAGTCAGCCAGAGTCAGTCAGAAATAGTCAGCTATCTCAGAAGTTCAGTTTGAACCAGATATCTTGGAGAAGAGTTTGAGCTCCTTTAGGCTCATTACATTAGCAATTGTATAGAGGGAGAATAGTTATCATTCCTATTTAAAATGGGGAGGTGACTTCCTTGAAAGAAAGGAGAAAATAAAACTGAGAGCAGAATTTAGAAGGCGGGAAATACATGAAGAACTGGAAAATGAGCTGAGGATATGAGCATTTAAGTCATTGATAAAACTAATGTAAAGGAGAGGGAAACAAAGCAGAAGTAAAAGAGATTCAGTTACTATGAAAGACAATTAAAATGGGAAATTACCTCTCCCTTCTTGTTACTATATCTTTTAATGTTGCATACATAGATTCAGGGCAGGGAAAGGGCTATTTATTTTTTGGATAATACAATCTCTGATCTTTAGAGGGTTTTAGCATCTGTACAATCTAACAGACTAGCTTCTTCTGAACTCAGAGCAGTACTGAACTCAACTGACTCTTCTGGTTTGCTGATTCAACTCTCTCACTGTTCTGGCTCAAACTCTTCTCCAAGCTGACTGGCTCAAATTGACCTGTGGCAGCTGACTGTTTCTGACTAACCTCTTCTGCTCTGGCTGACTCTGGCTCCCACAACTTCTCTGACTGTATTGTTCTGCTAGGCTTCAACCTGACTCCCATTGTTAGCTGACTCTCCAAACTCACTTTCCTTCTGCTGAACTGCTTCTGTTTTCTCTACCTCAGAGTGCCTCCCACTGCCTGCTCTTCACTTTGATTCATCTCAGATGTCACCTCCTGTCTGACACTCACTCCTTCTGAGCTCTGATTCTTGTTTCTGCTTCTACTTGCTTCTGTCTTGCTGACTGAAGGTGTGTGCTACCATTGCCTTCTTACTACTGGGATTAAAAGTGTGTACTAACATTCCTTCCACATTCCATTCAAACCACACAGGCCTCTGAATATGATCCTTTCTTATAGATCCCTGGATGTGATCCCTTCCTAGCTATTATACAGGCTTTTCAATGTGATTCTTTGCAAGAGTGGTCATGTTGCTGGATTAAATGATTAGATATTCCTTAACATAATATGGAGCTGGATAACAATCTATAAAATTAAAAATTAAAAGTCTAGTTTTGTGAGAGAAATGTAAATCCAATTATTAGCGATGAAAAGATCTCACATACACTGAAGCTGCATGCCCAGCTGCTGGTGAGCCCTTTGCAAGTGTTGTTTTCTGCAATAGGCACCCCATCCACACTGACTCTAACAGTATAGGTGTCTTCTGGCATTGGTCTGGAAAATAAGGAGGAACACATGAGACACATGGCAACTTTTATTCAGCATAAAGCAGTAATGAGAACAATGCTCCAGGCTATATCATTGTTGAAATAAAATCTCAAATCCTAATGGATCTATTTGAAATTTTACTTTGTTTATTTGTTCATTTGTTTGCTTCAAATCAGGGTTTCTCTTTGTAGCCCTGGCTGTCCTGGAACTCACTCTGTCCTCTAATTCACAGAGCTCTGCCTTCCAGGTGCTGGAATTAAAGGCATGTACCACTACCACCAGGCTGAAAGTTTCACATTTATACTATGAAACAGAACTTGATTCAAACCATTTTATACTGCAAATTATAATATAAAACAAATGTCTATAGTGGGAATGAATATAGGTTTTTATTAAAAAACAATGTAAATAGTACAACAACAAGCAATAATAATCATGTAAAGTACACCACTGTAGGGTACTTAGTTACCCTGTGCTATGCTTTTTAAAATCTGCTAATCAGGATTCCCATTAAGTAAAGTTTCTACAGTCCCCAAATAGGCAGCAAGCCTAATGCAGAGAAAATCCTTGAGAACTTGTGTTTAAGTCAGTATTAAAAGTTGCAATTTAAAATAGTCTAATTTCTCCTCTACTTTGTTAATAACAGAGATTAATTTGATCAGACAGCAAAGAACTTGAAATGTCACCATACAAAATGATAATCTTTAATTGCAATAAGTATATGATGATTTGAAAAAGGTTAATTAAACTGAACAGGAAAGCATGATATGAATATTTTGAGGCATCTCATTACTAATATTAATAGTAGCCATTTATTTCTTAAAAGAATTCAATAATAATAAAAGTAATAATGCCAGTAATAACAGAATGGGTACAGAGTATATATTTGTACTGTCATCATGTATAAAGAGTATTATAATTGACCAAAAAGGTATAAACTAATATTGACATCTTGAAATAAAATATAATATATAAAATATAACCTGTAATCAGAACTATTACTTGTAATAGGCAATGATCCAATTGTTAAAATACTAATAGACATAATAGGCTAAAAGACTAATTCCTAACATGGTGAAAATGATGCTATTAAAAGTACATTTAAACAGACCTAGTATAGCATGTAATTTGAGTTGAATGACTTGAATCTTTTTCCACATCACAAGTAATTGACTGGAAAGAAGAAACTAATTGCACATGGTTTCCCAATTCAGTATTGTCAGCTCCGTAGTTGAACTGATTTGCTTGAGAAAAACCTGCAAGAGTAATAAATCTCTATTATTAATGACATTCTATTTCTTGAGCTCTAACAGTTATACCCCAGTATTGAACCATTCACAATGTAATAATGTATAGTACTGAAGGAAGAAATCAACCTTATTTCATATTTATCCCTGTGTTCATACTCTTTGAGAGCATAAATATTGGCCTTGAATTAACATATTCATCAAAATCGTTCTGTTAAAATACACATAAAACGCAGAGAGAGAGAGAGATCACAATTTCTTTCATTGATGTAGTCTATGATCCTATAAAATGAGGCTTTCTGTGGGGATGTACTATGTAGGTTCTACTTAATATCATCGAGAAGTCCTTTGAGGAAACAAAGATATGTGGGACCTTCAAGAAAGAATGCAGACACACAGATTAAGCCAAAGTACCCAGGGACCTATTTGCTGAAATTATATCTAGAAACAAACTTAAGAACAAGAGTATGTAAAGCTAACTTTTTAAAAAGAGAACTGAATACAGACTATTCCTTATACTACACAAAACTGCTATGCCCTAAATTTTGATTTCTTTTTTCTGTTTTTCTTTTCTTTTCTTTTTTTTAATGAAGGGTTTCTTACAGCCCAAGCTGACCTTAAACTCCTGATTCTCATGCTTAAGTTAACTGAGTGCTGGAATTTACATGTGTGAACTGTCATATTGTGCCTTAATGCTCCACATTTTAAGCACAGTTCTTATCTAAGTATTGAAAAAGGCAGCCAGCTAAAAGCTATTCACCATCTACTACACAGGAGTTAGATAGTAAGCTACAGGCCCATGGCTACGTGTCTATATGCTAGTCTTGAGTCTATTAAGTAATACTGATCATGTTCCTTCCATATCACTCATTGTGGATGCCTTTCTTCCTTATCCAGCACCACAGATAAGCAGATGACCCAAGAAATTTTCATCTCTCAGTGTTCAGAAGTCTTAATTGCCTTCCCTTTGATGAGTTGTATTGTTACCTTTCACAGGTATCTTTAGATATATGAGCCAAGAGATGTGTTCCCCAAATATCATAAATTCCAGATACACTCCTCCCATCATCATTAAGCAATACATCATTACTTCTTCATGATAAGCAGAATGAATTATCTCTAGTCATGTACTCAAAATGGTTGGTGAAATAAAGCTAACAAATTATAGTCTTAATTTCAGTTCAAAAGTAATAGATAGTAGTAGTTATTTCTGTTTGGTTCAGTTCAAAACCCATGTTGTAATCCTTGGGAGAAGCATTTCCTGCCTAGAAACTTGGACAGCAAGTTCAGGACCAGCATAAAGTTTCTCTACTACAGGCAGAAAGGCATTCAGTGATAGCTTTGGGGAAAAATAATGCATATTTTTAAACATATGCAGCATCCATTGCAGGACTGCTCTTCACAAACCTATTGCATGAGCCTTGAGCTGGCCAGGTGGAACACTAGTGTCTTGAGTCATGGAATCAACATGCATGCTTCATGCCTCTGTGAGGACACTCTTTCATGGGAGTTTATCTTGAGACATAGATTTGCATACTTTGTTCTCACTGCCATGAGTCCCTTTACCTGCTCATTTCTAAGAGATTCCTGTTCTGACCTTTCAAAGCTTTTCCTTTCAGACCCTGAATAATCATTTGCTACTACCTTGGAGTCACATACAGATGTTACTTAATCTTGAATCACTTTCTTCTGCATGCGAAGTCACTGACTGTACAATCTTTACAACTCAAACTACCAGGGAGCCTGAGAGTAGAAAGTGAGATACGCATTCACAATGACTTTGTAGCATTTGTGACTGGAATCAAAGGTGATGGCATGGTGTGACATGAGACACGGGAGATATATGATAAAGATGGTCATGGGAATTGTTCAGAGGGTAGAAGATCTCAGAATATCTAAAAGAAATGTGTTTAAGGTAGGGAAAATAAAATGTACCAGTGCAGTGATGGGACCATATTTGTAGAGCCAAGTAATAGAAACTATGGTTAGAGAAGTCTAAATAAGAAGTATTAAAAAAAGAGAGAAATGTAGATGTTTGGATAATTTCTGTATGTAAAGAAACACTCAAGGCTTTCATGCAGATGAGTGGCCCTCCTAGATTCACTGCTATTCTGACAAGGAACTTCTCAGCAAATGATGGAAAATGTTAGGATTACTTATTCGCTCAAGAGAATATTGAAGGCAATGAGTACAGAGAACGAATCTTGGTAATATTTTCAAGAATTCTACTCTAAAAGGAATCAAAGAATTTGGATCATAGCTGGAAATGGCAGGCAGGTGGGACAAGGAGGGTAGTGATGTTCGTTTAACATTATTTTTAGGTAGGTGTGCTGGCTAATCTTATGTCAACATAACACAAAAACTACAGTTAGCTGAAAGGAGGGAGCCTTAATTGAGAAAATGCCTCCATAAAATCTGTCTGTTAGGCATTTTCTTATTTAATGATTGATAGGGAAGGGCTCAGCCCATTGTGGGTGTGAACATCCCTGGGCTGGTAGTCCTAGGTTCTGTAAGAAACAGGCTGAGTAAGCCATGGGAAGCAAGCCAGCAATCAGCACTCCCCCATGGCCTCTGCATTAGCTCCTGCATCTAGGTTCCTGCCCTGTTTAAATTCCTTTCTTGACTTCCTTTGATGATGAACAGCAATATGGAAGTATAAGCCAAATAAACCCTTTCCTCCCCAACTTGATTTTTTGGTCATGGTGTTTCTCCCAGCAATAGAAGTCCTAACTCAAACAACAGACAAAATAAAAGTTAATTACCAGGCTGACAGAGCTAACAAAACAACACAACAAATTGCTAATGCAAACTACTATCAAATTAGTCTAAACTTGCTGTAAATATGTAAAAATGAGGAACTCTACATAGGAATAATTAAACATAAAGTCAGTAATTTATGATTCATAAAATGTTTTATAATGTTAAATAATATTGAAATCTAAAATAAACCCAAGAAATGAAAGCAATGAATAAGAGTAACTAAGTAACAAATGATTAATTAAAATATATCTTTAAATGTTCTTCAAATAATATTAAAGAGGTACTTATTGTTATTATACTATAAAGGTAAATCATATATTTATGGAATTATCCAAAGGACAATTGTTTTATAAATTTAATTTCTTAGAATTTTGTTCAGATTTCTTAAAATCTAAAATTACTAAATTTTGAATTTTAAAACTATGTGCATTTAAGAATATTTTCCTAAAAATATCAAAGCACTTAACTTTAACATTTTAGTATGTCAAAATTTTTGACTTATACTGAATTTGAAATTACCAACACTTTTATTTCATACTAAATTATTTCCTGCTATATCATTAATGAATATATATAAGCTGTTTGAATTCCATAACATAATTACCTTCAGACTATACCCCCAGAAATAATAACTTAATATCAACAAACAAGAAAAAAATGATGAGCCCAGAAAGGTCAATAAACTTAAATTTCTGTGTATAGTACTATTTATAACAATATAAATGACATCATGACATAGATATCCTGTTTGTTATACTAATTAATGTTAGGAAAATGTAAGTAAATCCAGAAAGATGTGATGTGACTCACTGTTAAAGTACTGAATATTTTCACTGTTCTACAAAAATTCAGTAGATCACATGCATGCAATACAGTCTAGTTTAATGTACGGCTAGAAGCAAGGCTTTGTTGTGACAGATGCCCATCACACCCCAAAGCCTCTGGCTTCCAGCACAGGTAAAGCTATCGCTGCCTTTTAATAGAGTCCAGGCTTCAAAATGTTGGATCCTGGGTTGGCATCTCAGTACCAGCACTTCCTGCCTGGTTAACTTTAAGCAAAGTTATAAACTCTCTTATCCTCCTCATCAGAAAAATACCTATCTTCTCTGCTATTGGACTGTCAGGAATACTAAGTGGTGGTGCACAGTGCTTACCTTGGTAAGTAAGATCTCATCTAGGAGTTCTTTAATGACCTACTGTCTGTCATAAAAGCTCTAACATTTAGGTCCAGTGCTAATATCCCTTTTAAAAATAACTCAGGATCCAGAAAACACCATTATTTGTTATCAACTTTAACTTCCACTTTCCCCTATTTTTCAATTATTCCCCTGTCCTTTCATTCATGTGTAATGGAAGAAAGACGAAACTCAGCAAAGGATAGGGACCTTAATCTTCGAAACTGAAACCTTAATCAGACCACATATTCATCATAAATTAATGACAAATACATTTATAAATCTTGCATATGAAAGATGCTATCATTTAATTTGGAGTTTTAAAACTATAAAGGAGATTACTAATAAAATAGAGTTGTGAAAAAGATACATGAAAAGCCCAAGGCACGAGCTTACTACCCGCTCTTTTTCTTTTGCCAACTTCTGCTTATCTTTGGAGTTCACATTGAGTTTGTAGCATACAGAAGAGTTGCTGGAAACTAAAGAATGGAGAGTTTTGCTTGTGATGTGCTATAGGATGTAACACATGTATTTGTTTTCACATTAGGTACATTCTGTACTAATGATTGGTTAATACTGTTTGCACTTGGGCAATCTGAAGACAAGTACAGTATTCAATAACACCAACGAATGATGGTATTGGTTTTACCTCAGAAGTAGGTATAATATCAAACATGTATATGTGAATATGTCTATGTAAAAATAATGAGAAAATATGAAAAAAATCAGAGCTTTTTATACATTTTATTATGTATTTTGCCTTAAAACCAAAGATAATGAGGCTGGAGAGCTGGTTCAGTGGCTAAGAGCACTTAGCTGCTTTTTCAAAGGTTCTAAGTTTGGTTCCCAGTGCCCACATGAAGCTCACAACAATGCCATGGGATATGACACCCAGCTTCCCTGGGTACCAGGCATGCACATGGTCCACAGACACGCATGCAGGCCAGGCGAAAATAAAAATAAAAAATAAATGAAAAGAAATGCTGAAGAAAATAAAGAATTTGTCTAATGTTAAGTTATTCCCAAGGCAGAAAAGGGAGTGCAAACAAATTATTTGTTAAAATTAATTCTAAGTATAATTCAAACTAAATCACTGGGTAAAAAACTGACACCTCTGAAAGTTTTCCAAAGCACGAGATTACAGGAAGGGTTGGGTGTACTCAGGAAACAGAAAGGATGAGTCTTCGAATGGAAATTCCTTAAATGTTGACATTTTTTTTTTTCTTTTGAAGAGAAACCGGAGATAGGAATTGCCAGGCACACAAACCTGGTTCTCCTGATAACAGCCGTGCAGCAGTTACACCCACATTGCTATCATGGAAAATGTCAACCTTGTTTAAGCTGGCCGCTGTCATGCACAGACAGTGTAGGCTGTTTTTGTTTCTCTAGTTTACAAAGCTGACTTGAAAGTGAGATGTCCTTAAATGTCACTGGGAGGAAAGATACAGAGAGTGGTTGGAAGAATAAAACCACGCCTGTAAGTACAGAAAAAGAACAAAAATAAAAGCTCAATGGGTAGAACATAAACTATGTAACAGGTACCTTGCTTATGTTACCTTGTTCCATAATCACATGAGTACCAGCAGTTGGGAAATGATACCCATTTTACTGGTAAGAAAGTCAATGATCACAGAGGTAACTTGCTCTGATGTGAACTGAGATTAAAAGCCAGTTGGACTGTACCAAAACCCACATCTTTTCCAAAATATAAAGTTTATCTCAATATATGTGCCAGTTATTATCATAGAGAAACAGATAAAGAAATGAAAGCCACACCTCTCATCTTACTGACTTTTTAAAGCAGAGAAATGACAAGTAGGCTAGGAAGACAAATAATGTAAAGTATGTCTTAAAAGCAACAAAATGTGGTTGTGGATATGCCAGGACCATGTAAGTGACCGTCCTCATCAAGTCAGTCATCATAGAAGGACAGGACTATTATTTCTATGATGTCATTGTTTAAAACGCTTCAGCTTAATGTCATAATTGTAATAACAAATATCAAAAACAACACATTTGCTTTTTCTTCATTTTTTCCTTCAGTGCTTGGGATGGAACCAAGGGTCTAGGGTATTCTTGTCAGTAAACCACCACTAGTACACAAACCTCCAACCCTAAGCATAGCCCTTTAACAAAATAATCCATAGAAAACCTTTGCCTTTTAGTAGCCAAGAATCAGTCAATAGTCAATTTTCGAGTAAGTAGAATCATAGATAACTCAACTTCCAAATCAATATGTTCTCTAATATCTTTCATTTGCATAATGTTTTATAAAAATAAAATATTCATTCAGTGCCTTTGGTGTATAAGTTCATTATCATTGCTTTAGGCACATTCTTTATATAATCATAGATATCCAAAAACTTATACTAAATTTACTTTCTTGTTTAAAACTGAAGCTATACATACAAAAAGCTATACAGACTTAATGTACTATATACAATTTATTTAGCTTTGAAGTTTAAAATATACCCATAAAACCATCACTACAAGCAGTCCTACAAACATATCCATCATCTCCAAATGATTCTTCCTAGGCCCTATCACTTTTTTTTTAAGTTGTAAAATGAGACTTAGCATATAAGAGTCTCCCTTAGCAAATTTTAAGTACACAATTTACATCATATGATATATAACAGATCTCTAGGCTTTACTCATTTCTCATAATTAAACTTTGTGCAACTTGACCAATATCCACCATTCTGCCTGCTCCCAACCCCTGGCACCCTCCATGCTAAACTCTGTTTCTATAAAGTAGCAAAAACAATATTTAGATTCAGCTTGAAAAGAAAGACATATAGTGACACAGTTTTAGTTAGCCACAGAGTGTGATTAAAGAGGAGAGAGGAGACAGTAAGGTGAGGACACAGGTGTCTCCAGTTCAAACGGGGTCTAACTCATCCATAAACTCTGCCAAATGTATTCAGAAAGTAGGGCCAGAAGGAAAAGGAAAAATCTACCTTCACACTTTATGCTTCATTGCTGAGGAATATGACCCTAATTGCCTCAAGGGTGACAAATGGACAAAGATAACAGCGAAGGAATGGTGCCCTGTGAAAATACCCTGGAAACAGAGTGCAGTTCTTTCTAAGCAGACATGTTCTGGCTCTGTGTACCTAAACATCAGCCTGTTCCAGAAGTTCAGGTTTGGAGACAAACCGAAATGTTCGGTGTCTTGGTTTGCTCTTCTTTTAACATGGGCTTTTCTTTTGTGACATTTAAATTTCCAATGAAAACCAAATTACTTCCAGCATTTTACAATATAAAGTAGATAAGATTACAACATCTTAAATATCTTTAACAAATACATAGTTTCCTACTTTTAACTGCATACAAAAGAGGCCATTTAAACGTGTATTGCTCACCATTCAGGAGTATGATCTGTTTTAAGCACATCATTGAGGTACTGAATTTTATAGAATTGTTGGAAGTAATAAAATACATTTTAGCATATGTGACAAAAATAACTGTTTACTTATGCCAACTTCTTTTACCTCTCAAGGTTTACTTGTTATTTTAAAGACCAAATAGAAGATTTTGTTAATGCTTCTTTTTTTTTTTTAAAAAAAAAAAAGGATTTCTTTCATGTTCTTCAAGAACTCCTAAGTTTCTGAGTTCTATTGCCATTTTTATCATAACAGTCAGATGGTTGACAGAAGCATATATTTATTTCATCCCAGAAGGAGGTGCACTTTAAATCTATCTACCTTCTATACTTTCATTCTGAGACCAGAGGAGGAGAAAGCATCATACATAACTCATGTCTTGATGCAGCCGGTGATAGGGCTAGGTGGCAGCATGAGAAAGCCCACATGTTGCTTCCTGTTACCTTCATCTTTCTTTAACATTCTACTTCTCTATCAACATCCAGCCTCTCCACCCTAGTACGTTATAATCAAACTATAAATGAGTATAATCACCAGACCTGAGATGAATAAGATAAAGAACTGAAGAACTGGGTTAAAGTTATTCCTTTCACTTCTCTCTAACCATTAAATCCAGATCTCTAACTGGCAAACAAGTCATTGTTTTTAGAGTCCAGGTGATCAGGTTAAGAGAATGTGAGGTTGTTGCTTAAAAAAAACAAAACTGTTTGTTTGTTTATTTATTTATTTATTTATTTATTTATTTATTTATTTATTTATTTACTATCAGCCACCGTGTCCAAGTTCAGAAACCATTCCAGTGATACGTGTTTTGTATTGTCTGTTATTTAAACATAAAACTCTAAGAGGGGATACAAGCTCACATAGAATGTGTGAAACCTTTGGTTATGTGGAATAATGATATGAAACCCCAGTACTACAAATTTAAGTGAAGAAAATTCCTCATTCTTGGTGCTTGCTCATGGACATACACAGAGCAATCTTACCTTCTCCTCTGAGAGTTAGTCTTGTTGCTCCATTTATGCTGCCATATTTAGGTATAACTTCTATCACTTTGGGAATTGTCTCTGAGCCATCTGAAAGACACACAAGGAGGGTAGTGGTGAAATAATCAAGATCTTTATATTTGTATTGTAAGATGTGAATGAACTGTGACTAATGCCCAAACAGGAATGTAAGTACTTAAAAATAACTTAAAATTCACTGGTCTTGTATAAAGACCTTTCTTGAGTTTACAAAGAGTAGTATAACATAGCCATTTTAACATCTATATACCATATTACAGCACACAAGTAAGCCCTTAACTTTGTGTCATGCTCTGCTAGCCACAGATCCATAACTACACAGAACAGCTTACACAGCACAGGCAACACCTGCACAGAAAAATAGATGGGTATTTAGCACATAAGTGCAGTGCTAGGAGGTACAAAGACAAATGTTTCATTTTAAGAAGACACTGTTCCCTGTTACTTTAGGAATGACAGCTTTCCATTGTCTTACTGATGCTGAGTGCTTAGTGTGAAAATACTAATCCACTCATGAAATCAGGTTAGCTTCCTGAAGATAGAGAAGTGCACATTAGTAATAGCTCCCCCAAAGTCTAGTTCAGTACAAAAGGACAGGAAAAGCACAGGATCCTGGGTGGCTTGGAAAAAAATAAAACAAAACATTTCACCCATACTTTTGGGATCACATTGGTTTCTAGAGTTCGCTTCTGCTGCATCTTGAATGGCCAGTTTCTATCATCAGGAAATAGGAGGAAGGTTCTAATAGTAATTGCTGGACCAGCAGGGCAAGCCAGCTGCCTCTCTGGAGAACTGCACATAATTCATTAACATGACTCGGAAATACGATGTGCCATTGCTAAAAGTGTTTTATTTTTTGCTTAAGAGTGTGTAGAGGCAATTTATCGGAGAAAGTAGAAAATATTAAAGCACAAAGAATAGCCACAGAAAGTATTGTTTGAAATGGATGTTTGAGAGAAAGTTAAGGAAGTTATGATTGAATAAGTACATTATTATCTGAAAATGTGTAGCATGGACTTGACTTACGACAGTCAAAGTTCTTCAGCAAAAAGGAGGCTCAGGCGCCTAAACTGAACGCCTGTGAGCTTCAGGCTAGCATAGACCTACAGTTTGCCACTTGTTGCAGTACGTTCCTACTTTCAGTGTCTGCCCCAGAGAGCCCAGAGGATCTGCAGAGAGCTGGATCCTATCTCCAGATATTGCTGCCTCCCCTATCTCAAGTTCATCCTCTCCTTATCTCTGCAAACAACTCCAATTCCTTATCTTATCACTTTCTCTGCAGCCCTCTCCTGGGGATTGTTTGAAGACACTGGGCAGCTTACCCTGGAAGTGACTGACACCAGCCACAAGAACCCATTCCAGGCCTCCTGGGACTTGTCTTTTCTTTAGTAGGGAAAGAGATCCAAGAAGAACAAGGAGAGGGAGAACTCCTGTGGTGCCTACTGCCCCTCATCCATAATCCAACTGCTTTTTTTAGTCTCCTTTTAAGGGAGGAACTTCCTTAGTTCAAACCCCAGCACGGATCAACTTTTCCAAGAGCGGTTTCTCAAGCTAGCCCTACCGGTGCCCTGTCTTTCTCTGGATCCCTATCTCTGTGTAGTGTCAGAAGAAGACCTATGTCTGGCCTTCCTTCTGGGACCCCAGGTTCCCAGGATGGCCTCTGTCCAGGACAGGTGTCAGATGGTCCCGCCTCTCTGTGACCCGTGGAGCAGGGTGTCTGGATTACCTGGGCGGGAATCTGCAGCACACCGAAGCAGCCTCAAAAGAAGCCAGGTCCCCGAGAGCCACAGGTGTCTCATCGCAGAGCTGGTGCTGCGAGTCTGCGCCACCGGCTTGGGCTCCCTCGCAGCCGCAGCTTGAAGCTTGGCTCCGGACGCTGATCCTGCGCGAGACTCGCCCCAGAAGCCAGGGAGAACTTGGCCACCAGAGGCCTGCCCCGCCTCTAGCTGGCTCGCTGTGCCTCTGGGATTACAGACACACACACACACACACACACACACACACACACACACACACTTTCTCTTTATTTCCCACCTTTATTTTCTTTCTTTTCATTCCTGGAGCTATTTGTTTTTATTTGCTTGTCTACCTTGCTTGTTAAAGGACCTAGATAGGTTAATTATAAGACCACCTAATACACACATCCCACACATTTTCCTTCACATAAGATCGTGCTATCCCTTCATCTGACAATGATAAAAATATTAATTGATAGCTTAACATTTCCCAAACAACATGTCTACTGAGCAGCACAATTGATAGCTTCTTCGCTAGTACTAACCGCACTGTACTCGAAGACTGAGGCACAGTAACATTAAGAAGTTTGCTCAGGAGTGTGCACCTATTATGGAGTGAGCGCTTAGCATGGTTGGTGACAGTGCTCTTATGCTTTCCAGGGGCTCGGGTCAATAAAACTGGAGAGAGTTTGTTTGTGGATGAAGGGGCAGCCGCTGTTCTGTGCATAAGTGTGTCAGGCTGCAGATGATTGAGAACCAGCCGTGCCCACCTCTGAACTTTGTGGTTCTCATTCCCTTCTTAATGATCCCCAAGGTAATTCCAGAATCTTCACTGTCCTTAATATTCTAACCTTATGATGTTTTGACTGTCCATCTACTCCTTCTGCCCCATACAGCCTAGCTTCCAGGGTACCTTGTTCTTACTGGATGCTGAAGGCAGCTGAATATGGACCAAGCAGGAAAAGACGTGGCAGAAGTGTTTGGATGGAGAGAATAATGGCACAATTCCATAGGGGAGAATGCTCATGTTTTAGTGCATACTGAAGCATTTATGTCATCAGCATGGTGATGCCTAGAGTTAACCTCATATGTGTGATGAAAGAAAATGTGTGAAATAAAACGTGGATGGCGATGAAATAAAATCTAGAACTTTAAAGTAATTTCAGACCTTAGGTATCCATAAGCTTTCCAGTTTTCTGTAATTTTGAAAATTTTCCCAGATTAAAATTCTTTGTTTATGCTTTCACTTTTCACTCTTTTAGGAAGAAATAATTTTCATCCATGGTACATCTCCCCCATCTTGTGCATTCTCAAAACTCTTCCCCAACTTATTGTTTCATCAACATCCCTTTTATCTCCTTTTAATGAGTTCCCTCTCCTCTTGTCCATTTTTCCTAGAAATAAGCCCAATGTTCATTAGCTAAAGATCAAAAACATACTGACAGAGAGAGAGGGGAAGAGAGAAAGGAACGGAGGGAGGGAGGGAGGGAGAGGGAGGGAAGGACGGAGGCAGGGAGGGGAACAGGGAGAGGAGAGAATAAAGTATGTTTGAGATGGGTCTCACTTTGCAGTCCAGGCTGGCCTCAAACTCTGGATCCTCCTGTCTGAGCCTTTCCAAGTGTTGGAATGTCAGGCCTGGGTCACTACACTCAGACCTTCATCTTTTGGTAAAATTATGTCAAAATCCCAAATTTGTTTGTTTTTACACTTCTCAGAAAAGCTTCCTACTTTAATAAACTCCATGTCCAAGGCCACTACTCATATTTTTTGTCTGCTAAAAGAAGCAACCCATGCTCTAAGCTCTGTCCCAATTGCTTAAAGGATGTGGGAAAGGTAGAATTTGGAGGTACCCTTAACAGATAAAGCAGCCATCTAGATAATTTTGCAAAAAATAAGTAAGTATAATTTGAATTCAAGATAATCACAATCCTTCCTCTCATCCCCCTCCTCTGCAGATGTATGTCTGATAAAATGTAATGCTTAGGACCTAATCTATACTGGGCTTTTTCATATTTGTATCTGAAATTCAAATTGAATGCACTGTTTGTATTACTATTAATTTACCAAATGACAACTCTAACTGAAAGGAAAAAGCAGAACTCCAAAATAAATAAGATAAATTCCTTGTTGTTGAGGATCTGAGGTGCTTTTAGTATCAAACTGAGATTAAGAAAATACCGTTCATCATCCAAGTCATTCTATACATCTCCAGATTACCTGCAAACTGGCCCTCAGATCACTGCTCCATCTACTTTGATTAGTTAGTTTGTGTAGATGTATCCGGAATCTCCCGTACATGCATCCTGAAATCCCATGCTCTGAACAGTCTTAGGTTTCTCACCATCTCTCCCCCTTCTTTCTGATGGTCAGCCCTCACTGCAGATTCAGCTCACCTGTCCCACTCTTCTACAGAAGCAGGGAAGTAAGCAGGGAACCAGACAGTTGAAGTCAAATTTGCCTGTTAGCCACTTGCTAGATCTACTAAATTTGAACACAGTAATCTTGAATTGCAATACTTAGCAACTTCACTAAGAAAGATAAAGCAACAATAACCAAAATACTCCATTTAGATTATTATCTGTGTGAAGAATAAAAGTACACAAAATTAGTAGTAACCAAAATTAAACTTAATATGGGAATTTTAAATGAAATTTTATGTTAATTTTGATCCCTTTGGATGATTTGGTATTAAAGTTAACCTGAGCTAAATTTTGGGAGGTTTACCCAAAATTTACTTTTTTACAGATATTTTCATGTTATCCTTTGTGGAATCAAACCCAGAAGCCCTTTTATGTTATGCAAATACTTTACCTCTGAGATACATCCCCAGCCCTTCGGATGCTTCTGAACTTACAAATTAAAATGGAGTTGGCTAAGTGATAGTAAAAGGATATTAAAATGCTTCTAGTATTAAAATTCTGAAAATGATACTTGAAGAAACTATGAAACGATTAGAAGTTGAAAAACCTGGTCTTTATTGTATACTCAAGCTATGATTTCTACTAAGGAATCACTGAATAAGGCAACCTTTCCTGCAGAAATGATGCTTACCGTTTGCAACAAAGAGGGAAGCAGTGCTGCATCTGAGCACATTGACAGAGTGACTAGAAATTTATTTTTGCTGAATTCATTTACCCTCAATATTTAATATTATTAAGATTCCCCTTTTTCTTTTCTCTCCCCTCCCCAGTGGGTGGGGGAGGATTTGAGGGAGGCAGTACCAAGTACTGAATCCAGGGTACATGGTAGCCAAGTGTTTTTCCACTGGGCTAAATGCTTAAGCACTGATTTTGTTTGTTTGCTTGTTTTTAAATCTGAGAAAGTCTTGCTGAATTGCCATACTGGCCTAGAACTCCCTCTGTAGCCTAGCTAGGTCTTCAAAACTTGTAATGCTCCTTCCTCAGCCTCCTGAATAGCTAGTATTACAGGCTTATATCAGCAGGGCCAGCTTTAAGATTCTTCTAAAATTTCTTAGACAACATATCAACTGGAAAGTGACATAAAGTAATCACTATTTAATACATAATATTGATTACTTCTACTGTATTCTATTTTTTAACATCTTAAAATTAACATTTATTTATGTATTCACATGAACATTCGTGTATGGATATGGGTGCCTGTGCCTCCTTTCTACCTTGTGAGACCCAGGAATCAAACTCAGAGCATTAGACTTGGTGACAAGTGCCTTTACTTTCTGAGCCATCTTCCTGGACCATTTTGTTTCTATTTAAGAAAGACTAATTACCTGGTCCAGTGCAATTTTCCTCTTCACTGATCCTCACCTTCATTAACATTAGTCTTTTTAACTAGGTCATATTTGTATGTATAATTATGTATGCATGTGTATATATGTATAAGCTGCATATGTGACTGATATATATATATATATATATATATATATATATATATCTGTGATATTCAATACTTCTGATTCATTTTATATTTAATATCTAATAATTAGTATCCCAAATAAAAAATTCTGTTAAAAGCAGGCAACTATTTCTACAGTCATTCTATTTGGCTAATTTGACAAATTGGTTACTCAGCAAATAGATCATTTGGCTAATTGGCTTTAAGAAAGTTAATATTTTAAAACAAATTTGCCTGTTTTCTTATAATGCTTGCTTTCTTAAAGAGCCAAGCAGCATACTTGGCATATATAAATTTTTAATAAGCTTTTGTTGAATGAATGAGCATCTTTAACTGGTTTTCCCTCTTTAGAGGTTACTTACTTATATGATAAATAAACTCCCTGAGATAAGATTACACTGGCAAGAGTTTTAATCCTGAATTCTTAAAATAATTTGAAAGGGTAATGTGGCAATAAATAATTATATCCAGATAAAATTCATGAAACCAAAAGGTGTTCTTGGGTCTAAAATACTGACTATGTAGTTTATGAAAGCATATTCATCCTTAAAATTTTGAAGTCTTTTAAATTTGGAACCATAATGGGACACATGAGAAACATGAAAGTAGCTCCTGATCATGATCTTTTATATTTCTTTTGTAAGATAAAAAAAAATTCTAAGTCTAACAAAACCTTGCTTACAAGGTTGTGTCTGTTTAGTTTAATGTTCTACAGTTCCCATCCTACATCTACCACACTTTGAGAAGGGCTTCTCATTTCATTTTTCATACCCCAGCTGTGTGACTGTCCTTCTTGATTGTGTATTGAGAAACAGAGACATTAAAACCTGATCCCTTGATGATAAAACAACAAGAAAGTGAAAGGGGGTTGGTAGACATTTTTATGGAGCTAGAGGGAATAGAACATTCAACTGTGACTATTTAATTTAACTTTGAAAAACAGTTGTACAGGAACCTGCTTTTGTGACTAGGCCTAACTGCGATGGTCAACAAAATGAAGTCCTTACAAAACAATGGATTGGTTTTTGCAATATTCAGCATCCTGGACAATAAGAATATGGCCGTGACTTTAGGTTTTCCATACTCACAGAGGTTATGTGCTTGCAGGAGACAATAAGAAAAATGAGTAGAATACATAACAGTTGTGTTAAATACCTGGAAAGGGTTGAAGTTTTACCCTGTGTGTGTGTTAAAATGCTACATAAGTGGAATAAGTAAAAATTCATAACTCTCCATGAAACTACATAGCCTAAGCAATGGCAAATACATTTTGACTCTTAAGACAATTATTAATGTTAAAGTCATTTATTATTGCTAGCAAATTATGAAAAAAATAAAGATCTTATAGACTTTGGTAATTCTATGAAGGGTGAACTTTCTTTCATTTATCAATTTATCCCCTTCAAACACTTTTTGTTCTTTGTATACTGTAAAAGGCGCATTGCGATTATTATTTCACAAACATAGTGTGTGGGTTTTCTTCTGTTTGTTTGTTTTGTGTTGGTGGATATTAAAATCAGGTCCCAGGGCATGCTAGGAAAGTACTCTACTCCTGAACTACACCCAAATACCTATAGTGTACATTTTAAAATTAACTGCAAGAAAATGATGGCTACAAACCAAATTCAAGAACACATCAATCCATCAATATAAAGTCAGTTTTTCCCAGAGAGTAGGAATGGCTCAGCATAGGTAAATCAATAACTATGAGTCATTACATAAATTGACTCATGGACAGGAATTACATGATCATCTCAGTAGATTCAGAAAAGGCCTTCAACAAAATCTAACACCATTTCATGATAAAAGCTCTGGAAAGACTAAGTTTCCCAGAATATAGTTCAACAAAATAAATTCTACATATAACAGGCTTATAGCCAATGTTATGTTAAGTGGAAAAAATTCAAAACATTTCCACTAAAATTGGGAAAATGACAAAGGTCTCTATTTTATCTGGCCATTTCCAAATATAGTGTTTGAAATCCTAGCTAGAGCAGTAAGACAAGAAAATGAAATTCAAAGTATACAAATGGGATGGGAAGAAGTCAAAGTTTCCTTATTTGCAGATGACATGATTTTATTTTCTTGTTGCAGATGGGAGATTGACTACTTGATGGTGGAAGTAGATATAAAGATTCAGTTGAGTAAATAAAGACAGAATAATGGATTAGAGGAGAGGCAAGATAAAAGGAAAAATGATAAATTAAGGATAATTTAGAGGTTTCCAGATATCAATGAGTACCATTTGCTGAAAATTAAGGGTTCAAGAGAAATAAAAATATCATGGTAGTAGAACAAAAACATATATATATATATATATGTATATATATATATATATATATGATATAGATTAGAAATTCTAGATAAAGATAAACCTTTGCAATTATAACCACTTAATTTTTGACAAAGGTACAAAAAAAATGCACACTAAAGAAAAGATAGCCTTCCTAGGAAATTAGTTGTAGGTATGGATGTAGAGCATTGATTTATTAATATTCTTGTGGGTTCATAACAGAGGACAGTTTATTCTTTGCTAATTCAATCCCTGGTCCTAGAGGGTTTCAGCCTCCGTACAATCTAATCTTCAAACCTAAACCCGAAAATTTCAGTCTTCATTGACTGAGCTCACTCTCACTAGCTGTCTTCTGAACTCCAAACTGTAAATTGTAAACAGTCTGCTTCTGACTTTCTGCTTTCTCTCTTAGCTTATTCTAGACTGGCTCTGCTCTTCTCGGCTTCTTCTGAACTGAACTATCTGTGAGCCTACTGCACTCAAACTGTCTGATGGAACTAACTCTCCACTCTGCTTCTTGTTTGTTTCCACTTCTGCTTCTTTCTGAGTTCTGCTTCTATACTGTTTCCACCTTGCTTCCTTCTGTCTGAGTTCTGAACTCTGCCTCTACTCTCTGCTTCTCCCACTGAGCTCTGCCTTTGCCTCCCAAGTGCTGGGATTAAAGACATGCACCACCACTGAATTGGGATTAAATGCATGTACTAACATTCTGTCTACCCTAGAGCAGCCTTGCTGCTGGATTAAAAAATTAAATGTTCCTCAAAAATTAGCATTGAGAAAACTGGTTATCTACATATAGAAGAAGGAAAATAGGCCCTTTTTCTCTCACACTATTTACAAAAATCAACTGCTAACAAATCAAAGACCTCAACATAAAACCTGAAACTTTGAGATTACTAGAAGAATAAATAGGGAATATACTACAAGATATAGACTATGTGGTCTTCTAGGGAAATAAAGCTTTAATGTTTCATTTTTTTACAATATGAACAGTACAAACTACAATCCCAACCTTTCAGGCAAGGTGTGCCTGCTGGTTTTACAGTGGCACAAGTGTTCTAGAATAACCAACTCCTCTTGAATTAGATTTAAGGCCTGCTCTACAGGAGGGAATATAAACCTGACACTGTAAACTAAGCCAAAAAATTTGACAGTGTGATCATAGGCCCTAGGGGGAAACTCACTACTGCTGTTTAGCTAAATTGACATGGCACCAAACTGAAATTTACATATTTACAGTTATATGCATAGATGAACGCTAATCTCAGTCTTAGTTAGAGATGCTTTTCTTTGCTGTGAATAGTAGTAAATGCAAACTCCTTGCTGCTCAAGATGTTTAGAATAAATATCAGCTGAGTGATCAGCCATAAATAGAACATTTATATCACTCCACCCCCACCCCCAAGGCTCAGGATAAATTGTGGAAGCAGGAATGAAAGACTTTAAGAGCAAGACAACAGGGAGAAGGGCTGGAAAATATTGCTTTCAGCCATTTCAAACATGATCTCACAGAAGTGTTTGCCTCCACTGGACCTGCACAAGACTGTGCCTGTTCACAAAACAATCACTGGCCCAGAAGGGGAATCATGAGACACTACTCCTACCTGGTGAACTATTAGCAACTAATGGATTCCGAGGGAGGGTCAGTCATTGTCTCAGCCCACCATTCTTCAACCCATAGTTTTAATCTCTTGACCACACAGAGAGTCCTGGTTAAGTCAGTGGGCCATAATAAAAGCAAAAAAGCATACATCTGGAGATGGGGCTTGTAAGAAAGAAGGGGGAGGATATGGAGGTGGAGACATAAAAGAGAGGGTTGAAGGCAAAACTAAGCATAATTAGCTACATGCATGCATGGAATTGTCAAAGAACAAATTAAATTTAAAAAAAAACCAAATTATGGCTCTTGAGTTTCTGTAGAAACCTTGTGTCTATCTTAGGACTTAAGCATCGTTCCCCAGTCCTTAGAAACTGACCTTCTGTTTCCATAACCTTCTCCATGTACATGTGAGAGATTTGTGGTGCTTCCCCCCTTCTATGTCTCATATATTTAACTTAAAATGTTTTTCCTGCTTTATTTATTTATAAATGACATTGTTTCTTGCCTTTGAAAGCCTAGTAGTGTCCTATTAGGTATACTCACCACATATTCCACCTACCCACAGATATACATTACTGCTAATTTCATATCTTTGCTATGGTGAATAATTCTTGATATGTAACCAAGAGTGGTTTTGCTGGATCATGTGGTAGCTTTCCTTTTAATTTTTCAAAGTACCTCCATACCATTGTCATTTTTTGTTTTGCTTTTCTGAGACAGAATTTGCCTGGGAACTTGTGATCTTCCTATCTCAGCCTCCCTAATGCTGGAGTTGCAGGCACATACCACCATGGGTGTTATCATTTTGCCTTCCACAATAGCTGCACCAATTAGAGTCCTTCCAACAGTTCCACTTTCTCAAAATTTTCATCAGATCTTTTTAATCTCCTTTATTTTAGATACTAGCAATCGTAATAGGTGTAGTAAGATAATACATCATTGTGCTTTTAATTTGTACTTCTCTGGTGTCAAGGACTGTTGGATATTTTTTTCATATACCTTGACATAGATAACTCATGTGGAGTTACAATTTCCTTGACTCAAACAGAATGAGTTAAATGGGAGATGAAGAAATAGAGATAACATCTTAAGACATTAAGACATCTATAGACATTAAGAACTCTTGCTTCTTCTTTAGTGGCAGAGAAAAAGGGTTATTCTTGAGAGATATTGGTGATCAAGACATGGTTATAGCAAAGAGGTCAGATACCAGGTAAAGCAGCTGATGCAGCACTGAGAGAAATTTCTGATGGAAGGTAGAGGAGGAACAACCACAAGAATAAATCTGGTTTGTTTTTTTTTTAATACAGAGATTGTAATCTAGAATAAAGATGGAGGCAAGCCTTGCATTTGGGTCCAGATCTGTGTTTGAGGAGAGCCATAAGTCTGGTTAATACCTTGCTGCTGGTTCATGTGTGAATATTGTTGTTTTTTCCACAAAGCATAAGACAGTGAGATGAGAGCTGGGAAGCATTTTGGTGAATGAGGAAGTAGATACTTAAAAAGTGCACTAGTCTTGGGCAGGGAAGAATGCTCATTTGACACTGTGATCATGAATTTCTTTTTCAATTCATGTTGAAATAATATTGTTAGACTGTTCAGCTCTCTTAGAGAAATATACAGGCCAATGCAATCCATACGGTCCTAGTTTGCTTTTCTGTTTCTGTGATAGAACACTTTGATGGAAGGCCACTAGGGGAGAAGAGGATTTATTTTGTTTGCAAGTTATAGTCCATTATTGAGGGAAGCCAAGTCAGGGGATTGAGGCAGAAACCACAAAAGAATGCTACTTACTGGATTTCTTTCCATGGCTTGCCTAGCTTTTCCTCTGTCTCTCTCTGTCTCTCTGTCTCTCTCTCTCTCTCTCCCCCTCTCTCTCCTTCTTTCTTTCTTTTCAAGACAGACTTTCTCTGTTATAACTCTGGCTGTCTTGGAACTCACTCTGTAGAGCAGGCTGGCCTTGAACCCACAGAGATCTGCCTGCCTCTACCTCCTGAGTGCTGGGATTAAAGATGTGCACCACCACTGCCCAGCTTGCTTTCTTATACAACACAGGACAACCTGCCCAGGGTGGCACTGTCCACAGTGGGCTGAGCCCTCCCACATAGATCAACAATCAGGAAAATGTGCCACAGACATGCCCACAGGCCAATCTTATGGAGGCAGTTTTGCAGCTGAGGTTCCTTTCTGTTGACAAAAACTCAGCACATTTGACCCACTGTCAACTTCTTAAACAAACACATCTCTATTCAACCCTACCCTTTCCTTTCATGTTTATCCTCAATGTCTCACGCTAAAATCATAATATAAAACATAGTTTCACTTAAAAAAATCCTAGTCCTTTAAAAATTCCCAATTTCTCTTTAAAAATCCAGTCTTTTAACTACAGGCTTCTGTAATATAAAGAACAACGTTCATACTTTTTTATTCCAAGAAGGGAGAATAAGGTACAGCTGTAATCAAAGCAGAGCCAAGCTAGCAGCCAACAATGTATATAGCTCAATGTTCAGCATATAGGACTCATCCATTATGTTTTAGACTCTAAAGAGCATGAGTGCCCCACTTCTGTGCCTCTTTTGCTCAGGCCAGATCGACTCCTCACCTGCTACTGTTCTTGATGGTCATTCTAGAGTACCAGCATATCCATATGTTGGAGTCTCCACTACATCCCAGGCTTTACCTTCACTGGTGTGCTCTCCTGACCTTTCCTGGGACTCTGACCTTGGCACATGGTGCCAATCCTTATCTTCTCTCAATGTGCCCTTCAAAATTGCAGATTCCGTGTTGCCCAAACCAGCACCACGTGAAAGACTCTTAGACATTACCAAGTTTGTTTGTCAGCTGAGAGACTTGAGCTCCTCTCAACCACAGCTTTTATGTGTTGGCTGTGAGGAAAAACTTTCCACAAGATTTGACCTTAAGGATGCTGGTGTCTTTTTAATTGCAGCTGATTTTTCATGCCCAGCTAACCAGCATTGATTGTCCCAGTAAGTCAAAGGTTTCATTTCAGTGGTGATGGACGCTTGTTAATTATAACTGATTATTTAGTTTTAGCTGACCAGAAACTACAGATTCATTTTCTAAAAAAATTTTATTTTTATTTTATGTATATTTGTATTTTGCCTGCATGTGTATCTGTATGAGGGTGTTGGATCCCCTGGAACAGGAGTTACAGACAGTCGTGAACTGCCATGTGGGTGTTGGGAATTGAATCTGGGTCCTTTGGAAGAGCAGCCAGTGCTCTTAACTTCTGAGCCTTCTCTCTAGGCCCCGAAATTACTACAGATTCTTAAATCAAATTATCACACAAACAGCCCCAATAGAGTTTTGGGTCGCTCTCAAGCTTCTCTCTAAAATTGTTAAGTTAGGCCTCCATTGTCTGCTTTGTGTCAGAATTATTAACTTCTAAGCTCCCACAGAATAGTCCATTAAGCTTGGAGGACTCAACTGTTTTTTCAGTCCAAAGTTCCCAATTTCTTCTATAATTGTCCCTGAAACCAACACGGTCAAGTCTGTCACAGCAAGAGCTTACTCTCTGCTACCAATTTCTATCTTGGTTTGCTTTCTATTGCTGTGATAAATACCATGGTCAAAAGCAACTTGGGAATGAAGGCTTATGTAACCTAACCACAGTCCATCATAGAGGGAAGTCAAGAGAAGAACTCAAGCAGGAGCAGAGGCAAGAACCATGGAGGTTGCTCATTGGTTTGCTTCCAGGCTCATATTCAGCTACTTTTCTTATACCTCCCAGGGCCACCTGCCAGTGGTGGCACTGCACACATCAGGCTGGGCCCTTTCACATTCATTAGCAGTCAAGAAGTAGTCCCCTAGGCATGCTCACAAGAGAGTATGTTCAAGACAATTCCTCAGCTGAGGTTTCTCTTATTCCCAAGTGACTTTAGTTTGTGTCAGGTTGTCAAAAAACACCCAGCACACCTAACCCAAGATTTGCTCAGCTCTGAATATAAATATATCACATAGGCCCATATACTGAATGCTTTCTCTCTTTTTGGGGAGGTGGTGAAAAATTCTGAATGGGGAGCCTAGCTGGAGGAGCTAAGTCCCTGCCTCCCTCCTGTCTGACATGATGTGAAGGGCCTTCTCCACCACAGGCTTC
The DNA here is from genome assembly GCA_026225945.1 of Cricetomys ansorgei. Taxonomy (NCBI): domain Eukaryota; kingdom Metazoa; phylum Chordata; class Mammalia; order Rodentia; family Nesomyidae; genus Cricetomys; species Cricetomys ansorgei. The sequence goes on along the minus strand of JAMJFZ010000199.1, from coordinate 45,318,623 downwards.
TGCCAACATAATGGTCTGCCCAAGTACACAAAGCCAAGCCACCAGGAGCAGAATCTCAATACTACAGTAGAACTACATCAAAAACAAGGCCAAGTGACATTCAGAGTGCTGCCATTTCTAAAACAAAACTTATGGAGAACTATGAAATGTTCTTCAACAAGGTTCAAATGATCAGGTGACTACACAGAATATGTTTGGGGCAGTCATGTTTAAGTTACTAAATGGGACTATGTGTGATTAGAAAAAAGAAGCAGGCAAGGGAGTTCTAATGATAAACTATGGACTCAGCTCAAGTGTTTTCAGGTCTGTAAAGTTACTAAAGGAATAAAAGGAGCAGTAACATCCCTGAAGTTTGAACTAAGTCACTACAAAATGGCTGTATTTGAAGGGGAACAATGGAGATGCTGCTGATACATGTCTTCGTTTTCACTAAATGTTTAAACATCTGTGTGAAAAACCTGCCTTTATGGGAGGATTAAATATGAGAGACAAATCTTATGCATAGAACTGTTTTATGTATACTGAATGTTAGAATATACATGTTAAGGTCTTAACCAAGACTGACTTCATATCACCTTTCCTAAGAGGCACACCCACAATCTCCTACTTCATTATACTGTGGACATCCCTAGCAAAACAGGAGATACAGTAGTGATAGGCACTGTCAGGTAGAACTCTTAAGTAACTAAAGAAGTCCTTAAGCATATTAATGAACACTCCCATGTCGTTATCTTGACCACACTGTCAGTATCTCTACCAAACTGAACACACCTGAAATCATATGTACCTCATTACTTAAATAACCTGCACAGTAACCAAGTTATGGCTCTATGGGCATTTCTGTATTAATTATCTTATTTTGTGGCTCTTACTTTGCCAAGGCCTAACTTTGATATAGGTATCTGTCTAGAAGGGATAAATTTAGAAGGACATGTCCTCAACAACAACAAAATTGGACAACTGAAAGTCATTTATTATCACTTAATTCTGGTGATTCCAAACCACTTAGACATGTAGTAAATATGGTACCAGCTCCTATGTTAGAACTATTGCAACATAGTGTAGATACTGCATGCCTTTGTTCTTTGATTTTTAATTTCTATTGTCATTGTAAAATACATCATTGAATGTCCACAGGTTTCAAGTATTCATATTTTTCTCTTTACAATAGAACAGAGAACAAAAACCAAAACCACAAATATTGTTCTTTTGAGAACAATGAAAACTTTTTTTTTTATTTCATTAAGGCTCTCTTGGGCTTGGGATGCAGCTCAGCAATAAGCATTTACCCAGCATGCACGAGTCCCCATGTTTATCCCCTTCACTGCAATAATTATATAAGTCAATTAATTAAAAGACTATTCCCCTTTCCTATGATAAATCAGTGAAGTCAAACTATTTGGGGAATTGTATATACTATTTAAATCAACTTCCTGAATTACTAAATTGGCTTCTGAAAATGATCCTAGCCTGAAATCTACACCTTATGTTAGAGGCATCTTATTTAGTATCAGAAGTACATTCTGATGTTCTCACATTAAGTTTTAATCTAACAGCATTTTCATCTTGAACAAACTGGTTGGCCTCTAAATTGGAATCGGGCCTGGTAAAATGTGATACTCAGTTCAATTAAAGTAAGTCTCAGAGAGGACCAAAGTACAGGTGTTAGGGGCCCCCTTGTGGCCAGTAAGTAGAGGAAGCAAATGTAATTTGAAATCTGGAATAAATGGAATTTACTTGCCATAAATTATTTTTCTTGTTGATTCAGTTAAAGGACTATTTTAAGAATTCTTAAGTATAAAAAGTTAAATGGGATACAGACCAAGCCATAGAGGAATAAAGGGTAAAAATTGTTGAATTTCAGCCTTCCTTGCTAAGTACTGTGATACTAATTCTGGGAACCAAATTTCAATCCTTCAAAAGTATGCACCTATAACTAAACTATTCCCCCATCCCAAGGACAGCATTCTTGTGTGTATTTCACAGCAGCTAATAGTATCTAGAAACTCCTGATAAATATTATTTTTTCCTTCACACAAGCGTAGTAATTCATGTATTCACACACAACTAGAAAACACATAACAAAATTATATTTTTAAAGTTCTTGGTAAGGTAACATAAATTCATATGCACTCATTACCCTATAAATATTTAAAACTTTATTAATTCCTGCCAGGACATTATCTGATTTACTATCCAAATGGAGAACTCAAAGCAAGAGTCATTCTTATCTGTTAATCCAGTATCAATCATAAATGAGTTCAAAACCTGAATGATTTCATTGTACTTTAACAGTTTCTTGGTAAGTTCATTCAATGTCTGTTAAATGGTTGCTAGTAGACACTGTATCAGATTTTATGAAGTCAAAGTAACACAGTTAGGCTTCTGCAAGCATTCCACACGTGAAAGTACATGTCTGACATATGGACACACACTCAGGATCAATTCCAACACCAGCTATTGAGCAGCTGTCACAGTTCTCTTGTGTTGGCTGGAACTTTCTATCAAGTTATGTAAAGTCCTATATCCAATTACCAACCCCAGCATCAACCAGCCCCTGGCTTGGCACTGCTTAACCAAGTGATACACTTGTAATGCCCAAAGTGATTATATAAATAATTTAGTTGTGTCTTATTTCACCCTATAAAAGAGGATACAGTGATGCTGATTACCCTAATTGGGTGCATGAATGGAAAAATTATTACATTTTAAACACTGAGTGTGAAAAGGTTTCAGTGTATCAATACTTTACATAAATCAATGAGAGCCAAAATGTTCACAAAGTTGATTTATTTACAAATACCAGTGGTTCTAGATTCCATCTACAAGACATTTATAAGATGCCAAAGAAAAAAGTGGTAGGGGAGTCTTAGCATTATTTTAAATCTAGGCTTAGTTATGGGCCCCAGTGGTGACACACACCTGTAATCCCAGCACATGGGAGGCAGAGGTAGGAGGATCAGGTATTCAAGGCTTACCTAGGCTACATAGCAAGTACAGGGAAAGCCTGGACTACATGTGACCCTGTCTCAAAGCAAACCACAAAAAACAAATGTGTATATTTAAAAAGATCCCTCCAAAAACCAAATCTATGTTCTTAAATTTCTACAAAGTATTTTTCAATTCAGATATTTTTCCCACTTTCAAGATATTTCTGAAAGTTGTCATATTTTAATCATTTGGGATATTAAAACAGCATCTTTATAAGCCCTTTTCGGTTTATATGTACAGAATTATGAAGAACTACCCCTTTTTTTCTAACATATTCTGTGTACCATGTATGACTATTTCCCTTTTGATAACGGGTAACAAAATGAACACCCCTATCAATACTTTAGAACACTGTTTATGAAAGAGAAACAAAACATCACTTTGGGTAGGATTTTGTGTGTACATATCTCAAGACCTAAATACATAGTTTACATAGTTCTGTAAATGACTCAATGACATTTAAACTCATGACATCAAGTGTGAACCCAAACTGAGAAGCCTTTTCTCAATTACACACCATTTGTTAGGACTTTATCTTATGTTCACTCAATTCATTCCCTTACCCACTCATTCAGATATGAGTATCATACAATGAAGTTATGTTTTCTCCTCTCTAGATGTACTACCACGCCTGTAATTCCAGCTCTCAGGATTCATGTTCAAGGCCAGCCTGGGCTATGAGTTTGAGGCCAGCTAGCCTATACAGGGACAGCCTATCTCAAAAATCCAAAATCAATGATAAGGAAACAGGACTGTCAGAACATTTAAAAACTCAAGCTGAACTCTGAAGAGAAAGTAGTAATGAGATGACTAAAAGGGCTTCCTAGGTTGATGGACTTGGAAAGGTCCTAAGGAATGGAACAATTCAATATGTTGGGAGATTCTACAGACTGGAGAGATAAGTACATACTAGATTTAGAAGTGCTTAGCTAGTATGCTGAGTTTGAATTTCATTCTGTTTGAATAAAAGGATCAGACTTGAGTTTCGTAAGGCCACACAGGCAGTAACAATGAGCAATAGATAGTGGAGGCACAGAAGTCACTGTAATCACTTGGGCTTAGGAGGGTCAAAAAGGATAATCCAAGTTTTAGCCAATATTCCCACAGTGGTCCTCAATCAGCAGCAGTAACACAAACTTAGGGTGTTTCAGAAATAATCTTTTCTCTTATCTCTTACCTTCTAAAAAAACATTAACAATCATCTGGAGTCATCTGTATCGGAGAGATCCCATGAATAAGGAAGACAACAAAGGTAGTTACTAGGGGAAACTATTATTATTTAAGGTATGGTCATTTTAAGGTGCTTGTGGAATATCCAGGAAGCAGACCCACAGATAAGTATATGGGTACTGAGGCTAGAATTAAGTCTGGTTATGAGAAAGTTTAGCATTTATCGATCTGTTGGTATTTGAGGCCATGGTCAGACTCATTTCCTGGGATTCAGCCAGGGAAAATAGAGGATTCAGGAGAAAGTCCTACAAAACATTACTTAAAAGTTACATACAGCAAAAGGTAATCCACAACAACAACAAAAACAAAAAAAAAAAGGGACTTCCAACAGTAGGAAGCAGTGTGAGGAGTGGGTGCAAAGTTCCAAGTGGAAGGATGGTCAACATTATCATTCTGCATCAAAGGTCACATTAACAGACAAGAGTCCATTAGATCTGGCAATCCTGGTGTCAGAGTAAAGCTAATGGGTAGAGATTATTTCCCATTAAAGTTCTTTCTTGACCTCAGAATATGGGGATGCAATTTAGAGATTCTGCTTTCAAAGTTCAGATGAGTAGAAAATGTTGTGTGCAGCCAGTTTGCAAATGTTCTGTCTTCCACTAGATGGTGAATTCTTTGAAGCATAAGGAAGGCACATACAGATAAGAAAGACCCAGTCCTAACCCTCAGAATTTGTAACAAATAAGACAAATAACCTATAGTACAAGATTGGGCATTACAATTATCAAATATAAGGATTCAAAAGAGGAACATACTGTACGCAGACAACCTGGAAAGGCTTCTCAGCTGTTAGCACAGAAAATCGCACATATAAACACTGGAATTATAGTAATTACTGGCATTTTCTCTCAACAAATCTAGTCAATCAGTAGTAAAGAGTCCCATTTATTCCAAAATCAAAGAAAATTTCAAACTCATTCATGAGATATTTATTAAAATAACACATTTAGGGAAAAAAATCAATACAATGTATACATCATTACTGAAAACTGTATACCATCATACAAAAAAGGACTTTATTTTGGGAAATCAATTTCTAATTTATGGCAAGTTTTACTTTCAGAAATAAATCCACAGAACAACACATTCTAATTCACCCTTAAAGACTGGCATGCTGAGCAAGGAATGTTCTTATTCTTTGTAGGAGTTCCTTCTTTACACTGTCAGGTACCAGGGCTGAAACATAAAAATCAAACATCAATGTAAGAAAATTCCAATGGCCAAATGTCAATTTGACTTGATGTTTTATTAAAGATTACCAATACAAGGATTTCACAGAACCCACATGGTTGAATTAAAAAACAAAACAGATAAAGATATCAGGATTTAAGGTCTAATACCTAAATACATAGCAAGCATATCAATAAGAAGGAAGCCTGGGAAATTCTTTAAACTAGATATATAAAAGTCCATTTGAAAAAACAAAGGCACACTGATAAATCTGACTAGACAAGACTGACAACAAGCAAGTCACCTAGGTATTAATAATATTGGGAGAGAATTTTTTTTTTAGGAGGGGGTTGAGGGAACTATTTATATCCTGCTTGACATGGTAGTGAAATGAATCTACATATGTGTATGAAATTCACAAAACTTTTCCCTAAAACAGAGCCATGAATTTTAAGGGAATGGAGGAGGGGCATAAAGGAAGGTTAAGAAGGAGGAAAAGGAAAGAAAGAAATGTTGTAATTATAATCTCAAAAAAAGGTCAATTTTATTGGATACCAATAGGAAAGCTGCAAGAACATATGAACATATACAACATACGCATATGAACATATGCAAGACAGAAATGTTGAAGGAGAAACAGAGGATAATTTCTTAGTTAAATAAATAATGTCTAAACAATGTTAAAATTGTAACAGGAAAATTAAATAACCTTTAAGAAAAAGGTTCCACAGGGTTTTATAGTTCCTTCTCAACAGGGAATTCATATTCTGTAGTAATTTTTAGATGTTTATTTTATACTCAAATGATTTTGACTATGTGTAAAGACATCCTATAACTCACCTAATTTAGATTCTTGCCCTTTTAAGTCTTAAATATGTATTATCCTGAATTACCAAATTCTTAATTAGACATTCAAGAAGACAGACTTTCATTTATTTTTAATAAGGAAAGAGATAGGCAATGACTCAGGAATGGAGTAAAACTTTAAATTATTAAATATTTAAGTGAAATCGGGCCACATTTAATAAATATACATTTCCCTGTATAAAATCTCACATTAAAAATGATTTGCCTCAACAACCATCAATTTAACACCAGCGCACTGTGTGCATGCCAATTCACACCCATTATCTCATTTCTTACAAGACTGCTGCAATAGCTAAATAGCTAGCAAGGCAACTGCTCTTTAAACTTTTCCCACATGAAGAACAACTCCATGATTTTGGAAAGGATGCTTTTCCTTACAAAAAGCCTGTTTCCACTGACAGTTTGTGCTCCTTACCTCTGCCTTTTGGAGTGATTTCAGCCACCAAGTCATCAACAGTAACGTGTTCTAGTCCTTTTTCTTTAATTACCTCTTATGCAAAAGCAAAAAACAAATCATATCATTTAAAATCATTATCTGTAAGAAAGATTTTCATAGAGGAAGGGTTAAAATCAATGTTTTAGAGTATAGATTGGTCTTTAAATAAAAAGAGGACACTTCTTTTTTCTTTCTCAATGAAAATTTACATTTTCAAAAATGTATTAATCTCCAGATTAATATATAGTCTGGTTACCCTTCAGCTAAATAACTTAAGAAAAAACAATAGCTGCAATACTTAGGATAAATCAGAACTGTGTAGTGCCAAACTTAACTTTTGTAAAAAGCTGGAAATTTATAACTGACCAGACTTTACTATAATTATATTAAGTTTAAATGTATCAAGGAAATAAAATTTATTATTTGACTTTACTTTAGAACTTTATGCCCAAAAATTAGGATACAGAGCTACTTTGCTCTCTTCTCTATTGTGGACCAAAGGAACTGAAAACGGAAGACAATCAACATTTACTGGAACCCTGTTAGCTGGTTTACAACTCTCAATATCCACAAGAACCCCTATGTCAGCTGAGCCAACTGAGGTACAATGATTATTCATTTGCACATGCTGGAAAACAAGCTCCAGTCTTGAAGCTTTGCACGATTTCAGCTTCCCTCTTTTATTAACTCATCACAATGCCTTCTTATAGATAGTGCAGATACAGTTTATTATTTTTACTTGTAGAAAACATTACAACTCATTAAAAAATATCTAGAATTTCACTATTTCAAAAGTTGAGCCAGAAAAGGGGCTCATTTTAAAAGCATGTGTAATACATCAAGTGGTATCAACAATAGTACCAAAAAACTTACAAAACTTTTATGTACATTTCTTTACAGTAAGCTTAATTCTCTGACAACATTGTGACAAACAAACAACACAATTCCTCTGTCTCTATCACCATCAGTGTTCATTTTATTAAGGCAAAGTACATCAGCATTACTATTTAAAAACACAGGAGTCCACATTTGATCCCAGAGGATCTTCAGTACTCATGCTTCATTTTTGAAAAACACATGGAAAATTCCTAAAAATTCAGAAATTAAGCCTTAAAAATATCACTGAATAGAAACTACCACCATAAGACTCAATTTCCTGTTTAAAATTACACTTGAGGATTTACATTGTAAGCTACGGACTATACTTTCTTCTAGTGACTCCCAGACCAACCCAGGTCAGAGCAAAGGAAGTAGCTTATCTAAGTAAAACTAATTACCTTTACAGTGTGCCTTCAACTGATCCTTCCAGCCACATTCAATTAATTTAGCTCTCAGCAACTCTTTGAGGCTGTTTTAAAGGGAAATGTTTCAAATTATTGAAAGCAAGATACTTTAGATAGGCGTGTCTGAGGCAATGTACTAGTATAAACTATTCAACTAAAAAAAAAACACTCTATTTTCCGTCCCCAGACTTTAACTGTGGTCTAATCCTGAGTCATTAGATGTTATACAAGTCAGTTCTTGGCCTCACTTATCTTCTGATTCCAAATCCATTCACTGACTACACAGTGAGGGCAAATTCAAAATCCTTAACTGAAACAATTTCTCAGTTTAAATGTGTCTCATCTCAAACTAAACAGATTTCTGTTCCCTGCAAACTACTACTCTTTGAATATCCCCAGAGATATACTTTGTGATATGTCTATCTTGATCATTAGGCCTTTCAATTTCAAGAGCCAAACCCAACTTCATATTCTCTCCCACTTCTTCTCCTTCCCCCAAAATGACAATCTCGTTCTTCTGGTTCCTTGGGCTAGAACTTGGGAGTATCCTTCATCTTGCTACATATTCCAATTTATGGGTAAATACTACAGTTTCAATATTAAAATGTTTACCTGGAATTCAAATGTTTCTCTCCCAACCCTAGTTCTAGTCACTATCTTTTCTTGTTTGGACTCATACCTCACTTCCTACATCACCTCCTTGCCTCTTCCCTTGAGCCTAACATTCTCCTCAAAAATTCCCAGTGCCTTCCCCATTTACTCAGGATAAAATTCTAAGGTTCTACCATACACCAAACAAGTTCTGCCTCCTCAGCTATGCTTCTGACTCAATCTCCTATCCTTTCACCCACTTTATTTCTTAGCTTCCATGTGATTAAGCACAGTGGCTCTTGGAGCTCCCCATTCCTTCATACTCTGATCTCTTATCAGAGATACTTTACTTTTTCTGTCTCAACATCACCCTCTCTGCATATCCCTTGCTTTCTTCTTGCCCTGGGACTCATCACCATGTGACATATTACAGATATGACGTGTTTCTTGCCATTAAAATATAAGTCCCATGAAAGTACACTTTACTATTGTATCCTGGGCACCTCACAGAGAATGGCACATGGCAGACAGTGCATTAAAAAAAAACAGAAAACCATCTCTAAACATATATTAACACTATTTGCACACATCCCTCCATGACATCTGATATCTTTCTTCATATGGAGGTCTGTTTCTCCTTTTCATTTTGAAAAAGTACACAAGTATGTCCTCCTTTCCATTTTTGCTTCTTTTCATCTTTACCCCCATAACCTTTCTAACTAATGTTCCTAACCATCTATCTTGGCCCCTTCAAATCTACATCCACACTACCAAAATAATATCTCTACACCTACTCATTTCCTTTCCAAATTTTGACTAATTCCCATAATCCAAGGATAAAGACAGCAACACATGCTTTTGCAAACCAAGGCATTCATTTTTCTGCTCAGAAACCAAGCAAACAAACACCACTACTGTGTCACTTTCCCTATACAAATCTGGACAAGGTTCTTGTAATTTGAAATATGACCTGGGCAAGGCTGATCATAACTTGCCTATTACCTAAGCAAGATGGTAATCAAGTGAGGCTCTTTGCTGAGAAAGGTATTCTGAGCTGGTGGAATGTAAATTTTGAACTGCTAATCTCTGCCACCTGTGGGTAGGGCCTGTTTGAGAATAAAGACAACAAAGAGGAAAGGAGAGCTGAGAGAAGAAAAGATAAATCTTGCAACAATTCCTAAGTGTCTGGACTCAATGATGTAAAAAGTATCTTCAAATTTTCAATATTTTAATTAGATGGGCTTAAATACTTCCATTGTTTAAAACAGTTTTGAAATTCAGCATGTTTTCAGTGGACAGAATTCTTGTACAAAAATGCATAATCCTCCAGCATACTGTTCCAGCCATAAGCTTTCACACTTTCCCTACTATTCTGCAGTTTCCTGAGCACTTATCAGGTACCAAAGCTCTGACTGCATATCCTGTGCCATCTTCTTAGACCATCCTTTCCCTTTTTGACCTAGAGATCTGCTGATTCTTCTTCTAACCTAAAATTCTTTTTATTATTGAAATTTACCCAATGGTCACCAGGTAAAATGGAAGAGATTCCTCGTTTCCTGTATATATATACATTCCCTTTGTAAACTTTATTACCCCACTCTGGGAGCCTTTCAATGTTTCTCAGTCCTTTCTTTAAACATTTGCTCCTTAAGTTAGGTTTTAAGCATAGCATTATATAGGGAGTATACAGAGGTATTTCTGTCATTGGACTTGGACCAAAAACTGAATACTATAAACTAGTAGCATAGGTAGTGGATCGAAGAGCTATAATTTGAAGACAAATAACTGAATATTAAAATAAGACGAAGAAGAAAGTACTTCAGAAAAGAGTAACAGCACACACTGCTCCACGAGCATGAGGTAACTAAAACTAGTTCTATATTAAAACCTGGATAATATTCTCCAGCTATAATTATTTGTGTCCATGTTGTCTCTTCTCCAATTTTTTACACATGCTTTAGCAGTGTCATTTATTGCTTACATTTGTTCATGACTCTTCCAAATCTTGCAATGCTGACTCAAACTATTATAGATGTTAAGAACGGAAACTCTGAAACTATTTACTTTTCTGTTAATTCTTTCTAGATACATTTTGTTTCTTGACACTTGAAATTCTTCCAATATAAATAACTATTAAGGATGGTAAAAACTAATTTATTAATATAATTTATTACTCACCGTTCTCTTTCTCCAGTTTCTATTAACTTTTGGTTAATGGCTGCTCTCATCTGCGCATCTTTGTTCATCTTGCTAACCTGGACATCAACATGCATTTTGAGATACATAACATTTAAAAAAGTGTTTCCTTCTAAGTCCTCTCTAGACAATCAACCTAACACATTGAACATTCTACCAAGGAAAAGGATGACAATTTCAAGTATATTACATGGTATCATTATTCTTAGTACTATTTACTGTATCCCAATTCATACTCACTATGCTATTCCCTTCCCTTATATGCGTTTTACTAACGAGTTCTTTTTTGTTTTTTGAAATAACTACTGTTATAACATTATTAAGTACTTACGTACCTAATACTAACTGAGCACATTTAACTCCCACGCTCTATTAACATAATTTTATTTTACAGTTGAGAAAACTGAGGCACAGAAACAGAAAACTGTTGATGGTAGAATTTGAATTCAGGTAAATGGATACCAGGAGCCCCAAACACCTTTAATAACTGACTGCTGATCATTTCTGTATCTTAACGGTATTCAAATTTTGGGAAAGCTATAGAATATACATACCAATAAAAGACACCATTATGAAAAATGAAATAAGACTCTAAGTGCTTTACTCTTCTCTAAAATTTACAGAGAAAATTACAACTGCTACTCTAGCAGTGGGTTTCTGTGCTCACAAATAACATATTACTGGAGACTGTGATAAGGGAAAACAAATCTCAAACTAGTCATTGAGAAACTTCTCCATTTTCATTAAAAACAGACAACCAATGCCAAAATCGGCGTAGAAAAAAAGGGGGGTTAAATTTTGAAGGTATTTTTGTCATTTAAAAGTTTAAAATAAAATCAGATGTAAGTTAATGTTTTCCTACTTAATGTCGCAAACTTGAGACTACTTTTGTGATTCCCCATCTTGTCTATACGAAAACTCAAGAGTGGCAAAGAATTTTCAGAGTTCGATCGGGCAAGGAGCAGGGAAACAGAGGGTTAACAACTAGGCAATGCTTCACTTCTGTAGTTGGAGCTTAACGTTTTTCAAAAATAACTGCAAAGTTTAGTCAGTGTCACACCAAGTATACTCAAACTTCGTCTTCCCTTGGCCCCTAAAATCACGGATAGTGACCTTGGACAAGTCACTTAATTCCTAAAGGCCTCAGTTTTCTCACTGGTAAAACAAGGGAGCTAGGGAATCCCTCCCAGTTCTGACATTCTTTGGGAAAATGAAACAAGGCGGAGACAGCTGGAGAGGCGGGAGGGGAGGAGCCAGAAAACAAAGCGAGGACTGGCTCCAGGCCAACTCCAGCAGCACGCCCTGTCGGAGAGCCCTACAGGCCCGCGAGCGCGGGTCGGGGAAGCTAACGAAAGACAGCACATCGAAAGGAGCCTGGGCTGGGCCCGGGTCCCGGCCCTGAGGACCACGGGCATAGCTCACCACCATCACCGCGGGCGAGGGCCGTCCCTTCCCAGCGACGAAATGACCCTTGCGCTGACGACCGTTACCTACCACACTCTTCGGCTGCCCGGACTTAGACCCTCAGTAGCTCGGGCACCTAAGCACACAGAAAGCTAGAACACGCATTTCCGGGGCGGGATCTGGCCACCCTGCCTATAATGAGAGAATTCAACTAGCGCGGGCCGCCTTCTGGTCGCTCAGCTCTCTGGGTAGGGAAGTCCAGAGACAGCTAGTGGGCTGGCATTCGGTTGTAAGAAAACTACATTTCCCAGGATGCAATAGAGCCAGCTTTCTCATGGACACTACATTTCCCAGAAGAGTTGTGGCACCGCAGAGTCCTCTGGGATGGGAACCACGCCGACTCTCAGCCTCAGTTCCAAGAGTGGAGCGCGGACCTTTCAACAAGAGCTTTATTGATTCTCCCGCTGGGATCCAGGAACGCGATGGAGGCCGCCAATTGCTCCCTGCGGGTGAAGAGACCCCTGCTGGATCCCCGCTTCGAGGGCTACAAGCTGTCTCTCGAGCCGCTGCCCTGCTACCAGCTGGAGCTTGATGCAGGTGGGATTTACGGCGCCCTCTCGCACCCGGTTCCTTGTGGTTTGGGCTGCCATTGGCGCGACCCTCTGTCACTCTGGCTAGCCAGGCACGGTGGCCTTCCTCGGGGCGCGTTCCTGGAGAACTGTGGCCACACGGGGACCGGGGGCGCCCCTTCCCTCCGCGTATTAGCCGTGGGACCGTGGACCCGCCCTGGCGTCCGCTGCTCGGGTTCAGATGTTCTCCACCGGTGCATTCGAGGTCCCTGCTGTGGTGAAGGCTTTGGCTGCCCTTCCTTCCCGAAGCACCCTTTGTAAACGTGTTCGCCTAGAAGCCACACCTCCTTGGAAAATCCCCAACTCCCTTTTCTTCTGACGCAGAACCATTTCTTAGGAGAGAAATTTTAGCAGTTTCCAGTACCCAGGTCCTGACACATACAACAACGCTATACTTTATTGAGAGAAAATGATTTAGTGCGCCAAGTATTACTTACTGCTACTACTTATTTATAACTGGCCGGAGGCTGTACTCATCCTCCTCTTTACAATGTTAAGAACTGCAGTTTTGTTAATGAAAGCACCCGGAGATTTGTGGTTTTAAATACATGCCTCTGCGGATTCTGATTTAGATACACATTTTCTATGGATTGCATTTTGAGAAATAATGATTCAAAGGTATTAGTAGACGATTGAGTATCAAGCAAGTGTTTGTCTTTATTTACTTTTCTATTTGTTTGTTTGTTTAGGGATGGAGTCTGTAGCTGACTGACTTGGCATTTGCTTTATGGACTAGCTTTTTCCCTTCTCCCCCCAATGCACAGGTATCCTGTTGATTCTGCCTCCTGAGAGCTGGGATTAAAGGCATAGGCCACCATGTAGCCCCACAAGTGTTTGTTTTTTAATTTGTTTATTCAATTTAGAAGTAATCATTGTGGGCCTATTTTGTGTTACATTATGATGGTTACATGATTGGTATGAAACAGTTCATAAGTGTGTAACATAATCCATTTAGGAAGAAACCTCTGACTACAGTATGGGCAAGCAATGATAGGGACGTGAATACAGTGTAGTGATGATAACTCAGTATGTTTTCTCAACTTATCTGGAGATCTGGGAAAGCTTCCTGGAGGAGCTGATAACTAAGTTGAGCTGTAAAGGATAGACAGATAACTGTTGGCTGGTATAAAAGAAGAGGAGCTTCCTTCTTTTTCCTCTTTCTCTTGGATGTTTTTGTTGTTCTTGTCTCTATGTCAATAAATGATACTGCCACGTTAGAATTAACTAATTCTTTGGAATGAAAACACAAAGGAACAAAGCCTAATGGCTCAAAACAGAAGGTATTTTTGCTCTCAAATGCACAGGTCAGCCAGTCATCCTCACAGTGATTTTTTGCTCAGGTATGGCTTGGCAGAAGCAGTTCTGGTCATCGTGGTTCGACGTTCTAGAAGGTTTGCTAACTATCTGCTTTGTTTGTAAGATAATCTTGATTTGAGTCCTCCATGTGGTTGGTCATCTTCAGCAGGCCAGCACAGACCTTTTGCAGAACAGAAGTTGCAATGCACAAGTGCTGTTTCAGTGTGCTTTCAACAAAATTCCACTTGTTCTGTTGGCTGAAACAAATCAAGAAGGAAGGTCCTGTTGGAAGGCCCTAGCAGAGGGTAAAGGTTGGGACATATGAAATCAAAGTACTAAACAGGTATAATCCCCAAGTTTCCTTGCGACCTTATGTAACTTCTGCTCCTTCCACATGACTCCCATCCCTAATGTTATTTCTTTTTTCTTTTTGCAGTGTTAATATCTCATTAATCTAATCTCATGATTCTGGGGTCTCCAACATCCTGGGTCTCTATTGCCACTTAGGCTTCATCTTCTCAGCTTCACACAGTAGTCTCTTAGGGATTCTTAACCTCCTCACAAATTGCTTTGCCTCAGTGGCATTCTGAAACTATAGAGGAAGATTCTATGACCCCACTCACTCAGTTTTGCACAGTTTATGTCATCAAAACCAATGCTGTATGAATGATGTTGCTGAGTTGGCTCATTATACCCACAGTCAGGAATTGAGAGTGCTTATGCTCAGCTCTCTTTCTCCTCTTTATTCAATCCCAGCCCATGAAATGGTGTTGCTCCCTTTAAGGTGGGTTGTGTCACTTCCATAGTCTGATCTAGATAATCATTTGCTCAGAGGCTTATCTACTAGATGATTTGGGATCCTATGAAGTTGACAGTCAAGATTGGATCTGTCCATTTTCCTGCAAGTTTCATTTTCTTTACAGCTTGAATAAAACGTGTGTGTGTGTGTAATTTTCCTTTATTCGTTCATCAATTGATGAACTTCTAGACTGATTCTGATTCCTAGTTCCTAATGTGAACAGAGCAGTAAGGAACATGGATGTGCAAGGATCTAGATGGTAGGATGTAGTATCCTTTGTATATGCTGGTATAGCTGGGTCCAATGGCAGTTCTCTTTAAGTTTTTGAGATACCACCATATTGATTTCCATAATGACTCGTTTAAATCTCCACCAGCAGTGAATAAGGGCTCATTAGTATTTGTCATCCTCTTGTTTCTTATAGCTAGTCGTTCTGACTGGGATGACACTGAATCTCAAAGTAACTTTAATTTGTTTTTTCTTGATGGCTAAAATGTAAAACACTTAAAAAAAAAACCTATATATGTGTTTGTGTGTGTATGTGTGTATGAGTGTGTGTGTATGTATGTGTGTCTTTTAATTTTTGTAGGTTTTTTTTTGTAGTAACTAACATCATGTCTGAAGTATAGCTAGTGAAGATTTTGTCTCATTCTGTCTTTTCACTCCATTAATATAGTTACTTGGTTGTGTTTTAATTTTATGTAGTCTCATTTATTAATTCCTATGGCTACTTCCTGTACTGATGAAATCAAAAGTTCTTCTCTGTATGTATATCTTGAAGTGTATTCTCCTTAATTTCTTCTAGCCATTTCAATATTTCAGATTTTAAATTAAGACCTTTGATTGAGTTTGAAATGATTTTTAAGCAGGATGAAAGAGCTGGATTTGATTTCATTCTGCAAGTAGGTAGCTAATTTGTCAGCACCATTTGTTGAATAAGCTGTCTTTTATATGTTTTTGACACCTTTGTGAAAAATTAGTGATTATAGATGTGTGGATTAATTTCTGGTCTTCCTGTTCCATTTGGTCTACATGTATGTTTTTTTACTGTTGTAATGCTGTCTTTATCATTTTGTCTGTAGAATAAGGTCAGGTATTTGATACTTCTAGTAGTATTGCTGCTTAAAATTGTTTTGGTTATTTGTGGTCTGATGCATTTCTGTATGAATTTTTTTGGGTTATTTCTTCTTCTATGAAGATTATCATGGGAATCTTGAAGAAGGTTGCATTAAATCTATAGAATATTTTTTATAATATAGCCATTCTTACAACACTAATTCACCCAGCTCATGATCATGGATGGTCTTATCATCTCGTACCTTCTTTGATTGATTGATTGATTGATTTAAATCCTAAAGTTTTCATTGTAGAGGTCTTTCACTTTCTTGGTAAAGTTTATTTATAACTTGGTTGGTTCTTTTTTCTTTCCTTCTTTCAAAGCAATTGTAAATGGAATATTTTGTATTATTTATTTCTCAGCAAGTTCATTATCGATATATATGAAAGTTACTGGTTTTTGAATGTTGATTTTGTATCCTGCAACTTTATTGAAAGTCTTCATTTGACCTGAGAGTTTCCTGGTACAGTCTATAGGGTATTTTAAATATGGAATCATGTCACCTATGAGTAGAGATAACTTGAATTTTTTCTTTCCTATTTATTTTATTTTATTTCTTATTGCTCTTCTTCGGACTTCAAGTACCATATTAAATAAGATGGAAAGAGTGAAAGCTCTTGTCTCATCTCAATTTTAGAAGAAATGCTTTTAGTTTTTTTCCCATTGAGTTTATAATGTTGATTAAAGGTTTGTTACGTTTTATTTTGAGGTGTAGTCTATCTGTTCCTAATTCTTTAGAACTTTTGACATGAAGACATTATGAATTTAGTCTAATGCCTTTTCTGAATCTATCAAGATGGCATAGATGACTTCTTGTGTTTATTTACATAGTGTGTGACATTCATTGACTGAGTATGTGGATATAGAATATTTTTGTAATCTTATAGTCTTCTTAAATTCTTTTCCCTAGGATATAGTTAAGTTACTTGGAAGCATTAATGCCATTGATCTTTTTTCAGTGATTTGTAAAGCTGGTTTGGAACAGTGCTTAGTTTAGGATAAACTCTTCATAGAACTGAGGCAAGACTTTCTCAAATCTTACACCCAGTATCCCCCAAGTTAGGACATTTTCCCATTCCACCTGTTGGTCTCAGTCATTTCCCAGCCTTGCGTGATGTCCAGCACTGTTCCCTCTAATCTTTGCTGTGGGTCTTTCTTTGGCCATGCCACTTTGATGAAACTCAGGCAGTTTTTGCTATGCTGGGTGCTTGAGGGAGACGTTGTGTCCACCTCCAGGATGATGTATTGTAGCTCTTCCCTTCTCTGCTACTCTGTGAAAGGAACTATGGCCATTTAAGTTTTCACAGAATTTCAGGACAGTGTCTTAAAGTCAAGGACTTTTCTATATTCTATCTCAGGTACCCTGTCCTATGGCCTGGAAGCTTTTCAAGGCTGTAAGGTGGCACATGGTGGGCTAACCTTCTATGTGTCCTGTATCTCAAGGATCTCTATCTTTAGTTGCTTGCATAGAGTTCTTGGAAACTATTCTTTCATGTAATTTTATCTGATTTATCTTACTGGTTGTTTTGATGAAAGCAAACTGCTTACTGTAATTCCATCTTGGTTGTACAGAAAAATTGTTCAAGATATATTTTAAGTGAAAAAATGATTTCTGTGGAGCATTTGAACTGGAAACAATTGGAAATGGCTGATAAGAGTGTATGGAATGAAAGAGGACACAGCTTTGTAAAAAAGCTTGAGAAGTGCAGGCAGACTGTTATTCATTAGAGTCACAACTTAAGGGGAAAAGATGTTATTTTACTCATGATGTTAAAGTCAGCTTTGCAAACAACGTTTTTTTGTTATCCCCCCCCACTCCATTGTAAACTAATGTACTCACATACTTATTAGTTTATTTCCATACTTCATTGGCCAAGAGTTAAATACAGGGAATTTCATGTGGTTCAGCAAAATAATATGTTTCTAGAGGCCAAGAGGCTGTAGAGTAATGTTAACACCATTAGCACAGGAGTATGAGGTCTGCTTTTCTAAGCAACATGTGCCCAAAACCAAGTGCCTAGCATGTAGTACATAATCAACATAAAATCCATAGTGGGTTCTAAGGGTCCATTGGAAGGAAGGGTTGTAAAGATTTTTCACAGCGATTTAGGGGAGATCTCCTTCTTGGATCCTGGGTTTTTAATATAAAAGACTAAAATAATAACTTTTTTAGTAATGCTTATTTATAATGCTTGGTAACTTTAAATAATAAAACATTAGCTGTTGGCTTCTCTGAAAAGCGGTCTTCACCAGTTTCAAAGATCCAAGAGAGATTAGATTCACCCCTGGCTGTTCCCTTCCTTGGGAGGGGCAGGCTCTCTGGAAGAGTTCTGGTGCTTAAGCTCTGCCATGAACTGAACACTGCTTTCTTCCATGGGGTGCTCTGCGTCCCTTCTTTGTACGCAAAATGATTGAAATGATAAATGCAGTTACAACTATCCCTTGCTCATTTTGGGCCAGGAAGGTAGTCTTTTTCTATGAACCAACAGTCTTATAAAATAGCCATCATGCTATATGCCATGTCTAAGGGCGTGTGAATTATCTTGTAGAAATCCATCAGACAAACCCAGATCTATGTATGTTTGTGGGTGGTGTTATAATGAGGCAAAAGGTTAAGAAACTTTTGGTTTGTTTAGGGTTACCCAGGGCTCTTTGTCCAAATATGACAAAAACATACTTGGTTTATTATTGTCTAATATCACTAATGCTTTGTGTTAGGTCTCAGACTGGCTGAGACACCTACTTGACCTATCAAAATGAACCTGGCTTCCAAGTTCTCCCAGCATCACTCTTACAGGGATCTTACAGACCCTTCCTGTTATACGGTCTTCCTGGCTTGCATACCCCCCCTATCCTGAACTCTCAAGCCCAGGGGGCTGGCTTGCCCGTCTCTATATAATCCAGCCATTTTGGCTGCTCCTTCATTTTGGCCTCCTGGTCTCTTGGTCACCACTTCAGGTTTCCTTCTCTGCCCTTTCACCTCACCTACTCACATGGCCCAGCAACTCAGTCTGGTCATGTCCTCTTTGGAGTTTTCCACATATCTCTGCTCCTGGCTATGCTCTTACTCCTATCTACTGTAGTCTCCCTCATATACACAATAAACTTTCCTCTCCACCATACCTAGGAGTGGTCATATTCTTTGCCTTTTTATTCCCTTTTTCATTTACTTTGAGCTTTTATGTTTCATATATGCTTCCTGCATTATTAAGTTTCATCCACACAGTGGTGCTAGAAAACCAAATTGCTTACTCTTTCTCTTATTTAGTAGAGTATATATTTCTAACCATTCCTTATAAAATACATACTTGTTTAAACTAACAGGGAAGTTTCCACAGCCACTGTCAGCTTTCTCATCAACTTAGGATTTTGCCTGTGAGGTCTGAAGTGTTTCCAGGCTTCTGTCACCCCTGCTTTGGACGAATTCCGAAGCTTGCTAGTGGTTTTGCCTCTTCTCTGCTGCACTTTGTTTTCCACATCAGATTTTTAAGTACTATCGTAGGAACTCAAGTCTGAACTTTACTTTCCTGTTTAGAAACCACTGAATTCTTAGAGTGAGTGTATAAAAGAAAAAATGAAGGTAAAGTCTTTCATAATCTAGTTTCTATGCTTATACTCAGTATCCTTCATTTGCAGTTATTCTTGGTACATAATTCTTATACTAAACTGAGCCAGTGTGGTGGCTAGTTTTAATTGTCAACTTGACATAATATGCAATCACCCGAGAAGGAAATCTTAATAAGGAACAGATTAGATTGGCCTGTGGGTGTGATTGTAAGTGTTCATAGCTCAGTTAATAGAGGTACGGAGACATGTCTTGAATGTGGTGGCACCATTTAATAGGTTGGGGGTTGGGCCCTAGCTTGAGTGACAAGGAAAATAAGCTTAGCACTAAGTGTGCATTCTTTCTCTCTCTGTTCTTGACCATGGATGTGAATAGCTGCTTCAGTTTCTCCTTGACTTCCCTAGCAGTGAGGGACAGTGACTTGGAATTGTGATACAAATACACTTTTTCCCCTAAGTAGCTTTTTGTCAGGATTTTTATCACAGCAACAGGAAAGAAAAGTAGGACAGCCAGCATGAATACTTCTTTTTTCTTCCAGTTTTTTCCTATTTTTGCTTAAAAGGGGAATTATATACAGGCGTATTTCTTGAATTAATTCTTCCTTCTATATCTTGGCTCAGTTTGGAAAGCTCTTGTTAATTTCCTAAAATAGGTCAGATCTTTCTTATATATCCTTGTGGTATTCTTTCTCTCTCTCTCTCTCGTGTGTGTGTGTGTGTATGTGTGTGTGTGTGTATATATATATATTTAATTATATAAAATTCATTATACAACATGTGATTATTTGACTGCTACCCCTTTGATTTGTTTTGGTGATAGGATTATTTATTTATTTTTGAGACATGGTTTCACTATGTAGCCCTAGCTGGCTTGGAACTTGCTGGCCTCTAACTCACAGAGACTGATGTGTCTCTGGCTCCCAAGTGCTGGGATTAAAGGTGTGCACCTTCTGCCTGGTCATTATCCTTTTTCTTACCAGGTCCTAAGTTCTTAGACAGTAGAGTATGCTCTCTTTGTGTATCACAGGTGTATTGGTACTCATTAAAAGACTTTCTAAATAAATGAGTTAATAAATATGTAAGCCAGGACTGGTACAGATATTGAAAATAGGAAAAGTAGGGCTGGAGAGATGGCTCAGCAGGTGAAAATGTTTGTTGCCCTTGCAGAGGGTTCAGTGCCCAGAACCCAAGTGGTAGCTCACAAGCATCTGTAACCTTAGTCCAAAGGACCGATGCACCAATAATGCAAGTAGTGCACATTCATTCATGCAGACAAACACATATGCAAAATAAAAATGAAAAAGAAAATAACAAAGTGGTATAGTGTCCTGGATGGATGGTTTTTATTGTCAACTTGACATAATCAGGAGTTACCCAGAAGAGGGAGTGTCAACTGAGAGATTACCCAGCTCAGATTGGTCTGTGGCCTTGTCTGTGTTGAACTGTCTTTTTTGTTGATTGATGTGGGAGGGCCTGCCCACCAAAGAAAGTGCCACTTCTGGGCAGATGGTCTATAGTATAAGAAAGCTAGCTAAGCACCAGTCATAGGAAGCAAGCCAATGAACGGCATCCCTCCATGGTTTCTACTTCAGTTCCTGCTTGAGTTCCTGTCCTGATGAACTGTGACCTAGATGAGAAAACTGGAATTAAAACCTTTTCCTCTCTGAGTTTGCTTTTGGCCATGATGTTTATCACAGCAACAAAAATCAAACTAAAACAATGTGTAAAAAAGAAAATAATTGTAATGAGAATAGAGTTAGTGTGAATTTTATATTAAGGTAACATGTAGGCTCAGTGCAGTTTTCTTAATATTTCTTGTTACTACAGAAATCAATTGTAGGAAGTGAGTAGTCCAGAGATGTAAGAGTTCTTAACTGCACAGAAAGGAAGGAATGTGAAGGAGTAACCATACTTGGATAATTTAGAATTAGGAAAAGAGCTAATGTTTTCATTGAAACGGCCCTGTTCTGTCCATAGAAAATCTTGTGTATGTTCTAACAATGAGATTGTTTTATCCTATATAATTGAGAAACATGGAATATGATATTGAAGTCACTATTTGTGTTTACACATATTTTTCTAACTGTATAATCAGATAATGAAGACATTGTTTCTATGATAAAGATGAATAATACACTGTGGTAAGAATGTTGTAGAAAGCATAAAAATGCTTTTTGTCCAGAAGGTTAGAAGTCCATTGTTTTTAGATTTCCTACTCTTGTAATTCAGAATTGTAGAGGTACCTAAAAGGAAAGGGTGTGCTATGAAACTACTGCCTGTTGTAACCTCTGTAGCTGGCATTGCCTGGTTTCTGTGCTCTGTAGGCATTCTGCAGGAAAGAATGATCTGAGGTATAATTTTGATGATTGTGTTTCTATCTATCTGTCTATCTATCTATCTATCTATCTATCTATCTATCTATCTATCTATCTTTATATAGATATCTATACTGGTCTGCAGGTGGGCTTAGCTTCTGTCTGGGGGCGGCCTCACTTCTTTCCCACCCAAGCTGATGGACCACTGGCCAGCTGCTGGCAGGAAGGAAGCACGGAGGCGCGGGTTGGATGTGTTCTGTCGGGTCTTAGGTTGGGGAACTGAAGAGTCTACTGAATTCCAAGAGAGCCATCAGAGGGGCAAACTCGCTATATTGCAAGGGTTAGGGTCTGTTTATAGGGATTCTGAGAAGGGTAGGTCCCCTAGTACCCAGGGGCAATGCTTTGGTTAAAACAGGTAAGCAATTCTGCCAATCACAGCCGGCTCTCTGAGCGGGAGGGACTTGGGTGGAACCCTGGTCTGTCAATACAGGGGCTGGAGTCCAGCTTTATCAGCTCTTTGGGATGAGAACAAACAGCAGGAGTGCCTTCTATGCGACCATTCCACTGGGAACTACATCTATGTATATATTTATATGTGTGTGTGTGTATATATATATATTTGTTTTTCAGCTGTGGGAGAAGTAAAACTTCGGGATGACCAGTATACATTGGAGCACATGCATGCTTTTGGAATGTATAATTATCTACACTGTGATGCCTGGTATCAAGACAGTGTCTACTACATTGATAACCTTGGAAGAATTATGAACTTAACAGTGATGCTGGTAAGAGAAATACACAGAGTATAAAGACAGAGCTCATCCTGTTCTGTTTGTTCTTTAATTTCCTGCTTGAACCTGTTATCAAGACAGGCAAGGTCATAGCTTTGGAGTGTGGAAACCTGTCATTAGGCTATGTTAGGCTCCTTTCTCTTTATGTCAGTTGTAGCTTTTATTTTTTTTACTCTTGTTTTTTATAATCACTTGTACTCAGCCGTTTCCACCTGTGTGTGGTATATCCTCACTATAATAACGGATCTCTTCTTTTCTGTTGCAGTTAGTGTTTATATAATATAATTTAAACTGTGTTAACATTTAGGTTTTGTTGTTTGAGTTGATCCTTTTAACATTATGGAATAGTCCTTTTTTTCTGTAGATTTTGAGAAAAAAAATTTTTTTTTTACTTGAAATCTTGTTTGTTTGATTGTAATACAGTCATAACTGACATAAAACCTAATACTCTTGCTAGGGAGAAATCTCAGTCAGTAAAGTGCTTGCCCATTGAGGATCTGAGTTCCATATCAAGAGCCTAAGTCAAAAGTTCTGGTGTTGTGATACTCACTTGTAATGTCAGCCCTGAGAAGTCAGAGATCAGCAAATCCCTGGAGCTTACAAGGGTAAATGATGTCTGCAGAACCCTACCAGAGGTTGGCCTCTAGCCTCCATGTACACACAAACACCTATAAATCAAAAATTCATGGGCACAGGCATACGCATGAAGAGTTCACTTTTTCTTTTTACTTTGAACTTATCAGTGTTCTTTTAAGGGGTTAAAATGTGTCTCTTATGATTATCTAGGGTTTGTCAATCTTACTGATTTTTTTCAAAAAACCAACTCTTTGTTTAATTGACTCTTGGTATGTTGTTGTTTGTTTGTTTCTGCTGATTTCTGCCCTGAGTTTGATTATTTCCTGTTGTCTACTCCTTTTTGGTGTGGTTTCTTTTTGTTGTTAGAGAGCTTTCAGGTATACCAAGTTACTAATACAAGATTTCTCCAATTTTTTCATGTAGGTACTTAGTGTTACAAATTTCCCTCTTAAAACCACCTTCATTGTGTCATATAAGTTTGGGTGTATTGTATAGTCATTTATCAAATTAAACAAATTAGAAATGAAAAGAAGAACATAACAACAGAAACCAAGGAAATCCAGTGAACCACAGGACGTACTTTAAAAACATGTATTCCACCAACTTGGAAAATCTAAAAGAAATGGATAATTTTCTCCATACATACCACTGCCAAAGTTAAATCAAGACCAGATGAGCAATTTAAATAGCCCTATAACCACTAGTGAAATAGTAGTTATTAAAATCTCCCAAACAAGAAAGCCCAGGACCTGACAGTTTTAGTGTAGAATTCTACCAGATTTTGAAAGAAGAGTTAATGCCAATACTTCTGAAATTATTCCACAAAATAGAAACAGAGGAATGTTGCCAAATTCATTTTATGAGGCTGTAGTCACCTGGATACCCAAACCACACAAAGATCTAACAAAGAAAGAGAATTACAGACCAATTTCCTTCATGAGCATAGATGGCAAAAATACTCAGTAGATCATCCACCATGATTAAGTAGGCTTCATTCAGAGATGCAAAGATCGTTCAAGATACAAAAGTCAGACATCATAATCTTCCATTCAAACAAATGAAAGACAAAAACCACAGTCATTTCATTAGATGCAGAAAAGGCCTTTGACAAAATCTAACACCTCTACATGATAAAAGTCCTGGAGAGATTAGTGATACAAGGACCATACCTCAATATAAGAAAGGCAGTTTACAACAAGCCCAGAGTCACCATCAACTTGAATGGAGAGAAACTCAAAGTAGTTCCATTAAAATCAGGAACAAGGCTGTCCAATTTCTCCATATCTATTTAATATAGTACTTGAAGTTCTAGCTACAGCAGTAAGACAACTGAAAAAGATCAAGGGAATACAACTTGGAATGGAAGGAATCGAAGTATCTTTATTTGCAGATGATATGATAGTATATACAAGCGACCCCAAAAATTCTACCAGGGAACTCTTAAAGCTAGCTGATAAACACCTCCAGTGAAATTGCTGGATACAATATTAACAAAAAATAAATAAAATCAGTAGCCATACTCTATACAAATGACAAACAGACTGAGAAAGAAATAAGGGAAACAGCACTCTTCACAATAGCCATAAGTAATATAAAATATCTTGGGTAACTCTAACCAAGCAAGTAAAAGACTAGTATAACAAAAAACTTCAACTCTTTGAAGAAATTAATTGAAAAAGATCTCGGGAGATGGAAAGATTCCCATACTCATGGATCAGTAGGATTGACATGGTAAAAATGTCCATCCTACAAAAGTAATCAGGTTCAACGCCTTTCCCATCAAAATTCCAACACAGTTCTTTACAGACCTTGAAAGGATAATACTCAGTTTCATATGAAAAAACAAACTCAGGATAGCTAGAACAATCCTTATCAATAAAAACTTCTGGAGGCATCACCATCCCTGATTTCAGGATGTTTAATTTCAAGCCTGATGACAGAGCTATGTAATCAAAATGGCATGGTATTGGCATTAAAAACAGTCAGGTTGACCAATGGAATTGAATCAAAGACCCAGACATAAATCTGCACACCTAAGAATACTTGTTTTTTTTTTTATAAAGAAGCCAGAAATAACACAATGTTAAAAGAAAGCATGTTCAATAAATGGTGCTGGTCTAACTGTATGTCTGCATCTAGAAGAATCCAGATAAAGCCAGACTTATCACCCTGCACAAAACTCAAGTCCAGATGGATCAAAGACTTCAGTATAAAACTAGATACACTAAACCTGATAGAAGAGAAAGTGGGGGATAGCTTTAAACTTGCTGGCACAAGTAAAGACTTTCTGAACATAACACTGTTAGCACAGGCACTAAGATGAACAATTAACATATGAGAAGCAGACAACATTTAATATTTAGTTGGATTCTGGGCAGGGCTAAAGTGAGGAACAGCTGAACACCTTCCATTTTCAAACTCAAGGGATAATGAGGGGTTCAAAAGCCAGCTTCGACACACTCTTAGTCCTTGAACAGTCCCACATGTTCTTACCTCTTTGAGGAAAGCAGGCCTGAGCAGCTTAGTCAATGTTTTTCATTTACCTTTTTTTTCTTAAATATGTGTATGAGTACATATGTGTGAGGGTGTGCTCCTCTCTACAGGCACTTGTTCATGTTAGAATGGTTCTCTTTCACTGGGTTTGTTGGCTCATGCCTTTATTCTCAGAACTTGGGAGACAGAGGCAGATGGATCTTTGTGAGTTTGAGGCCAGCCTGGACTACATAGTGAGTTCGAGGACAGCCAGGGCTATGTAGAGAGACCCTGACTCAAAAAGGAGAATGGTGCTCTTCCATCACTTCCCTGCCTTACTTTTGAGAGAGACAGGGTCTCTCAGTGAACTAGAAGCCCAATGTCTTGGCTAGACTGGCTAGAGAGCTCCCGGATATGCCTTTTTCTGTTTCCCAGTGCTAGGATTAGAGGTACCTCGGTGCCAGGATTTTACATATTTTATATAGATACTGAAGATCTGAACTTAACTGGGCACATTTGCTTAGCTGCTACTTTTTGTAAAATTTTATTTGAAATTCTCTTGTCTTATATTCAAACATGGCAGTCTTATTTATATTTGTCAGTGTAGAGATCATGATGCATCCTGTTTATGAATGAATCTACTTATGTTATAAAAACCATATAATTATACAACCACTTTTATTTCTCTCATCTTTTGAGCTATTTGTGTCATATATTTTATTTCTTCATATAAATGCATCATGTCAATGTATTAGTTAAAATGCTACTAAGTAGTATGTTAACTGCTCCCTAACTGCTCTTTGTTCCTCTTGTCCTGTACATTGCCCCTATGATGTTATCTGTTTAATTGGCTCTCATTTAAATCATTTAGCAGTTACTTCATGTTAGGGCACAGTATTTGGTATGTAACTGTAGAAAAGGCAAAGTATTTGTGTGATTTAAAAACCTGAAAACTGCAAGGGTACTTAGCAAAGTCTTCTTAACCACATTGTTGTTCTGTCCTTACCAGTACTCATTTCTTCTATGAATTTCTTCATTTATTTAAAGTGAGATGAACATGCACACATATGTTCTTAAAAATGCAGTTTTGATCATGGAATAAGGGTTTGTCCCTTATCTTGTCTTCCATCACCTTATACATGATATTCTAACAATACTAAACTGGTGCAGTTCCTAAAAGCCATCTGTCACCATTGGGACTTTCTCGTCTGGATACATCCACTTGCACCACACTTAGTTCACTGTCAGGCTATTTGCAAATCTTCATGTAAGTCTCAGTAAATCATTTCTTCATTTAAGAAGCTCTGCATCTTTCCTCTACTAGCCAGGAATACTCACACCACCAACACTCAAATGCTTATGGACCATGGGCTCCTTTACCAAAGGCCGGCAGACTTTCTGTGCAGGGGTAGACAGTTCAAACTAAATAGGCTAGTCTTCTGATACAACTACTTACTTTTTGCTTTCCTTGGGAAAAGTAGTAATACTTGGGTGAAAATACAATAAAACTTTATGTGTGTGTATATGCAGACTGAGCCAGAAATGGCTGATGAACTGTTGTCAGCTGACCTGTGGACTAGGGCGTGGGTCTTTAATACATTTCTTTGAAACATTGTTTCCATCATATCACTATGTTTGCTACAACTAATTTTTATATTAATAATTCATTTTTAGTTTATAGATTAATTTATAGAGTAATAGGTTTCCATATATATTTAGTTTTGATTGATTCTCTTTCCTTCTCTCCCCTTTTTCTCTCTGTCCCCCTTTCCCTGTTGTGCCCTTTCACCCCTGGTATTCCCCACTCCATTTTGTTGTATTGTCTTCTCCACTCTCCACTCTTTAAAAGCTTCTTTTTCTGTAATCACATGGGTCTTTTTCTAGTTTCCTGCCTTTATCCATATTTACTACGATCTGGAAACACCTATTCAACAGTTGGAATCTGGGATCTATTTATCTGACCCTGAGTTATTTCATGATACAGTATTTTCCAGTTTTATCCATAATTTCATAAATGTCATTGTCTATGTGTTCCACATTTTCATTGTCCATTCATCTGTTGATGAATGAATAATGCCTGACTAGCCTGATTCCATTCCCTTGATAATGTGACTAGAATAGTGTTCACCATGGATATGTAAGTATCTCTGTTTTTTGTGTGTATGTCCAGAAGTGGTGTAGTTGGCTCACATGTTAGTCCTATGACTCATGTATTGAGAGGTCCAGCACTGGTTTCCCTGGTGGCCACACTGCCCTCAACAGTGGATAGGCTCCCCTCTCCTACATCTCTTCCCACCTTTGCATTCATCACAGCGGCTCCAGGTGCAGCTCCATGTTTTCATGTGCATATGAACTTTGTTTTTGTTTTTTGTTGGTAGAAGTTTCTGTTCAAATCACACATGCAGAATAGCAATCATGCATGATGATACATGAAACCAAGTCTAGAACTTGATTTTATTTTACATAAATCTTAATACATCATCCCATAGCATACATTGTTGGAATTTGAATTTGAGGTATAATCATCATTTCCTTAATACCAGCCTTTGGATCTGCAGGCAGGGAAACTTACCAGGTAAAAGCCGTGGGCCTGCTTGATCTACAGATGAGATTACATTTCTAAAACAATCATTTGGACTCTCTATACATTTTTAACTCTTGTCAAATAATTTCTTAAAGTTTTATGTCATGGTCTTTAGAGTATATGGTTATTTACTTTAATCTGTGAGTAAGATCAGAAGAATGAGCCATTTTACCAAACCTAAAGGAAGAAAGGTGAGTAGGTGTTGTGATTTCCTTGTCTGTCTGACATCCTTGTTCTTGTAAAAAGATGATTCAGACTACTTAAATTAAACTGCCTCTTTTTGGTCTTTGTCCTCTGAATAGGGACTCTAAGCTACTTGTATCACATGGTTACAATCAGTTTGGCCTTTTGACATGCACATATGCTTCAAAACTTTCCACCATTATTCATCAGTGAAATCATATTTCTTTGTTCCATTTTCTCTCAAAATTTTCTTAGTAAAGTAGTGTGGATTTCTTTATTCCCTCTTCTCCTGGGGTGGTAGCTAAGCTGTGGCCAGCAGCATAGCTCAGGGGAAGAAGAGGTCTCAGGTCTGCTAGGGGCCTGGCTTGTCTTTGGTCGGAGTGTAAGAGCTGAGAAAAAAAGTCCTGAGAGACTGTTGTCAGTGGAACTTCTCAGTGTATGAAGCAATGATGGTTACACTTATAGGGAAAAGGCAGGGGAGGGTCCTTAGTACCCAGGGACGAGGGCCATTGGTTAAGTCAGGGATACTGGAGTATCCTCATTTGCATGTGGTGCTCCTGTCTAAGAGTCAAGATCCTGGAAAAGACTCTATTGCATAAGGTGTGGTCTCACAGGGAAAAGAGGAAAACACCTTATCAGAAAATAGGCTCAGCCCTCGCCTTCCAGCTACAACATACAGATAAACACCAACCAAACCACATTCCTTTGCCAATGACTTGTGAAGCAGGCAGTATTTAGAATTTAGCTGGGTTTTGCTAAGAAAGTGAGCAGCCACTCCTGCCGTTCTCAGGGTGAGAATTCCAGAGTTCATAGCATGCTTTGACCCACTCTTAGCTCTAGGACAGCCCCACAGTTCCTCCTTTGGATTTTTGATTTATAAGGGAGAGGTATAATCATCATCAGTCTCTTTTTGAGAGACAGTTTGGTATTGAATTAGAATGGGTTCGATGACACCTTTGGTAAAGTTGTTTATCTGCTACTATAAGAACTAGTGACACAAGGGGCTCCAGCAAACTAGGAAAGCACCACGAAATAGAAGTAGATTGCTCTTTGGAATATTTTCTTTTCTTTTTCTGAGACAGGATTTCTCTGTTGTAACTCTGGCTGTCCTGCAACTCACTCTGTAGACCAGGTTGGCCTCAAACTCATAAAGATCCACCTGTCTCTGCCTCCTGAGTGCTGGGATTAAAGGTGTGTATCACCTACATGGAGACGTCACCTCCACAAAGTTTTGAAGGATTACATAGTAGAGAGCTGAATTATAATTTGCCAAGGAGAAGCTGGGTGTGCACACCTGTATTCATATCATTCAGGAGGTAGAAGCATGAGGATCACAAGTCAGAGGCCTGTCTGAGCTACATAACAAAACAGTGTCTAACCTACTGAAGAAAGAAAGCAGGAACATGCCTTTTAGGTAGCGATGATGGTGTCCTGGCAACATAAAAGCACATTTGACAAAGTTAAGGTATAATGGTTCCCTATAGGTGCTACGTTGAACTGGGAGAAGTACATGGACAGGGTCACAGTTAGAGCCAAAAGCTGGTTGTGATCACTTAACTCTCTGATGACCAGGACTAGGAGTACCATGCCCAACTTAAATTACAAATACTTGATTAGAAATCTGGGGTAAAAACATAATTGCACTGGAAATCTAGGTAAATGTTGACTGCCACACGTATTTTCCTGTTGGAAAACTTACACAAGAAATGAGTTACTATAATTACACCCAAACAGATTATTTGACATGTAGTTGGGGCAAATACCAATACTTTTAAAATTTATTTTTCTGACCTAATTTATCTTCTCTATGGCCAACTTACAGAAAGTGGCTATACCTTTTTAGGTTAGTTATTGCCTTTCTTTTTTGTAATTTTTCTCTTTCACTCAAGTTTTAGAAAGATACTATTATTATTATATTATAAAAAGTCAAGTTTTAGTTTTTTTCATTTTGTTTTTTGATTAATTAATTCATCTTTCTTTGATTTTCAAACTCCATTTCACCTCAGAGTAATTGGCCAATGTAAGAACTAATTTCAGAATTCCATTTCTAAAGATTCTGAATCAGTATTTTATGGTTGACTGTGGTCTGGAAATTTAAAATTTTATCAAGCATTGGAGATGATTTATCTGGGGCCCTTGTGATGACTAAATCTTAACAAGCTCCGTGTTGTGGTGGAATACCATACTTATTATTTTTCTTATCAGCAACAAAATAAATCAGTCAGTTCTTTGAACTACTGTTTTGAGAGCATGTAAAGAATGTTGGCCACTAATTAGAGTTTTTTTCCTGTGACTGGTGTAAATGAGCACCTTTGTTAAATCTGCAAAATAACACCTTATACAAAGCAGAAGGCAATATAGAGCCCTGGGGCTTGAAATCTACCCAATGCTCCTTCCTCTGTTAGGAGCCAGCAGATGGCAGCAACTCAGTGTAGCTATACAGATGAGGTCTACACCACGCAGTTTAATTGTAGGTTTGCAGTACTTACGCTTTGAGAAATGTCAATGAGGAGAAAGTGTGCTTAGGGTGTAGAAAATGCCTTGGGTGAGAGAAACATTTTCTTTGATGCTTCTGCTCAATTTAAGAAAACTTGTTTTTCAATATTTAGAATATTTCTGTCATAACAGACTTGTGTTCACTTGAAGAGCTATCTTGTTTTCTCCAATAACAACAATGCCATTCTCTGTAGTGTATTTAAAATCTAGGCAATAGTTTTTGGATTTCATTGGCAAGCATGTATTGTATAACCATTGTACAATGACATAAATTATAAATGAAATAACTACTTTTTAGTCCAGATCCATGAGTGCCAGCAGGCTAACTCTAGCTCTGAAGTTCAGATTATTTATAACAGTTCACTTAGGTAATGTGAACCTAGTTATTTACGGTAAAGGAAAAAGATAAAAGAGAAAGGTGAATTTCAAAAATAAGAGTGTTTAATACAGTATTAAAAGCTTCATTTTACTAAGACATTGATCAAGATAGATTGGTTACAAACAATCTATTCTTAAAGCATTATAAGAATAGAAATGGAAAAAAAATTAACAAATGAAATTATGCTTAACAATGCTGGGTGATTTTTTTTCTTTTTTCTTTTGTTTCCTTTTTAAGGGGTTAAAAAAAATTAAATACCAGTTTATAACAATACTGTTGGGTGGCATCCTTCATAAATTCTACTTGAATGTGTTTTTAACCTTGAGTCCCCTCCCCTGGAAGTGTGTATGTGTTAAAAAAATACTTCACCCATTCAAAGACTTCTCTGTTACCAGCTACAACTACAAGAACCCTAGAATCTAATTTAGATAAAAGATATGCCACTTAGGGATTACCACTTATGGACTATTCCTTTATAAGTCATCTATCTGTAATATATGAACATCATGCCTTCTATTACATATTATTGGTATAAGAGTCTTAGTTTAAAATAGTTTGGCTAAAGAAAAACTGAATGTGATAATTGCAATCAAAGTAAGTGATTTAAGGAATGGTATCTGGAAATTTCGTTGAGATTTAAATTATTATTTGTTTAGGAAAATGCATAAAATGGTTTCTTCTAGAAGATAGAATAAGGGAAAGAAATACCAGCCATCTGCAGGATTATGTAGGATTGGAATCATGGATTTGTAGTAGTAGAGTTTCAGTCAGATTCATCCATTTAAACCTTTCTTCTTAAGCTGGAAGTTAATGATTGCTACTTTATCATAGTTTTGGTAATGTTTAAATGAGATGGCCAAAATTGGAAATGCTTTATGCTGTAGTCCCTCATTGAGTATTGATTTTGCCAACAGTGAATTATTGTCTAAGAATAATTCTTTAATATCCTGGAACATAGTTGCCTTATTTTTTGTGAGGAAAAGAAAAATGGGTGAAACCTGGACTAGAAATGTCACTTTAGGGTATTAACATGATATTAGATATTGCACCAATTTATCTGATAATTATTCTTTCATTAGCTTCAGTCATGTAAAGATATGTATTTAAAAGAAAATGGCTTAGACCACTTACTTGTATATGATTGAACAGTGATTGCCTAGTTTAGCTTTCATGATGACTCACTCTAGATTATATCTGGAGGGCTGTGCAGTTTTAAACACCAGAGGTCTGCTTTGTGGAATTTTGTTTTACTTTGTCTCATTAATATTTTTAAATTATGTACAGACGTAGATGTATGCATAGATTTATTTTTTATATTGATTTATTGGTTTATTTATATTTATTCTTCTCATGGGTTCTTGGCAGAGGACAATTTATTCTTTCCTAATTCAGTTCCCAGTCCTAGAAGGTTTCAGTGTCTATACAGTCTAAACTTCAAACCTAAAATGTTTCAGCCTCCTAGACTTACTACTGGCTGGGTTGACTCTTGACTAAGCTGTCTTCTGAACGACCTCTTTTCACTCTGATCTGTATTGTGAACTCTGAACTGTAATTGTAAACCATCTGTTTTTACTCTCTGATTTCTCTCTTCTTATTCTGGACCGGTTCTGCTCTTCTCAGCTTCTGTGCGCTGACTGTACTCAAATTGCCTGACTGAACTAAATCTCTTGCTCCTCTCTCTGAGTTCTGCCTCTTGTTGCTTCTAACTGCTTCTACTTGCTTCTGTCTCTGAGCTGTGCTTCCACACTCTGCTTCTATCTTACTTCCCTCTCTGAACTCTGCTGTCTGCTTCTCAAGTTCTGGGATTAAAGGCATATGCCACCACTTCCATCTGAGTTGGGCTTAAAGGCATGCACTACCTTGCCTTAATCACAGAAACCCCTTTCACCTAGCATTAGCATAGAGGACAGGATTAATCTGAGTAACATTCTTTCTGCATTCCATCGGGACCACACAGGCCTCTGAATGTAATTTTTTCATGCAGGCCTTTGGATGTGATCCCTTCCTAGCTATCACACAGCCTTTTCAATGTGATCCTTTGCTAGAGCAGCCATGCTGCTGAATTAAAAGATTCCTCACAATAGTATATGTTACACAAATTATTTGGCGCAGAAAATAGCAATGTATTTGAAGCAAAAGGGGAAAATTTGCCTTTACCCCCAGTCTCCCTGCTCCAGTCATACTCCAATCATATTTCCTTCCTTATACTAAGCACTTATGTATCTGTCTATAATACACAGTGTGCTTATTCCTCCCATTTGCTTCAGCATGTATGAATTCATGTTGATTGTTAAACACATTATACCATTTTTTCTTTTTCTTTTTCTTTGATAGTATCTCATTGATCTTATTATTTTTGTTAACGATACAAACCTCTGTCAGTACATTTAACCGGTATTTAGGATTACCTAGGGGGAATGCTCTACTTCCTTACCAGCACTTTACAGACAAAAACCAGTCACAGTGTTTCAACAAGTTGGATTTATTGCTTTTTGCAGCAAGGGAGGACATAAATGAAGGAGAGTCACAGGGTGTGTGTGTGGGGGATTTGTGTGTAGGATTTGGCATTGGTGATATTAAGGGATCTGAATTGTGTTAGGTGATTTGGAGGGGTAGGGTTTAAGGAAGTAGATGATAGACATGTTGAGTCTCCCTTAGCGAAGAAGAAAAGAATGGGACTCTGACTATGATTAATCAGGGAGATGCAGTGGCTCATAGTAGGATGCTGTCGGATCATATTTGTAGTGTTGATGTGTTCTTTTGTGTATAGGAACCCTCAAGGAGTGATGTTGTTTTGTCTTGTTCAATTGTAGTCACACAATGTGTTTGTCCAATCTTTATATTCAATAGAATAACGCTGTGAGTATTGGACTTTCTAGCCAAACAAAGATCTATCCAAGGCTCCTAAGCCAGCTGCACGACATCAGGAGCTGCTGTTTCACGCTATCCCAGTTTTTACTGGCTTAAGTTTCTTTTTCTTTATATTTGAAGCTTTATAGTAACAGAAATATTATATAAATTTCTATAAGCTGAATTCTATCAAAGATTTTGTAAAGTATCATCATATTTGATTTCTTGCCATAGCCTGTAATTATTTTTTCTACCAAGTAGGCACCTCAGCCAAGGATAGGCATTCCAAGTCTAAATATTTTTTTCTCCTTGCTAATGGTAGAATATTATTTTACCTTTTAAAAATATTTTATACATTTGACCTTTTACTTTAATAACCATAATTTTGCTGTTCAAATCCTTTTCCCACTTAAGTTTCTTAGATTTATATTTTTTTTCTTTTTTTTAAGACAGGGTTTCTCTGTTGCAATTATGGCTGTCCTGGAACTCACTCTGTAGACTAGGCTGGCCTCAAACTTTCAGAGATCTGCCTGTCTCTGCCTCCAAGGTGCTGGGATTAAAGACATGTGCCACTACTGCCCGGCTTAGATTTATGTTTCTTAACAAGCTTTCAGGACTCGAGGGGCTTTAGGGGCAAGCTGCTGTTTATGTGGTCATTAGTCCTATGTTTGTATTTTTTGTTTACTATCTCATTCATTTTTGCATTGGAAATCATTGCCTACCCTAAAATTATTAAAACAGTCCCCTATCAGTCATTTTACTTTTTCTCTACAGCATTCAGATTAATAGTCCAGCTGGAATATGGAATATTTTCGTGTATCAAGATGAACTTTTCCCTAGTAGCTCTCTGCTGTGACAGTATCATTTGTCGATGAGTCTGTTTGTTTTCATTTTGTTGGAGGCACCATGTTGTGCTCTAAATGCAAACATGAACATCAGCCTATGGCAAAATTTCTGTTTTAACTGACCTCCATCTCATTTATTGGATTAACTGATGTTGTCAATGTTGTAAAACATTAGGACTAGAGACTACACTAAGCCAAATATTTACTGATGATGGCCTTCTCAGTACTGTAATAATATAATCCTGTTTTACATTGCTAATACTCAGATTGATGTCTTTAAAAATAGTTGTTAGTAGCTGTGCTTGCTATTTTATATTTCTTATTTAATTCAACATTATGCAGATTTATAAAACGAGTAAAATGAAAGATATGATTTCATAGCTAATGAAATTTTTTAATTTTCAAAAAATACTGTGGCTAGTGAGAATTTTAATTAAAGGAGTATAGATTAAAACAATTGTAGAATCAAAAAATGAATGCATGAATTAAAGATTACTTTCCTTCTCTACAGAAATCTGACAATTTTTTTAAATGTGCAATTAAATATGGTATGGTGGTTTATGAACATTTGTTTCCTAAGTAGTAAATGTTTGAATATATCTTCTCATAAAACATTTTGGTAATTCTTCAATGATTGCTCTATATTGTAATGACAGATACAGCTGAAAATCTGTTTAAAAAAAATCTAAGTTGATAGCAGTTTAAATGTTATTTGCACAGGCATTTGAAATATGATGTGATACTTTCTAATCGGTAAATTGAGAATACTGATCATTAACCCTAAAACTAAGAGAAAGAAATTAGGTTCCTTCATTGTACTAGCTCTCTCTTGATAAAACAGCTGGAGTACCTAGTGACTTGAAACAGTAAGCGGTTATCATCTCACAGTTTCTGTGGCCAGAAATCACAAAGTGACGTAAGTGGCAGCTTCTCCTGGGAAAGTTGATTATAGCCAAAGAGTGCATGTTCAACATGGTTCACTCATAGAGCGCTGTTATTGTTGGGAGCCCTCGGTCCCTCCTTATGTGGATCTTTACATCACTTCCCTCCCTATCTAATCATCACCACATCATGGCAGCTAGCCTTACAACATATAATTCAGGAACAAGCAAGGGTGACAATATTAGGTGTTTTGTGATCTCCTTCTAGAGATTGCATGCCACCTGTCTTACCTATTGTACTTTATTTGTTAGAGAATCAGTACAGTTCATACTCAAAGGAAAATTGACCCAGTTTTTAATACAAAAGAATCAGCTGTACTGTAGGTATTTATTCTGTGTGTATATTGATCAAGAAAGGCAAGGGATTTGTTTACTATCCTTGATTTCTTTTTAGGACACTGCCTTAGGAAAACCTCGAGAGTTGTTCCGACTTCCTACAGATTTGACAGCATGTGACAATCGTCTTTGTGCATCTGTACATTTCACATCCCCTACCTGGGTTACCTTGTCAGATGGAACTGGAAGATTGTATGTCATTGGAACAGGTGACCGTGGAAATAGTCCTTCTGAAAAATGGGAGGTGAGTTGTTTTTTGTTGTTTTTGTAAGACTTTTGCAGAGTGCAGAAGGTGGATGTAAATTAGATGGAGGAGCCATTTCGTGACTGAGTTGTATGCTTTGTGAAGCATCCCCTTTTTCCCCTTATGATTCTAGAAGATTGCTTTAGTTCTTTTTCTCCTGACCATTGTATTTGACCATTTGTGTCCTATTAGTTCTTTGTTTTTGTTATTATTTTTAGTTTTTTGGTCAAGAATGCTGATCATATTTGCTTTTATAAACCATGCCTTTACAATATATGGGTTTTTTTTTTCTATAGATTATGTTTAATGAAGAGCTTGGGAATCCTTTTATTATAATTCACAGTATCTCATTGCTGAAAGCTGAAGAACATTCAGTAGCTATCCTCCTTCTTCGAATAGAGAGGGAGGAACTGGACAGGAAAGGAAGTGGCTTCTATGTTTCTTTGGAGTGGGTCACTGTCAGTAAGAAGAAAGAAGGTAAAGTAAACAAGATTCTGAATCTCTAGCTTTCCTTCACTTGGTGGGGATTGAAATGTAATATTACTACTTTTTTCTTGAACATTGTGGTAAATTATACTTCTAAAAAGGCTATAATATGCTTCTACAACCAAATATGTACTTTGTTTAAAGGAAGACATTACATTAATTTTGGAGATTGTAAGATATATAATTTTAAAACAGCTAAGAGTTTATACCTGAAAATTCATATATATGATCATAGATATAAATAGCTGTTGTGTGACTTTTTCTGTGAATGAATAAACTTCATTCATGCTAGATATAACAGACCACTGTTACCACTATCTATAGCTTAGTGAGGCATTGAGTTTATTGGGGCTACATGTTGGATCCTAAGTAATTGGTTACCTGCAGGAGCATGGGAGGTACAGGCAGCTGTGGCACTGAAAAGCCGATGCCCACATAGATAACCAACTCAAAGACCCTCCTGGGAGCTCTCTGTCCAACTCTCAGCAGGCCTCCCCAGAAGAGTCTGCTCTTTGATATAGTTTATATAGCTTGAGAGAGGCCTTTGAATTTTGTAATTTTCAGGAATTTCCTGAATCTTATTTCATTCACCTGAGTCTTGTGAACCTCTCTTCTTTGTAAATGAGGACATGTTTCAATTAATAGGAAATAGCTACATTAGCAATAATAGTAAATTTTAATGTAATTTAAATGTATTTAAATATAAATAAGAACACGAAGATGGAGTGGATGCCTTTATTTTATTCAACCTTGCCTTTTGCTTCTATCTTCCATAAAACTTCTTATCCACATGTATAAAAACATCTTAAATCTTCTTCATTTTGAACTTGTCAAACTTCTAGAATGACATTAAAAAGTACTTTCTTGTACATTAATGATATTCCTTAATGGTGATTGTCTGCTCCTTGGCTTTACTTACTTTTAAGTGATATATCAAGCATTCTTCCTCTCTGTCACTCTCCCCTTTTCTCTAATTGGTTGCTAGGGGAGTTTGCTTTTTGTTCTTTGGGTGTTTGTTTATTTGTTTTCTTTTTCCATCTTGACATTGTCCTACTGCTCTTCCTTATTCACTTAGGAGTAAATTAAACTGAAATTCTTCATTACTACAAAAAAAAAATATTTACATTACTGCCTATTTACATTTCAGATACAGTTTAATACTTGTGTTCTAAAAGGGATAATCACCATAAGAAATGTCTGTATTGATGGGGAAATTGTTTATTCTTAAGCTGAATAAATCTCCTAGGTTTGTTTTTTCCTAGCATTTATTTCCATCTCTATAGGAACGCAATAATTATATTTTAGGAGTTAGAAGAAAACTGTTTTAAAGGTCCAGGTAATAACTGTACAGTCTGTGTCACAACTGTTCATCTATGCTGCAATGGCAGGAAAACAGTAATGGACAGTTTATAAATGAATGAGTAAGCTGGATTCTAAAATATTTATTGACATTGAAGCTTGAGTGCAAAGAATTGTTTCAGGTATTAAATATTCATTTGATTGTTTCTCTACCATTTAAAATACAAAGTCATGCTTATCTCTCAAGCTGTACAAATACAGGTATAGATTTGGCTTTGGCACCTGGTTATAGTTTGAAAGACTGCTACTTAAGGGACTGGTTCAAGTGGTTTTTTTTAAAGTATATGGTATAGCTTCTCAGAGAAGAGCTCATCGTGTATTTTCCTTCTCCCTGTTCTCAAGAACCTTGTTTCTGTAGCTGCAGGTCAATCTGTGGAACTTAGCAGATGCCTGTGGATGAACACAGCAGCTCCAGCATCACAGTTCCT
Source organism: Cricetomys ansorgei (assembly GCA_026225945.1). NCBI lineage: Eukaryota > Metazoa > Chordata > Mammalia > Rodentia > Nesomyidae > Cricetomys > Cricetomys ansorgei. The sequence goes on along the minus strand of JAMJFZ010000199.1, from coordinate 45,279,765 downwards.
CATCTCTCACCTCAGTTGAGCAGGCACATTTACCTTTCTTTTTTCTCCTACACTTGTTATTTCTAGAACTCAGCAATTCTTTTAAGATTCTCTTTGTCTTCTTTTACTCTTTTTAATATTTTGTCTTCCCCAGTTATTACTAATAGAATTGTGTGTGTGTGTGTGTGTGTGTGTGTTTAGTATTTTAAAATTCTGTCTTTCTCTCCTTCTCCCCCCACCATTCTGTGTGTGTGTGTGTGTGTGTGTGTGTGTGTGTGTGTTCAGTTGCATGTAGAGGCCAGAGGTCTACGTCACTCTTTAGAATGATCATTCATTAGAAGGTCATTCATTGGAAGGTCATTCATTAGAAGCAGTCCACCTTGTGTTTTGAGGTGTTTCTCACTGGTCTGGAGCTCACCGAGGAGGTAGGCTGGTTGGCAGTGAACACAAGCATCCACCTGTCCTGCTTTCCTAGTGTTGGGAAAACAAGTATATGCCACCATGCTTGGCTTTCTGAATGTGTATTCTGGAAACAAAGTCAAGTTCACGTGCTTATAAAACAAGTACTTAGCTGGCTGAGCTGTGTCACCAGTCCTTTTGATGTTTGAATCTGACATACCAGAGCAGTATTTTTCTGAACTATGTTGAGGGGAACATAGGATAAATCATATTTTGTGGTTACTTAAGTTGGAAAACAAGAATGTTTAATATCCCCCAAAACACACTAAGAATGCTAAGGCTTCTAAGTTTTATTTAACAAAATAGAAATTTTAATTATGGAATCTACTGCTTGACACCTATCACTGTTTTCTGCCCCACACATGTTAGGAAAAGTTATCCTTGGTTTGGGGTCTTGAAAAAAAAAAAAGTAGAACTGTTTGTTATGCATGTTTCTTTGATAAAATATAAGCATTTTTAGTTCATTCATGAAATTACAAGCTGGTTTTTAAGTATTTATGAACTGAATGTGTGGATATAGGTGAGGATAGAGTCAAAATAATGACATGGTTTTTAGCAGATTGTGTTGCTATATTTAATTCATAACAGTGAGTTGATTTTTAACTACCTAATGTTCAGCCTAAAAAATACCATCTACTCTTATAGAGTAGTACTATAAAGGTATGCACTCATCTGAAGGGATTTTCTGTTTGCTTGCTTGTTTGTTTGCATTCTTAATTTTGTTTTTTGTACAATATATTTTGGTCATATTCTTTCTCCTCCCCAAATTCTCCCAGAGCCTTCCTACTCAACTTTTATGTTCCTTTACTCTCTCTTAAAATCCAAACCCCAAAACAAAAAGACCAAAAAACCCACTAACCCACAGCAAAAAGAAAAAAGAAAAAGAAAGTTTGAAAGAAAGACAGAAAGAAAAAAAGGAAGGAAAGAAAGAAAAAATGATAAGAAAAGATATAAAAGAAAAAGGCATGCAAAAATCACTGGCTTTTTAAAGTGTTTTCTGGGGACCGAAGTGTTGGCCACATAAGCATGAGGTATGCCCTGGGGTATGTTTCATGTGCCCGGGGATACTGCATTGGAAAAAACTGATTTTCCTTTTCCCAGCAGGCACCAGTTGCAAATTACTTCTTAGTTAGAAGTGGCACTTTTCATGTACTTTCACTTCCACTTCTTTGTGCTGGAATTTTATCTTGTCATTTTATAGGTGCGTGCTGTCACAGTCCATGTTGGTTTATAGGTCTATTAGCCCTGTTATGTCTAGATAACACTGCTTGCTAGAAGTCATCCTCTACTTCTGGCCTTTACACTCTTTTCACCTCATCTTCTGCATGGATCCCTGAGCCATGAGAGGAGGAGTTTGATATCATGGTCCCATTTAGAGCTGAGTTCTCCAACATCTCTTACTGTCTGCACACTGTCCAGTTGTGGGTTTCTGTGTTAATTCCCATCCACTGCAGGAAGAAGCTTCTATGCTGAGGGTTGAGCAATGCAGTGACCTGGGTCTCAGTCTACTGTGGTGGCTGTAGAGTTTCTTGGTAGAATGTGGTTATTTTATCTGAAGTACTTTGAGTACATAAAAACAATCTGTCTTCATAAGAGAATATGTTTATTAAGACCTTAAAATAAAGTTAAGTTGGTATTATACGTTGGTAAAGTCTGTAAGAACTATTATTTCACTATGATTATAATAATTATGTAGTTTTATTTTGGTATATAAAAATCAATTACTATGATAATATTTCATTGTAAGAAACTTTTTTTATCAATAGCTAAAACAAGAGAAAATTAGTCATTCCATGCTTTGCCCCTCACTCTCAGCTAGTGTCTCCTTTCAGAAGGTGCCGACCACCTATCACATACTTGCTGGGAAAGTAGTCAATCACTTTGAAGGTCTAGACTTTGTTTTCCAGTGGAAACTTGTGCAGGGTGGACATGCTTTATGTGTGTGCCATTTCCTGGGATTGGCCGTTAGGTATGAGTGGCTGTTGAAACTTGAAATGGGGCTAAGTAACAGAGCTAGTGAATTTTAAACTTAAAAAAAAAAAAAAAAGCCATTTGCAGCTAGTGGCTACTGCACTGGAGAGTATAATTTGGAGAAAATTTAATCAAAACCAGTATATTAAAGTAAGGACTTATTTGATAAAAATAAAATATCGAGGTGTGTGTGTGTGTGTGTGTGTGTGTGTGTATATGTGTGTGTGTGTGATATGTGACGCCAGAGGACAGTTATGGGAGTCAGTTCTCTCTTTTGACTATGTGGGTCTTGGGGATCCTACTGTTGTCTTCAGGCTTGGTGGCAAGGGCCCTTAGCCACTGAGTTGTCTTCTTAGTGGCCCTAAGTTGTTGATTTCTTTTTCTTTTGTTTTTTTTTTTCTTCTTGGTTTTTCTGAGACAAGGTTTCTTTGTTGTAACTCCATAGACCAGACTGGTCTCAAACTCAAAGAGATCTGCCTGCCTTTGCCTCCTGAGAGTTGTGATTAAAGGGTGTACCACCACCACCCGGCCAAGTTGTTTATTTTTTATTGTTACCAAAGGTTCTTTAAAATGCAGCTTTTCATAATATTTATTTTCCTACAGATAGTAAAAAGTATGAAATTACAAAGCATCATATTCTCCGTGGAAAGTCAGTGCCACATTATGCTGCTATTGAGCCTAATGGAAATGGTCTAATGATTGTATCCTACAAATCCTTCAAGGTTATTCCAGTTGATCAGGATCTTGAAGAAAGTATGGATGAAGACAGGTCAGAGAAAATCAAAGGTAATTTAGCCTGTCAGGGGGCTCATGTGTACTTTTGTGTGTATATATAAGTGTCTGCTTTATTCTCCCAGGTGAGTTATGGATTCCATTAGGGCACAATAGATGCTTTTCTCTTAATTTTCTTTCATACCCTTCCCCCCAGATCTTTTCTGGAAGATACTCCCTGGAAGATGTGGACTGGTTTACCTTAGTAATTTTATACTTATCTGATGTTTTAGAAATTGCAGTTGGTTTACAAGATTCCCTGTTTAATACTTACTAAAAAACATTTCCATGATAATATTTTTCTTTTCTCTTTCTTTCTTTTATTTATTTTTTTTTTTGTTTTTTTTTTTTTTTTTTCCAAGACAGGGTTTCTCTGTTGTAACTCTGGCTGTACTGGAACTCATTCTTAGACCAGACTGTTCTGGAACTCACAGAGATCCTCCTGCCTCTGCCTCTGAGGGGCTGGCATTAATGTGCACCACCACCACCCAGCAATAATATTTTTCTAAAATAAGGTCTAATATGCATATTCTTACCTTTATACTAAACTGACAGTTCCTTGCAGGCAGAATCACTGTTTCTTCATCTTGAGTGAGTAAAGCTTATGCCTTAGAATGAACAGGTCTATAAGGTATTTTGGAAGAAACTTGTATTTATATTCAAAGGTTATTTTTGTTCATATCAGAGAATAGTATATTTAACAAAAATATATAGCATTTCATAATGACGTTTATTCTTGCTTCTACTCTTTATTCTGAAGTGGCTTAATTATTTTAAATAAAATTAGGGGCTGCAGAAATGAGTTAGAAGTTAAGAGCACTTGCAGATTTTGCTGACCAAGGTATGGTACCCAGCACCCCTATGGTGGCTCACTACTGTCCTTTAGGCTTTTTCATCTCTAGTTCCAGAGAATCTGACATCCACTTCTGGCCTCTGTGGGCACCAAGCACACACTTGTACATCCATCCATCCATCCAGACATACATATATATGCAAGCAAGCACTAATACATACAAAATAGAAATAAAGTTTTAAAATAAAATTGGCTTCAGTATATTTGTATACTTTAAAAAAAATTCTTCAGAAATATTTAAAGATACTATTGTAATCAATATTTAAATATATTTTCCCCAGATTTATAAATATTTGAGCCCTAGATACAAAAAGAGTTGTATCCTTAGGCCTTTCCATCTCCTACCACTTTGTTTTCTCACATACATTTTTTTGTTAGACTTGGGCTTCTTGCAAATAAATTCACTAACCTTATTTCATTGCTAAATTTGCAAAAGCCTTTCCTGAATCATTGCTCATAGACCAAGCCTACATGCCCTTTAGAACTCACCCACTGAGCAGTTGTGAAGGAAGGAAGAAAATGAGAGCCTCGATCACTGGGATGTCTCTGCCTTCATGGTTGGGATCCCGCAGTTCCAGGGCCAGTCACAGTCCCAGCAGAGCACAGTATGTGTGTATGTCACTGTAGTCCAGCTGCTGAGTTTCCTTTTGATGCCTCATCTTACATCTTGAATTCCTCTGCAATTTACTAATGGTTGTTTGTGATATTTTCACAGTGATAAAGGAGAAGTGGCATATTTTTTAAATTATAAATGCTTCATTAATTAGTGTACTTAACAATTCTGAGAATAGATACTGGTTTCATTTTCTGTAAACCTCATTAAAATTGTATCTATGGACTATTTGGTATCATCATGAAAAGACAAATAGTTACATTTTCTTACACCTCAAGGCACCTACAGTCAAAAAGGTCTGGGACAGCCTAGTGCCTCGTGCCTCGTACGTGCGAAGCCCCTGGTTTGACCTTAAGAAAACAGGGGAAAATGTAAATGTTAATATACTCCCTATGATGAGGGGAATAAGAATTCTAGATTTTCTTTAACGCTTTCCACTAAAAATGCATGCTAGTTTACGTTTCCCATTCTTATCGTCCATCAGAAGTTACCCATTATGTGATTATATTGGATAATATGATATGTCACGTTTCAGGGAGGTATGTGGGTGTGTGTGCATGTGTGTGCATGTGGGTGTGTGTGGGTGTGTAAATAAGAGAGAGAAGAATAGGAGGTATAGAGAGGCAGAACGTAAAGTAACAGAGTAAAAGATTGCTATCAGTGGTATTTATGAGCCAGTCTTTTGGTCTCTTAATGCATTGGGTGAGCCTGGAAGAAGAAAATATCAGGTATATTTGTTGTAACTTTTTGTATCAAAATCCTTGAAGTCTCTGTGCTTACAATTTGTGTATATGTGAGAGAGATCACTAGAAAATATACTATATAGATAGATGTTCTCTTAGAGGTCTAAGATCTAATTGTGTATGTTGTGTCTAGTTTTTACTACATAATTCATTTTCCTATTCCCAGTGGAGCCACTGTATTACTGGCAACAGACTGAAGATGATTTGACAGTAACAGTAAAGCTTCCAGAAAACAGTACTAAGGAAGATATTCAAATACAACTCTTGCCTGATAACATCAACATTATGCTGAAGGATATCCAGGTTTTAAAAGGAAAACTCTATTCGTCCATTGATCATGAAAGCAGTACATGGACAATTAAAGAGAATGATAGGTATATTTGTAGTTTTACATTTGAAATTTTACTTTTTATGATTTTGCTTTTTAAATTTTTTCTCTCTACAGTAGTTACATTGAAAATGAATATAATAGTTTTGTCCATGTTGGTGATTTTTAAGACAGACTAAAAATGCTAAAACTACATAAAAATACATAACTGTACATAAGATTAAAGGTGCTGCTATACTTACCTGTTTTTCATTACCAGCTCTAGGCACAGTGAAGACAAAAGATGAAACTACTTGCTTATTTTAATTTGTACTCTTAAAATATTGTAGTAGAAATAATTTCAAGTTTAATTTGCTTATGAAATAATATAATCCCATTCTCTAAAATTTATTTAAAGTGTATAAAAAGTTATAGCTTAAGACATTTCCCTCCAAGCAGTCCCGACAGTCACTGGAGCATCCTCCCTCTGGCTACTGTTCCTACTTTCCTTCTGGAGGCCTTTTCTGTTATTCCACTAAATGTTTTGTTTTGTTTTCAAAGAAAACATTTTCTTTTGTATAGTGTATATGCCTATACATCTTGCTTTTTCTTTTTTTCTTTCCAACAGTAAATTTTAGATGTTTTTCCATTAAGGACACATGATTATTTTGAGTACTTTATTATGACTTTCTAAAGTTAAATCTGTTAGGTAGATCATTATTTAAGACAATTTGTCTTCCGCTTTTTAACATTAGAATGCTTCCAGTCTTTTGCTATATTGAATAATTATTTGTTATTTTTACATGTGTAGAATATATATGAAAGATGAATTCCTGCATGAGAAGAATTAATATTTCTTTCAATTTTTTAAAAACAATATTTTGCTTCAATATAAATTAATTATTTACATTTCTTTTATGTATTCTGGGTTTGGGACCCAAAAAACTTAAATCATAAAGGACATGCATGATAATTCATCTAAAATATTCCTGCACTTCAGAATTGAAAAGTTAAGCCAAGTGTGGTGGTGCATGCCTGTATCCCAGTACTTGCAAAGTTGAAACAGGAGAATCAGGAATTCAAGGTCAGCCTCAGCTGCATTTTCAGTCTGAGGTCATTCTGGGCAACATGACACCATGTCTCCAAAAACCAAATCAGTTTTAAAAAATTAAAATTTTATGCTCAACTAGGAATATTTTTTAAAAAAGTAAGACATGAATAGTTAAGAAAATATTTATGAAAATACTTGACACTTTCAATATTTGAAAGCCCCACAAATTCCTAGGAGCTTGGGATGTAGTTCACTTGGTAGAAGACTTGCTTAGCATGCACAAATTTACTGTTTGTTTGTTTTTGTCTGTCTGTTTGTTTTTGTTTGTTTCTTTTTTTGTATGTGATATATGAAAAGCAATTATCTTCAAAATTCTTTTAAAAATACTTTATCTTTTCACATCTGTTTGATCATGTTTATGTGCATGTAAAAAGTCTTGAAGATAGCATTTAAAATTGGCTGTTAAAAAATTAGCAAACAAAATTGGAAACTAAAGCATACTGTTAAGTGCAGTGCTTTCCTAGCTTGTGCCATTGGCAAATTATTTAACCTCTTTAGTGATTTTCATTCACTTTTGTAATATGGACTTAAAGATAGAACTTTCTTTGGTTGTGTTAAACAATAAATGAGAGAAGAACATGAAGTCCTTGAGATAGCCCCTATCATATATTAAAGCATTTGGTAAGTATAAGCTAATGTTTTTTTTGTTATTATCATTTTCATCAGATTAGCTATTCCTTAAAGAATATTTAACCCTGGGCATTATTAATTGGTGGTGATAATATTCAGTGTTAATGATAAGAACTTTTATTATATAAGTGATACTATTTTGTATAGTCTCTTAAATAATTGCAGAAAAAATTTAAATGCTGTAATTATTTTATGAATTCATGATAATAACAATCTTGTAAAAGAATAGTTAATAAGTTTACATGTTCTATTTGTTAATTGTAATAATAGGTTTTTAGTGTATTCTTGGAATTGTTTGCTTGAAATTGGGTTCCAGGGTATGGGTTATGTGGTCTACGTTTATCAGAGATGGCTCATGAAAAAGATTCCTTCCTGTGGAAGTAATACACAAGGCCTGCTTCCTGGGTTTCCCCTCCTGTCCAGAGGAACAGGGTCAGCTGCCTCTTCCTCTGTCCATGGTCTGCTCTAACTCAGTACCACCTTTTCCTGCAACATAAGTTCTAGATCTTCAGGTCTCTGGCAGGCCCTGTTTAGTACATTTGGAGTTTCTGTTTAACAGCTTGAATGTTTAAAATTAGATTTAAAACATGTTATATAGACTACATTAACATTTTTTCATGTACTACAGTTTTGTTTTCAGTTCTTAAAAAAATCCATCTTTAAAAATTAATATTGTTATTAACTTAACTTGTCCTGTCTTTGATTAAAATTACATCTTAAGGTTATTGGTTTATGATAGTATATTGTTGGGTCTGCATCCTAAGAGGTCCTCTTGAGTTGTAGGTCATTTTCTTGTTATATATTCTCCACTACACACTCATAGGCTCTCATAGATCTATGCTGCTTGTACTTCTATTACTTGGATTTAGTAACACACTGCATACCTGTATCCCAACAGCATTTTCTATGTGCTCTTTCTAAGCATTACACCATTCTGTATTCAAGCCATTTGGTGCTCAATTTCTAGTAGTAGTTTTCTGTTTACTCATTAAGTTTAGGTTATTTACCATTTGTTTAAAGATTTTTCCGTCGCATATACCAAAATGAATAAGATTTTTGGTAAAATATTCTCTAGATACCAGGTAGGTAATATTTACCTTCCTCTCCCCCTCCCTCTTCCTTTCTACTCTTCCCCGCTCCTCTCATTCCTATCTCCTTTGATGTGTGCTTTCACTGCACAGCCTAGAATGGACATGAACTTGTTTCCTTCTTGTTTAACGCTACTGATTGCTGGGATACTGGAAAGAAATACACATCTGGTTTAAATGTGCAATATTTAATGTAGCATCATGTTTCTCATTTAATCTTTTAGCATAGAGATTTCCTTGATTAAGAAGAATGAAGGACTGACATGGCCAGAGCTGGTGGTTGGTGATAAACAAGGAGAACTTTTAAGAGACCCAGCCCAGTGTGCTGCAATAGCAGAGCGCTTGATGCACCTGACCTCTGACGAACTGGTAAGCAATTACAGTAGTAAGGCAGCATCCAAGAATCCAGAAGTATCTTATGTGTGGATTATGCCATGTCAAACATTACTTTGCCTTGACACAGACCAGTGATTATCAACATAATTAATATTTTAATATGGCTTGAAGTTCTGATATTTATGTTTTACTCTGAATATATACAAAACCCGAAAACATAGTAGCTGTGTATCTTAACATTTATTCTGAAAAATTATTTACCCTACATGGTTAGGTGCATCCTAGACTAGAAAAGACTAAAATATTGAAAGTGAATGTTTTTAGCAAAAAGAAGTATGGCCCAAATAGAGAACACAAGTTTCATCTTTGCCAACATTCATTCACAATTTCAAGAATTACTGGAATTCATATGCCGGGCCACAAAGTATGATTTCATTGTCCTTTTTACAAAAGCTTCATTCCCTAGGCTCATTCATTCAGCAAATTTTATTATGACCAGCCTTGTTGAGATATAATTGTGACACTAGAAGATTGTAGATAATTAAGTTGAGTGCCTTTTAAACTTTAAAGGAGTATTTATGTTTATGAGAAAAGTTACTTATGCCCGAGTGTTTTATGTTTTGAAAAATACAGACATAGAACCTTGTCATCTACACCTGACTGCAGTGTTCTTGAGAATGATAAATGGGAAATTGCTCTATTTCTTAGCTTTTGGAAAATGTCTATATACTGTTGATATATAAATAATGCTTACATCATGAAATAATTAGGAGAACCTTCCTCTCTTGTAGAAGAAATTGTATAGTATTGCCATTACATTTTAGCTATCTGTGCTTAGAGTTCCCTTTTATGTGAGTTTTTAACTAATCAATTTAATACTCGGAATGTTATCTTAAATATTAGTTTTTATTGACTTTTTTCAATTTTTACTTTAATTACTACATTTATCTCTCCCTTTCACTTACTTTGAATTTAGTTTTTTTCTTTTTCTGCCGTTGGAGGTAGCTTAAACAGTTTAAAAATAATGATCTTATTTAATGTGTGCATTTATGTTTGTTTAGGTTAGTATTTGTGTACATATGTCAAATGACTATCTCTATTATAATTTCTCCTTTAAAAAGCATTTCCTTTAGAACTGAAGAACTGTGTAGTATATCCATCCCTTACTCTTCTGTATTATTGTCATATTTTTATTTTTGCCTCCTGTTCCTCATGATCCGTTATTTCTTTCCTTCTTTTTTTTTTACCTTTAGTTAGATTTTGGAGATCAAAAGTGAGAGGACACAGTCTTTTCATTTATGTCCATATTCATCGTTTCCTCTGATTTACACTTGTGTTGACTCTGACTTCCATTTTCTGAGTCTCTTGCAGTAGTGTAGGTATGGTGCTGATTAATTCCCTCAGCTTTTGTTGGTAAAAGTATTTTTCTTGTTCTCTTTTTTCAGTTACTTTTGTAGGAGTTTAATTCAGTGATAGCAGCAGTTTCTGTTTTTGTTTCTGAAGCCCTGTATTTTATTTGACTTTCATCACTTGTATGAGAAGTCAGTTATTTGTATCTTTGTTCAGTCACACAAAATATTTTTCTCCTCACTGCTTTTAGTACCTTCTCTTTATTACAACTTTTCAGTAATTTCATTATTGTGATTTTTTTTTTGACATACACCGATTTCTGATGTTCTGTAGTGTTTAGTTTGTTCTATCTTTATACTTCATGCATTGGCTAGTTACCTATCTATCCTAGCTATCTCGTGTTTTGTTTTCTGTTTACACTTTGCATTTTCACCTAGAAGTTCACTTAAGTTCTTTTTTTCTGTTTTTTATAGCTCAGCATGTTCAATTTTTTGAACATATACAGAAATATGTAGAATATATTTATAACAGCTAAGGGTTTTCTGTTGTTGCTAGATGGTGACCAGTTGGTTGGTTGGCTTTGGTTTCTTGAGACAAAACTGCAGCCCAGACTGGATGCAGTCTCACTATGTGTTCCAGACTGGCTTTGAAGTTGTGATGATCCTTCTGTCTCAAACATTTGAGTCCTGGGTTCACAGGTTTGAGACACCATGCCCAACTGTTGCAGTGCCTTCCTTGATCAAATCTGTCATTTTGCCAACATTTTTAGAGATGAATAATTGTTTCCTATTGTTCAATGTATTATTTGCTTTTTTTTTTTTTTTTTTGCTTAAGAATCCAAATCCAGATAAAGATAAACCTCCTTGTAACGCTCAAGAATTAGAAGAATGTGATATTTTCTTTGAAGAGAGTTCCAGTTTATGCAGATTTGATGGCAATACATTAAAAACAACTCATGTGGTAAGTTCTGGATAATTGGAATTCTAAAAAGGTTGTGAATAATAAATAGAAATTTGACAAAGGAAAATTGAATGAAGTATATGTTTTCCAAAAATATTTTGATTGAGAATTACTGGGTGTGTTAAATCTCATCACTCCACAAAGTAGTATCATTCCCATACTACAAAATCCAATAAAATAAAGGCATTGTTGAATTCTGTTGTGTATTGATATTTTTCAGGTTTTTTTCTCTGCCTACATTTTATATTCAGTTGTGACCCTATTATGTATAGAAACTTCCTTCATACCTGTTTCTGACACTGGACATTAAGAAATACTCATTTTCTCTTGTTATTAATAACTTTAAAAAATGATTTATGTGTGTGTATGTATGTGCAGACATGAGTGTGCAGACAGAGGCCAATAGAGGGGTCAGATCCCTACAGACATTTACAGGATGCCTAGCTTGTTAATGTAGTGCTGGGTATAGACCGTGGTCAATCTAGCTGGTTGGTTATTTTCTCAGGTCTAGTTCTAAAAGACTATGTTTATAGCAGGGACGAAGTGAGAGGCGGCTTAAGTTCCCAACTTCAGGAGACTTGCTCACAGGGTTAGTTCTTAGAATTCACTATCAGCTAGAAAGAATCAAAATGAAACAGTCAAGATAAGACTGGGTCCTTCTCCTGACGGAAGTTAAAGACAATTTCAAGATTCCCTGTTCCAGAAGCTTTAAGAAGTAATTCTGTTGATATTATTTTCTTAAATATTTCTTTGGGTCTTATGTTACTCTTATTGGGGCTTTCTTTATATCAATCTGGGCAAAAGAGAAGTTTCTCTTCTATCCTCTGAAGACCCACTGGTATGAACTAACAATGAATATTAAATTGAAGTGAAACTACAAATATGGATTAATGTTCACAGAAACAGCCAAATAATGCAATTACCCACTAGCCAAGCAGGGTTCAGACATTTACCCCTTTTCTGTAGGGATGGGAGACAGTAGGAGTAGATGGCTTTTAAGGGATAATGTTTCTTGTGGTGAATAAAGGGTCCTTGAGATAGTAATTTGCTTTTAAAATAATGTCTTTGTGATTTAAATGAGCCTAAGGGACACAAAAGTGTGTAATGGAGTGGTACATTCCTCAACTGCCATTTTTTTCTCCTACATTATGAGATTCCAAGATAGAAGGCAATGTTTTCTAATGTGGATGTAACCTTAATGCAGATAAGAGTACATAAAGCCTTTTTAGCTTCTGGTGATTTTGAAAGATGTTCATTGGAAATACAGCATACCAGAGTAAAATTTTCTGGGTACCTTTATAGTTATACTCACTTCATTTTAGGCATGCTTTCCTGCAAGAACTGTGAATATGAATTTTAATAAAAAAAAACTAGTTTTAATTTTATCATTTGGTGTTTGGAATGACTAGGAATCTTTATAAGCAGAAAGTATAGGCATCTTTTCATTAACAGTGAAATCTTTTCATTAGCCTGTTGTGGGACTGGCATAGAGCTAAGAGGGGGTTCTAGTGTGCTTTGAACTCTGGACTTCCCTGAGAGCAGAAGGCATTACACTGTTCCTCTTTTCTTACTCTGATAGAACCAGCTAGCATTAACAGCTAACAGAGCTCCTCAGGGTGCTGACATGCCTTATGTCACTTAGTCCCTGATAAGATCCTGTATTTCCAAGGCATGTGGCCTGGTTGCAGCTGGAGGGCCCTGGGCTGGACTTTCTTTCTCCCTATATGTCCTTATAAGGTCTCTTACCCTGGCCTCTGTAAAACCTCTGCTTATACAAATAGAGCTTTCTTAATACTCTCCACTTAGTCAATGACGTACGACCACCCAGGCCTGATTTCTGAGTCCTCACATACAAATGTAGCTTTTCTGGTATCACCACCTTGGTTAATAACATACTACCACATAAGTCATTTTCCCCTTTCTCTCCTACAACATATATATCACTCCTCTTGCTTCAGTAAACTGAATTGTTCACTGACACTGCTTCTTGAGAAGTCTGTTTCTTGCCACTCTCAAGCTTCAGCCCAAGACCCTCTCCCCTTGGATGGTTCCTGACTATATTTCCTTCCTCAAGGCTGGGCCAGTGTGTGTGCAACAGCTTGATTGTCCCAGGGAGGGGACCAAAAAACAGGGGCCCACAGCTTGTATCTCTGTTAGCATTTGCTATCTCTAGCATAGAAAAAACCAGGAAGTCCAATTTGAAGGATTCTCTTTCCATTTAAGTCCATATTATTTAAGACCTTATTATTTTTACCTGTTTTAGTCTTATGGTTCTATATTTAATTTTATTAGATATAATGTTGAATATTTTAAATATGCACAAGGTATAGTATTTTTCAAATGAGTTTCCTCTGATGTAGATTTATATGCTGATTTTTTATTTGATATCTATTAATGTTTTCAAATTTTTGTTTCTGGATTTGAATCGGAAGGCATTATCCCTGTTTTCTTTTTTATGTTAGCAGTCCTTCCTTCTCTACATCTTTTGTAACACCTATTCAGTTTGCTTGCTAACCCTAACCCTAACCTAGGCCTTCACTCCAGAGCCATGTCTTAGTGGGCTTCATAGCTCTTTTTCTATCGGGTCCTGGGTATGAAGCATCAGGACACATGCTCAGGCCAGTTTAGGACTATGTGCCTCATATGTACTTACGTTGCAATTAAGACATCAGAGTGCCAGTGAAATGTAAGAAAGAAGAAGAGAAAGTTGTTGTCAGGAGACACTGGTTAGTGTGGAAATACTAAAATTTGAGCGATAGAACAATTTGTATGTGTGACTTCAGGTCATCAGCAATGAGTTCTCAAGTCAAATGGCTTGTTCCTAACACAGTGGGTTGTCCTTTGTTGAATACAAAGCCTGTAAGCACAACCTGGAGACAGAAGTAAAGAGAAACTTACTGCTGGCAGCAAGTATGTGGTCTAACCCCAAACAAAAAGAGCCATTATCGTCTGTAGAAGCAGGTACATGCAATACCTGAGCATGCTAATTTTGAAGACACATATCACATGCAAAATGGAAAAGAGGGGAGCAGAAATGTCATCTGAGCTGAAAATTTACTCATCATCTAAAGAGAATGAATCAGGATAGTGGGGGGTTTTGGCTTATTCTTTAGAAGGTTCTCTGTAAGATATGTAGAGGAATAGCCCTGTGTGAAAGCTAGGGTCTACATTCTGGATGGAATGTAAACACACCATTATTCAAAAGGCAATGGTTCTCCATTCCTTTAATCCCTAAGACAGAAACAAGATGAAAGCTGACACAGCAGCTACAGCTCAGGAGTTACAGAAGAAGTGACATCTGAGATGAGTCAGAGTGAATGGCAGGCAAAGTGACTAATCAGAGGAAGAGTTAGCAGAGTGAGTCAGACTGAGGACAGACCCAATAAGGTGGGTTCTCAGCCCAGAGAGAATGAGTTGCAGCAGACAGTTACAGAGTTAGTTACAGAGTCAGTTGACAGCAGTCAGTAAGAAGAATCTGATTAGAGGAGCAGGTAAGAGTAAGTTGAACAGTCAGTTGAAAGCAGGCTGAAGAGTCCATTGAAGAGCAGTTACAGAAGCTGAGGCTGGCTTGAGTTACAGAACAGGCAGTTGAAGCAATTAGTTACAGAAGTGGGATGGAGTAGTGAGAGCTCAGGGAGAGACACAGAGATACTGCAGAGCTTTGCAGAAGAAGCCCAGAACAGAGAGTGAGTTGAACCAGAAAAGTAAGAGTTCAGAAGGAGCTAGTCAGAGTGGCTCAGTCAGCAATAGGACTCAGAAGGCTAAGGCCTTCTATGTCTGGGCTAGCAGTTTAAATGTTCTAGATTGTATGAAGGCTGAGGCATTTCAGTTCAAGGATTAAGACTAGATGATAAAGAAGACAAAGTACTCTCGGGCTCCAGGGCTCTGGGCTAGAACCAATGGTTTAATTAGACAAAAGAATAAACTGTACTTTGTCCTGAACCAATGTATACATCTGGGTGAATCAAGAAATCTATATCAACACCTACATTGACTGCTACAAGATCTTATGTGAACAAACAACCACTCTAAAAACTCAACTTTAAGTATTGACAGTCATCTAAAGAGCAGGGATTTCCCTCTATCTTCCTCATGGCTAGTAGACAGCTAACATGTCATTAGAAAGAGAGACTGACCAGCAGATAACATTTAGCTTTTGTTGTTCATATAAAGAATTCGTTACGTGTCTCTGAAGACCATGTATAACTCAGTATCTTTGCAGTTGCTGAAATTTTGCCCCATTTATTTTCTTCTGTTCTTCTCTTTTTTTTGCTGGAATGTTTAGAAATGAGCTACAGATACTGTCCTTTGCCGATAATACTTGATGTAGGCACGGAAGAGGAGGGTAATTTTTACTGTAATCATAATTACAATTAAGGAAATTGATATTGATAAAGTAGAATAGTTTTCCACATTATAAAGCTCATATTCAAGATTTACTAGTTGGTCAAGTAATGTACTTTATAGCAGTTTTTGATCCCGATTCACGATCTAATCCCATGCCACACACATTGCATTTAGGTTTAGTGTTCTTTTTTATTCTTTACTTTAGATCAGCCCATTATAACATGTTTTTGACACTGAATTAGTTTTGATTGAATACATGATATGTTTCCATTAGAATAGTTTGGTAAAATTTGATGGCAATTATAATTAATATCACCAAACAACAAATTAATCAGTTTTGAAACTGGAAAAATTGTCAGTCTTTTATATATATATTTCTAATTGGAAATTATTCTCTTAGGGTTTTTTAAATAATTTTTAAAAGTTCATTTCTACCATCTGCATTTTATATCACTTAGCTAATTATATCATCCTGGCTTGTACTCATGGAGAAAATAATTATATAGGCAATTTAATAAATGAGTCAAACAAAATGAAACAGGATTTTATAAAACTTCCATTTTCAGATATCAACTTATGATATAAAAGTATGAATATATTACTGTACAACCTAACAGAAGTAGAATAGAAATATACAGTGTATGGATTACTAAATCTGAAATAGTTCCTCACAGGGAAACTGGGGTAGTTGCCTCATAGTTACTGTAAAATGGGTTGTTGAAGAGAATATAGTTTGGTAGTGAAAAACATGAGTTTGGGAGCACATCAGAATTTAAATTATAGCCATTTATTTATTTATTATTATTTATATATTATATATATTATTTATTATTATTATATTATTTATTATCTCCTTAACTTAAATATCTCTGTTCCTTATGTTTGGATTTCTTCATTTTCGAAGTGGGATCATAATTCTGCTTTTGAAATGGTGATGATTAAATAAAGTAGGAAATAGAGACCTTTTTAGTATTTTATAGATTTAGTCTGTACCAAGCTAGAATTTAAAATTCAAATTCTTTCTGGTGTCTCAACAAGGACCTTATTCTTGAGTAGATAAATGCAATCTTTCTCTTAGTAGTATTTTTCCTCTTTCTTACTTTCCTTCTTTTCTTTGAGACAGGATTTCTCTGTTGTAACTGGCTATTCTGGATCTCACTCTGTTGACCAGGCTGGCCTCAAACTCACAGAGCTCTGCCTACCTCTGCCTCCGAAGTGCTGGGATTAAAGTTGTGTGGTACCATCACCTAGCTCAGTGGTATTTTTCAATTTAATTTGCTAGTAACCATAATTGAGGGTTCTTTGAATTTCTTCATTCTGACATTGACTTTTCAGAAGTCTAATTGTTAGATGTTCCTAAGAAATCTGTCAGCTGAGTATTTGAAATACTCCACATTTTTTTGATAATTTTACTCTTCACCGGTCTTCACTGGTACTTCAACATTAAATACAGGCTGATGTACAATGAATATGAAAATAGAGATAATGTGAAGTTTTATATTATTGGATAAAGATTTATAAATTTAGATTGTAAAATATATTTTGGTACTAACAAGAATGAACTTCCATAAAATAAACTATGCAAATTAATTTTCATATTAAATACAAAACCTATATTTAAAGCGCTGCCAATAATCTTATTAAAATCTTTTATTTGTCCAATATTGTATATAGAATATCCTGAAGAGAAGGAACTTTGTATTGATGCTTACATAGCAACAGTGTGAACAGCAGTTACCATCCAGTAATTGGCATTGATTGCCTCTACAATAGGTTGCTTCAGCCTACTCCTAAAATGTTCTTTTCTGATTGCAGTTGGTTTGCTGTATTCTTTGTATTACCTATAAGCCATTGATTATTGCCAGTTGTTGACAGTATGTCTTCCCACATCTGTCATCCTCTTTTGTTACACTCCCATTTACCTTTGACTACAGTTATAAACGTGGCAAGATTTTGTTTATAACCAGGATATAGAGTTTCTGTTGAGAATTGTGAGTTATGCTTCCTGTTCCTGACTAAGGAGATATATATATATATAGATATATATTATATATCTATATATATATCTGGGGACTGAATCCAGAGCTTTGTAGATAAACACTGTACCACTAAGCCAGACTCAATAGCCCTTGTAATAATGGTCAGTGGAGCCCTCAAAACATCTTGTTGTTTCTTTCCGGCAATTGCCCATGCTAGACAATGGTTATTGTCTCACTTCTGCTTTGTTTTCTTCAACTTTGATGTCTTTATTCTTGAATGTACCTACCCCGCCCCATTGTTGCTGATTCAGTCTCTTCACGATCATGCAAAAATACAAATTATCGTTTTTAGTTATCTCCCTTCATTTCATTCACTTATCAGGGTAGTTTTTTTTTAGTCAGCTTAGTTTGCTGTACAGTTAACCTTGGCTGTCATCTTGAATGGTTTGAAAAGCTTGTAGATGAGTTAAGTGCATCTTAGGGGTGTTGTGAAAGGGCTTTTCTAGAGAAGAGTGACTAAGAGGGGTGGAGACTTGCCTTGAATGTGAAAAGTACCATCTGATAGGCTAAGATCCCAGATTGAAGTAAATACAGGAAAGGCGAAAGCCAGTTGGTCCAAGCATATACACCATTCCATGCCCCGCTACCACCACCATGATATAAGCTGCTCTGTTCTGATGACCCCCTCCCCCTCTGTGGTGACTGAAACAGGGAGCTGTGGTCAGTCTTCCTCCTGTAAGCGGTTTATACCAGGCATTTTGTCTCAGCAGCATGAAAAGCAACTAGACATAAGTAGTAAAAATATTCCATTGTCAAGAAACAAGACTCAAAAGTGACTCATGGTTTGGAATTAATCAGAAATAATTAAACTGTTATTATTATGGAAGCAACAAAGTAAAAAAGATTACACATTAGAGATGAAAAATCACAAAAAATAAAATAAAGAATAATAAAAAGGAACCCAAAAAGAGTTGTACTAACAGACTCCAGTATACTCACTATATCACAAAAACAGCAAAATGAGTGACCCTAAGCGTGGGTTGTTAAAAATTGTCAGTACTGAAACTTTCCACATGACATCATAGTTTCGATTTGCAACACTGTCTGGCACAAGGGAAAGCATTTAGGGTTTGCTGTTTGTTTTTCTAGAACCATGCACATATAACTAAAAATAGTCTGAAATGAGCTATGGAATGTTCATCAGAATAGAACATATTCAAGAGCAAACAAAAACAAGTCTAAGAGAATAGATATAAAATATCCTCTGGCTAACAGGATCAGGCCATAAATTAGCAAGGCAAAAATATGTGGAAATTAAGGAATACATTTCTCTGTAACTCATGAGTCATTTTGTATTGAGTGCAGATGACACCCAACAAAGGCAAGGCTCTAGGTGCTCCAGAAAGGGAATTCACATCATAACATGTTATATCACCTAAGCTTCCACATGAAGTAAATAGCAAACCGTAGACAAAGCAGAAAGTAAATTATGGAGAGGAGTTGTCTTCATCAGTTAAAATAACCCACAGAATGTCATAGTGCTGAAAGAAAACATGCGATGTGGCTGGGTTGCCAGAGGCGGGCCCTCTAAAGAGCCTGATGTGTATTAGAAAAGAGTGATGGACATTGTCCCAAACACTGAAAGCCATGGTGGTGTGGGGGTGGGCGTTAGTAGTTGTAGAATTTTGAACATTAGAACAGAAAGCACAGAAACCTGTATGCCCCACTAACACTGTAACCATCCAAGAGCATTCCTCAAGAATCAGCTCATCAGATATTTCAACTAAACATCTTTAGTTTTTCTAACTGTAATTGGACTACATAATATTCTCCCATCTAAGTATAAAGCTTTTGTGAAAATAGTTTTTAAAAAGCCATTCAAAAAACATATAGAATATGGAGAATCAAGACAAACTTTTAGTTCTTAAGACATTTACCAACATGGCCACTATCTTGGGTTACTGTTTCTGTGGCCAAATGCATAAATTAGTGGCTAAAAAAAAATGAGAATTCATTCCAGTGTAATTCTGAATTTAAGAAGTCCTGAAAAGGATTGTCAGGTCTGTCTGTATTGCTTTGAGAAGTTCTGAGGAGAAATCAGTCCTTGCCTTTCTTACTTCTAGAGGCTGCTTACAGTACTTGGCTCTTAGTCCCATCCCTTGACCACAAAATCAGTGTAGTATCTTGCAGTCACTTGCTTCATCTTTGTTCCTATTCTCCTATTGTCCTTTATGTTTATGACTTTATGACCTTCTCTCTTCCTTCATACAAGAAATCCTTTTTTTTTCCCCCCCTCAAGACAGGGTTTCTCTGTTGTAATTCTGACTGTCCTGGAACTCACTCTGTAGACCAGGCTGGCCTCGAACTCACAGAGATCTGCCTGCCTTCGAGCCCTTTAAGGGCTAGGATTAAAGGTGTGTGCCACCACTACCTGGCTAGAAATCTTAATAATACATTGAGTTCACTCAGATAATCCAGGATTATCTTGCCATCTGAAAATCCTAAACATGCCTTTGTAGTATCTAAAAAAATATTCAGAAGTTCCAGAGGAATGGGTGTGCTGGCTGATAGTTTGGGGCCTATCATAGATGGTCTGTATGCTTAGCAATAATCTCATAGGGGTTAGAAATAATAGGCATATAATAAGGAGTTTGGGAGCTCAGCATCTCCTAGAACCATCAGAATAAGTGGTCCAGGCATAGGTCATGATTGAACTGTGTCTTAGAGCACAAGCAGAATGTGTTAAGAGGACAAGAGGCGGCAGTAAAGGCAGACTGTGGAAGTGCTCAGCTTGTGATCAGTAGCACTTTGACATATTCTGTAGTGCAAGTATGGATAAATAAGTGGCAGAAGAGAAAGCTTCTTACTTGCATGGTTGATCCCCCTCTGAGGTTAACCTTTCAGTTGATGGTTCCTGCTGATTTGTTCCTTTCTCACTGCTGCCCAGTCATGCGTAGGAGGCTCAGGGATGATTTAGTTGCATCATTAGTAATGTTAATACCCACTGCACTCATGAAAGTAAAGACATTTTTATGAAAATAATATTGCAGCCTACCTGTACATTGCCTCAGTTAGGTTTGTCCTTCTGGGAAAGCCCTCAGTCATCCAGAGGAAAACAGTGGAGGTGAGGAAGGAGCTGAAGCAATGCTGGGTCCACTGAGGCTTTCTTAACAGGCACATTAGCTAGTGATACCTTTAGTCTCACTTAGCCACTGACAGTGCAGAGAAAAGGGAAAGAAGAAATAAACAGTAGTGAGAGTTGGGGAGCCTGTTTCCTTGCTGCTGAGAGCTAACTCTGGGCCTACCTAAAAGCCCTGCTCCTGGTGTTATTCTCAGGAGGTGAGCAGCTTTGCTCACCTAGTGCCTAGCTTGCCCTGGTAAACCGATAAATCCTCACTCCACAGCCTTTCACAGCTTTCTTTACAGAATGCAGTCAGGTCCTGGCTTCTCAGCTAACATTTTGTTCCTCATTGTGCTTGAAAATTTATAGAATCAAGTCAGCATATACCACACTCGGGGCACCCCAACCCTAACCCTAACCCTAGCGTCTACATTTAGTGTTATTTCTGTTGGTGTTTAAAGCTCTACTAATAAGATGGATGATGAGGAATATGGCTGAAACTATCTTTATTAAAAAAGTTTCCCCTAAAAGTAATATTCAACTATGAGTCTAAATGGTTCCTCAAGCATCAGTATTACAATAATAGCTGATAACAATATTATTGATAAATATTAATATCATCATTATAATATATTGGTATCATAATTCAGGAGCCTAGTGGAGCAATTGGTAAGTAGATCTGAGGTTTTATCTGGTATTGTAACTTTTCCTCGAGGAAACTCCTTTTAGCTATCAGGCTCATGCATTGTAGAGATTAATACTTAGAACATGCCTGGTAAATAGAAAATGCTCATAAGTTTTAGTAACTTAATTATTCTTGGTAACATTTACAAGTTAATATTAGTAAATTTAATGTTTGTATTGTGTGATTTAAAACTATTCTTTTTATCCAATCGGTACTTCATGTCATATGTTAAGCTAAATGCTGACATTGAGGCATAGATAGCATAACAGAGAATATGGGTCCAAATTTCATATCTCTAACTTAAAAATGCCCAAGGTCATTCTGACCTTGGACAAGTTAAGTGCCCTGTGCATCATTGCTTCCCTCAGCTTTAAAATGAATAAAAGTAGCAGAAACACATTCCTCTCAGGAATTCTATGAGGAATCAATCAAATTATGTCCTCAAAGTTTAGAACAAAAAAGGCATGTGGTTGGTACATGCATGAAATCCTAGGTCAAGACAGGAGGATTGCCAAGTTCAAGGCCAGTCTGAGCTATATACTAAGACCTTGTCTTAGGAAGATAGAGGGAAGGAAAATTAGTTTTAAATGATTGCTGATGGTATTGTACGTTTTATCATTATTACTAACTTTTGAAATACATTTATTTCTGACACTTTAGGTGAATCTTGGCAGCAACCAATACCTGTTCTCAGTTGTTATAGATCCTAAAGAAATGCCCTGCTTCTGTCTACGCCATGATGTCGACGCCCTCCTCTGGCAACCACACTGCAGTAAGCAGGACGACATGTGGGAGCACATTGCAACCTTCAATGCCTTAGGTAGAAAACATTCCCTTCAGCAGCATTTCCAGGCTACCCACGAAGTCATTATCTGAAAATTGTTCTTTTTCATTTGAATCTGCCTAGTTTTTGATTGATTCATGCTGTGATTTGTTTGCCTGTGTTGTATTTACTGGGGTTAAACTGTTAGAATAGAAAGACGAACCTGTTCTTACAGTTGCACAGAAGCTAGCACAGAATGGACATGGAAGTGGCAATATAATCATTTGAAGTTTTCTAATCAGCTGTTTATTTTAATAGTTTAAGCAGAAGCTTTGACATCCCCATACATGCAAAATGTTTTTAAGTTTCTTCAGAGTAATCTTCAAAAACATCATATAGTTGCTGTACAGTAATGTACATTTTTCATTAGAAGACATACTTCATTGAACTTAAGTACAGAAGAAGCCAGGTTGTAGAGGAATAAGACTATGCAAAAGCTAGGAAGGGTCTATATTCTGGGGGGATTTGCATTCAGAGTCCTTTGTGGTCTGGATGGAATGTAGACACAACTTTAAACCCAGTATTCTGAAGGCCATGGTGGTCCATTCTTTTAATCTCTAAGAAAAACAGAATCTGCCAGAAGCAGACACAGGATACAGAGCTCAGGAGTCAATCAGTGTCACACAGAAAGTGACATCTGAGATGAGTCAGAGTGAATGGCAGGCAAAATGACTAATCAGAGGAAGAGTTAGCAAAGTGAGTCAGTGTGAGGACACACCCATTAAGACAGGCTCTCAGCTTAGAGAGAGTTAGTTAAAGAGTCAGGGAGTTACAGAAGTGATTAGCTACAGAAAAGGGAGTTACAGAGTCAGTTATATCAGAGTCAGCTACAGAGGCAGTTTGGGACAGTGAGAGCTTAGAGAGACACAGAGACATGGTAGAGCTTGGCAGAAGAATCAGACAGTAAGAGTGAGTCAGTTTGAAGCCTAGCAGAGCAGTTCAGTCTGAGGCAGACAGAATTTACAAGTCAGAAGAGTTGAATCAGAAACAGTAAGCTGGCTCAGAAGGTCAGTTTGAAAAAAGACTTTGAGCCTGAACCAGAAGAGCCACAGTTCATAAGGAGCTAGTCAGGGTGTCTCAGTCAGCAGTGGAAGCTTAAATGTTCTAGATTGTATGGAAGCTGAAGCCTTCCAGTTCTAGGCTTAAGAGTAGATATATAGAGGTGGAAACTCTCAAGGGCTCCAGGACTAGAACCTGTGATTGAATCAAAGAATTAAAAGCCTTTGCACTGAACCAATGGCTACATCTGTTGAATCTACATCTTCACCAGCTGATGGTACGTACCTACATCCCTACCACCTGGGTAGATGAGGCAGGAGGCCTTCCAGAGTTATCTAGCAAGACTCAAAATCCAAACCATAGTAGAAACAAGAGGCCATGGTAATGAAAACAGTTCTGAAAAGTGATGAGTATTTGTTATAAATTCAATTTGTTGGTTTCAAAACCATACCTTGAAAAAATTTTAATGTATATAATTATAGATTACGTAATTGATTTTATGCAAAAATACATCTGTATTGTGTGGGAGTTTTGTTGGGTGAACTAGACACAGTTATTGCTTTATTGAAAGCTTATTTTAAACTGTCAGCAAAAATGTAAAATTGTGGGTTCTGAAAACTATATATGTACAGCTCTAATCCATGAGAAAATTTCTACCAGGTTTCTACCAGGTGATTTTTATATGCTCAGACTCTTCAATTACATATGAAAAAACCTCTTGTAAATGAATTCTGCTGTGCTTGATCCTCAGTTAGATCAAGTTTATATTAGATAGTACTCTAAAGTTATTCTGTACATCACTGTCAAAGTTGCCTGTACAGTTAATGTTCATCTACTCAAATAGATCCCTACAGCTTCACTGTTCCCTCTTCACATCCTGCCTAATATTTTAAAAGCAGTCTTGACCTGCTTGTGCCTCATGACTTTGCTAGCTTTATAGTGTATATATAAACATATATGTAAAATATATAAATATACATGTGTGTATATTAGAAAAAAATGTGATATTTTGTCTCCCTGCTTTATATTTTGTCTCTACTTTCCACTACCTTTAGAACACTCCTCTTTCTACACTGTCCTCTGTTTAGTTTCTATCTTTTCCTGTCTCTCTCCCTCTCCCTCTCTCCCCCCCCCCCCCTCTCTCTCTCTCCCTCTCCCCCTCCCTCTCCCCCCCCCCCTTCCCCCACCCCCCTGTGTGTGTGTATGTGTGTAAATCTAGAGTCTGTATGTGAAAGAACACTTGCAGTATTTGTCTTTCTGAGTCTGGCTGATTTCATTTAGCATGGTAATGTCCATTCCCTTGAAGATGACATAATTTTGTTCTTTACAGGTTAATAAAACATGGTATTTTTGTGAGTGTGTATCACATTTTCCTATGCATTCATCTGTTGATAGGTATCTAAGCTAATTTTATATCTCCCCTTCTGTAAATAGTGCTATAATAAACATGGGTGTGCAAGTATCTCTGGCCCACTAACAGGTTCCATCTGTTTTATGACCAGGTATAACTGGGTCATACGGTAGTTCTGTTTTTCAGAGTTTTGCTGATTTCTGTAGTGTCTGTATCAGTGTACACTCCAGATCAGCAATAAAGTGAAGGCTCTTTTTTCCCCATTCTCATCAATATTTATTGTCTTCCATTCTCTTGATAACAGCCATTCTGAGCATATATATGTATGTGTGTGTGTATATATATATATATATATATACACACACACATACATATATATACATAATTTCTACTTAGATCTAATTTCAATTTTAACATTAAGGATGTTGAACATTTTTTATGTGTCTACTGGACATTTGTGCTTCAACTTTTGAGAACTATCTGTTCATTTCATCACCCATTAATACATTAGATTGTTTTGGTTTGGGGTAGTTTTATGTGTTCTTTATTTATTTTGGAGATGAGTCTCCTATTCGGTAAGCTGTGTCTCCTCACAATTAATTGTTTTCTGGTTGTGTGTTTTTTGTTTTATTTCCTGAGCTATCGTAGTCTTTTCTAGAAAGTCCTTTATTTGCTTATCAATTGTAATTCACATGTTTTTCTCTACTAGTTTCAGGATTTCAGCTCTTAAAGTTTTTGATCCACTTTAAATTGATTCTTAAAATGAGTCTTTCATTCTTCTACCTGTGGATATCCAATTTTCTGGTATAACTTGTTACAAAGGCTGTAGGATTTCTAATGTTTGTGACACCATTGTCAGTTATGATGCTCTTTAGCTGTGCTTATTTATGTATGTGTCTGCTGTGCCATTCCGTTTGTCTATATATCCCTTTTTTGTGTCTGTACTATGCTGCTTTTGTTCTTATGGCTCCATAGAATGGCTTGAGACCAATAAGTTCTGTGATAACCTCCAGCTGTTACTTTCTGCTTAGGATTTCTTTGGCTATTTAGGGTCTTTTGTGCTTCCATATGAATTGCAGGATTGTTTTATCTGTTTCCCTAAAAAATGTCATTAGAATTTTGATGAAGATCTTTTTAAAACTGTAAACCACTTTCACTAATATGGCCATTTTCACAGTACCAGTTCTGCCAATTCATGGGCATGGGAGCTCTTTCCATTATCTCATACTGTGCCTTCTTCATTTGTTTTTAAAAAAAGTTTTTTTAAGCTATTGTATTCCTAGGGTTTTTTTTTTTTTTTAAGCTAAGTATTTAAGGATTCATGGATGTATTTTGTATTTAAGATTTCAGATTTTATTATTTTATTTCATGAATATTAAATAAATAGAACTGTATTATGCTTTTGTTGAAGAAAAGAATCCCTGTTTTGTTCCTTGGGAATTAAAGTTGTATTTTTGCATCTCCTGGAAGAAACTATGGCTTACTGTTAATGGTTCCAAATTCATCCATTGTTGACTGCTAATGGTATATCTTTTACTGAAATATTTAAATTTATAATGAGTGCCATGGAATATTAAGTGTTAAACTGTGATTTTTTTTCCCTCTCTTCTGTTTAACATACAGTTTTTTGCTTTTCATTTTTGGCAGGTTACGTCCAAGCATCAAAGAGAGACAAAAAATTTTTTGCCTGTGCTCCAAATTACTCCTATGCAGCCCTTTGTGAGTGCCTTCGCCGTGTGTTCATCTATCGGCAGCCTACCCCCATGTCCACCGTGCTTTACAACAGAAAGGAAGGCAGGCATGTGGGGCAGGTTGCTAAGCAGCAAGTAGCAAGCCTGGAAACCAATGATCCTATTTTAGGTTTTCAAGCAACAAATGAGAGATTATTTGTTCTCACTACGAAAAACCTCTTTTTAATAAAAGTAAATACAGAGAATTAATCCTCCAACATTTGGCTGGAAAGTATCCAGTTGTACCTGGAGGGATGAACAGTTGTACTATAACTTGTTAAGTTTTAATGTGTTAAAAAAAATTTCTTCTATGAAGTTTTATTTTTAAAGGATATTGGAAATGTATTCAAGAAATTATGAAACTGTAAAGGTTATGGACTAGATGAAGATATGGATTTAGAGAATACTGGATTCTGTAAAATTAAGAAGATACTGGCAAATATAGTTATTTTTTAAAACCTGAGGATTGACTCTCATCTTTTATATGAAACCTGTATAATTCAGAGTTTAAAAATATCATGTACTTAGGTCATTGTTTAGACTGGTTCAGTCACTATATAGAATGTTTGGGTAGCAGTAAAATGCTGAGTATTATAAAAAATATTTTAATGGGCTGAAGTCTACATAGAGATTAGTCTGCATAGAGTTGCAAGTGTACAATAGTTTCGGTAATGTTTGCTTATAAACCTTAATTGTTTTCTTAGCACAGATTTATTTATGTATTTGCTCTACCACATCAGGGAAAGTTAAGCATGTTCCATTATTGCATTAAAAAGTACCACAAAATTCAGGTGTTTAAAAGTTTATTCCATCATCTGGGAGGCTAAGGCTGGAGAATTACCAGTTCAAGGACAGCCTGGGCTTTGTCTCAACAGAACAACTCAAGGTTATGGCTTTTCATGGTTCTGTGAGTGGGCTCTTCATGTTCTGGATGGTCTCTCGTCCTCTAGTACATTAAGCTGTGCTCTCTGCTATGGTAGAGAAGATGTCCTAAGAGGCAAACCAGGGTGCAAGAGTTTCCCAAGCTTGGATTTCCATGTTTACTAGAAATATGGACAAAGTGAGTTATGTGGCCAAGTCTAGACAGACAACAGAGCTACGAGACATTAAGGCCATTGATGTGACAGTCATTAGGACAGATATAATGCATTTGTCTTACTAAGTTCTCCTTACTTTTCTGACAGTTTATTTTGTTAACATATTAATTTGTTTTCTCCACAAATATTTGTGTTTCAGAGTTATATTATTCTCCAAACTTTTTTCAGTTTTTAGTTAATGTAGATTTGTTTTTATTTTCACATTATTTTTAGAGTTTCTATTTTAGCAAAGTCCTTAAGAATTTAATTGAAGAGACAGAAAATAAAGATAGAGGATTATAAGGTGGAATATATTTATATTGATGTATGTCTTGCCTGTCTGGAACAAATATTTGACTGAATTAAATTTAAAGAAGTATTTGGTCTGGGGAGATGGCTTGGTAAAGTGCTTGCTACATAAGCATAAAGACCCTTATCTCCCACATTTAGCATAGTTGTATGAACCTGTAATCCCAGCACTTGGGAGGCAGAGGCAGGAGGATGCTTGCTGGCTACAGTCTGACTGAATCAATAAGTTCAGGTTCTGTGAGACCCTGATAAGGTAGAAAATGAGCAAAGCACCTGATGTCAATACTTGACCTCATATGCATTCATACACATATGCACATAGACTCATAAACATACATAGATTATGTATATAATACAGAATTTGACTTGTTTCATTTTGGTTAGATCTGACTGTCTTTAAATTTAACTTCGTTGTTGCTGATTTAGCTTGGTTTATTTTTATTTATTTTTTGGCCTGGAACTCCTGGTCATCCTTCTTTTCTTACCTCAGCCTTCTAAAAGGCATGAACCAGGACATCCAGTTTCAATGTAATTTTGACTGAATTTAGCTTTTAGTATATGTGAGTTTTTGGATTTGTTCACCAGCACAGAGTGAGAATAAAAAAGGAAGGATGGTAGCAGGGAAGGCAGCCAGTCTTGAGAGACGAAAGAAGAAAAAGAGAGATTGCACATCTAAATTCTACATAACTCAATGGTAGAGCTGTTACCTAGAATTTGTAGGCTTAAAGATCACTGAGAATGGATTTTATTATAATCTATAAAACCAGGAATGCAAATTGAAGGACTCTGATTAGTAGCCAGAAAAAAAGAGGTGGGGGGGTAGATCTGAGATCTTGGTAGAACTGTTCAAAAGATCCCAAATTAGTGTCTGGTTAGGGTTTCTAATAAACAACAAAAATGCCATAAGCTCTTCCCTTAAGGGTTAATCCAGATGAACCTATCAGTCACCTGGAAAAGAAAAGGCCCAGGAAACCCTCTCTTCTAGGATCTCAGACAGTATAAAGCATACTCAGATAGTAGTCTCTCTGACCATTGCCCACAATCACCTTGAGACCCTGCTCCCCCATGGCCACTTTGGTCATTGCCCTCCTCACCCTTGAATGGCATTCTTTACCTTGTAATAAACTCTGCCTGTCTCCTCCACTGTCTCAGGTGTCTCTTCTGAATTCTGTCAGCAGAGATCCTAAAGTCTGGGAGACCCGAGTGAGATCCTGGTAACACTGAGCTCAAAGCCCTGTGTTTGATTCCCAGTACTATAAAGTGAGTAAGAAATTAAGCTTTTTGTCAAAATGAGTTTTCCAGAGAGAAATTTAAATGGCTTATAGTTATATTGCAGAACAATTCCCCATTTAGAATAAAGTTATATAGTTTAGCTATTTGGAAGTTGTGAGCATTTCCAGAATTGAAAGGTTCTGCAACTTTACTTTGATCTTCCCATCTTGGTATCAAAGAAGGTGCTTTCTTCTTCTTTTTTTTTTTTTTTTTCATAAGTATATATCTTTAAGAGTAGGGGAAAAAAAAGCCACAGTGATTCACATTCTCAGGAAGTCCAGAAATAGAACTGAGCATTGGTAGGTAGTATTAGATGATATCGAGTCTCGTTTTCTGTCACAACCACTAAGCTCCATCACTCACTTGGCTATATATACTTTGAAAAGTTTTTGCCTTGCTACAGTGACAAATACTAGTCTTTAAACCCCATCACCGTCATTTCAATAACTGTTGCAAAAATCATAGCAAATGCATATTGTGAACCATTTATTCTAGATAGGTCAAGTGCCCACTCAAGCAAATCACTATCATCAAGGACTTTGCATTTTCAAAGTACCTACTGGCTTGTCCTTAGTGATGTTTTCCATACTGATGGCAAGATTAGTTCCAATAGCATGAAAATATATTGAATTAGAAATGACTGCGTAGCTTCCAGTATAAAGGAGAGTAGATGTTGATGCTCAAAATATAAGAAATGGGTATTGAGAAGCCATTACATTATAAGACATTGTTAGTAAAAGTGGAAATGTAGCTAAATATAATATGGAGAATTTTGATAAATTATGTGGACAACAGAAACTAGAGGCATGAAGACTGGGATCAAGGTCTTTGCAAGAGCAAAGGCCGAGGCTGAGTAAAGGCAGAGGCAGTCAAAGCAGAGGGAGATAGAAACAGAAAAGAAATAGCAGAGTAATGGTAGATGCAGTCAAAGGAGAGGGCAAATAGACAATATTGCACAAGAGTGGCAAAGAAAATCATTAAGTGAAATATAGTGCAAGTTTCTCTTTAATCATGCTTTTAGGATTAGAGAAAAGTTGCACAAGAAATATAATTACATTTAATCAAGTCATTCTCTATTGAAGACTCCAGTCTTAAATGCCTTTGAAAAGCCTCCCATTACAGACAGAATTCTCCTTTCTGAAACATTAGCAAAATCTCTTGGAATTTTGAAACAGCATGAATGAACACACCTTAGACTCACACATTTAATGGCAGGTTGAAATATGTGCCTTGAAAGCCTACTGAAGCGAATACATCTAGAGCACTCCTTTGAACCAGCCACTCTCAGGACACTATACATTAGTCCTATTTTTATACCAACATTAAAGAGAAATTAAGTAGCTTGTGTGAGTTACATGGCCAGTAAATAATGAAGCCCTGATTTGAACCAAGATAATCTAAGTTCTGTGGGACTCAGCCACTTTTCAGGTCTGTTTTGTACAAACAGTGGTTTATCAATGTTTTCCTTCAGTGCTGAGGACCAAAGGTCCCTGGTATGCTAAGCCAGAGGTGTAGCACTGAACTTTATCTTTAGTTCATGGCCATGTGTTTGTGATTCTGATAGTGATGACTTCATCTCTGTTCCAAGGCTCCAGCATAATAGGCAGATCGAGCATAGAACATACTGCACATTTCAACACCTGTTTTTATTTTGGTGCTTGTGACTTTTTTTGCAATTGTCAAAATTCAATATCTTCCTGGACAAGGGTTCTGGAAAAGTAGGTAAAAATTCAGTATCACCAAGGTCAAGGGCTCTGGAAAAGTGGATAAAAGTTTTCAAACTACTGGAAAACCTGATTTTTGAGTTTAGAAGCTCATGGTTTCTTATCCTATATATGCTAGATAGGATATCTATCATGTGATTTTTCACAAAGCACTGTTTTTTGGTTTTTTTCAAGACAGGGTTTCTCTGTTGTAACTTTGGTCATCCTGGAATTCACTGTAGACCAGGCTGACCTTGAACTCATAGCGATCCTCCTGCCTCTGCCTCCCGAGTGCTGGATTAAAGCCTGCATCACCCCTGCCTGGCCACAAACACTGTTTTTTCAGTTACTTCCAAATTAATTCCTTTTTATGACTTCCCCTTGTGGGGTGCTTTCACGCCAATAAAACACAACACACAGCTTGATACAAAAAAAAGTTCTTTACTGAGTAGACAGTGATATTGGTTCCAGGAATGCAGAATAAGACATCAATCTCAGAACTGCGACCCTGAGGGAAAGTTTTACAGACCTTTTAAAGGGAAAATCACAATCCAATCTAACATAAACAGGTTTCCATGCCAACATGAGCAAAGGGTTAGTTTATAATTTGTAACCAGTCAAAATGGTAGTCAAAGTGACCCCTACCCAAGAATGAAAACATTTTAGTTCCTGGCAAAACAAACTAGTAGATAGGGTTAGAGTGACCACAACCCATAAGTGAGAATGTCTAGGTTCCCAAAATGTGTAGGTGTCCATCATCTTGTTTTGACTTTGTGGGTGGTTTGTGCAGACTGGGGATTTTTATTTTTAAATTTTCTTGGGAACGTGAACTTTAGTTACCTCCGTTCTGAAATGGATTCCGAGATCTAAGATGGAATTGGTCTTGCCATCTCGTACCATTTCAGAAGGAGTCACTGACTCCAGCTGTGGGATAATTCCCAATTAGGCTTTAAAAGGTTACTATAGCTTGGAATCATGAAAAGGAAAAAGCCATTGGTACTCCTGAATAGCTTTCATTTGTAGGCTTTGGTCTGTTCATTTGTTTTGGTTTTTAGTTTTAATTAAAAGAAATAATTTTTCTTCAGAAAGGGAGTACATGACAGTGGGCTTTGTAGGTTAGCAGACAACTCATAGGAGTCCATTCTTTCATGTGAGTTATAGAACCAATTTTATGTCCAGGTTTGGTACAATGTTTTTACTTACTCAGATAACTTACTGGCCCCCTCATTTGTAATTGTTTGGCTCTGTCCTCCAACTCTTAGCTCCATATTTTTAATTGACAATTTCATACATGCACATGACATCAGTGCCTTGATCAAATCTACTCCCTTACAGTTCCTCCTACATCTGCCTATCACCACCACCATTTTTCCTTTTCAACTTCATGTGCTCTTTTAAAAAACCTTTTTAAAAACCTACTGAGTCCATTTAGTGCTTCCTGGATGTGCAAGAGTACAGGACCTTTCTACTGATGCATGTGTAAACTTGGGGACAATATCACTGAAGGGTACTGACTCTCCCTCTCCCAACAGCCATAGGCCTTCATAGGCCCTCCCTCATCCTTCTTTTTTTTTTTTAAATAAGTCCTCTGGTTGCCTTTTCCTTAAGGTATTATTTCAATCTTTGTTCAGTCTTGTCCCAAAAGCACTTGTTTACTTGCCCATACACTTTGTTTTGCAAAGATAGTAGTCATCTAAACTCCCTGATAAGCCCAGTGTGCATGCATCATTTACAAAGCAGGAAAGCCTGGACCTATTTGCCAAGTCTGCCTACTGTGAAGATGGATGCAATGACAGGTTTTCTGTTTGTTTGGTTTTTTGGTTTGTTTTCTTTTGTCTTTAGATGAGTGAAATTCTCTCTTAGAGATACAGCTAGTAGCTTCCATTTTTTTATTGCCATCCTGATAGGTCTTTGAAAGCATGATTGATAAGGGTTGACTCATTGAAGAGAGGGTAAAGAGTGGGGCAACCATCTATCTGTCCCTTAAGGAATCTGTCCACTTGGTATTAACAGGCATTGATCCCAGGTCTAGTAACAGTATGAGAACACAACACAAAAAAATTCCAGACTGGTGTATACTTAGAAACTCTAGTTGATCTATGATAGTAATGCACCAAAGATAACAGGGTGGGTCAAAAAACTGTGATTTAAATCAAGACAGAAATTCAATTTTGTCATATGTATTTATGGCTGGTTGGATGGAAGTTTTGAGAATTGCATTATCTAATTTTCTCCAAGAACTGTATTTAAAGCCACATTAAAATAGGTTGCTATATGTTTATATGCTTAGTTAGTTTTCATTAATAGGGAAGTAATGTGTTCAAAGAGAACATTCTTAAAATGATGTTACTTAGCTTATTTTACCCATTCTAGGTCTCAAAAAGCAATCATAGTAAGAATCCTAGAGATTCGTTAGTTTGGGGTATTCATTGTTGTACTAGTGCTCTAATAAAATGAATATCTAAAGTAACAAAAAATAAGACTAGAGAGTTAAGGTTACTATATGCTAACTTTAAAGTAAAAAGATTGTCTAGCAATCATCATGTAATTAAAAGGGCTTCGAGGTGTGGCAGTATTGTGTACCATGGAGAAAATAGCCGTTACTGGTTTCCAGGTGGAAAATGGCTGTGAGCCATGGAATGCATGAAGCCTGTAGAAGCTGCAACGGCAAATAGAATTTTCCCAGTAGCCTCCTGAACATATGCTGCCTTGCTAATAGCTTGACTTTAGTCCTGTCATACTCACTTTGGACTTCTGACCTCCAGAACTCTAAAACAATTAGTTTGCATTTGTTTTCTTGTTGCTTTGATCAAATATTTCATACAAAGGGGCTTAAGGAAGTCTTAATTTTGGTTTAAAGCTTTAAGAAGAGGTAGTCCATAGGGGAAGAAAGGCATGGTGGCAGGAGTGTGGAGAAGTGGCTCACATTTTATCAGTAGTCAGGAGGCAGAGATCTTATAGAAAGAAGGCCAGTCTCTCAAAACTCAAGCCCTGCACCAATGGCTAACTTCCTCCAATGAGACTCCACTTCCTCAAGGTCCACAATCTTCCAGAACAGGTAGGATCGAACTCATAAATGTTCAAACTCTTAGGCCTCTGTATTTTTCGATTCAAACCACAACACAGTTCAAGCCTTTATGCATAAAAACCTACGAAGAACATTTTACAGTCAAAGCATGACATAATAAACAGTGCTGTTTAAAGTGACTAAGTCTGTAGTAATTTCCTATTTTGTGATATGTTGTACTAAAAAAATATAAATACATATACCAAATTTAATGACTCTCAGATTTATATTGTGATTAAGATATTAAATTATGTACATGTATATATCTCTATCTACCTGTCTACAGAAAAGTTGAAAGCAATCGCTACTTTAACTCTTGTTTGAAATAAAACAATATATAAGGAAAGGTAAGTAGAAATGTTTGCTGTGACAAAAAAAATTATAAATGAAACAATCATATAAATGGACAGTGAAAAATTTTTAAAATGAGCTTCCAATAAACATAGGAAGGTCTTAGATCAAGCAACTTTCAAAGTAATTTCTGGAAAACAGAAATTTGAAGTTGGCTGATGATGAAGTAGGTAGAAGAATATACAATTTGAGAAGGCTTTTGAGGGGACAGGAACTGGATCACCAACATGGAAGTCTATAGTAACCTTGAACTCAGATTCAATCACCTCATAACAGGAGTGAGCCAAAATTTAAACACCTCTCATGTTTTTCTATATGACCAAATGTACCCATCGGTTCCTTTATTATTCTCTTCCTTGTTTACAGGTAACAAAATATAGCATTCTTCAAGGCAGAGTATCCGTGGCCTTTTCTGCTCAAGTGAAAAACCAGAACTGATTATTTGAAACCCACTAAGGGTTCTTGGTAAAGACATTAACATTTCTGAGAAGTCTTTCTCATTTGAGAATTTGGGCAGATTTGTAGCTTCGCAGATGGTTCTCTGTAGTCTCACAATAGGGTGCATTGTACTAATGAGAAGACACTGAATTCCTCACTAGATTTCTAGTTTAAAGAAGTTGGCTGTTTATTTGGGTTTTTTCCCCCCTGTAAAATAACCTAATCAAAAAAGAAACCAAGATTTCGATTATCAGAGAATATGATCAATGGTATTATGAAATTTATTTTAAACAAAATTAAATGGTCATTGGTACCCACAATTGTGTGATGAATATTAACAAAACAAACAAAAGCCTTCAGGCTAAAAGGACTGAATTTTTACAGGAAGACCTACATCTGGATTACTTCACAATAACACCATAAAATCATAATCTTACATAGTTCAAAGGAAAAGATCCCAACTTAACCTAATTTCACCCCAATTATACTGACAAATAAAGCTAATGGCACACAGTAAATTAAAAATTCTGTCATAAGGTTATTTCCAAACTAGAAATTTTTTATCCACCAAATTATTAGTTTAGTGGACATTCGTGTTAAATACATTCCCTGTGTGAAAGCTCTCAGAATGGCAAATAAAATATTTTCTTACCAGGTAAGGATTTGTCAAATAAAATGAAAGAAGAAACCAAGACAAAGAACAGTAAATACTGGATATGAAGGTTCTCATTAGGCCACTGTGTAAGTGGATTCATGAGCAGTCTATCAAGTGAGGAACAAGGCTTCAAAATCAGCTTTAAATAGAGGTGAACATTTTTAGAGTTTCATCAATGTTTGACCTACTCAGTGTTTACTAAATATACTTATCATGTATAGGAGAACAAATGGCAAATAGAATCCCTGAACAAATAATAAAATTGAAGATTAAAAACTCATGATTCAAATACTATCGTAGGATACTAGGCTTTGAAGTTCAGATTTTCACCTTCATTTTAGCCTTTGTGTGACATGGAGTTACACTATTGTACTCACCAAGGTGAAAATGTAGTTCTGACAATCAAATAACACACATATATAGCATATATATGAGAGGAAGGGGTGGGTGCAGGCAGAAAGGTGGTGCATATATTAAAATGCCATGAGGGGAACTGGTGAGGTGGCTCAGTGGGTAAAGGAACTTGCAGCTAAACCTGATGACCTGAGTTTCATCCTAAGGACCCACATGGTAAAAGAAGGAGAAAACCAACTCCTACAGTTTATCCTCTGACCTTTATAGGTTTGTCTTAGCACACCCATGTATGGGAACACACAGGAGTGAGTGAAAACACACAAACACAAGAATAAATAAATAAATAAATGTTAAAAGCAAAAGGTCATGAGATGTGTCACGTGGCTATTGCACAGGTGCCAAATATGTCTTTGTACAATGTTGAGCTCTCACATACTTGAATGAGTGAATTTCATGAGAAGGTTCATTCATACAAGAGGTTGTGATGTTCTCAACTCATGGTTTGGTAAAGGTAATTTATATACAAGAACCTGGGTCCAATTACTCAAGTGGTAGGAAGAACATATACATCCCAGGAATTAGCTACTGTCTTTGAAAGTGGGAGAGAGGCCTGACTGAGGCAGGGAGCAGGGAGAGTTTGATGAAAAGAAGACATGGTTTTAAAGAAATCTCATCTGGGACTTCAGAAAGAACCAGAACTTCAATACCATGGGCACAAATTCCCTCTTGGTTCTTTTCCTTAGTGCACCAACTTCACACTATCATACTGTTCTCAAGGCTTTGCCATTTGCTGATAATTCAACTTGTTACAGTTTACAGTTTTCCATACTAATAATATATGATCTAAAAGAAATCCCAGTGATGGCCCTCAGATGATCTTGATCTGTGAAATCTCTTTGCAATTATTTTGGTGAAAGGAACAAAGCTCAGCGCAGAATAGGAATTTCTTTCTTACCTGATTTTAAGAGGCGAAGCAAAGCTCACAGAATTCTGAGCCTAGCTATGTCTACAACACACACACACCCACACACACACACACACTCCACAATTTGACTCCAAGGAACATAACAGTAATCATGAAGTATGTGAGGCTTTATTATGGCTATCAGAATATGTTAACACTTGTTTTTCAAGCACTCAAGAAGGAGAATTTTGCTCATCACTCAACCTTGTACAACCTATGCTTGTACAAGTTATCGAAAGGTTAACAAGTTTCTAACAACAAACCCAGAAAAACTTCCCCAGCAATCCACTGGGGTGGCCTTTACTTCACAGCACAGCTCATCTTCCCTCCCCT
Source organism: Cricetomys ansorgei (assembly GCA_026225945.1). Classification (NCBI taxonomy): domain Eukaryota; kingdom Metazoa; phylum Chordata; class Mammalia; order Rodentia; family Nesomyidae; genus Cricetomys; species Cricetomys ansorgei. The sequence goes on along the minus strand of JAMJFZ010000199.1, from coordinate 45,243,037 downwards.
CCACTTAGCAACCTGTGTAATGTACACTTCTCCTGAGCCCTGCTACTTATCATCAGATTTTACATTTTGCTTGCAGCAACTTATCACATAAATTCATCTTTGCGAATGTGTTATATCACCCAGGTAACCAAGCTCATGGTTGATTACTTAGGATAAATCTCCCCTGCATCCAAACTATCTCTCCCTGGGCCAAATTACTTTCCTCTAAAATGCCAGTATATTTTTCATTAAAAATGTTTGCAAATCCTTCAGGTTACTGAGTTTATAGCAGCCCCATTAACCAGAACAATAATGATTTATGTAAAAAGTTAGAACAATTTTTGTTTTGTTTTGTTTAATAAAGGTTCATGGTCTGCAGCCAGGTTCTTAGTGTAACTGTGTATTGTACTATCATTTTTGTGACTATTTGCCTATTTTTTTCTCAGAAGGATATTAGTCATCCTTAAAATTGTTCTTTGGGATTTAGAAGCTGAAAGGCCAGCTGTGATGTTATAAAGCTTTTCTGAGAAAGCTGAAGAGACTTTGGATCAGGATAGACCTGATTGAAGCTTTCTGATGTCAAATCTGTTTTAAATGCTCAAGGGTTTTGCTTCCTGGTCAGTCCCTTTCTGACACAACCACTTAGCAGAGTAATAGTACCTAGTAGGGATATATGTAGGTTTGTTACAAAATTGCTAAAACTCATACTTAGGATAATGGGTTATAACATCTAGAACAGATGTTTAAAAGAAAGTATATTGACTCTGGTCAAAGAAACAGGTGAACTAGCACCAGATCTTCACCGCTTCCTCCATTCCTCCAAATCCAATCCCCTAATCTCATCCTTAATTCGGCAGCAGAACACCTGCAGCAGCTTCACCCCTCTTCATCCCTAGTGGATCCCACAGATCCTCCCCTCCTTTCTCCTCAGACTCATTTCTTTATCTCAGGCCTGAACTCCAGCAGGCCCTCCCTGGGAAATCCACAGGCCCCCTTGGCCAGGGAAGCACGTAGGTTAACCAAAGACCTTTTTCTCTTCTTCTGCCCCTCCAAATCCAATCCCCAGCTCATCCTCAGTTCTGTATCAGAATACCTACTGCAATCTCCCTTGTCCACTCTGCCCCCATCTCCATGGAGAACACAGATCATCTTCTACTAATCTTCCTCCCACTACTCATTGCTTTATTCAAGCTCCCTACTTTAGCAGGCACTCTCTGGGAACCCACAGGGCACTCCTGTCAGGGAAGCGGGTAGATTAACTACAGATCTTCACCTCTTTCTCCATACCTCATCCCCAGCTCTGCAGCAGAACACCTGCAGAACCACCCTGTTATGGAAGTTTACTTTTAATTATGTATATAATAATTGTTTTGTGCACTGTTGAGAAAAGGATTCTGTAGGCCCTAGCATTTTGTATTGTGTTGAATTTATGTGGGGGATATTTGATTGTTCATGATCCTCAACATAAAACAAGATATACTGAACCTGACAGAAGAAAATGTGTGGTATATCCTTGAATTATTTGACACAGGAAAAGACTTTGTGAATGAAACAAAGTTCACATAGGCACTAAGATCAACAATTTATAAATGGGACCTCATGAAACTGAAAAATTTCTACACAGCAAAGTACACTGTTACTTGGACAACGTGGCAGGCTACAGTTAGGAAAAGATTTTCATCATCTACATAATTGATAGAGGGATAATATCCAAAATATATAAAGAACTCAAGAAAGCTGATATCAAAACAACAATCCAACTAAAAATTGAGTACAGATCTAAACAGAGAATTCCAAGTAGAGGAAATTCAAATGGCTGAGAAACATTCAACATCCTTAGACACCAGGGATATGCAAATCAAAACTAGTTTGAGATTTCACCTTACACTTGTCAGAATGGCGGAGATCAACAAAACAAGTGTTCATCCTGGCTAGGATGTGAAGTAAGAAGAACACTCCTCCATTGCAGGTAGGACAGCGAACTCTAATAGCCACTATGGAAATCAGTTGGGCAATTTCTCAGGAAGATGAAATCCATCTACCTCAAGATCTACTATACCACTCAGGCATATACCCAAAGGATGTTTCACCCTACCATAGAGACAACTGCTCACTAAAGTTCATTGCTGCTCTTTTTAAAATATCCAGAAATTAGAAATAACCTAAATGTCCCTCAACAGAAGAATGGATAAAGAAAATGTGGTACACTTACATATTAGAGTACTACTCAGCCATTAAAATAAATTAAATTTGCAGGCAAATAGATGGAACTAGGAAAAAAATCATTCTGAGTGAGGTGTCCCAGACTCAGAAAGATGAAAAAAGTATGTATTCATTTAGAGGTGGATATTAGCTTTGAAGGCAATGACAGTCAAAATATAATCTATAGATCCACAGAGGGTAGGTAGAGTAAGGGACTAGAAGGAACAGATAGATCTCATTAGGAAAGAGAAATAGAATACATAGTTATGGATGGATGTAGGTGTTAAGTGGGAGGATCAAATGGGGATGGGAATGGGAGAGGAGCCTGTGGGAGGGGATACAGGGGAATACAGCTAAAATTAAGGGGTATTTGAGGGATAGTATGGAAATCAAATACAGTAAAAGCTTCCAAAATATATACATATATGAAGGTGATCTAAATGAAATTGCCAAACAATGGGGAGAGACTGAGCCCCAACTGGCCATTTCTTGTCACCAAACAAAGCTTTCATACTGTGATTGGGTGACAAGTTGTTGGAGAAAGGGTCCCACAGGAACCCCCAAATAACCCAGGCTGTTGCTAGGGCTATAGGTTGTTATCTACAAAATGTCAGCAAGGTCTGATTGCTGAAGACAACACCAACATTGAACATGGGGATGTCAGACTAGTGCCTAAATAGAGTCTTCAGTCCTGTATTCCAGCATCTTTGTTATAGGAACATTGCACACAATCAAAAGAGAAGCATAAACACCAAGCCAGCTACAAACCTTTTATCTACAATGTGTACTGCCTACAAAATATGCTATGGTAATTTGTGGCTCAAAGCTCATGGGAGTAACCAACCAATACCTTATTTGACTTAAGGTCTACCCACAAGATGAAACCCATACCTGACACTGCTTAGATGACCAAGAACCAGAGATTAGATAGCTCAGGGACCTGGGGTAAAAACCAAATAATACTGGTCTAAAAAGAGGGATAAAAGTGTTGTGATAAAATGACTCTTAATGATATTCTGCTATGGTCAAAGATCCATGTCTTCTTCAGCTCTCAGAAGAGATGCTTCCTCCTCCATCAGGTGGGAACAAATAGAGAGTCCCACAGCTAGATATTATGCAGAGAGTGAGAGACCTTGAGCACTCCATCTGAAATGGGATGTCTCCATCAAATTCTTCCTCTCAGATCTCAGGGAAACCCACAGAAGAGGAGGAGGAAAGCGTGTAAGAGCCAGTAGGGACTGAAGACACCAAGAAAACAAAGTTCTCTTAATCAACCTTAGTTAATTAAGCCTCATTTAGCTCAAAGGGAAGGGAAGGGAAGGGAAGGGAAGGGAAGGGAAGGGAAGGGAAGGGAAGGGAAGGGAAGGGAAGGGAAGGGAAGGGAAGGGAACTAATTCTAAGCTGCTTTATCCCAATAATGTTTTCTTTCCAATTATCTCAGTAATCTCTGCCTTCTTTCTTATTCTTTAGAACTATCTGTCTCTGAGTCTTATTTCTGCCTGCTTTCACTACCATCAGCTTTTGTTCTCTATTTTCCCCTGTCCTACTGCAACTGTCATTCCAACTGTCACTCTCTCTCTGCAAGACATTCCTCAAAGTCCAAGCAGCAAACAACCACAAAGGGGAGGGGCTTTTCTTCGGAAAAGCCTTAATCTACATGTTTTTATCTTGTATTCTTGGTTTTAAGGGATTTTGTTTTTGTTTTTTGAGAAAGAGCTTGAGGTTGGGTTGGTAGGGAGGGGGCAATGATCAGGAAGGACTTGGGGTTGAGGAAGAATATGAATGAGATATAATAAAATTTAAAAATTGTTTTAAATAATAAAAATATAATAAAAGACAATTAAAAATAATTATAGTCAGGAACTATTGTAATAAAGGAATAAATACCTTTGTATGACTGAGATTACTTCTGAATACAACACAGGCAGGAAATGGTTTATAACCAAGAGAAAATGAGGGTTGGAGAATGAGAATCAGTAGATGGAAAGCTACTAAGCAAGAGCATCAGGTTGAAGGTGGTGGGGTAGCCAGAAACCAAGGGTGAAGGATGAGCAATCTGATCAAATTTTGAAGATGATAGGCTTTTCTCTAAAAGAATCTAGTGAAATCCTTGTTCCAACAGTGCAATTCAGGACTGATGAGGTTGGATGCCAGTGTCAAAGCGTAGAGGGCTCAGAAGACACTGAGGAAAGCTTAGTGGAGGAGATATTTGCCGGTATCAGATTATAATTCACTAATAAATAGAAAGGAGTAATATGTATGCTTAGAAAGTCTCTTGCTGACAAAATGCCTTCTTGGTATATTTTTATTAAAAAATGGGAACAAAGAAACAATAGCTACAGGATGAGCAGAAATATTATTATTTGTTAATATTTTTAACTGTGAAATTTTCCAGAATAAAAATGGAATCCTTTGTATTAACACTAACAAAGATACAAATAAAGTCCAAAGGTTCTAAACCTTGTTTTTTACCCATAGTTGTTTAACAGCAACTATCAGAAAATACTCTCTTAGAACCACAACTTCATACAAAGGCCATCACAATCTTACACACACACACACACACACACACACACACACACGCACACGCACACACACACACGCACTTCTGCAAAGATTTCTACCCAGCAAGTGCCTGTTCAGCCTCAGGAAACTGCTGAATTTACTATGAATACTTGTGGGCGAGTACCATTTTAAAAAATTATTTCACACAATCTGCTTCATGTTCATATTTAAAACACTCCCTTGCCTCCTTGAATATGATCATAATTTATTTTGATACATAAGTTGCCACTGCAATACTATTTCATTTCCAAATTACACATCATTATTCTGGAGGATCTGTTTCTGTATTGAAGGCAAACAATATGGTATCTCATCTCCCTGAATAGAGAATCTAAGAGTATTCCACTTTAGAGTTTCTGTTTACCATATTGCTGAGCAGAATATAATATGCAACCAAGTCATGTCTATTTTTTCTTTTGACTGATTATCTATGTTTAAATTGCTGGTAAGCATCATTATATCAATAGGGCATGAATTCTATCAAACAGATTTGTTATCATCCCCATAAAATCCTGTTTTACTTGTTATCAGCTAATGGCATTGGTGGCCAATAAAGAGAGGAAAAAAATGACATAGATATACAGGAAGTAAAGAAAATATCCAGAGACATAAGACATTCAATGCTCTGCTTCCAATATTCCTGTATCCAGTGGATTCCTCATGTTGGTGAGATCTACTGGTAATCTCATAATAAAATTATCATTGTCATTTTGCTAGGGTGACATTTGCCAGCAAGCATCCCAGTCAAAGATAATGTCAGTTCCACTTGATCACAGGGAGAGGAAAGGGCCGATCTCAAAACAAACAAGATCAGAACACAAGATGGTAACTTGTCTTACAGGGCATTTTCAAGCAGAAGAGAGAATGTGGATTTTTTTCTTCTTCTAAGAATCATTCGTACAAAATTGTTTTTAAAAAAATACATTTATCATAACTAGTTCCCAAATTTTCCCTCACTCTCCATCCATTTTATTAAATGTATCTGGCATATTCCTTTTCAAGTTGACAATTTTCAAAAGCAAATGCAGGGCTAGGGCTATAGCTCAGTGATAGAGGACGTGCTTGGTACATGTGAGATCTTATGTTCAATCCTCAGTCCTATCAAAAAGAAAACTGAAAGGGGAGGAAAAACACATATTGATGCAATCTGACCAGAAATACAGCAAAATTAGCACATTCGAATTCAGTTAGAATCCTTTTGGGACACATTGTAGTTTAAAGAAGTCATTATCTGGAGAGCTATATCTAAGGTACAAGGACAGGCCGTTGTCACTGCTGATCTGGAGAAAAGGGCAGACAGGACTACCTAACAACTCAGCATTTTTAAACACTACATCCCACAGAAGATTTCTGTAACTCTATTTTTCAGTTTCTCTGGTTACTACTGGTATAGTAACTCCCTTAACTCCCTTAACACTTGATGGCCCCATATGATGACTGTTTTATTACTCTCATGGATTCTGAATATTCTTTTGGTCAGTTTGTGGTAGAGACGACGGCTAGGGGGACTCAATGGTTGGATTCCTACATCATCTGGAGGCTACCTATCTGGTTTCTCAGTTGGTTTGATCAAAGACTACGATCCTGAACAGAATGTCTGAATATGTCTCCCCCAAGTGGGCTGGGTTCTGCATAAATATTGTTCTTTATATTTATATATATTATATTATAAAGGCCAGAGTTGTCTTGAATCACCCAGTTCTTCCATAGTGGTACAGTGTTCTGCAACCTCAATTGCTTCTGTGAATCTGCAAGAAGCTGTATCACTGTTTATGGGTCAGTCTTTGGAGTCAAGTGTCTTTTCTACTATACTCTACTGTACTTGAAATAGCCACAGACCTTTCTTGATTCCAGGTACAGAGACTCCACTTTCTTGTCAGAGCATGTCAGTATTATACTAAACAGCTCATGGGTGGTAGGTATTGTCATCAGGGATAAAAGATTCTTAGAATACTTATCTCAAAAATCTCAAAATTATTTTTGAGAAAACAGAGACAAAATCTTCCTAACAGAGGGAACAGCTAGTATGTTGGAAAATGTCCTACACCTGCCACATACTGTCCAAGTTCCAGATGTACCCATTGAGCCTAGTACTCTGACCTTTGAAAAATAGATTATTTTTTTTTTGTGCTTGCTGTTGTGTTATAACTTCTTAAACATCTGACAAGTGCACAATACTTAACAGCCTTAAAATGTAAGATGGAGATAAGTCCCTACTGTGAGTATGACTTACTTAATAAAGAACATAAATTATAAAAAAAAAAATGGAAGTGTAGAAGAAACCAACAAAAACATTGAGCATTAGGTGAAATGTTTCAGGTGATAGCCTGCATTTTTATTGCTGAAACAGAGCCTTAGTACTTTCTTACCCAATCAGTATCACTTATGTGAGTTCTGGAAAATAGTGTGTCTGAGAGAAGAAAATTATTTTCTTTGTATAAAAAAATTTTTGGAGGTAAAGAGCTTGAAAAATTGTTAGCATTTGTCTCAGATGCCTCAATTTTTTTTGTTTTATTTGTCTCACATGTGTGAGGTTTCTATGTTTATCATTAGTAAAACAAATGGGTACCTGAGAAGATTGAATATAACCTTCTCTTTTAACGAGTTAAATGAATGGGAACATACATTAATTTTTGTCTTATTCTTTTTTTGTTTGTCTACTTAAGACATAAAAAGTATCTGTCAAAAGCATAGTTATATTATTTGGCAAGAGTTAGTATTCCTTAGAATATTAAAGTCATTTTAGAAGCAAAAGACTAGATTTAAAAATCTAAAACAAAATCAATAAAGTTTTGTACTGAAAGCCTAAGTCAAACTTAAGCATTAAATAATCAGAGGCTTAAGTCACATAGACACTTTCTATGAAACTGCTTCTTTCCTTTTCAGTACAAATTGGTAACAATTAGTAGGTATTTTAAAAGGAGAAAAAAAGAGAAACCACATATTTCCTTTGTGTGATGCATTATCTAATTCTTCACACTAGAGAAGTGATTTCTATGGTATTGGCATGTTATCAAATATTAAGGTAATACAAATCAATATAAAAGATCAGTAGGATATCAAATATAAAATAAGAACCATTGCTAAAGCCCATTAATTATAGGGAAAGCACTATATATTTCAAATTGATACTAAGTAATGATAGATAAGAGGTTGCATGATGCCAAGGGGAAAATTACATTTTCCTTTTAAGAAACCTAAATTACCTCAATTATGGTCATTATCATTTTTGTAGTTTTATTGGTTAGATAATGCATAAAAAGCAATATAAGGCCAGCAAAATCAGTTTTTGAATGAAACCTTATACCCAATTTGTGTTCTCGCTGTCTGTTCTTTCTTACCCAGTAAAACTTCCAGAAGGGATAATTAACAATTGCTTTCTTTCCTTCCTTTCATCTCCTCCTACACTGCTCCCTGGTTTCTCCTAGGAAGCTGCTGAAAGACCTCTTACTAAGTTGTCAGTTATATCCTAGTTCTCAACTCAGCAGCTAGTTTTCAGCTTCCACTCACCATGATGCTTGGTACTGCTCAGCACTCCACGAACATCTTTTCTGTCTTACTTCTATGACACCATTATTTCCTCTTCTTTCCCACCTCTCTGGATGCTTATTCTTGGTTTTCTAAGTTGTAACATTCCCCCCCCCACACACATACAATTTCTTACCTTTTCTGAAATAGAGATATAATTCACATTGCATGGATTTTGCTATCTTAAAGGTTCAATGGCTTTTGCATACTCAAGAGGTTGTGTGTTTTAGTCCATCTTCTGTTGCGGTATCTGAACATCACATACTATTTATCCAAAGGAATAGAAATCCACATAACTCAGAGTTCTGGAGACTGGGAAGCTGAAAGTGTGGTTCCTGCATCTGCTGAGGGCCTTTTTGTCAGGTGATGATATATGGAAAGGATGTGAAATTTGAGAGGATCAGGCAGACTTCACATCCATAATACAACTATTGTCAAGAGCTCCTCTGAATGGACTGTGGGATGAACTAACCACTTTGTAGAGGGACTACCTCCATATACCACTACCATATTATTTTGAGGATATAAATCAATTCCGAGGGACAAATACTAAATCCATAGCGTTGTGCAGTCATCACTATCTTATCCCATTTTATATTGTCACCTTGGACTCATAGTCTGTCATACTACATTATCCGCTGCTGTTCCCTCCTAACCCCCAAAGCAATAAATGAATGCACTTGATAAGAGACACTCTTAGTCTGGTTTCTTTTACTTAGCAAATATTTTCAAGGTTTATCTATACTATAGCATATATCAATACTGCATATTTTATAGACAAATTAAGAAAGTATGAAATAAAAATTATTGGAACAAATAGGAAGTTCAGCAGTTCAATATGAGTGTATCTGAGATTCCAGAAGAAAGGTGAAAGAGATGAGAATAAACCTATTTGAGAAAATCTCAGCTAAAAACTTTATAAATTTGGTGGATGAGATTAAAGTGCAGATCCAATAATCTCAAAGAAACTCTAGCAGAGTAAATATGAAAGCAACACCTAGGTACATCAGAGCTAAAGTAGTAAGTGCCAAATATAAAAACTAATCCTGGAAGTACCAGAAAAGTGACATTTTGCAAACAGAAAATTTATATTAATTGCCTAGAACAAATAATATCTTGAGCAATTAACCTTCAGCAATGAAGATAAAGTACAGAAACATTTAATTTAGATTGAATTTTATTAATTAAATTCAATTTAATTAAATTTAAATGAACAAACATTCAATATAAAACCAAGAGTACTAGTGCCATTGAGTTTATACAGTAGTACAAAACACTATAGTGTATTATACTAAATGTTCTTTAGGTAAATGAAGCTTTTCAGATGGGAAATCAAGCAATACAACAATGAATGAAAAACATCATGAATGATAAACTTATATATTACAACTTATAAATCTATTTGCATTCTCTTTTATCTTAATTTCTTAATATTTGAAGACAAATATTATAATGCTAATTCCAGGCAGAGAAGTAGATCAATGCCTTGCTCAGCCATTATCAGAGAAGCTTCCTTCTGTGGCAGATGGGAACAAATACTCACGGCCAGACATAATGCAGAGAGTGAAAGATTTTGGAATACTCAGCTTTAAATGGGATGTCTCCATCAAATCCTTCCCCAAGGGCTCAGGGAATACTGCAGAAGAGGAGGCAGGAAGTACGTAAGAGCAAGAGGGAATGGCGGATGCCAAGGAAACAAGGCCCTCTAAATCAACATGATCCAAGCTCATATGAACTCACAGAGATTGAGGAAGCATGCACAGGGCCTGCGTTGGTCTACACCAGGTAGTGTCCTAGAACCGAAAGGAGAAGTGGACACATGCCCCCAATTTCTAAACCAGAAACAATCTCCATTTGATAATCACTTGTAAATAAAAATTTAGTTTCCTCCAATGGAGTCGTAATAATCATTTATATTTGCTTCATCCCACATGGCTGAAGCTTATCTTGGAAAGTAAAGATAGACTGCAAGTATTTTAGCAGCTAAGGTCCAAGCACTATAAAGCCCACAAACAGATCTTTAAGACTCCAAGTCCTTACAGATGCTGCTTGAAAACAAAGTCCTTTATTAATTTTGATGTGTCATTACCACATGGAAGAAGCCAGCAGTAACTACAACTTTGTAAAGTAGAAATTCTTGTATACACTGTGGCACATGAGCACAAACTCTTCCTTGTCTGCGTGTGCTAAACACAAGTGAACTACTGTGATCATCTTCTGAAATGTTTCTGGTAGTCACCATATGCTTAGAACGTTAACTAGAGCTCCAGCTAAACAGAAGCTTCCTTTGTCCCACCACCTGTTAATATTTGCAACACATTACGCTTCTTCAGTTGGCTGCTTCTGACTGCTGTTCTCAGTGTTCAGAATGTGGGTTCAGTTAATTCCCTTGACCATTTTAGAAGAAGCCATATTGCTAAAGATACTCTAATTGTGCTATGCAGAACCGTAGCAGTACAGCTCTGATCTACAGGAGACTGTTTTAAACTTACAAACTCTTTTTCGTGCCTTAGTTTTTATGGTTTGGCAAATTATCACTGAGAAAACTTTTTTTTTCCTTTTCTGGGTGATAAATTGAAGCTGTGAAAATTTAAATATTTTATTGGGCTTTGGGAATAAATCGCCCAGTATCAAAACTCCCCGAAGTCTTGATCCAGGTTGACAAAGTCAATCTGAAGTAGGTTTTCATTCTCATCTCTTCCCGTGGTTTGCTTCTGTTCTCAATACCTGCAGAGACCCCATCATATAGCCATGTAACAATTTTTATGCACTTACAGAGCAAATTCCTAAGTGCCCAGTTCCTCAGGAAAAAGCATGAATTTGATACACCAGCAAAGATTTTGCTTGTAAATCTAAGACAGGAAGACGTAATTAATATGGCAACCCTCTTGCCTCAGGATCCCAAGTTCTGAGACTATAAATGTACGGGTATATGCACCACTGAAAGGTTAAATCTAGCTGAGTTTTTGTCTGGCTCTAGCTTGAGCCATGTGTGTGTGGTAGAGAACTGAAAAGTATCTCAAAGATGACTAAACCCTGCTCAGAAATGAAAAGTTAAACTTAACATCTAAACTAGAAACTGAGAAGGGAAGAAATGGAATTCACTATATATGTTAAGTCTTAAAAACACTTATAAGAAAACCCTTTGATTTCTCCCAAGCTACCTGAAAGACGGTCTTGAGTGGGATGTCTTTTGAAGGACACAAAATGGAAAGAATGGGAATTATCTTTTAGTTTAAATCAGGGGAATTAGCATTTCAGGTCTTTAAAAGTTGCTAATTTATGGGTGGAGCTACAAGCCAGGTTTTGCTCATTTTATGTGGACAGTAAATCACCATTTATTGTTAGCCCAGTTATCTAGAATACAAATCATTGTTTCTGGTTTTATTCCACAGAAAGGATGGTGTTTTGCAGAGACTATCGCAGGTAAAGGCCATCTCCTGGGAGGGCTGTAGTAAATTTAAAACAACACCATAAATTAGAAAGCAGCATGTGACTAGGGAAGGTGTGACACATGCACAAAGAAACTGAGTAACTTCATTTCTAAGCTTCTGTCTAGACACATAAAGATTTGGCCTTAAGCCAAGCTATTTCCGTGTTTTAAAAAAATACTAAGATTTAAAAATATGTTAAGTAGTATTCTATCTTATTTTATAAAGTCGACCACATCTCTCTGAGCTTGTCTCAGGAACAGTGACAGAGGTCAGTGAGAAGAATGCTATTGTAATAGCCCAGGTGAAGAATATTGGTGTTTTGGACTAGGAAAGAATGGAAAGATAAAGGCAGATCAGATTTTAGAGACAGAAGCATAAATGTTCTTCTTCACTTTTTCCTTACTTTTGTTTTTCCATCTCAGCACCAAGCTACATGCTGCTGTGGCTGAGTGTACTAATGTTTCCCCCTTTACTTTCTAAAGGAGGCAGAAGAGTATAGTGAATAAGAGTATTGTTCTTCTGCTTTTAGGCTCTCAGAATGTGGGTAGCTACACTCTCTATATTTCAATTAAATAGAGATAAAATCATAGTGCCTATCTCATGCTATTGTGAAGATTAAATGGGCTGCTACACAATTGGTCCTCAGAATAGTACTTAGCAAAGGAGGGCACTTAATAATTGTTATCTGTGATTATAATAATCATAATAAAATATTCTATGAAAGGGTCATTCATGAGTGCTCTTGGAGAAATGTAATGTTTCAATAACTTGTGATAACCTAGATTGCATTTCAAATTCAATTAAACTCTTATCAAGTATTTAAAATAATATAGAAGGCTAAAATTACAGAAATACAGATGTGAACTGGGTTACTTCCACTGAATAGGAAAGAAGGTAGACAAGAATGGGTTCATGTACAGGTAGATAGGTGGCTTTTATGGAAGGAAACTGTTCACCCTAAACAATATTTATTAGGTTCTCACTATGTGTTCACCATTATATTACGTGTCCCTAACCTAAACAATAATGCCTACCCTTCTAAACAATAAACTCTTTGCCATCTTGGAATCTATTTTCTAGGGAATTTGAGGTGAGACAGCTGAGACAGGTATATGAGGGAGGAAATGAGGCTGACTCAGAGTGAAAATTGGAAAAATGAACACTCTAAGAAAATATCATATTGATTTTTGCTGTATTAAGTATATAATTTGAATTTTATATGAACTTTAAAATGTCTGTATTTTCCTCCAGTTATATGATTTCCCTGGCAATGCTCATTTATCCTGGCTTGAAAACACAAGGTAGATAGTTGAGCTCAAAGACTAATCAGATGGTTTATGAAATTACTGAATTAAAAGAAGAAATAAAAGGAAAGGACATGTCTGCTCTTAGGTATGGTGGAGGAGAATGTTTATTGTAGATAAAAGGAAGAACATAGTCAGAAGCAGAGACATCTGGAGAGTCCAAAGTGGACATGACCCTGAGCTGGGCCATTGTGAAGGTGGGGAGTGAGGATAGGGAAGAGAGGACAACCAAGCGCAGCACCCAACAGGGCAAAAGGTCAAAGAGGTAGGCAATCAAAATATTTGGATTGTATAGGGAAGAGCCTCTGGGGGAATGGTAATCCAGCCCCTGGGCTTGAGAGTTCAGGGCAGGGGGAGGAATACACCAGCCATACCCTATAACGGGAAGGGATTGAGGGATTCTGGGATAATCTGGAGGCCAGGTCCACTTTGATAGGTTGAATAGGCAACTCAACCATTTGTCCAGGGTTTGAGACCTAACAATGACTTGCAAACACATGATTTTAGGAATGGTCCATATATTCTAACATGGTTGGTTGGCAGCAATGATGAAGAGAGGGAAGTGGTGGAAAGGAGGGAAATGAGCTGATTAAAAGAATACAAGGCCTATATGGGATAACTGAAGTTTCAGTAGGAGACAAAGAGGGTGACTAAAGGTTATGGGCAGTTGTCAGAGAAGGCTGACATTGATGCCTTCATTGGTTGAAACTACTATAAGCCATATAGAACTATGAAATTGAAATAAAGTAAGAGGAAAGTCGTTCTGAGGGACACTTATGAAACTTGGACTCACAGTGCTGGATGGGTTCCCGGCAATTATTGAAACAACTGTGAATGGTGGCAGAGAAGGAACAAAGAGAAGGAAGTGAGCCTGAAGCTCCAGCTCTGACATCTGCCAAGCCCATATGCCCAAAGGGAGCAACCCACATGCCAGGTTCTTCCTCAGGCCCAGCTAGGTATCACCAGGTAGGCATTCAGATTCAGTATAACAAAGGGTACGTATTTTTCCAGACAAGTCAATGTGCATTTATCTTACATAAAATTCCCCGACTTTAAGTGTTAGCAACTAATTTAATCTTGGAAAGATACTGGGAGACACAAATAAAATTTATTTCTGCACCAGATTTGTCACACAGACATTCATTTTGCCATCAATGAGACAAAGCCTTCAGTGTATGAGGAAGTAAGTTGGGCTCAAGTCTGTGAACTCTGAGGCAAGGCGCAAGTGATATGTTTGCCAAGCCACCCTATCCTCAGGATTTTCATGACAAAACAAGGCTACTCTATAATAGTGTCTGAATATGGACAAAACACAAGCATTATCTGAACAAAATGACTAAATATTTTCCTGTGGTAGCTAACGACTGAGTTGTTATCTATCACATATTTACCCTTGTTTCACACCTTACAAATAATAATTGATAATATTTACTAAGATAACTTCATAAAATTACTTGTTCTTCTAGATAGCTTTCAGTTCAGAATAATGTCCTGCCAACTTGGACATGGCCAGCCCAAACTCCAATCCTTGATTAAATAAATGAAACTGGAGATCAAATTCTATGAGTCCTCACTGAGAAACCCCATGGATCTCTGTGATGTGTTAATTCCCTCTTTAGAACAAATCAATAAGCCCAACTTTGTCCAAGTACAGGAGTGCTCCTGTGGTCTTTGGTCAGAGGGTATTGGCATGTCTAAGGCTTTAATTTTGCAAAATCTTGTCTTTTATTGCAATATGCAATTCCTCCCTACTTCAGTTACTGAAAGAGCTACATATAAAAATATATTCGTTGTCAAAAGCATGAGGAATAGCTTTCATCTTTAATATGGCTTTGAGGATACTTCAACTTTTATTTGTGTGTAGTGACTTGAAATCTTGTGAATTACAGCACTGGTCTCAAGAAATGAAGAGTTTTAAGACAGATCTCCACCATGTCCAATTTCCTGGCACCAAGAATCTCATTGGAACTTCCTTCTTTTGTATATGCCATCAATTTATTTGTATAACATTATGAAATAAAAAGAACCCTAGAAGCTAACTAAGGGAAAATATTGCAACACTAAATAAACTACACTTTTTTCATCAGTTGGCTGTATTGAATAAGAAAACTCATTTTCCCTCCATTAGACATTAATTCTTGACTACTTGGTATATATAGCATTTTTCTAGTTATTGGAAGTACAGTGATGAACAAGGCAGATAATTTATAATTTCTTTAGGATTGGTATGGAAAATGAGAAGACGGGTGAACATATAAACATGTAATTCCAAGTGAAGTAAATCCTGTGAAAAACAACAACAACAACAACAAAAGGCCAAAGATTAGTTGATATGAGAAAGAGAACTAATTTTTGATGAGATACATTGCCAAGGCATCATTCTCTAAAGGGGGTATTTGAATACAGTTCTGAATGGAGCATAAAGGTCCTGACATACTGATGAGCCTAGTCATACCATCAGTAGTATTGAAAACAGGTACATATATCCATATATATATATATATTAATAAATATATATTTATATATAAATATATAAATAAATTTATATATAAATAATAATATATTTATATATAAATGTATAAAATTTACATATATAGTTGATTAAATAAAACTACCTTGTAATATAAAATAGATGCTTAGGTATAACATGCATATATATGTATGGACATATATATTTAAAATAAGTATTTTTTATTATTTGTGACAACTCATTAAAATTGAGACTGTACCCCAAGTTAAACCCCAAGACTTTGATAAATAGTGTACCAACAATACTGGCTTTAATATGGATAGATTTACTGGACAGAATTACTAATGCTATTAATTTATGCTTTTTGGTGGAAAGATTGAAGTTATTTTATTTCCCTAGAAAACATGAAGAAACTAACACACTATATCATTGAAAATTTGGCTGGATTTATTGATCAATTAAAAATTTCTCATTTGTGAAAAAAATGAGATTTGCATATTAAATTTAAGATTACTCCTCCCCTTCCCCTCCCCTCTCCTCCTCTCTCTTCCCTCCCTCTTTCCTCTCCTCTCCTTCCCTTCCCTCCCCTCCTCTCACCCTCTCTTCTCCTGCCCTTCCTTCCCTATCCCTCCTCTCTCCCATCCTCTCCCTCTCCTCCCTTCCTCTCCTCTCTCCTTCCCTCTCCTGCCCTCTCCTTCTCGCCTCTCCTGTCCTTTCTTCCCTCCCCTTCCTTCTCTCCTCCCCTCCCCTCTCCTCACCTCTCCTCTCCTCCCCTCTCCTCTCCTCTCCTCTCCTCTCCTCTCCTCTCCTCTCCTCTCCTCTTCTCTTCTCTCCTTTCTTCTTCTCTCCTCTCTTTTCCTCCCCTCCCTTCCTGTCCTCTCCCTTCCTCTCCTTTAGTCTCCTCTCCTCTTTTCTCCTCTCCTTTCCCAGAGCCTCATGTATTTCAGTCAAGTAACCTACCAATAATTACATTCTGAATCCTCTTTCTTGATGATGAAGATTTACCTTGAATTCTTCATCTTATCTACATGTAATTCCTTTCAGCTATGATATTCATTAATGTTTACTGGGAAATGCTGGTTTGAATCATCTTTTTATAACAATAGCAATTACAGCCACTTTTATGTAATAATAATATGCCATATATTTTGCTTACATTATTTTAATTCTCTTACTAATCATAGTGAGAATTATGTAGGAAGTGAATTTTAAGTTGGGTAAATAGGCAGAGAGGTTAGGTCATTTGATTTTATTCATGCTTTGAACGTTATAGATGTTGAAATAATTTTCTTCCAAAACTTGATAGTTTAATACCTGACACCTGGATTCACAATGATAATAAATGTAACATCTCAAACAACTTAACTCAAAAAAAAAAAAAATCCAGAGTACCGGCAATAGAGATCCCTCAAAGGTGAGGTGCGGTATTTCTAATGTTATGTTCTAGAAGAACAGACAAGTATTTAATGCATAAGCATTCTAAGACAGGCCATTTAAGTAATCAGATTATTAATGGCTAGTATATTCAGCTGCGGTCTATATGCAGAGGATAATTAGCCTACTACACTTCATGACTTTCTTTTCAAATTTCAAATATTAGACAAAACACATTTTGAAATCTCCTAGGTATTTTTTAATGGATTCTGAATTATCTGTAGGACATTTTGATGTTTGCATAGAGTTTGACATGTGTTCATCATTAAATGCAGATCATGTTTTACATTAATGTTTAAATTGTCATCTTGACACAAGCTAGAGGGTACTTAATTGAGAAAAGGCCTTCATCTGATTGCCTGTAGGCAAGTCTGTGGGTACATTTTCTTAATTAACGATTGACGTGGAAGGGCCCAGCTCACTGTGGGGTGGTGCCACCCCTGGGCAGGAGGTTCTTGATAATATAAGAAAGAAGGCTGAACAAGCCCGGAGAGCAAGCTAGTAAACAGCATGCCTGGCTCTGCTTCAGTTCCTGCCTCTAGTTTCCTACCTTGAGTTCTTGTTTTGGCCTCCCTCAATAATTAATTATAATCTGTAAGCCAAATAGTCCCTTTCTTCCTTTTTATCACATCAGTAGAAAACAAACTAGAAAGAATGCTTCAATCCTTTTTCAAGGTGTTCTTTCTCAACCTTTATCACAGGAAGAATATGCAGTACCTTCAGCAAGGCATATACACTGGATGAAATACTCAGTTTTAGATTTATGAAGGAATTCATAAGTTGTGAATTGAAGCTTAATATCTCTTCATATCTTCATGTCACCCACTGCATTTTCAGTTGATTCTTCAACTCCTCTGAGAGGACATCATGATTGGGTAGATAATTTCTGTACATGTCAGCATAGTGTTTCTCTGACACACTGAATTTGAACTATCTCATGCTTGAGGTATCAGAACTTTCTGATCTATAACCAGAAGCATTGTTCTTTGTGACACTGGCCCCTGCTTACTGAGGGTACCAGAGATAAACATTTCAGAGCTCTGAAGTGATGATCTGGAAGCACTCTTTAAGTTATTGAATAATGTGTTCCATTGTCAGAACATTAAGGAACTTTTTACAGCAACTCCCAGGGGTTAGCTTAAGTACTATGGAATTCCCCAGGAGTTTCAGTTCAGTAGCAAATTTGATTGTCATATCTGTGGCTTCCTCAAACCAAACCTTATGATAAACCTCAATATTTTCCATTACCTCACAGAGGGTAAGAAGTACTATAGTCAGTTTACTGGATTCAAAGTTTATCCTTGGAAATTTTCCCAAAGGCCTCTGTAAAGATAAGACATTTTGAAAATACAACAATGGGAACAAGGCCATTAGAAATGTCACTGCTCTGCAGACTACACATGCTTAGCCCTTGTGTCACCTATCTCTTTTCATTTCTGTTGCTATGACAAATACCCTGACACAAAGCAACATAGGGGAGGAAAGGGTTTAGTTTAGCTTACAATCTCAGGTTACAGTGGATTATTGAATTATTATTGTTCAGTATTATTAAAAATTATTCAATATTATTATTCAAGGCAAGAACTTAAAATACACATTCACAGTCAAATACAAAATACACATAAATGCATGAACCTTGCTTACTTGGTAGTTTTTTTTTTCACTATTACATAGTCAAGGGCCCAGCTGAGGGAATGGAGTGGCCCACAGTAGGAGGAGTCTTCCTACTCTGATTAACAACCAAGGTAGTCCTCCATAGATATGCCCATAGGCCAACCTGACTTAGATAATTCTTCATTAAGGCTGATTCTAGGTTGTGTCATTTGACAGTTACAAGCATACTATCTAGTACTTGTGTGGCCCTTTATGCCATATAAACATGAAATGAGTGTTTATAGATGGATAAGTTGAGCTAAATGCAACATGATCACTTGTTTTATGCATTAGGATCTGTTGTGGTTTTCTGTAGCAGTCTCCATCTGTTGCAAAGAGAAGTTTCTCTGTTGAGGACTTAGAGCAACACTTATCTATAGGTATAAGGATTCATGGAAAAGGGGCTGGAAAGATTGTAAGAGTCAGAGAAACAAGATGTCTGCTGTGGGATTGTATCTCCTAGAAATGTGGGAAGTGACATCCATGAAATCTCACCAACGTGGCTGCCTGAAAAGATTTGAACAAGGATAATACCAATAGACATGCTAACACAGTGGGAGAAAATCTCATGGAACTCCTAACCCAACACAAACTATAGGCGACTTAGGAATGTTGAGAGCAGGAGAAATATTCTTCTCTGAGTAAGAGTTCCACAATTGGTTATTCAATACCAGTGGTTAGCTGTGAAATCGTATACAAACAAACAACATTATATGGACCAATGAGGCTGTATCTATATATTTAGAAATCTATCTATTCATCTGTCTGTCTATCTATTTATCATCTATGTTTCTATCTATCTATCTATCTATCTATCTATCTATCTATCTATCTATCTATTTATCTATCTATCTAAGTAACAACAATTAAAGAAAAAGGCCAGAGGCCATGATTTTGAGAGTCTGAGTAAGGGAAAGGGATATATGGGAGGAGTGGAGGGAGAAAGAGAAAGAGGAAAATATTTAAATTTTGAAATGCACAGAGATACACACACAATAGCAACACAAACACACCAAATGCTTGTAGGAATTCTGCTAAATTTCAAAAGCATGCCATCTACTGAGACTTAGAAGCTTTCTTTACTTTTCTATTTTTCATGACTCTAAAAATGAACAGAAATTACATTGCTCTAAAAGCAGTTGTCATCAATGGAAAAATGAACAAAGTTCTTGAATGTTCCTAATGCAACTGATATCTCTATGACAAAGATAATTTTTATTAACTATATGCTTTAGAAAAGAAGAACAGAATGTTTATTTAGCTTGAGGACAGTATTATGCAAGTCTAGAAGCTATAACTATAAACTGGAAGGAAAATATCCACTGTACACAACATAAGCCCGGCCCCATCACAATACTCCATATTAAATCTTCTCTTCCCATTGAGAGAAGAAAACTTTATAGGCAAATTTTCTGCCTCAGCTTCATAGGCAGAAGGGCCACATACTCCTGTCTCAGGCTATGCGTCATGAGCAAGCCTCACCAGCAGCAAATGTGCGCTTATCCCATCCTGTGTCCCTGACAATAGAAAAGATCAGAGTCTCTCACTCCCTGAGTGTTTCTTTCCAAATACCTCTCACAGATCTTTCACATCATCTTCTGCTGTGATAAATCAGAACAATGTATTGACTACTCTTGTTTTCTCAAAGAGCTTTCTCAAGACCTCTTCAGTAGAACTCACCCAGCATGCCAGTGGTGCCCAAGAGTTATTAGGAGAAAGAAGTCTAGGATCTCAGCAGCCTCATCCCATTCACTTACAGTTTTATTTTCCCATAAGGGACAACAGTTAAAATAAAATCTTTAGGTTTTCTTTCTCTTCAATGGTTAAAGGTAGTATACCTGCAACTGCTGGTCATCCCTTCTGCCCTGAGGTTCTGATCTGTTGTTTGTTTATGTTCCTTTTCAGAAGTTTCGGCACTTCTGTATCAGTGTCTTGATGTATTCTTCACTCAATTATTTTATCCATTTTTGATGTCTGCTATGAGGATTCTGTGAATACTGGTAAGATCGTATGTTGTTGCTATTGTGTCATTCACTGAACTGTCCTGTAAGGCCTCTTATATTGATAAGGCCTCTTCTACTTATAATTATGCTTCAATTATTTTTGAGGAATAAAATAAGCCCATCATTCTTTAGTCTTGATTCTCTGCAGTGTGTATAGTTCTACAGAGGATAGAGATCCCAAAGCAGGTAGTTAATAATGTTCATTAGTTGATTATGTGCCTTATCTTCTAAGTTAGATCTCATATAAATCTCCATTCACTTCTGACAGCTGACAGGGCCCATGCTCTTCAATGTATACCCGGGAGCTGTGACATCATTGCTCTTTGTCGTCTGACCCAGCACATTTTTCTTTTCTTTGCTAATTATTAAACAGAAACATTCAGGCCTGTTGGTTCATGTCTGCAGTCTCAGAAATTGGGAGGCTGAGACAGTCAGGAGGAATTCCACAAGTTAAAGGCTACTCTGGGCTACATTTATATCAGATATTAAAGAGAGTCAAAGAGAGATGTGGCTTAGTAGTAAGTAGCACTGGTTGCTCTTCCAGAGGATCTGGGTTTAATTCCCAGCACCCACACCTCAGCTTACAACATCCTGTAATGCTAATCTCAGGGAGTTTGAAGACCTCTTTTAACTTCAATGGCCACTGGGCATTCAGTTGTGTACAAACACATATACAGACAAAACACCAATACTTGTGAAATGAATCAGATAAACAATATAGAGATACAGAGAGTGAAGTTAGATGAGCACTTTCTGAGATCATGACACTTTTTCCAATGAGTTAATGAATGTCGCTGCTTTTCTTGGTTGTCAACTTGACTACATCTGGAATTAACTAAAATCCAAAAGTGAAGGGTACACTTTTGAGGGATTTTTACTTAATTTGAAGCTGGTATATCCACTTCTAATCTGGATCTTTGAGGTAAGAAGACACACAGAATTAATCCAGATCTCAAAGATGGAAGATATGTTTAATCTGGTCCACATGTGCTGCTGGAAGCCTATATAAGGGTATAGAAGAAGGAAGCTTTTGTTCTTTGCCTACTTGTCCTCACCTCATTAGCAAGCCCAGTCCATTCACTGGCATTAGACTCTACTTCTTCAGGAGTCCAGTTTATACAAAAGAGCAGCTGAGACATCCAGCCTTGTGAACTGAGGAACTACTGGATTCTTGGACTTTCAATTCACAGCCAGCTATTAGCTGAACTGCAACTTGTACATCAGTCTAATAAAACACCTTTCTATGTATATAGAGGGATTCACTCTATAAATTCTGTTACTTTAGAGAATCCTGATTAATACAACAAAACTATGGATGAATGAATATATTTACCACTGAGTAAGATGAAGAAGGTTCAACATCAACCCATATAGATTTGAATACTAGAATGGAATGGATTTTATTTTGGTGATAAGTAGATGAGAAGGGAATTGATCTAATTCTTTGACTATGTTCTGAGTGATATGCTAAGCATCTCAAAGTGGTCTGGCATCAGAGTCAGCTTTAATGATCTATTATCTGACCTACCCTATTAGGTCAATCTTCAATTTTGTTGAGAGCCAAGAAAGGAAAATCAAATCACTTGCAAAGAATTCCTAGCCATTATGGGAGTCATTTATTTTCTCAAATGCTGGGAGTTGTACCAAAAAGACTTTTCCAGTACCTTTCAAGTTGTTATTAATTATAACTGCTATTTTTGCACTTAGAATCATATAGTTTAATCCAATGTACTGGGAAACAGGTAAGACTTGAAACAGGAATAATTATTACACAACTTCATCAGGATAGTTTTATAAAATTCTATTTCTCCAGTATTCTATATGTTTTAAATATTTTGTCAAAAAATATTTGTCAAGCTCTTCATTTCTTATCAGAAAAGCCTGTACTAAATCAAGTTTGTTTTCTTTCTTATTGGAAAGAAATGTAGCTTTATTTTTTAATTTGACTAATACCTTAACACATGCTTCAACAACTACTGGAAAACCAATTATGAATGCGTTTGGTATGATAGATTCCCTGAAATGTTCAGTTCTCATTTAAGATGATGTAGAACCTGAAGCAAACAATAAATCAACTTTTATAAATTATTATGTTACCCAGATGGCCACTTTGTATTAATGCAATTATATATAACATTTGATGTAATGGATAGCTTCTATAAATAGCTGTGAAGAGATGGTATATTAGACATAATTGTCTTTCCTAAATGGGTTTGTAGGTATGCACTGAGCTGTCTTCAGAGTGTTGGAATTCTTAAATGTCATATCATATTTAAAACATATTAAAGCTTTGACAAACTTTTTTTCTGAATTTTATGAAGGAAAAATATCTCAATTCCTAAACTGGCCTGGAAATTATCATATAACTGCAAATTATATTATATTATATTTATTGTATTGTAGGATATAGAAAATATTAACCACTTTATGAAATACAGTAGCATATATCTAGAGTAACTATTTTAAGATTTGTTTTGATATACTTTAATGACCTTATTGAATGATGAATACTAAATACAAATCACAAAAAATTTCTATGCAGGATGCACTTTCTACTATAACTGTAAAAAATTTGTATTGGAAAATGTGCCAGCTACATAGAAATATTTTTAAAAAACTTTCATGTCATTAAGATATACCACTTTAGCAAGTATAAAATGATTTTTTTCATTTACAAATATTATGAATGTCTGAAAAGTTGGTAATTTTAGAAGTGTGAAATTTAGCTTTAGTGTTTCTTTTGAAATTTTTAATCAGTTAAAACTTAAATATTATTTCATTTATTCTTTGAAAATTTCATATAGGTATACAATGTATTTTGATTTTATCTACTTTCCACTACTTCTCTTCAGCTTCTCCCAGGCCCATAAACCTATCTCCCCATACTGCATGCCCTCTTTTTATTATTATTGCTAGTCTCTCAAGTCCCATTAGTGCTGACCATATGCAAATAGCTGTGGGATCACCCACTCAGGCATGGACAACCTGAATTGTCCCCAGTACATCCCCAAAGAAAACTGACTCTTCCTTTCTTAACAGCCATCAGCTGACAATATGTCTCTGTGTGTGTGTGTGTGTGTGTGTGTGTGTGTGTGTGTGTGTGTGTGTGTCTGTTGGGGGCTCCCTTATCCAGGCTGGAACTTTGATTGGCTTGAATTTGCACAAGTCTTGTGCAGGGAACCACAACTGCTCTGAATTGATGTTGTGCATCAGCCTTGCTATGCCAAGGAGTCTGAATCTCACAGCCCTCAACCCCATCCTCAGGCTTTCACATTCTCTCTGCCTACTCTTCCACAGTGTTCACTAAAACTTTGATGCAGGAGGTTGATATAGTGAGGGTTGGGCACTCTCGGTCATTTATTCTCAGTGCATTGACCAGAAATGAAATCTCTGTGCTGCCATGCCCAGCTTGATTTATATTTTTATATATTTATTACGACGTCAAAATACATGCTTTTATCCAGCTCAACAATTAGTTTTTACCTGAAAAAATTCATAGCAATGACAATGAAAAAAGGATATCAAGAAAGGATCCATCATTCCTTGTTATAAAGAGGCATTGGACAATTATTAAGAGAGTAGTTATATTCATGACGGCAAGGTCACTAAGAAACAACAAATCAGGATGGATGAAAAGACAAGCAGAGAAAGAGTGTGGGGCAGCAGAAGAAGAGAGGAATACACATGAGATAGAAAGGTCATTGGATTTCTATTTGTACTTGATTCATTTGTCTACTCTTTTTAGTAGGTGTTCATAAAGTACTTTTGAAGGGACAGATTCTGTGCTCAGTGTTTGAAAACAATGGTGTGAGCAAAGCTGACATAATGTTTTCCTTATGTATCTTAGTGTTTCAGGATGAACAATACTCACTAAAAAGTAAACTTATTTTTAATTCTACCATGTGCAGGAAGAACTTCGAAAGTCTTCATTCCTGTCTTCACAACAAGAACAGTTGGAACATATCGAATATCTTTTTCCTTATTGCCACAGGGCAAAGTGCTATGCTCAAATTTAGAAAGCAAGATGGATGTGGACAGCTTACTTGGATATGAGATCTGCTTACTTGGAGCAGACTGGGAAGATGTCACCATAAACCACAATGCATTGCAAATCTCCAAGAAGTCCTTTTTGGGGAAAAGGGAACTTAAGATGGAATGAGGAATCTAACTGCATTGCAGTGCATAACACAGCTTCACTGAAATAACTGGAGAAAAAATGATGAACTAAGCAGTGCTGCAAATGAGTGGAAATCGATGGGGTTAAGGCAAAAAGAATTATACATAAGAGCTGTGTTCTAGTTGATGAAGTTATTTTTTACAGAGCTGTGAGCTAATTATTTGGTGTCATTATCCAAGCTTACTGTGATTGAACAGTTTAGTAACTGGAAGGTGGATGGAGGTAGCAGATTTATCACTGTGTGAGTCAGAGGTTTAGATGAGCCAGAGGCGTCTAAAATAAATAGATAAAAGTTGGAGGCTATGGTACAAAATTATGTTTAGTTCAACACAAATGACTCTATCTCTATCTCTCTATATAATGCTAATATGCACATAATCACATATGTGTACATATGTGTATATGTACATATATACTTATGTTTTCTTCCTTTTTAATTTTTACACATGGGACCTAGAAACAATGATATCCTCTATTAATATACCTAGCCCCAATTTTTTTTTATTTCAGTGAAAAGTATCGCTATTATTTGGAGAGTGGCTATTTCTAGGACTGGGATACAATACATGTATTATAGGCATGAAGCATCTTGTATGGACAGAAATAATGCAGTACTTAAAAAAAGTCATTTTGAAATTTCAACTAAGGAACTAACATCTTCTTTGGGAAAGAATTTTTGATGAAGTCCAGAATGTAGTTTAAAGAAGGCAAGAGGTGAATATATGAGCTGTAGAAGTGAAGAGGCCACTGCAGTGGTCTGGGTCAGAGGTGATGGTGCTTTATCCAAGAAATAGAGAAAAGGTGAGAGAGTGGATGGAAACGGTGTCCCAGTTCCACTGAACCAGTAGTCTGAACATGAATAAGCCATTGACCTTTCTTGTTTCATTAAATTCTCTCTTGGAGATGACATTCAAGGAAGAATACACTTAATATGTACTTCTTAAAAACATCAGCTCTTACAGATTAGCAATGATTACTTAAAAAATTATCACTTAGGTCATAAATTAAAAGGTAATTTTCTTACCTAGTAAAGCATTGTTTTGTTCTTATTCTTCACATTTAAAAACACATTTTAGCACCGAGAATTAAAAAAAAACAGACCATAAAGCAGGACAACGAAGGAAATTTAAATGAGTTGAAATTATTTATTTTGCACATACAAACATTAAGTAATGATTTGATGGCTGCTTTTTGGGGAAATGTTAAGATATAGGAAATGATTCAGTCAATTATTTCTCTCTTTTCATGGTAGCTTTAATGCTAAGAAAAGTTTAACCTGCTAGGAAGAAGTTTCAAACTATGAACAAATAATAGCATCAAATGCAAAATTCCCATACTCAAGTCTCTAAAACCACATCAGACAATAGTTTACTTTGTGTTCTGTATTTTACTTCATGAAGGCAGGTAATGGCTTAAAAGAATCCTGGAGGTCTCATTCATCCCTTTTACATCTTGAGACAAGAATTAATGTCTATAGATTCTCACTTGGTGACAATTGCTTTCATTTCGTTTCTTAATCCTTACCTTAATGTGTCAAGAGTTCCTCCTTTACAGCCATCAAACACTTCTTTTCTTTCTTCATATCTTAGAAGGTCCATCTTTCTGGATGTGAAGAGAGTAACAACTGGGTCCTCAAAAATGCTTCTAAATCTTTCTATGTGCTCCCATTGAACTCTAGATTCAAGGCAGAAAAATAAAACTTTCTTCCTTCTTTCTGCTTGGTGATGATATTCAATTTGCCAGCTTAGAGCTCAGACTCCTAAGCCATCTACCTCCTCTCATTCTTCCCCCTTGTATTCTTATGGAACATTTGAGATTGCGGAAAATATGGTCTATGTAGCCCCAAGAAATGGGCTGATGAGGGGATTCTATGGTTGTTTTCTGACTTTGCTTGTCTCCATTAGGGTGCTTTGTCCTGGCAGCTCTGGGGACCTGAATCTGCTGATATTGTACCTCCATTTATCTTTCATCATCTGGGTACCACAGACAGTCTTGGAGTCATCCCTACTACAAACTTCTTCTGGTCCAGGCCTGGCTTCTATGACAATCTTAGATACTAGTGTCTAATTGTCTTACTCTGAAGATGCTTTGCCTTGTGGCTGGGGATCTTGAGGCTTAGGTAAGTGTATCAGCTCACTTTCTCTCTACCACACCTTGTTTTTATCACTCTATGGAGTTGTGTAGTTGAGGGACTTCTCCCAGGAGTATGGAGTCTTTTTGGACCAACCCCTGAATAGGAGCGCAGTTTGAATGCCCAGTGTCTCTTAATTAACCTGCAGACTTTTAAATGCCCAACTACTGCTGTCAAGACCACTGTGGAAACCTCAAAATTTGACACTATTTTCTTTTTCCTTCCTTCCTTCCTTCCTTCCTTCCTTCCTTCCTTCCTTCCTTCCTTCCTTCCTTCCTTCCCTCCCTCCCTCCCTCCCTCCCTCCCTTCCTCCCTCCCTCCTTCCTTCCTTCCTTATCTTTTCTTTTCTTTCTTTCTTATTTTTTCAAGACAGGTTTCTCTGTTGTAACGCTGGCTGTCCTGGAACTCACTCTGTAGACCAGGCTGGCCTTAACCTCATAGAGTTCTGCCTGTCTCTGCCTCCCAAGCACTGGGATTAAATGTGTGCACCACCACCAACACCTGGCCAACACTATTTTCTTATTAATTTGCTTTGTAGTCACTCTCCTAGGTATGGACACTTTAGCTACACTGTTGGTTTTGTTTTAAATAACTTGATCTTGAAATGTAACATATTTACAGAACACACAAAGAAAAAACTAAAAGGAACTGCCTAGTGACAAGTCATAAAGGCCAATGAGCCAATATACTCACCGGGCAACAGAACATTATCAGTACCCTAGGAACTCAGTATCGGTTTTCCTCCCATATTTCATTTTACTTTGAAAAGAACTATTGGTCCAACTTCTAGTACTATAACACACCCTATATTGAGATTTCTATAAATGAAGTCATACAGAAAACATTATTCATGTCTGGATTGCTTAGTGCAATATTACAACTGTGAGATATAATATTACAACTCTGTTCTTGTTGTACCAGCAGTTTGTTCTCTTCCACCATATATTGCATTGCACGGGTATTTCACTGTATACTTACTCATTTTGTTGTTGTTGGATATTCAGGTTCTTTTCAACATGGAGTTACAGCAAATAATTCATTCTTCTAAATTTGTTTTAACATTTGGTGTATGAATATCCACTGGGTAAACTGTTAGGATGAAGAAACATCTTTTAATTGGTTAGGCAGTAGACATTATTTTATGACTTTAAAAGCTTTCTGCTGTGATGCCTTGCCTTCCTTTAATGCCTTCTACATACTGTCCTTGGAATATTGCTTCCAAAAATCATAACCAATCCTGTCATTTTTATTTTTAAACCCCTTCAATTGTGTCTCATTGCTTGGAGAATGAATTATAAACTACTTCCATGCTCCACAGAACCTTCTGTAACTTGGCATCTGCTTACTTCTTCTTTCACTTTTTATTCAAGCCAAACCTTGTTCACTTTTCTCACAGGGCTTCCTTTACTGCAAACACAGTTTTATGTCATTTTGTGCTCTTCTCCATTTCTCTATCTTACTATCATTTTACCTGACTATATCCGACTGACTCTTCCAGTCGCAGCTTGTCACTGCTGAGATAACACAGAAATCCAAATTGTCAGATCGAGAGCATATTGCAAATAGCAGCATTCAAGTGAAACATGGGGGAAAGTCTAAGCATATTAGTATATGTGATGGAGCCTGTGAGGGTCTAAGTGATGGCTCATGATACTATTTGCACAGCAGGTACCATTTCTGTCATGGACTATCACCCTATATTCCCCATTAATTAGATATAGTGCATGTTATTTTTAGTGATATGTCTTATAGATTGGAAATTTCAGGTTTTCTATTTTTAATAAACAACCTGGAAAGATCATACAACATCACAGAGAAGAGTCTTCCCTACAAAATGCCAATGAATAATTCATTATTGTATTTGCACAGAGATTGACAGTGGTATTTCTTCCTAGCAATTTATTTATAGGAGTTTCTTTGTCTTCTAGGAGTGGATAGTTGTCAACAGACCTACTGCTAATCCCATCCTTCCCCTCTTCCTCATATAAGTATTTCTGACCTTCTTAACACAGGCAGGTGTTCTTTCCATGTTTCTACAGTTTCCTGTTGCCTTTATTCTCCTCAACATCATGAATTCCACTAACATGGTGTTTGCACACATTTTGCTTGTGATTGTGCACCTAGACTAGCATCTAGCTTTTGGCATTTTAAAAAACAACAGTATTTGTGAATTGCTGAGCTAAACAACTCTATCTGTCCCCCTAAATTACTGCTATTTGTTTGTTCAGTTTGTAAGCAGACATGTGGTGTTTAGAGTTTGCTGAATAAAGTTGAGATATAGTTAACACTGATTGATGATTTTTAGTACAGCAGAAAGAAAAAAGATTCATGGGTTTCTCGTGCAAATCCTATCATAATCATTAGATTTTGTATTCTCATCAAATATAAGACATACTATTTGTCTTTTGCCCTTTCCAGAGATGTTTCATTTATTCTCAGGCACATTTTTGCGGACCTATTTTCCAGGTTTCATACCCCCTACTTCTGTCAGTTATTCCGTGTTCTTATGTTGTACCTTAGTTTTCATCCACATCTACTTATTGTTTATAGTTTTTTCATATTAAAATACACTTTTGTTTATTAGTTTTTGTCATCTCACAGAGAATTTAGAAGAGATTCAAGTACTAAGCTCCTTGTCGTAATAACAATTAGAAGTTTAGTGCCAGCTTTGTCCCCTTGGCTGAACTCCAGTCACCCAGGGGGTTGGATGATCAGAGTTAAAGACTGCTAACACTGACGAGATTATAAGGACTGGAAGTTTCAAAAGTTTGCCAAAACAGCTCAGATGAGAGGAGATGTATTCACTCACTGATGTTTCAAACAGTACTTTACTGAAATGCAATTCTTAAAATTGATGGAACTAAATTAATGTGAGAAGTCATATTTTTTCTCAAAAACTAAATCACTATTCATCAAGAGAATATGGTACTTTCTAATACCACCTGGCCCATTTTGATTGAGCTTTGCCTTTCTGAAGCTATTCATTGATATCCACAGGCAATACTTATCTGGATAGTACTGATTTTTCTCTGCTGCATGCTTTGTAGTCTAATTACTGCCAAATCTCTGCTCAGTCATATTTATAATCTCATTTGATTTTTACCAAATATGAACACATCATTTATGTAATCAGTCCACTTCTAGTCTTCTCACAGTGTCTAGTTTTATTAGCAGCAACTAAACTCTATTTAATATCAATGTAATTTTAAGTATTAATGCAATATAGACGCTGAAATTGTATGGAAATAATGTGGTCATTTAGATGCTTTAGAATAAACTAAATCTTATATAATTATCATGATATATGCATGCAAATTATTATTCATTTTTATAGAGAATGTCCAGGTCTTTGACACTGTTTCTGAATTCTCACGCAGTGACATCTACGAGTTAGGTTTGCTCTTCTAATGTTTAGACCAGTGAATCTCAGTCTGACCCCTGACCTATAGCACCTGTATCCCTGGAAAACAGAAATGCAGTTATTGAGCTATGGGTATGGCTCATTGTTAGAGCACTTACATAACATGAATGAGGTCCTAGGTTCTATCCTAATCATTAAGAAAAACAAAATTCTTCAGCTGTACTCCCAATTGATTGACCCAAGATCTTCCAAAGTAGAGCTCAGCTTTAGTTTTCGGTTTTCCACAATTTGAGTACACCTGGAAACACGGGCTTAGACTATCGAGAATATTGCTTTTTTTTTTTTTAAGTTTTTTTGTAGGATATGCCATATGACTTGGTTTATATCATAAATCATTAAAATATTTTTTAAAATATCAACCATACAATATGGCAAAGTTCTTACAAAGCTTTAAAGAGGGGATCAGGAAGATCAGAATTTGGCTACTCAGATTGGAATGTGGGCTCTATGACTGGCCCCTACAACTTACCTATGAACATCAATCAGGAGAGGGTGGATGCAAAAATACAGATAGTGTGTCTTTGAGAAACCATTTTGAAACTAAGAATCAAGGGTTAACGATCAGTATTCATGAGAAAGCAAGCCTAAATTCTGAACTAGTTGGAGACAATAAGTTGCTGCTTTTCTGTTACCATGGAGACTTATTTGGACTAGATCAGACCTGTGATTGTGAGAGGGCAAACTGCTACTACTCTTAAAATTTCAGTGTTCTGATAATTATGGTTTAGAGTGATATGTTGAGGGCTATTTTCTGACATTGTATTAAAGAATATATCAAAATCTGAAGACTGTAACCATGAGGCTCTCACCTAGTCATTCAGAGGTCATAATATGTTTAACTTCTTCAGGGAGATTTGCCTAACTCTGTAAAGATACAGGGAAGATTTCTCTTGTGTGCTCCAGAGCATCCCAAACTCCTTCTATAAACATTTTTCATCACTCACTGTAACATAAGGACCCTGTTAGTTCATGTCTTCTCCAGCATATTATAAATTCTTGAGGTACTGCTTTTGGAAGGCCTAAAACTCCTTATGAGATTTTCTAGAACGTCCCTAAGATCCATCATACAGATGACTAGTACTTACTACGACATGCTTACTACACACTTGGATCAAAAGGGACACCATGTAGAAGATTCTGTAAGGCTTCACCCCACAAAGAGACACAAAACTTATTCTCCTCCAACAATACATGCTGGATTCATGCATAGTGTTTCTGCCTAGACAAGCCCATTAGAGAGGATGCTGTGGCTATTAATGGAGGTTGGTTGAATCATATCCTCGCATCCAAAGTGACAAACTTTGATACTCTTAGATGTAAAGCGGATACACAGACTAAATTCTGAAACTATAGGTTAGCCACACTCTAGTTTATCAGTTAAATTTTCACTGAGAGCACAAAAAGAGCCAAATTCATAACTGCCAGGCCAGGCTGACTTTGCAAGCAGGCCTTTCTAAGGATTACAGTGCTGGGAGAAGGACCATATCTACCACAGTCTCTATTGTTTCTTTAGAAACTTGAGAGGCAGAAAATCTTTAGGAAGTAATTGATAAGTGAATGCCTTAGAAAGGAGGCAAATCTGACATACAGGAACAATAACCAATACTGTCCCAAAGGCTTTAGCTTGATCCTGTTTTCACACACAGAGCAAAAACTAAAAAGTTAGGAATTACTAAGACAAACAAAACTCTGAAACTGTGTAAGTTGTTTGAGGGCTCAGGTTACTGGCACACTGAAATGCTCATAGATATATGTCAGAAATCTAGTAACTGCTTCAAGCCTCACATGTCCTTTAATTTGGTCTAGAGGGAATTGATGCACAAAGGCTAGGGTGCAAGTCATCTTTTCTTCCAACACATTTTTATTAAGGACGTGAAAGTTATTTTTCTTTCCTTTTCTACGATAACCACCCCCTAATTCTTCCTAGAAGTATACCCTTCAAAGTCATATTCCCACACAGGCTGAGGCATAATCCAGACTCTGAGTCCAGTGATCACCTTTTAATGTGAGCACAGAGATCCTTGCATTCACAGATAAGCACCAGGGAAACCAATAATGCTGAACACACAGGGTTGTCTCTTCAAAGAAAGTTGTATAACCTGTTTTCTGCCCAGAAGGATAGGAAGAGAGGTGGTTAATAACTTCTGTATTATTTGTAAGGTCAGGCCACATCTGCCTCTTCTGGGTCCTTACAAACAGGACCAGATAGAGGTGGTAATTAACCTCGGTGACCTCTGTGCTGTCTATGACAAAGACCATATCAGATCCTGCCCTAGGCCCTTAAAACAACACGTATAGCCCATTTGTAGAACCCATCTTCATGGAAGTAGTTACATGTACTTTGAAAAGAATTTTAGTGTAATCATGCTCACTGTATATATGGGATTGTGCTACACCAACAAACTTTTCTCCAAATTGTACTGTACTTAAATATGCATAAACAAACTGCCTAGTGTCAGACTATAGAAGTTTGAGCCAACATTGGCTACTGAATAGTGCTGAACTAGACTGCCTTCTTGCCTCATGTGGATCAACACTTTGCTGGCCTTGGTGTTTGCAGAGACTCCTACCTGCCTCTTCCCCATGCAACCGTCAATCCCATTTCCATTCAGTAAACACACCAGGTTCTACTTTGTTCTCTGTAAGAACAAAGATGGCTAAAGCCATGTCCATTCACCATAGAAATTACAACAGCAGTAGTTTCCTTTCTGTTTCCATCTTTGCAACACTTTAATATGAAAAAAGTGCTGTCTGAGTGCCAGCAGCAAATAATATATAGCATGTAATATGGTATAGAAACCTTGAAAATTAATATCAAAATATGCTATATTTTGTTGTGTGTGTGCACATGTGTGCATGTGTGTGAGTGTGTGTGTGTGTGTGTGTGTATGTGTAAAGCAGAAGACTAAACACCATACTTTATTCTATTAATCTTTCTTATCTTAGCTATATGTAGTGGAGTTAGTTGCACATTGCCTACCCTGTCTATATTATAAAAGTTTAACTAGTCAGCTATGGAAAGAGAAATCTATTTTGTTGCAAAGCACACTAAGAATGGCAGGCAACTTAAAACTTTTCTGTAATAATTTCCATCTTTATTAGAGTTGTCTTTGACACAACAAAATAGTTTAGAAAGATAGTTTAAGTTCCTAAGAAAACATTGAAAATCTTGACAGACCCCAGTTAAAGAAGATAATGCTGAAATCACACGATTTAGGTGAATATAGACACAGAATCCACCATTCATTGAGACTCAGAATGTAATGTACTAAAAACCACTGGTGAGAAAGACTGAGTACTTGATTCACTGAGAGACAGTACTCATCAACAGAAAAACATTAAGGAACACAACTGATACCAGAGAATTTCTCTATGGACTCCCCTTTGTAAAAGGAGTAGAAATGCCTAAGGAAATGGATAACGTGTATGACACAAATGCCATGTGTGTTAGGCTTCCATCGCTGGGACAGTCGGTCAGATTTCAGTTCCTGCAACACAACAATTAGATGAAGGAAGGACTGTTAGGCTCATAATTCCAGAGGTTGAAGTCTGTGATTATACAGTTTGTTGTTTTGGATACATAGCACCACAGTATACCATGACAGGAGTGTGTAGCAGAGGAGTCCTGTTCATTTGATGATGATCAGGAAGCAAAGAAAGAATTGAAGAATAGGACAGGGGCCTAACATTCTTGTCAAGGACATGTCCCCAGTGACACACATTTCTCCAATTTGGCCCTTCCTCTTCCCACCAACCATGAACTGGGATGAAGCCTTTAACACAAAGAATCATGGAGGACATTTAGATCCAATAAACACTACCAGGTGTTTAATTGCGAAGGTGTATTCAGATTACTTTGGAATTATAGTGGTATGTGTAGGACATAAAACGTATGAGAGAACATAACTAATGGAGATTATAAATTGGAAAGTGGCACTACAGTTAACCTGATAATTTGAAGGTCTCTGTCACTGTGAAGAGCTTAGGTGACAATGAATTTTCAGTTTCTGATGCCATGGGCTTTTGCTGGGAATAAATATCTTTCTAAAGCAGATAAACAGTAATTCCCAAGACAAGTCTCTGAAGCTGTTGATAAAAGAACACTTAAATTTTTTCCATAAAATACCAATAATCACTGCAAAATAAGGAGTTATTTAGAACTCACAAAGGCACAGAAGTGAAACACTGCCAAAGTGATACATAATGGAGCTGCTGAAGTCAGCCATTAAAAAGGGGGCAAAGAATAAAGTCTTTGGAGCTTTTTCATATTTCAGAAGAATGCATTAATTTCATAATTATTTCTGATGGGAAAGTATTCATGTTTATAGTCATTCCCATTGTAAACACTGAAAGCTGATTATGTGCCAGAAACTATATCAAAAGCAACAGGTACAGAAATGAATAGGACTTAGTCTACTCACTTCTGAAATACGTGGCCCAGGATGAAAAGCGTTCATGTAACCAGTGAGTCCAAGATGGTGAGATAAAATCTACAGCAAGACACAGTATCATCACAGCACAAACAGAGGCAAAAACTGTGTGAAAGAAAGGAATATTATATCCTCTGTCTCTGTCTCTCTCATCTCTCTATCTGTGTGCGTGTGTGTGTGTATGTGTGTGTGTTTGTCTGTCTGTCTGTCTGCATATATGTAAGAAGCTCTAAGAACTGAACATTTAACAAATTTAAGCAGAACAGTGCTACACTAGGATCTTTCAGTACTAGAATAAGTGTACTGATGTGCTGATTCCTGAGTCAGATATCAGTTCATTCCTAGAATCGTCCCTTTCCTTTTAGACTGGATATATAAAGGATATATCAACTCTGAAGAGTTGCCTCAACAACCAGCACTGTTGAAGTCAGAAAACATTTTGAAATGGAAAAGTTGGAGAAGATTTAAGTTTGGGGGCAGGGTGATGGGGCTCTTTCTAATCTTTACGAGTGAAATTTCATCCGTGGTGTAATCCTAACTATATACCAACACACACACACACACACACACACACACACACACACACACACACATGCACACACAATATTTCCAGTATATGTGTGATATTATAGCAAAATAAAATTAGAAAATACACAAACAAACATTCAGTTGTAACAAGAGTATAGATGAAAATGATATACATTTTGGGTTGAAATATGTTTTCATTCATGTTTTCCTGTTGGCAGGAGGAGTGGAACTCATTTTGGAGCACTATGAAGAAGTGACTGCTGTCTCAAAATGCTTTACTATAGCGTAGTAATTATAAGTGTAGGATTTAAAATCTGTGTATCCTAGAATTAATTCAGTCAGGGCCAATGACTCCTCTGGGACTCAAACAGTACTGAAATGACAGGTTTTTTTTTTGTTTTTTTCTGAAAAAAATAGACAGGATGTTGCAATTTTTTTTTCACAAAAGTATTGTGAAGATTACATGATGCTTGTAAGTCAGGAAGACCCAATCAAGCTTCAGGAGTGGGCATATACAATATTGGTAGTGAAAACAGTTTTTCTCATGAGTTTATAAGTATAGAAGAATTAAGACATGTTTTGCAACTTTGCAACTCATCTAACACTGGGCTGCACACAGCAATGCCCACCAACATGAACATATGATGACTGACTTTGCCTCAGATCTCAGGAAATGATTTCTCCTTATTCAGCAAGATGAGGCTTTAAAATAATATTTAAATCAGAAGATTCCTGGATGAAATAAATGACATGATGCACAATAAATGGCCAATGAAAACTTGGCACTTTTGTGGGAAAAAATGGGAACTACTGTGAATATATTTATTCCTGTAGAGAAATTTTTTATTTGATTGACTAGTAAGATGATCTTCTGATGACCTAATGTACTGGTATCACAGAAACAGCAATGTATTCATTAAAAGTTTATGATTAGTTGTCCTTCAGAGTGTAGATTTATAGAAGGGATTTAGTCAAAAGAGGAAGATGTCTAAGGCTTTGACACAAGACACACCATGGCATAAAGGCAAGTTGTGAATAATTTACAGTTCCTGCCAAGCTGTCAAATTATTGGAGATTTTTCCATAACAGCATCTGACCTGGTTTCTCAGAACCTCCTCTTTTAAAAAAAAAGGCACAGCTAATTGGGAGGAAAAGTATCCTCAGGCCTGCCTCAAGTTCTGAGTACATCAAAGCGTGCCATCTGTCACCACTCTCCACCATCACCCAGCCAACAGAATATCTGCACCATCAATTAAGGTACTTGCACTTGCTTCTTAATCACTGTTTTGTTTTTTCTGTTTCATCTGATGTCCTTCATTTCTACTGATAAAATAACAATGGTGACAGAGTCCAGCTTGTTCAGAGCTCCAAACACTGCCACATTGGATGGAGCTGATAGTTTTTAACCCCAGGAAGTGGGAGAGAATGAAAGAAAATATAAATATTGGTTTAAGACTCTACATAATGGCTTGTTTATTCTTAAATTTTGCCATTTCAAATTTTAATTTTCTATTTCTCTCCACAAGCAAAATTACTAGCATTTTGGTAATACCACAGGGAAAGAAATTATGAATGACTTTTAGTAGAGAATTACTGAGAGCTATGTAAACACCAATTTAATTAGAATTTAACAAGACAACCCAAAGCAGAAATTATCTGCCCGACACCTGGTTAACATATCTACTTGGCAGAGTTTTTCTCAGATTGGCAGCATTTTGGGATGACCTGGGAAGTTTAAATAAAACCACCCGAGGCTCTAGTCTCACTCATAACACATCAGATTTCAACCTATGAAGATGGAATCTGAGACTTTGATATTTAACAAGCTATCTCCCCAGTTGATTCCAATACAGATCAGAGTTGAAAAATATGAGAATCCCATTAGAAACAAGAGGGATCCATGTAAAACCCTCAAGAGGTACATGATATAAGAGTTTAAGAAAACACAAATCCAGCAAAAACAAAGCACAAGGAAAATAACCAAAACCAAAATATAAACAAAATAAGCCAATTTGATATTCTTGTTAAAACTATATTTAAAAGGGGGGTGGGGAGGATACATGTAGTTTATCAGAAAAAGCTGTCCAAAATGTATCTCTCTCCTGTCAGCAGGAGTAAGCCATCATCCATCCTTTAAAACTCAAACTCTCTGATCCTCAGGGTTTCATAATCAGATCAAATTCCCACAAGCACAGTGCATCTTCAGTGGTCTCTTTCTCTTAGGTTTTCTTCTCAGTTTAGCAGTCAGGTGTTACACACCTCAGTTACACCAGTACTCCAGAAAAGCAGCTGTCTTGATACTCTTTTATTTCCCGGAGACCATGGGAGCTTTTCTTCAGCACAACACTTTCCATCCACCTATATCCCTGTTTGAGATGACTTCCTGAAAGACCTCCCACCCCTCCATGAAAATGTGTATTAGCCATCTCTGGCTGTAACAGAATCAGTGGATAGAATCCCTGCCTGTAGAGAACTGCCCACATAATGTAAATGAAATTTTGAAAGGTCTCTATGCTATTCCTGAAATCTCAAACCTCACTCCTTCCTCTTGGAGTATCCACCCTGGTTCCTATGAGACTCTTAAATTTAGCAGGGCCCTGAACTAAGATAGCTCTTCTGTTTATGAAATGACACTACAAATGAAGAGAAAGGAAGGGAAAAAGACATCAGTAAGAAAATACTGAGTCATTTCATTGACCACCAAGAGTCTCCTACCCACTTCAATCACTCTGGATTTGCCTTGTCATCCAGGAGAGAATGCGTTTAGTAATGTGAGTCACATCATATCATTTTTTTTCTCAGAAATCTCCAATGGTGTGCTGGTTAGGTTTTTGTCATCTTGACATAAACTAGAGTTTTCTGTTGTGGAAGTTTATTTTGGTTATGTTTAAAATGGTTGTTTTGTGCATTATTGGGTGGAGGACTACCTAGGATTTGGCATTTTGTCTTGTCAGCAGGTGTTGATTTTTTTGTAAACTATGTTTGATTCCTCATGCTAGCACATGCTAGCAATAGAACACCTGAGGAGCATAGGTATCAATAAAAATCCCTGAGATGAGACACCTGGCGTTCCATTCTCAAGTATGGAACTTGCCATGATAGTGGTTCTCTCTGCTGAGGTCTGTCATGGTTTGCATCTATGAAAATGACTCCATGCCAGTTACATCTACCATGGAGACAAGGAAGAAAGAAAAAGAACTCCATACTAGACCTAGCAGAGTACTGTTTGTTTTGTGTATGTGTGTGTGTGTGTGTGTGTGTGTATGTGTGTGTGTGTGTGTGTGTGTGTGTGTGTGTGTGTGTGTGTGTGTTCTTCTGTAAACCTATCTACAAGCAGTCCAGATACTGGTGAGGTGGTCCTGACAAGATATAGCTGCTATGGTGATGAGAACTCCACTCCACAGGGGAACCCTTCCTACAAACAAGATTATCAGTTATTTTTCCTGCAAACCAGACTCTATCTTAAAATCTGGATAGTTTTTTTCTGCAGGTCAGCACACAGAAGCTGTCTTCTAGAATTGGTCAAGGTTGTATCTCCACCTGGCATATGATCTTGGTATAAGAGTCACCCAGGTGGTACTGGTTTTAAAGGCATGAAGGAGTCATAGAGAACAGCTGAGGTTTGACACTATGAGAGGCCAGGAGAGGCCATTGGTGAAAGTGCAGCCTCAGTAGCAGTTGAAGGGCCAGACTAAAGGGATGATACAAAAAAGTTGAGGCTTAGCCCCATGAAGAGAGCCTATGAGAGGCTATTGGTGAAAGTGCAGCCCAGTTGCAGCAAAGGATCCCAGCAGTTTTGGAGATACCAGTGCCTTGGGATGACCATGAATAACACCAGCAGCAGTGGAGTAGAGCCAGTCAGAAAATGGAGGACAAGCTGTGTGTGCTGCAGAAGGCAGAGCCAGAGAAGTGACCCAAGATCTTTGGAGGAACTAAGAAGACAGTGAGTGAATTTCAGATAATTGTACATTGATAATGTTTTTCTGCTGTCAAAAGACATTGAGAAAAGCTTGATAGAGGTTTGGTTTCATTTGGTTCTGTGCATTAGCAACCTTCATAATTGTTCCCCTTATAGTTTAGTGTTAGTGTAGTGTCCGATTGTGTTGTAGAGATAAAGCAATTTTTTTTTGTCTTATACAGAAAGAGGGAAATAGAAGTTTATTTTTAGTTATATATACAATGGTTATTTTGTGCATTGTTGGGTGAAGGGCTGTCTAGGCCTTGGCATTTTGTATTGTCTACAGAAGTTGGTTTTATGTAAAAGATGTTTGATAGCTCATGATCTGCATGTACTATCAATATAATACTTGACAAGCTTAGGTATCAATAAAAACCTCTGAGATTAGATGCTCAGGGTTCAACTGTCCAGTATGGTATTTGCTACGATAGTAGCTCCCTCTGCCGAGGTCTGGCTGGGTTTACATCTATAAGAGTGCCTCCTTGTCTTTGGTGAGCCTATACAGTGGCTAACAATTTCAGTTGTCTAGAAGGAAGGAACCTAAATTGGGGAGTTGTCTTCATCAGGTTGGTCTGTTGGCAAATTTGTGGGGGAATTTTCTTGTGTAATGATTAATGTGAAAGTGCCCAGCCCATTGTATATAATGTCACCCTTAGGCAGATGGTCTTGGATTACATAAGAAAGCAAACTGAGCAAACCAAGGTGAAAAAGCCAGTAAGTGGCTTTTTTTTTCTTAGTTTCTGCTTTTATATCTACTTGAATCCCTGCTTTGACTTCTTCATGATGGGCTACAGTCACAAAGTATAAGCCAAATAAACTCTTTCAGTCCCAGGTTGCTTTTTATAATGGTGGGTTTTTACAGCAATAGAAATCATGCTACGATGAATAGGCTATCAACACTCACAGATAAAAGTTCAATCTCCATAATAAGACTCATAAGACTTTGTGAGCTCTGCACGCCCACTTCCCAAGTCTTTTTTTTTTTTTTTTTTTTTAATCTCATCTCTTGCTACTCATGAACTCTCATTGAATTGCCTCTTTACTGTCCCTGGGATACACCAGATACCTCAAAGGCTTTGTGCCTGTCATCTGATAATTCTTTGAGATCCATCTCTTAGAATGAAGATGGCCCTCTCTCCTCTTTCTTGGAGAGTCAACCTTGTCCTCTTGTATATTTTAGTTTTTAAATTTTCATTGGTGCTGCAATTGCACTAATGGTGCCAAATTGCCACAGTTCTCCCAGTTGACAAGCTTTCTCTAAAACATGACCAACACTCACTTCTCCTAGCCTTCTCTACCCTGCCTTATTTTATGCTTTGTACCTTCTACTTGTCTCTCACATTGTATCTCTTAGTTTATCAGTTCTCTTCTCTAGCAAGAATGGAAGTTCAATAGAAAGAGAGGTCTTATTTGGCACATGATTGTATTTCTATAGTTTACACTGTTAATTATTAAATCTAGACTTATGTCAAGTAAAGTTCTAGACCATATGTTGGAACATCACTGAAATCACACCCCTTAGAAGAGATATTGCTTTCTGACAGTTGGGAAACAGGTGTCTAGCATTTATGCTTGGATATCTCTATGTTAGCAGGTAAGCCACAGCTGGACAGGGACTCCTTTTCCCCAGCACTCAAAGCATCACAGAGGTGTCACCTCTGTTCAATATATGTCACCCATTCGTTGACCTTGATTTCCCTAAATACAGAATTGCAACAAGTTTAAGATTTTAAGGTTGTAACTATAAAGAAATGGCTTCCAAATGAACTTCCAGTATGAAAATAACAAAGATTATGTACTTTTTGAAAAGGATATTGTTTCAATATTGAGAACTGAATAACTCAATCCTAATATTGAGAACATTAAGCTTTACTGTTTTTGTGTAATCCATATCATCCTCAAACTTATTTTGAGGTGATCCAACAGAAACGCCAGAAATTCTCTACTACAAGATAAATCTTAAAAGTGACAAATAGATATATTGTGTATAATAATGATGGGCCAGTCCAGAACACAAACACCAAACTTCTTCATATATAGTATAGTAGGCTACTATCAGGAACTACAGAGACACTGCCTCAAACAAGGTGGAAGGTGACAGATACCCAAGGTTGTCCTTTAACCCTCATATGCACATTACAGCATGTATACTTACACTCACATGCATGAAGGTACAGAAATACACACACACACACAGTACATGTATACACATACACAGACACAAATTGTGCATGTATACAAAACGCATTCAATCGCACACATTATGTACCGTACTATTTTCTGTAATAAGTCATACCTAAACAGGAATGTTTAAAAAGAATTCTTACTAATTGAAAAAATAATTTTAGATTTTCTGAAGTTCAGCAAGAGATCAAGGAAGCTGACATCCCAAAGGCTTCCTCTCAGTTTCAAGTAATGAATCATTTAGAAGGAACATCTGTTGCATATAGAAGTGAACTATTGGGAGCTGAAAACATTCCTCAGAAAACAGAAAATATGAACCCATGTCACAAACAGTTTCACAAATAGTTTCCAAGATTACAATAAAAAATAGAATCAAAATCAGCTCTCCTGACTACCAACCACGTTTCACGGCACTGTGCCAACTGTACTGTTTTTGTTCAATAATGAAATCTGATCTTTAAAACTCTCTTTAGAGAATCAATCAGGATGGAATTTTGATTACTCTTTTCCTTCAATTATGACACACTCCATCTCTAAACTCAGTGTATGCATACATTTTTTCTGAACTTTAGTCACATTGAAAATTAGAAGACCCCCTTATCCCCCCAGCTTGGAATCAAGTCTTGCGGACATCATCTTTTGGCAGAAAGGTAGGGGGCTTGAAATCAGGCTTAATTTAAATTCCATGTCTGTTGCAAGCAAGCTGTGGGAATTCAGATGATTTGGATGACTAACTTCTATTCAGCCACGTGGACTTACCTCATACATCACTAGGGGACTATCACATCCACCTTGGACAACTGTTGTATTGAATGAATGAGTATTTGATGTTCTCATTACAGAATAATATAAGTGCCTTCCCTTCTGTCTTTACAAAATTCCATGCCAGCTCCAATAAATCCTCTTTATATCTCTGAAAGACAGGACACAGGCAGAAAGCAGCATCAGTAGGGAGCATTTTGCAGTGGTCCTTTGTTCTACTAGGTGGGTAGTGTCAAATTAGTGGATCTAGTATACCTGATGATCAGCTTAGAAAAGGAGCATTCTTTTAGCATTTTGTTTATGATTCAATTGTCCTTAACAATCCAATATTTAAACAGTATTTTGACAGGTTTGTATTGACTGACTCCTTGTGTGCACGCATGCATGTATGTGTGTCCACACATGTATGCATGTGGGAGCATTTGGAGTAAAGGCTGATGTCAAACAACTTTCTCAATTGTTCTACATCTTACTGTTTGAGACAGAATCTCTCATTGAACCTGGTACTCACTGATTTTGCTAGGATGGCTGGGCAGCAAGCCCCATGGACCCACCTTTCTCCATCTCCCCTGTGCTGGGGTTATGGGTGTGTACAACTGTGCCTGGCCTTTAAGTAGGTCTGAGCACCTGAATTTAGGTCCTCATAATTGCACAGCAAACGCTTTACTGACTGAACAGTTTCCATAGCCCCTGCAGGCCCTTTGTATATTTTACTTAAATTTCAGTAGTAGACTTGACATTTTTTTTAAATTAATCAAAATATTTTTAATTATTTAATTTATTAATTATCTGAGAGTTTCATGCAATGTACTTTTATTGTCTTTACTCCCAACTCCTCACACAACTCCTCCCAGATCCACATAATCTCTCTAACTTCCCAATTTTGTGTTCTCTTAATTTTTAAAATGATAGCCCATGTACTCCAATTTGTGCTGTCCATATACTCTGGGTATAGGACCATCCACTGGAATGGAGCAACCTCCCAGGTACCACACCTCTAAAGAAAACTGACTCTCCCTTCTCTATACACCATCAACTAGCTCTAGATCCTCAGTTAGAGGTGAATGTCATGAACCCTGTCCCACTCCTTGCTGGCCTGTTGAGTGGCTTTTATCTTGCTCAGGTCTTGCACAGGCCATTACAGCTGCTGTGAGTTGAGAAGTGCCTTATCCTGCCATGTCCAGAAGGCACCATTCTCTCCACTTATCCCTGACTTCTGGATTTTATAATATTTCTGTCTCCTCCTCCACAATGGTCTACAAAACTTAGGTAGGGAGTATAATGTAGACATCCCATTTGTGACTGAACACTGAAACTTGTTCTCTGCTATTTGACTAGTTGTGAGTTTCTGAGTTAATAGCTGTGCATTGCACAGTGAAATTTCTCTAATGAGGTCTAAGAGATGTACTAATTTATGGGTAAGAGGGATTTGATTTCAGAGGGCAAATATGATACTATATCCATTTAGGAAAATAATAGCATTAGGTTCACCCCCAGGGTCTGTGAGCTCCCCACAATAGGTACTTGACAAGATTTATGGTACGAACCACGTGCTTCCTCCAGGAGAATGCCTTAAACAGGGGATTAAGCTCATTGCAGAAGCAATGGGTTTCCAAATAAAAGGTCCAGTGCCAGGTAGAGTTACCTCTCCTACAATTACTGGTAAGCAGTGTCATAGAGACATCCCCCCAATATAGGCTATTGATACTGCTTTTGATTTCTAACCAGAATTTGGTGATAAGACAATATTACTGAAAATTTCATACAAATTGGTCATAGGATGTTGATGTCAAAGGGATCCTGATACCATGAGAGAAAGTCAGGCATCAGCTACTACCCCAAGGCGAGTGCTTCTTCCCAAAGCACATTATGTGGCCCTTTAAAAAGGTGGATCCTGGAACATGGGTTAAACACCAAGACTGGAAAGCCCACCAGGGTAATGCTTGCTTCTGTCTTTATGGAAATCTTGTCCACCAACATCGGTGCAACAGATAGGCTATGAGCTTAAACATACAAGCCTAAAGATGATTCGATCTTTCTAGACCTTGCCCATATCCCCTGATACATCAAGCTTTACATAGGCTGATTGAAGTGTCTAGTGAGCATGGACCAAAGCGATTGAACATCTCCCTTATGCAACACCCTGCTTCTTCTATAAAAGATTCGCTTCTTTTGCTATAAAGTAGATCTACCCCAACAGGCTGGTCTCCAGAGTCTGAATTTTTTGGACTAGTGACTCTGTCACCATTCAACACCTTGGAGGCACCCCTGCTTCCACAAAAGACTACAATAGGATATGGAGAGATCAATTTGGTACTTACCAGGAAGCTTCTTTTTGTTTGGCTAGCTCCTATGGTACTGGTATGTCTTATACAGTCTGATGAGGGTTGGGGGTTAATCAACAGTCTAACCTAGTATTGAACCCCATGAAATGTTAGATTTTTGGCAAAAGCCTTAAGAGTACACCCAAGTGGATATATCAGGACTCATTCTGAATGTAGCTCATAAAGGGATTCTTCTATATACTGTAATTCTTTGAGAAATATGATTTGAGTAAATTGTTCTTGAAAATACTAATGTTAAATTTAGATAATGAAGACTAGGACAGATTTTCATTCCATTTCCTTCTCAAACACATGAGCCTATGAAGACTCCACATCTCTTATGTTAATAACTCTGATTCTATTACTGTACAAAGTACCCAGGAGAGTGTCTTGTTTCCAAAAAGACCCTGTAAAC
Source organism: Cricetomys ansorgei (assembly GCA_026225945.1). NCBI lineage: Eukaryota > Metazoa > Chordata > Mammalia > Rodentia > Nesomyidae > Cricetomys > Cricetomys ansorgei. The sequence goes on along the minus strand of JAMJFZ010000199.1, from coordinate 45,198,135 downwards.
ATAAGCACCTTTGCACTGAGAACAGGACATTAAGTGTAAGTTAGTTGAACCTCCTTCATTTAGAAATAAGCAAGACATAGGCTCTCTTTCCATAGTCTGAACAATGTTTGCTATATATTACTTCATACCACCTTTTTCCTCCAGCTTCCTAGAAAATTATTCATTTATGTGCACTGAGTATAATTTATATCTAATTATTTTTTGATATGATAACAATTATGTAAATCATTGAATTAGCTTAGCTTCAACTTTTCTTTTGAGTATAACCCAAACTTTTGCATTCTCAATAATCATAATTAGCTGTTCCTGCGGTGCATTGGTTGTCTGGTTTCAATTACAGTAGCAGAAGCTGTGAATATCTTGATATAAACAAGAAAGAACTTTTATGTTCTGCATTATAATTGTGCAATTATCATCTGTAAGAGGATTTGATTCAGTGGCTCTAATCCTAACATTAGGGACCCAGAATGTCTTTCTGCTCTATTCTTTAGAGTGGCTGGCTAAGTGTCCTAAGGTCCTTCTCCCTGTCAACATTAGATGACTGCTTGCAGCAATTAGAGAAACGTGGTTCCCCATGCACATCAAGACTGTGATAGAGGACTATCCAATGGTTGAGTATAGGTCTTTCAATTAGTCTGATTGAGAGAACTAAACTCAGAGACCCCTTCCTCTATCAGTAACAGTTGCAGGGAGCTGCCATGTGCTGATGAATTATGTGAGCCAATTTTCTACCTCTTATGCTTGTGATTATGTGTCAACTTCTTCTTAATCATTGAGACTCTGTATAGGAATGGACACCCAGAAAAAAAAAAAACAATACAAGGTTTAAGGTCAAGGGAGGTAAAAATTATGATGAATGTTAACTGACTAGCCCAAAATCACTGGCTTAATAATTACACAGAGAGATTATTTTTCTGAGGGATGGTATAATGATTTGATTTTTTTGTTGATTTTTTGATTTTGATTTTTTGTTTTGTTTCTCTGTTGTAACTCTGACTGTCCTGGAACTCACTCTGTAGACTAGGCTGGCCTCAAACTCACAGAGATCCTCCTGCCTCTGTTCCTGAGTGCTGTGATTAAAGGTGTGTGCCACCACTGCCCAGCAATGATTTGAATTTTTAATTTGACCCACAGGTCAATATTTTAAATACCAGGTCCCCATGATGGAGTTCTATTTTGAAGGCTGTAGAGACTTGGGGATGTTGGAGCCTGAATGGCAGAAGTAGGTCATGGGGTGAATCTTTGATGGTTATACTTAGCCCTGCTTCTGGCCTTTGACCATATGAACAAACTGGCCAAGACATGTTCCCAGCAACATGGATGCAGCGATTCCTGCTGCTGTGCCTGTCCCATTATGATGGACTGAAATCTCTTTGAAACCATGAGACAAAATATGCTTTGTATCCTTTAAAATACCTGTTTCTAACAGGTATTTTGATCACAGTTATGCAGATATAACGAATAGCTAGAAAGAAGTTAATGGACCAAAACTCATCTCACAGTGCTCTCCATGTGCAAGATATGGCAGGGACACTTTAGATACTTGTACAATTTGATCAACTTAGGATTCAAATGTTCCAAATACCTGAAAATATTTCTGTCATTGGTATTCAAGTAGTGAACACCAGAGAAATGATGATATAGATTATGAAATTTATTGCAATAGCAATGGGCCAATAGTCTCCCTAAAATTTCATTCATTAACATCCCATTCATTCTGTGTGAGCTTCTCACAATGAAGCCTTTAGTTCCTCAAGAATATCAGTTGCTGTGGCTCTATCTTGTCACCAACCCCCAGACACATTGCATGTCTGAACCTCATGCTCCCCTCAATTCATTCAGTGCACAGCTTAAGCTTCCTTCAGGTATCTCACTATGCTGGCCGCTTCTAGCACTAAAAGGAGAATTGAATCTGAAATATTAAAAAAGCTTTCACCTAAGTAAGCCTAAGTGGTATTCTTTGGAGAGTAAATAACTGATTGTTCAAGCTAAAATCCATTTCACCAAATGGAAGAATTGATGTAGTCAGATTCTGTGATGTAAGACAATGACTTGAGTTTATAAATCCTTTAGATGGCAGTTGCCCCCGTGCTTTAGCTTTGCTTAGACTGCATTCTCCATTTCATGAATCCATAGCAATTGGAGCCAGTAAGTGAATGCTTATGAAAGCTCATTGACTAAGTAATAATTTTCAGTCACATGCAATGTTCCAGCCACTGTGCTAGGTGAAGGCCACCCTGTTCTCAACTTTGAATATATATATAATGAAATACTTTTTTTGACACAAAAATCTGCAAAGTTCAGTATACAGGATAAATGGTAAATTCTATCTAAGGATGTCAGCCAACCTAGCAAGGGCTTTAAAATGGGTAAAATCTAAAGAGAAGAACAAGATGAAAAATGCATTTTCAAGAAAAGAATATTATGATCAAGGCCACAAAAACTGAAAAAGTGTGATAATGCTTTGGCAAAATGTTAATGGACAGAAAATTGTTAATATAGTTTCAGAAGAAGAACTGAAAAAAGTAACAGGCACGTAGTGAAGAAATGTGTAAATAGGAGGATTGAAATGTGAGAGACATGGGTTTGAATACTTATTTGGCCATTAACTATGTAGAGCTGTTTTCATCTTTAAAATACACACTTTAATTGTCACAAGTGTGTCCTGACTTGACCTCTGACTGTACAGTGACTTGATCACCATCATGGTCCTCTGAATCCCAACTCTGGTTCCTAAGAAGGACTCTGGTGGGAGCAGACCCAGTCTTCCTTCCATTTCTTATGCAGGTGATTTGTATTCCAGTTTGTATCATCACATAAATATGACTTGTACCAGTACTCTGCAGAGGTAAGGGCTGAAACAATTTTAGGAAGGAATGATGATAAAAAAAGATTAAAATAAGAAAAGTAATATTTGACTGGCTTCCAGATAGACTTGATGGAAAATAGATATGAAGGGCAATTTGAGGTCAAGTGAGAAACATTAAATAGAATCTGGACTGGACAGTTGTTATAGTATGCATCAATGTTCAACTTTCTGGTTTTGAGAAAGGCGTATAATTGTCTGAGATGATCTATATTGGGAAATCCATGGCCACAAACAATTGTTTCCCGCCCCCCTCATCATTGGTTCCACTTTTCACAGTCACGGTTACCTATAGTCAATATAAGGTAGAAAAGTTTAGAAAATTATTTGCGGTTTTATTATAATTTATCTTTATACTTGCCTCTATTATGGTATTAACTATTGATGTTAATCTCTTTCTGTAGCTAATCCATAAATTAAACTTTATCAAAGGTATGTGCATATAGGAAAAATGTAACACATGAAATATGATACTATTCATGAGATCAAACTTCAGTTGGCAGTTTTCCTAGTTAGTATGGACTGTCAACTTGACACAGCCAAGAATCATCTGAATCTCAACTAAGGGACTGTCCAGAGCAGGTTGGTCTGTGGGCATGCTTGTGAGGGATTTTTCTGATAATTGATGTAGAATGGCCCAGGCCACTGTGGGTAGCATCATTCTGTTGGCAAGCAGACTTGGGTGGTATAAAAAAAGCTAGCTAAGCATGATCCAAAGAGAACTACCATAGTCATCTTTTAGTATAGCCCACAAAGATAAGAAGGGACTACTGTATCTAGGGATAAGTGGTTATGTTATCTCCAATTTATACTTAAATAGATCAATATGTCCTTGTATGAGCATTCATGTTTGTGTGTGTATGTATGAGTGTGCACGTGCAAACATACATTGGCAGAAGTTGCTTGTCTCTTGAAATTTTTACATTAAGTTTTAAATGTCATTTCTAAATGGGGAATTAAGGAGCTGGAGAGATGGCTGAGTTTGTCTTCCAGCACCCATGTCAGACAGCTTGCTATTCTAGATTTAGGGAATCTTATTCTCTCTGCTGGCTGCTGTGGTTAACTACATTCATGTGCATATACCCACACAAATGCACACTCACTCATAACTAAAACTTTTTTTTAAACTTTAAAAATAAATACGAGATTTAGGTGCCACACATTCTAATGAGTCATTAATTTATTCACTAGATCCATCTGGAAACATGACAAATAAAAGTAACTTCAAAAAGTACTTTCAGAGAGGGTGGGATAAGAAGCCTCATTGGGCAGGCAGATTTTGACCCTCTTCCCAGAATGCAAGTGGTTAGCTGTGAGTCAATCACTGACAGTGGAGAAACTGCCTCTTCTGAAAAACTGAACCAAATTTTTGGTATAACCTAATTCCTTGTATGTGACTTGTTACTCAGTTAATTTGTTCTGACTTTTCTCCAGGCCAGGGCAAGGGTCCCTCCTTATTGTGTCTCAGGTCTTCTCTTAAGTTTCCAGTGTTTGGGGATTGTATAGCTATTTCCTCTTTATTGAATATTCCCTCCAAAAGGACCAGGGAGTCTCATAAGACTCAGAAAATCAAGGCAACTTAAAAGGGATTTACTCAAAAAGCTCAGAAAGTTACAAGATTCACAAGTCTCTGCCCCCACTCCAGTTTATAAAATCAGTGAGCAGTTACTGGGGAGAGGAGACTCTAGTGAGCTGCTTGGAGTTGGGCAGAGAGCTCCAGAGAGGTGGCCAAGAGAGCAGTCCCCAATGCAGGGTCTGTCTCTCTGGGAAACTGACTTTGAGACACCCACACTCCTGTAAGTAACACGAACAAACTCAGGAAGCCAAGTGGAAACATTCCTTTTATCTGTAGTCAGTGTTCTATCTGAGACGAATAGATGTTTGTTCATACCCTCCCAAGATGGGGAAATCAGCATTTGTCAAGAATTATCGCTAATAATAGGCCATAAAGCTAATAGATTTTACATTCGGCAAAGTCCTCTCAATTTCAATTCTAGCTACACGTTGTGTGTGTGTGTGTGTGTGTGTGTGTGTATGTGTGTGTATACACATAATTTGAAAGAGAGAAAGGAGGGGTATATAGGAGGCTTTGGAAGGAGGAAAAGGAAAGGAAAATGATATAATTATAATTTCAAAAATAAAAGAAAAAATTAAATTGAATATAAACAAATCAAACAACCAAAAACAGCTACTGAGTCTTTTCTGCCACTGCAGGACATAGCACAAGACTGGTAAGTTTCTGAATGAATATTTTAGAGCAAGCTAGAGCGACAAGTCATACTTCAAAAAGCCCACAAAGAATGTTTGAATTTGTCATGCATATAATAATTGAGTAGTTTCAGAAATCTGTAATGAAAAATTCATTTTTCATTGCATTGATATATGTGGCATCAGTATGACTTGGCCTGTTTCTGAATTCCTTTGAATCTCACCCCCCAAGCAAACTTTAAGATTAAAATGAAGCTTAGAATAATAGATTTTAGGCTTTTGTTAAAATTATTATTTTTTTCTTGGACAATTTATCATTTAATCTTTTCTATTTTTTGCAATTATAATTTCATTATTTCCTCTGTCCCTTTTCTCCTCCAAATTCTCCAATATATCCTTCAATTATTTTTAATTTTTAAAGATAAGCCTATAAGGAGTACATTCTTATATAATTAAAATAAAACAATGAAGAATATAGTAAAAAAATCACAAAATTGTAACCAATGTAGTAATTTCACAGATATACCCTAAGGATAACCATTATCAACAACTTAATATGTAGTTTTACAGAATCTTCTATGTATTCAGCAAAGAAAGAGTGAAATGAATAGCTTGGGTTTATGGCCTAAAAAATTTGTGCTAATTGGTTATTTCTATAACTTGAATTTTTTTCACTTAAGATAATTTAGTCTTCAAAGTCTGTCCTTGAAGATGTTCTTCATGCTACCCTGGAGATCAATAATTAAGAATTCCTTTAGAATATATATCTATATATCTCTATCTATGTGTGTGTGTGTGTATATATATATATATATATATATCAAGACAGAGATTGCCAATCTATTGCACATTTTCCCACCCTATAGACATGCCATGATTTACTTACTTGCATCAATCATCATCAGTGATGTCCTACCAATCTTTTATCCCAGTCTTTCAATAAACATCATTTTAAAGAGAGCTTGTGCATACCTTCCGGCAATTTCATAGATTACATGCTTTGTAAGAGAAATTTCTGAGTTAGAGTTCTATGCACTTTAAATTTTGTTATGTGTTAAATTGACCTCCCCAACTCTGTGCACATTCAAACACCTGCAGCGTGTACATGAGAGTGTTGGAATTGCTCTGTTTCCACCTATTTCAAACATTATTTCTAAGCTTTCTGAAATGCATGGTTACAAATCACATCTTAAAACTGAATTTCCTTACTACTAACAACTCCCTTCAGCTATCCCCTCCATTTACACGTATTCTTTGGTTTTGTAATTTGCTCATTCAGATTCTTTGTCTATTCTGAAAATTGTTGGAGTTTTATTGGTTTAGTTCTCTGTGAAAGCTCTTCAGATACTTATCTTCAGTATATTTAGAAAAATATTTTCTCCCATATATTTATTTTAAATATAGTTTATGGTACCATTTGTTATGCAAAATTGAATTATTTATGTGTAAAGCTTGATATTACTTCCTTTCTAGTTTTTGTGTTCAACAGCTTGTTTGAGAAACTCATGTTTCTCATGAGTTATGTCAAGGTAGAAAAAATATTCTTTTTCTTTAATGCTATCTTTTAAAATTTTTTGAATTTTAGCATATCTAGAATGTTATATGAGAAATAAGCTTAAATGCTGTTTTTCTAATAGAAACTCAATTATTTTTAACACATCAATTAAATAATTTATCTCCTCAACGATAGGGATGATTTACTTAATTATTTGTATTCTTAGTCATCTTCTTCCTAGATCAAGTCAAACTTCCAGAATTTCAGGCAATTCTTCTCTCGGGGTTCACATCTAATATTGAAAACATACAAACACATTTGAGTAATATACATATAATATATATTATATTTGCCTATATAATATAAATTTATGATATATACATATGTATCATGTGTATATTACATATACATATATTATACATATATTTACTATACATATATTATATGTACATATTCTATTATATATGCATATATTACATATGTAACATATATATATATATTCATATTTTCTTCTCATTTTCCTTTTGCTAATATTCTATGCATGTTTCCCTACATTTGAATTTAGAATACAAATATCAATTTCCATAAAAACTCCTGCTGTGATTTTAATTGAGAATAAATCAAATTATGAATTGATTTGGGAGACATTATAACACTGAATCTCTCCATGCAGAAATATGACATGCTTTCCTTTTTTGTTCTGGCTTTTGGAAAACAGTATGGTTTACTTCAGACAGAAAAATGCCATGGGAGTGTAGCTCTGTGGCAGAGTGTATGCTGAACATACACAAGGCCCAGTGTTCAATCTGTAGCACCAAAGTGGGGGATGAAAATTAAACTCTTTTTGAGATACAGGGTCTCACTATGTAGCCTTGACTGCCCTGTAACTTGCAGGAGAGAGCAGGCTGAAAGAAGCCACCTGTCTCTGCCTCCAGAGTGCTGGAATTACAGACTACTAAAAGCAATATGAAATGCACTACCATGCCTGACCAAACATTTTTGATTCTAAGATATATATAGATTTTATTGTTGCTATAAATGAAGTTTTTTTTCCCTATTAGTTTCTTCAATTAATGAATACTGCTGTGAAGAAAATGTTGAAAGCTGACATCATGAGATCATTGGATATTGCCTCTAAATCGAGGCAACTATATCTTATGTTGGAGAAGGTTGATAATCTTTTTAAAAATGGTCTTTATTTATTCTCTCCTTCTACCTCTGCATGGTTTCCAGGGTTGAAACTCAGATCATCAGCCTTGTTTAGCGTGCTTTTATCCCCAGAGCCATCTCATTGGTGGCTTTTCTAATCTTATCATCTTCAAATAAATCAAAGTTATGTTTTCTGTACTTGCCTTCTAACAGACCTTTGATGTGGGTGTGCCTGTTACGGTGATTTTCTATTCTTCAGTGATTGGTGTTAGGATATTGGCAGTAAGCATAAAGAAGCTCATATTCAATACTTACTCTGTATGACCTCATTAAATTACCTATCCAGGTGATGAGTACACAAGAGATAAGTGTCTAATCAAACACAAAGAAACAAAAGTCTAGAGCAAATAAGCCAAATAAAGCATGGGGAATTACCTAACAAGAGAAACAAAATTTATTTTAAATAATACCTTGATTTCATAGCTTCCATGTCAATTTTCTTAATTATTGAACTGGCTAGCTAACTTTATGTCAACATGACAGAAGTTAAAAAATTATTGGAGAGGAGGGAGGCTTAGTTGAGAAAATGTCCTTGTAAGATCAGGATGTAAATCATTTCCTTTCTTTCTTTGTTTCTTTGTTTTTTCTTTGTTTCTTTCTTTGTTTCTTTGTTTCTTTCTTTCTTCTTTTTTTTCTTTCTTTTTTTTTTTTTTTTCCGAGACAAAGTTTCTTTGTTGTAACTCCTGAAACTCATTCTGTAGTCCAGGCTAGCCTTGAACTCACAAGAGATCCACCTGCCTCTGCCTTCCAAGTGCTGAGATTAAAGGAATGTTCCACCACCACCTGGTTGTAAGTCATTTTCATAATTAGTGATCAATGGGGGAGGGCCCAGCTCATTGTGGGTGGTGCCACCCCTGTGTTCTATTAGAAATGAGGCTGAGAAAGCCATGGGGAGCAATTCAGTAAACAGCACACTTCCATGGCCTTTGAATCAGCTCCTGCCCCCCCAGATTCCTGCCCTGCATGAGTACTTGCTCTCATTGCTTTTTATGGTTTTATGGAACTGTTCCTCCCCAAGTTGCTTTTTGTCATAGTGTTTCATCACAGCAATAGCAACCCTAACTATGTTAATTATTTACAAAGAAAAAGAGCTGTTTCCTTTTTTTGTAACACTCTTAGTGCAGAAGATGCACGGTGGTCACTGCAATCCATTTTTGTTGGATTTCATTCCACTTTACTTCATTGCAATGAGTTGATTCATATGTTGGCCTTTTTTATTCCTTTCCATTCTATAGTTCTATCTTTCGTTTTAGCTATAAACCTAGTTTACTTTCCAACTGTTTATGAAGTATGTCATAAATGATGAAATGGCTAACCAAGTATTTCCAGAGAGCATAAAATTAGATAAAATCTGTTATTAGAAAAAGAAAAGAAGAAAAGTGCTGTCAATCTGCTTGCCAAATACTACTTCTTTAATTTACAGGGAACACATATAAATCTATTGGGCCTTTAACCCCTCATGTGACACATGCACCAATCATGGAAGAGGCATGGACGAGGTATTGTTCCAGCAAGCTGAGTAGTTTAGAAATGCGTGTTCCTGTTTTATGGTATGAAGGGTCATGGCTACAGATAGTAACAGTGAAACTAGGAAGGAGTCCAGTTTGTCTTAGTATCACTTCACTGTCTTCTCCTAAGTGTTCCTCCTTAATGTTCCATCTCTTTATTCAGGCATTCAAAGGATCCCCAACCATAGAATACACCAAAGATAGCTCTTGGGGTCCATCTTTGCTTCCCACTCTGAATAAATATAAATACTAATTTCCTTAAGTTGATAAGCCGCAGTGCAGAGATCAAGTCTGCTCTTGAATACTTGGTCTGTGCTTTGCAGCAATATTTTAACAGATGTCCAGAAAGCTAATACTCAAGATTCTATCTCCTTTTTAATAAATGGGAGTTACTTTCTGTACTATAGAGTCAAACCCTCTAGCGATGGTTAATTCCCCAAAAGGATTCAGCAGTGCCTCAGCACAAAGGGATAAAGCTTTAGTCTAGGCAATTAAAATGTGAAAGTAATTAAAGGATCTCTCTGATGTCCCATAAATAACACAATAAACAGAACTACCTGCTTTTCCTTCTAATATGCCAAGGGCTGAACTCAGACATTAATATTTTATTCATACTTTTATTCATATAAACCTGCCATTGTTTTGAAAGTGTCCTTCTCTGGAATGGCATACTTCCACACCTGTAAGCTTGTACAACTGGAGCTTTTTATATATACATGTTTGCACATCCACATATGATATTTAGTAGACTAGCATGACCAAAACAAAGGGGAAAAGTAGGATGGGAAGGAGGGAGAAGAAAAAGAGAACATAGTAGTCTACCCCTTCAATTCCAGATGTGGGTGTCAGAGGTAGGAAGATCAAGAGTTAAGGCTAACCCTGGTTACACAGCAAGTGAAATGATGCCAGCCTGAAATAAAAATGGATCTTGTATCTGAACCACAAAAACAGAAGTATGAGTCTGGATAATATAAAAATCAATTTTAAACATTTTTATTTGTTTAATTTTAAAGTTGCTTATTGAGATATGAGTGATGACAAAAATCTATAGGTATTTAAATATTGCTTTCAAGTAACAAATGAGAATACATGGACAAAGTGAACACAGAAAGGAGTAAAGGAAAAGGTCAGGAATGATGGATGACACTGGTCATTCTATTACCTGCCAGGTTAAGATAGGGTCTCAAGTTTCAGATTATCTTAGACTACAGACTGAAACCACTCTCAAAAAGAAGCTTGTATTAGTTCATATGAAAGAGTTTAATTGGCATTATTTTACACAGGAGGTGATATTCATCCCAGAAAGCCATATGTTGCCAAATAAAGAGCCTAGTGCCAAGTGTGGCTGTCTACCCTAAAAGTTGTTGATCACAGGTGGCCCAGAGACGGCTCAAGCAACACAAGCTATTGTCATTGCTCTTGGATGCCCACCAGAACATAATGGTAAGATCCTATTGCTGAAGAGACCACAAATATTGTTACTGACCAGGAAGCTTCCTCCTTGATGTACTTCAGGGTAGGCTGCTGGAGGGGAGGGGAGAGATTATCAATAGTCTTATCTAGCTGTAAACTCTATATCCAGCAGTACTGACTGTTGTGGCAGAAATGTTAATGAATATCATAGTGGCATGAATCCTATGAAGGCAACCAACAACTTTCTGGTTGCATTTAAAGCCTACTACAAAAGCAGAAATTCATGCCTATACTGTAAATATGCCCATAGTTTGGGAACTCACTGGTACTAAGGGGTTGAATCTATTTACTATTTTGCTACAGGGATATAGTATCACACTGCCTTCTGAACTTATTTCTCTTTGACAATAGATTATTGCAGCTCTCAATCTCATCAGAAAAGTTTCACTGTGCAATGTACAGTGACTAACTCAGAAACTCACAACTGGTCAAAGGTCAGACATTAAGACTTTGTGTGTGTGTATGTATGCGTATATATATATACATACATATACATATATAGTTTTTGTAATCAGACTGTGGTATTAGAACTATGGATATGTGGTAATCAGTTTTTTAACTTGAACTTTTAATTTCTTTAAATTTTCCTAGGGGTGTCTTAAAAGACCTTCTCAAGCTGAAAGATTGTACTCAGGAGACTCTGAGATTGCTATTGGGAAAGATTTGGGCATTGGTTTGCGTTGTGTCACTAAGTCTCACAGAGAAGCTGTGAACTAGAACTAACAGGCTCATCCTTTTCAGAGAACATGATGCCCAAGAAATAGACTCTATTTCCTTCCTTCACTGTTCATTTTGCCTCTGGCATGTTGGATTCCATTTGCCTCCTAAGTCTACCCCTTAGTTTCAAGCATTTCCCCATTGCTTTGTCAAAGTGCCCCCTGAGGAAGACATTGCTCCATTTCTGACAAGTAGGCTCTAGAACATTTCTGAGAGCCACACTCAGTGCTTCTCTGTCTGGTCACCATTGTTTGAGAACCTGCATCCTACAACGGTCCTGCAATTGGTAATCACAGAGCACATTATAGTGCTCAGAGAACAGACCCTGGGCAAGATGAAGAGCGGTGTTGCCCTCGGGAAGTAAATGATTTGGGGAAATGCACTTTGACAACATAGTTCCCATACTTCCCCAGCTGCCTCTGGTTATGATATTCGGCCATATTTTTCTCTTTTGACCCTGGGTAATGTTTGAGCAATTGCGCCTGAGCTTCATGTATTTGTTATCTTCTATTTTGCAAACAGCTAGGTTGCTCTCTTTTACTGAGAGAAATCGGGCACCTGACCCCATCTCTCCTGCTAGGTCATCTTGTATCCCCTGAAGAACTTGATGCCTTTCTCCCCATCTGCCTATTAAGTAATGAAGAGGCCACGTCAGTAGGTCATTTATTTACTCATTAGTATTCACAGAAATCATAAAAATAATTTTCTTAATTATAGTACTTGATGCTGCTGTGGATCTCCCAGCATTTCTTTGTGCGACTTTGTGTAGCAGGCACTCTGTGTGACTTCAACACCTTTAATTGCCGAGGAACTTTCTCTGGGAGAGATAATAAACAAGAAGAGAAATCAGCTTTCAGGATTCCATTAAAAACATGCTTGTTTGGCTCTGCTCTTACTGGGTTTGGGGAATCCGACTGAGCTATGCTCTGTGATTTGCATATACAAACCAAGGTGAAGCTTCCTTTGGCACTGCTTATTGGCTAATAAAAATGCAGGAGAAGATCTACTTCCAATTTTCCCTGACACCCCTGTGAAAAGAATGGGTCATCTGATAGTCTCTAAAGCATGCAGAGAGAAGTGCTGAAGCCCTTTCACCATGCAATTGAATTTTATGACCCCATCAGCTAACGACTGCGGAAGTAGAGCATGAACTCTGTGGCCTCCCTCCAAGTGCGCTGACAAGGTTCAGTGATTTTAGGTTTGTTGGGCAGAATGCTTTATAATCTCGGTTCAGTCTCTAGAATCTCAAAAGAACAGCTGCAGAGCAGGATAAATTCGACTTAATATATTGGTTTTAAAGATCTTAGCAGGTAAATCTCCCGGAATTCCACCTTAGCACTCTCCGATGTCAGTTGCTACAGTACATGGATCTTTTCCTTTCTGCTCATATCGAGGATTATGATAATCAGATATGTATCATTCTGAATCCCCCTCCTCAGCCCCCACTCTGGATCATGCCATTGGTGATGGAGACGCATTTTGAAGCACTGATCGATGATCTCTAAGGTTGTATTAATGCTTCTCCTTTGAGCAAGGTTGAACACAAGTTAAGGTACACTAGGGTCCCATTAGGTTTTCTTTATCTTAAACTTAGTTTATTCAAGTCTCCCAAAGAAAATCAATAAAAATAGTGACATGTTTACTTAACCCTTAAACATCTATTTTCAATACAAGAGTAAAACTAATTCTTTCTTCTTCTCCTCTGCTTCCTCCTTCTCCTCCTTCTCCATTTTCTTCCTCTTCCTCTTCCCTTTTCTCATCATTTCTCTGCCTCCTCCTCTCTCTTTTCTGAGTTTTAAGAATAGATGTTTTATTTTGAAGCTTACAGACATATTTTTACCCAAATACTGCTAATGAAGCTCTGAATTCCATGATAAAATATATTCTGTTGGTTTTAGGGTCTGCTGTAATTTGGGAAATTCTAAAACTTTTGTTTGTGCTAAATTTTTTTTAATTTAAATTTTATTTTTTGGGAATCTCATACATGAGTAGAGTGGACATCATTTCTACTTCCCCCTTCCACTCCTTTCATGCCCCACACCCTTGAATTAAGGTTCTCGTATTCTATAATTATTGTTACATTGCACACACAACCTACTGAATCTAATTAGTGTTGCCCCTTAGACACATGAGTTTAGGGCTGACAACTTAAAGATTGAGAAACATGTAAGGAGGCTTTTCTTTTTGTACAATGATGAGGATTGAACTCAGGCTCCTATGAATGCCTTCCTTGTACATTTAAAGGTTAACTAGTTTACCCCAGCAAGCCTTAAATTTGTAATCCTCTTACTATAGACTCCTGAGTAGCTGAGATTACAGCCTACCCCCACTCCCATCTTACAACTTTCACTACACTCATCTGTTAGACCACTCTGCTGTTCAGATGGGCCAAGGCCTTCTGTTACTTACATTCACAGGTTCACTTACATCAAGAGAAAACATATAGTACAGGTGAGAATTTAATGACTGAGAATTAGTAGAGATGGAAGAGGCTGGGTCCAACCTGGACTCCATCATCTACGAAGAGAGCAATTATGGGTGGAAACTGAGAGCCTGTTGTTATAGACACTGTTGTTTCACATAGTATATAAAACAATGTTATTGAAGGCAGACACCTTCTGGGGGTTTCCAAGATTTTATGTCTGAGAACAAAGAATTAATCAGGGACACACATTTACAGCAGAAACAGAGATAGTTTTCCAAGAAATAATATACTTCTGGGAAGCAGACAGGAACAAAGAGAAAGGTTAGGAACTCAACAACAACATTGAACAAAGGATGGGGTCATTTGTAGCATATAGGCTGGATATTTTGGAGTCATTTGTATAGTGCAGACTTTCTTGCACATGTTGTCTATTACATATGGTTTATAATGTCATAAGTCACTTTCTGACTCCTTGGAGTGCCACTGTGCCTGCCCTGAGGTCCAGGGTCTCCAGCTTTACTCTTTGACAATAGGGTTTTTTCATATACTAATTTCCTGCATCAGTATATAGAAACAAGATCATCACACACACACACACACACACACACACATTTATGACATGGATACATATACAATTCTTTTTGGCAATGGGAAAACTTTGTATTTCTTAAGTCAGAAAAGATGATTCCTTGAGCAAAGCTGCACTTAAATGTGTTGTGATGAAATGAGAAGCCAGGCAAACGAGAAGTGCTAGTATTGGTCAGTTTTCCTTGAGTGTTTTATTTCTAGGTCATGGAAGAAACAGATGAAGGAGATGCCTAAGCTCCCTATCTAGGCAAGTCATTGGCTTACTGGTAAAACTTCTGATTAATATTAATGTGACATGGTTACCATCTATAGGCTGTTGAAGGACAAAGACAACCAAACTGCATTTGCTTCTATTTCAGACAGCTCAAATGTGTATTTGAGAACTTAGATTTCAGTTACTTGAAAACAGAAGCATTATCTTTTTTTTTCTGATGCTCTGTGAGTTAATATAAAGCTATTGACAGTTATTACTTTATTTGTTTCATTTCCACGATTTCATATTTGCATCTAAAGATTTTGCTAAAGTCTGATGAAAAAAACTTTGTTTGTTTTAGATTGTCTCAGAAATGGAAGCCTACACAAATGTTTTACCTTAGGAGTAATAAAAATAAATGCAGAATCCCATTCTTGGAAGGGATAGTATGTGGGATAAGTTACTTGGTTTATTATAGAGGATGAGAGTGGATGGTGAAGGATGTTGGAAGAACAACACAAACAAGGTTGAGAGGATTGCTAGAAAATGAACTATCAGTGACAGAGCAGCAGGAAGAAGTATGCCAAGAGTAACTCTCCATACATTAAAACGAAGCAGTTAAATAAGCAATGCTGATGCTCAATTGTTTGCTGTCTGTCTGGCACAGTTTAACTCAATATGAGGAAGAAAAGCCATTAAAGGATCAATTACTTTCCATTACTAAATAGTCTTTAAGATAAATATCCTCACCTTGACTTGGGATTTCACAAGTTGTGTGTTGGGCATGGGAATGGGACTAAGATTGGAAGTGACTAGAGTAAGATGGTTGCCACTAGCCACCATCTGTAGACAAAACACATATACCAGGAGAGAAAGTAATTTGCTAATCTCAATTCAGTCAATTTCTCTAAGCAGAGATAATGTTCAGTCTTAGAAAGATAGTGTTCAATCCGAAAGTAATAAATGCCATTTTGTAAGGCAGAGAATGATCTGATATCTGTACTTGAGTGAGAGATTATATTAAGTAAATAGCAAGCAAGATAAAAGAATGAACAGACAGAGAGAAACATCAGATAGATAACAAAACATCACCAAATCAAGTGTTCAGAACATTCATCAGAGATTACTGTAATAGCCAAAAACAGAGAGAGGAAAGTTTAGCATTAATAAGTCAAACATTTATCAGAAATCAACTGGGGAGCCCTGATGGAACAGCCATGCTGGAGTTCCTGATTGAGAGCTCAAAACAGGACACAGCATTCTCTCCACAGATGGGCTCGCACAATCTCTATGCCACTATAGGCATTTTTATATTATGAGATCTCTGGTTGGAATACCTTTTAACTATTTTAGCTATTATGAACATAATTTTTACTCTTGAGCTTTTTATTTGATTGATTTTTGTTTTATGTGTATACATGTTTGTTGAATGTCTGTATGGGCAGTGCTCAAGGAGATCAGAGAAGGATATCTGATTCCTATAAACAGTTGTGAGCTCCCATGTGGGTGCTGGACCTCAAGTCTGGGTCCTTTTGAAGAGCAGCAAATGCTCTTACCTGTTGAGCCATCTCTCTAGCTCCTCCTTGTACTGTTTTGTTTTTTCTTCCTGTTACAGAGCCAGGGGGCCAAATCAATTTCCAGACAAGGGGTATTGTAGACACTTGATATAAATGTTCTAGAGTCTGGGATCCCACTCACTCTCAATGTCTGCTTTCAACAAGCTTAATAAACACATGCCAGTATGTCAATGTAATATACATTACAAAGCCATTAACCCACAAGATTGGATTCCCCATCTGCTTCCAAAGCTAAATAGTTCTTAGCTCATCTTCCTTCTTAGGGTTTGCTCCCTGAAGGTGGCAGTTTTGATACAATGCCTCAACCTTTCAGTGTCTTCATTATATTACTCTACTTGACTAAGTAGTGCCAATCAGCAGACACAGAGCTATTAATTTCTATAAATCTTCCAAACTTATGTAACTGATACAACAGAATGACGTATAGAAACTTATAGTAACTATCTTCATTAGATCTTGTGTTATCAACTATAGGAAAAATTATGAGCTGTAGTCTCAATAGGTGAGAAAGTTCAGCAACTTCCAGATTTATAGCTCACCAGCTGGCTGTAGAAAATTTGTTGCTACATTGTTACATCTTTACACTAAGAAGAATGTGTTTGGCATTCTAAGTGAAGGCACCAATTCTTCAATCATCTCCTGTATTTCTGGTGGCTAATAGGATTCATCTCAGAGAAAATGATTGATTCTGAGTAACATATTATTCATATGAAATATTTAAATATTAAATGCTAAAAAACCCTTTTATTCAATAAATCCAAGACAGAATATGTGATTTGTAAGCATGTTCACCGATCCTTGATTTTAAAATAATTCTTATTTTTCTTGCCTTCAACTACCTGGTTAGGGGTAACATTTCTAGATATTTCTGGACAACTCTGCTCAATAAGAAACAGGATGTAAATACTATGCTTGTCACTGTGCTTGTGTTTGCTGCTATTGCCAATTGCATTCATTTTTTTTTCCCAGTAGTTAGAGTTAGTGTTCCATAAAACTTGAAAATTATCACAATTAATAGACCTACCATCTCCAGGATGAAATTTAACGTCTGGAGCATGAGGTATAAACTGAAGCACCTCTTTTTAATCACACTGAGGCATTTTCTAAGGATAACATGGCAAACTCACAGTAATTATAAACTTATTTTAGTTGATTTCCAGCTTCTGATAACATAAAAATTTCCAAGGTCATACAGAAGACACAACATGTATGTTGATTACTAAGTGAGGGAAGAATTATTTTCTTTTTACTTCATATTATTTTATGATCTGAAAATTGTATGAGAGAGGGGAACTATTTTTATTGTGGGCTTTTTCCTGGCTTGTGCTGCTACATAAGAAAATACAGAGCCAATGGACTCAAGTGTAATCCATTCACAAACATCCTGCCTCACTGCTCCTAAATTGTGTTTGACAGTCAGGGACACTGTCACTTTGAAAAGAAGGCTTGCATAATTTTGACATTTGGCGAATGTTTTTTTTCCAAATATATCTTGATGCTAAAATAATCTTGGAGTTTATAGGGAAAAATTTCCAGACTGAAACCCAATGGACATTCATTGTTAATATTTTTGTTTGCTTATTTGTCCTTTACCAAACATATTCTTTTGGATAATTTTATATATGCAGAATTTCATAATATATATGTATATATATTTACAATATACATATATACATAATATACATACATATATATATATGTATACATAATAAACATAATTTCAATTTTTACATTATTATAAACCAGAAAACAATTCAGTAAAACAATGTTGTTATTTATTAGTAACATGCTTTATATTTTTAGAAAAATTTCTTAGTTAGGAAGTGAAACATAACCCAACTAAATATCCTGTTTGAATGAGCATAGTCTGATTTCAGGGTGTTATCTCATTCTTGACATTCCACTGAAAACACGTACATACTATGGCCAGGTTACTTAAGATTACTTGTAAATGTAATTAAAAACTTTTAGTTCATCTGTAACTTACATTTTTACATTTCCATTTTATATGTAATGATTACAGTCTATTAGAGCCAAATATTCATAGGATGCATTAGAGATAATGAAGAGAACAAAGTTAAATTTAAAACTTAAAAGTATTATAACACTGACAATTGACAGTGCCATAAAGCAGAGCATGAAAGAAGAATTTGGAAACAAAAGATTTGTGTTAGAGGTCCTTATAAAACAGAGGTAAAGGAATTAGGGCAGTCAGATAAAAAATAAGGAGAGTGTTTGGGGACTGTTCCCAATATGGACAGCTCGGCCATGCACAGACCAGAAATATTCCTCCAGAAGATAAGTACATTTTCTCACTGTTTTTCATCTTTCATAACTTCTTTCACTGACTGTTTTTCACGGGGAAGTCTTAGCTCCCTTGAAATTCTTGGCTATCTGTATTCACAGCTCACAATGAAGGCTTTCCATAGCACTGAACAATGTGCTGGCCAGAGAGGCCATTTACCCCTTTGGGACATGGAAGAACTTCAGTGTGTGTGTGTATCTGTCTACTACAGCTGTGATGAAATCACAGAGTCACAGTGCAGGTGGAGTACAAGGCACCAAGATGAAGGCACAATTGGTACATACAGAATCATAATGACATAATAAACACCATCTTTTACAATGGCTATGTCAGCAAAAAGGGTGTTTTGAGAAAGGGATGGGAAGGGCATATGACTTTCATATAAGAGGACATAGATTTAAATTGTGAAGCCGAAGTTCTTTTAAGGCTACAATGAATGAGTAAATATTGTTTGAATTTGAAGAGTTCTAAATCTTTTTGGTGTCTGTGGGAAATCTGTACTGATATTAGGAGGTGATATTTGCAATGTTTCATTTTCATTAAAGTTATTTTTTAAATAAACTCATTCATTCATTCTCATTCCACTAACAAGGATTCTTGAAAGGTCTACCGTGTTCCAGGTAATGAGAAAATTACCACACTTATCTGACTTTGGACAAAAATATGCTTTCATCAACTTGTATTGCCATCTCCAGGAGTTCTAGAAAAGGAGAATTCATAACTTGGTAAAGTCTCATAAAGCTAATTATCTTAGAGAACTGAAAACTTATAAAACATAAGGTGTCATGCATCACTATATAAAAATATTTGAATGGTTATTGTATTAGTGATTGATATCTTAAAGCATCTAAATGAATATTTTCTTGTCTTATAAAAATTACAATGCTTCAAGTACACACACACACACACACATTAAATCTCTGTGTTCAGTTGTGAAAGAATGAGGTCATTCAAACAAAGCAAAGATTTACTTAAGCATGAATTTCCTTTTATATGCCAAAATACATTTTATCTGTTTGCCAGTGGAGTGACCTAGGCACTGACCAAACTTACAGATGAGTTTGGAATTGCAAGGCTATCAGGGTAATCTGCTTTACACACAAATATTTGAGTATATTTGTTATTGTTGAAAAAGTGACAATAAGAAATATTTGAAGCAATTACTCCAAACAGCTTCTCAAATTTCAACTATTTGTTAATAACTATGGCTTCTGCCTCATCTAATATTAACATTAAATGAACTCATTAACGTCAGTGTAATGACGGATAACACGATGAGTTAGTCATTTTTGTACCAATGCACATTAAATTTCTTATTAAAGTTGAGAAGTATCTATTTGTGAATATCATAATTATCTGGAAAAAAATCAGTGGTACATGCTGAATAACAATGTATCAAAATGAAATGTTTGGAGCAAATGGTTTAGAGTCAAGCTATACCAAATGCAGTTTCAAAGAAAAGACACCAAAGGACCTGAATCTTTCAGTTTGAATGCTTTATTGCTCACCATACACATACAGAAACCAACAGTTTCCCACTTTTAAAGAGAACACACACACTACACTTTCTTAAAGAAGAATCATTGTTCACATAGACACAATGGTTAATTTCCAAGTGATGAGATGCGTTACCATA
The DNA here is from genome assembly GCA_026225945.1 of Cricetomys ansorgei. Classification (NCBI taxonomy): domain Eukaryota; kingdom Metazoa; phylum Chordata; class Mammalia; order Rodentia; family Nesomyidae; genus Cricetomys; species Cricetomys ansorgei. Next base: position 45,177,935 of record JAMJFZ010000199.1, on the reverse strand, counting down.
CAGCTCTCAACAATTGGTAAGTGGAAATGAAAACATTCAGATATACTTTGTAAGAAACCAAAGCATTTACCTCATGATATAAGCAACATGCAACTCAGCAGGATGAGGGAATTAGAAGCAATTCACTACATGCTTTCAGTTTCACATTTAATAGGGATACTTAAGTTCTTCAAGGGCCTATGAGCTAGCTTTCATCTCCATGTTTAGCATAACTGGATAACTTCATGGCTGGTAAGGACTTCTGAATCACATATACATTAACAAATATTTCCCATATATGACAACAATGTAATATAGAAAAGTATACACATGTACAATATAGTTTTTACTTGGAAAATTATGACTTTAAGAATACTTTCAGAATTACAACACTTAGAAGACAAGTAGTACTATATTTTCTGTAGATAATAAGTGTAATTCATAAGGTTTACAAAACACACATGAGTTTACTTATATACACATCTACCTACTGTGTCTGGGCAAATATTTCTTCATCAAATATAAGCCTCAGAAAGTGCTTTATTTCCCCTCCTGTCTTTTCTATTAGTTGCTTGCCTTGACTAATTCCTGATGAAACATACTGCACTGGACATATATCTGTAATATCTATAATTGTTTTTTTTTTATCCTGCATTTATTCACTTCCTTTCTCTTATATGGATTGTCTTTTTTTAACCAAGACTAACATTAAAAGAAATCCAAATTTCTCCACAAAGTCCTTCTAATGACTCTAGGACCCCCTGATATTCTTTTACCCAAGAGGAATTCTGATGTTTGTAGTCTGAAATCATATAACTTGACTTTCTATCATGTACTCTGCATATTTCATTCATTTCATTCACATTTCAGTGATAATACGTTGTCACTCTCTAAACATGCCCACAATGCAATAGTCTTGATCGTTATTAAATTAGGTGATAGATGTGAGAGTACTGTTGAAGTCTGCGCTCATAATATATATACACATGGGATGGTTGTGACCACCATCTAACACAATATAGTATATTTTAATGATCCAGGAGTATAGTTTGAAACAATATAAACAAACAATAAACAAGTTATATTATTGTAAAGATAAACTTATGGGAAAATCAGGCATCATGAAGACTTTAGGTTGTATTTCTTCATTGGAGATTCATCGATTTACTTACTCATTCATTCAATAGAAAGTCAAAGTCAAAATCACCATCTCAGTTTAATCTCTGAGATATGAAGGTGAAATAGACTTGTCCTCAAAGGAATTTTCTATTCATTTGATTATTCAGAGTTGTTCAGTATTGAAGGTTCTTGAAGGCTATATGTGGAAGGAGGGTCAGAACAAAGTAGTTTTTAGGGTGTACTCAGAGTCATCCAATAAATAAAAAAAATTTGATACAGAGACAGATAAAGTACACACTAAGATAAACTCTCAAGTAATTTTTATGTATATCCAAAGAGGAGTGGCTTATAGTCATATCTAGGGATTAGATATGTGTTTCCTTATTGTGTCATCTTATACCATTTCAGTATCACGATGTCCTTACTGACTTCTGAATGAAGACCTTTGATCAAGTGGAACCACCTTATTCTGAGTCATATTGTATTTGCTTTTATTTCTGGAAATATTTCACCTTTATTGATACCAGTACAAGATGTTCTTGAGGAAGTTCATATTTGCTCTTGTTTGGTAGCCAAAGAATAGCCATATGCATAAGATTGGAGTCCATTCTTCTGTAAAGGAAGAAACAGTCACTTATAGGCTTGTAGGAATGCTAGCTACTAGTTATCCTATTCTCTTAGCACAAATTTCAAAGTGTTTTACATTTCCATTATTCCAGGTGAGAGTCTACAGTGTGGACCTCCATCAAGACTTACAGTCATTATGTGACTATGTGGTTTATTGGGCACTAAATCATTTTCTTGTCTTGCGACATCCAGATTTGATAGTTTTAGACAATGTACCATCTTAATTGGTATTACACATTTTAACTTTTCCTTTTTTCTCATTTTCGTAATTCTTAGATTATGAGTCAAACACATTCTATTTGGTTTGCATGAATTTGCTTCATATAAAAGAAGGCCATTTATAACTTGTTTGGCCTGACAACATTGAATACAAACATCCATGATCACTTTTGTCAAAGGAGATTATTTGGGTATTGGATTAAAAATGATATAAAGTTGTCAGTCAGTTTAGTCTATTTGCTGTTGACAATCTTAATAGTGAACTGTTTCCCAGTATGTATCTCCCAGTATGATATCAGCTGCTGAATGATTTCAGATCATAATTATGAAATAGTCATAGAAAGTAAATATTACAGGGTCCTCTCTGACCTTCTTTATTTTTGTGATAAGTGAAAACGAGAGTTAAAATGGTTATTTCAAATCATAGTGCATTAAAATAGACTACGTAAATAATCCTTATATCAAGTCATCTTTGGTATTTGCAAGTAAACTATTAAAAACTGCTTTAATTTGTAATTCTTAAGTCTCGAATTTGTATTCTAAGTATTATGTAATAGCTGCATCTTGAAGTTATATCATGTGGGTCTGCTTTCTTTCATTTGGTTGTTAGTTTTGTAAGAATAGAAAAGTTTATTCCTCTCATAAAATTTTAACAATAGTTTTACATACATTTAATGTTCTTTTTTCTGATTTCTGATTGAGGCTTGTGAAATGTCAAGCTTCTATTTTATTCTGTGAGGAAAAAAAAGCCAAGTTAAACAACTCAACTTTACACAATTCCTACTATATAAATCATGACAAAGCAAAGCAAAATAGAAGTTTTTGAAGCAGCAGACCAGTTTTTCTATTATTTAATAGGAATTTTTATAAATATCAGCATTTGTGCAATATTTTCCTATACATAATGCATTCAACAGAATATTTGTATTTTCACTTAAGATACTTTATGTCCTTGTTCACTCTTTAGGGAAGTTAGCAGTTTCCATGCTCTGAACAAAGTGATACTTGTGAAGTGAGAGAGTTTGAAAGGAGGGAAAGGAGAGAAAACATTACCAATAGAGGGTTTTACAAGATTTCTTTGTGTGTGTTAGCATAACATTTTATATTTGCTCAGTTCTGTGTTTGCTTTGGTGGATACTTGTTTCTTACCATCTAAAGAAATTGAAAATAAATTGCTTCAGATTCTCATGTCTGTGTCAACTTGGGGCTGACTAGTCACTTCTTAGTGCTCTCTCTCACTCACATATGGTTTCCTGACTTCATATATTGCATTCCATCTTTATAGGAGTTAAAAGGCATATATATATATATATATATATACAGTATTTTTGTAAAATCTACAGAATGATGGATTAATAATTTAAGTCAGTACCTTCGTAATAGTTACTTTTTTTCCATCTTATCATTTTTACAGACATTACTTAGTTTAGAATGACATCACTAGTGTTTTCTTTTCTTTTTCTTTTTCTTAAGAGACCAGGACAGCGTAGTCCTTGCTTTCCTAAGACACATACTCTGCATAAAGCAACTCCAATATCCATTTAAAACCTAGATTTTGCTACAGTTTCTTTTACATGGATTTACTAAGTCTTTAGCACAAACTACCCAGTACGTTTGGTAGATTGTGACAGTATCTGTTTAGTTCTGTGTATCTTATCTACTTGGAAATGTATATAAAATTTGAATTTTTTTCTGTTTATCTTCAGCATGTAGAATACTTGTAATCTATGTCAGACTTTAAACATGTATTAGCCATACTGAGGAAGAAGCTCTAAGTGGGAATTTATGTTTGCTTTTTTTATTCATTCACCTTTGCCCATTTTCCTCAGGTGTGAAACCTTCCCTAAATCCCACAGCAATGAATAGAATTGGAAATAATATAACAACTCTAGGAGCTTTATTAAGGGAGTCCCTTAATAAGATTATTTTACTACACCAGAAAATTTTAATTTAGCCTTTTAGTTTCCATTTGATGATAGATAGTGTTGATTAACTAAGTAGATATTTTATGAGTTAAAGTAACATGATATTGAATACTTTAGGAAGTTATACCTCCTTTGTGTAAATTCAGCTATCTGTTGGCCATTGCACAGGAACATTAATTTTGTAATGACATTTTCTTTAAAGTTAAAACACTATGAATTGAATTACTAATAATCAAGAGATTACTAGCAAATAGCTTTTCAAAAATTAAAACAGGAAGCACTGAGGTTATATATTAAAATTCCTAAGGCCAGGAGAGTACATTTTGTTCTGTGTATATTATGTAAAACATTGTTTTCAATATCTGATATTGACATTTGTGTGTGTGTGTGTGTGTGTGTTCATTGGGTCACAAGAATTTAATTAGAATGTTGACTTTACAAAGGGGAAAAAAACCCATATTTTCTCTCTGTAATGGTCACACTGTTTAGGAAAGCATCATGGATACTTGTCAAGACATGGTAGTGGCGATAATGGTGCTTAAGTATCTACCAGTATGTTCAAGACTAGTAGATGTTTAGCAATATTATTTCTTTCCCTAATTTAATAGGTCTGATATATTCCAATTCTCTTTGGGCATATATTTATGCACATGTGGGTATTATATATTTGCAACTGAACACATACTTATGTGATTTGAGGTTGGGTCATACTAGTTCACTGTCTATATTACTCCAATTATAATACTTAATCCAGAATGGAAATTAAATTAAAATAGATTGCTTAGTGTCATGAAAATAAACTTCTGGTATTTTCTGCAAATATTTGATTACATCTTTTTACTGACATGGTGGCAGAAGAAAAATGTCTTCCTGGAAGAGATGAGAAAAAATTTCCTACACACATATCTAGAGTGAGTCTTGGGTGACAGACTTTCCATGAGGCCAATATAATCTTTCCTGAGAAGGCATGAAGGGCTAATTATCATTAACAATTAAATTTCAAAGAGAATCCATGAACTAAAGATACAGGCTGGAAAGAGGAATGTGCCAGCTTTATTGGGCACTTAAAAATACAACACTTTTTGACCTAACTATTAAAAATTAATGACTATGAAGCTATCACCAAGGCCAATTTATATTATTTGGTATCTGATTGGCTTAGCCCAGTGGCTGAGTTATTTGAAGAGGATTAAAGTAAGACCTGTGAGACTCCTGGGTAGATGCACATTCACACCTGTCTAATAAGAACTAGAAAATGAGGTCAAAGTTCAAATTCTAAAGATGAGATAGCTATAATAGGATGAAATAAATTTTAAAATAAAGTTATCAGATCTGTAGTGCTTTGATTTAGAATCTGCAAACAAAATATCCTATGTGCTTGAAATGAAATGAATCTGAAAAATGACAAGGGGGAGAAAGGAAAAACAATTGAAGGCAGGTTAAGTTTCAAGCCCGAGTTGGGGATCTTCCCCCTGGAGGCAAAATAGTCAGAGTTTGGCCAATTTCAAATAACAGCTAAACTTCAGAAACTGTTTCAGACTTTAAAGTTTGGTTCAGCTAGAAGAATTCATTTGACTGGCCTAGTAGTTTATGCACAAGAATGTTCAAAGGGGATTTCAACCTCGAAGGTTTTGGGAAAAAGAGGAAACTGTTTTCAATAGTTAGCCAGGCATTTGCTCTACATTTGAATATTCATTGTATGTTAGCTGGTATCTTCACAGTTATTTTACCTGGATATGTCTTTATCCCATTCATTATTTAGGAAAACTGAGCAGTTGGTAAAACTTCGATTTGCTTCAAAACCAAATCTACATGTCTCTATAATTTTGGGGTATTTTGTGTTTCTAGATTTTTATGTAGTTCATATATTCATCAGGTAGTACTGTACTTTGTTAAATGAAATATTAAATTAAAATATTTAAAAAATCCCACATTTTCAATTACCAAATGTATAGATATTTGAAGTGTGTGTGTGAAATCAAATTTGATAAGTTTGTTGTGAAGAATTTAAACTGATACCTAGATTGTATGGAAATGTCTTTACCCCAGGAAAGAGAAGGAGTTCCCACATTAAATGAAAGCCAATAACTTTTTAGTTTCTACCATTTCTCCCCTCCAGAGATAGACCATTTTGTGATTCTATTTTGAAAAGAAGAAAAGTAAAAATATATGTCATGGGTTAATACAGTATGCAGGACTTGTAGGATCAAAGCCAAGCCTGACTGCTATGTCTTCAGTGTAAGTATTGGTTGTTTTTTTCTCTCATGGATAACAGCACAGATTCTCATTGACTGTGATATGTCTTCTTATCATTCATGAATCAGCTATGACTTAAGGTTACCTCAGAAGCCAAGCAGGTGTCATCAAATGACACTTTTGCAGTTGACACATAAGTGTCACTGACTGTGATGTCATCCAGCTCTGTGCTGAACCTGTCTGACTCTTTGACGACACTGTAATTTAGGGCCACACTGTAGTTAGCAGGCTTCTCTGTGGGCTTCTGCTTGCACTTGCAGAGCTTTGTGAAGGCTGCACGGAATTTCTGAGACATGAGGTTGTAAATCACTGGGTTGATGGCACTGTTGAGATAAATGCAAATTCTGCAAAAGAGCAAGAACCAATTTTCCTGGAAAGGGCTGGAGAGAAATGAGTTGACAACCACAAGAGTCCTGTAGGGCATCCATAAAAGGGCAAACAGAATTACAACCACTGCCAGCATCTTGGTGACCTAAGGAGAAACAGAGAGAAGTGCAGTACAAACACTAAAGAAAACAAAGCAAGATAACCTTACCACCCCTTTCCACACAACTCTGTCTTTCCCATGATATAGTCTAAGACTGCCTTTCAATCAAGTTGTTTATCTGGAAGTTGAACCCAGAAAGCAGGATTGAGAGAGTAGAAGAGAAGGTGACACAGGAGGAAAGAACAAAATAGGAGTTTGATTGAGATGGCTCTCTTGTGGGCAACTTGACTCAAATTTTGTATTTCAGAATTATCTGCCCTAAAGGAGATTTATCCACCAGCAGTCTGCTGCTATTTATTAAAGAATGTCCTTAAGGATTTTAAAAATCTCATTATTATAAGGACTTTATATCTTGGAAGTCTCTGGGGAATTTAAGAGAAACTTCATTGATAAACACTGACATACAGGGACCACTGAGTACCCAGATGGGATGTAGGGGCCACCCACTTCAACAGTGGGTGGAATCAATTCAGCTAAAGCTCTTACCACAGGTTCCCAAATGGGTCTGTGACAAGTGTTATCCTAACTTTTCTCACAGACCATTTGTAAAATGGGATAATAATAACTTCCAGCATAAAATGTGGTCATATAATTGTGTGAAAAAGAAAAAGAAAAAGAAAAATTACAGCAGCTGAGAAGGGTCTACTCTATACCAGAAACTACACTACTGCATATTTCTTATCACAATTGAAAAGATAAAGACCCTTCAAAAAAAGCATTGAATCTGCCACATTTCAGATTGGAGAACTGAGGTACTGCTATTGCTCAATATGTTGGAGGAAGTTGACTGGCCTTAGCACGATGTTTGGAAATCGTGTAGTCCTGAATGCAAAGCTTTTGCTCTTTTCCCAGCTTGGCTTTATTTTATCTTAAATGGAGGAGAATGCAGAGAAAAATTCTGTAATTTTATCCAGGCATCAGAGATAGGAAAATGGTTGGAACGAGGTTAATAAGATCACCCAGGACTGAGGTTATCAAGGGTGTCATTTAACAGATTCATCTTACCTTGGTGCTCAGTGAGATGCTGATGTTGTCTTGAACTTACAGTGAGATCATCTGACATTCATTCTACCAGTGGTTTTAAGCCCTTAATCAAGTTCTTATTCCATTTGTACATCTGAAGATCTGCCTGGTTATAATGTTTTCTTTACTTCATAGAGTTATTGAGGAATTAAGATACAGTGAGTAGAATGGGACTTAGAGATTCTAAAGCACTATAGATACACTAACCTTGAGAAAGGGCATTCTGCAGAGATCATAGTAGTTCAACATGATGGATGCATATAATTATAACAGATTATCTTTCATACATAATATAACTATTATTTTTGTTAGAAGCAAAGTTTCACACATTTAACAAATTTCTGATTTCTTGTTGCATTTGAGAGAGTTCAACTTCCTTAGTCAACACTTTGTAGATGTTCTGAAAATGAACAATACCAAAACAGTAGACATATATTCTTTCTCTTTCAATATTAAGGTGAAGTGAGTTGGACAGAGCAGCCCTGTTGAGATTTGATGTGTGACGAAGAAAGTGAGTACATTGTACAAGTTCCAGCTGCAGGCTGTTTAACAGAAGTGGAAAGCATTTCAAAAGCCCTTATTTGAGGATAAAGAGACGCCACACTCTGTGGAGTGATTGGCCCCTGTTTCTAGGGTGGAAGGAGAGACACAGCTGTCAAAGGAGGTCAGCTGCAGGTAGCGTCAATCTCTGCAAATGGCAGCTCCACAGAGGTATTGTTGTCAACATGGAAGCAGGAAGATTCTGAGTATATTAAAGATGAGCAAAGGAAATTATAAATGCCATGTTTAGAACATAGTGTTTAAAGAGAGAGAAGGCTAGCAGAGACAATGGAAACGAGCCGGCTGAAGACAGCCAGATCTAAACTGGATAGGCCTCTGTCCTCCATCAAAAATTTTCTCCTTTGCAAGGAGCAGCTGAAACTTTTACTCTCAACACTATCATACATCATACATTTACTCCGTGTGTATGCATACATGCATGTGTGCATGTGTATGTACATGTTATATAATTACACAACTGTGTTTGTGTGGAGGTCAAGGACCCATGACCAGTAACATTAATCTCTTTCCACTTTATTTCTTTGAATAAGGCCTCGCAGTGATGCTGGACCTCATTGATTGGCTAGATTAACTGGCCAACGAAAGCAAGGAATCCTCCTGTCTCTGCTTTACCAGCAATGGACATACAGACATAGACTGGAACACCTAGCTTCATATCTAGGTACTGGGAATCTGAACTTAAGTCTGCATGCTTGCATAGTAAATACTTTACTAACTCTTTAGCCTTTTCACTCTTTACTGTATTTAAATACACGAAAGAAATGTTAAATTGTCCTTATAAGAGATTTTGAACTCATCTTCCAAAACACGTTCTTAAAGCTCTTGGGTAAACGTTTGATTCAGAATTTTCTAACTTGTGAATTTAATAAATTCCATCTGACCATTAATATTAGAGCTACAGTTATAATTTTTTGAGTGGAAAGAAGTTTCACAGTATGTATCCACGCCTAGAAAAATAAGGCTAATTGAGGTCTTCTAGCCTCTAGAGATACATGTTATATCTCTATTATATATATACATATAATATAATATAATATAATATAATATAATATAATATAATATAATATATAGAGATATATATTATAGGACTTCAAACTATTAACTAACACTTGCATGCCACTTTCTTTTTGTTTTTGGAATGCTGTTAATTTGTTTAAAATTGCAAAGATAATGCAGAGAGTTGCTGTACACCCTGCAAAATATGTTTTTATCACTGACTCTTTACCTTAGTGTGGCTCATTTATCATAGCTAATGAATCAATGTTGACTTATTGAACTTTTGATAATTGACCCCCAAGCATTTTTCTTTCCTGTTCTAATATCCTTTCTAAAGTATCATATTATGTTCAATTAATCATGATTACTTAAGTTCCTCTGGGCTGTGAGAGTTTTCTTGCCTTTCCTTTTATACACAGCATTGATAGTTTTGAGAAGTATATCAGATATTTTATAGAAAATACTGCAACTTGAATTTGACTGATGGTTTTTTTCTTCATAGACTCGATTCAAGAGTTTGGGAAACAGAAAAACAGATATGAAGGGTCATTTGTGACACAACATTTATAAGATTCATGCTATAGTCTACTTATCTAATTATATTGTTGTTTATTGTTTACTGAAACTATTTACACATAATGAAATCCATGCATTTATAATGTAAAATTTAGGGGATTTTACAATTCTAGGGGCTCTACAACATCACCATAATCTACTTTTAAATCATCTCAGTATTCCAAAAGAAACCCTTTAGCAGTCATGACCCACCTTCCTAAGTCCTAAACCATTACTAATTTGTGTGATTCACCTATTTATCTATTTTGAATGTTTATTTCATATGAGTACAACACAGTCTTTGTGTACAACTTGAGACATTTAGCATACTAGGTATAAGGTGAACCATATTGCAGCTTTGATTGGTTCTTTATTCTTTTTATTGCTGAATAATATTTAATAGTACATATATATGAATTATATTTATCCATTTATTTATTTTTTAATTGTAATAAATACTACTACTAAGAACACTGGAGTCTAAATTTTTTGTGTATATTTGTTGATATTTTGTTTATCTTTTGCTTTTTGTTTAATCTATAGCAAACTATTGGTTTGTACATTTTAATGTGATATACAGTAATATGAAATACTCCTTTAACCTTTGAGAAAATTTGGGAGATACTTTGTATTATGATACATAGCAGGAATACTAATTGACTTTCCAGAGATATTAGGACTCAAAAGACATAGAATGAGCTAAAACTAAAACTAAAATGGTCGGGATGCATTTTTATACTGTTATTGAAAATAGAAGAATGGAGAATGGAAGGATGGCTCAGTAGTTAAGAATGTTTGCTGCTCTTCCAGAATCCGGTTCCCAGAACCCTCATCAGGTGACTCTTCAGTTCTTTGTAACTAGCTCTAGAGAATCAGAAGCCATGTTCCTTTTCTGATTTGTGCAGACACTACACACACACACACATACACACACACACACACACACAGGAACTTTCATTTTTCAGACAAGCATGTTTGGAGTATGTTCAAAAGAGAAAGAGAGAAGTGGGTGTAGTGATGGCTATATTTGTGTATGTTTTTCTGGAAAGGAGATTAGAGAAATCATGGGCTTACCAGAGAGGGATGAGAACCATCAGTTTTCTTCTTTTTTGAAAGATGGACATAGCACAGTATATTTGTTTCCTTAGGAACCAGTTCCATAAAGAAAAACATTTATGATCCAAGAATGAATGAATAGAATTCCTGAAGGAAGCATTCAGAATGGAGATGGTATCCAGTCCACCATCACTGGGATTATTAGGACTTCCTTTTGCTTTTTCAGCCACATTAAAGAGACTAACACAATGCCCCCAAAAGCCAATTAAATAATTATTTTTAATCAATTTTCAGAATTCAATAGAATTCTTATAGTAGTTAATTGTTGTAGTATCTGGAATTAGCAAAATTCTTTCATATCACTGGAGCATCTGTGCTAGTATCTATGGGACCTGGGATCTGTGAAAGAAGTGTTAGTGTTCCCATTTTGTTGATGAGGAAATGGGAAATAAGCTCATCAAAGCTGAGAAAAGGGCATACAACTCATCTACAGGTGAAAAAGCAGGTGTTAACTCAACACCCTTAACTCTAGTTCTTATTTTCTTTCCAGGTAATGATAACTTTATCATGTTTATTGAGCTAAGATGTGTACTTGCTATAGATATTGCTCATGGACTATCTGGAAGGGATGATATTGTTGCCAGACATTGGTGGTAACTCTGGAATCGCCCCAATGTCTTTTGGCCCCAAATTGAACTCTTGCTTTTAAAGTCCTGATTAGGGAAAAGAAAGTTGCCACAAGGAAGACAAGAGTCCTTCACACCAATCCACTTCCCAGGGAAATAAGCAAACTAGAGATTTGAAAATGCAAAAATAATCATGTAAAGTAATGGAAACTCACATGTCTTAGGACACAGTCCAATTAATTCCAAGTCATTTATTAGGTTCTGGTTTCATGAGACCTGGGGACATTTTAATTAATTGTCAGAGATCAGCTTATTAGTCTGCCTAGGAAGTCATAAGAATTTGATTCATACCTCTGTTCCCTAGGATATTTAGTTGGGATTCTTGCACAGATTGAGTAAAATATCTGAACTTTGATTCTGTGAATGATTCAGAGGAAAAAAAAATCTTTGTGTGGTCACAGGACCTACTGCTGTCAGGAGACCAAAGACCATGGCACTGCTTCACGCACTGATTAGTGACTGTAATAGAAGGGAGGGCTGGATCTGGCAGACAGCATCAAAGTTTTCCAGTTCATATCGGTCTCCCAGGAACATGAAACAGAACACATGCCCCATGTCTAGACTCGAACATTCTATTGTACTTTCCAATGGGAAAAAGCTTTCTTAATGCTATAGAGGTGAGGTCTAAACTTGTTAAACTATTGATGACTATTTATCTCATTGTTTGGTGAGTGGTTTTCCAGGCATCGTAGCAGGAAATCTTAATTTGTGAGCAGGTTCTTTACCAATTTTGGAATCCTTATAGTATAAAATAACTGCTCTGCTTTTGGACATTCAAGAAACATAAATCAAGAAGACACTTAGGTACAAAAGGTTAGAAGGGGTCCTCAAGACAGGAGTCCAACACATAACAAGTGCTCAATGCATGATTGCATTATAGGGTAAATGCTTATTCTTATCAAATACATGTGAGATAAAGGTCCTTTAAATTAGCAAAGTGCTGTAGTCTTGCACTTATTTTTATGGCTGGAACTCTCTCATTTTCAGAATGCTTCATTCTGGAAACAATTATTGGTTAATGAATACAAAAGAGTTAGCCTTTAATATTCTAATGCCATCCTTTAAAGGGTAACAATGCATTCTGTGTCTGGACTCTATCCATGTTCTCTTGCTTTCTGCATATTAACAAAGTGTTCTGAAACTGGATATATTTTGCCCTTAGCTCTCAGCAAAATGATCAATGACCTTTTGCATCTTGTTATATTAATTGAGCCAGTTGAAGGATAAACTGACTTGGTAATTAAATAAATCTGAATGTAGCCAAGGTTCTGTGCTGATTGGGGGTTCTGGGGTTTTTGTTTTGCAGAGTGTTCTGCTTTATTTTGGCATATGTCTGGACATTCATCTTTGAAAAGATAATCAACATGGGGCATTGCATCTCATAGTGTGAGGTCATTACTGGGTTTTAGAAGTTGAAATGATGGGACTGAAAAGAGTCTTGGAATCAGCTCAAAATTAGTTAAAATACAATAAAAGTGAGTAAAAGCTGAGTGATGATTCATGATGGAGAGACCGTGGGCAGACAGACTTTGCACTCTACATCACTTAGGATTCTCTTGTCAGGAAGCTATGCAGAAATGCATATCCATGGGTTTCTTGACTCCTCCTGTCAGCCTGTATTGAATGTTGTATTCAGAATTACCATTCCGTCAGGAAGTAGATAGAGTACTTTCTGAGTTTTACTTTGATTAAAATGTCCATGAAAGAATTTATAAAGATTCATAATAGAGATTTTTTTATTGTATTTGGTAATGCTTTCTTTCTCTAGAGGTAGGGCTTGAGGCAAAGGGGCATACTATTAGACAATTTTAAAAGCATAGGATTATGAGAGTGGTGCAGACAGCAATTATTTTTCCTCTACAGCTCTAGAAGCGGTTGAGGTAGAAGTTTTTCCTAAGGGCACATACAAGGAGATGAAACTAGACTTTAAGATTCAAGAGGTCTCTGATGTGTGGTAGGGTCACAAAATCAGTTTTGAGGAGATTAACTAGAGTTTGTTGCATGCTGATATATTTCTATGCAGCACACAGTGTGACTTGCCCTCTGTGATACCTGCAGTCCCCTAGGAAAACATCAAAATGCTACCCAACGCATGTATGAAAGCCCTCCTGTGAGGAATGGACATAGCTTTACACACAAGTCTGATACAGGATGAATGTGAGGCAAAAACACATGAAAAGGGGGCAGTGACAGGACTTTGAGCTGTGTGAAACTGAAGTCTAATGCTAACTTACACCAAAAATTCTCAGACTATGAGAAAGCTAAGTCCCTATTATATAGGGAAAGTGTGGTAATTTCTTATAAAGTGGTAGCACAGGATAGATGCTGAGGGTATTCTACTCTAGTAAGAAGAATTAGGAGATCGAAGGGAAAACCAATTAAGACATTTGACGTATCTATGATGTGCCATGGCGCTTATTTGTGTATTTTCTTCATATCAGCTCTGCCTCACCTGCATTGTGGAGACAGACTATTAGAAGAAAATTAATATACTAGTGATTGAAGTCTACCATGAAAGGACAATCATATTTAACACCAAAGTTCTTTTCTCTTTACTAAATACCTTACATTTTGAGAGATTTTTTTTCATGACGTTTTCAAAACAACAAACAAACAAACAAAAAGTATGAGCTTAAATTTGAAATTGGTGTAGGCTGTATGTAAGAAGGAAGCCAGCATAAAATGAATTCCCTTTTCTAAACAGAGCCACATGCCTAAAGTACATGACAAGGCTATTTCTATTCTCACTGTGAGTAAATCCTGTTGGGGAATGTTTTTTAAATGCTTCTTATTTCAGGTTCTTCTGTTACAAGTGTAAACAACTGTGTTCTAGGTAATATCTGTAGTTAGGCTAGCAACTGTTGTCATATGGCAGTTTCAGGATTGATTACTCTGTCTTGATAGTACCACATGCTGGAAGGCTGACTCTTCTGTTGCTTGAATGTTTGCTAGTTCACAGGAGGTGGATATTTGGAAACACACTGGGAAAGGAAAATCTCAGCCGGCAGCATTGAGAGACAAATTATAAGAACATCTGAATTTAGAAAATAAAATGTCATTCTGATTTTTTTTTTATGAGCCATGCTACAAAAATGCCACATTTTATCTGCTGTGCTTTTGCTTTTGGCTTGCTATTGAGCCTTTCCATGTGTCATCTCTTCCAGGTAAATTACCAGTAAACTGCTAAGTGTATAGAAAGGCTGGCTTATATGTCTGACTTTAGTTTTCTTAGTTTTGTTCTTTAGAGCATGGCTACTGATTCTGGACATTTTTCTGCTTGTAACTTTGAAATTATAAATGGTCAGGTATCTTGGCTGGGCAACTGGGATTCTGGCTGCTAGCTCTTAACACTTCTCTGCAGATAATGATTCTTTCTGAATGTGATAGTTTCCCAACCTAGTATTTCCCCTGTGCTTTTCTGGCTATACAGTCAGGGTCTGGCAAGGGGCACATTGTAGACTAAGACACTTACCATATATCTATTGTCATTTATTCACCCAGTAGGACCTGCAAAGGCAGTCTTAAAATGTTAACTGTGAATGATAGAGGACAGGAAAAGTAAGGTGAAGTATAAAGAGAAATAAAGCTCTCGAAGCTGTCAAGATCTTTGTGAGCATTTAGTTTTTGTTTGTTGTTTTTCCTTGCTGTTGTTTCTAAAACTCTTGGGGCAACATCCTTTATCAAAAGGCTGATAATGCTCAGGAAGCAGCCAGCTCCCTTTGTACCATTGTCTTGCTCAGGGCAGACAGTCTGTACCTTGGTGGGACCTTCATGAGCTACAGAGCTAATTTTCTTGCTGGCCTGGAAGAGTACACAGAGTTAAACTAGAGGACCAGCTATGTTTCGTGCCTTTGGTAAATCACAAATTCAATTGTTTTTTCATGACTTCAGCTTTTTAAAAAAAATTTAATTTTTAGACAGGGTACCATGTAGCCCAGGCTGGCCTCGAACTTCCTATCCCCCTGCCTTCACTTCGAAAAAGATGGGATTACAGACATGAACCACCACACCTAACTCTATATTAGTTCTCTGAGGTGCTACACACATTATTCAAAACTAAAACTTGATTATTAGTTTACCACCCAGTGTCACTCAGAGCTCTGTTGAGTTTTGATGTCTGCATTTAATATGTTGAAATCTATGTGAAGTGATTAATTATAAGGGAGACATGAAAACTCAAAATCATATATGTATACTCTTTCAATGTAAGAGGATGTTATATTCTCTGTCCTGTCATGAAGTCTACATCCTTAGTGAAGGAGTGACCACTATATCATAGTGTTGATCTAATACACTGAATGGAGCTTCTTTGCATTTATCTTCTTTTTATTTATTTGACTAGAAACTCTGTTGAGTCTCTAAGGTTTATGAGGCAAAGCAGAGCTTGTGAGGCCTGGCTATATGGTCTAAGCTTTTGATTTGTATACAACAAAGACCCTATTGGACGATATGGTCTAGGCTGCTTTAAGAGTTATGTAGTGACTAAAGGGACAGGCTACTAGAACAGAATTCTAACCATATCTATATGACAGGGAACAAGCTGTTTTCTCTTCTAAACTTCAGCACTTTTCTGGAAAATCCAAGGAACTATGAAAAATCAACAAACCAGATGTGGTGCTACACAATTGTATACCCAGCACCATGGAAGCAGAAGTAGGAGAAGCATAACCATGTTTCAAAAGCCAATAAACAAAGAATAATAAATGAGCTAATGTATGCAAAGAGCCATTGTAAATAGCATACTAAATAAATAATAGCTGTATTTACATTAGTTAGACTGGTGAGATTTTTCACTACTGGAGAAATATGAAAGAACTACCCAAATAATTGCCCCTTTGAAAGTAGCAATACTTAATATATCTTAATCACAGCACCGGAGACTTGTTTCATTAAATATGCTTTACAGTACTTATGAGGTACGCATTTTCATTTTTTGAATAAAAAGAGACCCATAGAAATTAATATTTCTTGAGAGAGGGATGAGTATGAATCCTTCCCCAAGTTGTACTTTCTCCTTTTGCCCTGCCTGACTCTAATTTTTGCCAATAGCATCAACCCACATCCTTTCCGTTCTTGCATTTGTTTTCATTTTTCTTTTCCTTCCTAGAACAATGACTCCCTTGCCTCCCTAGAATGATGAGTCCTACCCTGCCCTACTTTCATGAAACAATGTTAAGATCTGGCAGGACATAGGTATGATAAATATTCAGGAAATGAATGAGGAAAGAATTCACTAATGGTATCTTTAGCCTTACTGCCACCTCAGAATTCCAAAGGCTAGTTCATACTCCTAGCCTCAATCACACACATCACTATTATGCTTCTTTCTTCTCTAGCATGTAAGATCTTGATGGCAGGGATAGCAATTTGAGAATATTATTAGCTTTACACCAAAACAAATTTTGACATTAAAATGCTTTTAAATGAAAGTGAAAATTAGAAAAAAGGGAACGATTCCAGGGAGAGAGAAAGAGAGTGAGTGTGTGTGTGTGTGTGTGTGTGTGAGAGAGAGAGAGAGAGAGAGAGAGAGAGAGAGAGAGAGAGAGAGACAGAGAGAGACAGAGAGAGAAAAGGGAGAGAGAGATGATAGGTCAGACAATTTATGTTGATACCCAAAATCATTTCTGAGGATAGTTTGCTATTTTCTGAAAATTAAGAATTATTGGCATATTGTTATAAAGAACTTAGGAAGATTAAAGAACCAAATAGATTCAAACAATGTGATTTCTCATTAGATAATTTTCAATACTAAATATTTATTGGTGCTATGTTACTACAAACCAAAACAAAATGGAATTTGCCACCAAAAAGTACAGATGTCATTCTGACAGCTGTTCTTGTTCTAGTTTCTCTGTCTGCTGTCATATTCAACCAATTGTGTCTTTTATGTTACTCAGAAGTTGTAGAAAGCTGTTTCTCCAAGTGCTACTCTGCATGCATAGATTATAAATTAGTTTCCTAGAGTTTATTAATCCAGGATTTTCTACTATAATGAGTGAACCATCTTCTTTAGGGGGATTCAGAGTTAAATTTAAGAAAATGAGTTACCTTTTTCAAACTAATATTGTGACTTATGACTATTTTTGCAAGTCTTTTAATGTAATCATTTATGAGTCTATCATGTAAATTAATAATTGTAGGTTTTATCTCTAGAACCAAAGTTGGGACTTCAATTTTTAGCATTGATTTGCTAGCAATTCCTACATGTTATCATAACAACTCTGTGCTTTTAACAAAAATGGATTCTACTTTCTTGGAATAAGAACCCCCAAAATGATTAGATCAGCAGTTGTATAGAAACAAGCACAGGAGGCCTTGGGATGAGACATTTCCAACTGGTAGAGGACAATATCCTGTCTCTAAGAAAGTGAGGTTCTCAGTTTCCCCATTAAGCTCTGCTAACTTATCAGCAGAAAAGCCTCACCTAGTGCACAGCACTTAGCCTGCTGGCTAAAGCACTTAGTTATTAGACTTGGGCCACTACTATTTCTAATGTTCACCTTCCTCCCCAGTTAAATGGTGACAGAAGTTTCACCTTTCTTCAGGGGGATTGTGCAGAGAGCAGTGATGCAGGAGCTCATGTCAGTCCTTGGAACAGAATACATACTGGAGAAGTCAAAGGAATTTTTAGAAAACACATTACTTATTGGTTCAAGCTCTTTTTGAAATATTTCACTTATACATTGGTTCATTTAATTTCTACAACAACACGTGGGAAAGTACTGTGATTAGTTCCATTCAGCAAATAAGGGAACTCAGGCACCACTTTGTATGGTAAGAGCAGCATCTAAGTCAGTCAGAATAGAGTCATTTCCCCTTCTCTCTGAAAAAAGGTAACTTACATTCTTCAGGTTGAGAGATTGTTATCCTTTCTTCCACAAATGCTAACACATTTGGCTAAATGATAATTTATCACAACTTCTCTTGGCTCTCATTCTACCTAATGGTTCTCATTCCACCATCTAGGAATGTTTCAGTTCTTAATTAGAGCACATAGTGCATTTTCTTTTAGAATGAGTGTTAATAAAGTTTATGAAATAAAACTGAATGGTCTTACCACACTTCTTTGCTTAAAAGCCAAATGACCTCTGTAAGCCAACTTGCTGTTTTAATTTACAGCAATACAAAAGTCTTGGTTGAGTTTCAAGCATTGATTTGTCCATGTGCGCATACATAATCAAAATTTCAGGACACTTAAAAAAAAACGTCATTGTTAAAATGACAAGTCTCCTACTTCACCATTTCCTATTCCCTTTATATTTACAAATTTTCTTCAAAATATTATGCATTACATTTTGGAATGTATGTGCTTCCTTATCTATTTTCCTAGCCCCTTTCCTAATGGAATATGAGGTCCATGGGATGAAAATTTGTTCATTGCTGGGTTCTCAATTTTTAAATTAGTCACTAGAATATTTAAGGAGATATCCAATACATTTCTTATAGTGACAAAATAAATTAAACTGCCATTTATATAAGGCAATGTTTCATTTTCCTTGGACAAATATGTCTTTGCCTCATATCCAACACACTGCTATTACAGACAAGAATGTACGATTGTGAATCAAAGACAGTGACTACATACTAGAATTAGATTTCTTGTTTTTCCCAGGTTTTGAGGACCTTGAGACTGGTGGGCCTCAGATCTCTGTTCTTTAATAGAAATAGGGGCAAATAAGATGTCATGTAAAAAAGCCCCTTAGCACCATGCCTGGCACACAGTAAGGGCTCAGCAATACTACCTACCATGAAGGTTAACACATGTGGGCAGACTGTTCTGCAAGTGGCACTGTCAGAAAGACCAGACAGAAGCATGGTGTGAGCTAGTGAAGGATGAATGTAAGCTGAAATGTTTTAACAGTAGCTCTTAAACTAGGATGAAGAAGTGTGAGAGGGAATTTAAGAAAAAATTGGAAGGTTCTCCAAAAGTCTCCATGCTTCAGGAGAGCTTACAATGTTGCCCCACCTTTAGAGTTTGAATCAGCTACTAAAGTACAATTCTCTGTGTATTGATGATCTTGGAGTGGAATAAATGTTGAAAGTAAACATGTTGTTAAGGTAGAATATATTCAGATCTTTATGATGAGTGTAAACTTGTGAAATACATAAACGATTGGTTAGTTAGTACACAAGAAAACCACTGTTTGTTCCAGAGACTTGCATACATCATATTTCCTATAACATACATATGTGACCATTTACCAGGCTGTTTTACTTCTCAGTGTTGGCATTTATATCTCTTTAGGGAATATCTCTCTGTGAATTTTGTGCTTGCTGGTTATTATTCTTCAACGTGCTTTAAAGACAAATTATAGTTGTTTCTAAAAAATAAATTTCTCATTGTTACAAAATATTTTGATTCTGTACTCTTAATTTAAAAGAACATGCTGGGTCAGTTTAGATCAGTAAAAAAGCAGCTTTTACTGAATAAATAGTATCCTAATAATAAAAGCTTAGCTTTTTTAGATAACAGAATTATTTAATAGTAGACATTTGCAAAATTACTATTCCTTTTTTAAATGCTTTTAAGATGTCCTCAATGATCACTAAGATTTATTTGAAGTGAATTAATGCTATCATAGCCCAGAAGTTTGTATATTTGGTTGCTGAAGCATAAAAAGAAAATGTTTTCTTCTAGTACTTGATTAGTGATTACTTAAAATACATTAAAAAGAAATCATTCAATGCTTCTTAAACTTATAGCATGCATATACAGATTTTTGTCCATTTTAAAATATGATTACAACATGAAAAACAAGCGTAGTGCAATTTATTAATATCTCTTGAGCATTACTCTGAGGAAGTGGGTGTGGTTGAGGAGCAGCCAGCAACAAACTGCTACTCATCAATTTAAAAGTCATGACCAACCAGAACAGTTTTTTTAAATCCTTCTGGATTTGGGCCTGCACAGGATTCTGAGTGACTGATAGAAAATCTGGAGCATTTTCCTAAGGAATAAACAAACATCCTGTAGTTCTGAAGTATGAGAGTGAAGCACAGGTAGAGGGAGGCTTCTGGCTTATTTCTCTAATGCACTCAGAGCTTTTTGTC
Organism: Cricetomys ansorgei; assembly: GCA_026225945.1. NCBI lineage: Eukaryota > Metazoa > Chordata > Mammalia > Rodentia > Nesomyidae > Cricetomys > Cricetomys ansorgei. The sequence goes on along the minus strand of JAMJFZ010000199.1, from coordinate 45,157,395 downwards.
AGGTAAACATGCAGATTACGCTCATCTGTGAATGAGAAGTGAAGGACTCTTGAAGCCACCTTGCTTTATTAAGAGCATTCATGTATCATGTTGCCGCATACATTTGGAATGAAATCAGCAGCAGAGAACTGTGGGCTTTTATCCCAAGTCTAATTTCTTCTAAGTGGGTCTCATGAGTTTTTCAGAGACAAAGTGGTAAGAGTGAAGACGTCTGAGATAAAGAGAAAACAGGTCCAACACCAGATATGTCCTCTGGTGATGCTGACAAAGGAGAGACTTCACTTAAAGTATTTGGGAGTTTTTATTTATTTACTATTTATTTATTTATTTATTTATTTATTTATTTATTTATTTATTTATTTATTTAGTGTGAGAGAGGTGTGTGTGAGAGAAAGAGACAGAGAGAGACAAGAGAGACAAAGACAGAGATAGAGAGAGAGAGAGAGAGGTATCTGGCCTTTATTGACTTGGCATTAGGACTTTAGGTGGAACATTTTTAGCAAACAAAGAGAGCCAGGTCCTGTAGTAATGTATCCAATCTGATTCAGTCTGGCCCTCTGCCTTAAGATCATCACATCAGCAAAGGGGGTGAAACTGTACTAATTGTGATGATGTATTCCTACTGCAGCAGAAAAGAAATAGATTCAAGCATAGTATCAGCTCAGCTAGTGGGGAACAAATTGGGTCACCTAAATATAGTTTAGTAGGAGTGAGTCCAGGATAGACCCACTGGAAAGTGAACATTTACATGTCCCTAAAAATTCAGATGTTCAATAATTTATGATCTTGATAGCTCAGTTTTTTCCAAACATGAATGGGACTTAATTCAGTTATCATCCTATTCATTATCTCCCCTGTCTCATTTAATGGATAGCTGTGTCTCTGCTGGTGACCCTTCTCCCTGTCATCAACTGCACCAATCCCAAATATGTCACTCTATTACATCAGGCTTATCCCATAAAGATCAGCTTGTGAGGACTCATCACTTTCTCCCTTATAACTTGATATACACCCATGAAAACCTATCTCTGCTCATTTTACCCTTAGTCCTGCTTCTATCCCCTCTTTTATCCATTTATTTTTAACTAGTATCAGATGCTACCATGTGAGCCATGCTGTACCAGGTACTGCAGATGGCTCAGTGGACCAAACACACAATTCGTGCTGATAAGGACAAGGGAGATTTCTCTTTTGTAACTTCTTACCTCCTCAGGCATCAGTATTGAGTCTTGTTCTAACACCTACAAATAGTTTCTTCCATTCTATTCCTTCTCATCATGATTTAAAAGGCTCTTTTTTTTCTATCTTAAGAAGAAAAGGCAAATAAAGCCAACAAAAATGTCTTGCCTCGCTTCTCCGTGTCTCTCCTGTTCTTTCATCATCAGGCCTGTCCATGGCCACTCCTTCTTGTTCTTTCTCCATCCATCATGTCATCTCCACGCAGAATCATTCATTTCCTTTAGTGCTTTACGGAGTCTGCACTCACAACATATGCCAATGTCCCTTTGAGTGTTTTTCAGGACTTTTCTTTACCTTTTTCTATGATCACTATTTAAATAGTCTCCTCCTGGTTTCCCTGGTTACACTCAGGATATTTTCTTCTCTATTCACAGTTTTTATTCCTAGAGCTCTGGCTACTTTAAGGTTTCTTTCCTATACTGTAGCATTTCCTCCAGTGATTATGCCAGTTCTACTATCATCACATCTACATGTTACTTACTCATAACTCTATATTTATAGTGTAACTGATTCTTCTGAGTTCTAAAGCAGTATTATTCATACTGCCTTTGCGGACTCAAAATACCTCACAGGCAAGGCAGGTTTACCCCCATTGAAATCTGTTGTCCTCTATTTTCTGTCCTCATTAAGGTAAAGTACACTTTTAATGAAGAACAGTGCTAATTAATGCTTATTGTTTCCATGTTCCAGGTACCATGACAAGCCCTTAAATGGGTTTTGGTACTAAATCTTAATTACTTTTGAACAAAGGTATCATTATTTTCATCTCTTTGACAGATGTGCAAACTGAGGCTCAAGATTGTAAATTAAGTGGTTCACATAACATTGAAGGGGGCCAAACTTGGCTCTGACACAATGCTATGATATTCTAGAATTCGTTCTCACAATGTCATACCACTTTCTCTCCCAATAGTACAAGCATTACCTTTTACTTTTTTCTTTTATTTCCTATCTAACTATTCACACTGATTCTATTCCAAACAGATTAAAGAGTATATCTCCACTGCCATTCATCATACTTAGATAGCTTTTTATATGATGATTCACACGGCTGCATATCTTTCTCTCTCTTAAGTAATGTCTTTGACCCTGGCTCTCAATTATTTTCCTATATAGAAGATAGAATGATATTCATAGATCTTATTGCACCATAGTTTTTGCCTTGCAATCTGCTGGTAACTTTTCATAGCCTTTAAATCTTATTCTGACCCATCAATAGACTAGAAAAAGATCTTTCCCAGTCCCTTCATCCTTCCTTTGTCTTAAGGAGCCACTGGCAGTTCCTTGGCAAGGTTATTCTTCAGGACTTCTTGCTTTACTTGTGTAGTTTCCTCTGCTGAAACCATTATCTTTCCATTATGTTCACAAATATCTATTAACTCACAAGGCTCAGCTTACGCGTCCTAGCTTCCACAGAGTTCCTACTTCCTTCTTCTCAGCCACTAAAGTATGCTTATTGCCTTTTTGACTCTAGTTATTATGGTGGTTTGAATAAGAGTGACACACAGACTAAAACGTTTGAAGGCTTAGTCTTCAGGGAGTGGCACTACTTTTGGAGGAATTGGGAGGTATGGTCTTGTTGGAGTTGGGCGTGTCCTTGTTGGAGGAAGTTTATCACTAGGGGTGTGCTTTGAGGTTTCAAAAGCCAAAACCAGGCTCAATCTGTCACTCTACCTGCTATCTGCGGATCCAGATGTAGAATTCTCAGCTTCTTCTCCAGGACCATGTCTTCCTGCACGCTACCATGTTCCCTGGCATGATGAAAATGGGCTAAACCTCTGAAACTATAAGCAAGGCCCATGCTTTCTTTTATAAGATCTGCCTTGGTCATTGTATGTATTCATTGTAATAGAACACTGACCAAGGCAGATACTGTTTTACTTTCTTTTTTCCCCATTTAGATTACAATGTTTTCATGAGCAGGAAAATGGCCTCACTCAGATTGACAACATGGTACCTAACACAGTGCCTGACATAGTAGGTTTTTTAAAAACTAAGTCATAGATGAAAAAATACAATTCTGTCCAGGATTTATATATTTGCTCTTTATTTCTCATGATTACTCCCTCAAGTAGCAACATGCTGGAAGGGATTGTAAGAGCTTAATTAGACAATGCTTAATGCAGAATAGACCCTCCTCTTTTCACTGCAGTTGGTATATACAAAAGAACTGACTTGATTGCTCTTACCAGTGAGAGATATCTAATTGATTGCCCAAGAAATTCCTGGTGATTCATCCTGGTACTTTATGATCTCTAGTTAAATATTTCTCCTATAATTTTTTACCATTACACTGAGCCTATACTTGTCTTTCTTGATAAAATAGAAAATGTATCAGAACATTATTTATTCCTGTTCTGTCACATATCCATGCCATCATTCCAATCTTTGCAAAGCAGAAGCAATCGTAGCTGATTATTAACAAAAGAAGTGTGGTAGGTATCAGCCCTGCACATTGATGAGCATCTTGTATCACTTCACTTTAAAATGACTTTCAGAACTTCACGGAGTGCTCAGCATTTAACTCACCTTCATGTTCACAGTTTCACAATGATATCACATATTATCACAGATCTCACAGAGTTGCTTGTTTCCTAAGCTAAACACTGCTGCAGCAGGAAATTCTCTGAGCTCTCCTATATCCATAAATCTCCATACAACTCAAACAATAATGACTCCAAATGGAAAGACATAAGATACTTTATCTGTTCATAGCTACTATATAACTATGCCTAGGGCAGTGTGTCCAGAGTGTCTAGTCAGAAGGGACTTATACTGTTTATAAGAAGCTGAAATACCATATTTTAAAAATGCTATACATTTTTGTTTTGACAACATATGCCTACCATTCTTTTATATTATTCATTCAATTTCTATGTCTTTTCCTTTTAAACTTATTTGAGTTCTTCTCATAAACAGCCATGAAACTCTATAGTGTTGAACTTGTCTCATGCTCCATGCTTTAGAAAAGTTGACTAACTTTTTTAAACTGTTTTTTTTCCCCGTTTCCCCTGGATCATTACTTTAACTATCTTTTCCCTACAAACTGGGAACATCCCCTAAAACTTTCCTTTACCTCTTGGACATCTATGGAGGAGAAAATAGTCATTTTATCTTTAGCAAAGTCTCCAGATTAATGGAATAGTGTCTCTGTTGTTGTGAATGTCCTACGTGGTAGGGGATGCAGATATTGAATAAAATTATCAACAGCAATGTGGTGAGCTATACCAATGAAACAAAAAGAATAGAGAATCCCAAGTTCTACCTGGGAAGATCAGGAAAGCCTAAACTGAATAATGACCCACTATGGGATGGGTTGAGAATAACAGGCACAATAATAGGCTATAGACTGCTTAGAAATGAGGCATGATTTTACTGACTTCAAGATGTGGTAGACTGCAGAAGGTGGAGGAATAAGTTTGGGAAAGTAATGAAAAAACAGGTCATAAATGTCCCAATATATCTTGATAGAAACTTGGGATTGCAATATATAACAAATGAAAATAATGGATGATTTCAAGCTGAAGAATAGTAAGCATAGTTTGCATTTGAAATTATTCTAGCAGTACTCTGAGTTGAATTGGAAGAGGAAATTAAGAGGCAGGGAGATTGCTTAGCGATCTTCGAGTTTGGTGAGACTAGTCACCTCACATATAGATTCACAGAGGAAGGCATCACAGTGGAACTCAGGCAGGTGTGACGGAAAGGAAGTTTGGAAGTGTGGTGCATTTCAGAGTAAAGAGTGACTTCAGGAGAAGAGGGAGCTTTGAAAATGGCAGTTTTTTAAAAAAATGCTTATTATAGTCCTGAAAAGATTGCTTAGAGGTAACTGAAGGTCCATTTGGAATAGAACTCCAAGAGTGACATAACCACATTGTGTAAAATGGGGCTTTCTCTAGCATAGCTTGATGTATTATGTTTCATTTTCATTTTCTTGACTCATTGTTCCACCCTCAGTCTCTGTATCCTCTTAGTGTATTTCCTATGTTTCCATAAAATGAACATTTGGCCCATATGCCAGCATTTCTCAGACAGAACACGCTTATTTTCAAACTGGGACATCCTCTATTCCTCTATTGATAATAACATCATTTCACTCTCTTTCTTTCCTTTATCTGAAATGGATTTCCTTTTTTTATTCTTTTTACCCATCCTTCTCAAGACTCCATATGCCTTTTATATTCTCAGATCTAAAAATTTTATCTAACTTCTACCAAATTAATCATTGAATTTTCGCCTTGCCCTTATATTATGGAGTAGAAACAAAATGTTCAAACCCTAGCTTTACTACTGAAGATGTGATCTGGGGCAGGTGACTAAGCATTCCTATCCTATAATTAGTCCCCACTTCTCAAGATTGTTGTGGAGATTTACTGAGTTAGTATGTTTGTTCAAAGCACCAGAATAGCATAAAATACATACTAAGAAATCAATGACTGTTTAACTTCTATTGTGTATGCAGCTTGGAGGTGTATTCAATGTGCTCCTCTCTGAGCACATAAAAGAAGCTCAAGAATGACTAACTGATTTAGTATTCTTAATATTCTGTTAGATATGTTAACTATCTATAGTATAGAAATATCAGTCTATAATTTGATGTTTTATGAATAATGAGTAACTAAGTAATATTTTTTAATATAAATGCCTGCACTAGACACAACAGGGTAGCAACTAAAAACCCTAGAACTTGGAATGGATCTCTTTTTGAGTTGTTGGCCAGTGAGATCTTATAAATGCAAAACAATACAGCCAATAATCTTGGTTATCCTTCAGAACCTGATAGTAAGATTCTATTACTGAAGACACAGAAGAATTGAATAATAGAATGGAGAAATCAAATTGGTACTGACATGGTAGATTTTAAAATTTGATCTTATTTTTTCTTCATGTGAGTATATGCATAACATGAATGTTTGGTGTACACAAAATCCAAAAAAGAGTCCCAGATACCCTGGAACTGGAGTCACAGATGATTTTGAGCCACCATGTTTATGCTGGGAATTGAATCGAGGTCCTCTGGTAGAGCAACCAGTGATCTTAATTGCTAAGGCAACTCTCCAGCCCCATGTCCTGGAAGCTTCATCCCTACTGGATAGCTTTCATAGTACTAGAAGGTTCTATGCATACTACTAGGGAATAAAAGTAATCACCAATCTTAGCCAGCTGTGAACTCTGGGAGCTTCAGTGATGACTGGCCAAGAAAGACATGCCCATTGTCCCAACGGTGGCATGAGCATCATGGGAGTAATCAACTATTTTCTGATTGGATTTATGCCCAACTATACAAGATGAAAGCCATTCCTGGTACTTTATCAATACAAAAAACATGTTGCTACCTCTTTCTAGATAAATCCTAGAAGAGCCTACTACTATTATTCTAAACCATAGGTCCTATGGAAGATCCTACTACTATTATTCTAAAAAATAAGTATTATAGTAAATTAACTCTTCATTAACTTATTGTTATACCCATATATTAGTGCATTTTCAACCCCCATTAGAAAAACTTCCTTCTGCAGTAAATGATGATTAACATAGAGACCCACAACTGGTCAAGGTGCAGAGGGAAAAAGACATCAGAAGACTCAGCCCTAAACAGGATATCTATATCACACCTCCTCCTCATGAGAGTCAATAATCATTGTAAAGGAGAGGGCAGAATGATTGTAAGGGCCAGAAGTGGTGGACACCAGTATAGTTGCACATATGAACTTACAGTGGTACTAAGAGTATAAACTCAAGCCAGACAAAACTCCATCATGGAGGTGGGCATGGAGTCTCACTCCTAGTTGAGAAGATACTGGAAACTGATAACTGTTGGGAGGAGAGTCAATTTCCTTTAATAGTATGGCCTATGGTAAGTTGACTATACACTAGTGTAAGGATGTACATCCAAGAGTATGTGAACAGCACAGATTAAACCTGATGAGTAATAGATAGCTACCGTGTGGCTTACCAAAGAAGACCCAGAGGTGCACATAGGTGCAAACCCTGCCAGACATCAGCATAGGGAACCACTCTCATGGCAAGAACCATACTGGACAGTAGGACCCAGAGCATTTCATTTCAGGGGTTTTTATTGATTCCTAAGCTCCTCAGGTATTCTATTGATAGCACATGTAGATCATTATCAGTCAAACATCCCCCACATAAAAGCAGCACCTGCAGATAATGCAAAATGCAAAGACCCAGGAAGCCCTTCCCAACAGTGCACAAAACAACCATTTTAAATATAACTAAAAATAAACTTCTATAACACTGATGGGTTAAAAAAAAAAAGGTCACAAAGTTGGGTAGATAGGGAAAGGGGGTGGGTATGGGAGGAGTTGTGGGAATGATCATAATATATTGTGTGAAATTCTTAAAGAAGTAATAAAAACATATAATTTAGATGTAGTGTCAATTTTGAATACTTATGATAGATGAGGCATTACTTCAGAGCAACCTAATGAATAAATCTTGTTAATATCCTATTCTGTGTATGGGTAGACCTAAGTATCAAATTGTACAATACATTGGGTTAGCTAGATGCCTCGTGGGTAAAGGAGCTTGTCAAGCGTGACCATCTGAATTCCATCCCTAGGACATGTACGGTGGAAAACGTGAGCCAACACCTTCAAGTTTTTCTCTGACTACTACATGTACACACACACACGCACACACACAGACACACACACAGAGAGAGAGAGCGAGCGAGAGAGAGAGAGAGCGAGAGAGAGAGAGAGAGAGAGAGAGGGATGTAATAAAAACAAAAACTTAAAGTTTAATATATTAACTTACCAGAAGTTATAGAGGCAGTATTCTGAGACTTGTGCTCTGCTTTTCTGGGTATAGAGAACATGCTTTCCTGCCTCCCAGTATATTTCTGTATTTCTAGTATACAGAATCCTTTGGTTTACCTGTCTCTAATGCTGAGACCCTGAATGTAACATCATGGGAACATATAGAAGTGTAAAAGTGGAGAGGGCTTTAAAAGGAAGGGCACAGAATCATATAAGTAAAAAAATCACAAGACATAAATTTGTTGTTGCGGTTGTTGTTGCTGTTGTTGTGTGAATTTTAGTTGATATACCTGGATCTATGGAGAAGAAATAAATTCAGATAAAAATGCTCTTTTGTCTGCATTCAGTGCTATACATAATAATACCATTGAGTTCCAGCTAGGACTTTGTCTTCCTTACCTATCAAATCTTGTTGTTAAGTTCTATGGATTTTGATTTTACATATTTCTCATCTGTAGTCCTTCCTACTCGCCTCAAACATTGCTTTTTACTTCAAATCTCATCTCCTTCCTGGATTGCAATAACCTCATTTCTTATTCCTTAGTTCTTGGTGACTAGATCATGTAGTTTTAAGAACCAAGTCAAGTCACATTTTCTACCATCATAGGGAAGGTTGGTCTCCAGTGCTTTACAACCAAGTTTCAATGCCTTCAGATGATACAAAGTGCCTGCCAGGGTCTTATTCTGGGCACTTTGGTTACACAGATAACTTCTACTGCTATGAATGTCTTTGCTTTTTGTGTTGGCTCAGCAGACACTTGCTTATTCTTTTTGAGTAAGAGTAGGTCTTACTGCATTGAGGCTTGCTCTCCAGTCCTTAGTGCCATAATCACCCCTATTTTGTTTTCTCTCCAGTACACTGTAACCCTTAACTGCCTGCTTCTCCCTTGTTCTTGGTGTCAATCTTTTACATCTTACAATAAGTTCTATACAAGAGTGAATATTATTGCTTCTCTAAAATAGTATCTGGCATGAAATTGGTTCTCAATAAATGATTATTGAATTAAAGAAACAACAGGTGAGCAAAGCCCTAAAACATATAAGGTTTCCAAAGCTAATAAGAGGAGATTAGAAATATTTTTTTATAAGAAACAATGAATGTGAACAATTTTAGGAAAATTAACCACACAGGGGCATTCATTACTATTACTGTCTTTGCACTGGTGCGCATATTGTTTTTCTTTCCTGGATTGCCATTGCTTTACTTCTTTTCTCCTGTTCAAAGTAGCTCTTTCATTTAGGAGAAGAATTTTAAAGCCTGTGGGAAAGGTGAGTGGATTTTGGATTACGAAGTGAATTATTATCTGCAATGTTTCTGTGTTAACCTTGTCAGCATTGCAAGAAAAATCTTCCTAGAAAACTTTATCAGCTAACTTGATCACCATCCATTGAATAGTTCCACTTGAATTATTTTGGAATTTAAAGGACTTAATAAAAAAAGATGAAAATTTTACTTATAAGTAGAGAAGGATATGGTACACCTAGGCAGTGCTGGGCATGGCTGAGACCTAAGTACACATGCATATTCTTTCTCACTTTCACTTACGTATGAAAAGTGATGCTTTGGAGGTATCATCACACAAACAGAAGTGTGTTGGTAAATATTTCTCATTTATTTATCCAAAACAAGGAAGGAGTGTATCATCATATTTACTGATTTCTATAGTAAAGTCACAATACACAAGGCCAATTTTAAACAGTGTGATGGTAGTAAATGCAGAGGAGGAAGGAGAGATTGACAACCTGCTCTTGCTAAGCCTGTGCTCCCAGGCTGCAGTACATCACCAATCACTACACTTGGGGAGCCTACCACATGCCAAATTCAGTGCCCAGCATAGTAAAAGGTGCATGGCCTTACAAGGTAAGGGAGCAATATCCTTATTAAGGATATTGGAAGGTATAGAAGAAGCTGGGTTAATAATTATGAATGGTTAAACTTACTAAATCAGAAATATATGCAAAACACTGTAGAAGCACAGAAAAAGCACTTAAATGTGTACTACTAGCTAGGGAATCAGCTGTGTAACTCTGCCTGAGGATCTCAGGGAAGGCTTTATGGGATCCATGCGGGATTGATTGAGATTTGAAAGACAACTGGGAAACTGCCAGGTGAGGATTATTCTGGCTGAGAACAGAGCATATTCAGAGACCGGAAAATAATTCAGTGCTGTTGGAGCAGAAAGTGTAAGTTGAGAGAGCCCTGGGAGATGAAGCAGAAAGAATGGGGAGGTGCCAGGATTTTATTAGTTATGCTAGGTAGTTTAAATGTTAGGCTTCAGGGAACCCTAAAAACTATTTTTTAAAATGTAGCTCTGCATAAGAGAGATCCTTGAGTCAGAAATGTGAAGAGTGGTTCGGTGGAGTGGAATGGGAGTTGGAGAGACTAGAGAGGTATTGAAATAGAACAGTACGAGGTGGTGAGCAGGCACAGTGGCACTGTGGGTGGAGAAGTGGGTCAGCTACGAGAGTCACCATTAGAACCAGCAGGTCTTCACTATTGCTTAGATTTAGGGTAAGGGATAATACGAGTAAAATGTGCTTAGACTGACTCCTGGGATTCTACCTTGAAAACATAAAACAGGGAAGATAAAGGTGTAGGATTGTAAAGGGGGAAATGAGCTTGGTTAGACTTATTTAATTAGACATTAAGTTTGTGATGTCCAAAAAGCAATGATCATTATGACTCAGAAGATGGCTTTTCTAGAACTACATATCTGAGACTTATATGTGGTGGGTGTAAGCATGGGCATAAAAGAACATTTACAGAAAGATCCAAGGAAGTTTGGGAAGAGAAGTGGGAATGCACATTGTGGGAACTAGCGTGGGTCAGACTTTTTTCACGAGATCTTCCTCTTCCATAGCCCTCTTGAATGGCTCTAGACAATTCTCCCTAATGTGCCCTGTCTCCACCTATTTCTATTAATTTCTGTTCAGTCATCTTCCTTCTGTTTCTCCTTGTCCCTTACTGCTGCCTTGGGCACAGAATGCCAGGTATTCTACTGTTATTCTGTTATATAATAGATGTGACATTGAACTGTCTTCTGAGTACTTCTCCTTCTAGCCATAGGTTAGTGCAGATGTTACTCTTCCTCAGAGAAGCTTCTTGCTGTAGTGGATGGAGGGGAACACATTCACAACTAAGTCAAAGCGAAGGAAGCAAGTGACACTAGAGTGACCAGTCCCACATAGGACATCCATATCATCTTATCCTCCCAAGGCTCAGAGAAAATCACAGAAGAGGGCAAAGATACATGATAAGAGCCAGAGTTGGGGGAGGACTGCTTTGAAACTGTCTTCTGGGTGTGATTAGCATCATCACAACAGCCGGGGCTGCCTGTATAAAACCTGCACAAAATCAAGTTAGCATTGGTGTTGAACGTATTTGCAAGACCTCCACCCCTACCTGAATACTACTGGTAGGTGGTGGCCACTGGGTGATGCAGAATCAGTATTTTTTCAGGAGTGTGACTCTTCTGGATGGCCCATGGTCCAATGGGTGGCCATACACCCATGTGTATACATGCAGCACTAGCTAGACTCTGACTTATGAACATGATATAAAGTTTGGAGGAGAATGTGATGGGTGGCAGTCTGGGAAAAGATAGAAGGGGTAGTGAATAAGCAGTGGTAAATTTTTTGCTAAGTGTTAACTCAGGTGTACTTTTTATTTTACTACACTACTACTTATTAAAAGAAAACATGATCAGATCAGATCAGTCTTTACTTGCCTCAACCTTTGTATGTATATGTGTATGTATTTCACAAGGCACTGTATAGATAAGTATAGTTCATGATTCTCAAGAATAGATGATTTTTAAACATCTTTTGCTATATTGGCCAAACTCAGAATTCTCCATGGGTGGTTTAGATTTTCCTTTTTTGTAGACATATAAGGGTATGTGTGTGTGTGTGTGTGTGTGTGTGTGTGTGTGTGTGTGTGTGTGTGTTTGCTGGTGAAATTCTCTCTCAAAGCTGAAAATCTAAAATTTAAAAAAAAGAAAAACAACAGGATGTACTCATCTGGGATGAAGGACACAAAGGACGCAGCTGCAGAGGCTAGCTATCATTTAGTATATTTATGGGAACTGTCCTTGAAACAATATATGAATCAAGAAATAGGAAGCTACTCTTTGATAGTAAAATCAAAGTGACACTCTTAGCTACCTGGGTGTTAAGTGACAAACTTAGAGATCTCTTACAATAGTATGAACACAATTAAGTCCACATGATTGGAAGAAATAATAAAACAATTAAACATGAAAGGCAAACTTGTATAAACAGACCCAGGTAAACTTGGGGAAATTTTAATGAAAGTCTAGTACTGAAATCTCACTACTCTTTGCCTTGTAAGGACAATCATTGGTCAAGTTCCTAGATGGGAGGGAAAATTATATTCTGATGTTGAACTGGATTTTGAAGTGGGGATGGGGTGGCTGGTGGGTCTGGGGAGTTTACAGTTACCAGCTGCATGAGTCATGCCACTTAAAAGACTTTTTTTTTTTTTTTTTTTTTTTTTTTGTGCTCCCAACTCTACAGCCAGGACATTCCATCATTATTTCTTTGCTTCGTTCCCTTGTATTTGTTTATTTATTTGAATGTGCCTTAGGCTGCTCAGCTACTCCACTGGCCTTGAACTTGTTGTCTTGGTGTCTCACCTTTCAAGTGCAGATATTGCAGGGTTTAATTGTTTGAGATTATAATTGAATAGTTTTCCTCTTTCCTCCTTCCCTTTCCTCCCTCCAACTCCCTACTTTTCTTTCTTTCAAATTCATGGGCATTGTGTGTGTGTGTGTGTGTGTGTGTGTGTGTGTGTGTGTGTGTGCATTTGTGTATATTCCTAAATATATAAATACAACCTGCCTCAGTCTGTATGATGTTACTTATATGTTTTTAGACCTACCCATTTGGTATTAGATAACCAAATAGCATGTCCTTCCCTGGGAAGACTATTTCTCCAGCTTTCAGCATTTCTTAGTTGCCTGTAGTTCTTTGTTTAGAATTGAAGACATGGGCACCTTCTATCTTCCATGTTAGCATGACTATTAATGTCTTCCTTGTAGTTTCTTTAAAGAGCACAAAGTGAGTCAGAGTGATGGCTCAGCTGATAAAGACTTTGTTGCTAAAACCTGAGAACCAGAGTTCAGATCTGGAGCACCCATGAATGGTGTTGCTTGTATTGGTTACCCCAGCACTATAAGTTCAAAGAGAGGTGTATCACTGGCATGTAGTCCAGACATATCAGTGAGCTCCAGACTTAGTGAAAGAGCCTGTTTAAAGAGTACAGCAAAGAGCAACTGAATAACGTAACCTATGTCTATTTTAGACCTACACACACATACACAAGCATGTGAATATTTATATGCCACTACACACACACACACACACACACACACACACACACACACACAGTGGGTGATGTAACATTAGAGAAAGCCTGGAGGAAGGCAGAAGGAGAAGAACCTTTATTTCCATGAGCACATCAAATGAGTGGGGCTGTTTCAGAGCAGGGCAAGAGGGTGCAAAGAAGATTTAATTCCTGAAAAATCAGTGGTGAACAGGAGTAGCTGACATGTGGGGAGAAAGCAAATATGTATTTTGACTGGTGCATCTCATTTGATCTCAACAACAACTATACAGCTGGTTTATTTATTGTATTGCTGAGAAAACTGGGGCTTAAAAAACTGAATAAGTTGTGATTAATTTTATTTTTTGTGTTCTCTTTTATAATATTAATTTCAATATTTTGGGTGTAAAAGTAAGAAGCAAGTATAAATAATATTGTGTCTATAATAATTTAAACTTATCCAGTTAAAATAGAAGAAGTATAAGGAAATGATGATGATGGTGGTCATTGACAGAAAGAGTCCTCTTCTCCTTATTATTATTTCTCCATGCTTCCTATAAGGCACAGTTACTTTTATAACATAATCACCACCACCATCATCAGCATCATCACCAAAGGAAGTGTGTTACTTTAGAACAGAAAGCTGCTTCTGTTTTGTTTCCTGGGCTTTCAACATTTTTTTTTTTTTTTTAGCAAAGCAGAGGTATTTTAAACACTTTATAGAAGGAACAATTGGCATTTTAAAGACTGGGTTAGTCAGATAAAACTATAATAAAAATTAACAGAATCTCTGAAGCTTCTGTTAGGACTGGGACAGACTGTTTTTCTACTCCTTATACTGTAGCACGTGAGAAAGAGCTAAGTGGTACCACTGAAAACAAAACCAGCAGCCTGAACTGTAAAATATTGCATATCTCTATAGCCCAGGCAAAATAAATATTTAAAATGAATGTGCTTATTGATAGTACAGAGTTTTACCAAAAGGGTGAGAGTTCTACCAAAAAGGGCTTCAGTGCTTCTAAACATTTTAAAAACTCAATCAATTGTGCAGACATACACAGTCAATGATAGATATGGCTTCTCTTCATAATGCTGAACATGGGACTGAATTCACTGAGAAATCTTGGGGCTTTGTGTAAGTAGAGTTGAAATGTAACAATTCCTATCATTTAAACCCTATATTCTCAGAGCCAAACCACCCACTATAAAACAAAAGACTGATTCTAGCAGGCAATCCCTTTACACAGTTTCTAGCCACAGAGAGGAGTAACACTGAATTTAATTTATCTCAATTCAAGTAGTTTACTAAAATGTGATCAAGTCTTTCAGTAATAGAAAAAGTTTCGATATAGATTTTTTACATTGGAGATACAAGTAAAAACTGAGCAAGCAAAGAAAGCACCACATTTGTCCTTCACAGAAAAATGATCTTTCTTTTATTTTCTTTTAAAAAGTAGCCCTCTAAGCTGTTTTATTTTATTTAGTATTTGGCTAGAAATGTTTGGCCCAGATAAGTATTTATTAAAATGTAAATTACACTTGCCTAAAAGAAAAAAATCAGAGAGAAGTATTAAAATAAAAGTCCTTGGGTTATAGGACATGGAGATTTGAACCTTATGAAGAATTTAAAAGTTTTTTTAGAAAAGGAAAAGGCTAGAACATAGGGTCATTAAGTTTGGAACATACTTGCGTTATTCACAACTGTGATCCCATTCCCTGGGGCTGCCACTGTCCACCCAAATGTGAGCCTGCTACCATATAGAATGGTCCTCTTCTCATCCCTTGAGCCCCATATGTTCATTTTGCTTTAAATTCTTCCTATTGAGGCTCTTATTACTTTATGCTTGTATCATCTCCAAGTGCTCTCATGGTCTGTCTGTCTTTCTGTCATCCATCTCTCAACCTTCAAGTCTTCCTTATCCAGAATTGTCAGTTTTGCATCCCTAAGCCTTGCTCTCATATGTTCCTCAATCACATTCTTTGAAAGGATTGTGAACATGTGACATAATTAGCAATCGAAAGCACATTGTTAATGCTGATAGGTGCTAATGAATATAATTGAAAGAAAGGCTATTAGGCCAGACAAACAAGCTCTCTAAAAAAAATTACAACAAGAATAAATATGTGAATATAAAGAACAAATTTTCTAATTGATCTGCCTTGCTGCTGATATTAACTTATGTTTGGTCTTGAATTGAGATGTGCATATTCTTTATTGTCTTATTGTATTTGTTAATTTTTGTCTTGTCAGATAGCCAAGGTATCTCTCTCCATTTCCATGAATTAAGCTTTGGGTAATGGCCAGCTACACCTTATATTAGATAGCAATGATGACTATCTACAGACTGGGTAGTAGTTACGTGCTCCCTTCTGTCTTCAAAATAAATGTCATGTGAATCAAGTATCACATATCATTTAAAATGCTGCATGCATTCTCCTTAGTTACAGATCACCCATCATTGCAAACATCTTCACTTTTATGAGTTTATTTTGCTATATGTATGTATACATATGTGCATATTTATCTAGTCATAATTCAGAACATATTAGGTAACCTAGAGTTTAAGAAGTAATAGTATGGATGGTCCACATACATGCTTTTGAAAGCACACTCAGTTTTCTACCTACGTAAATAGAATTAACTGTTTTCCTCGCAGAAAATAACAAGAAAATTCAAGTGATTTGAAATAAACAATATTGTTGATTTCATGATTTCTCTTTTCATTATGAAAATAAATATTTTCTATGTATTTATTATATTCAATAGAGAAGAAAAAAGTATTGAGAGCTAGGTTTGAAAGTATCTAAGAACAGTTGTGCAGATACAAGCAGATAAGGATATGGCATAAAACCTCTTATTTTTTACATTATCTTATAAATGAGACATTTTAGTCACTAACAAAACCATCATTCTACTGCAGCCACAAGTGCTTTTAGGTTATTGGGAAGCATAAAAGAGTTCTAGTTATGCTGAATAGAAAACCTACACTAAAAATTATTTATAACTGATTCAGCTTGATGTTGGTCATTCTTTTGAAATTCACCCCCCCCCCCCCGCCACTCTGGTGAGGAAAATGTATCTCCAGCTTCTGCATGTTAGAATAACTTGAAGAGAGAAAAGGATTAGAGAATCATTTCTCACCACACTCAACCAAATAAAGTTGATTACCTGTCTTTTGCGGAATCAGTTGTGAGTAACTATAGACTGCAAGAAAAGTTTCAGTATTTTGACTCACTAATCTATTCTCAAATTCTCTTGATAACTGTGTGGTACTATTCCAGAAAGGTAATTCTTTGTCATGCAACAGAATTTCCCCTACAGAGGCCAGGAGTTTTCTAAATGTTCAGACAACAGTTTTAAAGAGGCACAAGTGTTTTAAAGCAAGATTTCTGGGTTTCTATCTACAGTCCCCTATATCTTAACAGAGAAGTTCCTCCTATTAAAGGTCTATCAAATCCCTCCATTTATTTTTAGATCTTCAGTTAATCCAGAGATGTGTTTAATATGCAAAGCAGAAGCTTACACGGTAAAAGATTTGCATGATTGTATTTTGGTTTTGCCATCAGCTAAGTAGGACAAAGTTGATTCCATCTCACAAAAACTCTATTCCACATTTGCTCTCTTGACTTGGAAGTTCAGCTTTGCTTACCTGCTTCCTGGAAGATACAGTGCTGTTGAAACATCTGTTAGTGGCATTTAAATTCGAACTCTTGTTCTGATGGGTTGAGTCATTTTTCCATGTCTTAGAATTTTCTTTCGGGTCTGAAGGAATGGGGTTTAAGAAGAGGATTCTAGCTATAAATCCATACAGCACAGTGGCTAGGATCATGGGCACAACATAAAAGACACCAAAGTCCATTAAGTAAATAGGTGAGTAGTAATTCCTGGAGATCTTGTAGCCACAGGATACCACAATAGCATCTTTGTAGGTGTTAATATTGAGATCCAGCAGGAAGAACCAGAGCATACAATAAATTGATGTAAAGGCCCAGACAAAGATAATGATCTTTTTGGCTCTGGAAAATGTGCAGAGAAACTGGGCTTTGATGGGGTGACAGATTGCTATGTACCTCTCAATGGTAAAGGCTGTTATTGAACATGAGGATGCATTAATTCCTAAGTACTGGAGATAAGTAATGCAGAGGCATCCGACATAGCCATAGACCCAGGAACCATAGATGCTGTCAGTTATATTGGGGAGGCCTGCAGCTACCAGAACCATGAGATCTGCCACGGCCAGACTCACCAGGTAGCAGTTTGTAGGGGTTCTCATGTGCTTGGTTCTCATGACCACCAGGACTACCATTATGTTGCCCACGATGCCCAGTCCACAGATAATGAGCACAAGTAAGATAGTGACCACCTGGTACTCGAGGGCCACTGCTGTTTGTGGCTGCAGCTCAGTTTGGTTCAGTTCACTGACTGTTTCATTCTCCATCTTCAGTGGCTTGAAGTTTCTCAGACACAGAGACACTTTAAAACATCTTTCCAGCCTTCACCTTAATTGCAGCAATTCTTTCCCCTGTGAAAAGTCACATACATGCTTACTCCCAATGTCACCACTGCAAGAAAGCCACACTCACAGGCAATTCATGTTCTCTCCTTACACCCTTGGGTTTCTATGTTTTCCTTCTCAAAACTCTCTATTTTTTTTCAGTTCTAGGCAAAATAAAGTAATTGTTCTGACCACATCGTGTTAAGAACGAAGAGTTAACTCCCTCTTCACAGGGAAAAATGCTTAAGGAAAGACAAATAGAAAAGGCTATTGCTTTAAGACTGGGTCCAGGTGGGAAAACAAAAACAACGAACAATTCTAAACTAAAAAAGTGCTAGCTAAAAAATAAATACAAAGAAGCCTCTGAGATGCTTCGGAAAAGTACAATGAAGAAGAAAAAGGTACCAGTGGAAAAAGCCAAAGGTCTCAATGGTCAAGCCGGTAGGAATTTAGCTATTGCCTCTGGTTCTCTGGAGTGATATAACATTGGTATAAAATAGCAAGCCTTTGCCCCTAACTTCCCCATTCCCCCAACATCCAGCCTCCATAGAAGACAGTTTCTTCTCTTACCTTTTCACTCTGTCACACTGCCTGCTTCTCTGGGTAGATGAAGTGGTAATAGGTCCAAGTTTCCAATTCTGAAGAAAATCTTGTCTGTCTGACAGGGAGATCACTTAGCAGAGACTCAGCCTTCAGAGCGGCAGTTCCTCTAAACCCTCGCAGCCCTTTTCAACTCATGACAGACCATGCAGCCGCAGTAACAGAAGCAGCAGCAGGCGCAGCCGGGAGGCTGTCAAATCATAGATCGTCCCTTAATGAGAGCTCTCTCTCTCTCTCTCTCTCTCTCTCTCTCTCTCTCTCTCTCTCTCACACACACACACACACACACACACACGCATGCACGCATACTCTCTCTCTCTCTCTCTCTCTGTCTCTCTCTCTCTCTCTGCATATGCATTTACAAGTGCCAGCAGCCCTGATTGATTCATAATCTTCTATTGAAGAATTTACTTTAAGCATGTGGCTGGTAGAGTGCTCAATGTGGAAGGCTCATCACAGGTAAAGGATCTAGAAGCAGTCGATCTTGTAGGTAATGATGCTGTAAGTTCTGCAAAAACTCTTGTGCCTGAGCTGCTCTGAAATATATTTTTACTTCTTGCTTGACAGGATTTTAGGAGGTAGCAAACCCTTCTAGGCAAATACCTTGAAGCCTGCAATAGCTGTCTGCAATGAAATGAACTTCTCTTTCTGCTATGGAAATCCTTGGACTGTTTCTCCAGTAAACCAGTAAAACTGGTTCCCTCCTTTCAAGTTATATGAATGAAACATAAGTTAAAATCAACTTTAATCCATTTCATTGAGCTCCTGAGGCTCAAATGGAAGTATTATTTTTTTAAAAAATGACTTGAAGACTGGGTGTCGTGGGACATGCTTTCAATCTCAGCAGTCAGGAATCAGGAGGACTGTGAGTTTGAAGCCAGTTTGGGCTACATATCATGATGTTGTCTCATAAATAAATACAAATTAACAGACAGAATGATCCAACCTAAAGCCACCTGTGGAAACTTGCAGAACTCGGAGATTTTCTGCTTGCTCCAGGTACCTTCAGCCCTTATGTTGTCACCTGAAATGTCAACAACAGGAGCTATCCACAAAAGCTTTATCTCTATATGTTTCTAGGAGGAATAATTGTCTAGTGGAAGTCTCGCCCAGACTCATTTAGTTCCAACTGCTTGTGATGAAATTTGTTATGGACTTGATGTTGTTTTTTTAGAAAAGCACACAGCAGCTTGATTCTCAGCTCTCTAAAGTCACCTGTGGTAAGTCTATAACATGGCTCTTCTCTGAACACTAACCTCAATTATTAACATTAACCAACTGTTAATGTCTCTGTGCTTTTATTGGACCAGGTTACAATGAAAAATAGACTGTAGTTGAACTCCTACCATGCTGTACCAATTCTATATTTTAAAAGATGGGATGCTCTTCAGAAGATGAGTCTATTTTAGTCAGGACCACGAGGGCTTCAGAACTGTGCCCAAAGCCAAGTAAAAAAGAGATTGAAGCAAAGCTCAGAGTCATAGTGAATGACCTCTATACAATGACTCATGGAGGAACTCCTTAGTACTCATTTTGTTTTTTTAACCCAAATCACTGTTTTTACAAATTAATGCCCCAGAAGGCTTCAGGTGTGTATTGTTTGGCCTGCACAGGACAAGCTCAAGTGTGATTTAAAATAGATTATTTTTACCATTAAAAATTTAGAAATTGCATATTGAAATCAGAATTCTTTTCATATAAACATTCAAAGAGTCTGACCCCGTTGGCCTACAGTCCTGCATGGAGGTTTAACTGAGGACAAGTGGTGACTGTGAGTGACAAGTTGTCAGAGTCCTTGACATAGGATGTGATCTCTCCCAGTTTCTATATACCACATCACCTTCCACATGCCTGTTACACAAGTCAGCTTTTTTCTGTAATATACATGCGTGATGACCTCTGTCAGTGTCGGTCGGAGGTTTAGCATCTGAATTATTCCTGAACTCGGAGAAAGGCAAGGAAAGAAACAGTAAAGTATATGTTTATTTCATATTTTTTTTGCCTGAATTTTAGTTTACCCCTTCAACTGCTGTAACAGATTGACCCTTTCTGTCTGGCCTGGAGGACAGGGCAGATATTACTCTGAATGGTTTCTTTCTTGCTTGTTAATAAGGGTAAAAATGCTTTCCTTAGGGGAGGCATTGTCTCCCTACTCTATCCTCACTTTAGCACTTCAAATTAAAATCTTTCTTCATAAAGCCCACCCTCTCTTCTCATTCTCCCAAGGCTTTTATTCAGTCTTCAGATCCCATAGGTGGTGTGGTGTGACTACTGTGCTGTACATCTTCACTATAATGTGAGAATTTGCAGGCTGGCAAGTCAGCTGTTTCAGTTCCACCTCCATGACAAATCTTTTCTATTGGCATTATTCAGTATTCAGTAGTTCTATTCTGAATAACTTCTCTGAACTTCTGTTTATTCTTTTAACAGATAGCCATCAAGTTCCTGTGCTGGATGTGCTGGATGGTTAGTGAGTGAACATCACATTTTACCTTCAAATTGCTCACAGTTATTGGGAGAAACAGACTTTGGAACATGTTACATGAGTTGTACACTGAAAATGGACATTCAGGGGGTTTAGTAATGAAATGAAGGTGCTAGTGAGTGGCTGTACTGTGGTCAGAGGGACCAGGTTGAGCTCTCACAGACATGGTAACATCTGAGAACAGTCTTGAAGAAAAGCACAGGGGACAAGAGATGACATTTTGATGATACTGAGATATGTAAGGCTGTGTAACATGTCAAGGATTTCCTGGGGTTGGGAAAGATACCAATTGCCTATTTGATCTAGAGGAGTTGCATTGTGATGAGACAGACATTGGGTAACTACCAGGTACAGTGTTTAATGAGGGATCTTCCCTGGGCTATGTATGACTCACATTATCCTCGAGGCCTCTTCCTTTCCCTCTTAACTTGTTCTTACAGTCTGGAAAAAGTTTTTTACACTCCAGACTTCACCCTCAAACTTGTCAGATCACTATGTTTCTACATGTTTTCAATCAATTTCCTGCTCCTTACAATATACATTTTAACTAATGTGATTTTGTAAAGGTTGATATTTATAAACTTTAATCAGCTAATATATATTTTATATTTGTAACAAATAACACAAAAACAAGGTAAAATGATAGCAAACCACATATTTGCCTCATGGAAATGGTGTCTGACAGCCCATGGGTGGCCCAATATTCATAGAAGGTGCGTGTGGTGAAAGCTTGTTGGGAGTGGTTATGACAAGCAAAGGCATTTTATTTAAAGGAGGCAAGCAAAACCTGCCACATTCAGCAGTATTGTACTTTAGCTAATCAAAGATCACTTTAATAGTGGAAATAATAAAATGCTAGTGTAACACAAATAACACTAAAAGCAAGATACTTCTGGGATACCTGGTTGTACTTTTCCCTTAAGACTTTCAGTCTCCTAGGAAAGCCTCTAGGACAGTTGGCAGAGAAGTGTGGTGAGTGAAGTAAGAGACCACATTAAGGTGATTTCTCACCTGCAGTGTGGAGGTTTGTGTCGCCATCCATTCATGCTGGTGAAGTGCTCACTATCGAGTGCCAGCTATTTGGTAGGCTATATGCCAGCCCCTGCAATGACAAGCATAAATATAGAAAGCACAGAGGAGTTCCTATCCTGGCATGGGTGACTTAACATAAAATGCCAAATATAATGCAAAGTGTCTGCTGCTGTCATTGAGGTGTGTGCACACATTCAAGTGAGTACAAAAACAGACATGAATGATATATAGTAGATTTCCGAGACCAGGCAGAAGCCAACAGGACACAGACATAGAAGGGGATAAAAGTCAATAGACAGCTGGAAAAAGAGCCTTTGACCAATCTGCTGGCTTATAAGGAAGAATCCACACAAAGCAAATCCTCAGAAGAGAACAATGAGTGCCTAGTCTTTCTTTGAGTGGATCCTGTGGTGAGTTCTACTCCAAAGCCCAGGCAGAGGCTGAATCTTCCCTGGGACTAAGGCTTGATTACACAGGCCTGTGCTCACTGAATGACTCTTGACTTCCATCCTAGTTCATTTACTGCCTGTGTGGCTGAAAAGTCATTTAATTTCTCTGTGCCTTGAGTTCCTCACATGTAAAACAGTATTAGTAAAAGTAGTCATCTCTAAAGGTTGCATTGTTTTTTTTTTGTAACATTAAGTGAAAAGATATGAGTAGAAATTACTAGAACTATACCTGCAAAAATGTTGTGTTTAAAAACTTAGCAATTGCTAAAATTCAAATAGAAATAAAGACTTTCTGATTGTACTGATCTTTTGGATTTAGGATTCTGAAATACTTCTCAGTTTATTGGTATGTACAGGGCCAACTGCTGGAAGCTGAGTGCTCATTTGTATTATAGAGAATAGAACTCAAGTGTTATAATTTACATCCTTTTTTGATGAAAATATTGTTGAAATAAAGGGCTAGGCTTATTGATCCTTCTGAGTAAAATTGTATAGTCTTTCCATTCTAAAAGAAAACAATTCATTTTCACTTGAACTAGCAAAAGTGGATACATAAAATGATGCTCATATTGACCAGTAATATCATCAAATACTGGGCTGTGAAACCAATATACCATGAGAAATTTGTTTTAATTGCAGATGACATGATTAAGTGTTATTTCATAAGCACTTAGCTTTGTTTATGTATATAAATAATAATAGAATAGTTAAATTGATCATAACTCTTGACACTATTCTAAGAACTTGATATATGATTATTCAGTTAGTTCATATAGCAACATCAAGAGATAGATCTTATTACTAACATAAACTTGCAAATGAGGAAACCAAGAGTTTGAAAACTTCTTCAAGGACACAGTCAATGCTATGGAGGAAGGCTGGCTCTAGAAGTTAGGAAAGACATAAGGGTAATATATGTGGCATACCTCACTGTGAGTCTGCAGCATAAGCGTTTGTCTGAAAGATACTACCAGGGAGGGAAGATGAGCAGATCCATTACCCCCAGCCTTCCTAGGCAGGGACACTACCTCTGCAGATAGTCAACAGTCTTGGCAAGAACGTTTAGTGTCAGTGTTCAGGTTACTTCTGGGTCTTAGCCAAATGATCTAATCAATTTAAGAATGAAAAAAGGAATAAAAGTGCATATAAATTAATAAAATTTCAAAGTCTTGAAGGGCATGCTTTTAGGGACTTCTAGGATGTGCCAACTTTAAAAATTCAATATCATTTACAAAATATTTTAGGCAATAAATATTACATGCCTCTACATATTCCTTGGACTTTAGGTAACAATGACAAATGAAATGAAGCCCTTCATGTTCAAGTAATGGATTGTCCTATGGGAGAAGAAACCAAACACAAAATAGGGGTTAGAGTAATACCTTAAGTGTGGTGATGAGAGTATAAGAAATTATTCAAGCTCTTCAAACACAACAGTGACCACTATTGTGGCCTGCAGGGTCAGAAAACCTCATGGGTTATCTTAAAGCTTGAGCTCAATCTTGAGGATAGAAAGAGGAGAGGTATATCTTTATGTTGAGGAAAGACTGTGTGCAGTAAAGGGAAGGAATGGGAAGGCAGATCACAGCTGGTTCCAATCTACTCATCGTACATCATGTTTCTCAATGCCGAGAATGTCATTGGAAGTAATTATTTGATATTTCCTATGTTTTCATAAGTGAAGAAAGGCTGAACCTTAACAAAGTAGATGTTTGCTTTCTCTTTTTGGATATACAATTGGATGATATTGAGGCAGGGAAAAAGGAAGTGTCCCCAATATCGTTACTATTCTTAATAAATCCTCCATGAAATAGCTTACCTAAAGGTCCTGTACACTTCAAAGGCTGAAGCACATTCTATTGATTAATCTACTGTCTTTCAAGAGAGATGCCATGGGCAGCAACTTTAAAGTTGCCTCACTTGTCTCAATTTGATTATGTCAAGTGTTTACCACTTCCTCCTGGGAAGAACAAGCCCTGGGAAGATTGTCTCCTCCTTCTAGACACAGGTTTCTAACAACGTGTCTCAGTAAGCAAGAAAACACCTGACAATAGTATGCTTCATAGTGATCCAGTGACTTTAAAACAAATGGCCCCAGCTTTGGAAGAACAAGGGAGATAGGTGATCTTATTGATTATGAAAAGTATTTGAGTCTTCCCCCAAATATTGAGGAGACAGTGAGATGGCAGTTGGAGTACAAGCCTGAGGATCTGAGTTTGATACCCAAATCCTTCAAAGTGGTAGGAGAGAATATTAACACCTGCATATCTTCATTTGACTTCCTCATGCACGTGCCTGCTCTGCCCACACCCTTCCACACACACACATAAACACACACATGCATACACACATACACACATACACACACACACACACACACACACTAAAATAAAACCTTTAGTACCGTATAAATCAGACAGCTCTGAGATATTTCCTTCCATTCTCTGTGTCTTCGTTTTCTTATTTGTGAAATGAGGGTTAGAATGAGTGACATGTTCTGCTTTTAATGTTGGATCTTAAGATCATTCCATGCTCTGCTGGAGAGTCACAAAAGGTTCTGGAGGCTCGGAGTCATGCCATAGCATCTCTCCCAGCTCATTATTTCAAGGAAACCAATGTGGATGTTAGTTTCTTCGCTTGACAGACAAAGCTTTATTTTGATCTTAGACTGTGAAGGTGGACCTGCTGTGTGTGCACCTGGGTTTTCATCACATCTGTAAAACTTTGCTGCTTATATTTACTGGATGCCTACAAGGCTGCTGTTTGTGACCTCTTCTGTGTTGTCTCTTTTGTGCTCCTTTACTTCCATTGTCGATAACTCTCAGCCTCTTATGCATACGAGGCTTAATGCCACTGGCTGGTGTTTATGAAGACTAAGAGTTATAAAAGAAATAGATAAAAATCATACATTGATGTCAAAGAGCCAAGCATGGGACTGTTGAATCTCTGTAAATACATAGACACATCTCTTGAGGGTAGAGAGATACCTCTTACTTGCAGTCATCATAATATCTCCCCATTTATTTTCCATTTTTATGTATACATATTAATCTAAGAGAAAAAAATCACCAGAGTTCTACAATCTAAATATGTATATTTTATGGTCCTTTTGTTATAAGTTCACACCTTTTATCTGTTATCCACTTAATTGTGGTTTAGGAAATGCTGGATCCTGCTCTGGCTGTTGCTATAGTGATTCCTGAGAGACAAAAGCCAGGCATGAAGTATTCAGGTGAAATTTTTACCAAACTAATGTTTAAATTAAATGTGGCTTTTACTTTATTTATTAAAACATTTGAAATCTGGTCATTTGGGAAAATGAAGCACTACTTTCCCAATTACTTTGCCTTCTCTTTGATTACTTTTTAATGTACATCTGTGTCTTTAGCAAGAGTGACACACCTACATTGGTTCATTCTCTGTTGAGAATGGCTGGGCCACAGAAAAGGCACTGGTTGATCAGCTCAGGGCTCTTGGTTTTCCGAGTAACAATTCAAACTCTAATTCCTTGATAGGAGCAATCTAACAGAAAGAGTCTGCAATGTGGTTTCACCTCTGTTCATCCTAGAACACGGGCCAAGATAGTGAGTGTGTGTGTGTGTGTGTGTGTGTGTGTGTGTGTGTGTGTGTGTGTGTTATATAACTGTGTGCACTGTGCACACCTGTGTATATGTATATGGATCTCAGAAGAGGATATTGGGTGTCTTTTCTCTATCACTTTCTGACTTATTAATTTGATATAGGGTCTCTCACAGAATCTGGAGCTAGTATGGCAGCAAGCAAGCTCCAAACCTCCTGTCTTCACTCTTCACTTGGTAGCACAGAAATTACAGGTACATTTATGTCTATGCTTGGTATTTTATGTAGGTGCTGGGATGAAAACCCAGTTCTGCACACTTGCATTACAAACACTCTTACCAATGAGCTACCTCTTCAGAATCTGCCTCCAGACATCTTTTAATTAGAACTAATTACGCTTGTGGAAAACCACTTTGTAATTCTTTTTTTTTTTTTTTACAATTTTTCCCTTTCCGTTGCTGGTGGTCTCTGTTTACATCTCTACTTACACATTTCTACCCAAGCTAATCTACTGGTGGTGTGTAACAGATTTTCTTTGTTGTGTCCAGTTCAAGAGAAAGATGTAAACCTGAAAGAGATGGAAATAGCTGGGTTGGAGGATTGGCTTGGACACTGTAGGTAACTAGATCATTACATGGGGACAGGGAATTTGTTTTTATTTATTTAAATGTCTTTGTGTGTGAATATACATGTGCACTTGGGCTTGAAGGAGGTCAGAAAAGAGTGTCAGGCTCTCTGGAACTGGAGTCACAGGCAGTTGTGTGCAGCTCTGTGTGGATGCCGGAACCAAACCCAGGTCCTCTGCAAAAGCACCAAGTCCACTTAACTACTAAGCTGCAGCTCTAAGCCAGGAACAGGGATTTTAGGTCCTCTGCATTTCTTTTGCTCAGTACTTCATGGACTAGGTGCTGTGATTTTTTCCTATGATGATCTAGGGAAGAAAATTTGAGGGACTTTTCCAGCTGCAAAATCACCTGTTGTAGTGACTTAGTACTCAAAAGCAGTCTTAAACAATGCATATATGAATAAAGTTAGCTGTGTGTAAATAAAATTATGCAATAGCAATGACTTTAAAAACTTTATGTGATTTTCATACGTTATATAATGCTCTTCTTTTTGAAACCCCCCATTCATACTTCATGGACATTTGAAATAGAAGAGGTGCTGTGTCTAGAAAGCAGTGGTTTATAGACTTGGATAGCATGTTAAGAAAGTGGGATTTGGGTGGTTTCATAATAGCTCTTTTTTGAGTTCTGGATTATTTTTTCCTATCCAATTTACCTTATGCAGTTAATCCATGTCATCGTCTCCTAATGTGTACAATGAAGTTGGTAACAATACAAAACCAAAGAAATTTTTTGAGGGTTAAATAAGGGAATATGTACTGCTTAGAGTTGTTCTTCACAAGATGTGCTAAGTCAGATGAGCAATTGTGAGTCACAGATAGGCCTCTGTGCAATATGGGAGATGTGTGATCATTATGACTAACTGAACTAAGAAGGCATGATGTCTCAGGAAAGAGCATATACAGTCTAGAGTTAGGATCTTCCCACACTTTCTCTTTTCTGAACTCAACAGAGCATCACAAGCCTCTTTTTGTCCAGCGGCCTCTGCCCACCTGCTCCTGGCCACCCTCAATGGACCACTTACAATGAATGATTCTCCAATGAAACAGATGCTAGTTCTCTGCATTCTGGCACCTTCTGTCACGCAAAATTTAATCATTTTTATTTGCACTCTATTGCAGTTTCTAAGTGTTGACATGGTGCTTTCAGAACTGGTCTCATCGTTTTTTGATCTTATAATGGCCATGTTTTATACCCCATAAATCCAGAGAGGCAGATTTTTGCTGAACATTATGTAGCTGTTGGACAGCAGAGAACTGCCCTCCTAGCTTCACCCATAAAAACAGTTTTTTAAATGATACTTATATTTTCTGTGATTTAACTGCTCCAAGCTATTTCTGACTCCTGTTCCTTTAGGAAAGTTTAGGGATGGGAATTTTGAGATGGGCAGCATAGAAAAGAGTGGATAAATAGTCATGTCCTATTCAGAGGAAGTTTGAAAATACCTAGAGATTTTCCTACTGATGGTCTGCTTTCCCTAAGTTTTTTAAGTTTTTTCCCTAAGTTTCCCTAGGTTTCCTGGGGTTCCAAAACAAAACTTTATTTAATTTTCTCTAAAGGAGTATGCAGGTCTCAAAAAGGAATGTTGTACTAAAACATTTTCTTCAATTTAGGGGCTCCAGACAACAGCTTGTAGAATTTCAAAATGGAAACCACTGCCAGTATTTTTAATTACTTCTTATCAAATATGGCAGATATTTTCTGAGATTGGTTATTTTATAGATTAAGTCATTGAAAAAAATTGAGATGTGTGTGTTTTGGAAGAGAGATTGTAATTAGGTAAATTAGTCATTCATTCAAAGAATGAAAGCCTGAGTTCTGAAGTCAGTTCTATGTATGCCCTTAGAATTTTGTAGCATTGTGAGTTATTGAAGGTCTTCTGCTAGGTTATTTTGCTCCAGTTTCTTACCTAGTTTTCTCTGAGGTAAGAAATGGGGACATTGCATTCACAGCATAGATTTGTAAAAACTGAAAATAATAGATAGAAATCATGATAGTTTGAGAATGGTACCTGGCAAGGAGCAGGAATTTAATATGTTTACTTTTTAATTAGATTTTCATTTCTGTGTCCTCAAAATCCTCAGACCTTGGCTCTTCTCCTTTGTGAGATATGTAATCTTGGGCAAGTTGCTTCCCTTCCTGAGTTATGACTTCTCATCCATGATAGTTGGATAATAATAGCACCTTTGTAGTGGCACTAAGGTGAGAAGAAAATGTGATAACACATTTAATGTAGTTAAATCCAATTATTCAGTAACTGTTCCTTTTCATTGCTGATATCATTACATATGTGATTTTCGAGGGACAAGTTAGGCATATTTTAAAACAATTTCTACTCACAAACTGATAAGAACATAGGTAATTGTCATGTGATATATACAGTGCTACATTGAAAGTTGATAACTATAATCTGTCTTTTCCCTTAAAGCCAGTATCTTCAGGGTACTTTTGGTTTGTACATAGACCTATGTACATTCTGACCAAAAACAGAAGGCAAGCAAACTTCACTGCAGCAGGAAGCTGGGAAGTCCAGAGGAAAGTGAATATAGTCAGTCATGCCTGTGTTTGCTCCTCTGGTAATTACTAATAATGATCCTGTTATGGCTAGACTATAAAATTTCCAAAGAGTATTATGTTTTTGAACATAGATGTCTTGATGGCACCTCTGAAATCAGGAACCAAGTGCTTTCTTCCTCCAGTTGGTTGTTTATATAGACATTCTGTCACAGTCATGAGAAAGTAACTAATGTAGAGTCTCAGCATCTCCAAGACACCAATGCATCTTATAAAGTGAATTTTATCCTACCTAATTGAATAGCTGTTGGGAGAAAATATGCATTTCATACCTGGCACATGGGAGTTTCATATAAGATTCTGATATTAAAAACTAGGAGTGGAAGAAGTGACTACCACTGCCAAATATATAATACATTTATAAAACAAAACCAATCATTTGTTGATTTCAATAAGGCCTTTTAGACAAAATACTTGGTATTTATGGACAAAAACATTAATGTTACTAGTCAAAATTTAACATTGCTCATTTTAAACTTATGAAGAGTGAAACAATAAGAAAGACTGTTAAAGACATACAATAGTTTTGGTTCACAGAAAAAAAAGATCATTAAAATTGTCATAAGAGTTACATTTTAAAAATACAGTTTATGCCACAAATGATACTGAAGTGATTGGATACTCATTTCCAATGCAGAAGCCAGTTTGCTTAGGACATGGTATGTAAAGGTGTTCCATATCAAGGAAATACAAATTACAGTCACAATGAGATGCCACCCATTAGAATGACCCAAATCCTGAAGTCCAATGTCAGATGGTGGAGAGGCTGTGGAGCAACAAGAATATTCCAGAAACACAAAGTGATAAAAATACAAAGAGTGGCTATATAATTGGTAACAAAAGCAAATGCACTCTTAACATGAATTCAACCACTATACTCCTTGATATTTACTCAAAGGAAGTGCACCTTATCTAGCTATTTAAATTAATATTCTAGAAACAACAAAATTATGAAGGCAGCAAAATAATCAGTGATTGCCAAGGTTGTGCTCTGGGGAGAGATGGATATATAGAAGAGAAGATTTGGGAGCAGTAAATACTACGTATGACCGTAGTGTGGTAGATGTATGGCTTCATATATTTGTCCCAAGTCACAGGCTGTGAAACACCAGGTGTATGCCTGCAGGTGAATTGTGAACTCTGAAAGATGATGCTGTGTTATACAAGTCATCGGTTACAATGATTGTACCACTTGGGGGTGGGAAGGGTGTTGATAAAAGGGGAAGCCACACCTAAGTGTGTCAGAGCCATGCAGGAAGCCTTTGTACTATTTATTTTACAAAATAAATATACTTTATAACATAAAGATCCTGAAACCCTGATAAATGTATAATTAATACATTTGTCAAGTCATCATATAAATACTTTCTGTGCATTATTAAGAGAAATTTACCACCATTTTTTAGTGAAAACACATTTTTTCCTAATAATATGAGATAAGAATTTTGTGGTCCCCAAACTTGGAGAAACTCTGTATTACATAAAGTTGTTTACTGAGTAACATTTCATACCTGTTTATGAAATGTTGACAAAATAAATCAACTACCTCTGAGAAAAGATAGAGTATATAGTATATCCCCATATATTTAAGCATAAAACTCCTTGGTATATGAGTTCTATGGTTTACTTCACTAGAAGGCACTTTGTCAAAGAATGCATTAGCATTCATATAATGCTCATGTGAGTCTGCAGCATTACATCTGACATCGCTGTGGATATTCTGAAGGTCAAAAAATAATGCTATACCAGGCACAATAGTGTTTTCCCATCTCCTGGAACTCAAAGGACTCCTAGAGATTTTTTTCCTTTGAACTGCTTCCAGGGAGTTTATAATAAACATCTTAAAAATCTTTTTAAAGGCAACTTTCTCAAAGCATCAGATTAACACTTTGAAATAGAAAAAAACCCTTACAAATAATGGGAAAAGGGAACAGTGATAGTTGGAATCCATTGCAAATATGTACTCTTCCGTCTTTCATCTCAGATTTGAGAGGGCTTTGTTTGTGCATTAATAAAGATTTCCACTCTATGTGATTCAAGCTTTGGTATAAATTACTTTCATGTATTGCTTATAAGGTGCTTGCAATCAGGAACAGGGGTACCTATATGTCATAGGCAAGGATGTGCTTCCTGACAAACGAATATATTGCTTGAAGAAGAAAAAAATATAGCAATGGCTAGGCTCAGCTGTCAGAACATTCTATCTGTAGGTATGAGTTATAAAGTACTTAAACAGATTGTTAAAAGCCCATATGAGATTTTGTTTTGTGTGTGCAAAAACTTTATGTGAGATAGGGTTTTACTCTCTAGCCATGGCTGGGCATAGAGCTCTCTGTGTAGAACAGGCTGGTTGTGAACTCAGAGACTTTCCTTACTCTGCACCCTAAGTACTGGGATTAAAATAATGTACTAACACTCTCAGATCCATATGAAGTTTTTGAGATTTAGATCTCAAAAATCCTCAAGCAATGTAGAAACATTTCTAGAGTTTATGAAGTGTTTATTTGAGAGGAGCATTTAGTTTTGAAAGGGAGACATGGTTGATTTCCATTCAGGGCTCTGAGTCATGGAGCCAAGGGATCCCTTTTTACCAGGGGTACAGCTAAGTCAGATGTCAGTTCTGTTTTGTTTCATGTTTAGGAATAACCACTTTGTTCCTAATGTGGGCTAAAGATTGATTAATAAATTCAATCTAGCCTACAATTACATGATTTGAAAATTGTTAAAATGACCCAATAACTACTTCTGTTTCTGCCCCCCACCTCTACTTCATTGCATCACACTAAACTTGACCAATCAGGCTGACATATCTCTATGTATAATGGATTATTCAAAAGTAGCAGTTACAGGCAACTAAAAGATAGATTTTACATCACACAGTCCTGGTAGAAATTTAAAGAAGAACTACAGACTGCCTTTTGATTTCTCAGTTACTTTTAATTATGTCACCAAAAAAAAAAAAAGATATTGGTTTAAGAATATGCATTCAGGCATTTCTTTACATCATTGAGAATTTATGCTTTTAATGGATTTAAGTCATTATTTATAATGGTGATGATTTATTATTTTAAAAGCAAGTATACTTGGGTGTTCAGATTTAACTTTATTGTTTATGAATATCTTGGGAGAAAACAATTGACCTCTCATATTCAGATTTATTTGTTCCCTAATACTACATTCCCCCTTTACATAATCCCTCCTTTAGATATTATTGCCTGCACCTACCTGAAGTCCATGCCCAAACTGAGACCTTATTTTATAAAACTATGTTAAGTATTCTAGCTTTGACGTGGGAAAACTGAGCCAAGCAAGTTAGGAAATTAAGCCAGTTACTCAGAGCTGAAGCTGGAACTTGGGTCCTTCCTGAGTTCTAGTTTATCATGTTCTTGGCCTCCCTAGTGACTGTAAAACAGGATGTACAGATGTTGCATGCATTTGAAAAGTATTGCACTGTGTACACATAGCATGCATAGTAATGCACATGGCCAAATGACAGGCTAATTTTGGCAAACTAAATAATGCTAGAGGAAGAAGGTGATCAAAGTAAAGATCTAGTATTCCATTGGTTTGTTAAGGTTCCATTTTGTGTGGCATACCATTCTCAATAATGAAGACAGGACTATGTTGTTAAGTTATGTTGCTATACTATGTTTTTAGGATAGTATAATAAGGAGGATGAATAATTACTTCTAAAGTGATACTTGTAAATGAATGCTGAGTAGCATGGGCTCACAGGCCGATATAAATCATAGTCTGTGGCCACTGTGAGTCACACCTCACTTCTTTGGGTTTTATCAGCTCACAGGATTCTTATCAACTCTGTCTTCCTAGCCACTTTTCCTCTCCCAAGTGGTACAACGCCCTCCAATGAGCCCCTGCATGATTGACCCCTGTACTACCCACAACCTGTTCAAGTCTTGATTGTGTCTTACAGATGGCAACATGCTAGCCTGTACTTCATTTATATTTGTCTCTGAATATTTCCTGAGGTGCTGTGGCTGTAAGTTCTGGCTGGTGGGCATCCTGGGGCCCACTGTGCTCTCATAAACATTCTGCACAGTTTTGCAGCTGTTATCCTTTCATGTCTTTGCCCACAAATTTTCCAAGTCTCTGCTATGGACAGCTTCAGTTTAAAAGTCTGAAGGCTTGGTAACACACTGTAAATGGAGAGTTGCACAATTATTTGCCAACAAAATTAAATGAAGCCACCTGTCCCAATATAAACTGGTGCCGAGGCCACTATTATACTTGACAGTAATTTCGTCTCCAGGAAAGAAAGCAGTATTCATCTTGAGAAGCATGATTTATGTCGAGGGATTTTTTTCCTAGATGCTTTTGCAGGTGTTGCTATCTGCCTCTCAATATTCATTTTCCCCTGAGCATTGTGAACATCTCTGACCAATAATTCCAAGCTCCACAAATATAAGTGCAAGTTGGAAAGCTGAAGTTTGTCTGCAAACTAGGAGGTGAGATCTTTAGATTTTGTCTCTTCCTAGGAAGCAGAAGAGAGACCTGGAGATCTTGCAGCCATCATGGATCATAAAATAGCTGTTAGAAACTGGCTAATCCTACTAATGAAAACCTGGGTCTCTGCTGTTCTTAGAACCATTCTCAATTTCCTACATTTTGATTATTTCATGTGTTATATTTACCATAATAAATGTGTTTCTATTATAGAACATTATGCAACTTACTCTTTCTTTATTTTTCTGCTCTTTTTCTTTTCTGGTTTAATTTTTTATAGTCAAGCTTTATTTTAATCAGGAGAATCCTCTAATGATCCATCAATGAGGTACAGGAGATGGCACCAGGCTTTGTGTCTGCTCTACTTACTTCCCTGCAGGCATCATTATTGTTGTCCCAGTTTGCTCTTAATAATTATACAATACAAGGTAGGAAAGAGTAAGAAGACCAGACTACAATCTTAAAGACAGTTTTATTATCCCACTGACAAAAACTAAATGCTATTCACTATGGTCCTGAATGCATTAAGCAATAGTTCTACAGTTATTGAAGCCAGATTGGATTTTGTTTAAGCAGAAGAAATTTAAATAGTAACACGTTAAGTAGCTAGAAAGAGCAGCAAGTCAGTGACCATTTTTCATTGTGTGGAGAGCAATTTCTCATGGTATAGAATTAGTGAGGCAAGTTGGAGAGGGTGGGAAAGCAGTCACAGCAGACTGGGTGCAACTGAGGCTGCCTTGCCAGAACAGTCACCATGGCTACACAGGATGCCTCAGCTTCCTAGCTGAGGGAGATATTTTCAATTTCAATTATATTGACACCAAACTGTGGAAACCAAATATTTAGCTTGCTAATGAGAGTATTGATATTCTGGTATATGTTTTGAAGAAGAAAACCCATGAAAAGATTAATGAAAACAAAAATTTTATTGGTTCTTGATGCTGAGACCATATTAATGCCATTATCCAAAATCAAAAGGTACTGTGATACCATCTTTTGACTCTAGTAGGTACTAGAATGTGAAAAGCCTTAACATTCAGGTTTGGAAGAGATGGTATTAAAAACTAAGCGCAGTTGAAATCTGGTAGAAACACAATTTGATGACTTTGTACTAAATTGCAAGGCCAGAAAAGAGAACATGTGAAACTTCTATTCATTGACACTCTTGTCTATATGACCATTACTACTTTTGTGATTTTGTGATTTTGATAATCACAAAAGTCTTACTGTGAAAGACAAATGTTTACCATGCTAGTTTATACTCAACTGGCTGCTAATATTGCACAGAGTGAAAGGTACAATCAGTACATTATTAATAAAACCAATCTAGGTCCATTTTCACTGTGCTTCATATCTTAATGATTTGGGATTTAACAACAAATTGGAATATGTTTGTCCAGTATTGGTGATATAAAATAATCAAGTTTTCTAGTTCTTGCTTTGTTTTGTTTTTCAAGATGGGTTTCTCTGTTTTAACTCTGGATGTCCTGGAATTCACTCTGTAGACCAGACTGGTGAACTCACAGACATCCACCTGCTTCTGCCTCCCAAGTGCTGGGATTATGGCATGTACCACCACCACCCAGCAAGTTTTCTAGTTCTTATAGGGACCAGAATTTTTCTTGGATGAGGGACTTTCAATTGCAAAACTTAGAAATCTGCAAGGATAGTGGATAGTGTCACTTTCTATGAACTATTTGTATGACTTTAAAACAAAACAATTGTCAGCCTTAAAAACCATAGAGATATCAAAGTACACAAAGAGGTTAGTGTGCTATTATGTGGGCTGTTACTGAGAGTGAATTAATAAATATATGAGAGTATTTATTATTCCTATTAAAAACTAGAGGAAAAAGACATAAATGTGTGAATTCTCCTTTTCAACTCATTAAAAACACATGATCATAACCCTGGGAGAATGAGCAAGCTTCAAGAAGGGCATTAGTGACCAGTCAGGTTTGAAATATTGTTCAGAGAGAGGTTGGATATTTTCTTGAGAATGTTTAATGAGGTATTACTGAAGCTCATAATAAAATCACCATTTTCCAAAAATCAAATAGAAAATACAGTTAAATTTCTATAATTACGTAAGCCTGGACTTAGAAGAGTCAAATTTATGTTTTCTTCTAAGATCCAACATGAACTGTAAATGTATCTGAGGTAGACATTTTTATAGCTGTTAGATATTTAATCCTAAATACAACTATGTGAAGGAGATTGCTGTTCTTTTTTTATAAAATTATTATTGGAACAAATATGTGAGAGAAACAATTTGAAGAGAGAAACAATTTGAAGAGGAAGGATTTGGACTCATGGTTTCAGTCTAAGGTTGAGTAGATCTATTGTACTGGGCCTAAGACCAGGTATACTATGAGTCTGGGCATGAGGCAGAGACTACTCACTTCATATTGAACATGGAGTAGAAGAGGGCAGGCAGTGCTAGGACAAAATATAGACCTTCAAGGATACTCTCACTCCCCAGTATCCTACTTTCTCTAACTAGGCTCATCTCTGAAAGTTTCCATCACTGTCCAATAATGCCCTCAAATTAGAAATCTATCAGTGGTGGGTTGGGATTGTCACAATCACATGGCCTCTTAGGATTTACCACCTGGAGACTAATGCTTCAAGGCATAAGATTTGGGGAATGTATTTCTTATTCAGACCATAACATTTATTGTCTTCATTTCAAATTATGAAAACTGAGGTATATTTAACATGACAAAATTGAAATGAAAATCCAAGCCAATAGTTGTGATATTCATGTGTTTACCCTCTATGTTTGATGAAGTCAAAAGTGTGAGAGGAACTGGGGTATCTACTGATGTACAGCTCTTCTTTAGTTTTTGATTGTTGACTGGGTGTGGTGGTATGCACTTATAATCCCAGCACTTTGAAAATGAAGACATGAGCTCAAAGTCATCTTTATTTATTTATTTGTTTATTTTGTTTTTTCAAAGTCATCTGTAGCTACATAATGAGTTGAGGAAAGTACGGGCTATATGGGATCCTGTTTCAAAAACAAAAACAACAAAAAAAGAATAAATGTAGCATTTTATATTTTTTCCTGTGAAAATATAATAACTCATGGGAAAGTATGCCACCAGTTGGGTGTTAGGAGTGTAGTTAATAAGTCTTCCAAGTTATGTTTAAAATGGTAATGTGCTTGTGGGTATAGAGTACAAACTACAGGCTTTGGAATGCCATTAACTTGAATTCTTCTTGACTGTGTCATTAGCCAAGTATCTGGCTGTCATTTTTCTGAGAGGGAGGGAGGGAGGGAGGGATGGAGGGAGAGAGAGAGAGAGAGAGAGAGAGAGAGAGAGAGAGAGAGAGAGAGAGAGAGAGAGAGAGAGAGAAAGAGACAGAGAGAGAATTCTAACTTGTAGAAATAGTGGTCAAAGTGGATACCTACATGCAGAAGAATGAAAGCCAAGCCTCATCTTTCATCCTACATGAAATTCAACTATAATTGGGTTAAGGATCTCAATAAAAGAACTGACACCCTAGATATGAAAGAGGAGAAAACAGGGAGTGCTCTTGAAGTTATTGGCATGGGGAAGAACTTTCTGAACAAGACCATGATAGTGGGCCATGAAGACGAACAATGAATACATGGGATCTCATGAATCTAAAAAATTTCTGTACAGTAAAAGACACCATTGCTCAAGTAAGAGGCAGCCTACATACTTTTCCAGCGTATACTGGAAAAGTCTTTACCAGTTACATATCTGAAAAGGATTAGGATTTAGAATATATAAAGAATATTAAATGGGACACTAAACTAAATAGTGAGTCCTCAAAAGATAAGACAAACAACCAAGAAACTCTTAAAAATGTTTAACATCCTTAGCCATCAGGGACTTACGAATTACTTTGAGATTTCATCTAACCCCATTCAGAATGACTAAGATCAAAAACACAAATGATGACAATTGCTGACATGGGTATGAAAAAAGGAGAATACTTATTCACTGCTGGTGGGAATACAAACTGGAGAAACCATTACAGAAATCAGTGGGAAAGTTATTCAGAAAGCTAAAAGTTAATTTACTATATGATCCAGATATATCACTCTTGGGTATACACCTAGAGGATTCCATATTCTACTTAGGCGATATCTCCTCGTTCATGTTCATCACTTTTTATCCCCAATACTCAGATATTGGAAACAGACTGAATGCCCATCATATAATGAATAGGTAATAAAAATGTGATATATTTCCACAATGGGATATTATTTAGCTATTAAGAAAAAAATGAAATTCATAAATAAATGGAGGGTGCTGGTAACAATCACTCTGTGTGAAATAACCAAGACACAGAAAGCAAGAATTACATGTTCCCACATCTGTTGATGTTATATTTGAATCTTCAGATAAGTGTACTTCATTTAGAACATACATAGAGCTCAGAAAATTAATAAGGAGCAATGTGAAGGAACATTCAAAGTAGTTGAGGTAGAATAAACAAGTATAAAGGGAATAATGGAACAGGAAGGTCTAAATTCAGGAAGAGGACCAGCGGGTAGGGAATGAGAGGAAGTATGAGGAGAAAACAATATTAACACATACAGACAGACAGACAGACAGACAGACACACACACACACACACACACACACACACACAGAGCTAAAATGGAGTTACTTTATATATAACAGGGCTAATAACCATACTAGACACAATAGGCTAACAAATACAAAATCCAGTGTAAAGAATGTTTCATGTCTTTTGGAAATGTTGAACAATGATGCCGTATAGACCTTTAATCACTGTAGTTTAATCAATCGCCATTGATCTTCCCTACTCTCCAGAACTTAATGCTAAGACTCCATGGATATAGAATCATAGAATGTGATAAAGTCAAGCTAGTATGGATCTGGAAGTTTTATCTCTACTGGCTAGCTTTCATGTTGCTAGAATGTGAAATGCAAGCTATAGGAGAAGAAAAATAATCACCAATAATATCTAACTATGAAGTCTTAAGACTGCAAGAATGATTGAGAATACTTTCCCATTGGTGTAACAATGGCACTAATGTCATGGGAGTAACAATCCACTTTCTGATTGGATTTAAGTCTCACTCCACAAGATGAAACCCATACCTGGCACAATGGTTGGGTTGAGAACCTATGGATAGTCAGGCCATAGGACATAGGGGAGAATCTACTACTAATATTCTGCTAAATGTACCGATGCTTATTAAACCAACTCCCAATGATTTATCATTATACCCATAGCTCAATGTCTCCTTCAACCCTAATATGAAAAGCATCTATTGCATTAGATTATGATTAATACAGAGATTCCTAACTGGTCAATATGCAAAGAGTAAGAAACAGCAGAATGTTCAACCCAGAGAGAATGTATATTCTTGCCTCATCAAGGCTCAGAGATCATGGTGGAAGCCACAGCAGAAAGAATGAAAGAGCCTGAAATGTTGTATGACTAAAAGAAAACATATTTGAACACAGGAGAGCAGTTGCACATTTGAACTATATGAAATGCACAACAGTTATAGCAGTCTATATAAAACCTGTGCAAATCCTTAGGTAGATGCATATATATTAAAAAATGCTAAGACTGTGGCTTTATTAAAATAGACTATTTATAATACTACTTGTGTTATTAAAAACCTTGCCAGAATATCTGAATTTCAATGATTTCTTAAGATCCAATCGGGAATTATTCCCAATCATGCAGTGCAATAACGCAGAGCTGGCAGAGTTAATGATCTAGTAATTAAGAAAAGATTGAAAAGTTATAAACTAAGCTCTAACAGATAGTACTGAACTCGTGGATTCAAATGAATGTTAGCACTTGACAATTTCTTTCATTTCAGCTTTTACAAATATATCTGAACATGGACACAAGGATCTAAGAGCCCAGCCTAAGAAGATTAAATGTTTCTTGATCTAGTAGTATTTTGAAATCAATAATGTTATTCTTGAATACTCAGATGGGAAAGACGCCTGAGCCTTGTAAAGACTTCTAAAATGCAGTTGTTATGAAACAACTGTTAGATTCCCTTCTTTTAGCTAGATATTGGATTCTGAGGGCAACAACAAGAAATTAAATAAAGGCTGTCCTGTCCACTTTTTCTTATTTTAATTCCTTCTGCTTTTATTCCTGTCCATTAACATAGTCAGAATAATGTATTATAATTAATAAATATTTATTATTTATTTATATATATTTTATTTATATATAATATATTTATATATTTATATTAACACATAATATGTGTGTTATATAATATATTATATTTTATGTAGGATATACAAATACAATAAAATATATTGTATTTATATATAGTATATATAAATATATTTGTATATATAATATATGTGTATTTATATATAGTATATATAAATATAAGTATTTATAAATATAATAAATAAATAATCTACTTAAAATGAGGCTTTCAGAATCCATTGCTTCAGGAACATAAAAAATGTTAATTTTAAGATTGATTAAAACTATTTATCAGTTATAGAATAGTTTTATGGGCTTTCCAAACATGATAGCTAGGAGAAAGCCACTAAGATTAAAGAACACTTAAATAAGTTGTTTTATATTAATCATGTTTACTGATATTCAGAAAGATAGGCATGTTTATTGTGGTATCTTTATAAATTCATAATGACTTAGAGAAGGTGGCCACGTATTTAGAATCTAGACATTATACATTCGATATGCTAGAGAACTCTCACCCAATTTATAGAAGAATCTATGAGGTGAAATTATTGTGTTCATCACATTTGACTCAGAATCACACTTCTAGCCTTTGGCTCTTACTAACTCCGTTATTCTCAACTCTTGCCAGACTGGCCTGTTTGTAGTTTTTGTGAGTTGTCATAGTGCAGAAGATCTTTATTGTTTCAATCTTTTTTTGGAATATTCATTTTCGCATGCTGTGCTCCAATTGGAACAATCTTTCCCTTTGACTGAAATCCTTACTTATTCCAGCTAACACTTCCTTGAGTTTATCATTCAACTATACAATCATTATTTTGATATTCAAGGCCAATTCAGCTCTGTGTGTGTGAAGTGTGGGGTGAGAGACCCTGTAGTTACAAGCATGACACTCATTTGGCCTCTTGAGATTTACAACTTGGCCAGAAAGCATCTTACCCTTTCTCTTCTTGTTTTTGCCCATGACAAGACAAACCCATTAGACTGATAACTGACATCAAATATGAAAATGCTTGCAGTAGTCAGACAATCATTTGCTTACATAGATTTGTAGCCAATCTCTAACTTTAAGCTTTCACCGTTTTTCCAAAATGGAAACAGTATGTTCCTGCATGGATAGCCACTGTCCTTAAGGAATGAAAATCCCATGCTTGGTGACAGAGAAATGAAATTCTGGTGTGGAGTAGAGAAAGATTAAACCCAGATACTCACCTGGTATCCAGGCAATGACCCAGCTTAAGGAGGTTAAGATATTCTGCTCTCACTTTTACATACTGTCATTGCTTCTCCTTTCATCTGCATTCCTTACCAGAGTAAAATTCTGTAAATGTCTATTTCCTTAGCACTTGAAGCAGAACTTTAGCATATATTAGACACTCAGTAAAACTATTGATGAGTGAAGCAAAGCAGCCAGCCACTGAACACAATTGTGAATAAAATGTGCTCCACATCTACAGAAGAGTCTTTAATGTGTATTATCAGGTGAATACTTTCAGGTGGGTTTCTGCATTGTACAATCAAATAGCACCACCGTGGGTAAAAACAGCAATGTTAGTGTTTGATGAAGAATAATCCGTGGCAGTGTGTCCAATTTCAGACAGCAAAGAAATCTCATCTTTATTTAGAGTGTTTGGTTATATATTTGATCATGAAGGAAAATCTTAGCCCATACCAGTTTATTATGGACAGACCATTTTTTTCTTTTTTATAAACCAGAAATTAAGTATAATTAGAAGAAGAAACTCTTAGATATGAA
Source organism: Cricetomys ansorgei (assembly GCA_026225945.1). NCBI lineage: Eukaryota > Metazoa > Chordata > Mammalia > Rodentia > Nesomyidae > Cricetomys > Cricetomys ansorgei. The sequence goes on along the minus strand of JAMJFZ010000199.1, from coordinate 45,115,774 downwards.
CTAAGTTCTTATTATCTGACCCAGAAGTGACCCTACTGGCATCCATTCCTACGTTAGGTCTCAGTTTTCTCATTGAAAAAAGACTAAAAATAACTACCTCCCCTATTTGGGGTGCCAGCTCCTGTCAACTTGAACCATTTAAGTGTTTTACAACACTTTCCTTCATTCTCCCTTTCTTTTCAGAAATGCAAGGAATTTTTCCTTATTAATAATGATATCAAAATTTGTTCTATAAAAACAAAAATTCTTAAGATAATAATTCAGATACATATAAGAAGAATTACAGTCAGTAATTAAGTTTTAAATTAAAAACATTAAAGTCAGTGTGATAGATAGCAATGTACAGAAAGCTCTAGACAAGATAGTTAACTGTGCTGAGCTGAGCAGTTTTCATAAAGGAGTTGACATTTAAGCAGAGTTGAAGGACATTGTAAGAAAAGGTAACAGTGTGTTTCTAAGCACGCATGCATAACACATCAAGGCATGTTTAGAGAACTGCAAACACTATGGAATAGGGCACAGAAAAAAGTAATGTACTGTGGGAATATGCCAATGGGAAAGCAAAACATCTGGCCGTCAAAGGTGATATTTAAATGAAAAGGCCTTATGCATAGCTCTAAAGAAAATGAAGCATTGTCGGAAATGTTTTTGCTAGTAATGAGTTGAAGTTTCAAATGGATTTGGTAAAGATATGAGGGTATGGTATTTCTGAGTAATGCTGTTTGAAGCTCACCTTTAAAAATAAGCTGAAATAACCTCTACACCATCTGTATAATGAAGAACAGTCCAGATCTTTCCTTCGGCCCTTAAGATGATACGGATAACCTATCTCTAGAACCTATCTTGGAAGAGATGACATTTATTTTTGAGTTGAGATTTGATGTAATTATGCCTCTTTGTGCATAGGTGATCATATTACACCAGGAAACTCCCCCCTCCTAATTGTACTGTGTTTAAATATGCTGACAATAAATCACTAGGCGTTAGAACTCCAGAAGTTTGATCCAACCTGACTATGTCAGGCTGAACCAAGTTTTCATTTTTGCCTCTTCACAGATCGTCTTGTCAGCCATGATGCCTACAGGGACCCCCACAAACATGTATTTGTTGAATAAATGTTCAGTGCTCTAGATTTTCTAAGTATGGATTTGGTGGAATCCTCTCAAATTCCATGTTGTGCTTTGATTTTCATCCAATTAAAATATATTCTAAATTCACTTCTGTTTTCTCCTTTAAAAATGCATGTAATTTGGAGTGTATTGCTCAGTTTACAAATGAGCAAGTACCTTTCTGTTATTGATAGTTGTTCAAATTCTGTTGTGCTCAAGTGCTGTACTTTGCAGGTTTCAATTTTATTTGAAGAATTACAAAGACTAGTTTGTGATGGACTGTATGTACTGTTGATGTTGTCTATGTACTCGTAAGCAGGGGCATGAGCTGTAGCTGATGGGTATAATGTTTTACAAAAGTTAAATAGGACAACTTGGCTGGCAGTGTTCTAATCTATAACCTTGAGGATTCTTTCTACTTGGTCTATCCATTACTGAGTGACAATTGTTGACATTTCCAACTGTGTTGCTTTGTGTATCTACTTAAGTTTTGGTACTTTCTTTGTTTCATGGCCCTAGTCATGTCAATGTTTTCAATGTGTGTTTTATCCATTTATGAGATAAAAGGAGATAATTCAATGTACATATGTAATGTTTAATGGTTAAATTGGGATAAATAACATTTATATCTCTACCATTTCTCTGTGTTTGGAGCCTTCAAACTACCCTCTTTCAATTATTCATAAAGCATGTAATATATTGTTGTAAAATATGGCTAAAATACATACTGCGAAACAATACAACTTATTTCTTTTATCTTATTAAATGTTGTTACTCATTATACAACCCACTCATTTCACAGGCCATCCTCCCCTCCTCTTGCTCTAGAAATGACTACTCTCCTTTTCTCTTCTTTGAGAGCTATGTTTTTGCTTTCACCTATAAGTAATATTTCAGAATGAACCTCTGTACATGTGACAGTATTTATTATTTTTTGGAATATTTTGTCTTAATGTGCCAATTTCAGTTCTTTTTTTAGTATTTCTTTTCTTTTGGAGATTACAGTGTAGTTACATCATTTCCTCCCTTTTCTGCTTCTCTTCAAACCCTCTCATATACCACTCCTTGTTTTCTTTCAAATTCATGGGCTCATTTTTCATTAATTGCTTTTACATACATATATGCATATATGTATATATATGTTCTTAAATACATAAACACATTCTGCTCAGTCTGTATAATTTTTTTCATGCAAATGTGGATGGAGAAAAGGTCATGAGGTCTCAATCAAGGCTTTTATTTTACATTAACTTTAACTTTTAATATTGTCTTATTCATCATACATTTCTTTAAATGGTTTAGTGGGTTCTCCAGGGCTTATAATACTCCTTAACTGGTAACACTTTACCTTTAAATAATACCATTTCAGTTCATATCTATTGTAGGGACTATACAATGGTAAGCTTGTCTTCTCTTATTTTGAAGTCAATTTGCTTTTACATTTTACTTCGAGTTATGTTATAGACCCTATATGCCATCAGAAATATTTTAAACATTCATTGAGTTGGTAAAATGATTATTGAAGTTAGTAAAGACAACTTTAACGGTTATCTAAATGCTTAACTATCTTCAGGGTTCTCATTTCCTTGATATCTTACTTTAACACCACTACTTATTTCTGAGTGACATTTAATTAGTTGCTGTTAAATATTCCTTGAGCTTGGTTGTTTATTGGAAGCACATGTTAGTAATTTGTAGCAAATCTGTAAAACATTGGGTATATTTCTTCAAAGGACTTTGCCTATCCCATCCTTTTTCTCTTCTTTTTCTGAGGTTTCAATAGTAGAGTTGATCTTGGCATATCAGCTACTATGTCTGTTGCATCACTGTGGATAATATTTATGATCCTTTCACACTCACTGGAATTTGTTTCTGTCTATTCTTTTAATCCTACTTGATGTAGTCTTTTAAAACTAAGATTATTTCTGAGTATATATTATTTATTTCATCATATTCATTTCTTTATCTTCTCTGAGTGGGCAATTCATGTTTTCATTCTTCTACTTAAACACATAGGGTGCTTTTCTAGTATCTGCTTGAATGCCTTTGTCAGTGATTCTATCAGATTGTTATTATAGCATCTATTTCTACGTAATGGTGTTCTTCTGTTTGTGTGATTTGTTTTCCTCTTTAGGAATTTTTATTAAACACCAGGTATTTTTAAATTTTTTATGTTCAGAGTTAGATTTAGTTCTAGAATTTAAATGCTGTTAGGCTTTGCTCAAACAATGTTTATTTTTATTCAGTCTTACACCTTCAGTGACTGTTTTTAAGATTTATCAGAGATGATCAGGAGCAGGCTTAAGTGTTAAGGCACATACTCAGAGCATTGGTTGTGTGCTTCAATGGGGCACGGCTACTGTCTTTTTAAGATTGTTAAGTTATTCATTTGGGTTTTTCTAAGTTTGAGTGCAGCTCCCATGTGCATGCAAACTTCTCCTCAATCTCTGTTGCTGAGTAAAAACATTAATCAATTTGTTTGTTTGTTCAGTTAAAGGAGAAGAGCAATCTTTGAAATAAAAAACATTTTTATTTGTTACCATGTAAATAAAACTATTATAAAATTACACATTGATTGAATGAAAACATTTCCATATGCTTGTGGGACATGATTTTGGCTAGATTTGAAAGCAACTAACTCAATGTAATTCAAATATAACAGTTGTTTTTAAAATAGAATATCAATATACTGAGGAATCTATGAGAGAATAGAAAGAACATTAATCTTCCAAGCAGAAAACTGAATTTGAGTCTAGATTCCCTTATTCTTGCCTGGATGATCATGAACAAGTTATGAATGACTTACAGAGGTAAGCAAACTGTGGCCTGAGGACCTACCATCTGTGTTGTGAATATAGTGTTACTGGAATGCAACCACATTCATTAGCTTAAGCATTGCCCACAGCAGCTTTCCCATTTGCAGCAGCTGAGCAGAGTGGTTGTGATGAAGTTTGAATGGCTCATAAGTCTAAAATATTTACCTTCTGGTCTTAAATAGGAAAAGTTTTCTGATTGCAGCAACATAACCTCAAATTATTTATCTGTAAAGCAGGAATGAGAATGACCATAGCAATGTTATTGTTTTAGGGTACTTATTATGGTATATATGTGTAAAATCTTTAGAGGTGTTCCAGGCATACGACCATAGCACAAAAGCTTGTTAAATTTTATTGAAAAGTTCCATATTCCTCCTAGTCGTTGCTTTCCAATAAGTTATTTCCTTATTAATATTTTTTTGCACAAGGTGAAACAATTATATTTCAAAAAGCAAGACTTTGTTATTTTAATAAAAAAAAGCACTGCTATTTGCTTAGTCATTGTGATTTTGTTAAACAATATGACCTTTATGGTTCTTTGTCATAAATAATTAAATAACAATGGTAGTTTTAAAAATGCTGCAATGAATACTTTGTGAACTCCATAAACCTTATCATTAAGAAGAAGGTGGTGAAATATTTCTGAGTTTCTAAATGGTAACCATTTTAATTTTCTTTATATAGCACAAGACAGAAAAGCTTGGAATACAAGTTAAGTTTACTGATCGTTCTTGTTTGATGCTGTTGAAGATGCTGCCATTTTATTTTTTTCTGTACTTGTTATTTAAAAGTACTTTGAATATAAAAAAATGAAAAAAATAGAAGCTAATATTAGTCAAAATATTCTACATAAAGGATTGTTCCAGCTACTGCCTGCTGGAATTGTTTGATACTGATGCGGATTGTGGCAAATAAACACAAAGGGGCCAGTCACCAGGAGGTACTTCTTCCTTTTTGAATTTCTTTTTTTGAAATTGTACTCTGCTGGAACCATCAGCCTATACTGAAGTAAACTATGAGAACATTATCGAACAAATCCTGCCTGATCTTTGTCCAATAATGACTGTACTTGTCCTGACAAATTGCTGCTCCTATGTAATGGATGATGCTTGGAATAACTGATGTAGCTTTTACTTTCTAGAAACCTGGGATAAAGCGCTAAGCCAAATTGTGGCATGGTTATAGTAATCTTATAGAAGTTTTGATTTGCATTTTAGCATCAGTCCTATTTTCACTTTAATGTCCCTTTCCTGCTTTTCGCCTGCTTTTATTTATGCTTTCTATGTGTTTTGTGAAACATTGCAAGCCACATTCATTCCTTTCTGGAACAAGATTGCATACAAATAGATAGGAACTAGAGAAGTAAGTGTAATTTACATTAAAGTCCTAATGTGCCTATTGTGTTCTCTCCTGAAATAACAGATAAGTAACATAAAATCAAGCCCAGTTTACCATTTTATAAATCTTAGCATTTACAGCCAGGGATTTTTACTGTACTCACTGCTTAGATTTCTATATCATATAAATTGAAAATTATTGCAGAAACCAATCCATTGCTTTCAAAGTAAGCCTAGTTTATATATCAATTCTCTTATTTATTTATTTTGGAAATTCTATAAATTCAACTTATTTTATTAATATTATTAAAAAATCATTTCAAAATCCAATGTACAGTATAATATTTTAGAAGAATAAAGTTGTGATGCATACTGATTAAGAAACCTTTTGAAAATCAAAGACACGCCTGTACCGATTTCCACAATGGTTATGACAGTTTGCACTCTCACCAAAAGGTTTTCTCTTTCTCCACATCTTTACCAGCATTTCTTATTTGTTTCCATAATTTGAGTCATTCTGACTGGGGTAAGGTAAAATTTCAAGGTAGTTTTAATTTGTATTTCCTTGATCTCTTTACATGAATATCTCATTTATTAAAGATGCAAAGTAGCTCTTAATCATTTCTACTCCATCTCAAACTTTTCCATAGCCAAGAGCCTCTTTCCTTACTTATCCAACCCTATGTCCTTTCATTTTCTCCATGAAGACCAATTTGTGTTATCCAAATATTATTGAATGTTCCACTGGAGCATGGTTGACTTACCAGAGGCTACACTGTTAGAGAAAACTATCTCCCTCTCTCTACAGCCAAATATTGCCAATATCTCCATGGCTAGGAGTAGGATTTTTATTTCCAGGTCCCATCTCCATGATGGGATTTGGTCTGTGTTGGGCTTATATAGGTCTTGTGGATGCCATCACAAACTGTGAGTTCATATGTGCAGCTACCCTTCTGTGTCCAGAAGACAATGTTTCCTTATTGTCATCCACAATCTCTGGCTCTTCCATTCTCTCTGCCCCCTCTTACACAATGATCTCTGAAGAGGAGTGTAATATATCTGTTCCAGTTAGGGTTGAGCATTCTGAAGTCTCTTATTTTCTGAACCTTGGCCAACCTTGGGTCTCTTCAGGTAGATACTTCTTAGTTCAGGGTTTAGGGATGCATTCATCTATTAGTATAATGATAAATCACTAGAGCTGGTTTAATACTATATTAGCAAAATAACCGTAGTAGGTTCTTCCTTGGGGCCTATAACCTGTCTAGCCATAGAAGAAATATTTGTGGTCTGTAATTAAAGGTTTTTGTTTTGTTTTGTTTTGTTTGCTTTGTTCAGATTAAGGTGAACACAATTAGTTTTTCTTTACTTGTGATGGTGAGACAGAAGGATCTCTATTTGAGCTAGCCTAGAATAGAGTTGTAGTTCAGTGATAGAGCAATTGCCCTAGAATGTGCAATGGGTCTGGGTCTAACCCAATCACCTCAAAACAAATAAAAATATCTGAAATCTGTGCAAGTTGATGTACAAAAATGTTTTCACATATGAAATTTCCTGTATCATTCATTATTATTATTAATCATCATCATCATCATCATTATCATCAATCATTCATTAAGCTAAGTATGTGTTCAGTCATGACTTTGTGACAAGTGCTTTGCTCAAAACTCTGGGTACAGCAGTAAATGAGTCGAGGCACCTTCTTTGTGATATTTTTGAAATAATATTTATCAAAATGGATGATTTTAGGATTAAAGATAGAATAAATTCATGGCAATGTCTTTTTGGCCATGATCTATGACATTTGATGCTATATACATGCATTATTCTCACAAAGGTCTACTACTGATAGAGAAGCATCAAAGCTCTCTTATCTGAATTCAAGGAGAACATGAGGGTTAAGGCTTAATGGCATTTGATGTACTGTTGTGATTCCTCGTCTAAAAGCCATTGACCTAGACATGACACTACAATGGTTTTACTTTAAATGGAAGGCTCACTCCTCTAGGTGATGTCTACAGCAAAGACACATGGAAAGTTAAAATTGGTAGCACCAATAAGCACACCCTAGAAGAGGTGAAGGACAAGGAAGGCCATATGCAAGTACTTAACACAGACATCAGATCTGAAAAGTAGTCAACAAGACTCACAGAAGGAAATATTCCTACCTGAACAATTGTTGTCAGGTGGGATTACAGTTCCTTTATGCAAGATTTAAGATTTTTGAGAAGCTAATATAACAGAGCAAAGGTGTCTCCATCTCCAAAGGTCTCAGTTGAAGTCATCTTTGATTTCTACCCACCCTGCCCTGAGAAGTCCCACAGGAAAGCACCCAGCCCTGTAATAGAAACTCAGGGTCGAAATGCCCCAGCTAACTACATGTTCCTGGCCCTTGTTAAACTGCCTACTTGCTTTCCCCCTACAACTTGACCCAGGATGTAGTTTTTCCATGTTCTTTGTCTTTAAAAAAAAATCCCCGTAATGCACATTCAAGGCTGCTCTGTGAGAAGTGTTCTCTCCAGGCCAATTTAATACAGATATTCAATTTGAACTTTTATTGTGCTGAGTGATCTCTTGTTCTTTAAACCCATTACACAATGATGATGATGATGATGATGATGATGTATGTGTGTGTGTGTGTGTGTATGTGTGTGTGTAATTTGACCTTAGATGTTAGTGAAATTAAATTCAATATAACACATTGTCTTTGGCCAGAAAATTTGATTGATTCTAATGTGAGGTTACTGGTGGTGTCTCTGGAATGCAGCTTCTACCGGGGTTATTCACCAAAACTAGAGAAAATATCAAAATATCAACTGGGGAGGAGGAAGAAACACACACACACACACACACACACACACACACACACACACGAGAGCTAAAGAACAATAGCTAATGGCAGTAATGAACTATTACAACTATAAGTTGTAGGGAATATCTTGGAGACAAAAATGAATGGATAGATCTATAAAGAAGAGCAGATGAGTAGTTGGATCCCAGCAGCTTCTGTTGGTGACAGGTAGTTTGACTTTCATTAGTTGCTACAGCAACAGTTACAGTAAAAGATACAGCAAATAAAAATATAAGGAACACAGCTAAGTTTGAATTTCAGATAAACAACTAATAATTTTTAGTGTAAGTATGTCTTATACAATGTTTTATTTTAGCAAACTTAATTACTAGTAGTCAGAATTTGATTTGTATAATTTGTATCACCTGTGTGTTCGTAGTGCGCTCAGTGAGTCATCTAAGAAGACTGTAACTGAGTAAAGACAGGTCTCTAAAAGAGCACAGTGTGTGTGTGTGTGTGTGTGTGTGTGTGTGTGTGTGTGTGTGTGTGTGTGTGTGTTGGTATGGAGTTCAGTAGTATACCACTTTCACAGCATGGGTAAGGCCCTGAGTTCAATTCCATCATTTAAAATACTATTTTTTCTAAAAGAAGATTTGGGTTTATTTTTTGCTTTGTTTTGTTTTTGTTCATTTTGGGGTTGGTTTTTTTTCAAGACAGGGTTTCTCTGTTGTAACTCTGGCAGACCTGGAACTCCCTCTGTAAACCAGGCTGGCCTTGAACTCACAGAGATCTGCCTGCCTCTGACTCCCAAGTGCTGGAATTAAAGGTGTATTCCATCACCTCTCAGTGAAGATTGGTATTTTTAACCATAGAAAGGGGTAAAATAATATCAGAGTGTCAAAGTAGATCAATTTACCAAATTGTCTGTCTGTCTTTCCCTCCATATCTCCATCCATTTTGTATTTATCCATTTATAATATCTATTATATATTTATCATGTTCATAACACATACATAATAGTGATATTAAAATATGACAAAACACTGATAAAACTAGGTCACAGTTATCTGTTGTATTTTGTGTTGTCTGCTTAGCTTTTGGACTGTGGATGGTAGGTCTACAGTCCCTATGACAATGCCAAAAGGTACCACCTATTTCTTGTTTAATATGGAATACTTGTTTAATATGGAATAATAGGTAGCATAAAGATAAATCTTAGGAAAGATATTGTCATTATTGCTAGTATATTATGATGCTTAATGTTGATTGCCAACTTTATTGTATAAAGAAACACCCCCAGATATTAAAAACGTGACGCTCTCAATGTATCTCTAATGGTGTTTTTCAAAGACTGTTAGCTAATGGTGGCCCTGACATAACATATAGTCTAATCATGGATTGCTTAAAATTTGAGTAGTTTATCGGGGTATGTTGAAACTAGAAGGCTGGACTGGTTCTAGGATGTGGTGCCGTGTGTTTGGGAAATAGATTTTTCGTTTCCCCCATTTTCCTCTACTGCTCACCCTGCTCCCTACCTACCAAGAGGTGAACAGTCTCTCCTTTAACATACTCCTGTCAGTATTTGTTCTGTCTCTATCTGAGCATAGAAACAACGAATGCCTTGAAGTTGTGAAGTAAACTAATCCTTCCCCTTAAATTTCTCTCTGGTCCCAATAATGGCAACACTGGCAAACAGATGTGTTGTCATTGTTTGAGTGATAGTATTAATTATGGAAGGAAGAGTAGTATAAAGAAGCTGAATGCGAATGGATTTGTACAAAAGAAGAAATGAGGGAAAGATGCGGGCCAAAAGAAAGAAAGCAGTAAAATAACTACTAATGGCATTCTGCTGTGCTTATAGATCAGCATTTTGCTCAGCCATCATCAGAGAAGCTTCTCCATGCGGTAGATGGGAACAAACACAGAGACCCACATTGGAAAAAGTGTGCAGAGTGAAAGACCTTGGAACATTCAGTACTAAATGGGATGTCTCCGCCATATTCCTTCCCCCAAGGTTCAGAGAACCCCTCAGAGGAGGCAGAAAGATTTTAAGAGCCAGTGGTGATGAAAGATACTGGAAAACAAGGCCTTCTGGCACAACAGGACATATGAATTCACAGAGACTGTGGCAGCAAGCACAAGGCCTACACAGATGGTGCCCCCAGCACTGAGAGGGGAAGTAGACACAAGCCCTCATCTCATTCCCAGAAGTCATCTCCAATTGATAACTGCTCACAAAGGGGGAAAAAAAAAAAACTCTAACAAAGTCTCATTGGGTATATAAAATATACTTAAGGGCAGGCCTCATGCTGAGCAGTAAATTGCAAACACAAAATGAACTCAATGGTATTTTTGGATGGTTTTTGTCTCACAGTGCTTTCTCTCAGCATTTTTTTTAAAGCCTTCAGGTCCTTTGCTGATATATTACAATTTCCAATCTCTGTCTTTACAGGACGTCTGTGTGTGCAGATGTGTGCCTGTGTCTGCATTTGTATGTGATTTGTATGCTCTTTTGTTTTTTTTGGCTCTTCTTTGTTGGTTGGTTTTTTACTGTTCCAGTTTGTTTGTTTTTATCTTATTTATTTATTTTTGAAATGTCTGCTTATTTTCTAATGAGAGAGAGCAAAACAGGGCGTGGAGTTCAGTGGGTGGGGAGGTGGTGGGGAGAATGTGGGAGGAGTTGGAGAACAGAAAGTCATAATCAGAATATACTGTGTGGGAAAAAAAAAAAACACATCTATTTTCAATTTAAAAAAGAACTCTTGGCTCTGTGACCTACTTGTAAGTTACTAGACCTCTGCATACCTCAGTTGCCTCCTCCTACACCAAATATTTGACGGCAGTACCTCTATTAAATGATAAGTTTTCATTAGGGTTTAGATTTGGATTTATTGTGGTATTTGATTTATGGCTCTATTTTCATTATTGCTGTATGCAAGGCCATTTTCTATCCTCTCTGTAGGATAAACACCCATAAAACCTCCATCAGAAATAAAACAAAGTAGAACACTGAGAGCTGATATTGACTCATCCCTCTTCCTCTCTGCTGTATTAAACAACCCCAGTCACATGTGATATTATCACTTTCCAAATTTCTTCATAGTGCAATTATCAGATCTAGTAAAAAGATTTTGAATTTTTAACTTTATAAAAGGAAGCTGTCATACATGAATCATGTATTCCTTTGTGATTTATGCTTTTTCTTAGAATTATAGTACTAAATTATACATAGAGTAATATAGTTATCTGTATATGGAGGTACATATTTATTTGGTAGTTTTATGACTGATATCTGTATAATTAATTTTTCTATAGAAAGACAAAGTCTTTATTGATTCTAATTTCAATGTCATTGTTTACAGATTTCCACTTCTGTCTAACAGTTGCTATGAACATGTTTCTACAGATGCCCTGGTGCATACATACAGAAACTTCTATCAGGCATATACCTACACAAAGAACTTGCTGATCACAGACTCTGCATCTGTTCACTATATGATAAGGTAAAAATATGCCCCAGACTGTAATATAGTCATATTGACTTAGGGTTATAGCATAATGAGAGACTTTACTATCTGTTTTCTTACAGATAACCTTATTCTTGTTTCATTTTTTTGTACAGTTTTTCTGTCTAAATGATTTGACATGTAAACTTTGGAAGATATAGAAACCCCCATGTTTGTATATGTTTCTAAATTTTATATACCAATGACCAATTTTTTTTGTATCCACACTAAGACACAATTGCTATAACTTCAAAATGAGCCTGGATATTTGGTAATGTCTAAGATATTTTAGTCTCTTCATCTTTCATGTCAAATTGAGAATAATATATTATTTCATGAATATGTATAACTATTGAATTTCCCTTAAATATCTTTTGAGAAGAATTAATTCCCCAAGATGGTTTCCATATAATTAGTTAAAGCTCAATTATACATATTAGATTTTTATTGTTGTTACTATTTTAGCAAAGCTTCTTTTATAATAACATTCTAAATTATTCCTTGTGGATTGGAATAGATTTTCATGTTAATAACTTCTGTTGTTATTTTAAATTTTCTGTAGGTTTATCTCTGTTCCTTAGGTAAAGGGATGTTTTGCCTGCAAAGTATACTGTACTTTTTCATTTTCAATTTTTACAATATTAATTCATTTTTTGCTTTAATTTCTTAATTTATCCAGCAAGAACTTTATTAGAAACCATGGTAATGATAATCTTCATTTTTCATTTTCCCTCAACTTAAGGTGATTTTTGCTGTATTTTGCTGTTTTATTACTGTATTTTCCTATGTGTTTTCTACTGATTTTGTGTTTAGTTTTGAGAATTGTTTTTTTCTCAGTCTATAAGAATCATACTATGGCTTTCTCTTCTAATATGAAAATGTGATAAATTCATACTTATAGGTTTGCAACACTAAATAACTATACATTCCAAGTTGTACACGAATTTTCTTTTATACATTTCACTTTATGTTGAAATAATATTTTATTTAGGATAGTTAACATTTATGATCATGAAACAAATAGACTTGCTTTCATTGTCAGACTTTGCTCTCTGAGTCATCTATTTTACAGAATAACTTAAGGATTAATTTTAATTTTCCTTCTGCTGCAGAGTAGGTTGACCTGCATTTTACTTTAACTGAACTAATCTTTAAAACAGTGGTGTTAGTGAAAGTATTTTAGCTATTTTATATAAGGAATTATCTAGGTCTGATTTCTTCTTGAGTCAATTAAAGTGATTTTTTTCTTAGGAATTTAAAAATTTGTTTAAGTGCATGACATAGGCACATAGTAATTGACTAGATAATTTTATTTATTAGTCTATTTTTAAATTTAAGGTAGCATTGCTTAAAAGTGATAAAATTGGTCTTCAGGGCTTTTGTCATTGCTTGCCAGGGACTGAACTAGTATTTTTGTTGGTAGTAGTCAGTGGTATCTCTGGCTTCTACTCACTACATGCAGATAGAGTCTCTTGAATTATTATTAAAGAAATATTGTAAATCCAGTGATAAGTTAGTAACAAATAAAGACAACTCTCAGGTCAGTAAATAGTTCTCCTACATGGTCTTTTCAATATCTGCTGCCTCCAGGTTGATGCCCTGTTTGCATTATTGCCTGGATATTCTTCTCTGACAAAGTATTTCATAAAAGTATAAATGAAATAAGTTCTTTCCTTCCCAAATTACTTTTGGTTACAGTGTTTCATCACTGCAATAGATTCCCTAAGACAGTGTCTAGTAGGAATATTTTTATATGCTTGAGTGCTATATCTGTGTTTATGTAATATGAATCTTCTGCTTGCAGTGACCATAGAGTTAAGAAGAGCATGTCAGAACATCTGGAACTTGAGTTACAAATTATAAGTGGCCATATAGGTGCTAAAATATGAACAGTGATCCTCTGTAAGAGCAGCAAGTGCTCTTAACTTCTGTGCTGTCTGTCCAGCTTAGGAAAAATTTGAAGTTGATAAATACCATGTTATTAGCAAACAAAATGGACTTTAAGGTTTGAAAAGAACTTTAGAACTGGCATCTCTACATGTCAATAAAAGTTTCAATTCACCACAAAGAGAGAATAACTCTAAATATGTGTGCTAAAGGGAGTCTTCATGATGGGACACAGCTGCCCTGTTGTAAATGTTCTAACCACCATTTTGCCTACCTGGTGATGCTAGCATGTACCATATAAACAAATTCTTTGGGTGGTCAGTAGAGTGCGCTGTGATGGTTATTATGCCGAATATTTTCTTACTGACACTGTCTGTACATGTTAATAGTTTGTTAGGAAGACCAAATAATTTGCAGGTGCCACAACCCATGCTTGTCTAATAAAATGTACTCTGGCAATTCTGGATCTGTTTTTCTCTCTCTTCCTTATTAATTTTTTTTTTAATTTTGTCTGTACGTAGGTACGTGAACTTGAGTTTTGGTACCAGTCAGAAAAGTACAGGCAATTGCGATCTTCCAGATATGGGTGCTGAAATCCAAACTCATGTCCTCTGGAGGAGCAGCAGACACTCTTAACCACTGATCCACCTCTCTGGTTCTTTCTTTGGTCTTACAACTTCTCCACTGAAGACTGACTCTTATATTATGGGACATGACTTTTTTTTTTTTTTAAATATATGTTTCTATGGAAAAATAAAAACCTAAAGGAATTAGAGGTGAACATCTACCAATCTACTGCCATAATGAAATAGGAAATATTTTCAGCCATTGTTCCATCAAAATGATTTAAAGTACTGGTAAAACGATTGAAGACTAAGCAATAAAATTTGATTCAACAAACCAAGAGTGCTTTGAAAAACAATGGTTAGAGAATGTACACGCACTTTTAAAAATTATTGTAGAATATTTAACAAAGCTTGATCTAATGTTAAAGTCAGGAAACTTCTTGATGCAGTCTGTCTCATTGGAAGTTGTTGGTATTTTATGCTACTTCTTTTCTCCTCATTTGAAATTTCCAAATTAGCATCCTGTTGCTTTAACTGTTTCCTTTTTAACTTGTTTTATTCTCTTGTCATTATGCTCATTTGGATTCAAGTCCACTACTGGCAGCATTCCACACCCAAACTTCTGCTGCAGTCGATGGACCATATAGGAGCTTTTCCTCTTTCCTTAACATTCTATGCAATTCACATAATGATGAAAAATGTCCCACTTCATCATTTTTTCCTAAGCTTGACTTGGAAAATGCAACTTCTAAATGGCTACCAAGCCAGAGAGTGAGTAGGGCAATAATTTTTCATTTTTATTGGCAGCTAGACATTAAAGCTTTCTGGGGAAGAAATTTAGATGTAACTTTTCATGCTTGTTTCTTATTTTGTCCTTTAAGCAGATAATTCCTCAGTGATAGTGAGTGACTTCTTTGAACCAAAGGCAATAATTTCTTTTGAAGTCCTTGATGGCTGTGAATAATGTTGTCTTCTCAATTTTGACATATTCAAGAAAATACATTTTTCTTTAATTGCTTTTCTCTGAGTTCTAAAGGTTGTAATAGTTGAACTCTGAGTTCACAATAATTTCATTGGAATCACAAGGCAAATGATGGAAAATTCAAGAGCCAATTTCTTGATGTGTTCACAGAAACTGCAAAGTAACAAAATTTAACATTTTAACTGCTTAGTAGATTCTGGTTGTTAGAAAAATACTTTGCATTTTTGTTCACTGAAAGTGGTAGAACTTTTGCATTTATTCCAGTTGAGATTAAACCAGAGTAGGTTGGTTTTCTGAGCAGAAAATTTCCCAGCTGTAAAAATCACAGAAAAGCAACTTCAGTAAGGAGTTAGAACATCATATGTTTCAGCAAAAAGAGGTTTAAGCTGTTTTTATGCAATAGTTACAGAACTTCATGTAGTAAAATCCTTACTTAAGATACTTTTTCATGGATTGGTTTTTACCTATTGAATAATGGATTTCTTGAGTTTTTCTTTTGTTTTCCCGCATGCTTTAATTTTCTTGTTTGAATTAAATCAACTGTTTCCCCAAACCAGCAAATCTCGAATATATTCCATGAGACCTTTGCTGGTCCTCTGGCTTATTGATTCTTCCACTCATCATTCAGCGCTTGCCAATTGAGTGCATGTGGTGTGTCAGTATAAACTGTAAAATGAAACAGAGCCCGAGAGATCACAGCTCATAAAGTTTACTAGCAGAAGAGAAAAGAAATAAAACAAATAAACTAATCAACGAATAATTTTGTAAAATACCATTAGTGGATAGTACTATGAATAAAATTAAGAGTAAAGGTCTGAAGAGTGGAGAAAGAACTCATTTTAGATGAAACGCATTAAATAACATGAAGGTGAAATGATCTGGGAACGTGATGTGGAAGTAGTGGAGAGACATAGGGTAAATGCGAACAGTACAGAGATCAGGGCTCCGGGTAAATAAGTGCCCATAGGAAGAGTCTTTGCATCTCCCTGGATCAGGACAGAGGCACACAAAACATGGTAGGGGACAGATAATAGTTTTATTCATAGAGTTCATCGTGAGAGCTTTTGAGGACCTTGTTGGGGCTGATTTTCATGGTGGTTGCTAAGAAGCCATTGGAACTGCTTTTGATCCAAGTGATGAGCTTCTCTGACTCCAGTTATATGAATTAGAAAGCTGGAGTTATTAGGTAAAACGTTTCTCTAGATTGGAGGTAGGGAGTCAGATATTGATATTGTTTTGTTGAGGTTTCTATGATCAAGCACATTTTGGAAGCACTGCACCAAAGATAAGAGTGGGTGAGATGGCTTAGTTGGTAAATGACCTTGTCAAAAAAACTTAGCAAACTGACTTCAACCCCTAGAATCCATCACGGAAAGAGAGAAGTAAATCTCAAAGTTATTCTTTGACCTCCATCCACATGCATGCTATACCCTGTAAGAACATAGGCATATGCATGCATGCTTGTGAACACACACAGAATAAATAAAATTTTATAATTAAATGGGAAATACTTAATTTTTAGAGTGAATATGGTACTTTACTTTTATATCTTGAATAAAGTAACAGAATATGCAACATCTTCAGTTTTTAGCACAAAACTCTCTTCTGGGAAACTCTTAAGAGAATAGTGTTCCAGGATCCACACTAAGGGCAATGATGATGTACATGCCATGTCAATAAATTGTCTTTTCTGAGAAATACAGATACTTTCAAGCAGGACTGAGAGAGAGTTTACTGTCATGTCCCTCATAACTCCTTTGACCTTCACTTGTGACCCTGGTGAGATCGTTTCTTCTTGCCAGAAAGGCTCTGTGAGAGTCCTTTTTTTTTTTCTTTGAGTTGTGTGTTGAAAGTCAGTGCCTGTGTATAATTCTAAATCCCTACACAGTTTAAATATTCTATGGTTATGGTAGACTTTGATTTAATATCCACATTTCTTCATTCACCAGAGAGGACACATAACAGAAACTTGTGAGTCTCTGGGAAGAGAAGTTAGGCCTCTTATGGAATAGACAGAATTAATGTGCAGTAGAACCTTAGATTTGTTCAGAGAAATGTTATGCCCTTTTGAGTAGAATATCATCATGCTGCTCAAATTATTCATAGCAGAGAAGCGTGCTCATTATTCTACAGGTAGTTCTTTAGCCAAAGGATATGGACTAGTCATGGAAAATTTTATTTTTTCCCAACCCCATGACATGTTTCTTAATTATCCATGGAAGCAAACTTAACTTGTAACTATGCCATTATTCACTTCATTTGAGTGTCTTCGAACAGATACTGACTAATTTTCTATGAATTTCCTCCTATCCATTTGCTAAATTAAAATGTTTTAAAGGTTAATTGTGAAATCCTTTGGGGGAAAAGCTCTCTAAAGGTTAAGTTTCCAGACCAAGTAATGTGTCCTTATCCTATTTGAAAATCATTTATTCAAGTTATTTTGCATTTGATATGTTGGAGAATTGGCTACTTGCAAAACAGAACGACAGGATGAAGGCCAGAGTGAAGTAAGTTACATCCTGTGTTTGGTGAGGACTAGCTTCTTCTCCTGGATAAGAAGGCAAAGATAGGTGAAAGGATTCAGGCTTCAGGAATATTTTAGCACAAATCCAAGCTTTGTCAAATTATAGGCTGGGTACTAATCATTGTTTACATTTTCAATATTACTTTCTTTATTAAGAAGCGGGTGGCAACTTGTGGATCCCTGTTTCTGGGCCAGTCCCTGGGATAGCCAAGCCATTGGCCCAGCCTGGAGGAGGAAAGTGCAGTCAGGAACCTTCCAGGCAAGAGGGTCTTAGGCAGAGGCTTGAAAGTGGTGAGAAACAGACTTCTTGGGAGGTAGTGTCAGTAACAGCTCCTTTATTGAAGCAAGGGGAGTGATATATATTAGAGGGAGAGGGGAAATTCCTTCTGTGGTGGTATGTTATTGGTCAGTGGTTCTGTGAAAGCTGTATTTGCATTAAGCAGAGGTTTAGCCCCAGGGAAGAGTCCTTATAATGGTCATATAGGGAGAGAGGAATTCCAGGCTGGGGCCCTCCAGATGCAGTGGTCAGACAAACAGCAACCAGGCTACATACCTTGGAGAAGCATGGTTTTATCAGATCTTAGGTGATATAAGACATGGCTGCACTTGAAGGAGGAGCTTTGCTAGCTGTTAAAGCTAACTAGGGTCCCTCAGAGTAAGAAAAGGGGAGGAGCCAAACATCTTCTGCTCTCAGTGTGAGAAATATGGGTTCAAAGCACATTTTAACCCTTTTTTAGTTCTAGGCCAGCCCCACAGCATCTCCTCAATGGGGTCATTATAAGACAAGGTAATAACTTGGCAGTTCATTTATCATGGGTGGAACTTATAATTTGTTCCAGTGTGCCTATGAAGAAGAACTTGGCTACTTGCATTTACTAGAATGGAACCCCTCCAAAATATTACTAAATATTTTTTAATATAGCATAGTTGATAATGGACATAGCAATTTACTACAAAATTTCTAGTTGCCTCTTGAGTGTTCACAGACCAGAAACTGTAAGAGTACACCCATTCTTTCTTTCTTTTTTCTCAAAACACAAACTACACATTTTAAAGGAGAAAATGTGTTTGCCCAGCTAGAGGTGATATATTCTTAACCTTTGTTGCATCCACATGCAACAAATAACAAAGCCAGGCCCAGGAAGCATAAACAACAATAATGCCTACAATGTGTTTTAGTTTTTTTTTTTCCCAAAAGAAAAGCTACTTGCTATGGGCTCTTTCTCATTCTGATGGCCTTAAGAATGTTGATAACTGACATCACTTTAGATACTGTAACTTATATACCAATCTTGAACTATTTTTTTGAATAATTTCTTCTTTTTTAAAAAAAAATTATAGTGTCATTAGATTACTCACTTCCTTTCTTCCCTCCAAACCACCCATGTGTCCCCATCTCACTCTTCCAAATTCATGGCCTCTTTTTCTTTAAGTGTTACATACACACACATATGCCTATACACAAATGTATGTGTGTAAGCTTAAGTACATAAATACAACCTGAACAATCTGATAACGTTATTTGCATATATGTTTTCAGGGCTTACCATTTGGTATTGGATAACTACTTGGTGTGTTGGGGAAGATTATTTCTCCTGCTCTTAGTATTCTGTAGTTAGTCATTCTTGGTGTAGGGTTGAGGCCTTTCTTCTGTCCATTTTGTCCTTGTTCAGATCATGTTTAGCCACACCTATCTTACTTAAGCTATAATATTTTGGGCTGTTGGTATCAAAGCAACATAGTGTGAACTGTATACACAGACCAGTTGCTCCTGGTTTCGGGTCTCCTATCTCTCTTTGTCTTCCAATGTCTGACTTTGAACCTATCTCCTCTGCCTTCCAGGATCTAATGCTTCCATCTTGCTACATTTCTTGTGTAGTCTAACTCTTTTCCATTGTCTATAATCATGTATTGATCATTCTTCTTTCTTTTATCTATAAGAGAACCTTCAGACACTGGGATGCATGTTCTTTAGAAGATAGAAGATGATTATAAACTATAAATGATGCCTTGTTTGTTCCCTTGCTTTACACGGGGCAATCTTCACTTGGAAAAAGGCATACAAAGGTGCATAGTGATGACCTCTTCTCTTTTTCATTTATCCTCATCTCATCTTTAAGGGGTAGCATTAATCCAGGATTGTTTCCTGCTGTTTTGAACTTGCTGAGGATCAAAACTGAATTCTACAGAGACTCGAGAGTGGTAACAATCTGAGACAAATCATGACATCTTATGGAAGTTTGAGGCCAAAGGGAAGGTCCCTAGTTAATCCTAAACATTGTTGATAATCTTGTGATGAAAAAGATAGAGATATCAGCATCCTACTACTGTAAATCTGCTTCAATAAACACACTGTCATGAAATAAATATTTCAGAACTCATCACAGGTCATTTGTATGTAGCCACTTATTGTATGAGCTAAAATCTTAAATAGCATGAATCTAAGGGTTGGCAAAAAAATCAAAGTAGTTACAATGAGAGCTCAAATGTTAGTGGTGGTGGTTATTTTTAACATATTATTTCTTTTCATCCAAATTTCAGCTTCTCTAATAATAATAGGAAAGAGCTAAATTTATTATTCAGTTATAATACAAGTAGTCCTAAGTGTTTCTAACCATTTCAAACCACAGATCAGATTCAATTATCATGTTTAACACGCTAGGTCCCAAATTGTAATGAACTTTAAGAACATCCAAATAAGCAACGGAATTTGGCTTGTTCATATACAGAAATTGCCAATGAAAGAAAAATGGTAAGTAACAGGAAATGAGCCCACATCTGTTTGGAGGTCCAGCTACCTGATATGTTAGCTTTGGCAGCCTTTGTGTACTTTGTCCTGCCAAGGGAGTTGCTGCCAGGGAAACTGAAGCACTGACCTCATATGGCTGGGATCAGCACCAATAATGCCACTGTACATATTGAACTTTCCAAAGAGTTCCAGAGGTTGATCTGAGGCTTAACCTGGCAGCCCCAAGTTACACAACTCATTACCTACAATGGGAATTAGGATGTTTAAACTGAGCTGATTTTGAAAATGTTCATGGTTTTGAGCTCTAGAAATCATATACAGAAATAAATTCAATGTTTAAATTAAAATAGAATAAGAAAATGGGTTGAGGAGTCCAAATATTGTGTTGCAGATGCTGAATGTCAGAATATTTGAAGGAGAAAATGTGGGAGAACAGAGACTCGGAGAGGATGGAGAGGCCCTTGGGCTCTCCTCCATCCCCTAGCAGGGAGATTGATACTTCATAAGTTATCTGTCATTCTCAAACATCTCCCTCATTTAAAGCAGTGGAAGGGCTGGAGATAGTGGAGTCGATGCTCAGAGCATCATGGCATGTAACTCTCACTGAACAATTTAGTTCTAAAGAACTTAAGACACATTACCTATAAGGTAGAAATTCTGGGGTTGAAGTAAGTTTAATGTAATAAAAGAACGTGTGCAGCATGTGGCACTAGAGTGGTGGTGAAGACATTGAACTGACACGAAAATGATAGCTATTAAAAAATGACCCATTTTTTAGATCAGCTCATTGGACTGTACAATTTCTAATGCCAGATATGAATAAGAAATTATTTTTTCCTGTGATAGAAACGTACTTTAATACTAGCTATCTTCTGGGGCTCAAGTTTTCAGAAAATTTTAACATCAGTCTATAAACTTGCACTGATTCAAATTATCCTGTCATCCCTGCTTATTTTTGCTACAATAGAGGTCTCAGTTTTCTTGGGGAAAGGGTTGTTTGAATTTCACCCATCTGATGAGTAGTTCTTCTGGATAGTTATGTATTATTGAACACTCTTATCTTTACCCTGTTTGTTTGATTTTCCAGCTTTCCCTTAGCCAGTGTCATTAATCTCATTCCCAGAAACTTTCTCACCTTAATGTTTACTGAATCTTCCTTTTTGTCAAACTTTGTTATTTGGTGACTCATATAAAGGCACTTATTTAATTCTTTAAGCACCTTTTAAGGAGTTAGTATTCCCATTTTACAAAAAAACAAACTGTTACTTGGCAACATGTATAACTAACATAGTGAAACTAGGAAATATCAGTGATGGAATTTTGAATCTATTTCTTCTACTTCTGAGCCAATGACATTCGCATGTTATGTTGCTCTGATATATTTATAATTGTTTTGTTTTGAGATGGAGTCTTATCATGCAACCAATGAACTTGTGCCATTCCTTAGCCTCCGAAGTGCTGAAGTGCTAGAACTACATCATTCTTCCACCAGTCCCTGTTTAATAACATAGGACTGGGCATACGGCTCAGTGGTTAATAGCATTTATTTCTGTTGAAGAAGACCTGGGTTTCTTTTCTAGCACCCACATGATGATTGACAATTATCTTTGACTCCAGTTCCAGGAGATCTACCACACTTGTCTGGTCTCTCTGGGCTCCAGGAACACATGTTGTACACATGCATACATTCAGACAAAACAATTAATAGATAAAAATAGAATCATTTTCTTTTAATTCAAGAGCATATATTTTTGGAAAAAATAGTTGTAAAGTGTATTAGAGACTGTCTGAATTTAACTTGAAAGTGTACCATTGGATAATATTACTGTCACAGAATCTTTAAGATTATTTTATTATACCTGGTTCAAGTCATTTTTTGTTTTTCATCAGGTAGAGATCTTCAGGAGTACTACAAGAAATATAAACTAGATAGAGAATGCCTAATTTCTAGCAGCACAAAGGCTCACAATAGACTCTTTTCCTTTAGCAAGTCCCATGCTAATATGGTCTTGGGATCCATGTCATGATGGCATCTCACAGGCAAATATTTTGTAATCATAAAGCCTATTGTATGTGCTTTGGGAGCTCTCAATCTCTGTAAAATGGGCACCACAGTACTTCAAGGCCAGCTCCATGTCAATTCTAGATTACAAAATTTTTGGGGTTTGGCACTGCTTAGATCTGTGACCCTGGAAGAGTTCTTAGTACAGCAGAGGGACTAATTCTATATTGATTGATGAAATTGAAACATTTAAATTAAGTGAAAATATGGTAATGAATATTTCCTGAAACACAAAAGGAATTAAAAATGAAAAAAAAAAACCTTTTAATTTTATAACACTTTAGGTTAAAAGACAACAAGGGGCCTGCAATGTTGGACACAGCAAAGGATGAAATGGAGGCAGGCATAAGTCACTACTACTACAGTTGGACTAGGGGCAGGTGGGGACTGGAATGGGAAGATATGATGGGTATGGGGGAGGTAATATTGGGGAGAGAATTCATGGATAGACAGCTGGCATTGAAGGCTTGAGGGATAGTATGAAAACCCAGTGCAGTAGAAACTTCTTAAATATATGAAGGTGACCCTAATTAGGTCTCTTAATAATGAGGGATATGGGGACCCATATCTTGACACCAAAGGAGGCTTCCAGTAGTTGGACTGAGTTGCATTCAATTGAGTTATTGACCAAGAGTGTCTCATGGAAACAACACAGGCAGTTGGTAAGACAATGAGTTGCTCTCTGCTGAGGACAACACCCACACAAACTCATTGAAGATGAAGTTGTGCTGGTACCTACTTGGAGCCTTTACCCCTATGTTCTAGTGTCTTTAGTACTGGAAAACATTCTGCAGGTTTCCAAAGGAGAAATATAAACAGCAACCCAGCCACAAAACTTTTGATCTACAATCTGTCCTCCTTGCAACATGTGCCAGAGCTATGGTGGCACAGAATTTGTAGGAGTACCCAACTCACATCCAATTTGACTTAAAGACCACTCCATGAGAGAGAACCCATACTCAACATTGATTGAGTGACCAAGAACCAGAGAGTGAGGGTAAATTCAGACACTACAGGTCTTTTAAAATTATCAATAAAATGACTCCTACTGATATCCTGCTATACTCATAGATCAGTGCCTTATCCAGTTATCATAAGAGAGGCTACCTCAGGCAGCAGATGTGAAAAAAATGCAGATACCCACAGCCGGATATTACACATAGAGAGAGTCCTTGGAACACACAGCTCTAAATGGGATGTTGTCATCAAATCCCTTCCCCAACAGAGAACCGTTTATAACGGTTTAGATTAAAAGAAACCAAGGATCTTGCACTTTTGACAAAGCAAGAATATGAAATGAAGGCAGGTCTAAGCCACTGTTGCCAACATGCCCAGAGGCAACTAGGGCGAGTTTGCTTTCCAGAATATATATATATATAAAGCAGACACTCAGTTTTGGGAAAATGCCAAAATTATGGGCTTTATGCTCTTGATCTTGAAGCAAGAGCAGGAAAAGACAAGTGAGGAGAAGCCCAAGCAACCCTGTGACTTGTGTTTAGCCTTCTTGCCCTTTGCCTATGTGTATGGAGCAAAGCCTACCATGCTAGTCTTTCTTCTTGTAGTGCTCACAGGTCCCAGGAGCCATGGTGTTCTCTTTGCTCTGCTTGTTTCCCTCACCTCAGCTAGCTCTGCTCCCTCCCCCCAGGCCATTTCTAGGAGTGAAGGGAGGACTCCATTCCTTCTGAATATGTATTGTTCCTTCAAGGTACTCAACACTGTTTTGTAATTAAAACAACAACCCAACCAAAACAAAACAAAACAAAACCTCAGGATGATAGTACAGAGTTTCCATAGAGATTCTTCCTATTCAGTAGTGTTAATATCTAACCTGAGCATGGTACATTTGCTACAATTAACAAACCAATACAGAGAATTTGCATGATTTATTTGGAATTTTTTATTCATAAGTTATTTGTCTCATTACTCTACTTATTCAATCATTCTAATAGCAAAGACTGATTTTTATGTTTAGCATAGGATCTAATATGATTTTATTGTTGCAAAATTATTACTATGTTATATAATAAATATGCAAATTGTATACTTTTTACTATGAAAATTATTACTGAGCAGAATTCTCAGAAGTTAAGTATTCTACTGATTCCCATTTAGTGGTCATAATGGTGATTTTGAGGTTCAGAAGTTATGTGTTTTCTCTATTCATGCCCACTCAAAACCTAGCACTTAGAGTTCATGTGCTATATCATTATTGAATCGCAAGCATCATTGATTATGGGATAATGGGTAAAACAGTGGTTTGTTGCAGAGTTCATGTACAGGAATGTGAATGTTTGATAGCCTTAGAAACAACTTGAAAATTTATCTGTGGCCTCCTATATGAACTCTTACAACCACATTATATATTCCCATGTCTGAGAATTATTATTGCTGGAGTAGAAATTGCTCTTTTTCTGGGAATCCCTACTGCAGGAACCACAAAAGAACAGAACTGAGAAAGCTCATTTATTCTAGAAAATTCTCTATTGACACAAGAGCAAAAGTAAACTTCTCCTCATGCAGGCTCTTCTGTAGGATGCAATCACGCGGCTGATAGAGCAAGTTGTCCTTTAGCAGCCTTCAAAGCTCCCTCATCTGTCAGTTATAGGGACTCAGTTTGAGGTCAGAATGGAAACTTTTGACTTTGGTCTCTGCTATCCTCAGTGTGAAAATAAATCATGAAGCTCCAACTGGTGACAGTTAGATCAACACACACATCAAGTTACATGTTGTCCAGCCCTAATGTTGCTTCACAATAGGTATTTGTTTACAACCAGAAACAAGTCCACACATTGGCTTCAATTTATAGTGTCTGGCAATTTCTACTCCTGGGATCTTAGCCAAAAGCAAGCATTCTCCTTCTGTCTATCTTTATCTGTTTGTTTCTCCATTAATATTTTGAAGTATTCTTCTTATAAATTCCTAAATATGCCATTTGGAGTTTGACTTATGACAAACATGTTCCTCCCAACATCTGTTATAAATTATTCCTGAATCATAATTTTGCCAAATTCCTGTTCTTTCTGGATCAGGAAAATCTAGTTCTCTCATTTTTGGACAACTTGTTAAACTTCTCTGAGATAATATATTTCCCTATACAGTGGGTAAAATAAATTTCTTTCAATGTGGTGGTATTATTTGAATTAGAAAAAGGCATAAATATTAGAATATACCAAGCCCAAATCAGGAGATTAAATAAACAGTAGGCAGATGTTTACCCCTTTTATAAGGTAATATACAGTAGAAAATTCTTAGAACTTGTATTCATTAGGAAGTATTAGGAATCTCCATAGATGAGAGATTGATCTAATCACTGTGTTTGTTCATAGTTATTACTCTATGACATTCCTTCTTTAGGAGGGTAGAATTGAAAGAGATGAGACCAAGATCTAGAGTTATTCTATATCAATGTTTACTTATGTCACTGTGGCCCAATAATAGGAATATTGGAATTGGTTTTAGATTTCCTCTTACATCCCAGAAAGTTTGGAATCAGGCAGTAGAAGCAGTGTAGAGTTTTGTGGAGGCAGAAAAGCAAATCTGAAATTTAAGAAAATATTAACGCATGTAAAAAATAAGAGAAGATCAAGGTAGAGTTAGAATCCAAGTGTAGGTGGTATAAGGATCAACCAGTAACTAAAACAGAACTACTCTTATAAGGATACCCTTTTATCATGGGAGCTCCTAGATGAATCTTCATAGTGGAATAATCCTTAAACACCTTGAAATGCCATATGATGTATGAGTATTTGGAGTCACAGAAGGCATAAATGACAGGTGACCAAACTGTCCATCAGCCCACATCCCTGCACTTTATCCTCCTTCTATTGTCCTTTTCCTTCCTATCATTAGTCTCCTACAGGAAGTAGCAACTGAAGATAGATTCTACTTCTACCCAATTTCTAGACTAACCTAAAATTTACAGGATCAAGATCTAATAGTTTTCTTTTATCACATCAGTACTTCTTTAAACCCCTTCTGTAGCTTATTTTTTTCTTATTTATAATAGTTTAGGTAGACCACCACTGTAAGCACTGGTACTATCTCTTTGGCTACAGAGTCAAACAACTGCACCCTCTGAGTCAGGGAGCTCAGGGCTGAGGCATGGCCTGGCTCTGTCAGCACCAGAACAGGCAATGAAAGTGGAACTCAAAGTCCAGCTCCAAGAAGTTCATTGTCCTCTTTTGGCATCTGTTGGCACCTACATATACATGCTCATACACACACACACACACACACACGACACCCAAATGATAAAAGGAATTCCTAATGGTAGGACTGATTGCAGATACACATGTGTACAGGACTTGGGTTTACTACACTATGCTTGCAAGTCACTCGAAACAAAATGTTAAAAGCACCTAGAAATAATCTAAGTGGCAGGATTTGAAGTGAACCTCCTCTGTGCTCCTTTTCACATCCCTCTCTTAAAATTTGTTGCCTAGTCTCACCTAGTCCTGGGAAAAGTTCTTAATCTCTTAGACTCTGAAGAAAAGGGAAGCTCATAGTACATATGAATACTGAGAAAAACGAAGGTCAGAAGAGGATTTTTAATATCCACTCTATTCTAATGGACATAGAAAATAGTGCATTTGAAGGTGGGCAAATGGATGAGTTGATCTCTTCTTCCGTCTTGATGCCTTTCTCACTATCCAAGATGATGCTTAAGATGCATATTCTCATTGAAGGGTAAAATATTATCTTAATTAATCAGAGAAACAAAGAGGACTATGATGTTTTTTTCCCTAGGGGAAAAGTAATTCTTCCTATCTCTGAACTTTTATTCCAATGAGTACATTACTATTTTAGTACACATTCAGCAGACTTTTTGTAAAACTCATTGATATCATGTTCAACACAACTTCATAAAGAGTACCACTTGGGACTGATAACTTGTTATTTTGATCACTTCACAGAGGTTTCAAAGTTTCAAAGCTAGGGATTAGCAAGTTTGGATTCATTAAATGCATCCGGAGTTTTTTAGCCATCACCAGTTGTGGGCTCTGATATCTTCTATGCAAATTTAGAAGTTCATCTAGACCCAAAGGCTATTCAAATAAATTTATTCATTTAAAGAAAAAAAAAATTGACCCTGTTCTGTGGTAGAAAAAGTGCTAAGGTTTCTGCACATTATTTTTACAGGGGAAGGTAATCTGACAAGAAGAATTCATCTGTCACAAATGTTTAAATGTATCACCAATGATAAGCAAGTTCAGAATTAGAAATTTGCTTGCACTTCCAACCGCATCCTTTCACTGCTACTAAAAGAAAGGAGGTTTCAAATAAGCTATCAAATATGGGATGTATCCGGAGCAAAGCAAAAGAAAGAGAGGGGAGCTGTGACACTCAGGAACTCAGCCTAAGGACAGCTAGCCCAGTTAAAAACAAACTGCTTCCCAATTAAAAGATGGATGCAGGCTGAATTTTGCCTGCTGATTCCACAATTATGCTGTCTATTACATACACAAAGCAAAGAAAGATGGTAATTTCTAGCATTCTCTGTCATTCTAGGCTTTCAGTGTTTTTTTTAATTGTTGTCAACAACATTGACACAAGATGAAAATATGCACTTTGTGAGTCATGTCTTTTCAAGTTCCAAGTCAAATCAGAGAACTGAGGAAATAAAACAAGGGCTGTCTGTAATTGAGCTCGTGAATGGAGGATTCAGACTCTTTTTGACAAAACTCATCAAAAACACAGTTGGGTACTGGCTCTTAGCCACAACATCGAAGCCTCTTGGAAGTGATATATAAAAAAAAAATCACAAATGTTAAGGCCTTTTCTGCCCAAATAATAACAACAGAGAGTAGTCACAAGCCACTGCTAAGATATCACAGGCTCAGTTCCCAATTGCAAGTGGGAATTCTGCTTGGATGGCTTGGGTGTTATCTTAATACTCTAAAATTAACCTTAACATATTGGTCACAATCCTTCTCTTTCAGACGTCCCATTTTAATCACCACCATTTCCATCATCTACTTTATTAAGCTACAAATACTAGTTTTTGCTCTATTATTGCAATTACCACATATATCTAATTGGTTATAACAGTTATTTCACCACTAAAATTACTCAACAGATATATGCTTTAAACTCCAACTGTTACTTATCTTTTTTTGTCATTTTGCTCAGATTCTCTATCATTTCAACATTGATTTTTGAATGTTAAAGATTTTACTACTGGATTTTAAAATTCTATACAAACCGTTGAGGAATAATGTTATACATAATTTTTAAAAGCCAAGGAACTCTGAACAAAGCAGTCCCTGGGTCTTGGCACTCGATCTTTGTCTTAACTTTGGTTAGCAGAAAGTAGCAAGAAAGTCTTCTCCTTTAGAGACAGGTTTCACAGAACACGACAGTGGAATGTGACAACAAGGACACTCCATTGTCATGTTTGAGCAGACACAAACAAAGGACACTGTACAAGTTACAGGAAAAACAAAGAAACGAGTTTCTGACTAATATGATAAACTATTCAACAAATACTCATAAATGAACTTCACTTTCGCCTCCCATATCCTAAGTAAGTTTAACTTAAGTATCTAACCAATGAGTGATCTCTGTCTTCTGGGAGAAACAGTCCAATGCAAGTACCCACTTTAAATTCTTGCCAAAATTAGTCACATCTAGACACAATAAGTCCCTATCAACACTCTCTTAATGAAATATCCTGAGTGGCCCATGGTGGGCATCACATTTGACACAATGACAATAAACTCAACTTTACTGTATTCAATATTGACTGATACTTATCAATATGAGTATTAAAATATTTTCAGGATTTGGGGCAATAATCCTGATTATAGCACAGCAATAGTCAAGAATTTTGAGCATCTTAAATCAGCAGCTCTTCAAAAGAAATAACACAGAGTAAAAACTAACTTAATTTATTAAATTGTATTTATTCTTCTCCACTTAGCCTGCTCCATTTTATGGGGATTCTTGGTAGCTTTCAGACATATATTTGAAGCCTCACCTATTTGAAATTTCTTCTCTAAGATGATATTGCATTTGTTTCTGGAATATTCCAGCACTTATTTCTAATCAAGAACTTTCAATTTATCTTATTCTCATATACATTCCTTTTATAGTGACTTAAATTTTTTCCTGCATGTCACATGCTATTTCCTTCTGTTTTTTGAAATGTCTGATAAAGATGCCTTACTTAGAGACACTCTTCTTTATAAAATTGTTGCTCTACTGGAATGTGACAAGGGCAATTATGAATAGTGTACATATTAGTCAGGAGTAGATTTGAATAGAGCAAGGTTTTAGTAAAGCATGTGAAACAGAAATTCAGCGGGTGAGATGATGAATCATCAGAAATAATAAGGAGGATATCAACTAAAAAAAAAGAAAACATGAAAATTTACTCTTTGACCAAATTAGGTGGTTTTCCATCATATATGTATATGTGGTCACTTATAAGAAATATTTAAGTTTTTTTGGTAAAAGTTTTGATGTGAGTTCTGGAGAAAATAGCATATTTTTTTCTTTGCTTTTCCATTTCCTTCCTTTTTCCTATTCTGTTTTCTCTTCTTTCTTTTATTTTTAAATGTGTATTTAAATTTGTATAAGTCTAAATATTGATCTATGCAATGTTAGAATTCCCCAAAAAAGGTCCTCCAGATAGCATACTGAGTATTATCTTTTGAGTAGTGGTTTTCTCCCAGGAAGATACATTGACCATCAAAATAATATGAGCCCATAATATAAGAAATAATGCATAAAAAGGAGAGACAGAAGATAGTGAAACACAGAAAATAAATACAATTTTTAATTTGTAAAAGAAATCTATACAGTTAGGCCTAACAGTTGTCAAAAACAAAGCAAAATCAAAACAAATTAGAAAGATATATTAGTATTTTGTGGTTTGCTTTGAAGAGTTTGCCTTCAGTGGGCTCATTAGCTTCATCCAGCCCAACCAGATGTATGAATCACCTTTTATGCATAGGAGCTGTGTTAATGAACATTATTTTCTCTAGAACTCAGAAAGATATGGTGAACTCAGTGGAAGTCTTCCTGCCTGTTCTTGGAAGCATTGGAAAACATGACTGTTACTGGTCATTGTGCATAACAAAATGGAGATGAGTAAAGAGAAACCTGGCTAAGCTGAGGTTGAGTGGAGAAAATGGAAATTTCAGTTCAAAAGTTGTCCAAGCTGTAGGTTTCCACAACATATAAAGAACATAAAATGCTGCTCTGCCCAGGGATGTTAGGCTTGTAGCAGAAATCAGTGATATGGTTGTACTCAGAATCTTCCTTTATGTGATAAGGAATCAGTCATTCCAAACAGAGGAGAAATAACCATAGTCATGAAATTGTCATTTCAGAATGCAGTTCTAACTCTGCATTCTATATCTTATGGATCTGCTCACAACTTTTTCTTCTATTCTACAACTTTTCTTCATCCATGCTATTCTGCCCAAATTAAATTACTCCTTTCCCCAATATGTGTCATGCACTTTCCTACATCTATACAGGAAGAGTAGAAACAACCAGATATAGATGCATGATCAATTACCAAGGAACCTTAATACTTTCTTGGCATCAGGACTGCTGCCCCAACCCAGCCTGTATTCTACCCATTAAGCCAAATAATGAATACCTACAAACTTATCTTTTATTTCTATTAGCTTAGTTTAGAGTTAAAAAATATATATATATATATAATTTACATATTGATACATGGAATTCACTGAACATAACCTTAGAGACAAGGTAGGGTGGGGAATTAGTTTCGTCTTACTATATTGGGTTTTGCAATGTAAGGAATCTTCAAAATGTAGGTAACATTTTAACAACATAATAACAATAAATTTATGTTAAATCTGAAATTTTATTCCTTTTAGATATTGCATTTATGGACATCATTCAGTCATTCACTCACTCTTTCCATCAGCAATACTTTATAAGCTGTAATATATCAAGTGCTGCACTATCTTCAGAAATAATTTTCAGGAAGTGAATGCTAATGTGCACCATGGGTATCAGAATAATAACAGCATATCATCTCCTAATTATCAATTGTAACAAGTATATCATGAATCCAAGGTGTAAGTGATAGAAAAAAACTGAAGTTAAAGGAAAAGAGAGTATTTGAGAATTCTGCATTTGCTGCTAGATTTTTCTAAAAATCAAAAATTGTTATAAGATGAATTTTACTAACAAAATGAAATTTGTAGATAAGGAGTTGAGAATGTGAATGAAGCAAAAATAAAAATATTAACTGATAAAAGAAGAATATTCAAATCAGGCTATAGGTAGGTATTGTGAAATGAAAAATAGGGTTTCTAGAAGAAAGAATAATCATGTGACTAACTACACACAGAGGGAAAGGAATTAATGTGGACCAAAGGTATGTGGAATTTCTTGAAAGTAAGTTTAGTTAGTTCAGTGCATCTTGAGGGGTCATCAAGGAAATGCAAAACAGCTTGAGAAAGTACAACTGAGTGAGAGGAACAAGCAATAGCTAATGTGAGAAGTGTCAGGGACTTGCATGCCCTTATTATCTCTTTCACAGAGGTATGTGGTATGTGCCTTGTGACAATGTATAAGAAAAACAAGATTATATAGATACATATTCCAGGAGTGTACTTTTATATATATTGTTAATATAACGTATGTTAAGTATATGAAAGAATTATGAAGCCAGTATAGTAAGTAAGCATGTTATAATTGGGAAATTTGACATAAGAACATATACAATATTTTCCATACTGTTTTTGTTTCTTTAATATGATGTTGAATTTTTAAATGCAAAGTTTAAGAGAAAATTAAAAACTATTTTGACAGATCTGGTAAATGATTAAATTGGTAAAGTGCTTGCTTTGAAAGCAATATAGGCCTGAGTTCAGATTTCTAGAACCCCTGTAAATGCCATGCGTGGCAGAGCATGCTTTTTCCCTCAGAATTGGTGGCCAAAGGGATCCCTAAAGCACATTAGTCAGCCAGTCCAGATGAATCAATCAGCTTTAGGTTCAGTAAGTCCCTGTCTTCAAAAATAAGGTAGAGAAAATTGAGAAAAGATACCTAGCCTTCATTTCTGGATTCTATACTCACAATGCATGCACATGTAAACACAACTATCTAGACTATTCTATGTAGAATAAATTTTGTGATAAAAGAATAGAAAACTCAGTAAGATAACTTAGCTCAGTGGTCTGGGGAGACATGACCATGATATGGACTACTGAGGAACAGAGACTATATTGGGGGATTCAAGGAATAGGTTCAAAATAAACTGATAGGATTTAGTTAGGGATTGTTCAGTGGGATGAGAACAGGGCAACATATAGATACATAAGGAAACATTAACTTGGAGCTTCAGCAACTTGAAGTCTTAGGGAAATGACTTTTGCAGAGAAGTAGGGAGCATCAGCTTTATTTGAACATAGAAACTCCAGAAACAGAGGACAGGATCTAAGAGACAAATAGAAGGATAGAGAGAAAGAGTAGCTTACAACATCACAGTAGTTCAGCTTGGACAATCAGGGCAAGCCACAGAATTGGTGAGGTCTAGAATAAAGTGAAAATTCGGGGAGTCTAAGAATTTTTCAGTAGACATATAGAACATTAATCCTGGTGAGAGGTCCCACCAAAAAGCTAACTCTGTGACTGCTCAGGCCACATGCTCCTGAATTAGCACTATGGATAAAGAAGGAAGATCCAGTATGGATATTGAGAAGAAATATTGAGAAGATTAAATTTCTGGAAATGATCATATACAGCTGATGAGACTTTCCAAGAAGAAAGGAAGTTGATGACTTTGGATATATCTGGGTAGGTTCAGATAAAGTGGAAGAAATATCTGTGAATTCATCAGTAGACTTACTCATCAAGAATCACTTAGGACACAGAGGTCAAGAGAGTAAAGTGGGGCTTAGGACAGAGAGACAGCCAGTGCATCAACTATTCTGAAGATTTACTTTGAAAAGGAGAGGAGTAGTTGAATTATAGGTGATGCAGGGGTTGAATTTGTAGTTTTCAAACAAGAAATAGAAGAAATTGTAGATTTGTGATTGTGATCTAGTAAAAAGATACAGGAAAGTGAAGCCTTTAGACTCTGTCAGTTGACTTGAAGCTTGGATAGAGGCATGGGGGAGTGCTTAGAGGGGATTATCCATGTGCTGACATATTTCTGAATACAGCCTCTACTTATCATCTGTCCTGAGTGTCTTTTCATAGATGCTAGGTGCCAAACAGACTTTGGAAAAATGATGTCTCCCTCCAGAGCAAAAGGTTGCTAGACTCACTATCTTAATACAGGTAATGACTTCACTGAAATGAGTGTATTTAATTTATTGGAATATTTTCTAGATTGATGATCAATTTACTCTTTATGGCGTTTTGGTTACTTTTCTAATTTCTCTGACAAAATACCTGACAAGAAACACCTAAGGGAAGGAGCATTTATTTTAAGTAACAGTTAAAGAGGCTAGAGTCTATTGTGGCATGAAAGGCATGGCAGTGTAAGCAAGAGACAGCTGATCATGTTGTGCTCACAGTATCTGTCAGGAAGCAAAACTAGAGAGGATGATGGATGTTTCTCAGCTTTCTTTCTCCCTTTTACTCATTACAGTTTCTATGTGGAAAGAATGGTCCCATCTTCATTTAGAGTGATCTTTCCAGTTAATCAGCAAAATCTCAGGCATGCGCAGAGGTTTGTCTCATGAATGCTCCAAAAATCTTGTCAAGGTGATATTGCCCATTACATGTGGCTAGTGAGAGCTCCTTCTAGTTAACTCCTGTGATTTGGAGGAGGGGGATAATAGTATTTGTTAGTATTGATTTTTCATTTATGTCTCATATAACAAAATACTGCAGATTTGTCTTACATATTTTTTGCACTAGACAATTGCAGTTATTTCTACAAGGAATCCTGGCTTTTTTCTTTTATTAATGAGAAATACCCATTGAAAGGCTACAATTTGTTATTATAATGTCATTGCTACTACAGTGCTCTTATTTTCTGAGCTTTTCTGGTAATCTAAATAGGAAACAAATTTATATCATTAGGAAAACCTCATCCTTTGATGATATTCTGTACAATTCAGAGAAAGATCTATAATAGCCATGCTTCTGGTTTCAAACAAATGAGTTTATTAAGCACCTAACAAGCAAAAGTAAAAGAACAAATGGCAAGAGGTTGATATATGGAAGCAACAGATGGATAAAATTATATCAAAATCAATCATGTATAACATTCAACATCAATGACTAGAGTAGCCCTAATTTTTTAAAATCA
Organism: Cricetomys ansorgei; assembly: GCA_026225945.1. Lineage (NCBI taxonomy): Eukaryota > Metazoa > Chordata > Mammalia > Rodentia > Nesomyidae > Cricetomys > Cricetomys ansorgei. The sequence continues at coordinate 45,081,201 of JAMJFZ010000199.1, read as the reverse complement.
AAATCACTTCATTACAAAGAACTTGCAATTAAAACAAATTGCACAGATAGATTAGTGTAGCCATTCAAACAAGCACTTGGTCAGATTCAAAGTTTATACATCTTAATGCACTTGTATGTAGTCATAATTGCAGTTCTGACGCCATGGAGCTTCACTTTAAATTTTATACATTCACTATTAACTAATTATTTATGCCTTTTTCTACTAAAAAATACGTTAAAAAATGAAAAATCATCAAAGAGTAAAAACTAGAACACAACTTGACTTAGAATAGTAAGTGAGGTCACCCAGTATCAGAAATAGAAATAAACCCTGCATGTTCTCTATCATCTGTGTATTTCAGCTTCTGATGTATACATGCATCTACACGTATATGTACATATACATATGTATATGTGTTTGTGTGTGTGTGTGCGTGTGTGTGTGTGTATACATAGACATGCAAACAAATGTACATGTGGTGATATTATAACACAGAGAAATGAAACAAGAAAAGGTAAATATTAGTTGGTGAGGAAGGACAGAGGTCAAGTAAAGGACATGTGAGTCATAAAGGAAGATATAAAGCTCTATCAAGAGAGTAAGCAAAGACAATTCCATCAAATCATAGATGAAGAACATTTAGTAGGAATTACCTGGAGAAGCCAGAAGATATTTAATTGAGGAAGCTAGCCCGAGTTCCTAATTGAGATCTTTTTATCTATGTATGAGCTTCCTGCTCCTTGCTCTCAATGTAGGGATTTTATGCTTTGGGATAAAAAATAGTAGCCACTATTGGAAATGGCTCATATTAGTATATTTTCAAAGACACAATGTTTTTAATACCTATAGTTGTTTGCTGCTTTCCTTTCTCTCTGTTACAGGGGCAGGGGACTAGCTTCTCTCAGGACAGCAAGCTATGAAGGACTATTGGCACAAGCACATTTGAATTTAGGAAAGAGGGTTTCTCCTTACTTTTAGAGTCTGGTCTCAAGAAGCTTAAACAGCACATGGTAATTTATAAATAAAGCATGTATTTCAGAAGTACAAAATAGTATACTGTTAACTATAGGCATTTTTTGGTTTTTATGTTTCTAGAACTTATTAATGTGATGTGACTGAAAGTTTATAGTGATAGGATACATCTCATGTCTTCTTACCCTGAAAACAAAACAACAGTACAACAAGAAGACACAAGAAAAGATTGGAGTGTGTTGGATATGTCTGTTCCCTGGATTGTTGGGATGATAACATGTGTGTTTACATATGTTCAACTTCATCAAATTACATGCATTAATTATTCTCAGATTTAAAATTTTTATTTTACTTTTTGAAATTATAATATAATCACATCATTTATCCCTTCCTTTTCTTCCTTACAAACCCTTCCATATACCCCTCCTTACTCTCTGTCAAATTCATGATGCCTTTTTTCATAAATTGGTTTTACATATATATGTATGATATGCATATATACATATATATGTATAAATGCATGAATACAACCTGTTCAGTCTGCATAATGTTACTTGTATGTATATTTTTAGTATTAATGATTTGGTAATGGGTAACAAATTGGTATACTCTTCTGTAGGGAAGAATATTTCTCTCACTCTAGCATTCCTTAATTGCCTGTAGTTCTTTTTGAGCAATCCTTCATACATGTTAGCATGTCTATTGCTGTCTTGTTCAGGTCATGTTTAGGCAATCATGGTGATAATATATTGGTGTAGATTTTGATATTCCTAGGAGACACAGACTCATAGCAAACTCTCTAATCTCTGACTTTTACAATTTTGCCACCCCCTCTTTTTCAATGATCCCAAGCCTTTGATTTGGTAGTTTTATTGAAATAAAGATGAACTTTATAGTTCTGCAGTTTGATTTATTGTGGCCTCTGTGTTGCAAATAGAAGTTTATTTAATGCAGGGTGAGGACTATACATTTATCTCTAAGTAAAAGAACAGCTACTTAGAATGTAGTTAAGGATTAATCTGGTTTAGTAAAGTGGAAGTTTTAGGTTATCCTCCAAGATCCATGACTTTATTAGCCCTAGGTATTTGCCTAGGCTTTCAGTGTCAGTCGTGATTATACTCTTGTTTAATAGGTCTTAAGTCCAATTAGAGAGTTTCTTGGTTATTGCCAAAGAATGCATGTCATTACCCTTAAGGGCATTGTACCATGCTTCTTGTTGTTGTGCTTCATAGGTATCATAGCTGAGTAGGACTGTAGTTGCTTCCACCCATCGGAAGCTTATATGAGACCTTCTCATACCATGAAAGTTAGTTCTCAGGCAAGAGGCTTTCATGTCAGTTCCCCATCATGGCCCTATGTTTGAAATACATGTGCTTTCAGCAATAGGGACTTAACCTTCCATCTCTAATGGGCAACCATGTGCAATAACAATAGCCTTCAAAGTTTTGGGAGTCTCTTGAACAACCCTGACAAACAACTCAAATAACAATTTCTCATTCATGGTCTTGGGGTTTTTACTCAATGGTCTTTGGCTCTTGGAGGAAATATTGTCAATCCAGATGATAAAATTCTATTTAAACTATATATATAAATGTATATTTAAAGTATATATGTAAATTTATGTGTATTACAGGTATTTTTAGGCAAATAGTTAATAATATGATTATTTACAAACTTTACGATCTCCTTACTGTTATCTATTCTCCTCAGCCTTATGTACTTATCTCCTTCTCCTCCCTAAATAGTGTCTTCTCATTTTCTCTATTTTTCTCACATCATATCACTTGTACCCTGCTGTTCCCCTGTCTATTGCTCTCTCACCCCAGCACCCTGATGCACAGATTTTCATATGCCTAATATGCCTCAGTAAAGCTGTTAAAAGAAAATCATCTTGAATTTATAATGATACTTCCTTTGCAAATTCAAGGCCAGAAGTTGAACTGCTTAATGTCATCAATCTTACTAACAGCTTCATTTATCTTTCTTCTCTTATGTCAGAAATTTAAGTCTCAATACAATTAGTTACACAATTCTTTCCAAAATACACACATACAGAAACTCTATATACTAACATTAATCTAGTCCTATGATTACCAACAAAGCTTTTTTTTTCAATTTTTTCAATCCAACTTCACTTATGTATTGATAGGAATGTTCAGCTGAATGTGTAATTCTTAAAGTTGCTTGTAATTGTTTATCTCTTCAGTTTTATTAAACGCCAAATAGTTATATAGTTAGGGTTGAATTTCCCTTTAATTATTTTTTTTTCTTTTCTATTTTTTTTCAAGACAGGGTTTCTCTAATGTAATTCTGGCTATATTGGAACTCACTCTGTAGACTAGGCTGACCATGAACTCACAGATATTCACCTGCTGATGCTTCCCAAGTGCTGAGTTTAAAGGCATGGACCACTATTGCCCAGCAAAAAAATGTATATCCCAGGCTGGCCTGAAACTCCAGAACTCCTGCCTCTGTATTCTTCAGCAAATCCTACAGGCCTGGTCCACCAGAACTGGCTAATTAATATTTTTAATAATTATATATTATTGTGTGTGCAGAATGCTGAAATCAGAAACAAGTTATATTCAAAATGAGAGGACAATTGGCCCCTAGTGATAGTGGCACTGACCTTGCATCGCTACTTACTATCAAGTACTGACTTTCCCAGAAGCCCTTGCTTCCTCACAACATTTAACAAGCCAATCCAGTATTCAGATCCTGACCAATCAGAAAGATCCCCTAGACACTACCTATTTGGTTTAAAATGGCCCTTGTGGCCAGCTTTTGGGGTCCCCATGTTCTTTTTTAAAATGTTGACCAAAAAATTAGCCAATTAATTGGTCAACCAATTAAATTAGTATGTGTTCCATAGAAATAAACTGCTTTGTATAGCCATATATATCTCTCAATGTCTACTTTAACAATTTTACCAACCTAACAAATTAAGGCTAGGGAGATGGCTCAGTGATTAAGAGCATTTGCTGCTCTTGGAATGACTAGGATTTGAATTTTAGCACCCACATGGGGTTTCACAATCATCTGTAACTCCAGTTCTAGGTGATCAAATATCATCATCTGGCTTCTTTGGGCACCAGGAATGAACATGGTATACATACTTATGAACCACCAAAAGTATCACAAATAAAATGGAATGAATATATCTAGTAAAATGCAAAAATAAAGTATAAAAATACAAGTTGTATTTAAAGAATTCACACTTTTCTTCCTCTCAATGTTATTCTTGTCCTTTTGCAATAGGTGATTATTAAATAAAAATAAACCATCACTTATAATATTTTTAAATAAATCAAATGAATATATAATATTCACAGACATAAAAATGGATACATTGTACATATATGTGTGTGTTTCTGCCTCTGCGTACCTGTTGACATCTCCCTCCAGTCTTTCTTAGATCATCAGGATCCAACTGTGTGCACTTGTGCTCACTTTTAAAATATAACATCACTTTTTGTACTCCATAGTGATAATCTCTATGAGAGCTAAAAATATTTTTAAGTGTCTCTTATTTCAAAATTCTAACTTTGACTTTTATAGAGCAATAGGCTTGTGCAAAGCCAGGAAGGGGTTCTCTATGCAGGGATCACATTTAAAGGCTTCTGTGGTCTGAATGAAGTGTAGAAAGAATGTTAAGAATGTTGGTAAACACCTTTATTCCCAGTATTCAGAAGAAATGAATACCTTTAATATACCTTTAATCCCTAAAACAGAAACAGAATGTGGAAGCAGACACAGGAAGAAGAACTCAGAAAGAGTCAGTGCAAGAAAGGAAGTGGTGGTCTGAGTTGTATCTAAGTGAAGGGCAGGCAAAGTGACTAATCAGAGGAAGAGTTAGCAGAGTGAGTCAGAGTAAGGACATTCCCAACTCTCACTATATAAAAGCAGGCTCTCAGCTCAGAGCAGAGTCAGTTACAGTCAGTGAATTACAGCAGGCAGTATGAGAGGAGCTGTCTTAAGCAGGCTGGAGGAGAGACACGAAGACACAGAGGCAGCTCATTAGAAGAAGCCTGTATCAGATGGGAAAAGTGAGTAAAAAGTTAGTAGAGAAATTCAGTGTGAACCAGTCAGAGAATCAGCCAGAGTCAGAAGAGTTCAGTCAGAAATAGCCAGCTAGGTCAGCAGGTCAGATTGAACCAGTTTGCTTAGAGGAAGTTTGAGTCAGAATAGGAGTGAGTTGAATATAAAAGTTAGAGTTCAGAAGGAGCTAGTCAGAGTGGCTCAGTCAGCAATGAGTCTTGGAAGTTGATTAGATTGCATGGAAGTTTAAAAGTTCTAGATTGCGTGGAGGCTAAGGCTGAATCCTTCCTGATCTAAGGCTTAAGGTTAGTTTGTACAGAGGCCAAAATATTCCCAAGGCTTGAGGTTTAGGATCGGTTATTTAATTAGGCAAGGAATAAAAATCCTCTGCCAGGAATCAACGTCTACATCTGGTAAATCTACATCTACAGACTTGTGAACATTTTTTTTTTTTTACTCTTTTCTGTTCTTGTGGGATCCTATTAAAGTTTGTTTCAGCTAATGAGTAAAACATTTTGAGTTGTGTAGGGCATGGTCCATTTCTATTGTCTTTGAACCTCCCTTCGCTTTCAATTCATCATCAAAAGGATTGTTTTCTACTGATTTTCCAGGAAGGCAAAATTAAAAATTGTTAAGTTTCCTCTCCCTCAAAGATCTTTGTATCTGATATTCATTATTTTCCACAGCACTTAAATTTTTCATTCCATCTTTTTTACACTCTGGTTCTACTCTTGCATGATACACATCCCTCTTCCTATCTGCATATTGTCTCAATTTTGTGGAGAATGTCTAAAAATGTTTCTTAATTAATTTTTTGTGGAGCTTTTTCTAAAGATGTATTTTTTCTGAATATTGAGATAAATGCAAACATATGCTTAATATCCAAAGTGTTTCTGAATTTTGCATGCACAATTTTTCTTAATCTTTTAATGCCAAATGTTTATCCCTGCTCTGGGTTTACCAGCACATGTAATAAATAGATTAGCATGTGCCTCCTCAATGTTTGATTTTTATGTATTTAGGTTTTAGCCAAGAGCTTTAGTATTCCAAGCTTTATTTCATGCAATTCTATTGACTGAACTGTTTCTCCTTGGATTTATCATGGACACTAAATTTTAGTCTTACGTAATGTGAAATAGTTGGCAGGAACTTTCTATTCTCAGTATATAAACTAAATGTAAAACTGTGATTCCTTTTGTACACTATTTCCATGGCTCTTCCCAAACTATTCTCATGGCTGATGATATATATATTTAGGTGCTAATTGCTATTTTCTTTTCTCATGTAAACCATGACACATTGTCTAACTAGGAACCGGAGTTCCAAAGCATGTGAAGATTGAATACTAATGGAGTACAATGAAGATTTTTTAAAAATTCCTTAGCCATTGTGGGAAGTAGTCACTTTCTCTTTTTGAGTAAAGAGTATCAGAATTCTCTAGTACAAGTATATAGAAAGTGCAGTTTTGATTTTTCCCCCTCTTCTTATTTTTGGCTCTATGGGTATATCATTTAGAGGAAATTTTTGTATTGAGAGTTCTTGACAAATGAGGCCAGCTTATAATAATTGCAAAATGTAAATGTTTTTGTTCCTATGAGCATCAATATTTTCAAGAAAAGGAAACAAAATTGTTATGATAAACTTTTTGTCACCTTTAAAAAATTTATTTTAAGAATAAAGAATTTATTTTGGCTCAGTTTCAGAGGTCTTAAACCCTAATGGTGGGGAGGCTGAGGAAGGAGGCTCTCCAGTTGAAACCAAGTCTGAGTGTCTTTGCAAGGTCAGTCTGCCTCAAAAACATTAATTTTAAAGTTGGTTTTCAATAATATTAAATGATTCAGAAACAATTTGTTTGCCTCTTTTTTTTCTAGAAAGTAATAATTCATGCATCATTTTAAAGTATCGTACTATATTTAGTGATCTAATTACCTATCAACACATACATTCCAAAATTCAGTGACTCAAAATAGCAGCAGTCATTTATTTCTTCTGTAACTTTCCAATTTGGGTAAGGTTTGATAAGACTGGTTTATCTCTGCCTCTTGGGAGATCATCTGAAGAGATTTAACAGGGTTGGAAGTGTCCAGCACTGACAGGGCTCATTCATGACTGGCAAATTGGAGGAAGAATACTACCCTCCTCCATGGTCTAGCTTGGACTTCTTCATCACAGGCTGGTTAGGTTTTGGAGGAAGTCTCCCACTATGGCCAGTTGATATTATACAACTAGTACTTTAAACTTAAGAAATGCTTAACACATACATTTATCACGTATTCATTTTCCCTTCATTAATAATTTAGATGAAGAAAACTCAAGTCTCTCTCTTTTTAGAAAGATGTTATGAGTGGAATTGTGATCCTCTCAAATTTATACGTTGAATGAAAAACCTTAAACACAGGGCAGCAGAAAGAAAAGAAAATACGGAGATGCATGAGAAATTAGTCATCTATATGCTCCAGAAAGAGGCCTCAGAAGGACACTCTCATGCCAATAATAATCTCACTTATCAAGTCTATATATGTGAGCAAATATATTTCTATCACCTTAGCCACCTAGATTGTTGTACTTAATTATGGAAGCCCTAGTTGACAAATACAAAAGAAAAGAAGTAGAAGTTGGAGAACTAGGTCACAGCATGGTGAAATCCATTAACTTTGAAGATCTGAAATAATATCTGTCACCAGCTACAACAGTGTGCTAATCATAAAGTAACACTGGATTTTTTTCTTATAAGCTACAGCTACTGCCAGCTCTAAATAGGATCTCAGCAATTTTTGGCAGAAATATAATTCTTTCTTGAAGAGTTATCAGTCAGAATTTTATATGTCCATTTCTGACTGGAACATTGCATTACACTGTAGATAGCTACATCCAAGCTTATTGATTTTTGCCTTCTTTGTCTACCTGCTATCTATTCCTTTTCCTTTACCTTAAATAAAGTTTAAGAAAAATTTAAAGCTTTCAAGGATGCATCTGTACTTTATAATCCTTTAAAATCAAGTTTTCTAAAAGTGTTTCTTTTCATATCATCTGAACATTATGTAATTAATTATATAAAAAGGCAAGTCAGTGATGTAGTTTCTTGATGATACATAAAGCACATGTCTTAGAGTTTATTCTATACTACACTATTTGTCAAGAATTAGTGTAGGAGGATGGTACTTTTAAATGTAGTGAAAACAATCAGGAAGTATGAGACAATCTAGGAATCCATGTGATACAAAACAATCTATAATCCACTAAAATTTAATGTAAATACTTTATATGTGTTTTTTAGGAATTCTTTTTTAATTTAATTTTTCTTATTTTTTGAGAATTTCAAACAAGAATACTGTCTTTATATCTTTTTCAACTCTCATTTCTGCCCTCCCACTCCATGTCCCTCTTCCTCCCTTTTAAGTTCATCATCTCTTCTATAATTATTATTGCTACACACAATATATAATGTGTATATACAACTACTGAGCTCTTTTAGCATTGCTCTTATGTACATGTGTTTAGGACTTACCATCTGTGATTGAAAACCTATCAGAGGCTCATCAGGGAGCAGACTGGATTTTTGTCTCTCAGCAGCCCACTGGTTGACTGTGGCTCTTGTAAAATTTCCCCGATCCACATTAAAATGTCAACCAATGTTGCCACTATGCAGGTCTTGCTTATATGATCATACTGTTGAGATTCTATGGGAGAAGCATCATTCTGGAAGATAGTATCTAGCAGCACTTATCCTGGTCCTCTGGCTCTTACAATTTTTCTCTCATTTCCACTATGTAAACCAGACCAAGAGAGACAAATTCCACGTTTCCTCTTGTATTTTGGATCCTATCTCTGAATCTTTGGAATTGAGTTTGTAACCTGAAGTGTGGGAAATAGTCCCTCTGGATTCGCTGGCTTGAAACATAATGCACCCCATTTTTGTTTAAAAGCTCCGTTTCTGCTCTGGTCTTAATGGACAGAGTTCAGACAAGGTCAGATAGCCCAAAGCCGCCCAGTTCTGGGAAACTGCCTAACCCAATTTTATTGCTTCCTCATTCCGCGTTTCCACCCTTATAGATTACACAGGAGCCGTGGAAGAAATCTCACAGCTCATGTACTTCCTTATTGCTCTAGGGCATCTTAATACTTCAGTTTCTCAACCTAGTGATACCAGATAAACAAGACCAGTCTGCCTGCCAGATAGAGTTACCATAGCAATCTGCTTATGCACTCCTTACCTCAAAACTCCTTAAATAGTGGTACTATGTGTTCAATAAATTGGAGGCTTGATCAGAAGTTTTGTCTTGCCTTCCATCTCTCTCGCGTCCCTGACCCATATCCCCATACCCATGCCTTCTCCTAAAGTCTTTGTTGCAGATCCCACAGTCAGGGCACTGAAGTATGTAACAAGAAAGTAGAAGAGGTCCATGAGAGGAGATAGAGGAAGATTCTTAGATGTGCTTTTAATTGAATATAGATTTATAGACTTAAGATTTTATTCCTCTCTTGATATGTATGAGAATTCTATAGAAGAAAATTAAATGAAATCAATATCTAAAATTATGATTACAGAAGTGATTGTATTTAATATTTTGAATGAAAGAAAATGTCTTGACCTGCTTGATATCAACTTTTTAAAACTAAGATATTATGACTTTGTATTTCTACTAAATGATTATTTCCATTAATTAAATATCTACTAGATTAAACATTTCCTTTCTAAGCCTTAGAGATATCTTCAATTTAGTTATTTTTATCTACATTTTAAGACATTTTTATCTACATTTTAAGTCAGGAAAACCAAGAAATAAAGCTAAGAAATTGAGACTCCTCTGGCCACTGCTCCTGAATTCCAGGACCAACTCAGGCAGCAACCCCTCCTCTGGCACAGGCAGAGCAAGCTAGCCCCAGGAGATCAGGTAGGAGTCTTGACCCCTGACCTCTTCCCCTACTCCTGCTCAACCCAACTCTAAAGCCCAAATCCACCTCCATAATCACTCCTCCCACCCCTTCCAGGCCACTGCTTCTGACTTCTAGGGACCAAGTCAGGCAGACAGCCCCTACCCTAGCACTGACCACACAACATAGCCAGGAGACCAGGTAGGCAGACTCTTGCCACACAAAACACCCAGAGAACCACTCTCCTAGTCCTAGCCCCCAACTCAGAAGGGGACTCCCTGCTAGACCAAAGGCTAAGGCATCAGAATTACAGGACGAACCTTTGTCAGAGACCCCCTGCTCAACATGAAGCCACAAAACACAGAGGATCAGAGAAGATAAAGAAACCAAGTAACAAAACACTCATTCATTAAAGACAAACCTAAGAGTTCAGCACCTTAATCACTCCAAACTAAGATGTCTAAATGCCGGTTTAAAAACACAGCTAATATCAACCAGGGCTATGTCACCTCCAGTACCCAACTACCCTACTACAACAGCTCTGAACACTCTGCACAGCTGAAGCACAACAAAAAAATCTTAAAACCAACTTTATGACGATAACAGTGGTCTTTAAAGAATAAATGAATAAATCCCTCAAATAAATCAATGAAAAATGCAAACAAACAATCAGAGGAAATGAGTAAACTCATTAAAGAAACCCAGGAAAACACAAATAAACAATTAGAAGAAATGAATAAATCCCTTAAAGAAACTCAAGAACAAACAAGTAGACAACTGAAGGAAGCAAACAAAATCATTCAAGACGTGAAAATGGAAATAGAAGCCAAAGGAGAGAACCCATGCTTGATTTTACAGGAATTAAAGTATACATATCCAGGAGATGATTTCAAATGATATCCTGTTCTACTCATAGATTGGTACCTAGCCCAGTCTCCATCAGAGAGGCTTCTGCCAGCAATGATGGGAACAGATGTAGAGGACCAGAGCCAAACATCATTCAGAGCTTCTGATAACTCCCTGAAGAGGGGAAGGAAACATTTTAGGGATGAAAGGGGTTAGTGACACCAGGAGAGCAGCACCATGGAGTCATGGGACCAGTTCTCTTGGGGTCTCTCAGAGCCTGAAGCAGAAGACAGGGAATTTGAAGGGTCTCCTTGGTATGTTATGTTGTTGTCTGGCTTGGGGTTCTTGCAGAGACCCTGAAGTCTAGAGTGTGTGTGGGGTTCTCTGATACTTTTGCCCGCCCTTGGGACCCATTTCCTCCAGCTGGGTTGTCAGGTCCACCCACAATGTGGGGACTGGTGCCTGGCCTTGTCCAATTTGTTGTGACATGTTTGAGTAGTGACTCTGGAAAAACTGCTCTTTTATGGAGATGCATGGGTTAGGATGCAGAGGAAACATAATAGGAGGAGAAAAAGAATGGGAGGAGTTGGGAGGAATCAAGGGAGAGGAGGAAGGATGTTGATATGTATTATATGAAAGAAAATAAATTTTAAAATATTAAGAAACTGAAAGTGATTAAGTGGTAGAAGCCATATAGATGATAAAGGCTGGATATATTTGTTTCTTCTCTAAGGAGAACAGAATTTCTTTCTTTCTTTCTTTCCTTTTTTCTTTCTTTCTTTCTTTCTTTCTTTTTTCTTCCTCCTCCTCCTCCTCCTCCTCCTCCTCCTCCTCCTCCTCCTTCTTTTTGCTTTTTCAAGATAGGGTTTCTCTGTTGTAACTCTGGCTGTTGCCCTGGAAATCACTCTATAGACCAAACCAGGCTATCCTTGAACTCACAGAAATCTGCTTGCCTTGGCCTCCCAAGTGCTGAGATTGAAGGCATGCACCACCACTGTCTGGTAGAATTTCTTATTTTGTTGAGCAACAACTGCATGAAGTTTCCAGCAAGAGAATTTCAGAGTGACAGAACATCTCTGAAGAGGTATGGAAAATTCTAGTCCCTATTGTATGAGAAGAAAAGCAATATGAGCAGAGGATTGAAAATTTGAAGTCATAAGAAAAACAAGATTAAGAGGAAGATAGTTTTATGATCAATTCCTTAGGGGATGTTGAAAATCTCAATGTAATGTCAGTGAAAGTCAAACAAAGAGTTTCAATGTGAGTGGTAGAGGTCACTTATACTTGGAAAGAGAAAGTGGGCTATAGTTTGTAGGGTTATACAGCTGGAAGGTTAGATAGTAGAGATGTTGTACCCATGTAGAAAATAATATGGCACGAGGCCATGGGGCATTTGAAAATTCAGAAATAAGAAGCTTAGATTAATAAGTAACAGTGTCACTGGGAAATGTGGTGCATATAGTTATATGTAGGTTTTAGAATCTGGATGTGAGAGGTGAGAGTGGAGTTTTAAGGTTTTTGTGTTGGCTGCAGGATGCGGGTGATTAGAGACTGATAATTAGGAACTAACCATCCTAGGAAGGAATATTTAATTTAAATATTAAAAAATTCTATGCTAAAACTAGAGGCTACAATATGCAATAACTTCTCAAACTAATTCTCAGTGGTTGAGAACAGATGTATTTGTCAAGTGTATTTGAGCACATATGAGTTTGAAGACCCTGTATGTGCTCAGTAACACAGATTAGGAAGGAACATGAGAGATCTGGTTCCTCTTCAACCTCTGAGCCTTATGCCTAGATTAGCCTAAGATAGCTACCATGAAATTGAATTCATATATTTTTCTCATTCTGAACATTTATTTGTTTTGAGAGGATCTGGGGATTAAAACCAGAGCCTTGGCCGGGTGGTAGTGGCATACCCCTTTAATCCCAGCACTCAGGAGGCAGAGGCAAGAGAATCTCTGTGAGTCTGAGGCTAGCCCAGTCTACAGAGTGAGTTCCAGGACATTGAGAGTTAAAACAGAGAAACCCTGTCTCCAGCTCTCTAACCTCCAAAAAATCCAAAAAACAAAAAACATGGTCTTGTGAGCATGAGGCGGATGCTGTAACACTGAACTACATTTCCAACTCTTTCTATGCATTTCCAGTTGTCTTCCTAGTTGAAAGAATAGCCTTTAAGGACTGAGTCATGTCTCCAGTCCCCAGTATAGCATTTTATACACTTTTAAGCTCAAACAGTTTGAGAAAATTTTTTATGAGTTTCAATATGTATAAATGTACTTATAATTTGTTGATGTTTCTAATTTTTACTACAGAAAGTGTCTTTTAAAAATGAATTCATCATTTCTCTATTAGAGAATCTTCCCCTTCTTTATTTCTATAAACATAGTTTTAAATGATTCAATGTACACTTAAGTTAAATTTCATTTATTTCTCTCTATGCTTCAAATGGCAGAAGTAATTGCATTGAATAAGTGTTTTTTTATGTTTAAAATCCCATTAGATTTACAAATGTACTCAAAGGTGTGTGCTATAAGATTCATAATTACAGTTCCTAAGCTGCTGTTATGATTTTCACAATGATTGAAAAGAATGATTTTAAAATAAAAATTTGAATTACTTAAGTTCTTTGTGAATCATTTTTTTGAAACCACATTTTACAGCATTTTATTTCATTCTTTAGAATTTATTCTGTCTATCTTTCATGTAATGTATTTCATTACAGAATCAGGAAAAGTTTGTCTTGAAAACTATGTAAGTAGATAAAAGCTTTTAATCTTAAGGGATTTGTTGCAATAGTGACTTCTTGAGTATTAAGATTGATTTCAAGCTATGTGAAAGTTTATATGCTTCCAATACTACAGTTTTCCTGGGAAATATGTTCCAAGTATGTTCCAGAAGCCTGTGATGACTACACAGCCTTATATCAGGTAATCTGTCACCATGTAGAATTGATCTTCAAGTGACTTCAAATACATACAGTAGACAGTAAGCCTAGAAGAGAAGTTTTGGATCTGAATGTAAGGCAGAATTTCTCCTATTTTTAAGCATAATTTAATTTTTCCCAACTTTCTAATAGCATCTTTGAGCCTTTAACCTTAGTTTTATTCATAGCTTAACTTTGAACTTTTAATTTAAAAAATGTCAAAGAGAAAGGATATACAATGCGAGAATCATTGTTTCTGGATACACTGTTTCCCAGGAAGGACATTTAAGAAGAAGATGAATCATAAACTGTGAGGGTATAAAGTCTCAGTACACCGTCTACCTTTCGCATTATGATAGAAGAAATGGCTGTGATGGCAACAGTAGTAATGTATAGCATATTTAGCACATGGTTGTTTTGTTTTACTTAAATAATTATTATAATTATCTGAGGTGGTATAGAACTTCATAGAGGAGCTTCCAACATAGGATAAATTGCCACTTTATGTAAATTAAGGCTATTTTCAAAACTTAGATTTACAGATTCTCTGAGACGTACATATTTAAATCGCATGAACAGATATTAAGTCTTAACCTAGTGAGTAATCTATTGTCTGTAGTTTAGTAGATTAGAACCTTACATCATAGTTAGTTCACAAAACGCTTTGAATAATATCTTTAAATAAATAAATGAAGAATTTTTTTTTGACACAGGGCCTCACTAGGTAGCCCTGAATAGCCTGGAACTCTCCGTGTAGAGCAAGCTGGCCTAGAACTCACAGAAGCCTACCTGCCTCTGTCTCCAGTGTGCTGGGATTAAAAGTGTGCTTCACCATGCCCAGCAGGATTTGCCTTTAAATTGTTATTAACAAATATCCCTGGATAGTGCTATAATTCCTTTGTAAAGTAGAAAATCCTCTGCTATTCTGAAGTCTTGACTCACCTCAAGTGCTATGGGAATCTGTGAATTTTCTGTTGCTCTTTGTTATAGTATTCCAATCAAACTGAGTTGTCTACTATAAATTTTGGTGATATGGACCAAAGTAGTATGGATAAATTTGTTAAGTGAACCTACTGAGACCACATATGGGACAAAATAGGTGGGGTCCTTGAGGGCATAATCCAGGGACCAAATATTACTCATTCATTTAGGAAAGAGTTTCTTCCTGCCTTGTTTCATGACTTTAAGGCATTCACTGTGTGTCTACTCCCAACCAGAACCAGCCCCCTGCTGGCTGGCAGACAACAATAAGGGCAAATGAAAGAGTACTCCCCTATTCAAGGCAACAGAAAAGGTATTGAACCATATAGCATTTTCTCAAATTGAAGAGCTTTCTTAGGTGTAATTATAGATGGGAAAAGTTAGTTATCTGGGAAGATGTGGCTTGGAGTTTCTATTTCAAGGTAAAGAAAAAGGATTAGATTTAGGATGACTAAGAGTCTCTTCTTAGGGGTTAGGCTTCTCCCCATCTATGCACATGATCCCTTAGGATGCGTAATCATCTAGTTTCTATCAGAGATCAACAAATACCTTCTCGAAGAACTCAGCAACTGCTGTGATGTATAGTGGGTAACCATAAACTCTCAAGAATGCTGAAGGTGGGGACATTATTCAAGGACTCTGATTCTGCAATTTCCTTTGAAAGAAAACTTCTTGTACAGACTGACTTTAGTTTAAAATCATGAAGGGTCCAGTTGTTTGTAAATAATTACAATTATGACATATATTATTAAATTTTCCTATATACAGTGCAAACTACTGATATAAAAACTTATAGCATATAAGGAATTGAGTTTTGCTGTTACACCAATGCCTGTCATTGTAAGGAAAGCTATTTGCAAGATACTATATCTACTCTTGTTTCTGGGAGTCACCTTGTGGCTTATAAGTCTTTTTTTTTTTTTGAGGTATATAAGTTAGATATATCATTTCCCTTAAAGTAGATGGCATATATGATCTGTTCCCATCTACCTCTCAATTATAATAATCTAATTTACATATATACTATTTTGTTTTAAATCTTAAGCATTTTTTTATTTAAAAAAAATACTATGTTGAGAAAGGGAGCCTAGGCTTTATCAAAGGCAATCCAGGAAATGAGCTAAAACAAGAGTAAAAGAAAAAAGAAATTCAAGAAACTCAAGAAATTCAATGAATCAATTTAAAGATCACAACCCATGTACAAAGTAAATCAAAATTGGGATCCTATTTGCTTTAAATGTGTCAGTAGTGATCTCAAAATGACAGTTTAACTATTATATGTTTTACATATAAGAATACAATTTGAGATGGTCATCAGATAAATTTATGGCCCCCTGTTGACTCCGTGTCTGCCACTTCAATCTCTGTAAGCCCGTAAGAATGCTGGTCAGTTGACTCAGTGGAGCTTGTTCTTCTGGTGTCCTCAACCCTTCTGTTCCCCACAATCCCTCCTCCCCCTCTTTCAGGGGCTTCCCTGAGCTCTCCCAGTGATATTTGGCCCTGGGTCTCTGTATCTGCTCTCATTCACACGCTGCCTGAGGAAGCCTTTCTGATGAAGTTTAGGCTAGGCGTCATCTATGGGCAGAGCAGGATCATTAGGAATCATCTCTCAACTATCCAGGCTCTTGTTCCTGGCCTGACTTGCAGTGTCAGACATGAGTTCCCTCCTTTGGCATGGGCTTCAGCCCTTCTTTTGTCCCAGCAGATCTTGCAGGCAGGGTACATTACAGGCCGAAAATTTTGTGACTGGGATGGTGTCCCAGTCTTACCACTGGAAGTATTGTCTGGTTACAGGAGGTGGCCAGTTCAGGCTACCTATCCTCCCCCATTATTAGGGATCCTCACTATGGTCTCCTGTGTACATTCCACTGAATGTCAGACTTGGTGTTCTTATAGAACTCCTACAAGGTGGAGTGAGGAGTCTCTGACCCTTTTACCTGCTCCTGGGACCCTTTTCCTCCTGCTTGGTGGCCTTGTCTAGCCTTGATGTAAAGGTAAGCTTCAGTCCTCGTTCCATCTTGTTACGCCCTTTTCAAGCAGTAACCCTGGAACTGCTCTACTCTGAGGGGAAGCTTGCGGGGGCTAGATCTGAGAGAGAGGGGAGGTAGGGGTGGAGACCTGGGAGAAGTGGAGGAACGGGAAGAGGGGGGTCGGGATGTATTATACAAGAGAATAAAATAAAAGTTTGGGATAATCATTTAAATTTTTGATTGTGTATTATAATGGCTGCTTTGACACACATTAGCTACTGCTGAACGAACTCTGGCTTTTAAGAACAATCACTACTGAAAATGTTGTATCAGATATTACTTTGAATCCCATTATAATGTTAATGAGTAGGTCTTTGGTGGTTAAGTTATTTTAGAGTTTTATTTGGCTTTTCTGAATCATCTATAGAGTTTACAACGTCTACTATGAATGATTAATCCATTTTGTCCTTGTGCAAAGTTAGTGGTGATGCATTAGACTGAGGGCCTATTTCCAAATCTAAACTTTGTTCTCAAGATAACAAAATACTCTGCAAATGAAAAGATCCATGAAATGAAAGGTCCAGTAGTTATCTACCTATTTTTCTCTCACTCTAGATAGTGTATGCATTATGATTGAATAGTTTCTTGTATTTTAGAAGACCTTCAGGGAAGCCAGACTGTGGCAGGACTTAAATCTGTCTACATATCAGCAGCTTAATCATTTCAAAAGGCTTTGTTTGCATGATCTTAAATAGTTAATTTAAATACAAATACTTAAATAAAATATATGATTTATATGAATATTAAAAATAAGTGAAAATAATTTAAAAGTTTAAACACGCATTATCTTTCTTTTCTTTTAGAATTTACATTTAAGACATAAATGACACTAGCTGTTCATTGAGTCTCACATTGTCCCTCAGCAAAGAGCCCACTTACAGTAGCAATTTCTTTACGTACACTGATTTACTGCTTATCTTAACTAAAAGATTAAAACCCAGTATGAATTATATAGATTGATTTTGCAACTATTGTAAAGAAGAATAAAGGAGAGAGTCTGAGGGAGATGCTTTATCTTCTTTTTAATTTTAATCCATTAAAATATTTCAATGATGTGGGTTGAAGCCAGGACTTTGTGCTTCTAGGCAAATGTTCTCTGTGTCTTACCTTAAATAAAGACTTTTGTCAAAATGCAGCTTTTTTCTTAGCTCACAGTTAAGTGAATGAACTGATGGAGGCTTATTGTTGGAAAAGTGATACAATTATTTACGCTTAGAAAACAAGGGAGTATAAAAACAAGTAGTTTCCAGCTATGTGAAAGGCAATTTGTCTTTACAAGATCTTTATAAAAAATGCTAATGAAAATTTTTTTTTAATAACTGACATTGAAATGTTGCAGAAAAAGTAATAATGGTGACTAGATTTAAGACAATTTTATGTGTGTGTGTGTGTGTGTGTGTGTATGTCTATCTTTCTGTCTTCTGGCCCCCTGACTTCAGTTTTGCTAACCATAGAGTATAATTTCTCTCATTCATTTCTCACTGGGTCTGGAATGAGACTAAGTTGTGTGTGACTGTGCAATGCTATTATCTTAAACCAATAAATATATTTCAGCATGTTACTTATGATTTGTTTCTAATGTCCACATAATAAAAAGCTAAGGGAATTAAAAAGACATTGTGAAGTGCTTTATCATGTAAAAAAAATTAAATGTCAGACTTTAATATTTAAGTTTGCTAAACATTACTCATATATTTAGAAGTTGGGACTTGCTTATAGTTTTATAATTAAGTTAAATTTAGGACTATATGTGACTATTTTTCAATATCATTGAAATGCATTTTTCAAAAGAAGAAAACAGCGTCAGTCTTAAGAGCATATTGTTTTTAGTTTTGTTTGCAAAGGGACAAAATCAGAGACTTGATGGTCATTTTTTTAATCAGAATGTATCACAGGTATAGATGAGAGCTAAGTAATGCTTTCTGACATGTGTAGCAGTGGAGAGCACCTGGCACCCTTCCTGGGTAAGGTGCTTATGTTTTTGGATTATTCACTTGATGCAGGAGCACATCACCACACTTTTAAATCTGCTCTCTTTTCATATCAGTTAAGCAGTAGGAATCCCAGTCTGTCCCATTGAGTCACAAGAAGACTTTTCCTCAAACAGTGTCTACCCTTCTTCCCTATCTACATATCTTTTTCTTTACACTTGTGCCATGTGCCTTTGATAGGAGACACAGATTTTGTTCAGAGGTAAATTTGATACAAACATCAGGATTCATATTGTAGATAGTGGTAAAACTGTAGAATTCTTAACATGAATAGAAAATTAATCTGAATGTTGTTAATAAGACATATATAGTTCCCCAAGGTATGATCTCAGTAAAGAATTCTTAGCTTGTGGATTTCTTTGTGGGTTCTCCTCCTCGGGTGGTAGCTAAGCCACTGGCCATCAACTCAGCTTCTGGGAAACAAGCATAAGTCTTGGCAGGTCTTTGGTCTCTGGGCTGAGGGCCGTGAGAAACAGAATTCCCAGGAGACTGTTAACATCTCCATTTATTGAAGCAAGAGTGGTTACATTTACAGAGAAAAAAAGGCAGGGAAGGGTCCTTGATACCCAGAGATGGAGGCCATTGGTTAAGACAGGGATACTGGAGCCTCATTTGCATGTGGTGCTCTTTGTCAAAGTCCTACAAAAGACTCTCTTGTACAAGGTGTGGTTATACAGGGAAAAGAGGAAGATACCTTATCAGAAAATGGGCTCAGCCTTAGGTCTTCCAGCTACAGTGGTCACATAAGCACCAACCAGATCATATTCCTTTTCCAGTGACCTGCTCTGAAGCAGGCAGCATTTACAATTTAGTTGGTTTTGCCAGGCTAAAAAAATAGGGAACAGCCAAATGTCTTCCCCTCTCAGGGTGAGAATTCTGGAGTTCAAAGCACATTTCAATCCATTCTTAGCACTACACATTAACTTTCTTCTCTCTTTCTTTACACTTGGTGAGAGTGAACTTAATGGAAGATACAGATTTTTGATGTCTGGTGACCAGATAATAAACTAATAAGAAATGTAGTCCATCTCCAGCCTGGTATTGCACTAGTCTGATATTTCTGCTTCAGAGAGTTCAGAGCCATGGTTCTTCATTTAAAAAATTTAAAGAACAGAGTATGACCACTTAAAGGCTACCCATCATCTGATGGATGGCTCCACAGCCATGGACACACAGGCATGAGCAGCACTAATGGGACTCTATGGGATAGGTCTGTGGCAGAGGGCAGAGGTTGAGGCTGAGAATGAGGCAGGGGCAGGGGAAGAATAGGACATAAAGTTGGGAAGCAGATATTACTGGGGTTATCTGGGTAGTCAGAAGGAGGGATGGGAGGGTTGACATGACCAAAATACATTGTATACATGAATGAAATTCTCTAAGAATAGACAAAAGTGTTATTTTAACCATAGAAGAACACAAAAAATGAAAAAAAAATCATCAAATTTGTGCTTGTGGTTAAGTTAAAGATACACCTTTATTTGTAAACAAATTCTTTTTATCCAGTGGTCATTTCTCCTTACGCAGTTATATTACTCAGTGACTTAAAGAGTTGAATTTTCATCTCTTGCTCTTTTAAAATCCTCTTAGGGCATAATTTATTACATACTTGTCATGAATACCATTTATTTCCCTATTGGTGTTTGTATCACCACTTTGGTTCTTTTGCATCTTACAAGGGCTTATTTTAAAAATTCATTTTAATTTCTAGCTGGATGGTAGTGGCACACAGCTTTAATCCCAGCACTTGGGAGACAGAAGCAGGCAGATTTCTGTGAGGTTGAGGCCAGCCAGTCTACAAAGTGATTTCCAGGGCAGCCAGAGTTACAACAGAGAAACCTCGTCTAAACCCACCAACCCCCACACCCCGCACCAATTATTTCTGTGTATGTGTGCAGGTATGTACGTGTATATATGTGCATGTGCATGTGCATGTGCATGTGCATGTGCATGCATGTGCCTGTGGAACCCAGAAGAGGGTTTCAAACTTCCTGGTGCTGGAAACACAAGTGGTTGTGAGCTACTGCTTGTGGGTTCTAGGAACTGAATTTGGGTTCTCGGCAAGAACATTGCTCATTCTTAAGTCTTGAGCTATCTCCACAGCCCTGATTCCGCTGTGTTTTAAAAAGAGCTTTCAGATCCTCTCTGGGAATCCCCCTTTGCTAGCAGAGCTTGTAGCACTGAGTAGAGACTGGTAGTTGCGAGACTGGCTTTAACCACTCTGCTGCCGCCATTGCTGTTGACCACTTCATTGCCGCGTGCCTCATTCCCCATTATTTGGCTGAGAGGCCATTGCACTACTTCTTTCTGTGTTCTAGTTTTAACTTATTTCCTTTGTGTCTGGTGTGTCCCTAACATCTCTCTCAGTTAGGTAGAGGCATGTTACTTATAGGAAGTACCCCAGAAGGAAAAGAACCTTAGAAACAAGTTGAACATCTCTTGATAGCACCTGCACTTTTTTTTGTGAGTGTCTTTTGGAAATGGCTGCCCATCAGAGGGTAAAATGACAGAATTCCTTCCTTGCAGATGACTAACCCATCATACAGTGTGTGGTTTTTATCAAAGAGATACATCTAAAAGATAGGCACCAGTGTTACTCATTTTATTCATTTGTATTTTTATTTTATTTAAAATTTTTCTATTACATTATTTGTGTGTGTGTGTGTGTACGCAAGTCATAGTACATCCATGGAGGTCAGGAGTCCACCTGCTACAGTCAGTTCTTTCCTTTTAGCCTTTGGGTCTCAGATATGGAAATTAGGTTGGAAGGCTTGGTGGCAAACACCCTTACCTGCTGAGCTGTCTCACAGGCTCTCCTCATTATTTTAAAATTCAAGTTATTTTTTTCAGCCCATGGTTATAGCAACATTGTCTAAGAGACATCTACATTAGTGATGCAGCTTTATTTATTTTTTTCTTATCATGTATTCTCTCTCATGATTGCAACACTAACTTTGCTTTGAGCTCTTTGTGTCATAAAGAGAGTGAGGAACAGTGAAATCAAAGACCTTGGTGTCTCTAGGTAGCCACTGCTTCCTGGATAAGAAAAGAGACTTAATATTTCTCAGAGTTTGGTTTTGCTGCCTAGAGTGATGTCTTCCATCAAAGGATTTCTGTGTCTAGATTTGTGGAGTCCAGGCCATCTCATTCAGGTATCTTTCTGAATCAGCTCTGAGTCTCTTGTCTGAATTTTGTTGGAGAACCCTTTGCCTCAGATCTGGCCACTGATCTCTATGGTTGGATTCTACTCTTCACAGCTTCCTTGTAAACTTGTTCTTTCCAAAGTTCTTCATATTGAACTTTCTCTGCTTCAGAGACAAAAGCCATGATAGCCCAGCCCCAGTCTTTGGATTTCTTAGAGAGAAGAGTTAGAATAGTTCATATTCTATGAGGAAGGATCCAGTCAGTAAAGAGTGAAAGATTCATGGTGTTGAATGACTTCCATGGGTTGACTCAGCTTTGTCCTACTTAAATTTCTTGTTGGCCAGATGCTTCGTTGCTGGCATTACAGTCTCTGAAGTAAGAGCTATAGGAATTGTGCCAACCTGGAGAATGTTGCCCACTTAGTCTTCTCTGACTTGTGATTGTGCTGTCACTGTTATATTAATCAAAGCTTGCATTATTAGCACTGTCTCCTGCCAACTTTGGTTCAATACAATCTGACATTTACTAAATGTACTTCAAAGTAAAGGTGTACTTTGCTTTATTGGGTCTACCCATAATTCTTTACACATCATCAAAGGTACTTTACCAATGTCTCAAACAACAATTTTGTCTTTAACTTATAATGTTTATTTTTAATATTTTCTAATTTTCCTTTGTATTAAAAGGATTTTCCAAGGAATCAAACTATACGGCCCTTTGAAAGAATAATTGTGGCAGGTAGTTTAATTTAGCTTTTCTCAGAATTTCACTGGAGTAATATCATGTCTTCTTTTTGTAGCATGGATGTTTTTACCCCCATGCTACAGTCAGTATTTAGAGCCAAAATGACCCGAACTTGGCTGGACTTTGTTAGGATATCAACTTTTCATTAGCTACAGTGATTGATTCATGGTTAAATATAGGACAAATATAGGCTGATATTTCCTTAATCCATTAGAAAGAATATTGTTATCTTTATTAGAGAAACAATCTAAGAAATTAAATGGAATTGCTGTGCCAATGAAAAGCCTCCTTTGGCTTTAATTATTGGTAGTGATTATATAATTTAAATTGTATAAGGAAATCACTATGCATTCTATATTCAGAGTCTTTAGTGTAAAGTTTAAAATATATTAAACAAATACACGTGTCACAAATGAGGACCCTGTGTCTTTTCTATTATATTGTCTCATATATATAAAGACTTTCCAAACCGCTAACCCAAAGCCTTTCAATCCTCTAATGTTGGAGGAACTTAAAACTTAAAGAGTGTTCCAGATCTCATGGAGGACAATGGGACCTTTCTCTATTAGTGTTTTAACATATGGTTATGCATTCTCTAGAAATGTGAGCATGTGGATGTATACCACAGGAACTCAGTCTTATATTATTGCCTAGATTTCTTTATTTAGTATAAGATTTTAGGAGTGTAGGAAAGGTTATTGTTCAAATCTGCACTTCCTTTGCCAGCTCTGACTCAATAGTTCATATTCTAACAAAGGAAGGGTGGTTCTGTTGATTTGAAATTTCTGTCTCCATGGAAGCACATAAACAGCAGTTGTAATGAACAAATCTACAACTCATCCAACTCTATCTTGTATTGGCTTGATATAAGGTAATTTTCTACCAGTGTGTAAATTTAAAAGCATGGTTTTAAGGCGGAAGAAATTAAAAGATAAGAAAAATTTGAGAATGACAGAAGCTTGATTTTGTTTTTGTGGCATAATCATGTTGTAGTTGATGTTGTAAAGTAACATACTGTGTGTCATCTCAGAGGAAATAGAAAAATTGGAGGTAAATGTTGTGGCTTTAAGTTGTTTTAATGTAGTATCATAGTTATTATAATGCTTTCTGCTACGTCAGCCTGTAGGACCACGGAGGATTTTGAGTCTCAGTTTCCTAAATTATAAAATTTGAATGCCCATCTGTGTACTATGTTACATATCTGAAGAGTTACTGGAGAAATAAAGAGAACAGCATGTTAAGAAATGGCAAGGATGATACAATTATCTAAACCACAGTTATATATCACTTATAAACTTGTCACTTATAAACATGCTAAACTTGGATTTTTGCCTCAGTTTCCAGATTCAAAAAAGTGAAAAATAAATCTTTATAATAAAAAAGTTGTTTTGAAAATAAAATGAGATGGTTTTCATAAAGCATCCCATAAATGTTTAGTTTACTTAATGTTATGACACCTGTAAAACTGAGTCAATTTGAGTGTAATTGGAAAATCAACTGGATGTATTTTTTTTAAGTTCATTATAAACTTTAAGTAATCCTTCTAGTAGTACTATTAAGGTGACATTTTATAGGATACATGAGTTCTGTGCTTGTGCTTATGACCCCTTGACATTAATCAGCATGCACTTACATCTGAAAAATTGAATTTCTTTAGTTGCTATGCAACCAGCTTTATACAGCTGGAATCCTAGGCAACATTCTTATTTCATGATCTTTCTTTTTTTCCTTCCGTTATTTCTTTCTCCCCCCTTTCTTTCTTTCATCCTTCCCCCCTCTCCCCTCCTATCTTTCCTTTAATCTTGCTTATTTGTTTTGCTTTAATCTAATGAAACATATGGAAACACATACCAGGCAAGCAGGAGTTATGATATTCTTTGGTTTCCATTTAAGGTAGCCCTAAGTTGTTACACAAACTTGTAAACTTGTTTGGAATTCTAAGTACATCCAACCATAGAAACAATATTACTGTGTTTATTAGATTTCCAGGTCAGCCAGAAAGAGAAAACAAAATCAATACAAGTCCCAAGGTCCCTGGGCTATGGAATGAAGAGTCATAGTGCAAGGTTTGCTCTCTGGAGGGACATCACTATGACACTCAGGGAAGAACAGATAAAGAATATTTCTTAAACAGCTAAAGTTTATGTTTGTCTTTTTAAATATTTTTACTCAACACTTCATGATTATTGCTTAATATTTCCTTCCCAAAGTCTCACATGCTTCCTTTTAATAAAACATTTCATATAATCCTATATAATAAGATTATAATCATCTATAACTTCATGCCTTCAAATGACTCACCTTTCCTCCTATCTGATTCAAACACTGGCTCTCTCAGTGTTTCTTCCAAGAGAGGAGATACAAGGGGATGAATCAATCCTTCTATTGCCAAATAAATTATATGTGATTTTATTAGTGAATAATTCTTTACTGTTTAAGGGTCAAATTATTGTGTTGTATTTAACACCAAAGTGATGGGTTTCAGGACATGTGTTGCTTTTTCTGGGGAGACATCAGCATCCCATTCACCCTAGAAAGGGCAGATACCAAATCAAAGAAAGTATTCCACCCAAGTCTACCTTAGTAAACCAGTGAGTTCATTGAGGTGCTTACAGGAGCATATATAGGTGAGGATAAAGGTGATTGGGTGACCAAAAGGGAGCTACAATTACTGACTGAAATGCTCACCTCAGCAAGAGTGATAACTTATAAAAACTGTGTCCAGTACAATCTCTGTGCACCTAAGACCAGCAGACATCTTGGCAGGGTGGAGAGTCTTCTCTTCCTAGCAAGTGTTTACTATGTGCATAACTGTGAGAAGAGCCTTTGTCCATTTTGTAACCTTTTGAGCTTCTGAGTTTTGTAAGTTGAATATTGAATGAACTTTTCTTCTTCCATCCAAACAAAGAGTGCTTTAATTCATATATATATATATATATATATATATATATATATATATATATATCATAAAGGTAAAATTTAAATCAGACAAGATGTGTACCTAAAGCTGCACCAAAACACACTGAATTTTAAAGTTGGTGAAGTACTGGAGGTGGGAGGTAGATGAAGTCCAGTTTGCTTCTCTGGACCAAGCCTTGTTTCTAAAGACCAAAAGGCTTCAGATGCAGGCACAGACATTGTTGTGAGCATGCTGTGCCTTAAACATTAATGAACACACTGATGCCTTTTTATGTCAGAATTAATTGAGTAACAATAAATTCACAAAGTTTAGCACTTCAATGACAGCAATATATCATATAATCTGACTACCTTTGTAGCTTGGCCAAGGTGAATGTAGTAATCTTAGTTACTAATATTAATTCTCATCACAGAGTATACATTAAATGTGCCTACATATCTTTATGTGTATATATTGGTTACAGAATGGATATAACTTAAAGAAACCATTTCAAAGTTTTAAAGAGCATCAAGGATGGACTGAGAAAGAGTCTGTAATGGATCTGACCAGTGCCAGGAGGTAACTGTTGTTGGAGTCCCATTGAGACACAAAGCTGTCAGTCCACCTAATAGATGAAAGACTGAACCTGGGAATTTGGGAGCCAGAAACACATCAAAAGAAGTAAACGAAAGGCCAGGAACAGTCCAGATGGGTGAACAGGTAGGCAAGAACTCATTCAATTAAGCCATGCCAATAGTAGGAGATCAAGCCGAACCCGGGAATCTTTGATGTATACACTGAGTAGCAGATGTTATGTTTGTGTGAAGTTATGCTGTGGTGGTGTTAGCGTTCATCATTTTATGAGGTCCAGGTGAGAGAGTTCCAACCTTTCTTTGGTCTGGAATGTCTAGTAAATTCTTGAGCCTGTTTTGCCTGATGTGATTTTAATACACTAATGTGTGCCCACACCTTCATTTCTCTACGTAAACTTACAAGGCAGCTCATTTTCTGTTCCCAGGAATAGGTCAAGTATAGCCTGCAGTGGATGGGTGGTACCTGACTAACACTGCCATTTCTGGATCCACTCACATGCTGTAGTCATTCTTCTCTGTCAAAATGAAGTTAAAAGCTGTTTGTAAAATAGATTTTCCTAAGGCAGTGAACAGACAGGAAAAGCGTCACTTTGTATAATGTGGAGTAACTTAAAGTAGACCAAAGCCTGATCTCAATTTCAATTAGTTCAAGAAATGGCAAAAGTTAACAGAGGCCTCAAGTGCAAGCAAGCTAGTTTCTAGGAGAGGCCAGCTCTGTGCTAGAGAATGTAGCCCAGCTTGCCATTTCTGCTTTCTCAGATGGCTTCAGGTATAATTTCCGAATCCATAAAATATTCCAACTTACCATCCCATAGACTATTTTTTTTTTACATTTTTAAAAAATTAAGTAAAATTTTCTTGCTTTTCATATAATACATCCTGACTGCAGTCCACCACCCCCAGTCCACTACTCTCAGTGCCCCACCTCCGACCTCCCCAAGATCCACTCCTCCTCCGTTTCTCTTCAGAAAAGAGCAGGTATCACTGGGACATCAACCAAACAGTGTTCAACAAGATACAGTAAGACTAGGCACAAACCCTCACATCTAGGCTGGACAAGGCAACCTAGCAGGAGCAAAAGAGTACCAAAAACAGGCAAAAGAAACACCCCCATTCCTACTGCTAGGATCCTCACAGAAGCACTAAGCTAACAACCAAAACACGCATGCAGAGGACCTGGCATAGACCCATGCAGGCTCTGTGATAGCAGGTCCAGTCTCTGTCAGCCCCTATGAGTCCTACTTAGTTGATTCTGTGGGTGTGTTCTCCTGGAGTCTTAGACAGACCGTTTGGCTTGTATAATCACCCGCCCTTCTTCCACAGGATTCCCCAATCTCTGAGGGGAGGAACCTGATGGAGATTTCCAGTTTAGGCTCTGTCTCCACCTAAGGTTTGGCTGTGGGTCTCTGCATCCTCTCCCATCATTTGCTAGAGGAAGCCTCTCTACAACTGGGCTAGGCATCAGTCTATGAGCATAGTTGAATATCATTAGGAGTCATTTCATTGGTTTTTCTTTTTTTTTTTTGGCCAGTCATGTTTGATTCCATCCCAGGTCTCTGGGCCATTCAGCCTCAAGTTCCTGGCCATCAAGGCAGTGCAGAGTATATGGATTCCTTCTCTTGATGTGGACCCCAAGCAAGACCAGTTACTGATTGGCCAATCTCACAAGCTCCAAGCCACTGTATCTGCAACAAACCCTATAGGCAAGAGAGATTGTAGGTTGAAGTCCCACTGGGTGTGTTGGTATCTCAGTCTCACCACTGGAAGCCCTACCTGGTTAAAAAAGATGTCTAGTTCAGGCTCCATATCCTCCATACTAGAAGTCTTCACTAGGGCTACCCTCACAGATTCCACTGTACTAGGTTTCTACATTGCCCCCTACCTGCTCTCAAATTCCAATTGTCTCTTCACCTACTCTCTACTTCCGTACCCCCACCCCAAGCTGATCCTTCCTCTTTCCATCCCCATCTGCCCCAGACCACTCACAAAATCTATCCTATTTCCTTTTTTCAGGGGAATTCATGGGTTACCCCTAGAGACCTCCTTGTTATCTAGCCTTTCTAAGTCTGTGGATTATAACATGATTATCACTTATTTAACAGCTAATAATCAATTATAAGTGAGTATATACCATTTTTGTCTCTCTGAGTCTGCGTTGCCCCAATCAGGATGATTTTTTTTTTCATAGCTCCATCCATTTGGCTACAATTTTAATGTCATTTTTATCAGCTGAGTCGTACTCAATTGTGAAAATGTACCACATTTTCTTAGTCTATTCTTCTGTTGATGGACAGCTAGGTTGTTTCCAGTTTTTGGTTATTATGGATAATGCTGCTATGAACATTGTTGAGCAAGTTTCCTCATGGTAGGATGGAGCATCCTTCGGGTATATGCCCAAGAGTGGTATAGCTGGGTCTTGAAGTAGATTGATTCCCAATTTTCTGAGAACTGCCATATTGATTTCCATAATGATTGTACAAGTTTGTACTCCCATCAGATATGGAGGAGTGTTCCCCTTGCTCTACATCCTCTCCTGCATGAACTGTCACTTCTATTATTGATTTTAGCCTTTCTGACAGGTGGAAGATAAAATCTCAAGTAGTTTTGAATTGCATTTGTCTGATGGCTAAGGGTGTTGAACATTTCTTTAAGGGTTTCTCAGTCATTTGAGAATTCTCTATTGAGAACTTTCTGTTTAGATATGTATTGCATTTCTTAATTGGATTATTTGGTTTGTTGACATTTAGTTTCTTTAGTTCATTATATATTTTGGATATTAGCCTTCTATCAGATGCAGAGTTGGTGAAATTTTTTTCTCATTCTATACGGTACCATTTTGTCCTGTTGTTGGTTTCCTTTGCCTTACAGATGCTTTTTGGCATCATGAGGTCAAAAAATCTCATTAATAAATGAGGTTTCATTTATTAATTGTTGATACTAGTATCTGCACTATTGGTGTTCTGTTAAGGAAGTTGTCTCCTGTGCCAATACAATCAGGGTTATTTCCCATTTTCTCTTCTATCTGGTTCAGTGTATCCAGTTTTATGGTCTCTGATCTAGATTTGATCACAGGGTGATTTTGGAATTGAGTATAGGATGATAGCTATGGGTCTATTTGCATTCTTCTACTTGCAGACACCCAGGTAGACCAACACCATTTGCTGAAGATACTTTTTTCTTTCCCATTGTGTACGTCTGGCTTCTTTATAAATAATTAGGTGTCCATAGTTGTGTGGATTTATGTCTATATCTTCAATTCAATTCCATTGATCAATGTGTCTGGTTTTATGCTAATATCAGGGTTTTGTTTGTTTGTTTTTTATTACTGTAGCTCTGTAGTACAGCTTGAAATCAGGGATGGTGATACTTCCAGAAGTTCTCTTCATATTCAGGATTGTTTTAAGTATTCTGAATTTTTTTTCTATATTTTTATTGGAGAGTTGAGACCATTGACATAGAAAGATATTTATGGCCAATGCTTGTTAATTCCTGTTATTTTTGTTGTTGTTAGTGGTGGTGTGGTGTGGTGTGTGTGTGTGTGTGTGTGTGTGTGTGTGTGTGTGTGTGTTTCCTTTCTTTTGGTTTTGCTGGTTTGAAACTATTTATTTCCTGTGTTTTCATGGGTGTAATTAACCTCCTTGGGTTGGAGTTTTTTTTTCTAGCACCTTCTGTAGGCCTAGATTTGTAGATATATATTATTTAAATTTGACTTTATCATGGAATATCTTGTTTTTCCATCTATGATGATTGAGAATTTTGCTGGGTATGGTAGTTTGGGCTAGGATTTGTGGTATGGCCTACACTTAAGCAGGGAATGTCCAACAGAATTGGGAGCAATGAGGGGAGGAGGTGAAGAACTATGGAGGGATGGACTGTGAGAACCGAAACAATCATTCTGAGGTAGATAGCCTATCTGTTCTTTTCCGTATAGACTATTCTTAGCATCATTGTGTAATAAGAAATAGAGAACTTACTACTCTTTCTTCTATTTCTCTTTAATTTCTCTTCCCTGCTTACAACATATTTGTATAAATCAAAATTTTATCTACACTAAGGGCAGAAACCCAATTGATGCAATTCAGAGCAAAGTTTGAATGTAGTTTCTTTTAAAGAGGAAGCCAGTAATTACCATAATATATTTATAAAACAGAAGACACAATGTATCTGCATGTCTGATGTACATATCTATATCTTAAGCTATATTCTTTCCACCAAATAATGAAGAAAAGATCATAGCATTAAATCTCTTGCCTTGATAGTTCCAGAATAGCACACCTGGGGAAGATCAGTTATTCTCTTTAAGTCACTTAGTTCATTATTGTAAAAAAAAAAAAAAAAAAAAAAAAAAAAAAAAAAAAAAAAGAAGAAGTTTTCAGCACAGCCATTTTGGCTTAGAAAGAACTGATATTCCTCCAGGGTCCAGCAGAAACATTGAGCTTTTACCTCAAACCCAGGATTATGACATTTACTAGAAGCCGTAATTTGCTTTGTAGAAATTACTCAAGCCTGTAACTTGAATTGTGATTATGTGTGTCTCTGGCAGTTGTGTTCCACTGATGTTTTGAACACTGTGGTTACACGTAATTTTTTATCTACCCATGGATGCTTTCAGACCAGCACTCACTTTCCTGGGGCTGCAAGGCAGAGAGAGGTTTTCTCTCAATGCTGAAGTACTTCCTGGCAGAGGAATTGGAAGGAAAACAAACCATTACCTGTTTTCTATGGTGGCAACAATTCTAAGGCATAGCTAGTTAAAATAAAGAAACAGACTGAGAATTTAAACGAAATGAAACTTTTTTTTTTCTTCCTGTTTGGCAAGCACTTGAAGAGAAATTATTTGGCTCTGAGTGATTTCCGGTGGGGAAATGGGATGAAGACAAAGAGATCCAACCTACAATTCCATTTGTGGTGAATAACTTCCACGCCTTCACTTTCTGATTGCTCCCACTTGGCCTCTGTGGATGTCTAGTATTGTTTCGGTAAAGAGCCCTGGGATGTACTACTAGGAAAATGGCATTTGGTGCTCTGATTGGTGAAAGTACAGGGACAATTCAACTGCTGAGAAACTGGGTCGTCCAAGACTAATGACCAACCTCTTCGATAACAGAGGGCTGACTGTAGCATCCTCTTCAGCTGGACCCAACTTTATACAGTTTCCCTCCTGACTATAGGGCCCCTACTACCCCACCTTGAGGATTTGCTTCAGAAGACTTGTAAATGTAAATTATTTCTCTGCATCTGAACCTTAAGATTTCAAATCATCAGATTCAACCAACTACTGATTAAAAATAGCTTAAAAATTGTTTATACTGAGTGTGTACAGATTTTCTGGTTATTATTTCTATAAAATACAGTAAAACAGTCATTTGCATGGCATTTTCATTACATAAGGTAGTATAAGTATTTTAATAGTGATTGAAAGGATATGGGAGGGTGCAGACGAATTATAAGTAAATATTTTCCATTTTCATAATGGATAGTTATGATTTTGTTATCTGTGGGGAAGTCTGTAACTAATCCCTCCAAAATACTAAAGGGTGGATGTGTATGGGAACCTTCTCCCAGCCTGTTTCCAATTGTACAAAGCCGTACACTCTCCTTAATGACCTGGGAACCATCTCCTCAAATGAAAACACTGAAGAAGACAGCAGCCTTCTCCCCTTATCTGTGTGTAGGGGTAAGGACCTACCTCAGATGGTTGACAGTCAGCAAACACAGGTAGCCTAACTACAGAGAAAAACATGTATAGATTCAAATATAGTCATGCTAGATACACATCACTGATTAATCTGTCCCCTAATACTCTCCAGTAGTTTTCTATTATCACATACACTTGCCTAGGTCAAAACTCCTTTATGTCAGTGGGTTGGTTTCAGTCTCTCTCTTCTTTTGAAAAACAAAATTCTCCTTGCCTGTTTGGTGCAATTTTATTTTTACCAATCTAGCCTAAGTCATGGTGGAAAGGATCTTGAGGCCAGCAATTGCTTCACTTGGATGGCAATTACAAAGCATCACAAACTAGATTACTTAAATAACAAAACTTACTGTTTCAGCCTTCTGAAGCCAAGATGTTAAGATCAAAGTGTTGCAGGGATGGATGCTCTTAAGCTCTCTCCTTGGCCACCTTTCTGCTGCATCCCAATGTGTTGTTACTCCTTTGATTGCATTCTTGGTATCTCACGCTGTGACCAAATTTACTCTTCTAAGAAGGACAAAAGACAAAATTGGAATGAGGCCCTATCTAATGTCCTCTTCTTAATTTAATCTTCACTTTGAAGTTTCTTCCCCATAGTATATGGATCAAGTCCCTTTCCAATGTCTGACTAGAATCCACAATAGTTTGAAATCAAATTACACATTACTATCTAAGGTACTTAGGATCAGAGTTTAAGAAATGATTTTTTTTTAGGAGACACAATTCAGCTCCTAATATTCTCTTTCTGTTGTTAATGTCTCTACTAGTTCCTCCAGAGAGGAAACTCTTTTCCAAAGGTACTAATCCAAGCCTTTTCTAAAAACTTAGCATTCTTCAGGGATAACAACATATACCCTGTTTATTTCCTACAACATAAACAAAAAGAATAGTAGATAAATAAATATTCACAGGTTGCAGGATCCATAAGTTAAATAAAAGGAAAAGTCTTGGGGATTGAACAGTGGGATAGAGCTTCTCAGCAGCAATGAAGATATTTATTAGAAAGGTTTAATGTTTGTTATCTTTATTCTTCACTGAAGTGCAAATCAATGTATTATGTATCAAAAATAAAATAATTGTGTTGCAACTAGAATAGACATATTGTTCTCTGAAAACCTATGTTAATTAGCAAAATTTAATATAGGTGAAAATTTGACACTTGCCTGTTATTATGTTGTCAATCACACACATAAATGAACTTTTGAAAGATAGCTTCCTTACTTAAAGTAAGTTATTATGAAAAATTTACAGCATAACAACTTCAAATCAGATTAACTTTACATTTGCAAAATGCAGACATTTTAGAATCTGAATAGAATAATTCCATTATTATAAAATATATATTGTGTAGAGTTTGCTGTGTTCTTTGAATGATTCATATGCTTCCTCATTTAAAAGACTGATAAGGAAACTATAAGCCAATTTATCTAATTAATAACCTACTGCCTACTAAAAATTCATCCATGCTCTCTGAAATAAAATTATGAAAATAAACAGAGGGACTCATGAATTAGGGCTGAAATGACTCTCAGAATGAGGAAACTGCCCGCGCACAAGATGATGTTACTTCTGGTGCTTAGCAATTCTGTGCAGGGATAGGTAGAGAAATAAGAATTTGGCTTTGTGCTGCTTCAGATAGTTTCTGAAAATATCTGTAAAGACCCAACTACCTTTCCACCTAATTTCACACTTCTTTTGCATAATTTAAATGTTTATTCTCTTCCACAGACATTTTTTAACCTTTCCCATAGAGATACATATTTTAGCATTAATGAAAGCAGTTTCTATATTGCTGTTGTTGGGATATTTTATTTTTGTTTAGAATTTTATGCACACATACTGTATTAACAGTGTTTCCACCACAGCATCTCTTCTTCCAATTCCTTTCATGCCCATCCCCCTTTCTCAAATTCATGGCTTTATCTTTTATTACTATTGGATATTCAAGCCACTGTTTCATGTAAAGACTTGTTCCTCAGTCTATGCCATTGTTAGGAGATGATAGAACCTTTCAGAAGTGGGGCCTAGCAGGTGGCTGTTAGGTCACTGGAGATGTGCTCTTAAAGCAGGTATTGAGACCCTAATCCTCTATTACTTCCAAGTCACCAGCAGGTGAGCTGCTTACTCTACCACTTACACTCACCATGAAACCCTGTCTAACCAGAGACCTCAAAGCAATAAGCCATTAAGATGAACATCCAGACATAAGCCTAAGCAAACTTTTCCTCTTTTAAGTTAATTTTCACTTGTATTTTATTACTGTAGCTAATTGACAAGTGGAATTTATTAACCTGAACTCTTAAAGTTTGTTTTTAGATTCCAAGAAAGTGTGTGAGTACCCTGATTTCAGTGTTTTCTACACCAACACTGTGTATCTATGGATGTCATCACCTGGCCCTTGCTCTTCTCTGGTTCTATTTACCCAGGGTCCTTTTATTACACTCAGTGCATTTTGTCCCTTGAAAGTACTAGTTAAAGCAATGGGATTTCTGTCCTTAATTCATTTTAGCCTTTTATCTCACGTTTTCCCCATTTCAGGTATTCACTTGAGGCACCATTCATTAGCATATCTACCAGTTCTCTCAGTAGATTCATTCCATTATGCCTTTGCCTAGTGTTTACTAGATGATAGAAACCAAGCACATCTGAGGTTTGAAATGAGATAGTTTGGATGCCAAATTTTGGGCTGGTATACGTATCATAGATTATCCAATAGAATTAGTAGAGAAGATACATGAAAATCTCATAAAACCTTCTAGTAGAGTTCTATCTTTTTTCTTTTTTGTTATCTGTGAGTGAAGAAAGTCCATAAAAGGAGCCTCTTCAGATGGTATGAAAGCTAATTTTTAGAGAGGGAAATTCCAGGTCAGTTCATAGTCACAGCTTTAAGCGCGCGCGCACACACACACACACACACACACACACACACACACCATATTCTCTGTCCATGCCCTAATGAGGAGACTCCAAAGTTTTATACAGTAGTATGGTGTGTATGTGAGTCAACTCAGGCAAGGGTAATACAATATTATCCCTGGGTTGCTTATAGACAGCACACACTTATTTTTCTAAGTTGTAGAAGTAAAAAGTGAACAAAGTATCAAATGTTATAGACTCTTATGGCACACATACTGGTTCAAAGACAGTCATTTATAGCTACATGCAAAAATGGAAGAAGAAATAAAGGAATTTTCTGGGGTGACTTTGCTAAGGGCATTCATCCTATTTGTGAAGGTTCCACTCTCATGATCTTATCACCTCCAGAGACCTCACCCCTTAAATAACATCTTAGGGGAAGAATTTCACCATATGAATTGAGGGAAGCAACAAACATTTCAGTCCATTTCAGTCTCCTCTTACTTTCCATGCTCATCTTCAAAGACTGCTAAATAGGAAAATAAGGCTAATACCATCACACCTGATAGGAATCCTTATCTCTATTTAACTATTGATCATAAGTGCCCCAAGGGTTCCACATTTATCCTCCAAAACTCTGCAAAAAATACACTTTCTGTCTGATTCCACCTCCCCTGTGCTCCTAGGACTTATCATCTATCAAAAACAAAAACAAAAAATAGTTTTTTATTCTTCTCTTTAACTCTTGTGCACTTACTTCTTATGGTTACTCTAGTAATTTAGTTGAAACTTGGTTACCTAAAGTAATATAAATATATTTTGTCAATTTAATAGTCAATGAGCCCAAACCAGTATCACTGAGATGAAATCAAGGAATTAGGAAGGCTGGGATCCTTTCAGAACTTCTAGGAAAAACCCATTTATTGCTTCTCATGACTTCTGGTGATACTGGAATTCTTAGCTTGTGTATGGTACAACATGCCAAAATCCAGCAGCATGCATCCTTCTAGGATCCATCTTCATATCATGTCTCTGTCAATTCTCCCTCCCCATTTCCTCTATAGACTTGTGTATTTTATTTAGTGCCCACCCAGATGATCCAATAAAAAATACCTATATCAGCATCCAGATCCCAACTTCAAAGATGTTTTTTTCCAAATCAGCCGCAATTTAGAGGTTCAGGGGATGTGGCACTAATACCATGGGGTGCTATGATTCAGGCTACAACTATCTGCTTCCTCTGTTTTAAATATGACTCTTCCCTGAGAACACTGCTTCCCTTGAGGGGCTTTGAAAGACTCTGCTTGTTTGGTTTTGTTCCCACAACTGGGAAGTTCTTTGTTCCTCACCCACACTCCACCAGTAATCTTAATAAAGATAACTGCAAAGCTCATGCTGGCATACTGTATCATTCACTCCTCCCATTTGGCTGTCACCTGTGGATATCTAGGCCCTGAAAGACTTTTTAAAAAGGGTTTTGTTTTTATTTTTAACTATCTGCATAAGTATATGGGAGGATGTACACATACACACACACACACACACACACACGAATGCAGTACCTGCAGAGGCGAGAACAGGTCATTAGAACACATTAAGCTAGAGTTATAGATGTTCCCATCCCTCCATAAGTCACTCCTTCTATGATTTCTGATAAGTTCAACTTCTAGGAGTACAATCTTCCCAATTATCTTTTTTAAAAATCCATTCACATCCTCTTGTCTAAAGATATTGACCCTCACCTTGCTCTTTACTTGAGTCCAAGTTCATATCTTAGACACAAAATAGCAATAAATAATAACTATGCTTGTTCCTTTCATCATCTCAAACATTCTTTGATCATTACTTTTTATCTTCCCTTGTCATTTATTCAAATATACCCATGGCAAAAAAAAAAATCTTGATCTATCCAGGACTTAGAATCTCTTGATCACATTACCTTTATTCTTCACCTCCCTACATGATCACTTTGTGTGCTACCCACCCGATTTATAGTCAGCTCCTTAGTACTTCTATTTTATTACCTGGCAGGGAAATGTGGATATAGAGATGCCTTGCTTAACTGTACTCCCTTTAAATGTGTAATGTCCTGAAGAG
Source organism: Cricetomys ansorgei (assembly GCA_026225945.1). NCBI lineage: Eukaryota > Metazoa > Chordata > Mammalia > Rodentia > Nesomyidae > Cricetomys > Cricetomys ansorgei. The sequence continues at coordinate 45,044,533 of JAMJFZ010000199.1, read as the reverse complement.
CGTTAGAATATCCAAAAATTTACTCCACTCCTGTAGTCATTTTCTGTTGTCACAGACAATGATTTCATAATTTTTCTTTTTTCTTCAAACCTCTGACACTCCTCTACTTTTTCAGCATTAGCTGATGTCTTTGTTCCAGGATTTTATGATGAAAATTTAAAAAACAGGATGCCATGACACTCTCCTGACCACCATGGCCAAGACCCAACATCCCACTCTTATGAGTTGGATCTAAAATGTTCCCCCAAAGCTCATGCATTGAGCCATTGGTCACCAGCTAGTGCTGTTGTCTGGGACTGGTTGAGAACTTTAGGAGATAGGAATAAGGTCACTAGAAACATCCCTGGGAGACAATAACTTGTTCCCAAAACCATGGAGGCAAGAGATCACAAAGTAAAAACTCTGAAACTTAAAAGAAAAATAAATTATTTGAGATCTCTCTCTTTAAAAAAATAATTTAAATATTATTACCTAATTTCCCTCCCCTCTCTCCATTTCCTACACTTCCCATGTTTGGCTGCCTCCCAAATTCATGGCCTCTTCTTATTTAATTATTATTATTACATATACATATAATTAAATAAGCATATAAATACAGCCATTGGGTCCCTTCAGTGTTGCATGCATGTATCTAAGGCTTACCACTTAGTATAATCAACCGGGGCTGTCCAATTAGTCTTCTCCTTAAAGCTGGGAATCTAGTTGGGTATTTATTTGGCTAGAGTAATGGAAAACTGATCAACACAAGCATCTTCCTTTTTGTTCACTATATTGGAGGCATGATGTGACTTAAATAACCCATTTCATCCATCTATGTAACTAAAATCCACTTCTTGTTTATCTTATACCATCATAACATCATCTTCTTTCTCTCATATCATTTTTCTTTACCAGACTGTGTTCACTGGCCTGTGTCTGTGCATCTTTTCTGTCTGAGGTATCGGTGTCTTAAACTCAAAAAAGAAAAAGAGAAAGAAAAAAGAAAAAGATTCCAGCTACTGTTACATACACACTTTTGTTCTTTCCCAAATTTATTTTTTAACTTGTTGAAACTTTATTATAAAGAACTTGCAAATAACAAATATATTGGAGTGCGTTTAAACACAGCCAAAGTCTACACATTTCAGTGAACATCTGTCCAGTTAAAACAACCGTTTTGAAGTTGTAGAGCTTTCCAGTGGGTGGAACTGGAACCAAGCTTAGTTGTCAGTGAATGAATGGATAATGAAAATGTGAAATAGAATATTACTCAGCTCTAGAGAAAAATGAAATCACAAATTTTTTTTTTCTGGAAAATGGATGAATCTGGAATGTATAATATTTTGGGAGGCCAATCAGCTTTAAAAGGAGAAATTGTATATTCTTCCACATATTGAGAATTTATTCTGCATTATATATTGTATTATATAATATAATTTATAATCTATATGTAAACAGATGGACACAGTATAGTAGGCAGAGAGGAGTAAATGCTAAGTGTTGAAGAAGGATTGATGCACATAATGGGAACTTGAGTTATGAAAAAGGATATGAAGCTATATCTTTTTCTAGTTTTAATCTATTGTGTATTTTTCATTTTTTGGTGTTTTATGAATGCATAAAAATAAATGTAATAGGAAATGTTAAAGACTTTTTCCAAAATATGAGAAAAAACTGTCTTGTGAGCTATAACTTTGGATGAATCTTATTATTAGACATTCCCATTGTGTTTTGAACCCTCTGCAATCAGGCTTCCTTCCCCATCACAATTTTCAAATTAAAAGATAACCTTGAAGGGATCATACATGCATGAACCAGTTTCCTGTTGTGGAAACCATTGACTTCTGCTTATTCTATGCAGCAGAAGCTTTTGGCTTCACCTTTTACTGAATGGCTTTTCTTTTTCAGTGTGTGTGTGTAAAGTATGCATGACATGGCATATGTGTTCAGAAGCCAAATTATAGGAGCTGGTTTTCTCCTATGTCACCTATGACTCATTCTTTCTCAGTAATCCTTGCTCACTGCTTCCAATCTTTGGTTTGGCCTTTGTCTGATTACTATTGTATTCCTAATGCACAAAACAACATAGAACAAATAAACACATAAGATGTCCCTCACCTTTATTATTTGAGGATAGAGTCATATTGTTGTACTTTTATATGTGTTTCTATTCAAAATACACGCTCCTTAGCTCCAATTCATTCTTAACATTTGATATTGTACTCTGTTGAGTAGTTATATAAAAATTAATTATAGTACCCCAATTTTGTGGGCAGTGCCTTGTGCCCAGTTCTTTGATAAGATCAACAATGTTGAGATTTAGCAATATTTTGTCTTTATTTCTACCAGGTTGTTTCCAACAGCAGGATTTCTGGGACCAAGAACACGCACACACACACACACACACACACACACACACACACACACACACATACACTCATACTCACACATCCATACAAAGTGTTATCCTTAAGTGGAAGGTCAACAAAGTGGGATGGAAAAAGAATGAGGAGAAAAAGAAAAACATTTCTCAGTTTGAGGAAAGTAAAGAAAATAGCCAAACTGATATTATATGCAAGGATTATATGTAGGCCTTCTGTAAATCTGTATAGGTATATGAACTTTGAGTGCTATCAACCAACTCATACACATACAATGGTTTAGTCACCATGTAGAGTGAAATCTTTTTATTCATTTTTTTATCTTGTCTCCTATTCCAGTGCCTATAAATGTGTTGATATCATACTGAAAGTTTTGCTGTGACTTTATACTATTTTGTAAAGTGGAACAAAAGTCAAAACTTTTTTTAAAATTTTAAAAATTTTTAAAAAATTTTGACTACTTTGTGGAAATATTTTCAGTGTAAAATTTAATGTTATTGTTATTTCCCATACACTATTTAGAAATAAAATCTCCCAAATAATCTAACTGAAATTATATTGTAGTTTAATTTAATTTGCAGGTTGTATTTATTAGTTATGTGATATATTTTACCTTCTCAAAAAGATGTTGCTATCAAATTATAAGTATTTATAAATAGAATATATGGTTAATATATATAAATTGATCCAACTGAAAACCACTGCAATGGTAATCAGGTTCTAGTCCTCTTGTATGTTTTCTTGTCATGACTATCATCCTAAATATTAGCATGCATCCCTCTTTGGTGTCATGGAATTCACATATATGCCCTTGGGCTTTGGCTGGCTCCTCTCTAATTTGTAGAAATAATGCCTTGTAGAGTGGATCTCTTGCACAGTTTGGAGTTGCATTGCATTTGATGACTAATTCATAGAGACATGGTTAAAACTACTTGGATTCCAATCTCAATTCTGCCTGTCTTTGATGTTATAATAATTTTGGACTAATTATTTAACTAATTGTATTTTGATTCTGTTGACTTTAAAATGAGATAATAAATCTTGTCTCTTAGGATTATTAAGAGTAAATTAACTAGTGCATAAAACAATTGAGCATAAGACCCAGCACATACTTTTCTTATCTGTTTTAAAGCCTATACACCCAGTCATATTATGTACTTAGTTTCTATTCAGTTATTTATTTATTTATCTAATAAGTATTCATTAAGCACCCAGTATCTTCTAAGAACTAAGAAAACACTGTAAAGAACACATAAAGAGAAAAAAATGGAATTCCTGCCCTTGAAGAACATATACTCTGGTGGGAAATTCAGGATGGGCAAGTATGTAAATCATAGTACAATGCCCAGGAGACTGGAAAGATGGTTAAGTGCCTGCTTCACAAATGTGAGGATTGGCGTCTTGAATCTGCCAGTTTCATATATTCATAGCAGTGAGGTGACTGGATTTATTGTCATGGTTAAATATATACTCTGTTGCATGGTCCTGCTAGGAGTACCTTATTCAGGCACAAAGTGATTTCAATTAATTTCATGCTTCTAAGTGAAGACACTTTGCCGCTAGCACGTTGACCATTCATCTATTCCGTCTTTAATAATCCAAGACTTTTAAAATAACTTATTAAATTAAAATGAAGCATTCAAAGACACAAAGATAGCTGTGTCTCATGTAGTAGAATATATGTAACAAGATTAAAAATTCGTTCTTTTTAAAGAAGAGAGCTAACAAAAAAAATAATTCAAGATTTGTGATTCATGGTCAATCATCTTGTAGGAGAAGGAACTTGAATATTTTAAGGGGTTCAAAAAGAGTTCTAAAAGGAATTTTCATTGTTTTATATAAGCATAAATCAATTAGATGTGTGACTGAATTGCATTTTAGAGCAAATGAACTCATTAACAAACAAAGCATTTGCTCTTAAACTATATATAAAGAGTTGAAACTGTTCTAATTCTGGGAATATCTGAAATTCTTAATGAATTTTGGCCAAAATGAGAGAAGTAGGTTTACAGTGTGTTGTATAGGGTTCAAAACTCCTGAAAGACAGACAAAAATGGTTTATTTTTACTTATTTCAGACTTTGGTTTCTGAGACAGGGCTTCACTATGTAGACATGGTCCTTATACCTACCCCTGTAGTTGAAGATGCCAGATGTAGACATTAATTAGGGGCAGAGGCTTTTCATTCTTTGCTTAATTAAATCACCAGTTCTAGTCCTGGAGCCCTGGAACACTTAAGCCTCCTTACAATCTGAAACATTTAAACCTCTGAGACTCAATGCCAACTGAGATACAGCAAATAGCTCCCTCTGAACTCAGAGCTGGTTGAGGTCAACTGACTCTTCTGGTTCGATTCACTCTTGTTATGGCTCAAACTCTTCTCCAAGCTGCTAGTTCAGACTGACCTTCTAAGCCAGCTGACTGCTTCTGATTGAACTCTTCTCACTCTGGTTTCCTCTGGCTCTGACTCTCTGACTGCCTAGATTGAATTGCTCTACTCAGCTTCAAATTGACTCACTTTTCCCATCTGGTACTAACTTCTTCTTCCAAGCTGCCTCTGTGTCTCTCTGTCTGTCTCTAAGCTTTTGCTCCATACTACCACAGTCAGCCTCTCTGCTCCTCTGTCAGACCACTTCATTGTTTCTGTGTCTTATCCCCTGCCTGTCTCATGCTGCCTGAGTCAGCCTTTCTGCTCCTCATTCAAACTACTTCATTGTTTTTGTGTCTTGTCCCTGTCTGCCTGTTTCAAACTGCTTGCCTGGTACTGCCTGCTGTAACTGACTCTGCTGTCTGAGCTAAGAGCCTGCCTTTCTATTGTGAGAATTGGGTCTGTCCTGACTCTGATTCACTTTGCTAAGTCTTCCTCTGATTTGTCACTTCAACTGCCCTTCATTCTGACTCATCTCAGCTGTCACTTCTTGTGTAACACTGACTCTTTCTAAGCCCTGCCTCCTGTGTCTGCTTCCACGCTCTGTTTCTGTCTTAGGGATTGAAGATATGGACCACCACTGCCTTCTGAATACTGGGATTAAAAATGTGTGTTACCACTGCTTTCTGAGTACTGGGATTAAAAGTGTGAACCAACATTCTTAAAATTCTTTCTACATCTGGACCACAAAGGCCTCTGAATTTGATTCCCTCACAGAGAATCCTGAAATATAGGCTCTTCTTAGCTTTCACACAAGCCTTTCCTCTACATGTTCCCAAGTGCTTGGATTGTAGGTGTGAATGTACCACCACACCCATTAAATGCAGGGTTTTTTATTGACGCTTTCTCCTAGTTTAACTACACACAGTCAGATTTTGCTACGTGATCTCATTGTGAAGACTTGATAAAGATAATGCCAGGAACTTCTGCTTGAGTTCTGTTGAATTAAGATTCAAAACACAGATCTTAGGGATTAAATTCAGAGATGAAGCACATTGTCTTAAAAATAAATGAAGTACATTAATGTCTTGACTTTTTTAACTCCTAGTGTCAAGTGAGGGTCCCTTTCTCTGACTATCTCTAGTATTTGTTTTTAAACAAAAGCTTTATGTAAATACATTCAATGTAGACATAAGGAATCCTTAAAAAATAGTTGGGGCATTTTTGTACCACCTATGTTTAGCAAAATCCATTTCAGCAGAAACAATGCTGAATTTTATCATCATAGATAATCTTCAGTTTCAGTGGAGCCTACAAGCAGCCACATGAAAAGTAATAATCCGAGGTTCTCTCAGAGTCAGTCCACTGAAAGTGTTTATGTACTTTGTGGTCATTTTTCCATTTCTCTAATATTAATTGGCAGAGAAACACATGGCAGAAATAATCCCTACATTGTGTTGTAACCTATGAATTCTATCACAATGAACAAGGTCAAGTAGAAGCTTTGGGAACTATCTCCTTCAGTCAACATTGTAATTCATCAGAGATAGAGGATGGCAAAAGGTAGTTCTGTCCTCATAGTTCCTATTATGAACCCAAATAATCCTCAAGTGTAGCCCATGGAGAAACTAAAATAACTTTAGACTTCTGGAAACTCAACTGATTAATGGCCTTGCCTACAGCTGCTGTGTCAGACTTTGACATTTCACTTGGGCAGATTAATATTGTATGAGAATCATAGGCAGTTAGTGTTCCCAAATAGTGGAAAACAGTAAACATTTATGGTTTTGACCTTGTCCTAGGTTAACTTTCCTGTCACATATCATAACATAGACCAGGGAGAAAGGAATACACTAGATATTAAAAAAGTCTGAGGAGTTGTAACAGTATATAATAACAATTTCTTCTCAAGTTCCTAGATCTGTAAGTGTTATGATGCTAATACTCATTGGTTGAAGATGCTTGGTGCCCAAAAATGAAGAATAAAAACAGATATACATGATGATGTTCATTTTTTGAAGTTGGAAGTTCACAGTATATTAATTTGGATATGTCTCAGAAAGTCCTGGCCACTAAGTTATGGAAAACATTACTTCTTTAGAATCAGTATTACATGTGTTTTGCCAACTCCTTCAACTTCAATTTTTACTTATCTAGCTTAATTAGTATAGAGATACCTTTGATTTAGTTAGATCTTTATGGAACAAGTGATAGGATTTCCTTCCAAATCTTTAAAGAATTTGTTCCTGTGGGAGAAACTATAAACTGATAGACATCCTTGAATACAATCCCAGACATACAACAGAATATCATATCAATCACATCAAACACATCATAGGAAACCACAAGGTCAAGGATACCAAAAAAAACAATCCACTGTAAAATGGAATGACACATCAGGATTGAATTTAGAAGAATGAGATGACACCAAAAATATGCATGAACTGATCACCTGCACTTACATGTTAGACACTGTTTCACCAGCACATTTCACTCAGCTCACATCTAAGATCATAGAGGGGACCTGTTATGATGAACTAATAGGAGAAATGCTTGAGATTTCAAAGATGATTCATGTTATTGGCTGGATGCAAGCATGAAATTGACAATGACTTAAAGAGTCAATTGGCAAAGACTGAATAAAAAAGGTAGAAGACGTTATTTTAACCAGCACCCAAGTCATCTACTTTGTTAAAAAGAGAATTTAAAATTGTTAAGTTGTATATGATTAAGAGAGCTTACCCATGAATTCATGAACTTCATTGTCTATAATCAGTGGACTATAGACTGTGAAGAATGGCATGGCTAATTGATTCTGAATATGAAAGCAGAGAGATTGAGAGACGGCCAGAAAGTCTGAGATAGATGTATTTAGCTAAATATATGGGATCTGGGACAAAGTGAATTGATGTGTTTCTCATAGAAAGTTAACAGTACTGGAAGGCACACAAAACACCCACAAAAAGAAAATCATTTTGGTAAGCCTAACTGAGCATTTTGGTGACTAAATACTTTTGGTATAAAAATTTAAGGAAGTAATATGTTTTCAGTTGTTAGTCCTGCACACTCATATCACTTCAGTGAGTGTCTCCTTAAAATCTGTGACCTAATATCAGGGTTATTACATTCAAGATGACAGATATTAGTCAAGCTCTTTTATTGTCTGACTGAATGGATTAGCTTTTATCTCTACACCTCTGGGGTTTTAGGCTTGTGATAGCTGTCCCCTAAAGGGAGACAATTTCAGCCAGTAGACAAAGTAAAGCTATGATTGATGCCTGGGTATTTCAAGCTCCTTGTAACTAGGTGTCATCAATGAAGAGTCACCACTTTAACCAGAGTAATTGACTGACCATAAACAGAAACTAAGGTGTGGGTAAGCAATGGAGGAATATTGCGGATACCTAGATGGTTCATTTCAGAACTACATAAAGCCTTCCCAGACAATTTTGATGGAATATAAACAATATTAAGCAACCTAAGTCTTTACTACCTCAAAGTCAGGGGGAAATGCAATTAATAGGGGAGTGAGAGGAAATGAATCTTAGAACAATTGTGTAAAGTTCACATCATTAAGACCTTTCTAAGTTATCCTTAAGAAAGTGTCCTACCACTTTGGAAGAGCTGTTTCTCAAACATGAATGAAATAGATGAGCATCGTATGAGGACTAGACTGTGAGCACATCACTGGATGTGTCTGATATGGGTCTACTGGCTGAGATCTTATAGCTGTCAGTCTTTCTGGGGCTGTCTCAGCTGCAAAGTTCCCTGGATGACACTCTTGCCGCAGTTGCTGGATAAAAGCAGACTTTCATAGGCCTAGTCACTTTGGCCCCATGCAGAGTAAGCTTGATAGCATGGAAATAGGCTGTCTTTGGAACAACTTGACTTATTCATGTGCCCAATTGTTGGTTAATATCTTTCTTTGAGGATATATAAACTAGTGCCCTGCTCCTCCTAAAAAGGACACCAACAACACACCAAAGTACAATTACACCCAAGTCTAGCCTGGGGAAACAGTGAGTTTATGGGCAAAGTTACAGAGCATGACTTAAGGGCAACTTATGAGAATGTTAGAGACCCGAAAACATCACCCCACCAAAATATCTCCACCAAGCATGAATGATGACTTCCATAGTTGCATAGATGGAGTCTTTCAATTAATTTTTGGCAATCTATATACTATAAAACATTCCAAGACCATGTAACCTATGCAGCTGGAGCAAAACTGAATACAGCTGGCTGAGAAATACAGGAAAGAGTGGCTAGAATCTCAGATGATCTTATGATCCTTCCCAACTCTTCCTTCTATGGAAGAATATCAATCAATAAGTACAATCCTGGGGGTCTCTTATAAGTAGCCACAGATTCCCCAGTGAACATGATAGCTTTTATGCTCAGATGACAGTGTTCCACATCAGTCTCACTTCCATTGTGTCACAGGGCTTTATCCCAAGAATGCTCCGGCAACTGGAACTGAAACTTGTCTTCATTTCCTTCTTCTGTGTAATATGATTCATATAGAAAAATTAGTTAATTACAATTACTAGTTAACTTTAATTTTTTAAAATTTTATATCTCAAACTAAAATTCCTAGACACTAATTCATCACTGTGGAGCACTGGTGTAAATATATTTAAGAAATTAAGCATCAAAGATAAATGTTATTTGTTATACGGGGAGTTATTATTATAAAATTTGATGGAGCCCAGCATCATTGCATAGAATATTACTACTCAGTAATGGTCCAAAAATGTACCATGTGTTGCATTGTATTTTTAACTTATGGATTGCAAATTTGTGTCTTGTAAACAAATGGCTAGATGGTAAACATTTTGGCCTTTGCAAGCCATATGCTGTTGATCATAAACAGTACACTGTGCTATTTATTGCAAAGCAGCCATAGACAGTTCAGAAACAAAGAGGATGGCTGTGTTCCAATGAGGCTGAATTGACAAAATCAGGCCACATTCCAAACTTAGCCAGAGAACTCTAGCTTTCCAATCCTTGTTCAAATGCATGAGAATCCAAATGAACACTAAAAAAGGCCTGGGTTTCATCCCTATCACTGCAAAACAGACAGATAGACAGACAAACTAAAACAAAACAGATATTCAATACAAAACAACATGGCAGCCTGGTTTGTAGCCTTTTCTGTTTATCCTCAGTGATAATCATGGTAAATAAGAGTTTTTCAAACAAAAACTGAGTAACTAGAAAATAACTTCCATGTTTAACAATAATATTAAACTTAATTTGAAGTTAGTTGTCGGGGAAGTTTATTTTTAGTTATGTTTGCATTTTTTTATGCACTGTTGAGTGAGGGGCTATCCTAAGTTCAGGGTGTTCTATATTGTTTACAGGTGCTGGATTTCTGTGGGAGTTGTTTAATTGATAATGATCTGCATGTGCTATCAGTAAAATACCTGAGGTGTTCTGAATAAATAAAAACAACTGAGCTCAGAGCTCTGGGTTCCACTGTCAATGGAGTATGGCACTGGCCAGGACAGTGGTTCCCTCTGTAGAGGTCTGGCACGGCTTCAATGTATGAAAACTCTTCCTCATCTTCTTGGTGAGCCCACACAATGGGATACAACTATAGTTAGTCCTCTAAACTTTGATTTTCTCTTTCAAAATTAGCTTAAAACAGATCAGTGTTTAGAAATGCAAAACTTAGTGTTTGAAGTTAATAACGTGTGTGTGTGTGTGTGTGTGTGTGTGTGTGTGTGTGTGTTTGGGTGCATGTGTGCTGGTGTGTGTACCATGTGCTCATGTTGAAGCCAAAAGTCAGTTTCTTATTCCACCTTGTGTTAAGACAGGGTCTCTGGTTGGCTTGGAAGTTGAAAATAGCTGTTCTGGCTGGCCAGCAACCATGGGAATCCATCTGTTTTATCCTCCACAGCACTGGGATTAAAAGTGTGCACCACTATGTCTGACATTTTAAAAATATACGATCTGTGGAACAATTGTATTTCGTGTGCTTATATAGCAAGCCATCTGACTGAGTCATATCCCTAGTCCTAAACTTGAGAACATTTTACAATAATTGAAAGAGGAGCCTTGCAAGCATGAGACATAAAAATTTACCCTTGAAAAAATAATAGGAGTGTAAGGTGAAAAGTTCCATCTTACCTCTGGGTTTTGAAAAACCCTCCAATCACTGAGTAGTCACTGTATCAAACACCCACCAATCACTGAACTCAAAATGTTGTCCACCAATCACTGATCCAGAAACCCACCAATCCTTGAGCTTGAAATCCCACCAATCTTTGGATTTGACCAATTGCCCAAGCTTAAGGTTTGAAATCCAACCAATCCCATCCTGAAGCACTTCACACTGGAACTCTCCTCAGAAAGTCTCTATCTAAAGCCTGCCTCCTGATCAGTTCCCTGCTGCTTCTTGCCTGAGCAGAGGCAGCCACTTCCAGTGCCTTTTCCAAATAAATCCTTTGTATGAGATTTGCTGTATGGTGTAGCCCCATGGTAGTCCTTGGCTCCTGGCTGCCAGGGTACCTTCCTCCAAGAACTGTAAGGCTTACACTGGGGACACCCTTCCCCACCTCAGGGCTCTAACACTTAAGATCAACTGGAGATATTTCTCCCCTCAAAGCTATAATACACCTTGGCTCCTGACTGCCAAGACTCCCTTGCATCAAACAAACAAACAAAAACAGCAACAAAAAAACACAAGACCTGAATGAATTAAATTAAATTTAAAAATTAGCTCAATGTACAAAATTTAGTTTTAAAATTCAGTAAAAATGACTTTTATTTACTTCAACTCATGGGAGCTATCCTTTGAATGAGGTATTTTGTTTTATATTTTACACTTATTTATTTTGTGCACATATGTGTATGTGTGTACGTATGCAGGAGGTTTTTTATTTTATTCCTTGTAAGTTTTATGTATTCAGATAAGCATAATGACATATTACCTTATAAATTTCATCCTGTAAGAATATTTATTGAGAGAAGATAATTTAAGGGAAAAAAAGCAAAGAAAACAAAGAATTTTCTTTATTTGAAAGAATTTTATCTCTGAGCACTAGTAGCATTTTAACTCTCAGTCAAAACAGTGATTTCAGAAAAGAAGGAAATGAAGACAATAGAGAATCAAATTTATTAATTCTAAATGAACATGAAAAGTACTGAAGAGGGTTCAGATATACTGATTATGCCATGGAGAAATAAAATCATTAGAAGGTGAATACAGACAGTAATGAAAGTAGACATAAAGAACAAGATGGTTAGAGTGAGATATCTATCCAATCACTCCATTTGCATTTTGTTGATAAGATTAAAATCATAAGATTTACTTTTTTTGCTTTATTTTACATTTGTTTTGGAAGGAATATCTTTTGAAAATCATTTTGAAAAGATGGATTTTGCCTGATCACAACATTGAAAATAAAGAAAATGTCTTTTCATGTCTGTAATATCAATATGAAGGAATTATGGTGATTCCTTTCTAATTAACTCTCAAAGATCTTCCTATATATGATGGTATGACTTTCGGTGATGGAGTCTTACAAATCACCACACTCTTTTAGCCTGAATTTATTCTTATAATGGCCAAATTTTATATAAAGCATTTCTTTTATTAGACTCCCAAGCTTATTGGGAGCAAAGGCCATGCTTTTATTGACTTTGAGGCAGACAGTATGGCTGCTTAAAAATACAGGTATTTCAAAGCAATTTGTGAAATTAAAATGACCTTTGTCATCAGAACAATTTTCATGGCTTCTTCATGTAATGCTACAATTGTAGAATAGCTGGAATATATAATTAGAGAAAACCCAAATGGAACACATTGTAATATACTCTCTATATATTGTTACTTAGGATTTATTTTAAAAAATGATGACAATTTGAAGATTTTTATCCCTAAAATATGAAACATTTCTCAAATGCAGCCTAATACTAGATGTTTAAAAAAATCACTACTCCTCCCATTTGTAATAAAGAATCCTTTTAGCACTGTTCGTTACAAAAGGTGTTTACTGCAATTTTTGTTTTTCTATTGTGGGTATTGGAAAGAGAAAAATCTTTTAGGTTGTTATGGGTTATTGCTTAGTTTGGCATTCAGTTCTGGGTTGTATTCACAGACAATAATCTCAAACAGGAAAAGGAAGTTTTTCTTATGTAATGACAGCTATTTTTTCTAAGTCATTCAGATTTTCAAAGATTATTTTCTATGAAGACTATTGCCTGTGGCAATGCCTTCATTTTGCCAGTACTAAATTATTTTTTTAATGAAAGAATTTTCTACTATCAGACAGAGTCTTCTCATTTCATTGTAGTTGGACACCTTGGGTTTATCGATAGCTTAGCTGTTGTACTTGCTGGGACTTCACACGTCTATATTTGTATGTTAGTGGCACATACTCACTAGTGAGGCTTTGAAATTCTACAGGGAAACTCACAAAGACCCATGCCATGTGCTGGCATGTAACACATGACAAAATAAATGATGTAGCTGGGGCTGGGTAGTGGAGGGCAGTAATGGAGGGAAGGTGGGGAAATGTTGGTCAGAGGCTACAGTTGCAGTCAGACTTGAGAAATAAATCTTGAGACCCAATATATAGTGTGGTGACTACCATTAATAATAATGTATTGTGTAATTCACCAAGAGTAATTTCAAATATGTTCACCACAAAACAACATGTAAGGAGTTGGATTTAATTGTTCCGCAACATACACATAAATCCACCTACATTATAACCCATAAATGAATGCAATAATGGTCCATTAAAATTTAAAAAGAACTTTGCTTTCATTCTGTTTCCTAAAAGTGGAAAATTTAATGAAGGAGAGAAGCACACAAACTGAGACTTAAAAGTTTCCTAGAAAAGCTGCAAATCTAGCATGAAGCACATCTCACATCGTGTGTGCAGAAGTCTCAAAGTACCATGCATTTGACAATCAGAGCATTTTAATTAAAATATCGCAATGATCAGAGGTTAAAAACAAAAGGCATCTGGGGAAGCCACAGGAAGGGTTCTCGAATAGGACTAATAACCCAGTTGAAGAAAAAAGAAAGCCAAGTAGAGATAACATAGGAGTCAGTTCTAATGTAGACATGCCCACTGCTTATCTGGAACTACCCTGAACTCTGTGGACACGAATGGAATTATAGAAGCTTCACTTTCACGGGAAATACCATCAGCAGGGAGAAGAATTTTAATCTCATATAATCTCATTAGTCAAGTATTGTAGTTATTTATTCAAGTCCTGTTCAAAATGTTGCTCCTACCTGTAATGTGAAATGTTTCTCCAGCAGTTTCAGATTTTAAATTAATCTTTGATTCATTTGAAATAGATTTCTTTTTGTGGTGAGTGACAGATACAGATCTAATTTCATTCCTCTGCAGTGTAAAGATTTTTGCCTAGCTTTTGTTTATTTGCTTTTTAGACAGCCTTAGGCTGGCCTGGAGCTTGCTCTATGGTCAGGGATGTCCTTTACTTTATAATCCCCCTGGTTCAACCTCCCAAGTATTGGAATTGAAAGCATGCACTACCATACTCAACTTTCTGGATTTACTTCTGAAAGAAGTTTATAGCACAAAATGTTGAAATAAGCTCGATAGAGTGTGAGTAGACAATAGCCAAGAAAAATAAGTCATGAGACTTGTATTTTAGCCAGTGGCTTACAAAGATAAATCATACTGGGCAATGGAACAACACTAGTTACAAGAATGAAGACATGAACATGTAAGAAAGCCAAGGATCTCAAGATTGAAAATAATCAAGAAATATTCACAAGTGTGAGAATCACTAGAAAGCCATTAAATGAAATCTTCCTACTAAGTTAAGATGTTGTAGAAGTTTATTTTTAGTAATGTATAAAATAGTTTTCTGCACTGTTTGGTGAGGGGCTGCTTAGGTCTTGGCGCTTTGTATTGTCTACAGGTGTTGGGATTATGTGAGAGATGTTTGATTGCACATGACCTGCATGTGCAATCAGTAGAACACATGAGGAGTTCTGGATCAATGAAAACACCTGAGCTCAGATGCTTGGGGTTCCACTGTCAGGTATGGCACTGACAAGGATAGTGGTTCCCTCTGCTGAGGTCTGTCAGGAATTCCTTCTATGAAAAATGCCACCTTGTCCTTCTCTGGTACTACTACATTAAGACAATGAAAAATTAAAATACAAAAGCAGAGGACAGATAATTGATTGGCTGTGAGTGGGAAAGTAGCTGTGTGGAGTTAAAGGGAGAAACAGGGATAAAGATGATAAGAATGTATACTATAAAATTTTCATGGAATTCATAAAAATATGCTAAAAAGCAGTTAATGACAAATAAAAAATGATGATAAAGTCTCCCACCACAGACAAGACTGAAAGTGGGCACTTCTTTGCTCTTCTTAATTCTAGAGAACTCCTTTGTGAGTTACAGTTTAAGATAAAATAAAATAAAAAACAGCAAATATGAATGAAAATGAATGAAGAATTTACAGCTATATTCATGAAACAAGTATCAAGACAAAAAAATACAAAAAGTTGTAGTATATGATGATTGTAAAATATCACGTCTTGCCTTGATTTTTCTTTTTCTTTTTGTTCTTTTCTGTGTGCTTTGAAGATATAAGCTTTTTGGAAATGACCCAGTGTTTTAGTTAGTGTTACTATTGGTGTGATGAAACAACATAACCAGAAACAATTTGAAGAGGAAAAAGTTTATTTGGCTTACACTTGCATATCACTTCTGATCATTGGAGGAAGCCAGGGTAGGAACTCAAGCAGGGCAGAACCCTGGAGGCAGAGGCTTATGCAGAGGCCATGTAGGAGAGCTGCTTATTGGCTTGCTCATCCTGGCTTGCTCAGCCTGCTTTCTTATAAAAACCCAGGACCACCAGCAGACCACCATCCAAGGAATGGCACCACCTACAATTACCTGAGTACTCCCACATCAATCTCCAATTCAGAAAATGACCTATAGCTTACCTACAGCCCAATCTTATGGAAGCATTTTCTCAAATGAGGTTCCCTTATCTCAGATGACTGTAGCTGGTGTCAAGTAGACATAAAAATTAGGCAAGACATCCAGCTACTCATGAAAGTAGGCCAGCAGCCAGGGATCCTTCAGGTAGTCAGAATGCTTATGGTAGTCTCTTTACACATATGCTTTCTGCAGTGAAAACTGCAGAAGGGCTCACAAAGCGTTTCCTACATGATATCAGATGACTCATCACTGTTCTTTCGGCATGTCACTGCAAACATTACTAAGTGCAGTCTGTTGAAAGCCTGTAATTGGCTGAACTATGATGTATAGTTAGGCAGCTCAGCTAAAGCTGCCTTTTCATGACACCCAAATCATTTATTCTAGTTAGAGAAACTATAATGCTATATTGCTAACATAGTACCTACCTGATTAAATCATTCTTTTCTGAGAAAAATAATATTACAAATAAAAAGACTCTAGAATTTGCACATATCTGAAATATTTTCTCCTAGAAACTCAGGTCAAGGATCTTGGTGATGGAAGTTTCATTACTCATTTGTAGCATTTAGTAGATGAGATTAAATTTGGATTTCATATTGTTGTGACCTCCCCACTCCTGTCTTTTTGCAGTAGATTACTATGTACATACTCTCTAAGGTTCCACATCATAAAGGCTTGCACACACTGTGATTTTGTCTGCAATTATCTTTAGTGTCCTGTGTCATGCTGTGATACGGAAACTACTATTGTTATAATAGATAACCCATGAGTCACGAATTTCTACCAAAGAAAAATCAGGAACTGAAGCTTTATCACAGAATGTTTCAAAGTGGGGAGTAAATAAATGGAGAGCAAGATGTTTATTATCAAGTCAATTGATCTCTTGATCAGTTTTAGTCAGTTTCTAAAAAGGGAATGCTTAGTTTCTTCCTAGCACAGAGAGAAGAGATGATTATATCTGAAGTATATTCCTATTCATAAGAAAAAATATGCTCATCTTAGTACTAGGGTCAGACAGCATGCAGATTGATTTGTGTCTGAACTGGCATGTTCAGACTCCCTGCAAAAAACAAATTCCTTTTAATTTAAGGTAAAAATGGAAATGGATTACATTCACCTTGACCCATAAATACCTAAAGTCTTATTTATTTCAGGATCTTTACTGGAAATTACAAAAACCTTAGAGGTAAGAAGATATTTGAAAGATAACATTGAAGTGATCATTTGTAGGCAATCTCTTCCCTTTTCTCCCCATGGTTTTTGACTAATCATTTGGTTCACCAATTTTGCTTCTACTTTTTTTTTCTATTTTTGTTACTTAGCAATCAGCAAAAACAAAGCAGCAAGAAAGGAAACGAAAAGATGTAATAGACCCTTTAAACTTTAGTGTCGACTTGTGTTTAAAAAAAATCTTTGCATGGCAGGAATTAAAAATTTGAGCTTAATAAACACAGATTGGCATGATTCACGATGCCAGTCACAAGGACAGTATGGGAATAATATGTTTCCTTTCCCATTTCTCACATGTACAATTAATGGGTGGTGTCGGTGGGAGGGGGCAAACTGATTCAGTGGAAAGAGAGCTGGCCTTCTACTGTAATGTGGGGAATTTAGTTTCTAAATTTTTATGGATTTTGTGAATTTCAACACGCGTCATTTTCATTTGGTTTTATTCCACGGTAAAGTGTTTCTTAATTTCCAACAGAAAGAAAAGAACACTATGCACACCTTTTAAATGATTTGATTCTATAAAACAGTCCTCTTCAAAAGAAAGAGCGAGAGGATCAGTGCCCTAGTGGTGGGCAGCACTGACTTTGTCTCTCTGCCTACTGCTTACTGTCAAGTACTTGCTTTCCACAAAAGCCCTTGCTTCCTCGGGAGATATGACAGCCAGTCCAGCATTCAGATCCTGACCAATCAAAAGGATCCCTTAGACACTGCTTGGTTTAAAAGGCCCTACATGGCCAGCTTTAAGGGCTGCCATGTTTGTTTTTTTTAATTGGACAGCCCTGACATCAGTATGCAACCTGCGAAAATAAACTGCTTTGTATGGCCATACACATCTCTCAGTGTCTACTTGAGCTGTTTTGCAAACCCAACAAAGAACACTAGTAAAATTCAGTGATAAATCTGTATTAAAATGTTTTTCAACTGAAATTGGCCTATTAGAAAAGCTACTAATAGAGCACAGGTTTAGATATCTGAAGTAGGAATGGTTTCAAGATTTACGTTTCCATAACAATAAAAAAAGTCCATACAAATATCATATCTTAATATTTTATCATATATGATTTAAATCACTTTCTCCCTCTCTCCCTCTCTCTCTCTCTCTCTCTCTCTCTCTTCTGAGATAGGGTTTCTCTGTTGTAACTTTCGTTGCCCTGAAACTCTGTAGACCAGGCTGGCCTCGGACTCATGGAGATCCCCTGTCTCTGCCTCCCCCGTGCTGGGAATAAAGGTGTGCGCCACCGTCTGCTTGTTTTGTTTTCTCCTTTTTAAACTCTAATAAAATTGTTCTTCTTCTTCCATTTGAGTACATTCTTAAATCCCTTCATTAATGAGAATAAGAACCCCAAGAGGGGACCCTGACTTCCCATTAGCACTATATAATCATGTGTTTATGAAGTATATGTAATATTATTTTGCATGCCATATTATATGTATATTATCAAATGTTTTATATTATCTTGATTATTTATTTTTAAATAGATGTAAAATCCATGCACTTTAATTTCTCTGTGGCATTTCAGGATATAAAAATAAAAAAAATCTTAATTAAGCACTTTTAGAAACATTCAGATAAATGCCTAAGTTTTGAACATTGCAGTCTTCCAAAGTTCCATGTCATTTACATTCTCTTGTGATAAAAGTGAAAATCTTCTGAAAATTCATATCTAGATGTAGAAATTCTAGCTGAGCACTATATATGTCCCTAAAGTTACTGAATATCTCCAAATCCTTGCATCAACACTCTTTAGTTATTGAACATATCTGGAGGTTTGGTTTCAAATAAGAAGAAGAAAGACGATATCCTATTTTATTTAATTTGCACTCTTACGATAATTGCCATTTGTTTTGTTCTGCTGTTGCACTGTTCATGTTGTTTGTCCTTATTTTAATGGACTTTTTTTCCTTTCTATGAATTTGAGTTTCAAATCTTCTCACTTTATGCTTTCCTTAATCTTTATTCATGATTTTTGGTGGAAGAGAAAATTTAAGATTGTCATGTTAAATAGCTTTTGGCTCAGATTTTTGTTCTTTACACTATATTTATTTATAATTCTCTTCTTGAAGTAATAAAAGTATATTCACTGAATCTTCAAAAAGTCAGAAAGACTTACCATAGAGCATATATAGAGAGGAAATTTGATGTTTAATATGATAAATTTTATTCTTCTTCACAATGAATATTGATTAATGATGTCACTTATCCAGGCATTATATCTCTGTATATTTATTTCTGAATCCTTTATTCTGTCATATTGCTCATTCTTTAAGCCTTTTATTGATGCCTAGCATGGTTATAGATTTATAACTTTGCAATTGGATAGACTTAGAATGAGAAGCAACATTTTACCCATGTCCCTTACCTAGTCTTGACAATTCACTCTTCTTTCTGCATCTTATCATTAGCTTACCTATTTACCCTCAAGAAAATATTTGAAGACTTTGAAGCAGAATGTCTTTGATTTATAGATCAGTTTAGACAGAAAGAACTGCTGTGTCATTATAACCATGAATATTTATCTCATCCATTTTCTCATGTCTTCTTCCCTTTTTATAGGCAGATATTTAGCATATGGATATTCTATAACTCATTCAACCATTCCATTGTTGGTGGGCATTAGATTTGGACAGTTTTTTTTGCCATTATGAGTAAACAGGACATGGATACTTTTATATGACTTATATGGACTTATATGGACTTATATGGACATATGCACTCACTCTTATTAACAACACTAAAGTGTATTGTTTCTTACTCAAGGGGCACACAAATAATATGGCTCCAGTAGATACTGTAAAGATTTCTGGTTACTGGAAGAGCAAATTTGCATTCTCATTAGCAACATAAAATACTTCAGTGTTCTGAAAACTATCAATTTCACATTACGTGTATTTAAATTCCAACTATTCTGCTGGTATATCTGCATATCGTTATGATTTCAGTTTGTTTTTCTTTGATGACTAATAGTGACACAAACTTCAACATACATAAATTAATGATTTTAATATCCTCTTCTGTGATGTATTTTTTCAGCTCTTTTGCTCATTTACAAAATTCTTTATTCTTGCTTTTCATATAGTTTGATAGGCATTTCTTATAAATCCTAGAGCAGGCCTTGAGGAGGGCAAATGGAAAGGGACAAGAGACTTGCATTCACATCCTGCCTCTGGCATGTATAAATTTCAATTTTACCACCCATATAAAAATATTGTTTCATTTATTTCACAGGATTAAGAAATTAAGTGAAAAAACTGAAAGAATCTGTCTCCTGAGCATCCATAATACCAAACATACACTGAGGAAGGATCATGTGGCATTAACTAATGATGGGACAAGATGCTGAGATGATGGGAAAGATAGCGGGAAAACTCATGGACAAGTGGCCTCAGCTGATAGTAATGGTGTGGTAGTGGGTGGGGAATCAGTGAAACCTCAGAAACTGGTGCAGTTATTTCCTTTACTTGTTCACTCATTATTTGGGCCGAGGTGTAAGCCTATGCTGAGGTTTCTAATCAAAGTCCTCACCGTCAGTGATAGTCCTGTATTTCCTGAAATATACTTATGGTATTATGGAAATATACTTGCTATTTTTAGTTAATTAAATAGGAGTTTCAATGTGAAGTAAACTTTATTTTGATGCTAAATACAATCAACAAAATTTATGCTACAGTAGCCCTATGGCCTTGAATACATAAATGAAAATCACAAATCTATAAGAATCAGTTATAGTATATGATATTTGGACAATTTTATTTCATTTTTCTTCAGAGCTTATATGTGTGTGTGTGCGTGCGCATTTCTATTTGGCAGAAGATAATGAGAAAAAAATCAATGGAGCTTTAAGTAAGATTGAATAAACAGATTCGCAAATAATATTAAGGACTTGTCTGTACTTGGATCTCATTAATCTGTAATGGATCTTATTTGGGAAAAAACACACGATTCTTCTTGGCACAATTCCATATCTTAGTAGCAGGGCTGGAGAAAATGAAGAGCTGGTTGGTTTAGGATCATAAATAGGAAGTGGTTGTAGTAAATACAGGGTTAGGGAATCCTGGAGGCATGTAATGTAGAGATAAAGTAGAAGCCTTCCATTCCAGGGTGAAAGAAGAAGAAAGCAAAGCCAAAATAGTTTAGGATAATCAGATGATGGAGAGGAGAAATTCTATGTGTGTTGCTTACAAACAAGACACTAGAAGGACTATAATCAGAGAAACTTCAATGTTCAAGACATCAGCTATGAAATACTCCTGCTGATGGAACTGCTTAAGACCTAATGGCAGCTTTATTACAAAAATGGAATGAAGGTGAAATTCCTTAGAGAGGAGGTAAACGAATTATGCAATTGGAGTACTTAAAGGATCATCCCTTGGTAATTAAAGGTATGCTTCTGGAAAATAGCAAAGCATATAGAGAAACTGAATCCTAACATACATGATTTATGGACATTGTTGAGAAACTTGGGGATTTTTGGAAACATAAGTTTAAGAAGTTGCTATGCGTTTTAAGAAGAATCCCCAGAACAGCATGTTAATGGCTTTGAATAAGATCATGGGACATGAAAATGCTGCTAGCTTTCCTACAAAGCTGGCTACAAAGCCAAGTTCACACAATTATGAGAGGTCTACACACACATTACAAGGTTAGCATAATAGGTTGTGGGCCTTTAGGTCAAACAGACTCTTGATTATGTTCTGGACTCTGTTACTCACTGTATTATCACTTGTCCTAAAGATATATCTTGGACAAATGATAAACTCTTTCACAGAGTCAACATTTTAATTATATACATATATGTATATATACATACTTTTATTACATATATGTATACATATATATTTATTTATTTTTATGTGTGTGTCTGATTGCTGTAGGGGGTATACCCACAAAGACCAGAGGAGGGTGTTGGATTCTCTGGAGATGGAGATGCAAGCAGCTGTGAGCCACCTGCAATGGGTACTAGGAAAGGAACTCAGGTCCTCTGTTAGAACAGCAAGTGCTCTTAGCCACCGCTTTTATAGTTTTAAGGAGCAAAGTGTTGTTGAAAAACCTTGTGTAGTATCTGGTCTTAAAATAGTACAATGTTTCACAGTCTGAAAGTAAGAACAATAATCTAGGAAAGTGCCAAAAGTAAAGATAACAGGGTTGAGATTCCCCTGACACAGAGGTAGAACCATGTACATGATAAAGTAGAAAAGAAAAAGTCTGAGCTGAAGGATCATTGTCACCTGAACTTTTAACTTGTGTGAAAATTATGAGTCAGTGCTAGACTAGACATGCTTGAATATGAAATTGATGGCTATGCAAAAACTCTGCATGAAGTTAATCTACCCAAACTTCCACGCAGTATGAAGACTTTGGCTTGAAATTTAACAGTGCATTAAAACAATTACACCTGTATATACAAACTCATTTAATTCCCGTTAGCACCATTCTCTTTTTAATTAACTAAAACTTAATTGTAAGGAAGTTTCAAATAAAAAAACATTACCCAGTGAGATTAGACAGATCCAAAGACTACATATCTCTGTGAACTTCTATATAATTGCAATAGCAATTCTGATGCTATGGAGTCTCATATTGATGTTTTACACTTTCAGTATGTTGTTCTTTTTATATACTATACCCACATGTACATTTGTTTACATATATACATATCATATATGTATGTATTGCCAAAGAATACATTTAATTAATAATAACAAACAAACCAATTTGAAGATGTGAATATGGAAAATTGTCTTGTTGTCTTGTTCTATGCTGCTGATACGAAGCCTGACCACTAGTAAGTCTGTTGAATACATGGGAAGATAGGGTAGGAATACAGGAATTGGCAATTGATAACAATATGGGAGATATTACATAGGGGTGTTGTGATATGTTTTTATTTCAGATTGCAGATTCTTCATTTCTTAATTTGTTAATTAACTCATTCAAGAATGATTTGATCACAAATCAACAGCACCACTCCTTCATCATTAAGACTGATATTCAGTAAATGAAGGGGAAAATAATACCTATTGCTTAGAGGTGACACAGAGGTAATGTGCATACACAAGAGAAGTGTTGAAAGAAAAAAGGAAATAGGTAAAGAAAGAAAGAAGGAGTGATAGAGAGGGAGATGAGAGAGAGAGGAAAAGAGAGAATTAGATATCCATATGGATTTCTTTTCTCTGCATGCAATCCCTAAAAGCCAACAGTTCCTAACTTCTAAAGTGAGAATTTGTAGATAAATTTTATATCAAACACCATTATTTCTATCTGCTACAAATAATAAGAAAAAAATCTATAGTTTGTTACCATAAGAGGAAAAAAATTATCTTCAAAACATCTCTTTTACTACTAATAAGAGGTAATTAAGTTCTCAGAATGGTGCTTCACTACTTGCATTGTTCTGGATAAAGATGAATCATAGAATAAACACAACTCGGGATGTAGGACAATAGGGTTGGATATTTAACTTAATAAGCACTGAGTTAATGAATCCCAGGGTATGAGTGTCAGCCCCTTGAAAGCCCAGTAACATTGCCTTTCCTATGGCTTGAAGCTTGAGTCTAATCATATCAATACAAATCCATTTGTTTCCCATTAGCACCAATCTCTCATATTGACCCTCCCTCCTCTTCCTATTTATCTCTCCATTTGTTTCCTCCCTTCATCTAGCACCCACTCTCTATTGCAACTAGATAAATTTTTGTAGATTTATTTTTTAATGTGTATGTTTTGTCTGCAGGTATGTATGTGCACCACGCATGTGTTTGTTGAAACAGGAGGTCAGAAGAGGAAGTCTAGTCACCTGGCAGTGAAGATACAGACTCCTGTGAGCTGCCATGTGGGTTCCGGGAAATAAACCTAGTCATCTGGAAACCTAGCAAGTGCTTTTAACCCCCAAGCTGTCTATTCAGCATCAAGACAAAATTTTAGATCTAATGGTAAGAGTAAGAAATAAGACAATCTTCCATCCAAGTATTTAATGAGGCAAGACCCCACTTAACTTGCAAGATCAGAGATCAGACACATATGGATGGTATGTCCATATAGGAAACCTAGTCCACTACCCAGGGCTAGTGAAGTCATGGATCCCAGAGGAGAACCTACAACAACCACTTTACTAAACCAGCATAACTTATAACTACATTCTAAGTATTTGTCTTTATACCCACAGATAAGTGTAGTCCTCCCCTTTCATCAAGGAGACTTCTCTTTGCAACAGATGGAGACCATTACAGAAAACGACAATCATTCAAATTGCAGACTTGTGGAACTCAGTCTTAATGGATACATCCACAATATAGTCTTGCACCTAAGGTTCAGGGATCATTGTGGAAGAGGAGGGCAGAAATATTTTTAAGAACCTGAGGGATAGGGATTTTGCTGTATGGCTGTGTCTTCTAGGAATGACAGAATATATATGCATAAAGTCTCACCAACATGACTGTCTAAACATGAAGACATAAATGAAAACAGACAACACTGGACACACTAATGTGGACAGACTGAGCTCAGGAAGTTCAGGTGGCCTCAATCCTACACAAAAAAACTACAGGCAACTAAGGAAGGCTGAGATTGAGAGAACTAGTACTACCCAGGGAAAGGCAAGCCAATTGGCTATTGAATATCAAATGATCAGCACTGAAAATGCACATACAAGACACACATATAATGAACACTATAGAGACTGAAGAGGTTGTATTTCTGTATATATATCAACAATAAGAAATAGGCCATGTATTTGAAAAAGAGCAAAGAAGGATATATGGATATACGGGAAGGTTTTGGAGGAAAGAAAGGGAAAGGGGAGATTATGTAGTTATATTCTCTCAAAAAATAAAATTTTTTAAAAGACAGGATTTCTTTTTCAGTATCCTAAAACTCTAGCTGAGGAGAAAAGAAATAAACAATTTCCCATGTATCTTGTTCACTAAGATATATACAAAGAGGACAATCCAATTCATCACAATGGAACAAAGTATGTATTACAAGGGAATACTTTTTGAAAATTGTCTTAATAAGATGTTGAAGGAGTTAACCCTTCTTTAGATATTACATAACTATATGTATACTGGGTATATTGTTACATATATCATGTAAAACAATGAATTGAGCACTTGGACTGAATGAATTAATTTTCTACTTATAGAATACACTAAAAGGCATTCCAAAGATGTGGAACAACATGTTCAAATGCAAAGTAGCAAAAGAGAATCTGGCAAATACATAATGGGTCAACAGATAGCAAAGAAAAAACAAAAATGATTTTGGTGTTATATGAAAAGTATTTTTTCCTTTTAAAAAATAAAAGCTTTCATTTACATTGTTCATATTACCACACTATTTTACACTATCCATTTAAGCTGTTTGCTTATTAATTTCACATTCTACCTTTCCCTCTTTGTTTTATAGAGAAAATATTTGCTAGGTTGTCCTGAAGTCTTCATAATTGGTTTTGAAATGTTGCATATTGCTTTGCATTCTCAATCACTTAAACAGTGTCTTTGTCTTTTCAGTGTCATAATTAATTAATTTTTAATGAACTTGTATGAATAACTTTCCTCTTCTGAGCCAGGAGGAAAAAAAAAGAAGCACTATGCCATATGGGTTAAATTTAATGTCCAGTACTTCAATTCTGATTTTCCCACTTTCTGAGAGTCACTTGGTTCTGTGAAAAGCTTCATCTAAGATTGTCATATACATTGGAGTTAAGAGTTCTCTAACTGGAAACAATACTGCCCAACATAGTAACTACTGAAATCAATATATGGAAGAGAGTAGCTCACTCCAAGGCCAGCTTCTGTACCAGTTGACATACCAATATGGCTGCAGAAATTATACCCTCAGCTGCAATAAAGGGAAAAACAATTTTCTTCAGAGATGAACACCTACCTAGGTTGTCTAATCCTAAGTGGTCAGTCCTGGACACATTTATATATGAGCAATGTAAGTTGTATGTGCATGGTGTGCATGAGTGTATAATATTAGAGGTCATGAATTTTAGGAAGGAATTGTATAGCTGTATACTGCTATGGTGGCTCAGCAAGGAGACAAGAAGGCATATTGACTGGTGCATACCATTCCAGACCTCAGCAGAGGGAACCACCATCAAGGCAAGCACCATGCTAGACAGTGGAACCCCAAGTTTCAGGTGTTTTATTGATTCAGAACTCCTCATGTGATCTATTGATAGCATGTCCTGAGCAATCAAACATACCCCGCATAAATCCAACACTTGCAGATAATACAAAAGGCCAAGGCCCAGGCAGCCCCTTTCTCAACAGTGCAGAGAACAGTTATTTTATACATAACTAAAAATAAACTTCCATATTTCCCTTTTTCTGTATAAGACAAAAAATTGCTTTATCTCTACAGTATAATTTAATACTATACCAACAAAACTATTTACAAGAAGAACAATCGTAAGAGTTGCTAATTCTCAGGACCATATAAAACCAAACATCTATCAAGCTTTTCACAGTATCTTTGGACAGCAGAAAAACATTATCAATATTCAATTATTTGGAATTTACTCACTGTCTTCTGTGCTCCTTCCAAGGGCTTGGATCACTTCCTTACCTCTGCCTCTGCAGCATATACAGCTTGTTCTCCAGACTCTGGCTAGCTTCCCTCCACTGCAGCTACTGTTTTGTTTGTTTGTTTTTTGTGGTCATCCAATAGTATTGACATCTTCGGAACTCTGGGGTCTTCTGCAGTAACTGGGCTGCACTTTCACCAATAGCCTGTCCTGGGCTCTCTTCATGATGCCAAGCTTCATCTTCTTTAAATGACCCCATCAATCTGGGCCTACAACTGCAACTGAGCCTGCACCTTCATCAATAGCCTCTCATAGGCTCTTTTCATGGTGCCAAGCCTCAACTTCTCTTTATGACCCCTTTAGTCTGGGCCTTCAACTGCTACTGAGGCTTCACTATTACCAATGGCCTTCCTGGCCTCTTACAGTGTCAAGACTAAGTTGTTCTCGAATGACTCCTTCATGCCTTCAAGACAAGTATCATTTGGGTGACTTTTATAGTACCAAGGTCTGCTACTAGCATGAGATACAACCTTGGCCAGTTCTGGAAGACAGCTTCTGTGTGCTGACCCTGAGGAAACACTTTCCAGATTTAAGCAGGAAAAATAACTGGTAACCTTGTCTACAGGAAAGTTTCTCTCATGGGGTAGAGTTCTCATCACCAAACCATATGTGTCTTGTGAGAACTGCTTCTTCTAACAAGTATCTAGACAGGTTTTCAGAAAACAAAACAAAACAAAACGGACTTTGCAAGGTCTGGAGTTTCCTTTTCTTCTTACCTGTCTCCAAGTTGGATTTCTGATGTGATTTCAGGCCCCACATTGCAGGCATCATTTATAGTTGTTCATCTACTGTGGTGGTGCACCAAAGAAGACAAGAAGGCATTTTTCATCAGTGCAAACCATTCCAGAGGGAACCACCATCATGGCAAGAACCATACTGGACAGTGGAACCCCAAGCATCTGAGATCAGTGTTTTTATTGATTCAGAATTCCTCAGATGATTTACTGATATTACATCCAGATCATGTGCAATTAAACCCCACATAAATCCACCACCTGCAGACAATACAAAACGCCAAGGCCAAGACAATCCCTTTCCCAATAGTGCATATATTTTGTACAAAATTAAAAATAAGCTTCCAGAATAGAGTTGAGGAGAATGAGAGAGTTATGGAAGGGAAGGGAGGAGAAGTAGGTTGTGTACGAAGTTCTAAAGACAACTGAAAGGAAATGTGCTGATGGAAGAGGTACACTGGATATCTACATGCTAGGCCCACTACACACCGGATACCTTTCTTAGCTCTGGAAAATTTCAAATAGGTCGCTAGAGTTATCAATGTGGTGAGAAGTCCCAGAAAGAATAGAAACTTAGAATGGAGACTAAGAAGCAAATATAGGGTTGTGGGGGTCAAAAGCCCAAGTGAGCATGTGAGAGGCTCGATACAAGGTGTGTGTAATGAGCACATGGCGGAGGTCAGTCAGCAGATGTCGGGTCAAATCGGATTCAGATGAAAAATGGACACAGCTGAAAGGAAGCATTAACTCTGCTTGAGGTAGAGGAGGAGGGGAGGGCTTGGAAGGAGGAGGAAGCAGAAGGGAAAAGATGAAAGCTCAGTGGAATTTTAAGTTTCTACTATGATGTGGTTTATTTTTTCTTTTTTAGTAACTAAAGGTATGAAAGATTTTTTTTTTCTTAGTGATGGAATACAAGAATAAACAATTACAAATAAATTCATTGCAACAAAATATTTAGGCTGGGATTCGTAACTAATGATGTTTTGACTGTTGGACAAAATTTGTGCTGGGCAAGGAATAGTTATCTATGTCGATGTGAGAATTAAGTAACCTCTAGTTATCAAATGTCTTTCCTGTTGCACATCACTCTACCTGGGCATTAATTTGTCATTTCTTCATTTTTGAAGTGGTAATCATTTTCTCCAGAAAGACACTCTCTGGTCTCTTCTCATGGACATTTGTTCCGTATTTTCACAGCACTCAGTGTACTTCGCTCAGAACAGCATTATCATCTGTCTTGTTCAAATCTTTGGGATAGCATTAGCTTCATGAAACTATCAGAATGAAGTACCAAGGACTAGGTGGCTTAAACAGAAATGTGTCATCTCACAATTTGGGAGACCGCAAGGGTGCGATTAAGGTGGTAACAAGATCAGTCTTTCCACTGGGGCCTGTCAGGGAGATTTCTGCCTTGCTTTTTTTAACTTCTGATGCCTGTAGGAAGTTTATACATCACTTGGCTTATAGATTAGCCATTCTGATTTCAGCCTCTGTTGTCACATGGTCATTTTATTCTGTGTACCTCTTCTCTTTATAAGACACCAGCTATGCCAGGCAGTGGTGGCATATGCCTTTAATACCAACACTCAGAAGGCACAGGCAGGTGGATCTCTGTGAGTTCAAGGGCACTCTGCTCTACACGGTGAGTTCCAGGACAGTCAGAGTTTCAACAGAAAAACCCTGTCTCAAAAAAGAAAGAAAGAAAGAAAGAAAGAAAGAAAGAAAGAAAGAAAGAAAGAAAGAAAGAAAGAAAGAAAGAAAGAAAGAAAGAAAGAAAGAAGGAAGGAAAGAAGGAAAGAAAGAAAGAAAGAAAGAAAGAAAGAAAGAAAGAAAGAAAGAAAGAAAGAAAGAAAGAAAGAAAGAAAGAAAAAAGAAAAAATGAGAAAAAAAAGACAACAGCCACATCACCCAATCTCTGTTGGTATGAGCTCATTTTAATTATTTACATCTAGAAGGAGCCGAGAGGGCAGGACTTCAATATATCATTTTGGTGTTAGGGAGGGAGTCAGAATTCAATTTGTAATAGCAGGCTGGGATTGGGTCTATTATATGATTTTAGCTTTCCTATACTATCCAATTATCTCATTGCTAAAGCCACATGTTGTATTAAATAATGCATGAAAATGAGAATGAGAGTGTACTATAAAACTCTGTGTGTCCTTCTTATGTAAAATAAATTTAGATAGAGACTGTGGGGCTATACTTTAGAATTCCAAGACCCTTTCAATTCTATAGCTGTATGTTTCTTCTGTCTCAACATTAGTTTGATTTCAGCTATTCAGAAATAGCCAGTTAAGTGCTCAATGATCATCTTTCTGCAAAACTCAAAAAGACTTATCATATTCTACTTTAATAAATAGTATTTTGATACACCTGCAACAACTATTTGGAGTTTTAGGGAATTCAATGCCTGTGACCTTGTATCTTTAAGATGTTTTAGGCTACTCAGGAGTTGGACATAGAATCTATTTGAGCTGAAAGCCTGACATCTTCTGTCCAATAAATGATACTACAGAAAGATTGAAGAACTAGAAGGAAAAATAAAAGGCCCCATTCTGGAATTAACTCTTAAACACAGAGAAAAGAGAAAAAAAGATAACTTGTCTGTAGAATTGCAAAGCTTATTGCACATAAAGCTATGTGTTAATTTTTAAATAATTTTTACATTAATTCTTAAAATTTTTCTTTCCATGTATTTTGTTAATACATACCTCCCAACTCCTCCGATATCTACCTAAATTTGTGTTATCTGTCTTATAAAAGAAAAAGAGAAACCAAGCCGAATTTGTGTTACTCAAATACTCTTGGTTATGCACATGCCCTGGAGAGTAGTAGGCCTACCAGAGTTCACACCTTTAAAGAAAACCAAGTCTTTCTCTCCCAGAAGCTATCAAAGCTGTTGCAAGTCATTATTTTCTAAAGAGAGAATGAGAATATAGCCTACAAAATGTGCTAATCTACCTAAATTGACTGTTGCCCTGAAGAAGAAAGCAAAGAAAGATAAAAATGTAAATAAATAGTCCACCTAAGAGGAAACAAATCAAAGAAAATGTATTTGGTGACAGACTTTAGGCTTCTGTTAAGAAGAACTGGAAAAAAGGGAAAGAGGTCTTTGACTCCCTGGTTATCAGTTTGATGTCGTCCTGACACAGAAGTGTAGTTGGGTACATGAGGGCTTCCTCGGAGTTTCCATATGTAGTTTCTGCCATTATAATTGGTTCCCTCTCTTAGTCCTAATTTCAGGGACATTGAAGCAATAACTAGTCAGTGCCTCACAAGAAGTAAGTTCCTCAGTCTTCTGAATCTCTAACTAAACAAAACCTAAGTGGTGTCACTTCACTTAAACTCTGTGTGTATGCGTGTGAGAATGCGCACACGTGCGGGTATGTGTGCTCGTGCATGCACATACACACACACACACACATAAGCATATAGACTTGGCATGGTACAGCCAAGACTCCACAGACTGGCCTAGAGTACTGGATGCTAAATCCAACCCATCTGAGAATTAGTATGTTTGCAGGCTGGTTACAGTAAAGAGATGGATTCACCAGGCTGGTATGCGGACTAGAGGATGGATATGGCATGGGATATTTTTTTTTATTTCTGTGGCAAAACACCATGACCAAAGCTACTTGCAGAAAAACAAATTTGTTTTTGTTCACAATTCCAGAAAGATATGAGACATTATATAGAGACATTATATAGAGAAGGAGAGACCTTGGAACACTGAGCACTAAATTGGATGTCTCCATCAAATGTCTCCCTTCAGGACTCAGGGAATACCCACACAAGAGAAGGCAGAATAGTGTAATATTCAGAGGGGGTGGAGGACACCAGGAAAATAAAGTCCACTAAATAAACTGAGCAAAACTCAAATGAACTCACAGAGACTGAAGCAGCAAGCTCAGTGCCTTTACAGGTCTTCACCAGGACCTCTGCATAGTTTGGAGCTCTTTATGGAACTCCTGAATGTGTGAATGAGTGGGTCTCTGATTCTAGTCCCTTCTTTTTGGCTCTTTTCCTTCTATTGGTTTGCCTTGTCCAACTTCAATGCGATGGTTTTGCTTTATCTTGTTATATTTTGTTATGTTTTATTGTTATCTCATAGAAATGTTTCTTTTTGAATGAAAGACAGAAGGTAAGTATATCTGCATGGGAGGAGAGGTGGAGAGGAACTGAGAGGAGTAAAGGGAGGGAAACGGTAATCAGGATATATTGTATGAGAAAAGAATCTTTTTAATAGAAGGGATAAAAATAAAACAACAAACTTTCTTGGAAACTCTTGGAATCTCATAGGAGAGATAACTGCAAGTTTGGGACTTAGGGCTTCTGTGTGGGAATCAGATGGGGCATTTTTATAGTGAAGCTATAAATTTCAGCTTTCAACTCCTAGTGTGTGCAAGCAAAGACTGCTCAATAACAGGCAAAAATGGTATCTCCTTAGCAAATACTGGAAACCAGACTTGTATGTCAGTATTTTTGTCTCACTCATAAAACATATGTAGAGAGTATAAAATTTGATAGCATTGTATTACAATACAATAAATTACTATTGAATTTCCCTCACCTTGTGAAAAATGTTTAAAGATTATCTTCTTAACTGTTGATACACAAGGCTGGAGAAGGATTGTGAAAGGTCAAGTGTGTAGAACTCATTCAGGATCAGGCATTGGGAGAAGAACCGTGTCTAAGATTTGTCACTGATGAAATTATTTCTCCTCATTCTTTCTAGGAGAAGCTAGACCTTCAACATTTGGTAAAATACAGGTGTTTGGAACACATATTGAAAGGTCTTTTATATAGGCAGACTCAATGAGATAGCAGAGTTCCCTGAGGTAGATCAATTGAAGCAATCATATGTACAGAAGAAAGACCTTGGGCTCTGGGGCTAGAAAACTTGAGTTATTAATAAGGAATTCCTATTTATCTATGTGTCCTGGTTTGCTTTCTATGGCTCTCATAAAGAACATGACTCAAAAGAACTTTCAAGAAAAGAGTTTATTTGGCTTACATTTCTCTGCCACAGTCAATCACTGAAAGAAGTTAGAACTGGAATCTAGAGATAGGAACTGAAGCAGAAACCACAGAAGAACAAAGAATGCTGCTTACTGACTTACTCCCCATGACTTCTTCAGTCTGATTTCTTATACAACTCAGGACCACCTGCCCAGAGGTGGCACCATGCACAGTGGACTGTGCTCCCCCATACCAATCATTCATCAAGAAAATTCTCCTACACACTTGCCTAATATCCAATCTGATGGAGGCATTTTCTCAGTTGAGGTTCTTTCTTCCCATATGACCCTGACTTGGGTCATGTTGACAAAAAATATGGCATTGAAATTACTGAGTTTCTCTGAAATGGCTTTCTTATCTCTGAACTGGGTAAAATATATCTGTAGTCCTGTAGGAAGTAAAAAAGAACAAGTTATATAAATGGTTTATCTAGAGCAAGATGATGCTAATCTAAGTTTCTTCATCTTTCTCTAAGAGCTGATGTTTAAAATATGCCCAGAGATCTAAATCAACAAATGAATAAAATAAGGGAAACATTGACTCTTCTTGAAGAAAGAGAGAACTGAAGGTACTCTCTTATATAACAGTATATGACTCTCTAATAGAACGCTAGGAATGGAACTTGAAGATGAAGGTATAACCAAAAGAGAACCCAAAGAGAAATGGATAGAGATGGACAGATTCAGAAAGGAGGGGAGTACAACTTTTATTTCTTTTCTGTGATGGTGATCAATGTCGATGTTGACTTGATTACATCTAGAATCAGTTAAGAAGAGATAGGCCTCTGAGTATGTCTGAGGGCAATTCTGGGAGGGGCTAGTTGAGGTCATGTGACCATCCCTCAGAGTATGTGACACCTTACAGTTGTGGCCTAGATGTAAAGAAGTTTGAGAGAAAAGCAATGCTGCTTGCTTGCCCACTTTCACTTCCTGCTGGTGAGTGTGCAATGCCCATTAGAGTCTCCTACCTTTCAGCCATCCTCCGGGAATCTTCCAGGCTTCAGTGTCAGATCACATCCACCCTGCAGTCTTGGCAGCTACTAGATCTCAGTGTCTCCAGTGTGTTTATGGCCATGGTTAGACGAGCCAGTCACAGAAGACAATCTGCTGAGCATGGATGCATATCATCTATGTGCATCATGCTTCTGTTTCAAAAATATTCATTATATACATTGTATATATATATAGATAGATGATAGATAGATAGATAGGTAGATAGAGACAGATAGATAGATTTATTTAATTGGTTCTGTTCCTCTACAAAAGTCTAATACACTTTTCCTTTGTAGGAAAAGAAATGGGGGGTGGGGGTGGTAGTGGTGTGTGTGTGTGTGTGTGTGTGTCTGTTTGTCTGTCTTGGTTAACTAAGTATAACCTGGAAAATGTCTGTGTACTTTATTATTTCATCTGTCCCAGATTGCACGTAATTTGAATGGAATATAAATTATATATATATATACATATATATGTATATATATATATATATAATCCAGGATTGTATCTTAGAGTTGTAGATCAAAACAAACAAAATAAAATTTTAGTGGGTTCTGAAGCCCTAAAGACTTCTACTCTTGGCATTGGCTATCTTTTTATTCTTCTCCCCCCCCCATTCCGTGTATGTATGTGTGTGTGTTGTGTGTGTGTGTGTACATTTTCAAAGTGTATTATTTTGTGTCTGCACATATATTTTTTTCAGTCTGTTTCTAAAATGATCTCATACTTTCTATATGAAATATATGTTCAAACTAATACAGTGATTTATGCTAGATTGCTTGCAAGTGTTTCTTGTTATAAAAGGGTGGCATTATGTAGGGGTAGGCATTAAACCTGCTGATAAATTAGAATCTGACAGCATTGAAAGAGTATCATTCATTATGAAGTCAAAAGCTAATGAAGCACTTTGCAAATTACTTGTGTTAAATAAAAATTCCCCTTCAAATTTTCTAGAAATTAGCACACAATCTGTGCAATTGTTTGAACATAATAGGATATCTTTGTGTATTTGGGTGATAGGCTTTCACAGAAGAGGACTGTTTTAAGCAGCAAATATATTTTCCAAACTACCATACTTAGTATATAATTTAACTTAAATGGAAAATGTGCAAATGCATTTAATGATACGTTTTATCAACTGTTCAATTGCAATATGATAATCATTCCTATTTATAAAGATTTAGGAAACTAAAATTCACTGTGAAACATTTTAATATGGTTTCAGTAGGGTCATTATGTTAAAATCTAGTAAGAAAATTATAAGATTCTGTAAAATTAACCAAGTTAGCAATGCAATTGAATGTATATAATGCAATTAATAATAATTTACATTTATCTTCTAAATTAACTAAATATATCAAAGAGCTACTAAATTACCATTTTTTCTTAAATATATTTTCAATAGAAAAAGTACTACCCAAATCAAGGAGAATTGCCAAACGAACAACCAGAAAAAAATCAAAGGTCACTCACTTATCGGAATAAGTCAATAGAAAATAAAACAGATGTTCTCTGAATGCAAATCAGAGCTGACACCAAGTTGAATGCTTTGCATATGTGGTTCTATTTAGCCTTCTCTGTAGTCCATGGAAGTAAGCATTGATGTACAGATGAGATCATCCAACTACAAGGTAATAATGCGAAATTCAGATTACGGACTATCCCACCCTACAGCCAACACTAGAATTGCTAGATAGGTTGAAAGGCATGTCATATAGCTATATAATATAACAATATATTAAATCTTTGGTGAGGTGTGAGAGCTTCCTCAGTGCTACAGTGGTTCTCAACCTCCTAATGCTGCTATTCTTTAATACAGTTCCTCATGTTGTGGTGACTTGCCCCAACCATAAAGTCATTTTCATTGTTACTTCAAAACTGTAATTTTGCTACTCACAATGTAAATATCTGATATGTAGATGGTCTTAGGAGTCCCCTGTGAACGGGTCATTTTACCCCCAAAGGGGTCATGGCCCACAAGTTGAGAACTGATGGACTATAATAAGAGATGATGCTCTTAAAAATATCTTAAATTCTGCAATAATTCAAGCTGAATGTATAGTTATGTATGTGTATTAACTCATTAAAAGTTATGGTCAGTATTTATGGAGTGCACAGTCTGTGTTAGATACTGTACTATGTCAGAGATACAGAAATGAAACTACTAGGAGAAAAAAAATAAGCAAAACGATAATAGGGTTCAGTAATTGTAAGACATAATTGTAAATGCCATATCCGAATTGCATGTGGTTGAACCAAACTATCTTTTATGTCAACTTACACAAGCCAGAGTCATTTTAGAAGCAGGAACCTCAATTGAGAATACTCCTAAAGATTAGCTTTGGGCAAGCCTGTGGTGTGTTTTACTAATTGATGATTGATGTAGGAGGACAAGCTCACTGTGGGCAGAGCCACCCTGAGTGGGTGTTCCTGGGTACTATAACAAAGTGGACTGAGCAAGCCTCCATGGCCTCTGCATCAGCTCCCGACTCAAGATTCCAACCCTGTTTGAGTTCCCGTCGTGACTACCCTTAGTTGTGGTCTGTGACAGAGACTTGTGATAGAAATAAACCCTTACCTTCCCAAGTTGCTTTGTCATGGTGTTTAAACACAGCAATGGAAATCCTAACTAAGACAGAAATGTTTATAGAGATTTAAATCCTGCCTACATCTGCACATCCATACTGTTCTCTTTTAGAAGAAATTGAAAAAAAATAATTTCTGAGTTAAAGGACTTTTTTTATTCCAAAGTTAAATTCTACTCATTGTTCAATTCTTTATCAGCTAGTGAATGTGAGTTAAGGTGAGTTTTTTACCCCTCATCTCTTTGCTATATAGTTGTACCTCTTGTTCTAGGGACACATCTTTCCATTTAGAGTTCTTTTGTCATGCCTTCTCCTACTGAGAAGAAAAGTGGTCTCTTATTGCTGTGTGCAGACAGCTGCTGGGCTCACCATCACTCTCCTCCTACTACAGTTGTAAGAATTGATGGTTTAGTATCTACACAGTGGTTCTTCTACTACTTGGACCTCTTGACTTCCTCTCCTCCAATGTTCTTTCTTATCTCCTTAGTCCTTCCTTCCTTATTTCCTTCCTTCCTTCCTTCTTCCTCCCCTTTTTCTCCCTCTTTCTCTTCATTTCTTTTTAGAAAATTCACACTTATAACTTTTTTCTAGAACATACTTTTGGAGGCATAAGAGGGGTTCTGGGAGCGTAATTGGGAGTGGCTGGAGGAATGAAAGTGGAGAAAGTGGTACAATTCAATTAAAATATTAAATAAATAAAACATATATATTATTTTTTTTACCAAAATGTAACGAAATTTAAAATAGTTTTAAGCAAATAACTGAAAAAAGGTGAATTTTTATTTTTCTCAAAGTTCTATAATTTTGTATTGGGTCTCCATCTTTTTCCTAAGGATGTAAAGCACACAGAGTTACTTACAGACAATTAGGAAAAAAGGAATGGATAATAGTATATTTTGTATAAGTGTGTGTGTTTGGCGTGCATATGAATGTTAACATGTTCTAGAGTACACATGTCTATAAGGGTACACATGCATATGTGTGTACATGTGTGTAGAGGCCTGAGATTGATGTCAGATATTTTCCTTCATCTCCATTTTAGATACTGAGGCAAGGTCTCTAGTTGAGCTTTGAGCTCATCAATTTGATCTGTCTGGTTAGCCAGTT
Organism: Cricetomys ansorgei; assembly: GCA_026225945.1. Taxonomy (NCBI): domain Eukaryota; kingdom Metazoa; phylum Chordata; class Mammalia; order Rodentia; family Nesomyidae; genus Cricetomys; species Cricetomys ansorgei. The sequence continues at coordinate 45,007,606 of JAMJFZ010000199.1, read as the reverse complement.
CACTCTGGGGATTCTCTGCCTCTAACTCCCACTTTCAGGTAGGCTACTGTGCCCACTTCGCTTTAATGTGGGCGGGGTCTCAAATCTGAACCTCAGTCCTCATGCTTGTTGGGCAAGTCCATTACCCACTGACTCCATCTCCCCACTCCAAACGGGTATTATTCTTGTTCCTATGTGTCATAATTGAGAGCATAAAACCTTTATAATGGAATCTCCAAAGGCCTTCATTTTATGAATTCTGTTATTCCTACTTTACAACCTGTCTCTTCTCAAAATTAAACAAAATTCTAAGAAAGAACTTTATGCCATTGCATTCACAGTCTGGTATTTTTCACATAACTAATGTAATTTAATTTTAATAACTGAACTATCATAGCTAGGTCAACTGCATAGGACTATTATTCAAGCAATAAATTTTATTATGAATCCTTGGAATTATACTGAGACTATGAAAAAAATGCTAATACAACATTAAAATTTAATGCATGCTGTGGTTCCCACTTAAAACATATCATGTTTATTAACTGTCTCTATAAGAGTTACCATTTCATGACTCACAAGTAGGCACTTAATAAAATCCTTCATGGTGGTACATGTTTTGGGGAAAATTTAGATTGGCTCTATAATGGTTGTGTTTTCTTTTATCCCCAAGAATTATTATTTCTTGAGGAAAGACTTATATCTACATATAATTTTAAATCCTTGTTTCTTTCCCAATTAATGTAAGTAACAGAACATATTTGTCTAAAGATATAAAATGAGTTTATATCTAACCTTTTCTAGTCAATGCAATAAGTCAAATATTCAGGAAACCAATGGGTTTTTTTTATCTATACATACAAGTTTATATCTTGATATTTTCAGGTTCCTCTCTTACTTACTATGCCTCCTAGTTCCTTATGCTTCCAAAAGTACTATATTCTGGTTCTTAGTCTTTTATGCTTCATGTTTGAATGAGCCATTCTGACCAATAACCCCTCTCACCCCACTTAACTGCTGTTTATCAGTGAAAGATGAATCCTGTCACAATACTGTCTTTCAACAGCAAAATATTACAGGAAGCTGGTCGAGAGAACTACAAGTCAGTTAGAGCGGGTGCCATAGTTGAGATTTAAAGCAAGGGTGTTTTATATACCAGGAGTGAGAATAATTAATTTTGAACAAAGAAATTAGGAATACAATGGAAAAACATTCAATTATACAAGAAATTGTAAGTAGAATTTCAACATGCAGAGAAATAAAAGAAGATATTGATACATGGGCACACACAAAACCACTGAGGCAAAGAGAGAGAAACAGAGAGATCAAAATCAAGACTAGTCATTCGTCTTGATAACTACAGGAGGAAGTAAAAGATAAGACATGAAAGATATGTAGTCCATGCTGTAAAAGACTTTCAATAGCAGACTAAGGGGTCTGAATTGTGGTGTAGTAGGTGAAATGGTACTTTTATTTATATTTATTTTTAGCATATTGTTTATTTAGTATTTTCATGTGTATAAGTGGTTTTACCTGCATGTGTGTTTTGTGCACTACGTGAATGCAGTGCCTAAAGAGCCCAGAAGAAGGCAACAGATTCCCTGGGAATGGAGTTGCATGTGAGTGCTGGGAATCACATCTGCGTTCTCTGGAAGAGCAGCCAGTGCCCTTAATTGTGGAGTCATCGCTCCAGTCCCCAAACAATATTTTTATTGTTTTAAAATAATTAAAGCACATTGCTGTTTGAGTGCTTTGGAAGTGGGAAGGACAGAATGGACAGTTCAAGAAGCTGGCAACTGACAAGCCACTTACTGCTGACTAGACTATTAGATAGTCTACATTTCCCATTTAGGCCCCTATGACGGAGTTATTATCAAAAAGATTTGGAAAGTGGAATAAACATTCCCTTGCCTGTGTTTCTGTGCCAAATAGAAGACAAATTTATTTCAATTTATGAAAGTAAACTCACCCATAACAGGTGGCTGTCATTTTAGCCAGGCAGAATGATTCTGAACCAACCTTAGATTATAAGTGGGTGGACACCACACATATTGAACCTTTGGTAGTCCCAAAAGAAGTTTTTGAAAGGAAAGCTTGCAAGTTCTGCTCTATGCAGTCAGAGACCAAATCTTTTTCATCCTCCTCATTTCCTTTTTCTTTTGTGGTTCATATTTTGGTAAATAAAAAGAGAAAATATGGAAGTTTAATTTTAATTGTGTTTAAAATAATTGTTTTTGTGCACTGTTGGAAAAAGGAATGCATAGGTCTTGGCATTTTGTATTGTCTGCAGGTGTTGAATTTCTGTGGGGGTTGTTTAATTGCTAATGATCTGCATGGTATCTGTAGAACACTAAGGATCTCTGAAAGAATAAAAACACCTGAACTCAGATGCTCAGGGTTCAACATGTCTAGTATGTCACTGGCCAGGATGGTGGTTTCCTCTGCTGAGGCCTAGCAGGGTTTATACCAATGAATATGCCTCCTTGTCTCCTTGCTGAGCCACCACTGCAGTGGCTAATGACTACAAGGAAAAGCTTCAGAAGAGAGGTTTCTATAGACAGTTCTGGGAGAGCCTCACAGCTACTCTACCATTTCACAGGTCACAATTCATAAGATACCACTTAATAGACAGAAGAGTTAGAAAACAGTAGTTGGGTAGTTTTATTTTCAATAGGAAAAATGAACACACAAAAATATTCGTGAGCATTGGATGTGGCACCACAGTAGATAACAAATACTGGAATATATGACCAAGCAGCAACCTCTGAAATAGAGCTCATTTCCACAGCTCTGTGTGTATGAACTAATGGATACAGCTGCTATTGCAGAATGATATATCATCACAGGAACAATAGCTTTAAAATTAGAACAAAGAATTTAATGGGACATTTGACAAAACCACAAGAAGATGAGGAATTACTGCTGTTGATTCAAGAACAAAGTAATTCGATAGAATCATGTTTGTGAAATGTATTCAGAGGCTGCTTGCCAGCACAAACCATAATGTTCATATAATTCATTCGTTGCATAGTTTAAGTAGTGTCCTATCAGATTCAATTTTGTGTGTGTGTAGAAAATGAGTGATTGCCACCCTAGTTTCTACCAAGTTTTCACTTAGATGGAAGTTATATAGCTTATTAAATTATAAAAGGGAAAAAGAGTGCAATACACATTGCTTAAGTGGTTAAAAATTAAGTAATTATGTAAAAGTGTAATTTTTAGCTATTTAATTTTCACTGTGATTACATGTCATTTTTAATATTTGAATCGAATACACAGGACTCAAAATATTGTTTTGATTAAAAGAGCCATGTAATAAGTAGTCTTGTGATTCCTGTTACTATCGTCATCCTATTTCAAACTATCATTGCCAAGAAAAGCAGTAAAGTATCCCCTCTCCTCCTGGTATCTATTTTGAGACAGGGTTTTGTTGTGTAGCCTTTGTTGTGTAGTAGCTCTGCAGATCAGGTTGGCCTTGAACTCAGAGATCAACCTGGCTCTGCTTCCAAAGTGTACCACTAAGCCTAGCAAAGTAACTATTTTTACTAGCTCATTCCATGCTCCCAGAGATTCCTTTTGATATTAAGCAATAAGAGTTCCTCTTTTAAAAAATCCGATGTTAGCCAGGTGATAGTGGCAGATGCCTTTAATCCCAGCACTTGAGAGGCAGAGGCAGGAGAATCTTGGTAAGTCTGAAGCCAGCCTGGTCTACAGAGTGAGTTCCAGGGCAGTCAGAGTTACAACAGAGAAACCCTGTCTCAAAAAAAAAAAAAAAAAAAATTCGGATATTATGTAACACACGTTATATTCTGTACATTGTTTTTATTAATGATTTGTCCTCCATGAGTGCAAGGAGAACTTCGCTTTGCTCCCTTCTACTTCCATTTTGGAGGGAAAAACATAGAAACTAGTCAGAAAATAAACAGGAAGCACGAGAAGTACAGGATTCATGTTGACTGCAATTAGTTTGTGCTGAGGTGAAGTGAGCTATTTTAGATGCACAGTAATGTATGTGAAATTTCAAAGGGTCATTTGTTTTATTTGTTTGTTTGCTTGACTTTTTTGAGATAAGATTCATTCTATATTCTAAGATAGCTTCCCACACCTTATAATCCTCCTACTATGGCCACCTGCTTGCTGTGATCATAGGCATAAGCCGCCTTTCGCTGCTGAGATAGGGTCATTTTATATTCCATCTGGTCTCATTTACTATGTATTAGAGAATGACCTGAAATTCCTGATGCTGATTGTCTCCACTCCCCCCATCCCAGTCAAGTGCTGGAGTTACAGATGTGTACTACCACATCCAGTTTATGCTCTGTTAGTGACTGGACTCATGCTCTCATGTACTCTACAAAGGATTATTTAAATGTCACTAAGTGAGAGTATATATTCAGAATAACTCAATGACTAGTTTATTATACCCTGATAAAAAGTATGCCAAAGTAAAAAGGCTAGGAGATTTTGTTTTGTTTATTTATGTTTTGAGACAAGATATTTCTGTTTTAGACCGATCTGAATTTTGTTATATAGAGCAGGATGATCTTATATTCATATCCTCTTACCTCAAAGTACTGAGGGCTTTGATTATAGGCATGCATGAAAATGCCTGGCTGAAACTGGTTAATTTCAATGTCGTATAAATTTACTACCAATCAATTCTATTACAACACCCTCCCACCTAGTACAACAGTAGGGCTATTCCCAGGAACCCTGCAGTTAGGTAACAAAGCAGCTAAATCAGATAATAGCTTTGCAAGTTGCATAAATAACTTCTACTTCCCTCTTAATATGTTAATATTTTGTGTAAAAAAGTGCATTACTCTTGAAACAATACCAATTTTATTTACTGTGTTCATTCTGTAGAAATTAATCAGATGAATCTATAGGGCTAAAAAACCTTAACATCATTTGTGCATAAAATAAACATTCCCTCTAATTCCAAATTCTATCACTGGCTATTCTCATTAATGCTTCATCATTATCTCTCTTTTTAAAATTGCTCCTTTTACTATTATGCCCATACAACACCCTGATTTCAAAACATATCGTTTAATTGCCAAGGTCAGAGATATTTACAAGGTTGGGTTTCAGCAGTTACTCATGTAGCTCTGGCTTTCACAGAACAGAAGCTTATTTTTACTGAAGGACCAGGCTCCGGTGATGGTAGTATATATCTTCCAATATACTTCTTGCTCACCTTTGCTACTTGCTACCCAACTTGTTTTCTTTGGTCCATCATTATTTTTATGGGTCTTTTGGAGCAAAAATTGAACAATTTCCTTAGGATTGCTTATCTGAGTGTGGTGGATTCTTTCATGTCTAGCTGTGACAAACCCCAGTATGGAGATTTTTTGGAGGGTTTGCTAAGAGGTCTGATGCCTTGTGAGTTGCCTTTCATCTGTGTCTATATTTTTTTCATTCCAGAGCTCATCGCATTATTGCTGTAGTGAGACAAACCCTCAAAATCCTAGCTAAAGTAATTCCATTCTACAGCCAGCTTTCCCATATGCCAGATGGCAGCAGACATGCCATCCTTTCTGTTGTCAGACTGTTACCAAGACCAGCAGAATGCCCAGCGAGGCCAAGGGGGAGTGGGTATTCAGCATTCACCTCTCCCGGAGTCTGTTTTCAACTGTGCTTTTGTTGTCTGAGTCTGAACTGCCTCTGCTGCTTCAATGCCAGCTAGCTTGCATTAACTCTGCTGTAGACTTAGAGTCCCTAATGTAGATGTTGTTTGGTAGGTGGGAGGTTGGCAATCTCCAGAGAATGCAACTATCTCTGATGATCCACTAATCTGTATGTAATGGCTGATAAACTTACTTTACTCATTAGGATGAACTTGTATAAGTCATTCTTTGGGCTGTTAGTGCCATCCCAGTTGGAGGTAGTTGTTAATTTTACATCTCTCCAGGAAATTCATGCAACAGTAAGCCTCTCTTTCCCATTTGTCATTTCTTTTGCCAGAGTCAACTCTGCAGCTTCTAAGGATCTTACTTCTCCTTTCGAACAACTGTAAAGCATCAATTTCCCTTTTAAAAAGTACTTGATCTTTGTGCTACTATAAAGAATACAATATTTTATACTTATACAAGCATATCTGCGTGTTAACTCTCAAAACTAGATTGATGATCTAAAACTATATATGCTTGTAATTTTTATAAATGGTATCAATTCTCCATGAATAATACAAATAGAAGGTATAAAAATACTTTGAGGACATACATTTTTGAGTCAATTTTTCTAGCACAGTCTAAAAACTTTTCTCGTAAAACCATAGTACATTAGTCTGGCTTGCATTCCTGGAACTCAGTCCCTGATTACTAACTTCTACTACAAGATAAAGAGAATGATGATTCAGTATGTGATATTAAAAAATAGGTAATTCAGGATTTATATGGTTTCCAGAAAAAAGTAAGAATGCTATCTAAATATATGGGGTTCCATTTTAAATAGTAGAATCAGCTTACATGGGCTCTTACAAGTATGTGACAATTTAAATGGACAACTTAAGTCCTGCTAGCTACTCCCCACTGTCAATCCGTGGTGGGGTTGATATACATGTCCCACTTTGGGCAGAGCACCCACAGTCACTTATTTACAACACTTTGACTAGATATGAGTGTGCATTAACCACTACAAAAAGAAGCTTCTCTGACCAAGATATAAATGTCATCAATCTATAGATACAAATATGGTTATTTTGAAGGTAGTTGACAGTATGAGCATTTAGCAAAACAACATTAGTAGATTACCTCTCAAGGCCCATGACAACCCCAGCCATGACTTCTGACCAGATATTCAGTATTTTCTGACTTTTCCGATCAGAAAGCAATTGGTTACCGTAATTCTACCCCTATCAGGATCAGGGGACAATGTGAATGAGGGAGCAGAAGAATCTAAGTGCCAGGGTAGGTGGAGGTGCTGTGGAGTGCTGGCCTCTGGACATAACAGGCCATTGCACTCTGAACTCATAGCAGCTATGGACACCTGCACAAAACTTACATAAGATGACGTGTCAAGCTTCCAGCAAAGAGGTGGTGGGAAGACATCAAGAGGTCTCACTCCTAACTGAGGTGCTACTGGAATTTTGAGGACTTCTGGGGAAGGGAAAGTCATTTTTGTTTGGGGTTATGGCCACTGGTAGGTTGCCCATACTCCAGTGGATGATCACACAACCTTGCCATATGGACAGTTGGACTTGGTACACATGATATGAATACACACACACACACACACACATATATGTATACATATATACATATAAATGCATATATATGTATATATATATATATATATATATATATATACACATATATATATATATATGTGTGTGTAGATACATATATATAATGTATATGTGTGGTAAGCGGTCTTCCTGGACGCTGGCTTGAAATACAAGGCACCTCACTTTTTAAAAGAATCCATTTCTCTCTGGCCTTAACGGACAGAACTCGGACTAAGGTCAGATAGCTTAAAGCTGCCCAGTTTTGGGAAACTGCCTGTCCAACTAATACAACCTTATTGCTTCCTCATGTTTCCACCCTTATAGATTACACAGGAAGCCCTAGAGAGAATCTCATAGCTCCACACACTTCCTTATCGCTCGCTCTGGGACATCCTAACACTACGGGTTAGACCAGTTCACCTGCTAAGATAAGGTTACCATAACAACCTGCTTATGCATTCCCAGCTCTTCTCCCCACTTCGAAAATTGTATAAATACTGGAACTATGTGTTCAATAATTTGAAGGCTTGACAGGACAAATTGTCTGCCTTTCACTTCTCACGCCCCTACCCATACCCCATTCCCACACCTTCTCCTAGGATCTTGGTTGAAGATCCAGCTGGCTGGGACAGTATATGCATTCTATATACATATATAATATATAGATACACACATATATGAAAATCCATGAAGGTGAGAGGACATGTTGAGGAATCTAGACGGAGGCTGGAGGAGTAAATATGATCAAAATACATTATTGTATATGTGTATAAAATTCCCAATGAATAACTAAGTATACTATTAAAAATAAACTTTGGACGTGGAGAGTTGGAGCAGCAGTTAAAAGCTCTTGTTCCTCTTACAAAGGACTCGGGTTTGATTTCCACACCATCTGCAACCCTAGTTCCAGAGGATCTGAGGCTTTCTCCTTGCCTTCATGGACACCAGGCATGCACATGGTACATATACCTACAAGCAGGCTAATCACTCATACACATAAATGATAAAATAAGTAAATCTTAAAAATGTTTAAATGTAACAATTAACTTTCCTAGTTCTCATGATTGAAGCAATCTTGCTGGTTTATAATTACCTTGTTAGTCTCTCACTGCTTTATTACTTCTTTTGAGTAATATGAGGTTATAACTGCTTTAATGTCAAAATTAAAAGTTTAGGAATTTGTTACAAATTTGTTACAAAAAGTGAGGAACGTTGGATATTTTCAAAGTAAATGTCTTTTTCCTTATTACTGTTATTATCCTAGTAGCTAATCACTGTAGTGATTAAATGTCCTGAAGAGTTAAATCTAGACTTAAATTCAATTACAAAAGAGCAAATCCATCAAGCTGCTATTCACTTTCTACAAGGAATATGTGATAGGTTTAAAACTGGATGGAAGCCACCCTCAATGTATCAGGAAAGACATCACTCAAACATTTGTTGAAAACCAGTTGACTGACACACAAAATTTGATTTTAAAAATACAACCAATATCTTAGAACAAAAATATAGATAGTTTTACAAATTCACAAAATATTAATTTTTTTCTTAAGCAATAAATACTGGACAAAGTCTGTTCATAGATGAAAAACACTGCAAATAATTCTTAGGTAGTCTGATTTAACAATTTTAATTGCTTATAAAAGATGCTGAAAATAATGATCTGCTCATCATTTTTAAAGTCAACATAATTCATGCCACCAAGAAACAGAAATATTTACAATACATTTAGTTTAAGAGTAATGTAATAGAGAATGTAACATGAGAATGATCTTCAGTATGAAATACAAAATGTAACATTTATTAAGGAAAAATAATAAAGTAGGCATTAATTACACTTTTAGCAACAACAAAGCAAATCTATAAAGTATTTATATTTTATTGAACATTGACTGGAATAGAACCCTAGGTGTTAGGGATTATTTTTAAAATAAAGTTCTGAATTTTAAAAATGTATTTGTATGTTTTGTATTTGTATGTGTGTGTGTTTGTGTGTGCCATGTATATGTGTGTACCCACAGAGGCCAGCTGAGGGAAACAGATTCCCTAGGGCTGGATTCAAGGTCATTGTGAGCTGACAGAAGTAGATGCTGGGAACTAAACTGTGGAAGAGAAAAAAATTGTTCTTAACCTCTGAGTCATGGCTCCAACCCCACATATTCTCTACAGGAAATATACGAAGATTAAAATGCTCCCAAACCTCTGGATTATGGCTGCAGACAAAAGACATTTATGAGTTTCACTAACAGGGGGCCTATGTGAAACTAACACACACACATTTTCTTGTTCTTGTGTAGCAGGTAGAGAAAGACTGGGAATGACTAAAACTTTAAATACATTTATTTCATTCTATTTATATATTTTATGTTGTTTTGAATGGGCTTTTTTTTTTTTTTTTTTTTTTTTTTTCAGTGGAAGGATATCCCAGCAATGGGGGAGGGGCAAGGAACAACAGAATGTCACCTTGCAACAGAATCCCACTGGAGAGGTTTATTGGGGATGGGGAGGTGTAGGAGAAACTAGACCTGCCACTGGAACAAGGCCTGAGACCTGCCCAGACATGCCCAGAGATGGACCTGCCTGGATATGCCCAGAGATGAAAAGGGCCACAACAGCAGCTTGCAATCCAGGAACCAATGAGATGCTGGGCTGAGTGGAGGGTTTAAAAGGGCTTCCCCTTCCTGAAATAAACCAAGTCAGCTTTTTGCCACATACCTGACTTCCAGACCGGGTATGTCTTGGTTCTGCGCCAACTCTACCCATGCCTCCAAGGGTGTCGTGGATGGGCAAGCAACAAGGAGGGACACAGAGGGGCTACCCCAGAGAGAGGATAGATGGAGATAGTGCATGGCTGGCCATGATGGCAACCTTTGAAAGGTGGTAGGATATCATCACTTTGGCCATTTGTGATGACATCACCTTGGCCTGCTGAGTCATTGAAAGCAGGGTAAGTGGTGGGAATTGGCAATTCTAAGTTTGGCCAATATTCCTCCCATTTGTTTATTATAAAAGGCAAGGAACTAAACAGGGGTGACTGGTGAGGTAGGAATAGGGACACCATGCTCTTTAAGCTACTTCCTACTATTAGGGGATGTTGACATCTTTGGGGCGCTGCCGGTCCTCACCATCAGACATTTTCAAGAGTCATAAGTCTACAATTCCATGCCTAGGGGTTGGTAACCCTGAAACAATAACTAATTAATGGTTTATTTAGAGATTTTTTAAATTTTGTGTTGAAGAAACAATTTCTTTTCAATTAGTAAACAGGGTGCAATTAACAAAAGCAGGAAAATGAGAAGGATGGGGTTCAGGAAGGGTATGGAGCTCTCCAGGACCAAGGGGCTTGAGGCATCAAGTTGTTCCTTACATTTTTGAAGGTCTGTTGATTGACAGTACTTGTCTGGAGTCTTTTTGACCTGTGCAAGGTAAACTTCCTAAAGCTTATATGTTCTCCAGTTCTGGTCCTATCATGTCTCCATATATTCTCTCCCTCCATCCCTCTCCCCCATCTTGGTCCCTTCTCTTCACATTCCTGTCCTTCCTTGTCCCTCCTGTCTCCTCTGTTCTATTTCCTCTTTATGAGGAAGATCCCTGTGTCTCCACTGGGGCCCTCCTTGTTACATAGTCTCTCTGGGTCTGTAGATTACAGCACCTTTGTTCTTTGCTTAACAGTTAATAGTCATATGTGAGTGAGCACATATCATGTTTGTCTTTTTGGAAATGAGTTATCTCACTCAGGATAATTTTTCCTAGTTTCTTCTATTTGCCTAAAAAGTTAATTTAGTCATTTTTTAATAGCTGTAATTGTGTAAATGTGCCACAATTTCTTTATCCATTCTTCAGTTGAGGGACATCTAGGTTGTTTCCAATTTCTGGATATTATAAACAAAGCTACTGTGAACATAGTTGAGAGAGTGTCCTTCTGGTAGGATGGAGTATTCTTTGGGTACATGCCCAGGAGTGATATAGCAGGGTTTTAGGGTAGGTGGATTTCCAGTTTGCTCAGGAACCACCATTCCTGAGGAAATCACTGATTTCCACAGTGCTGTACAAGTATGTACAGCCACCAGCAATATAGGAGTGTTTCCTTGCTCCACATCCTCACCAGCATGAGCTATCAATTGGGTTATTGATCTTAGCCGTTCTGACAGGTATAAGAGTAGTTTTGATTTGAATTTCCCTGATGGCTAACCATGTTGACCAAGTCAACATTAGAGATTCCTCTTCTGAGAATTCTTTGTTTAGATATTTACCCCATTTTTTAATTGAGTTATTTGTTTTGTTGATGTCTAGTTTCTTGAGTTCTTTATATATTTTGAATATTAGGTGTCTATCAGAAATGGAGTTGGTGAATATCTTTTCCCATTCTATAGGCTGCCATTTTGTCTTATCAACAGTCAGTTTCATTTATTAATCATTGATATTAGCATCTGTGATATCAGTGTTCTGTTCAGGAAGTTGTCTCCTGTGCCAATGCAGTCAAGGCTATTCCCCACTGTCTCTTACATCAGGTTCAGTGTATCTGGTTTTATGGTCTTTGATCCATTTGAACTTATGTTTTGTGCGTGGTGATAAATATGGATCTATTTGCATTCTTCTACATGCAGACATCCAATTAGACCAGCACCATTTGTTAAAGATGCTTCCTTTTATCCATTGTATGTTTCTGGGTTCTTTATCAAAGATCAGATATTCATAAGTGTGTAGATTTATGTCTGGGTCTTCGATTCGGTTCCATTGATCAATGTGTCTGTTTTAATGCCAGTACCATGTGGGTTTTATTACTATGGCTTTGTAGTACAGCTTGCTGCTTTTAAACTGCCAAAGCTAGTTAGTCATCAAGCCATCAGAGATCTGAGAAAGGATAAATTATAGAATCGAAATGGCCTATATATAAGCTAAAATGAAAGAGACATATTGCCTAGACAGTCAGCCGAGGCTCCTGTGGTTCACTGGGAGGAGAAATAGTTGATTTTTTGCTGTCATACAAGACAGCATTTGATCTTCAGCTGTCATACAAAGCACCATACAGGTCTTTGGCCGGCCAGGTCTGATACTGTTTTCTGTGGAGAAGGAATTTGGAAAAACTGACCTTACTTGGATGAGGCAGAGTACAGCAGTCAGTCCAGAAGTTTCCACAGTTTGTGCAGAGCCCTGGCAGCAGCTGAGGCATGGGGCAGCTTTGCCCAGTGGTTAGCTTTACCACAGTCCAGAAGGAGTTTTCATTGTGGAGCCCCCATCTGTCTTTGTCAGAGACCTTGAAGTTTACTACTAAGAAGAGTCACTGTTTATTGTGGAAAGTTTCAACATTTTAAATGCCATATTCAGCAGATCTATGAAAGGTTTGAGGACCATAATCTATTAAGTATATCTGAGTTAGACAAACTTTGCTTGTTTTAGTTACTTGCTTTAGACTTCACTTTGAAGAACAAACAGGAAGCTAAATAAAGCTTATTCCTGGAATTAATTACATTAGTGCTTAGCATGAGAAGTATAATTCTGAACACATTAAAAAATTTGATCATTTGTAAAGTGACTGACTTTTAACCTGTATGCCTTAACTATCTTTAACATCTTACAAGTATTAAATTATTAAATTAATAATTTAATTATTAATAATTTTAATAAACTAATAAATTAATAAATTAATTGTTAAATTATTACCATTGTTAATTATTAACTATATAATATTATATATAAATAATTAACATATTATTTAAATAATATTATTTAAGTAATATTTAATGATGTAATATTTTAATAATATTATTTAATGATATATTATAACATTAAATATTCTGTTATTGCTTATTAATTATTATATGATAATTAACATATTGATCAATGATTTATTATATGTCAAACACTATGTAAATAAGTGTCTAATTCATTTAAATTAAATAATTTATTTTTAAAAAAAGATTAGGATTTCACAGGTTTATTTCTGTTAAGTGTGAGTGTTAAAAATTTGAGTTGAAGATCCTTTAATATAAACTATAAATGCAGTAGTAGAGAGGCTGGGAACTTTAGTTTCTTGATCTTTTCACAGTATACCTTTGTAGAATAGCACAGTTTCTTGTATGACATGGTTCATCTAAATAACTACATCTTAACAAAGTTATCAAAGACAAGAACCTAGACATATATTTCTAAGCCTGAATAGATCTTAGGTGAGAAAAGACATTCTTTAAGCCAGTGGTTTTCAAGCTTTTAATGTTGTAAGCCCTTCATATAGTTTTAAGGTATTTGCCAGACAGGTCATTGTCTTGCTGCATCATAGATAGGAGTATCCCAGATTCTTGATCTCAGCATTTCTTGTTCATAGCTGTGTCCTCAATTCTTTAGCTATTAATTTTAAGATCACATGGTAATGATATAAAATTATTTTATAAGCTTAAAATGTTCTCTAGCCTTATAAACTTAAATACCTTAAAAGATGTTTCTTTAAAAATAATCAATTTTTAATTTTCTTAAAAACTCCAAAATTTCCTCTTAGAGATTAAAATCTTTCAACTACATGGTCCTGCAATATAAAAAATAAAGTACCTTTTCATTTCAAGAGAGAAAAACAGGGCACAGCAACAATCCTGACAAAGTAAAGTCCTAACTCCAACAGTGCAAACAATCCTATGCTCAATATCTGCGATTCATTTACATTCCTCTCTGGCCTCACCCTCGGCAGCACAATAGCCTGCCTTCTATGTTCCAGCCAGTTTCACTCCACAGCGGCTGATGCCTCTGGTGACTATCACATGGCACTGGCATCACCAAAACTGTTAGGATCCTTCTCCTGGGCTCTATCTAGTAATTTCAGCTCTGCTATTCAGTGGAAAAATCTCCGTTGTTTTTCATGATCCCTTTGTATCTTAAAATTGATACTATCTGAGTGGCTTATACATTAAAAAGCATGGCTGCCAGTACAAGGTAAGTTCCTGTATGTGAATACAGAGAGCTGCAACTTTAGTACCTTATTAAACAAACACTTTAAAAAAATCCTGTCTTTTATAAACCTTGTTTTAAGACAGGAATTATCATATAAAAATTCATTTTAATTTAAAATATCTTGAAGACTTTTGGTTATCTCTGGCCAGTTAATAACATGTGGTCACCTCTATTCAAGATGGTGGTGAAATCAAATGGCATCTGTCCTCTCCAATCCTAGCAAAAATGCCTGCCAGACATGTGGCCATCTCCTTCCTGAAGTGGTAAAGTGACCAAGATAGTGGCAAGCTATGTGGTAACAAGCCATATATTATCTACATCCCAAAATGGTGTCAAATGACCTAGTTCCCTTAAGATTACCCATGTATAGAGTTTTAACTACCAACCCTGGTGTTAAAAGTTTTAAGTTAACTTTTTTCTTACAGATTTTATAGATTTTAACCATACCCAATATGCTTACAAATATTAATGTACAGAAAGTTGACATAATAGTCTTACACATCTTGAGATGAGATATATTATTTAGTAAACATTTTAGAGAGTTAAACCAAAACCAAAGAGTGTGAGGTACATAGCAATCATCTCCATTGGGAATAATCTGTCCCTTTGTTCTGTTTTGTTTTCCTTTCTGTCATGCGGTCAGATGGCTCACATGATATGGACAGAGATTTCTGGAGGAAATCTTTAAAGACGCATGCTTAGGTCTGGAGTAAGAATGAGCCATACCTCAACTCCAGAGCCAGCTCTAATTGAAGTAGGACAGCATAAAACAATTTAATGTCACTTATAACTAAAAGACAACAACAAAGAAGGCTTAGAGACAGAAGGTTTTTGAGTCCTGGCTATGGACAAAGGAGGCTGCAGGAGGGAACTAAGACAGATAGAGATATGTGCCAACCGGATAGGGAGGAATAGCTTGGCTTTTCTTTGCTTTTCTTCCTGACCTGCTTCATTCAGCTCCTGGCTCCCATTTGTAACAAACTTACAGATCCAGTAACTTGAAAATGACAGGATATTTACACAGTGTGAGTGAAGGAACTAAGCAAAAACAGTATTGTGGAATATTTGAACTTATCTTCAGATATTATATTTGCTCAATATTCATTGCACTGACTGCCTGAAGCGTAGTAGGATGTGATTTCTATGACTGAGCCAGCCTGTTTTCTCATGTAAACAAGAGCTACTCCCTGTTAGGTTCATGTAAGTAGAGTTGCAGATAAAGAGGTCATTTGGATGTTTCACTACACAGTAGGTGAAATTAGGTCTGGCCTGGCCTCTCCTATTGTTTTGTAGTTACCCCACTAGAAGAAGTGGTCATAGCTCAGTGGAGTCTAGTCCCTTTTGTGTGGGCACCCCAATAGATGTGGACAGGCCCCAGCAGCCAAAGGTTTGGGAGGAGTAAATCATTGATCATGCAAATAGAAATCTAAGGGAGAGCTAGGAGGGGCTTATAAGATAATAAATTGCTGAATCAAGCAGGGAGCAATGGGAGCTGGAGAAGGGCATGTTGTAAGTTCTCCTCAGTTCTGTCTGGCTTGTACCTTTAACCATTCTCATGTGTCTTTATTAATACGTTGCTGGAGTTAATATTATTCTATAAAACAGGGCTTAGAGACAAGAAGAAACTTTGAACATGGGAGATGGGGCACCTTTATTCCATTCCCACCTATGGCTTGAGTGCTTGTAAAAGTTCCGAATTGACAGCAAATCTCAACAGACAGTGAAGCTCAGGCCCAAAGCAGGTCACTGAGCGGTGACAGTCAGAAGTTTCATCCCGAAAGAGAATAAAAGAATATGAAGACACTGTTCCCATGAATGAGAACAGAGGAGTTGGAAAAAAATGTTGAAAAAAATTTGAGGCCATTCCCTGGTAACAGGGAGGACTGGTGAAATGACACAAGCCATTTAGTGGATCATCACCACACTCAAAGGAGGTCAGGGCAGGGGCCTGAGGAGACTCAAAGCCTGGTAATGGGGCTTTTTGACAGAAGCCAGAAGGTGAGAACTAATTATCAGAAATGAGATTTCATCCAAGTGAAAGGCCTGGAAGCAGGGTGGCAAAAGAGCCATGAGGACTAGCTGTAGTCATAAAGATCGTGGCTGGGGTACCTTCGCTTAGAACCAGGGGAAACTCACCAAATTGCTAGTGGTGGATGGAGGGTGCCAGGTAACTGGTGGGATGGGAGGTGAGTCTGTTGTGGGCAGTGAGGTATAGGGTCCCAGTGAAGTCCAAACCCGGGCACCAGGAGTGCCTATTTGAATCAGAGCACCAATGAAAAAGGTTTTTTTCTCTTTTTTTTTTTTTTTTTTTTTTTTGTGGCTGAAGGATATACCAGTGATAGGGGACAAGGGACACTGAAAAGTCACCACACAACAGAATCCCCATGTGAAACATTTATTAGGGATAGTGGCACAAAGCAGCTGCCTCAGAGAAGGGATAGGTGGAGACAGTGCTGGGTTGGCTGTAATGGCATCTTTTTTAAGGGGATGGAGGTATGGAACAAGAGCAAAGTGCATGTTCCCTAAGTCATTAGTGATGACATTGCCTTGGCGCACTGAGTCATTGAAGGCAGGGTAGAGGGTGGGGAATAGATGGTTCTTAGTATGCCCAACATTTTTCCCTTAGTGCAAATAAGCTTTTGGACTCAGAACCTGAGGTAAATTTCTAGATCCCGAATCAGGCTTTAGGGATCAAGTTTGTAAAAAAGACTTTGATGATCAACCATGCCAGCCAATACTTAATGCCATTATTTAGATACAATCCTCTTTGAGTTTTCACTTGTGGCTTCCTGGCCTTGTATTAAAGAGGAGACAGGAGATAGTCTGGAGAGTTATGAAACCTATCTTCAGATTGGGAATTCTTTCCTTTGTATTCAATATCAATGGCCCTTTGCTGCTAGTGATTTTGGAAACTATGGACCAAAAGTTAGTTCTTCTGGTGACTCATAGATGGCATGCATACCAAGACATCTTCTTTTGTTCCTTTATGGCTTTCTTATGAGCTGATCTGCAGAAGCAACTGCAGCTAATTTATGGCTCCTTGTGAGCCTTTGGGATTTTCCCAAACAAAGGTGAGTTCTTCTCAAACTACTTGCTTAATGTGGAAGTTTTAATTCTTTGTAATTTTTGGCACCAGTTTGTGGAGGCAAAAACAGACTCAAGGAGCCACATGTCCTTGAAGGTATCTGCTCTCTTTTGCATGAGAATGAAAAATGCTTTCCATTTTAAGACTCTCTAGAAAAAATTTATTTTAATTTATAAGCATATGTCATATTCTTTTGGTAGTGTATAGCATACATAACTGCAAATATATAGTCTGAGGATTTGATGCAACTTCATAGAGCTACCTGGCTATCACACAGAAATTAGTGAAAAAATCTGATGTGTGTGTGTGTGTGTGTGTGTGTTGGTGTGTGAGTGTGATGCAAAGTTGTACTTACCTATGCAAGTGTGTGTATGAGCTAGAGACTGATGTCACCTTTAGCACATGTTTTGAAATAGGGAACCTAACGAACCTGGAAACCACTATTTCTGTGAAACTGGCTAACCAAGAAGGTAGTCTCTAAGCCCCAGTATTGATGTTCCAGATGTATGCCACCATGCCTGATCTCTACATGGGTGTTGGGAATCTGAAGGTTATACTTGCCCACCAAGCACTTTATCCATGGAACCTTTTCTTAAACCCCTGAAAAGCAGAGTATCAGAGGCAAGAAGATTTCTTATGCTTTTTTTCTAGTAATATATTTATCAAGCAGCAGGATCCCATTGCCAAGGACAATATCCACACAGCTCATTGAATATAGAGAGGTTGAGCTAGTACCTGCAGGGAGCATTCACCTGTATGGTCTAGTCTTTTTGGTGTGGGTAGGTACTCTGCAGACTACCAAAACAGAAACTTGGATATCAACCCAACCACAAAACCTTCAACCCACAATCTGTCCTGCCTGCAAGATGTGCTGGGCAATGATGGCACAGAATTTGTGGGCATGGCCAACAGTGACTGGTTTAACTTGAGGCTCATGCCATGAAAGGGAGCCCATGCCCAACACTGCTTGGATATCTGGGAACCCAGAGTCCTAGAGTAGAATCAAACATGACTGGAAAAATATTCAATGAACTGATTCCTATTGGTATTCTACTATACTCATAGATTGGTGTCTTGTCAAGTCATCATCAGGAGGCTTTATCTGGCAGCAGATAGGGATGGGTACAGAGACCCACAGCTAGATATTATGTGGAGAGAATACCTAAATCGGAGATCTCCATCCAGTCCCTCCGCTAGGAGCTTAGAGAATCCACAGGACAGGGGTAGGAAAGATTATAGGAGTCAGATGAAATGGAGGACACCTGGCCAACATGGCCCATTGAATCAACTAACCATGGCTCATATGGACTCAGAGACTGAAGTTCAAGTATAGGACCTGCATGGCTCTGCACCAAGTCCTCTGCATATATGTTATGACTGTTAGCTTGGTGTTTTGTGGAAGTCTTAACTGTGAGAGCAGGTGTGTCTCTGACTCTTGCCTGCTCTTGGGACTTACTTCTTTCTATTGGATTGCCTTACTCAGTCTAGATACAAGGGCTTCGGCCTTCTTTTATTGCATCTCGTTTTGTCATGTTTGGTTGTTACCTCTTGACAGTCTGCTCTTTTCTGAAGGGAGTCAGAGGGGGAGTATATTTGGAGGAAAGGGGAGGTAGGGGGAGATAGGAGGAATAGAGGGAAGAGAAGCTGTAGTTAGGATGTATGATATGAGAGACAAATCTCTTTTCAAATAAAAATATGAAAATAAAATATTCAGTCTTAACTTCTTCCATGCATTGTACATCCTTTCTTGACAATAAAAATAAATATTATATATATGGCAGGCTGGCAAATATGAGCACCTCTTCCTAAAAATAGACATGGTGAGGTTCTACATCTCTAATTTTCCTTTTCATTCTTACTGTGCTGCCTGATGTGGATCTTTTTGGCTATCCTATCTATTTTTTAAGATATCAGCAAGTTCCAACTAACATGACTGCTTTTTGTTTTCTCCCCTTACTCCCCAGTAGATGCATTCATTGGTTAACTCTGAAAGGCAACCTGCTTTGTTTCTTCAGATTACTTGTCCATTCACACCTCCTTCTAGCTTGCACAATTTGCTGACTTTCGCTTACTTTTTTTTAATTTATAGTGCAAAAAGCAGTAGAGAAAGCATGCAACTTTCACTTTAAGATTAAAATCTGTTCCTGTGATTTTGTTTCCCAGAAATATTTTGATCTGGTCTGTGGTCATTCTTTATCATTCATTCTCTCTTCTGAAGTATAATTACTGACTACCTAACTCACTGATATGATTGCATTCTTGCTACTGAACAAAAACAGGGGTCATCACTCTCCTGTCCCCTTGTTAAAAAATGATCTATATCTTCACTTAATACTTCCTTTAGGTGTGCCTGTACCTCTCCAGCATTCTTGACTGACAGGCGTTTAGTATTTCTCCCCACTTAGGTCTGTGAATTGACATTTTACCAAAGTTGGACTTAAGTTTCCACTGTTTCCCACTCTTTGGCACACATCCTCAGTCATCACACCTGTCAAATTCAGTGACATTTGGATGGTTACAGCTCACTTAACCTCATCAGTATTTGGCACTCTTGAACATTTCCTTTGTAAAGCTCTCTAGTCTTCACTGTGGCCTGATTTCCCACATTTTCCACCTGGTTTACTTTGGGTGATCTTTCCCCCCATATTCCCTTTAAAATGCTCAAATTCTCAGGGATCTGTTGCTTACAGATACTGACAGATACCCCTTGCTATTGAGTATCTAGATTGTTTCATTCTATGCTTCAAACTATGAATCTTTTCTCTGAAGAACCTCTTCAGTGTGTCAAAGTGCATATTAACTAACTGAACAGTGGCTATATTCACCAAAGGATGTCTCAACATCAAAATTTCAAAGTCAGAGTCTAATATGTCCCTCAGAATATACTACTTTCTCTTCTTTGATTATGATATAAATCAAACTAGAAGCCAAGAAATTACTCCAAAATTCTCATTACTCTTTCCATCTGTCATTAAATTGTGGCAAAAATGGATCCTAATAGATCTAGTGCTACAATTTTTTTGGTAATTTTGAAATTTTTTATTCATAAGTAGAGAGAAAAAGCTTCTAAACTTCCATTTCTGTCTTCCATCTGTAAGGACCAGGCTGGACTTGACCAAACTTTAGTCAGGATTGGAAATGTACAGGTAGGCCTGAACTTTCTCCTGAACTTTCTTGGAAACCTCAGTCAAGAGATATTTCTGGGAATACCTACCAGAGTTACACCCGGATAAGAACAGTATCAGTCCACCCAGATAAGAATAGTTTCAGCTCAGCACTCCCTAGCTACAAGATGATGCACCTGGAATGCACAGTTACCTTTTTACCCTGATGACTTATGTCATTGCTTCTAACCAATCAGTTTAAAGGTTATGTGGTTGCTAAGAAAAGAATATATAAGCAAGTTTGAAAATCCCCTTGGTGTGGCCTCCTGCCCCCCCCCACATGCATGGGGACTCTATGGAGGTCCACCCCGATGTGTAGGAAGGATGCGTCAGTACAATAAACCTCATGCTCTTGCAATGATTCGTGCCTCAGTGTCTCTCTCAGGGTCTCACCTGATAAAGAAGACCCATCTTGGGTTTCTCACATCTATATGTTGTAAAACCTCACAAAGCGGGCTTTAATATTTCATGCGGTTCTTTGCCCATAAACCATCTTTATCGACAGAAGACAACTGCCTTTTCACATTCTGCTGAGAATCAGCATGGCTTCTCTCTGGTACATTAATATTTAGCAGAGACAGTTGGAATTTACAACAGTTGTTTCTTATCAGCAAACAACATGGCAAATAAGTGTTTACATATGGCTGCAGGAAAAAAAATCCAATGTGCCTGATTATATTTGGTTTTCAAATAAACAATAAAAGTGTTTTAATAATATAAATGTCTCAGCTAATGAAGATCTTCCTATATCCATGTTCTAAGACATAGTCATATCTTCATGGAAGTCAGTCTATAGGGCTTCAAGATGACATATAAATTTGACCTCAAAAGGCACTTGAGTTCTCAGTTTCTTAAGTCTATCTTCATGCTCTGTCTCATGAACTATTCAGTTCAACACTCAAAATTCTTTTTCCCTATCTCTGGAGGAGTTCTACATATTCTACATATTAGGATGATGTCTTACAGCCCTGCTGAAAGCACAAGATCTACTTTAACCAATAGAACAGGATTAAAGCTTTGCTAATTCCAAAATATACTTTTGTTTTATTCTCTTCAAGAAAAAAAAACTACACATTTTTTAAAAGTAGGAATGGTTATTGCGCCACTGTTTTTTTTAATTCAGGGTACTATTACTAATAAGAAGAGTTACATGCTTCATTGACATAGTATACATAAGTCTGTTTTTCTAATAGGATCACGACTTCCTCAGAGCTGTAATTCAAATATAAGAAAACTATACACTGTTATATCAGACAATCCAAAGTAGCCAGCTGGTTTTGAGTCCAATTTTATCATTAGCCTAATTTTATACAATTATGTTGAAAATGAATTCTGAAATCAGAGGTCAGATACTTTTTAACTACTGTTAATATTTATAGTAAAGAGTGTGTGAGTAGTAGAATTTCTATTCTAAGCGAGTCTCTCACCTTTGTCTTCAAAAAAGTAGAGGAGGGTTCTGGTGTAAAGAAGGGATTCATCAGAAGTGGAAAATGTTTAAAGAGGATCACTGGAAGCGAATATGAACAAAGTGCTATGTGTGCATGCATGTGTGTGTATGTGTTTGAGAGAGAGAGAATAAATCTAAATAAATAATTAACAATAATAATAAATGTAAAACATTGTACTTAGACCTTTAAGAGAACTATAATCCTATATTTTTACATGTCTCAAACAATAGTGGGAATTTAAGACTACGATTTTTAAAACTAATTAATACAATTGTTCCTTACCCCTTTCTTCTCGACATAATTCTCACTATTAACACACAGCCCTTGGCAAGAATAATAATTCTGTCACTATGACTATCTTTCCTCATGACATCATGTATTGAGCAATGTCTCTCTCACAATCTGTCTCTCTCTTTCTCTCTCTCTCCTCTCTCCTTCTCTCTTCTGACATTAGGAAAGAGATTAAGCTAAGTGGATATTGTCCAAATGCTTTCTTAGTAATTGCAGGGGTAAGCTTTCACATGTTAAAATTTTGAATTTTCACTGAGCTCTTAATCATGGCTTCTAAAAAGTGTTAATTGAATCATGAATCTAAACTTGCCTACCCTGACAAAGCTTCACCTTGCAGGTCTGACGAAGGATGCTTATCAAGAGATGATGAGCTAAGGAGAATTTTGGTCTCATTAGTCAGGCCTACTTGAAAACTGGAGATCTGTGACAATAAAAAATGCACATGAGTGATATGAGAAAGTGGAGGATGAAGGTTCAGGGTTAGGAGAGTGTTAGATGGCATCATTCTTCTTGTATGTCAGGAGAAAGAAGTGAGACCATGACCCAGATGGAATTTTGGCTATGAATTAGGATAAATTGGTTTATTTTTTTCCTTTTTTTCTTCCTTCTTCCCTATCTTTTTTCTTTCTGTATATTTTTCCTTCTTCTTATTATCTATTAATTGCATGAAATAATGAGTTTCACACATATATAATATGCTATGACCATATTCAATGCCTTAAGTTGACATACATTTTCCTTCCTTTTCTGTTATATACCACAAAGTTTGTGTCTCTTTTAGATACCAAGGACTTGATAAAGTAGGTCTTTTTGTTGTTGCTTTTTTTCAAGACAAAATTTGTCTGTTGTAACTCAGGCTGTCTTGGAACTCATTCTGTAGACCAGGCTGACCTTGGGCTCACAGGGATCCACCTGCCTCTGCCTCCTGAGTGCTAGGATTAAAGGCATGTACTACCACCACCCAGCTGAGTAGGTCTTTTAAATAGGAAATTACAAGGGGGAAAAAACAAAAGTGGCCCAGCAGGGATTGGAACCCATGCTTATCTCACTCGATTTTTTTTTTTTTTACAATACTCTGTTCTTTGCAGACCATCTCTATAATCATGGGATTATGTACCAAGTATCTTGAGAGAACTTAGTTTGGCTGAACAGCTGTAAGAGATGATCACAAAGCTTAAATTAACAAGGTATAGTAATTTATCAATAATTCTTAACACTAAAAATAGAGGAGCAGCTCTAAGGATGGAAAATTTTAGCAAGATTTTTGCAAGTCGTACTAACGTATCCAGTAAAAAAGCACCAAAGTTGGAGAAAATTAGCAAAACAAACTGTTAAAAGCATTCTTTGTTTCCTTTCTATATTTAAAACTGGTCCCTCTGTTAAGAACAGCATGTAGCTCCTGACACCATGTGGCCACTCAGTGTACTGCACTTAACTGGTTTTGACAAATATTCCTGTGTATTAGTGTGGATGTGTGCTGTCACATAATGCATGTGGAAGTCAGAGGGAAATCTCTGGTCTTGGTTCCCTTTTGTTTGAGACAGTGTCTCCTGCAATTCCCTACGTGTGCTCCAGATTAGCAGGCCCATGAGCTTGTAGGGATTCTTCTGACTCTAGGGATCCTCCCATCTCATTGTAAGGAACACTGAGATTATAGGCATGCGCTACATGATCCAGTTTTATATTCTTTCAGGGAACCTGAATTCAAGTCCTCATGCTTGGATAGCACTTTACCTACTGAGTAACCCATCACTGGATGCTCATCTTTTACAAACACCTTAGCTATTTTTCTATTGCCATGAAAAAACACCATGACTAAATCGATTTATGAAAGAAAGTGTTTAATTGGACTTACAGTTTCAAAAAGAGTCTGTAATGGTGGAGCAAATTCATAAGGTCAACAATGGCTGAGAGCTCAAATCTTAACCTATAAGCAGAGAGAGACAAAGAGATAGAAATGTAACCATAGAAGTAGGTGTTGACTATTTAATTATTCCTCATACAATCTAATTATAAACCTAGACCTGGAAGACTTCAGCCTCCATACAATCTAATTTTCAAACACAAAGCTAGAACATTTCAGCCTCTGAGACTTACTGCTGACTGAGTTCACTCTGTGAGTTCACTCTGACTAGCCGTCATCTGAACTCTGCAAACTGTAAATCATAACCATCTGTTTCTGACTCTCTGCTTTCTTTCTTAGACTATCTGGACTAACTCTAGTCCCCTCAGCTTCTCTTTCTGAATGAACTGTGAACTGACTGCCTTCAAACTGCCTAACTGAACTAATTCTTTACTCTGCTTCTTGTCTGCTTCCACCTCTTTCTGAGGTCTGCTTCCTGTCTCTGCTTCTATACTCTGCAGCTACTCCCTGCTTCTCTCTAGTGAGTTGGGATTAAAAGACTGGGACACCATTGTCTTCTGAATTGGGTTTAAAGGTGTGTTCTACATTGGGATTAAAGGTATATATTAACACTCTTTCTAAACTAAAGCAGGCATGCTGATGGATTAAAAAATTAAATGTTCCTCTACAGAGATACATAGAAACAAAAAGATGCAGAGCAGAGAGACAAAGAGATAGCACACTAGAAATGGTACAAGTCTTTTGAAACCACAAAGCCCACTCTCAATGGTATATTTTCTCCACCAATGCCACCAATACCATACCTCCTAGTTCTCCGCAAACAGCCAGCAACTATATTCAAATGACCAAGACATATAAAGAAATCTCACTCAAACCAACACAATATGCAACAGTCAATTTTCACGAATAACAGAGGGCTGCCTTATATCTCTTTCACTCCAGCAGCAAATGTCACTTAGTCCTATGCTGGCATCTCTTCTATACAGTTAACACTCCTTCTAGTTTAGAAATATAATGATTTAGCATTGAAGCAACCAAACAAATATTATACAGATGCAAGGAGACATACCTGTATTTTTTTTGAGGAATTTATTAAAATGTGGCATGACCATAACTGTGAGCATAAATTTTATGTTCTTCTTATTTGACTTTGTTTCTGTCAAGTATGAGAATTGTTTGCAAACATTCTATTCAGCTGTAGCAATAAAAATATATAGCTTGTACTCAGCTGAACAGAATTGGAAACCTGGAATTAATACTGAGAAGAGGTTGATATAATAAATACTTTAGCTTTAAATATTGTCCTAGTCACGATTCTATTGTTGTGAAGAGACACCAAGGCTAAGACAACTCTTACAAAAGAAAGCACTTAATTGGAGGCATGCTTACAATTTCAAAAGATTAGTCCATTATCATTATGATGGGAAGCATGGCAGCATGCAGGCAGACATGGTGCTGGAGAAATAGTTGAGAGCTTTGTATTCCAATCCAAAGGTAGTAGTGAGAGAAAGAGAGAGACAAGAGAGACAGAGTGACAAAGAGAGACAGAGACTGTTGGGACCCAATAATCCAAGCAATGGATGTGTCAGTTTGAGGTTCATGGCCGCTTGCTACTATTGGAATTCCTTAACAGCTTTGCCCCTTTCTCATCTTTACTGTATGGTGAAAAAAAGCCTCTCCTCAATAATATTGTCTATTTGGCCTAATAGTTAAAACTCAAATCAATTCCTGGGCTAGCTGGAAGAAGAACACTGCCATCTCAGCTCTAAGTAATTATAAACTAACCTTCAAGTTTTGGCACGTGAGAACTATTCATGCTTTCTGTAGACATATCATAAAAACTTATTCTTGGTTAAACTGACCTTCCCATGGAAACAGAGCCATAGTTGAGATCAGAAATGAAAAGTCTAGACAGGAGGTCAGCAAGCTTGAAAAAAACAGACAATTCACCCCAGAAGGCCTGCCTTCTTTAACAGTAAGTATGCAGACCAAAAAATCTGCTATTCATTAATAAATTATTGTGTTAAGACTACTCACTAAAATTAACCTTGAAGATCAGAGGCCTGCAGCTGGGATGGGATGAGCACTCTTGCATTGGTTCCTTTTTGATGTATGCTTGACATCTGCAGATAAGCAAGGTAGAAGTTTTTGCTATTTTAGCTAGAGAAAAATCTTTGTCTAGGGGGAAGCCTTGTAATTTTTTCCCCAGTGTGCACATTGTTATTTTGCTTTCTCTAATTTCATAATTTTTCTAAGTTCTAATTTCTTTATTTTATTATTAAAGGAAACTTATTATCATATATAAGCTGTGTTCTATGTGTGTCTTAAAAGCACTAAAAGCATAATATATTGGGTCCCATAGAAGAATGAACTATTGTATTCATCTTTCTTAATTTTCCTTCAACGGTACATTTTCATCTGTGGAGAATTCATGGAACAGTATTGTGGGTGAAGACCGGTCAGTACCCCTTCAAGAGACAGAGACAAAGACTGAACCTGAGCCTGAGCCTGGCACAGGCTTTTGAAACTTCAGATCCTACCCCCTGTGACACAGCTTCTCCAACAAGGCCACATCTAATTCTTTTCAAGCAGTCATTAACTGGGGACTAAGCATGCAAATTATATGAGGGGCAGTCTTATTCAAACTATCACAAAAATAATCATCACCTATAAATATTTTCATTAGTAATGGAAAGCTTTAGTAATATAGAATTTTCTTTTATACTAATACTTTTTAATTTTTGAAATTAAAATACAATTTCATCATTTTCTCCTTCTTTTTACTTTCTTCAATCTTTCCCAGGCACACCACCAAGTTTCTCACTTTCAAATTCATGGCCTCTGTTTATTTAAAAGTTGATATATCTTTATATATTCCTAAATATATTAATACAGCCTATTCTGTCAATATAATATTACTTGCATGTATATGATATCAGAGCTAACCCAACTGATACATTTACAGCATTACTCCTACACCTAAGGCTTAGAGAACATCATCAACACGGGGTAGGAAAGATTGTAAGAGCCAGATGAACAAGAAGTCTGTTGTTAGACTGTTTCTCCTAGAAATGCCTGGAAAGCTACGCCATTAAGTCTCAATACGGCTGTCTAAACAAATCCCAAACAACATCAACAGATGTGGTAACACAGAAAGGTGAAATCCCACAAGGTCCCGACAAGAATAGTTTTTGACTAAAGTAAATCAGAATATATAATTTTTATTTCAAATATATTTTATGTTTTGTTGGAATTTTAAAAAATACTTTGCATATAGTCATTGCATATCATTTTATATATAAACATATATGGCTATTTTGATTGCTTCTATGATTGACTAATATTAGAAAGGTCATCATGTAAGCTAGCTTAGATAAGTTCTAGGAGACTTGCCGAGAGGAAGAATAGCTTAAAGGTGTCACAACTTTTGGTATAATTGCTCAGTGTGAGGCAGTCAATGCCCAGTTGCTTCTATTTTGAAATTGAGCAAATATTTGTTACAGCGTTTATTTTGGATTATGCTAATTTCTAGGAAGTGATTCAACTGTTTATTTATCCCTTTTGATGGAATAAAGTTCTACGTGTTAGAGAATTATAAAACAGAGAGACAAACAAACAAAGCCCCTTAGAATATTTATGATTTTTTAAACATAAATGTGTGTTTGTTACAGAATATGAAAATGGAAAAACAGATTTTACAGACCTAGCAGACCTCATCTCAACCAGACAAGGACATTCTTTTGGATAAATATCCAATACACCAGCATACTCATGAGAAAAGTATTAGACAAAGCCAAACTGAACAGTGTTCATCAAACTGTCAAGTTTTTGGAGGAAAAGAAAAGGCTGAGAAGCTCATAGAAGACAGCTGTGATATGACAGTAGAGTGCAGTGGTTGACGTACCAGGGTTAGATCCTAGAATAGAAAGCAGACACTCAGAAAAAGCTTGTAAAATGCGGACAGATCTGTGCCCTGATCTAGTGAAGCAAACACAATCCAGAGTCCCTAAAAGGAGACAACATGCTTGAGCTTGAGATTACTAGTGTTGTAATAGATTACACTGAATCATTTATACTTCTTAGAAAACTAT
Organism: Cricetomys ansorgei; assembly: GCA_026225945.1. Taxonomy (NCBI): domain Eukaryota; kingdom Metazoa; phylum Chordata; class Mammalia; order Rodentia; family Nesomyidae; genus Cricetomys; species Cricetomys ansorgei. Next base: position 44,979,514 of record JAMJFZ010000199.1, on the reverse strand, counting down.
CATAAGTCTGCAGAAAATTGTGACTGTCTCACTCAAATCAAAAGATTCTGTAAGACAGACATTAGGTCTCTTTACTGTATTCGTATTCTTCAAATTTGTTCAGGGATCATAAAGTATGGACATTATCATATATTCAAGAACTTTGAAGAAGCAACATTTCATTCATTTTTACTTTTCTAAAGAGTGGAGAATTAATCTATGATGTGGGAAGAAGTGAGCAGAGTTTGGGAAGAGAGAGTAAATTGGGAGTTTCTGAGACTTCTGACAGCTGTCAGAGTCCAACAGACAGACTTGTCAGGTGACACAGAGAATGGAGTTGTGAAAGACCTCAGTTAATGCAAATTCCTCAGATAGATGAAGGCAGAGAAACAGCATGAGACAACTCTCCACTTGTAAATCTTTCAGCAGTGGTGTAAGCACACACAGAAAATGTAAGCATTTATACAGATCACTGATATTTTCAACAAGCTAGAACTATTTAAGCCTTCTGGGATCTGTGTACAAATCTATAAATGATAATACAACTGGATCTAAAACATAGGATTTGAGATCAATATGAGAGATTATTTTTCACGCATTCAATATCCAAAGAAAGAAGCATTTCTGACATCCATATCTGGAAGGAATTCTGCTCACTTAACTTTTTTTTTTTTTTTAAATTACCAATATACAAGTTGTTACAATTCTATGTACCAGAGAGTTTTGGTTTTAACCCATCCAGAAGAAGGAGGAGCTTTAAGGTCACAAATGTGCAGCCTCCTTGACTAGGATATTAAAAAGATTACCGTACAAATGAAGTAACTGTACAAATGTAACTGTACAAATGAAGAGGGAGGAAGCTCATCAGCACAGGGGGATGAGATGCAGTGCTGTGAAACACTGAACTCTGAACACAATGTGACTACTGCACTCATGAACCCACAGGCAGCTATGGCTACCTGTAAAGGTCTGAAAACATACAAACAAGACATAACAGTAGGAAGGACATTAATTGAGAATAAGAAAGGATAAGTGGAAGTGGGAGAAAAATCAGAGTAATGGAAGCTGACTATGATCACAATACATTGCATTGCAAGTGTCAAATTTTTTCATTATAAATCCCTTTTGGTTTTTACAATAGTCTCCAGATATTTTTGACTTGCTAAGGTGAGAGTTTGAGTATGTGTAGTGGACCCTTTTCAGTGATCTCTCTTTGATCCACGAATCAGAGCTTCTGGAATCAACCCTTTCATGTCTCCCTGCATGGTGCAGTATGGAGAACTGAGTCGTGGTCAATTGCTAGAATATTGTACTTTTTAAATTTTATTTTTAACCATTTTGACGACAAGAAATGTAATTTCCCACTAGGTAGAATTTCCTTAGAGTGAATGAATACGAGGAAATGAATGAGAGACAAAGCAAGATAAGGAAGTAAAGCGGAATTCTCCTCCTCCACCAAAGAAAGAAATTGATTTTGATAAGATCAGAAATAAAACAAAATTCTCATCAGTTGCGCCTTTCCCAAGGCTCTGGGTTTGGCCATCAGATTTATTAAGCAGGTCTGAAAAGTTGAGAATACCTCCTAGGGGAATGTCTTTAATATTTGGAAAGCACACCTCAAGAAAAGCAAAATATTTTAGGAGTGTTCTCATGTGGTAAAACAAAGTGACTTGATTTAAAAAAGAAAAAGAAACAGTGGTAACTTGGCTTAAATGGAAGAAAAATACAGCCTTAGAAAATCATGTCCCAAGAAGGCCACCTTCTATCTTTCCACCAGTCATTGTGCTACAATTACATCTGAAGCCCAAAATTCATTTCCCTGTGCTGCATTTTCTCATAGTAATGCTATACTCTTCCCTCCCCTCCCCTCCCCTCCCCTTCTCTTCCCTTCCTTGCTTTCTTCTCTTTTTTTCTTTTGGCAAGGAATGACAAATGTGCATTTGTGCACTTAATTTCCACAATGCACTATGAGACTCCTTCACCAAGATGACTTCCAGTTCTAGGAAATAAGTGACTCCTCAAAAATTATTCACAAAGGCAGCTACAACTATATTTTTTATTCAATGGTTTGCACATATTTTCTTCCTCTCATTCTCAAAATATAGCCACCACCAATGCTGAGACATGTCTGTTTGACTCACTTCTGTGTCCTCAGGGACTGGAGCAGTGGTCCTCAACCTTTCTAATGTTGTGATTCTTTAATGCAGTTCTTCATGTTGGAATGACCCCCACCATTAAATTATTTTCTTTGCTTCTTCCTAGCTGTAATTTTGCTACTGTTATGAATGATAATGTGAATATCTGATATGCAGATGGTCTGAGGTGACCCCTGTGAAAGGGTCATTTGATCCCAAAAGGGAACACAACCCCCAGGCTGGGAACTGCTGGGTCCTAGAGCTATATTTGCCATGCAGTAAGTACCCAGTCAATATGTATTAGATGATGAAGGGTTGGTAGAATCATATCCCACTTTTTACAAGATCAGATGACACACAGTGACAAAGATAGCTGCAAATTTGGTTTTGTCTGACTTCAAAGTTGCTTGTAAGTAGTTTTTGTATATTGATTACTAAAAGACATGCAATATCCCAAAATTATCAGTGACCCAATTAAAGATCAAAAACAAATTATCCCTTTAATACAGAGACAGATAAGTTGTACCTGGCATTTAGGTGGGCCTTTTATATGCATGGCCTTGAGATTGCAAAAGCCGAAATGCTTAGAATACTCAGTTTTTAGTGAAATGTTCTTCTCCCTCTCTTTGTCATCTATATCTATATATCTATATCTATATCTATATATCTATATCTATATTATATCTATGTGTCTATGTATCTATCATGTATTTATCTATATTATTTTTACAAGCTTGAGACTGATACAACTGGGTACAGAGAGTTGATGTAACTGTACTTCTTTGTGTACTGTGACTATTATAGCTAAGCTCTGAACCCAGACAATCTGTTTCTGATCATGCTCTTAACTCTGATATGATGCTCTTCTATGAACTGGGCATGTTGAAAGAGTCAAAAGAAAGCCTATCAAAGTAGCTATTTGTATCTTTACAAGGGCTAAGGTTTTTTATTTGTTTTTTTTTGTTTTGTTTTGTTTTAATTTCTATTTTTACTGACTGAAATAATCCTAGTATAAATGGTGCTCATTAAATATTTATAGAATGAATTAATGAATGAGTGAATGAATAAATTTGATTAGCTTCTTACTATACAAGAAGCTAAGAAATCTAAAACAATGGAACTTTGTGGAAAGTAAGAAGCCTTGAGCTTTGAATAGTGCCTCAGGACAGTAAGAACTAATGGGAGGAATGCTAGAGTATGGATGGCCCAGCAGGCATGGAAGAGGGAGAGAGGATCCTAGGAAGGCTAAACACAGCAACCAAGGATCATGCATGCTAGCTCCAGCTTCATCAATAATGCAGCTTTTTGGTAAACTTTTATAAATCCTTTTAAGTCTAGCCTGATAGAAAAGCATTACCAGTCAGTTCAGTTTGCTTTGATTCTCATATACACTCACGAAAAATTCCCATCCTTTGAAAAAAATATGGTATGGTGTTGGCCAGTTTTTATGTTGTCAGCTTGAAAAATGCTGAAGTCATTTTGGAAGAGGGAACCTCAACTGAGAAAATAACCCCACCAGATTTCTCTATAGGCAAGCCTGACATACATTTTCTTGATTGGTGATCGATGTGAGTGGACCTAGCCCAGATGTATGGGTAGTCCTGGGTGGTATAAGGAAGCAGTCTGAGCGAGCCTTCCATGGAGTCTGCTTCAGTTCTTGTCAGTATGAAACTTCATTTAACTCCTTTCATGACTTCTGTCAGTGATGGATTATTATTTAAAAGTGCAATATTAAACAAGCTCTTTCCTCCCCAAGTTGCTTTTAATCATGGTGTTTTATCACAGCAATAGAAACTTTAAAATTGGTATCATCAAATTTACCATCCAAATGTTGACTCATAGTCATCCCTTAATAATTATTTTTTGAGTTTTATGATCACTAAGTTAGTGACTATATCAAGAGGCCAGGAACACAAACATGTATACCTTCAATTTAGCTGTTAAAGAAGATAGGAAGAGATTATTATAGAATATTATTATTATTATATTATATTATTATAAAAAAATACCCTCACCAATATTCTTAATAAGTGAAGGAATATAAGATATAAGATGAAAGAAACAGTGATTGAGTTGGGACGTAAAACCACAGTGGCTAAATTTGCCAGAAGTTAAGGAACAGATTTGACAGAAGGAAGGGAAGGTAGTTCTAAGAAAAGATGAATTCGATTTACAGAGTATTGAGCTTTGGAGATTAAATGGCACTCGGATGTAGATATCTAAAAACTAAACTATCCTAGAGCAAGAGTGGAGGTGAAATCAAGAAAATTCTGGCTTCCAGTATTCTTTGTATTAGGCCAGAAACTGTGGCTACAGAGGCAGATTCAGTTAATTCCTTGGCAGTGGAGTGAAGTTCCATGAACACAGTTCATGTAGAAAATAATTTTTTGGGGAAATGACACAATAAACAAACAATGAATGTTCAAACGCCCAGGGGAGAAGAAGAAGAAGAAGGCCTCAGGGCAGCAGCACATGAGTGAGCACTGGAAGCTAAAAATAACTCATTGTGTTAAGACTTGTGTGCCAGGGCTATGGATTTGGACAAATAGTAGAATGAAGCAAGTGGCATCAACTTCACTTGGGGGAGGCAGGAGAGGCTCTGGCAGTATTTTAACAACAAATACAATCAATCAAGTTATATAAAAAGGCATTTCTATTTTGATCCTTGAGGAATTTTGAGTAATATTATTTGAGTAAATATTTGAGTAAATATTATATAATTAAGCTTAATATTTATGTGTTGGCAGCACAATATGACTATATGTTTAAATGATAAAAACAAGAAGTCAATTATACCAGTAACTATTGGGAAATTTAAGCATAATTAGGAGTCTTGTTGATAATATATCAGGGTATAATGTTTTCTTTATCTATGAACACATGGATCTGTTAATCTATCCCTACAAGAATATTAGAGGACAATGCATGGTCTTTGCATTTCTATTTGATAATTTATATATAAAACAACTGAATATGCGATCATTTCTAGCCTTTCTACTTATCTAGAATTAAGTAATAAGGCATTAATATGTAACTTCTAATTATTACCAATTTGTATTAGACTCTGAAGGCAATTTTATTTTTCATTATGTCTTTAGGAAAATAGACTATTTTAAAACTCAAAATCAAAGCACTTCATAGAGCAGTTTATGATATTTAAACCTTTTACTGAAGATGAGCATAAACAAAAGCTGTTTTCAAGTACATTATAACTGAGAGATTTTACTGTTCATACATATTTACTGAAAGAGCCACTAAAGGATATGTGCAAGAAAGAAATAATTCACTTAGAAAGAGCTTTATGCACAAAAGCAAAGGTAAATAAATCAATTGAGAAAGATATGAGCAAATATAAGTAGCATAAAAATAAATAAAAAATTGAGGTTTAAAAATAAAGTGCAACTAAAGAGAATAGAAAGCGTTTATAAAAGATAGAAAAGGGAGGATAATATTTGCAGCTTCTAAGGTTCCTTTTTTAAATGAGAAAGTAAAATTATAAACAAAATTAAGATGAAATTAAGTGTTTTTTGTATCTTACAAAGAATGAGATTTCTGAATAATGAAATAGCATGGGTAGTTTCCTTTGTAACGTTAATACAAGTAACATAAAAAATAATGTACAGCAGAATAAGGACAAAATACATTAACTTATGAAGCATTGATAATAATAAATGTTAATTAAAATTATGTATGTTAATTAAGAAGTTTCTGTTTCTTCAGCTTAGCCATTAGGTTCACTGTGGAAATGGAAACTGCTATTTCATTTTTAGAGGGTGAATTTAGGAAGACTTGGATATCCTGGTGTTTAAAACCTAGCTCTTCCATTTTGCTTATAATTCAGACTTCAATAAGATGACATCAATTTCCTATCATTCCTTATAGAGAAAATTAAGCTGCAATATATACAGGTACAAGTTCACAATTATTTTTCATCCATGAGACCTCTGTGCAAAACTGACACAATGGAGATGACCTTACAGTGTCTCAATACATCAGGGTAGAGTCAACATGAATGATCACCAAATCCTTTAATGAGACACATAGGTTTTGCATCAGATGTACAATGGGGAGATAGTGAATAGTCATGAGGCTACTCAGTTTGCTAACTGTACTTGCTGTTCATCTATAATTCCAAATGTTATAAAGTTCATAAAGTCCTCAAGTGAAGAACTCATTGATATTGTGCCATTCTGAAGTAAAGAGTCCCCAGTCTTCTTCTTGATCTCATACATGACTATGCTTGGTGGATCAAATGAAGACCACATTTCTACATAGACTACAGCAAATTTGTGCAAATTTAGATGTTTGATCTGAACGTGTCTTTATCATGTTTGGACATTAAGAGAAGTCGAGTGTCTAGGTTACACCTAGGTGGCATCTTCAAGTACAATGATATTGTCATCTTCTTAAAGTTAATAGAAAAGGAAAGAGAAAAAGCATCTGCTTTGGGTAATACTACTTAGCTGCTATTCTCTCTCATGATGTATATCTCATATCTCTGGCGTACATGCCCTGTATGCAAGTGAGCACTGATGTTCTTTCTGAATCATGGATGAAATCATAATAGGAATCATCAAAGAAGGGAATGTGTGAAAAATGTTTCTTGTGAGATGATGTATCCTTCAGGTTCTAGACAGGGATATTAGTGAAGGAAATTGCTATGAGGGATCTTTTAATAATGTAAAGAGAATTTAGAACAGAATTTCAAATGCTGGTTGCTGAGATAACTCTGGGCCATAAACATCAGATCAAGATTTGCAGCAAGGTGGTCTTGAGAAGGAACCAAAGACCAATCTTTTTCACTGACCTCCACCACACAAGCATAGGAACGTCTTACAGTATGATTGACTCAGGGAAAAAAATGGACTTTAGGAGTAAAGAATCGATGTGATGAGTACCAAGAATACTGGTTTAGATGTGAGTTTTCTAATACTTTAGAAAGTTTCAGTATTTCTAAGTAATTTTGTCTTGATAGCATTGGTGCAGAATTCTTAAATGTATTTTTCCCAAGTTGCAACAAATGAATCATAAAATCAATGACTTGCATTTGACTCTCAAGGATTTTTAGCACCAAGTGCTAGCAGTAAATTAAATACTTGTAATATTTTTCTCGAGGTAAGAATGTGTCAGATTGCTTTGGCTTTTAGGTTAAACAGGAGTCAATTTAAATTTAGGATGTCTCATCACACATAAAACAAGTTTACTCAGAAACAACCAAGCATGTGTCAAGGCACTATCTGAAAGTCAGAAAAGTAACTTTGTGCTTCAGGAATAAGTATAGGTAAACAATTTCCATTCTATATTGCTTCAAAACAAATTTACTTTGTTGAACACCTAGGACATTATGATCAAAGTATGAGAAAACAGAATGTTCTAATTGAAACAAAACAAAACAATCCTCTCCATGGAAATCAAGAGATTACCTGGTCTAAATATCAAGACCTAGAAGATATATATGCTTTCTGGGAGTCAGACAAAAATCAGATAGCCCACAGTGTTCTTTGAACCATACAATGATGTTCTTGCTGTCAGTCCCATTAAGAATTGTCTCTTCACTGATGCTGATAATACAAATTCTCCATAAAAGGAGAATATTCTTTGTTTCAGAAATAGTTCTTAGGTTTATTCTATCCTCAACTTTCCATATTACATCCACATCCATGGATTTCAAGGACTCTAAATAGTTACTTGGCAATTTGGTACAGTCTATTTGCACAGTTCCTATAGGAAATGACTGCCTTTGATTTAAACAATGTCACTCCTAAAAAGCTTACCCCCTCTTAGATGTCTTTTTTTATCATCTGTGACATCTATTCCTACATTCTCATATTTATGCAAAACCTCTGTCTCAGATCCAACTCACCATCAAGACCTTGAATATTAAGCCTATCCCTAAATTCAGATCAGCTTAAAATTCTTGAAGAGCCTAGGAAAATCTTATTCATCTGCATTCCAGTACTTGATAGATTATCTAAACAATGTGATATTTCCTTCATGGAGTAATTTTCTGTAGAGAATTTAGAAAGAAAGAATGCCACAAGATATCCATACTTTCATCAATTATTGATCAAAATATTTGTTCATTCAACCATTAACTCAGTCATTTATTCAAGTATCCAATGAGTCCTTATGTCTTAACTGAAAACTCTTCTCAGGATTTACTTTGAGTTTTTAAAATACCACAACTAGGGCCAATGGAATGGCTCAGCTGCTAGAAGTACTTTCTGTTCTCATGGAAGAACTAGATTCAGTTCCCAGCACCCACATAGTGGCTTACAGTCATCCTTATAACGCCCTTTCCTGAATCCTGTAGACAGTGAACATGCACAAAGTGGACATTCATACATGTGAGAAAACACTCATACCTAAAATAAATGCCATGCCCTGATTGTGTGGTAAGGTACTTTTCTGAGGAGAAGTGGCAGGGGATGTTTATAGATGGTGATGGGGGGTAGATCTGGGGGAGAGGGAAAATTGAGGGAACTGAAGGGGGTAGAAGGAAGGGAGAGGGAGGTCAAGATGTATTGTATGAGTTTTACAAGAGAATAATAATTAAAAAATACAAAAATATTTGAAAAACGTAACAAATTTAATCTACAGAGCCAGACAGTAAATGGGTGGTCACAGCATAAACTATGGATGAGAGGGAAGGAAGAATGGCAGGCGAACTACTCAAGTTGGATACCTACTCAAATTTGGGGTTTAAATAATGTTATTGACCTATCAAAATTATCTTAGGTGGGGCCTGAAAGAAATAAATGATTCTAAAGTGAAATATAAGAGGACATGTGATGCAGTGCAAAGATTTGGTATGGCTCTAATTAGTACAGGCTAGAATTAATTAAGTGGAAAGAACTAATTTATTGAAGAGGTGAGATGGTAAAGAGGCTTATAAGTCATAAAATATGATTCAGGCTTAGTTTCAAGAATGATGGTATGACCTTGTAGGATTGGAGAATGACAGAGATCAAGTTGTTTCAAACTAACCAGTTTAACTACACTGATGGGCATGAAGAGAATGGAGTTATTTCCAGAAGCAGAAATGCTAAGTTAGGGTTATCTGATTCTGTCAACAGAAGACATTAGTTTTAAAAAGTTATGGTTATGAGGCTAGAGAGAAGAGGTCATATTATAAAACACTTTAAAAGTTAAAATGGGCTTGATTTAGCATTTTTTCCCGGGAGAGTTTCGTTACTTTTACTAGCAATTTTGTGTTTTTTCCCACACCTGCTATCTCATGGCTGAAAACTCAGTGGTTAAGAGTATGTACAGCTTTTCCATAAACCCTAAGAGCAGTTCCCAGTATCCATGTCAGGTAGCTCATGACCACATTTAACTCTAGTTCTATGGAATTCAATTCCTTTTTGTGGGCTTGACAGGCACCTATACTCACATGTATACACACATACACACACACACATACACACACACACAATTAAAAATAATCAATTATACATACAAAAAATTTAGAAGAAAGCCAAGTTAGATGAATTTTCAGAAATATATCTTAACTTCTTTACATGTCATAGATAGATAGATAGATAGATGGATAGATGGATAGGTATAGTTTATTTGATTTTGAATCATACATAATATAACATTATACCAAAAGTGTATATTTGGGTATCACTATTTCCTTTCAATCCCTTTGCATTATCCTAATGGTTGAACAGTATTGCTTTGACAGATTCTACCATAGTTAATTAACTAAGTGTCTTGTGTTGGGCATTTAGGTTGCTATCTGCTTTTATCATGGAAAGTAATCTGATATGAGGTCTGATGGTACAGGTCTGACATCCAGCAATTCTGGAGGCTGAGGCAAGGAAATCACAAGTTAAAGTATTGTGTGAATAACGGAATGAGTTTGAGGCCAGCTTTAGGAACTTGGTGAGAGTTCAAATGTTTCAAAATTTAAACAATATAAAAGTAGATGAGGGATGTGAGTTCAGTGGTAACACTCTTGTTTATATTCACAAGGCCCCAGGTTTGATTGCAAGCATCATGGAAGGTAAAACTGTAAAGTTAAAATTCAACCTATAATGCATTTATGGCCTCCAGGAAACTGCTTTCCAGAACTGGAAAAATCTGGTGAAAGAAGCTTACAGAAATTCATGACTTTTGGATACATTTTGAAAGAAAGATTCTTTAGCTCATGACCTATTGGTTTCCTCTCTTTGTATGCCTTCTTCAGAAATACTTTGCCTATAGAACCGTCCCCCCCACACAAATGCAACATTTTCATAATTTCTTAAAAGACTGAAGTTTTGAGAAAGAGATGTAGCCAGGGGCCACAGTATGGGCTAGCGTACCTGAAGCCATGGTTCAGTTACCAGCATCACATTCACTGTTTGTGGTGGTATGCATCTGTAGTCTCACAACTTAGGAGATAAAGGCAGGAAAATCAGAAATTCAAGGTTACTCTCAGCCATGTAATGAGTTCATGATCAGTCAGAGTTACATGAAATCTTGTCTCAAAAATTCCATACATGTCAGAAACTTTGAAAGATGGGAGCAGAGGATAATGGTGAGGAACTCTACCACTTCTTCAGAACCACAACCTGATGTAGAAATAAGTTGAAAACTGAAAGTATCTGGATGTGGAAAACTGAGGTCATAGACTGATTCTAGTACCTTCTTTAATGCCTGTTGCCAAACTGTGAGAACCTTCAATCATGAAATTTAGAGGAGTGTGCTCCAATGCCCCAGAGTTATCCTTTATTGGTATATATTTTAAAAAATAACAAAAACCCTAAGTTCATTCTTTTTATCTATTTTAAAGTAAGTTACCAGTATAATATCAATCAACTTCTCTTAAATGCATCTCATATTCTCTAACGTGAAATATTCTTGAATAATTAAATGCTTCAGATAAGTCAAAAAGTATCAATGGTGTGGATTTAATATCCTTTTCCCCATCTTTATGTCTATTTCTATATTTTCCTAAGATCATACATCCTCTACTTATCAACTATGTCAAACCCGCTAGTAATTACATAGGCATTGGCAGATGAACTAGTGTTCTTTAGCAGGTGAGCTCCTTTAACAGCTGAGTCTCTCTCTAGCCCTTATGTAAAATGAGGAAAGAACTGAAGCAAGGAAACAGACTCTCCCTGAGCCACATCATAATTAGTCGATGTCTTTATTAGAGGCTTTCAAAAATGAATCTTTCGAACCTATGCCAACTGTTTTCTCAAATCATTCCTTTTTTGTTTCTAAAATCAGTTTTATTGAGATAATATTTACAAGTAGCAAAACTTGCCCATTTCTAATGTTCCACTTGATTTTTCATGAGTGTGTGGCAGCATGTACCCATGACAGGAGAACATTTCTATGATCTTGATTATTTTCTTCTTGCTTTTTTTAAAAATAAATCTCTTTTACTTAGTCCCAATGGCTCTAAACCAATGACCTACTTTATAATAACATAGTTTATGTTCTTTCTAGAATGTTATATGCCTGGAATCACATATTGTACAATCATTTCTGTGTCTTTTCCTTTGCTTGATGCATTTCAGATTTATCTACCCTGGAGATAGCACCAATTTATCTGTTTTAATTGCTGCATACTATTCTACTATATGAACATGCTACAATTTATCTTTCACATATATTGGGTTGCTCCCAGTTAATTTTTTCTATTGTAAAATAATGTTGTTATGGTAACTACACAACTGGTCTCTGTTCAAACATGCAGTGTGATTTTATTTCTGTCTGGTAAATACATATATGTATAGTTTTTCATTATACAGAAACACTATTTAGCTAATAGAATCATAAAGTTGCTTTGTTCCTATGTGTGTGTGCCAGTTTGGATTCCCGCTATGGATGTGGAGTTCCTGTTGCTTTGCTTTCTCATGAGCACCTGTGATTTGCCTGCAGTCTGCACGATGTACTGGGCTGGTCTGCTGCCTCATTTTGAATTAAAACTCATTTTGTACTCATTTTGAATCAGTACTTCAAAGAGACTCAGGGAAACAATATTACTTAGGAAATATTAGTAAGGTGTCAGAGTCACCATGCACCTTTATGTTCTATTAAGAATATTTCTCTCCAAATATGCCTTTATTGTATCAAAGTAGACATAGGTCATAAGAAAAATTGCAGAATTTTTTTTAGTATAATGAATAAGTAATTCCTATTGAATAGGATATTACAAGCAAAATCAGGACAATCTCTGGATTTTCACTTAGATATTGATTGTCTGGGATCAAAGATGTACTAGTGAGTTTTTCATACTGTATACTAGGAACATCTAGTGATAGTCTATACATTCTCTTGTTTTATAACATAGCATTTTATGCTCTTTTATTAGAATACATTGCATTTTCTTGATATACTTTTGTTTAGCATTGGAAGAATATAATTTATCATCTCTGAAAAAATTCATTTCATGGACAGATATTATATACTGTCAGGTAACAAAAGCTCTCCAAAAACTGTTAAGTTTGCATTGTTAAGCTCATCTTCTCCAGCCCATAAGTTGATATGGTAAAGAAAGGGGATATTTACATTGTGAACTGAATAGGGATAAAAATCAATACCTGTGTTAAAGATTCTATAAGACTATGATTGATCTGATCAGAATGCCTATACAGAGTTTGAATGCACAGAGTTTGAATGCTGATGATTTGAGTCATGCTATATTAGGATATCTGTAGATTTCTTAATAGCTATCCATTGCCTCTCTGTGTGTTTGATATTTGATCTAATATTCTTATGACTATTTGGCAAATCCCTTTAAAATGTCTTAATAGACCACTGGCTTCTGCCAAACAAAAAGCTATATCTATAGATAGGATCTTGGGCCTGTAACAGAGATTTCCCAGATTTGTTGTAACCTCTTTCCCACCTATGTCCAACAATCTATTTTAGAAGTCTTGTTTTGTGATGACTTTTCAGTTCTTTTAGTATAAAAACTTGATGAAAGTGTTATTATACACAGTATTTGAGGCATTTTGAATATGTGTTCACAGACTGTGGACATTCATATTTAGGGCCAAAACAAACTATCTTTTCTTTCAAGATGAGAGCTGTATTTTTACATCCCAGTTAAAAGTAATATTTAATATTCCACAAGAAAATTATGTGTGCATGTATATGCCACAACTGTTTTTAAAAATTACATGTTTTTTGTATTCTGAGCAATAGACCCACAACTTTGTTCTCATTATCAGGAGAGTCCTAAGTTCAATATATTTTCCCAAAAATCTTTAGCAGGTCTCTCCACTTTTACTTGATCTTCAAGACACAAAGGACCATGGACATAAAATATAGGCAGTTCTTGGTACCAATAAAAATTGTCTTCTTCAATAAAGGTGGATCTTAAAGCAGTTTAGGATTCAAAACCATTCATACTTTTCTGTCGATACTGACTTACAAAAACATTGGAGAGATAGTTTTGTAAATATTATACCTAGTAAATCAATTGAAGTACAAATGAATCATTGTGATCATTAGAGCCCAGGACCCAGCAGCAGTTATTAGTGAGATGAACCGTAGAGTGCCACTGCCGCTGTTACTGCAGCGAGGCTAATGCTGTAACTCCAAGTGCCAGGAAAGAATAGGAGGATTGGAAAGAATAGGGACGATCTTAAACTCACTCCCATGCAACTTAGGTTTTCATGATAAAACTCTCCTTTCCTCCTGCTTCCTTCTCTTTTCAGGGGGTCTGTGGCAGCCGAAGTCATATTCATTAATTACCAAACACATTCCATGAAGTGTACCATGCAGCAGCCAGCCTGGCAATGATCATCAAAATCTTTCCAATTCTCTGTTCACTTTAGTTCACTTCAGTAATAACTTATTACATACATGCTATTATGCCCAGTTTGATAAAGCAATAAGACTTCCAAAACAATGTATATAATCCTTACCCTAGTGATTTAAAAGAAATTAATTTAACTCTGTAATGCCATGTTTATTTAGGGAGAACAGATGAACTATAACATGAAGACGAAACATTAAAATATTTACATATGTTAAAGCAAAGTAAGCAATTTTAATAAAAGGAATTTAGCTTCAGTTCTGGGGTGCTGTATGTGCGTTGACCCTGGATGTGTTCATGTGTTATTTCATCTCATCTCAGTGCAACCCTAGGAGAAAAATAAAGTGGTCTACATTAACTGCAAAGACATTAAAGGTCTAGAGAAAGGCTTGCTCTCTAAACTTTCTTGTAGTTTATCCTTAATTAGATGAATTGTGACCTACTGTCTATTATAATTGGAAAAGTCCTCTTAATTACAGTAGGCAAGGTCACCAATCTGGTTAGAGAAACCACTGGGACTTCCAGGGTAGAGTAAATTCTGGACAAAAATCAAGACTATTAAATGGCAGGTGAGACGAGGACACTAGAAAATCAAAAGATTGCAAGACGATAAACACACTCTGAAGGTGAATGATCAAAGAGTAAATCCTGTAGGGACTGGTAAACATGATATCAGTGAGCATAATGCAAATTACCAAGGAGATTTGACCACCAAGTAGACTAGTTTTCTTTAGGTAGACTAATTATTTTTCTCCCTAATTGAAATGTTTACAATACCTTGTTTTAATTTATATTTTCTCCATGAAGTTTTAAAATAAAGCTAACCAATTTTCTCCTGATGTCATCACATTTAAATACCTTGTGCTCTTTCCTTCTGAGAAGACAATCATCCTATGATTGGGTTTCTATTTTATTTTATTTTTATCTTATTTTTGTGGCTTGGCTACCAAACAGGAACATCAGGACTACAATTGTTTAAGTCTGCAGAGAATGACTTAATTAGCCCTTTGCTTCTTGCTTAAATTCTCTAAATGAGAGGCTTGAAGCTTTATGGTTATTATTTTGATAATATATTCCTCATGTTAATGCTTTCACTTAGAACATAAGCTTCAGTCTGCAACGATCACTCTGTCAAAAAGAGACACGTCCTCAATTAATGTCTTTATATTTTATTTAGAATTTTGGATCTAAAGCACAGGATGTACTAAGAGATCCTGAGTGATGATTATGACTACCTTAAAGCACTGGTGTTCCTGCCAAGGTCAAGGCTGAAACTCGCCTGAGGCCTCTTCTGTCCTTAAGTTATATATCCAAAAACAATTGACATTGACATTCTTAAAGACATTTGATTCTACCATTTTCATCATAAGTTTCAATTTTGCTTTATCAGTGCCTAGTCTTCTATGGCCCCAAAGAATGATGCTTGTTTTTGACTAATAAACCCTAAAATAAAGAAGATGCTACTTTGAAGATAGTGAAGTGTTTACTAGACTCCTGCCCAAAGTCAGGCTTAGGTTCCTTCCTTTTTACCAGCTAGGGTAATTAGTTTTACCTCTTATCAATGTTAAATCTCACTATAAGGTACATAGCCCATTTTAAACCACAAAAATGTTTTGTTTGTGAAAGACGAGTTATGACCTTTAATCCCAGTACTCAAGAAGCAGAGACAGGAAGATCTCTGTGAGTTTGAGGCCAGCTTGACCTACAGAGCTAGAACCAGGACAGCCAGGTCTACAAAGAGAAACAGTATCTTGAAAAAAATGAGTTATGACATTGTAACTGAGTTTTAGGGTAAAGGTCCAAAGTCTAGGAACCTCAAAAGAATAGCCTCAACCATGTCTCCCAAGCCAGTTAAAAGAGGAGTATTGGTAAAAGGAAGAGAAAGATATACTCAATGTACACATTGGAAGAGAAACTAATAAAAGGGTCCAGGAAACCTGAGTGTACCTTGTAGGCACAGATGTGAACTTTAGGTTTAAATAGAGGAATAATCAGACAAGAAGAGGGAAAGATACATGCCTAATTTAGCCGACCTGATAAAGGTATTGTGAACTTGATCAATGTCTACTCTGAAGGTGTCAATGTTATTACTTAAGGAAATCAATTCGTCTCCTATAAGCTGGTAACTCTTGTTAACCAGTGTAGCTTTAAGTAAAATGACTATCTTCATTTGGGGAGTCGTCTATCCTGTAAGACTTTGCTGTTCCTGGAATCCAAAGTGACGATGAGTTTAAGACAATGACTTTTACCTTTATGCCTTCACCTTGAAGGGGGATGGAATAAGTTAGGTATCACCTGTTTTACACAGACAATCCTTGAGCAATTATTAAATCTTTGAAAAGTAAAACAGGAGTTGGATCCAAAGCAGAAGAGATAGACACAAAACAAATACAAAGCTTACTTTTGATTATCCTGTTGGCACTGGAATGAGGGGTTGGTGCTTTGTGGCAAAAGTGCCTACTAATTGCCAATGACCTATAGTAAGATCAACTTACTTAAAAGAATTTACTATGCAGTAAGAGCCATGTTCACAAGCTTGCTAATTCTTATTACTATTTGTTTTTATTTTATTTTAGCCTAGAAGAATCCTAATTCGTAGAATGCTTATGATAAGTCAGCATCATTACTAGGTGACTTTCACATTGAAATCATTTTAGGCGTTATTGTCCTCATACCATAGATTAAGAAACTAATGCTGAGAAAGATTAATGAACTTTCCCAAGTAATTAACTAGAAGATGGAAGAGGTTAGGTCCAATCTGTAGTCTACTAGAAGCTAACATGGGTAGATTTCTCTTTTATTCTGCTCCATATTCAGTCTCCCATTATAAGTTTTATGTTTTCTAAGAAAAAAAATTACTCCATGAAAAAGCATTTCTTATGATCTACCTAGCTAAATAAAGAGTCATTTTAGTGTTCACTTTCCATGTTCTCTTGTCTCCTTAGAAGACATTATTAAAAATGAAATCCTAGGTTGCTAGCCCCTTCCATGTACACCCTATACAGGTGAGTCATAATAATTTCTTTTCCTGTCAATCTACTGGAGGCTTGCGCATTGCATGCCAGCAGGCACACCTGTAAGTACAACATTTCATGATGCCTCATGCTTACAGGACATTCTTAGCTGTTTTGTATAAACCATATTCATTTTATAACTCCTTTTCATGCCTTAATTTTTTATTTGTTAGAAATATAAAGCTGTTAAAGAGAAGAGCACTAAGGGATCTCTGTACTTCTCAAAGATTGTGTGAATAATGCCACGGAGCAGTTACAGTATTCATTAACGGATATTTGTCATCACAGGTGACCAAGAGAGGTTGCTAATCATTTTCCTGTCTCACAAGACATTTTCCTCACAGAAGAGCTGAAGTAAAAGAGCTTGTATGGATCAAGGTCCAGTATCATATGGCATGTAGTTGCAGATGAAGTGTGAGCAGCTTCACTTAGGAGGTCTATCTCTATTGGAATGTTCTTCTCACTCTTAAGTTTCCTAGCTTGGAGATTATGGTCACTTGGTTCCACTTATGAAGGGTTTCCTACTAAGCATTATTCAGTAGACAGGGTTGGGGCTCCTTCATACTATAGACATAGAAGGGCTCAGGTAGGCAACTTAGTTTGGTTATCCTGTGCCTCTTCTGACTTGAAGAACTTCAAGGGCCAAACTAGAGGATATGACCTGAGTAAAGTTTGGGCCTTGGATCTCAACATTTATGATGTCAGAGGTTCTCAATAAAGTTGCATGGGATATTTTTATGGAAACGGCAGGGTTTGATAGTATCTGGAAAGAAAAATGACACATTAGTTAGTTGTGAACATCTTCAGTGTGAAATAGCATCTTAATGTGTATGAATAGTTTTATAACAACTTCATTTGTGGGTAGTCGTTAGGGAGCAAGGGCAGGTTCTTACACATCTCATTAGAAGTTCTATTACAGAGCTATAAGGATGGAGCGACATAGCATACCTTTGCTTAATATAGTTTTCCAATTTTGCTTAAATATTGGACGTTGTGGAAGTTTATTGTTAGTTATGTACAAAATAACTGTTTCGTACACTGTTGGGTGATAGGCTGCCTAGGTTTTGGAGTTTTGTATTGTCTGCAGGTGTTGGCTTTCTGTGAGGGATGTTTGATTGCTTATGATCTGCACCTGAGGCGTTCTGAATCAATAAAAACACCTGAGTTCAGATGCTCATGGTTCCACTGTCCAGGATGGCACTGGCCATGATGATGGTTCCCTCTACTGAGTTCTGGCAGAGATTGTACATATGAAAATGCCTCCCTGTCTCTTTGCTAATCCACCACAGCAGCATATTGCAACAATTATCATTCCTATTTTCTTCATAAATGTTGCTCCCTGTGACACTAAGTTTGGAGACATTCATCTGGGTATTATGCTAAGAGAGTAATAGAAAAGAGCAATAGGAAATCTCCAAGAGCATACAAGAGCCAAGTGTCCCTTAGAGGCCAGAGCCAAGTTGTATTCATATGCAAATACAGAGAGAGAGAGAGAGAGAGAGAGAGAGAGAAGCTCAATTTGTACTTTTCAATTACCTAAATCAATGTCAGATAGCCATTAGGGAATTTATACTGTTGATTGTGACCACAGATTTTCATTATACAATAGTAAATTCTTTCCATCTGTGTAAGTGAATTGGGTATCCAGAGCTGGTCTGCCTAAGTGTCAGAGGAATACAGCAAAAATCGTACATCTATTTGCTTCTGACTCGGTTCTCAAGATAAATCAATTCTAACTACATTGAATGCATTTTATGCTTTCGATCCTGTTCATTTGCTATCTTTTGTTACATTCAGACACATCTTGACAAAACATTGACTTTTTTTATTCCTTTCTTGTCTCTTACAATATTGGTCTAAAAGGAATTTTTTGTTGTTGTTCTGAGATTTCAGTTTGAAAATGATTTCTCTTGTCATATCACCATATTGAACTCACAGTATTTGGCCAATTGTCTGTCACTGGTTGATCCTCTCAGACAATTGGTAGAATAACTGTCTTTAGACTAAAGAACGTTCTCTTATGGATAAGGAAGGACAGATGATTAAACATCACACATTGATATAGATGCTCATGATAGGACTTTAACTGGATGTCATTAAAAAAAATTGTAGATGGCCTACTAAGTAACATGAATTTCAATGTAAATATTTGTGAATGCAGTCAGATGCTGCATAATGACATGTCAGCCAACAATGGGTGGCTAAGGATCTCATCGGGCAATTTTACCTAATGCTGCTATTTGTAGTTATTTTAGTTTGCTCAAGTACACTATAAGATGTTTATACCTGGACATTGCCTAAGCACAGATTTCTCAGAATTCCAGGCATATCTATGTATAAATATTATCAAATAAATATTATCAAATGTACAAATTAATTTGCTTTATTTTATGGTCATCAAATAATGTATAACGACTTTTATGACACTAGAGTTCAAACTATGTTTCAAACATACAAGAAGACTTAATAAAGTGCTTTTGTCTGCACAAAGAAACAAAGCAATTGGTGTTCCTAAAATGAATTACTCTCTAAATTAAGAGAAAAATATGTCCTCTAACAGTTTGACAAGTTAAGTGCGTGCGCACCCGCGCATGCACACACACACACACACACACACACACACACGTACATTCAGACTTAAATGTCTGACATGTTACAGCCAGACGTAAGGGACAATATTCCAATCTCTCAGGAGTGGAGCCACAGGTCTGGCTGTAACTAAAACAGGTTGCGATCTAATTAGAAACAGGAAACAGATGATGCAAGATTAATCACAGTTATTTCCAACACTGAATTCTCTCTGAGATGTTACATATTAAAATATATACTGAATATTTCCACATATGGTTGGAGCTACAGACTTCCTTCTCAAAACAGGGAAACAGCAGTGCTGGTTAATCTCAGAACTGTGTTTCCTTGCACATGTCGCCAGGGGAAGGCGAAGAACTAAAACTGCTGTCTCAGCTATGAGAGGTGTAAGGTCACCTAAATTTAGTTGGGCATGTGTTGGTGCACACTTGGGAGGCAGATGCAGGAGCCTTGTGCACTGGAAGCAAGCTTGGGCTACGGTAAGTAAAACTAAACAAGTAAGTAAGTAAATTAAATAAAATAACCTAAATCCTCCTCTTTCTTCGGTTTCTATAATGTGCAGGAAAATTGACATTTTACATAATCTCTTCAAAATTTTACATACCTATGGGCAAGAACTTCAAGTGACAACGTACTTTCTTCCTTGTGCTATCTTCTGATATAAAAAACAAAGCAGTTAGTGTACTTGCAAGGTTGAGATGCTGTTTCTCAGCTGTGATGGGTAGATTTATCCCTATAGTCATCTAAATGTGTAGGGATTTTAGTTTGGGGAACCCACTCTCTGTTTTGTCAAGTTTATATTTTCACATATCAAGCACTGTATATTTGAAATTTTGGACAAGCAGATGGCAATAATATTCATTATAAATAAATATTCATTTGAAGATTGGCGTGTTAGTCATTGTCATGAAATCTCATCATCCAAAAAATATTATCCGATATTATTAAAATCCTTCACATTATTTACTCTTACATAAGGTTACTAGCCAGGTCCTCTACATTATTTATCCTCAAAATTTCTTCTGTTTTTATCTTGTATAATTTCTATAGGAAATTATGATATGTTGTCACTCAAAGCAAATGCATACGTATGTGCTAAGGAAGGTAGGTTTTATGATAATTATTAATTAAAATAAAATGAAATAAATAGAAAATTGTGACTACTTAAAGGTAAGTAATGAGAAGGGGAAAATAAAATAACTCTCTTGTATAAAATCAAAATCACCAAATTAGTTCACAGTCTATAAATTTCTACTCGGTTTAAAATTCATCAATTAAAAAAAAAAACACTCTTACAGGAAACAGTAAGAGAGATGGGGCAGATACAGGTGTAGTTACCATGTATTACCATCACGGTAAAACTTTTCAAGTAGAAGTTCAAGGAAAAAAAGAGGAATATGCTAGAATATTGGCCAAACACTTCCATCAACTAACTTCCCCTGATATGTGATGTTTGGTGTGAAGAGATGTCTCAAGATAAATCTTACAAGCTCTTAAGTTATGGGAAAGATCATGTGATGGAAAGAATGAGACAGAGAGGGAATTTTTAGGAAGTAAACTAAGTAGGGTTTGGTAATGAATTGAACACAAACAAAAGGAGAGAGAGTTATCTAAAGTAATTGCCAGAGTGCTTATTGCCTTATGAGGTTGTGGCCAGTCAGGATGACAGAAAAATATTGGGGAAGCAATTACTAGTTTGAAAAATACCCTAATAAGAAGCAACTCATAGACAAACTAGACTACATTTGACTTGACGATTGTTCAAATTAGAATTTTAAAAAATTAGTATTTTATTCATTTATTTTTAATTTAAGGTGGCACAAAAGCAATACAAATTAAGTAGAAACAATACCTGGACTTTTGGCTTTTAGCCTTTTCCAGGTTTCTGATATTTGATACAACTCTCCTTCTTGAGGTTGGGTATAACAGTAAGCCACAACTCCATGCTAGCTACTGTCTCATATGGGTAAGCAATGTATATCTTCCGGTGTACACTGATGCTCACTACAGTATGTATATTAAATGCAGTTTCTATTTCAATACTGCTTTCAGTCTACCACAGGCTCATCTAAGTCAAAGGTTATCTGTATAGAACTAGAAGTCAAGAAACACACCTTAGCAGGATATGTAGCCTTGGATGTTAACCTAAAAAGCAATGGGTACAGTAATATA
The DNA here is from genome assembly GCA_026225945.1 of Cricetomys ansorgei. Lineage (NCBI taxonomy): Eukaryota > Metazoa > Chordata > Mammalia > Rodentia > Nesomyidae > Cricetomys > Cricetomys ansorgei. The sequence goes on along the minus strand of JAMJFZ010000199.1, from coordinate 44,957,861 downwards.
GTTAGAAGAAGGTCAGGATGAGTACACAGGAAAACACCAACATTAATGAAGGGATCAGGGGAAAGGACTAGAGAAGGAAACAGCAGTAAACTTAAGAAACCATGTTTACTTTAAAAACGAATAAAAAGAAAAAGAACTTATGAGAAATTTCAGAAAGAAAATTCTTAAGAGTGTTAGAATGAGAGATAATAAAATATCTAATATCTATTTCTTTTTTAAATTTCAAGAGTTTCAAAACTTCATGTTATTTTTTTTAAGACAAGATATTTTCACGATGTAGAAAAACATTGTAAGATTGACAAATGCCGTTGGATTTGACAACGAGAAAGACACTGGTAGATTTTGCCAGTGTGGCTAGGGTGCATTGTGGGTGGTGATGGCAGATTGCAGTGGGTGGATACACACAGGAAATAGGGTATGAAGTGTGAAGGGTTTGGAGTTGGCTATATGTCCTAATCCTATCACTTAACTCAAACTCTCCACAATCTAAGACAGCATTATACAAATACAGGGAAGTTAGCCAGAGGTCACCTGTTAAGCTTTTTTCTGGACTCCTTGAAAATGAATGAATTGGAAAGCACAGCAGCTATCTGACCTCTTACATACACACACAGGTACACAATCTCATGTCTAACCTGATTTATCTCATCTGTGAAAGGTAGGGGCCAGACAGACAGAACATGCACCTTCATAGAGGTAGAACTTGAGTAACTGCTTTGACCAGCCTCTTTTTCAGATATGTAAAACCTAAGACCTTGTACATGCTAGGTACGCACTCAACTACTGAGCATGTTTCCACCTTGAGAGACCTTACACTTCCAAGAGAAGTACAGTAAGAAGAACAAAGGTGTCTTCTTTGGGGACCATAGTATTTCACTCAGAGTGAACACTGACTCAGACAACTCAGAATTAATACCTTACTCTGAAACTTTGAGAAAGGATAAGGTAAATACTCATGGCTCACTACAGAGTTTAAACATTAAAACAAGAGAGCATAATAAAGGTCCAAGCCTGAAGAGGACTGGTAGGGATTTGGTAACATGTATATGTGCAAGTAAGAGATTTAAATGATCAAGGGAGAGGAAGTGAGGCTGCATACTGAGAGGCAGGATACTGAGGTGGGCTGGAAGCAGCAGGAGGCTGTTGAAGATTAATTTCTGTGAATTTGAACACATACACTTTGCAGAGTGGCATGGAAACAAACTGTTTCCTGTCTTCCTTTTTGCTACCAACAGGAGAGAATTCTGGGTTGCATAGAATACTGGCTTCATCTATAACAAAACTTTATCATTTTATGTTCACTTTTATTTCCTTAGTGTCCTTTTGAGAGGAGGCTTTCAAGTTATCTGTCTATGCAAGAAAGTCTACAACCAATGAAACTTCCAACAGTTCAATAAAATGAGTAAAGGCATTATAATTGTCATTTTATAAGGCTCTTCAATTCAAGTGATGTTTCTGATTTTTAAAAGTGTTCTTTTTCTGGGGGGCAAAAATATTCATCAATAAAGCTAGCATAATGGGCAATTACTTCCATTTATCTTTTGTTTCTACTTAGCAGTGATAAAAGTGAATGAGTGTATGTTCCTCCAATGTCTAATGAGTTCTTAAGATCTGTAAAATCCCAAAGTCTAATCATCAGGACTCTTGAAGATATTTCATAAGCAACGTGCCATCTACTGAGAGCATAATTGAAGCAAATGAAGAGGGAATAAAATAATTGTTTAGCAGCTGGAATAGGAGACCCAAATAATGAAGGAAATTAACATTAGGTAAACTTCATTCTCACAGGCACACTTACATCAAGATTCAAAGAGAGGTTCATAGAGATCCATAATAATGCCTTATTTTCAGAGCTCTGCAGGATAACTCTTACATAGCAGCCATGGCAGAGAGTGAAGTTTATAATGTCATAGTGTCTGTTGCCAAGGCAACAGCACAGCCAGTTACAGAGACTGACATTTTGAAATGCACATGTGATTTTATTATTTACAAGTTACAGGGAGGAGAGCAGAGCTACCATGGTAGCTTAGAAACATCTGTTCTAATACTGCCTACATTTTTTTTTGGAAAAACAGTGTTAAAAGTCATATGTAAATATATTCAGAGGCATAGACTCTTTCACCTACTCATTCACTTGCTCAATGAATATTTACCTAATGAACACCTACTGTGTGCACTATACAAAAGGGTCTGTTTATAGACATAGCTTTCTCAATCTTGCTTTAAATCTGGTTATGGTAAGTATAAATCAAAGCATGGGATAAATAATGCTTAAATAGGGAAAAGTTGTACTTCTTTAACCTCTAAGTCTATCACAAACGCTTAGATGTTGGCAGTCTGTACCTTTTTTGTTTCTATATTCTTTCTTCAAATGTTCATTCTAATAGGGTATGTGTCCCTCATGATACTATGAGAAAACAGCAGCTCCTAATTAAATAATTTTGAGACATGCAATAACATCTATCTCTCCCACCAATTCACATGAGCATTTCCTGGCAGAATGTTTCCACAGTATTAGTGCTCCAGGGTGTACACATTGGGAAAACTGCATTAGTGCTGACTTTGGCTTAGAATACTGATTGCAGTAGAAATACATATATGAATTATAGGCACTTAGAAAATTATAAGCAACATGTACCCCATGGTCCCTCTGGACACCACATTCATAATTTATGAATCCCAAAGATGATACTGAACCTTTCATTACTTCTTCACAGAAGCAAGCACTAGGATTTTTGTAATCTGAAAGCACTTCTTACAACCAGACTCTTTTAAATGTTTTTAGTGGGCCTTCCTGATGAGCTAGAATCTAGTAATGCAAGATCAGACTCTCCTGCTTGTGGTTAGTGATGTTTACATCAGTGAACGCAACAGCCTGTCTCAGTACTGCTATTCATAAAAAAGAAATGCAATATGAAACTGCAAGAGGATAGCACCTGCCCAGATTTACAAGAGGGAAAAGGGACAAGGGGGCATAGCTTAGCTGCCAAAAGAACCACTGACATTAAGTTGGCTGTTAACAGGTGCTGTCTGTTCCATGAACCCTTGGCTTTAGATTTAGTGAGAGACACTGCAGCCTGCACCAGGCTAAGGCTTTTGCCTCACTGAGCTATTGTTTTTGAAATCTATCTTCCTTCAAGACAGTTGAGGACATTGAGATTTTCCTACCTGCATTTCTTGTCTTTTTTATTCACCGGACACTGCTTCATTGCTACCTAGCAATTCAATTTAATTTGTGAGGGAAAAAAAAAGCATAGTTCTTCCTTCCCACAGAGGGTGAGAAGATTAAAAGAGCCATGCAGAGGCCCTGCTGTGGAGAGACTGCAAAGGTGTTATTAGCTGGAACTGGTGCATAATTCTGAAACACACTGCAGCATCAGAAATCAAATCGTGTTTGTAGGCAGGTGCTTCTCAATAGCAGAATTGCCACAGCTACATGTTGGGGACAAAGTCTGTGTGATGGCTTGGCTCAAAGCCTTTCTCTCAGACAGCTTGGCAGAGGCACAGATGTCCCAAGAAGCAAGCGACAGAGCAGCCCCCACGCTGAGAAACCCTGTAATGTCTGTCTCTTCCCGCACCCTTAGCATATGTTCCCATATTTTTATATTTATTTCACTCTCACACTTCACTGATCTTTTAAATTTGTAAATTAACAAGAGAAGCGACTCTGTTTCAGAAGAAACTAAACAGAGCTGTCTACTATGAAGATGAAGGCTGTCTATTCTAACAGGACATCACTCATTTATCCTGGATGTGGTTAAAATGCCAACTGGAGACTTTTAAAATGAGCTCAAATATTTTTTTTCACTGATATCAGAAAATGACTAATGTCAAACAGTTGGGAAAGATCAAGAAGAACTTCTAAGCCTCTTGCAGTAATGCATTTCCCTTTCATCTCTGATGTACTGGAGGTCCATTGATAACATCACACAGTACATAAAAATGACCAAGTCCACACTGATATACAGTATCAGGTATGCATGGGTTTGAATTGCAAACCTTTCTAATTACCATATGTGTAACTTCTTGACTTCACTAACCTCTGTTTCCCTCACAGAATAATGAGTATAATGGTGGAAACTATTTCATAATAATGTAAAGATCAAGCAAGATGTGCCAATCTTTGCATAGAATTTGGCATATAATATATACACAAGTATAAATTATTGTTTTCTTAAATTGTAGAGGAATATTTAATCTTTTAATCCAACAACATGGTTGCTTTAGCTAAGGATCACACTGAAAGGCCTGTGTGATAACTAGGAAGGGATCAAATCTAAGGGCTTGTATGCAGGGATCACATTCAGAGGCCTGTGTGATCTGGATGGAATGCAGAAAGAATGTTAGTCAGACTAATTCTTTCCTCTGTGCTAATGCTAGGTGAAAGGGATTTCTATGGTTAAGGAAACATAGCACACACTTTTAATCCCAACACTGGGATTCCAAAAGGAAGCAGTCAGTTCACAAGTAGGTCACGGCTTTTAGTTCATGTTTACAGAATAAGCACATTCCTTTAATCCCAACTCTGAAATTGAATCAAAGTGAAGAGCCAGAAGAGTGAAGTCTGAGACTGAATCACAGTGAGGACATACTTAACTCTCAGGATATAAAAGGAGGCTCTCAGTTGGCAGAGGGGACTTAAGAGAGTCTGAGGCAGTATAGGGGAGTAGAGAAACACAGGGGCAAACACACAGAGGCAGTTTGGCAGAAGAATTCTGTACTGGATAGGAAAAGAGAGTAAGTTTGAAACTGAACAGAGCAGTTCAGTCAGAAACAAACTCAGAAAGTTAGCTTGAACCAGCAGCTTGGAGTTTGAGCCAAAACAATGAGTGAGTTGAATCAGCCAATCAGATGAGTCAGTTGACTTCAGTACGGCTCTGAGTTCAGAAGCAGCAAGACAGAGTATATTCATCTAGATATCACAGTATATGCTTCTTGGGCTAGAATTCTATTACTCCTTACAAATAGAAATGAATTAACTACACATAAAATTGGTTTGTTAGTTGTTTGTATAAGTCACTAAAATAGTATAAACCATCAGTTCTCAACCTGTGAGTCATGACCCCTTTGGGTGTCAGACAATCCTTTCACAGGGCTCTCCTAAAACCATTTGCATATCAGATAGTTATGATTCATAACAGTAGCATAATTACAGTTATGAAGTAACAACAAAAATAATTTTATAGTTGGAGGTCACCACAACATGAAGAACTGTATTAAAGGGTCTCAGCATTAGAAAGGTTGAGAGCCATTGGTATAAAAATTTTTGAGAAAATGGGGATATAGGTTTTGCAACTAAGAAACTTGGAAGCAAAATTAGTCTAAATTACACAGAACTGTAAGAGGTAACAGAAAGTATAAATATCAGGATTTCAATATAAAGGGCTTTTTATATCATTCACTAATATTCCAGCCACTAAGTAAATATTAATAGTGAATCTACTACTTGCCTATCTGAGTTAGCAGCCATCAAAGGTACATGAGTAAAATCTTTGCAGGAAGAAATCTTAGATGAGAAACAAAGACAAAAATTAACAGCAGTGTAATATAAAGGGATTATAGTGAACACAAATTGGGTTCTTTGATTTGCAGAGTGAGAGCAGTGTCTCTCCTCTATTCAAAAACAAGTACATAGCAACAGTCTCTGAAATTCTTCAAGTTACATTTTCACTGTTAATTTGAGAAGGTACAATCGTGATATATTTCCTATAATTTACATGTTTTCTCGCAATTTTCTTTCAGAATAATTTGCCATTTGCTCTTAAAATCATCATTCACTCAGAAGATGATAAATAGAATTTAAAATAAAAAAGAATCACACTCATCTTAAAGCAGAAATAAATATTTATATTTCTACATGGTACTAGGTCAAGTAAAGTTGACCTTAATATTTTAATGGCTTGTTGAAAAAAATAGTTTAGGGGTTACTTTTGGTGGTGTACACCTGTAATCCCAGCATTCAAGAGGTTGAGACAGGAGGAGTGTGACTTTGATGCCAGCCTCCATTACATCTTGAGCCCTTGCCTCAAAAGAATTGAGTGGCTGTCCAGTTCTGAGATGACTATATAGATAAAAACAGTCACTTTAAATACCCCCCAATTTTTCTTCAATTTCTCTCTCCCTCCTTCTATTTTCCTTCCCTCTATCTCTGCACTCCAATTCTTTTCCTTCCTCCCTCCCTCCCTTCCTTCATGCCAAAGTTTTCAAACTTGCTTGACATAATTACCATTTCAACCATTTCTACCCTGAGAAACAAGTAATGCTCAGACATAAAACTAGCCATGATTTTAGAGTTTTGTACATTTTCTTGTATTCTACATAGCTTTATAATGTAAACAAACTGTATACATTTTAGAACGTGAACTATTTCAATAAAATCTGTGAAGAAAAACTCAAAAGGAATTGCCACTTGCCTCTGTTACCCACACAGTGTCTTTTTTGTGAAGTCTCTTCACATAAGGAGATCCTTCCATTATTACTGGTAATATAAAGTAAGAGTAATTTTTCCTAGAAGATTTTTTTTGTCAAAGAAACATTACTAGCCATTACATTTTTCAAAAAGTAATATGACTGATCTAACAGGAAAAGAGGTATGGACATGATCAGTGGGCTAGTGCCAGGCACATCTGAGGAACCCCGAGACTCCAAAGAAATCTTTTGAAATCCTTTGAACTGAGAAATCCCTAAGGTTCCCTATAGTGCTAACAGCATATGACTATGGGAGCTAAATAATTCACACCGAATCATACTTTTCTACATAAGGATGCCTTCTGATTTCAAGGAATAAATAACCAAGGTTCTTGTTATGCTATGGCATTTACTTTCTTTTTATCAACAAAGTCAGTATCTAGATTCAATCTCCATGAAAAAAATGTAAGCCTAAAATACCACGCTATCACTAGACTAATAAGATGAGCACTGTGGAAGCAATGAAAATATTTTCTACACTATTCATAAAAAGAGACCTCAGTACAATGATCAAACAGTAGTTAACTACTCAAATGCAGTACTGTGTCCCTTCACATACTTTCCATTGACCAAAAATTCAGTTACGTTTATTCTTTTGGTACATTTCCCTGCCTATGTAGATAGTGAGCATCTGTGAACATACCATTAAATATTAAAAATTTAATAAATCAACATTTGCCTTTAATACTTTATTTCAAAGCAGTTTCACACTTTTATTTCTAAACTAATTCCATCAACATCAATCACACACATTGTCATTAAACTCTTCATATTAAAGGTGAGAGGATTCCACTTAATGTCTACATATATACCTTGGTTTCTATATCTCATTTAAAGCAGACTAAGTGTTGCTACTTTGCATATAGTGGCTCATTCTGTTCTAAGTAATAAGGATGGAAGACATTTAATACATTTCAGGCAGTCCTACCTCACTACTGTCATATCAAAAAATAGTTGAAGTAGGAACGAATTTCTTCTAGTTAGTTGTGCTAAAATTGTTGATGGAACTTCTCCCTTAGGTATTCTAGCCACAGAATTGTAGCATGCTTAACCTGTGGATGAGATAGTAAGAAAGGTTAAAAATGCACAGCAAAGGGAATCTTTGTAAACATTCCTTAACACGGAGGATATAGATGTCATTATTATTATTATTATTATTATTATTATTATTATTATTATCATTCTCTTATTAAAGAAGTGAAAACTTAAATGATGGATGAGTCTACTATTGTGCACATTATCATTCTAATCTGTTGTGAGAGTAACGCAACAAAGATTGCTTCTTTACTTTAAACTTGTCTCATCTTGCCTATATTGACACTTTTTAAACCAGATTAGAAAACTTCGCTCTTTGTGATTCTTAGGTATTGTAGCCGTGTTAGAAATCTCGCCGCATGTTCACACATTATCTGTTCTCAGCAGTGATTATAATGAACAGATTATATCTTGTGTTGCAGAAGTAGCCTGAATAAGATTTGAGATCTGTGGCCCATTTAAGATAATTGAAAAGAGCTAGGTATTTATTATGCCCAACCAGAATAAGTATTGGCAGCCATGTTTGTTTATCCTGTTGACTAAATTGTACAGTAATAACCAACAGTGTACAATTCATCTGTCTAGATGCATTATTTAAGCTTAGAGGATGTTTCTATGATTCTGAGTAATAAATGCCAACAAGAATGTCTACCATACCTACAGAAAAAATTGGAGACACTTGTGATACATTTGTTATGCTACTAAGATGCCCTGCATGAGTGTATTTATTTATCTGAGGTATGTTAGGGAGCTATTATTTTACTTAGAATTCATCAGAACTCCAATATCCTTGAAAGCTATCATTACTGGGATAGGTCTGGAGCACATTGATTTTATTTTTATTCTCCCTTGATTAAATATTTAACACTGAAATATTTTTCAGGTAATAGCCATTTTTCAAGCTGCAATTATTTGATATTTGCATACATTTGATAGCAATGTTTTTACATTTTATTTATTTAATGTGTCATGTCATGCATGTGGAGGTCAGAGGACAACTTGCAGAAGTTGGTTCTCTGCTTCTACCATGTGGCTCTAGGGGAATGAACTCTGGTAGCCAAATTTGACAATAAGCAACTTGACCTGCTAAACTATCTATCCATGGCCATTTGTGAATATTTTAAATGTCTCAAACTTCCTTATAGGAAAATGTCTAGTGTTGATGAAAAACTAACAAATGATTCAGCCCCATCAGATACATGTGTGATTTTTACATTTATTTTTACATTATTTGTTGTCCCACGTATAAGCAAGTTTGTACAATTTCCTCATGAATGCAGCATAAGAAAGCAGTTAATTCTGTTCATTAAGCGATTTGCTTTTAATTATAGAACATTGAGACTCATAAATGTTTTGTACAGAACACTAAGAAATCCAGACATAAAGGTTTCATAATTTATTTCCAAACTTGAGAACTGGATGGGAATGATTTTCAATTTGCAACAAAGTTTGCCTTTGATGCTGTATCAATGTTCTTTGGGTCTGTTGCTTAGATTCCATTATTGTAGCCATTTCCAAGCTTTTTTAGATATTGTAAAGTAAGGTAGATATGCTTACCCTGTTGAGCAAGCTATGGGGATAGCAACTGTTTCACAATAGCATACAGAACTAGGCCCCAGCAGACCAGATTTAACCAAAATGGAGTCACTCCCAATAAATGTTACATGACCTGAAGCTTTGAGGAAGCTGGTAAATCCTCAAAATCATATCAGCTTTTTCTGAAAACAGTATCAGTGCAGCCAATTCGAAAGAACAGTTATTGGAGTCTGCCTATGAGAAATTCTTTCTACTTAACCCTTACAGGAATTTATTGAATCTACTCTTTTAATCATCCCATTCTCTAGTTTCCACTTAATCAGCTCTTAAGTCATTCCCAACAGAGCACCACACCTTATAGGCTGGCATGATGTCCAATAGAGCACCACGCCTTATAGGCTGGCATGATGTCTAATAGAACACCATGTCTTATAGACTGACACGATGCCCAATAAAACACCACATCTTATAGACTGACATATTGAAACTGAGGAATCCTGTCTTCTTGCCCTGTAAGCTGTTCTCTTGCTCCACTTTAGAGTGCTGTTTGTAACTGAATTCTCTAGCCTGTCGTCTTTCCCCAACTGTTACTGCAACCGATTCCTAACTTGTACTGATTCCCACTGAACCTTTTTTACTCTCTAGCTCCAAAAAGATACAGGAAAGATAGAAATAATTCTTCAATACTTTTGCAGTTGGCCTTTAAAGATAGAAAGAGAGAAAGAAAAAAAACCTATTTACTGCCATTGTTGGCTGTCCTTATCTGTCTGAAGCTTGAAGAACAGGAGCTCATAGGTAACTGAACTATCGTCTCTTACACCATTCTATCAACTGTGTGTATCATCCCACCACCTGTCAACTGTCAACCAGCACTGACTCCTTTATAACCCAAGTTGTTCCCAGAAGTTCAAGTGGCATGTCACCATAAGGAGAGTTGCACAGGACAGAAAACTTCTTGGCAAAGTGTCCTACTACATGATGCGCAAAAGAGCACTATGACTTATAGACTGACATGATGCCTAATTCTAGAACCATAAAAAAAATGATAATTCTGTCTTTGCATGTCTTATAAGGAAGTATCACTCAATTCTAAAATTGCAAATAAAAGCCAAATATATGAAATTTGATGTAAATGTGTTTCATTTTATTCACACCATTTTTCCATTCTAATTTTCCATTTTCACTTCTTATGTGATAGTGTTATCCTGACACTTGCACAAATCACTCCTACAAAGTTAAAAGAAAAACAGAAAGAGAAGAAAGGCTCTTAAGCAGATAATTTATTGAGGAAACAACAAGAAAAAAAAGTAAACTGTGTAGTTCTTAGGCCACTGTGTAGGCCCAGCAAGGAAGAAACAGAGGCAGTTTTCATAGATGGAAGCCCTGCCAGACCTTAGCAGAGGGAACCACCATCATGGCCAGTGTCATACTCATAGTGGAACCCCAAACATTTAATCTCAGATGTTTTTATTCATTTAGATCTCATCAGGTGCATATCATAAGCAATCAAACAACCCCCACATAAATCCAGAACCTGCAGGCAATACAAAAAAGCAAGGTCTATGCATTACTTTTTTCCAACAGTGCACAAAAACAATTTTGTTAAAGACAACTAAAACTAAACTTTCACAACATTTCTCCATTTCTGTTTTAAAAAGTTTTATCTTTACAACACAATTTAACACTACACAAGCAAAGCTATTTACAAGAGGAACAACTACAAGGGTTACTCATGCACGGGACCAAATGAAACCAAGCATTTATTAAGCTTTCACAATGACTTGGAAAGTAGTAAGACATTATCAATGTCCAATTATCTGGAATTCACTCATGATCTTCTAGGCTCCTCCAAAGGGCTTGGATCACTACACTGGCTCTGCCCTCTGCAACATACACAGTTTGTCCTCCAGGCTCTGGCTGGCTCCATTCCACTGCTGCTGCTGTTCTTGGTGGTTGTCCCACTGTACTGGAATCTCCACAATGCTGGAGTCTTCTGCTAACCTGGGTTGCACTTTCATCAAGAGGCTCTCTTCTAGGCTTTCTTCATGGTTGCAAGCTTCAACTTTTTTTTTTTTACATGACTCCTTCATTCTGAGTCTTCAACTACTACCAAGACTGTACCTTCACTAATGGTCTCTCCTTGCCTCTCATAGTGCCAAGCCTCAGCAGCTTTCCATGACCTCATCATGTCTTCAAAACAAGCAATAACTGGGTGACTCTTACAGTACCAAGTTTGCTACCAGCATGAGATACAACCTCACCCAGTTCTGGAAGACAGCTTCTGTGTGCTGTCCCTAAGAAAATACTTTCCAAATTTTAAGATAGAGTTTTGTTTTCTGGAAAAACAACTAGTCCTTGTCTGCAGAAAGGGTTGCCTCTCATGGTTGGAGTTCTCATTACCATCACCAGTGCCTGGACTGCTTGCTTGTAGTCAAGTCTGAAAAAAAAAAAAAAAAAATGAGCTGCTTCTTGGCTCTCAGCTTCCACAACAATAGGGAGTTCTGGGCTGGGAAGAATCTCCAGTTGAAACATTCTGGCAGTTTGGCATTATTTTTCACCACTGCTACTGGTAAACATGTACCCTTCTTCGTAGATCTCAAACACAAGACACACTTGGGCTTCACTCACACAAAAAGCCATTGAGAAACTCAGATTGTGAAACAGTATGCTACTACCAGCAGCTGGAGGGAGCGTCGGCTCCATGATCAGGAAAAGCAGCAAGAACCTTACTTTTTTCTGCTCCCAGGTGAATTCTTTATCTCTAAGGGCCTCCATTCTGTGGCTCACCTCAGAGTTTTTTTCCTCATGTATTTATTAATTTCACAGTCTTTTCTCTTCATAGAGGCTTATTTCTTTCTCTCTCTCCTTTTCCTTCAGGTGTCTTCAATTAATGCCTTAATCCATATCATCTGTAGCTTCCCTGAGCGTACTTTACTGGACTCTGTGAGGTCTGCAGTTTCTTTCTCTTCTTCCTTATCTCTTCATTGGATTAACTGGCATGATGTCCTGCCTTACATTGACGCACCATTTGTAGTAGTACACTACTGCTGAGGCCCAGCAACTTGTTGTTGAACTTTATTTTTAGTTGTGTTTAAAATAATTGTATTTGTGCACTGTTGGAGAAAGGAATGCATAGGCCTTGGCATTTTGAATTCTCTGCAAGTGCTGGATTTCTGTGGGGGATATTTTATTGCTTATGATCTGCACCTGAGGAGTTCTGAATGAATAAAAACACCTGAGCTCAGATACTCAGTATGGCACTGGCCATGATGGTGGTTCCCTCTGCTGAGGTCTGGCAGAGCTTGCTGATATGCATATACCTCCTTATCTCCTTGCTGAACCACAATAGCAACGTTCAACAACAAAAGTAGGATCAGTGACAAACAGAAGAAAGAGTTGACTCACTGATAATATGCCAGTGATGTCATTAGCCGTCAATTAGTGGATATCAGCCCTGCCATGACCATCTGGGGTACCACAGAGGCTATGCCTTGGCATCTTTACTTAAACATGGAACAAAGGGACAAGAATCTTCCACCACTAACTAAAATGTCTCAAAAGCTGTGTTATGAAGTCCTCACATCTATCTCTGTCAGCACCTCCAAGAATCTACAAGCCAAATATGTGAGATAGTTATTATACCTATGAAAACTGATTGCTGCGGTAATGCACAGCAAAAACATGAATCAAGTGACCAGGATGCCAGGTCCAAGAGATATCCTACATGATTATGAGCCTTGTACAACCCAGATTCGAGCATCAGTGGCCAATTCTTCTTGTCAAGTTCTGACCTAATGGTACATTACTTAGTACTTGGAGCATAGACTCTTGTAGTGAAAAAAAGGAGCAGAAGTAAACTATTGCATTATTGAACCAGTATCTTTTCTTATAAAAGAATTTATTTAATGGAAAATTGTATAATTGAGAAACTGAGTATTAAGTCCCAAAGGTAGAGACATAGCATTGCTTCAGTGAATTCATTGAAACTCCTTGAGTGGTAAAAAGTAACTCTAGCTTCAGATTTATCCACACACCTGGCATGTGTGTAATATGAATTTTATTTTATGAATCACAGCTTCTACTAGAATGAAAAATAAAATCCAAATTATTGTACATATTTTCCTTGGTTTGTCTGTCTTTCCTTCCTATTTTTCAATCTTCTGTAACTGACCATCTTCCTCTATCTTAGGAGCTCTTACAAGAATCAGAGGGTTCAAAGTTATCAGCTTCAGTAGAGTCTTCCCACAATCCCTATCCTAAGTTACAGGATCCCATTCTTTACCAATCAATGCCCTTACTTTAGCCACCAACACTTTCCAGGGATGGGACTTAAATTTCTCTATAATTCAGCCAATCTTATAATGAGGGCTTCAGTTTGATTTTCTGCAACTTGAGCTCCATGGCTGCTGGAGAGAAAATACCATTACAGAGCACACTTAGAAACCTTTAGAATGTTTATGTGCATCGGCAGTTGCTAGATTTCATTACTGAGTTAACTGTCCTTCACTGTATTTGCAGATTCTAGAAGTTGGTTAATTTTATCAAAGAGTTCATTCTCTTCCTTAGTCAATATATCGAGAGATGCTAGGAGCAACCAAGTAGTACCATCATTTTTTCTTATTTTTCCATAAATTCTCAAAAGTTTTATATGCAGAGTCACTAAATCTGTTGCCTTTCACAATTGGAGAATCAAGATTATTAAACACATTTGTCTCCTTAAGTTTATAAAATAGTTCATACCATGGACTATCAGGACTCTCTAAGCTCCCAGGAGCGGCTTCAGTATCTGGAGAGACTTCAGTAACTATAGGTATTGACAAATTGGAAAGCCTATACTATAGATACTTAAAATATTCACTCATATACTTCTGTCGCTCTAGAACCACTTCTGGCACGGAAATTGAACTAGTCAGGGTTCTGTATAGTAAAAGAACGTATATAATAAATATTTCTGTGTATATATAGAAGGGGAGTTTATTAGAATGACTTACAGTCTCTGTTCTAGCTAATGCAGCAATTGTTGCCTATGAACAGAAGGTTCATAGTTATTCAGGTCATGAGACTGTATGTGTCAGCTGGTCTGTAATATATGCTGCAATGGAGAAGTAGGCCCTAATGCCAGTGAAGGAATGAACTTGCTAGTGAATGTGAGAGTGAGCAGTCAAAGAAAGTAACTTCCATTTTCCATACCCTATATATAGGCTACCATCTGAAGTAGTGTCCCAGATTAGAGGTGGGTCATCCCACCTCAAAATATCTGAATTAAGGATGGGCCTTCCCATCTCAAAGAACCAGACTAGAAGTGGATCTTCCCTCTTGAACTGAGTGAGAAAAATTCAGAGTTGATCTCCAGTAATTTGGAGATTTTAGTTGATTCTAGATGTAGTCAAGTTGATAATTAAGACTGGCCATCACAAAAGTTAACTATCGTAGAGTCAGATGTTCAGAAATTCCCAGGATACATGTGGTTGGCACATTCTTGTCTTTAACAAAATTTCTTTGCCGAGTCTTATCCCTCAAACTCAAGTCCATACTTATAAGTGATATTTGATGCCTGAGTAGACAGTCAGAAAAGAAAATTATGTGCAGCTACTTGAGTGCCAGGAGGAAATACCCTCAGATCACAAGCTTCACCTATTATTGGTGGAAATTGAACCAAACACTATAAGTAAATTGGCTTTTAGTTGTACAACATCTTAAAAGGAGCATAGTCATATTATAAACTAAGAGACTATGACAAATTCCAAATTGATTTTTTTTTCCTATTACTAACTTTTGAGTGAGCAGCATGTGCTGAAAATGAAATAAAAAAGCTAGGAGGGGAGTGAATGCCTTGATTTTTTTTTTATGAAGAAAAATATTATGGAAAAAATACTTAATTGACTCATGTGATACTGGAATGAAAGCAGGTTATAAACATTATTAGATTAATAAGTGATGATTGCCTTAATTGCTCAAAATTCTATAATAAATTATTTTAAACTGGAAAACCTACAAACAACATAAATGTAAGAAATACATTTTGGATGCTGAAAATGAGACATTACAAGATTCAGGTACCAGGACACTCATGTCTAGAGAAAGTCTGCTTCATAGTTCCCAGACAGAAGTGTCTACTCTAGTGTTAGCTTGGGAGAAGTGATAAGATGCTCATTGTGGCTCTCTTAAAAGGGCACTAAACCCAACTATCAGCCCCAATAGACCACATGTTCAAATATACTCACATGAAGGAGTAGGCTTCAACATAAGGATTTGGGATTGAAGTAAATATCGAGTCTCCCTGGCAATTGTTCCAAGAACAAAATGCAAGTTGTCATTTATGTGCTCACTAATCTGGTATAAGGAAAAATGCTTATAATCCTCATTTGATCTGAATATAAACAGTTGACCTCAACAGAGAAGGCTTGCCCATTCTCTCTATAACAGTATGGAGTACATTTGTATAAATGATTCTGTAGAATGCTCAGTAAATATTTTACTTAAATTTAAATATCTCATAAGTACTTTGATAACCTTCTTGTTGTGGAGGTTTATTTTTAGTTATGCATAAAATAATTGTCTTGTGTACTGTAAGTGAGGCCTGTGTCTTGGTGTTTCATATTGTCTGCAGGTGTTGGATTTATGTGGAGTATATTTGATTGGCCATGATCTGTATGTGCTATCAGTAACACCTGAGTAGTTCTGAATCAACAGAAAACACCTGAGCTCAGATGCTCCGAGTTCCATTGTCCAGTATGACACTGACCATGATGGTGGTCCCCTCTGCTGAGATCTGGCAGGGATTGCAACTGTGAATATTCCTCCTAGTCTTCCTTGCTGAGTCACCCCTCCCCATCAGTAGCACACTACTACATCTTCTCTTATTTATAGAATTAAAATTATTCAGGATAATGCTTACACTTACATTTTTCAGAGTAAGATATATATGAATAAACAAATCATGTAATTCCCAGCCAGAGTCTTTCTTGGCATTTCTGCTATACAGTGTTATTTAAGTCTCTCATGCACATATGAGGGCTTGATGGGCATGATGGTGATTGGGGCAAGGGGCATTGAGTTTTTCTCTGTGTCTACTTGGCAAATATTGGGAAATCTTCTCAGTTTCTCAATTTGCCCTAAAGTTAAACTAGTCAACCATCACAGCTTGAGCTTCACATTTAGCTAATTAGTATTATTCTTCCAACTGTATCATTGTGGCCCCTGTGGGCGAGAAATGACAGATTGCCTGTTTGTGCCTTTTGATTTCTCTATGAAAGTGTGAAATAGAACAGAAGAGGCAATATGAGAATAGAAATATTTTGGGGAACCTGTCTGTTTTCCTGACACTGTTCTTTCAAATCAAGAGTCTAGATTCAATCTAGACTCAGTCTCCTGTAGAAAATTTTATTTTTCCTGATCTGACATGTTAAGACATGTATGGCTCATCTATACAAAATCAAAGCTAGTAGGCAATTATTGCCTGGAAATCACTAAAAGGCCAATAGTCTGATATATATCTCAACAATATAGAGGCAAATATGAATTAAAATAGTAGCCAAATAATTTTACCTTATGATTCTCAGTGGTAAAAGTGGTGTTTCAAACTGTTGAATCTATTTGAGCTTCTTCTATAGGGTTAATAACTTCTTAGCTCTAGAGTTACAGCTATTTGCTATATAAATAAATATGTCTACTTTCATCACCAAGGCACTAAATAGAACACCTACAGATGGAGTAATAAAGAAAGAGTGTCAATCAAGAAGATAAAGAGGCCAAGAGACCAAAAACAAGGGTAGAAGACTCAGGAGCTATTGACAGATGAAAGGGATTTCCATCTGTAAACCTGAAGAAACATCAACAAAATAATACAACCTGAGCCATATGTGGGAAGAAGGAAAATTAAAAGGAGTAGGCAATATGGGAGTAGAAATACCTTGGTGTATAATATATATATATATATATATATATATATATATATATATATATGTATGTATATAAATATATATATATAATGTGACCCAGGCTAGAAACAACTTATTTGGTATAAGTAAAAGATCATTGTCTGGACAACCCTCTGTATGTAACTGGGCACATCTGGACCTACAAAACTAAATCAGAGTCACAGAGATTTCTACAAGCAGAGAGACTTCAAACTAAATAAAGCACAGTTCACAAACTCATCACTTTCCCATAGATATCCCCATATTTAAATCAGGACACCTACCCAGGATATCACCATTGAACACTTATACTATATTCTGACTTAGCTCAGTGCTGAGTCCCTTGCTTCAGTGACCTACTTCTTCCAAGCCATGTGGGCTTTACATAAGCCCATCTCTGCTGTCAGTGTGTAATCCCAATACCTGACCTCTGCATTGAGTCTTCAATTGAGACCTTAACTCCTGTAAACCCTTTTGACTTTTCCAACTTTCTGTAACCTACATATAATTTCCTGAAGGGTGATGTTGGTCTGGAGTGCTAAAGAATTAGTGGTGAAAAATGAAATGAAATAGAATTTACATTTTCCATAGCCAGTGAACTAAAGTCAGTGAAATTTATGTAGCTTGTGATTCTATTGTCATTCAATAAATTTTGACATTACGAAAAGACACAGTATGATATTCTATGCAACAGACATAGTTCAGCCATGACAGCTTGACTCTCTGTCCCTACTTTCCTGTTTCCTATTATTATCTCAAGTAGAGATAAACAGGAGTAGGATGAGACCAGAAGGTCTAACTTGAAGAGAAAAATGAGAAGAAATAAACCTGCTAAATAAAAAAAAATCACAAATGAAGTAGCATGATTTCCCACCACTGGAAAATTCTACAGTATTTTATTAGTATTTTTCCCCAATGCAATTCTATGGCCAGTTTCATTGTAGGAGAATGAAAAACTGTGCTTCAAGAATACTAAACAAGAAATTGTTAAAGGAATGTGAATAACATTTGGTTTGATCATCTTCGAGGTTTCTCAAATTTAGTCATTAATGCTCTGATTTGTTTTATGATTCACTTTTCATATTTACAAAGCCATTCTTCACACTTAGACTTTTCTTTTTGTCTCATTGCCTTGTTGTCCTTGTGGTGGCACACCCTTTAAATAGCTTTCACAAATAACGTATCACCCCTTGAGAACAAGGAACTGAATTATCCAGATGACTTCTCCCTATCTTTATTGATGCTTATTGTTAATAACCATCCTCATACTTGTTTTTGTTCCTTAGATTGGCAGCCTACTATGACTCTCTTTTCTGTCTTAGTTGAGTGAAAGTCCCTCATTATTTGGCTGTGACTCTTCTTTGAGTCCCCATTAGCATGTTCCTGTGCATTCTTCCTTCCTCCAAAGTCTTGGTATATTCATATACCCACAACCAAGCCAACATCCACTATAATCAATCAAGAGGGGAAAGTTAACCTTTACTTAAAAAAAAAAAAAAAAAAAAAAAAAACAGCAAAGAAACATATTTACGTATTTAAATATATTTAGGTATGGTAATGTCTATGTGCTATTATCAAACAAAATTTAATATATTATGGTGTATTTAGTTCTATATTAATTATTCCAATCTCCAAGTTTCTTTCTTGCTTTCCATTTTACATATAATCACATATTACACAATGATGCCTGCCATTAGTGAAAGACTGCATGGAGAATAATGATATCACATGACTGCGTTGGCTAGTGATATCATAGAAAGCTCTTTGAGTAAGTACATTCTAAGGTGTTCACACAGACAGGACCCCTAACGTGTTTTTCAGACCATACTCAAGTCATTAAATGATACACGACTTTATATGAGAGTGAGACTTCTATAGAATTTTCTGCAGTAAAGAAGCTTCTTTGAAGTCTGTTAATGTTCAATACTGCTTAAAATAAGTTTTAATAATGATGTAGGCCATAAAATCTAATCTGCATACCCAGAAATGTAGAAAAACAGATGTAGGACTTCCAGTTAGAGAGAACGGTTAAATCCTTGGGGTACAGAGTGAGAACTCCAAGGTCCAAACATCAAATTTAACACCTTAAAATGGTTAATCTTGGCAAGCTTTTTAACCTTCTTTGTTACAGTCTTCTTTCCTCTAGAGATTATTATAATGATAACATTCAATACATGAGATCTGATGAAAATTGAATCAAATGATCCTAAAGTCTATGGCATAGAAAGCACTTGATAATCATGATTGTATTGTAGCTATTAATGAGGTATGTGACCAGTACAATCCATAGACTTCCTCAGGAGCTCTTTGTGGTCTACAGTCTGTAAATACCTTCTGTCTCTGATAATATAGTCTCCCTAGAAAAAGTCTCCTTTGACCAAATGGCAAGCAGTTAAATTCTGCCTGCTGGCATCTCACACATTTTAATATCTCTAAGCTCTAGGATTAGATTCCTTCCCACCCCAGGCTCACTTCCTGCACAATATGTCAAACTGAAGAAGGGGGACAGAAAGGACAGAAATCTCATCATGCTTATTATTCTCCAACACGATTCAGAATGTACTACCATTTGTCTGGCACTGCAGTAACTCCCAGAAAACCTCATTCTGTCACCAGAGATACAGCCTGTGAGAGCTTGGCTGTGTTCACTGTCACGCTTTGCAGCTTTCCTCTGGTGCTTCAGCCAGAGTGCTTATCTTCTACAGAGGACATTCCAAAGGCTGCTCAAGTAGCTTGTTTTCCCTCTTCTGTGCTTCCCTTTATGGGATCCATTCTCATTTAGAATTAGAGACAAGAATCATTGACAGAATTTTACAATTCAGGCTCTTTTCCTTCTCTCAGTGACAAGAGAATATAGTATAGCATAGTTCAGCTCAGGAGACCAACAGCCTTACCATCTTGCCTCTGCCACTCACTAGCCATGTGATGTAATGCTAATTGCTTGGTATCGCTGAGCCTCAAAAAGGGATGTAACACAGCTTAAATGCAACAGCACTTTTAATTGTATACAGTAGCTTTTCCATAGTGGCATCAACTACTGCTTTGTTTTTCCTCTTTAGGAATTTGACATGCTTTTTTTTGTCTTTCCTTTCTTCAATTAAATCAAAAATCTCTTTGTTATATAATAATTATATTTTCCTCTTCCCCCAGCCAAACAAAAGATATTCCCTGAATAATCTTCTTGAAATTATTGGCCATCTCATCAAAACACATCTGCTTTGGTGATCTTCCACCTTCCTTGCAAAACACTTATCCTGATCCTCTAATTGTCTGCAACACCATGCATACAAAGCAATTATCCTTTCACTTTTCCTAATGGAAAGGGGGTAGGACTCCATTAATTTCTTTCCCTTTCTATAAATGCTACTTTTCTGAAACACTCTGGAGGAGGGCTCCCGAAGGCACTGGTGATGCTTGTATTAAGACAGTTGTGGATCCAACTGAAGTGGTCTCTCAGAGCCTAGGAACAAATCTCTGTCTTCCCAGTCACCTCAAAACCTTTCGGGGCTGAAGAGAAACACTGGTTTTCATAGCCTTGCAAGGAGAATAGGGTCCAGACTACTTTCCTATGATATTGCAAGCACAGGATGCAGCCTCACTCAGCCTTATGTCTTCAGGATCAAACCAAACATAACTTCTTTCTCCCTGTGAGTCCTTAGCAAGAAGTTTTAGTTTCTCTTTAGCTTTTATCAATGTAAGGTCAGGATGGCAAATAAAGAATCACCAGCAATATTTATGTATACAGAATATTTATTCACCTCCCTCTCTACTGCCACAGACTTCCTTGAATACTATATCCATGGTGAATATCATG
The DNA here is from genome assembly GCA_026225945.1 of Cricetomys ansorgei. Lineage (NCBI taxonomy): Eukaryota > Metazoa > Chordata > Mammalia > Rodentia > Nesomyidae > Cricetomys > Cricetomys ansorgei. The sequence continues at coordinate 44,937,089 of JAMJFZ010000199.1, read as the reverse complement.
ATATTTTTTAACTAGCCCTTGTTACTCCATCATCCACAATGCTTGGTTGTTGAAGAGGCTTTCTTCTAGGGTGTAAATTAGATTATGTCACTCTTGTATTCAAGTAACTTTAAAAATATGTTTATTAGAACTTTGAGAATTTTATAGAATGCATTTTGATCATGTCACTCACTCAATGCCTCCCAGATCTTTCCTTACTTCCCTACCTACCCAAATTCATTTTATTGTTCTGTAAAACCTTCAAGATTGATTTGTGTTGTCCAGACAATCTTGGATGTGTGGCCTTCCACTGAAGCATAGTTGACTTAGCGAAAATGGACTCTCCCCCTAACAGCTGGATGAGGAGCTATTCAAATAAAATTTTATTCCATGTAGGGAAGAAAAACAATTCCATTATTTGTCAAGCTGAATCTAGCCCCTATCTACCCTTCTCTCCTCATGTTCTATCATTTATCTTCACTGCTCCTCCAGGAGCTCATTAGGAAAAACTCATTTCTTCTCTACACAAAGACCTTCATATGTGAGTGTCTCTCCAGGAGCATTCTTGTCTGATTTTTCACATATTATCTTTTCTGTTTCCCCTCGTTCAGCTTTCTAATTGCAGAGAGACCATTCTTTATCTCTTGTTGAAATTTCATTCCCTGTTACATTCTCCAATGGCTTTATGTAGTTTTCTTTAGAACATGTATCCCTATTGGCATCTCTTTGTACTTGTAACTACAGTTTAATACTGGACTCCTGACCAGTCTTTCTTCTTGCTATGAACACAGAACTCATGCCTATTTTGTGTGTGCCTTTACAGCAGGTTTTATAAGTAGTGTTGAACACATGGCAGATAGTTTGTGACTATTTGTCAAACCAGTGTTGAGTGAATATAACAGAGTAAGAAGCCTCTTTCTGCTCTTGCCATAGCACAAGTATCACCTCTAGAGCATGCGCAGACGCAACATGACAACAGCATGTATGATTTACTACATGGGTACTGTGCATAGTACAGGTTAATTTTAACCTTTGCGGTTTCACTTCTCACTTAATATTAGCACACTACCATACTGTGCAGATAAGATGAAGGAGCATAGCCAAGCACACAGCCACGGAGGAGCCAAGAATTGAACTCCCATCTGTGTGACTTAAAGTCATGAGTTTGTCATAAGGAAGAGAATAAAGATCACCATTCAAGCAAGGACCATTATTAGTGTGTTTCTCATACAAAACCTATCTCATAAACTTTAACTTTCTTTATCCTGCTTTAACCTTCTAAATGATAAGCCCAGAAGTGAGACAAGAATCAAAATTGCCTTCTCCCAATGCTAAGTAAAAACAAATAATAAATTACCTGTGGCCTAGGCTGAGTAAATTTTTAAATCATGCTTTCATTGTCTAAGTCTGTTGTTAAAGTGAGAGGTAGATAATTAGAAAGTAATATTTCCTGAACATTAGTGAGCCTCTGAACTGGTTCTGGATTGTCGCTTTTACCACTACACATGGCTTCTTCATTAGTACTAATCTTCAACCAGTAAAGACAATGGAGGTCTATGTTACTTTATAAAAACATCAATGTAATCTTATTTTATTCATGACTTCTCATAGTAGAAGAACTGTATTACCATTTTCCCTTAAGTAGTCAAATATATTGTACTAATTTTTTTTTTTTTATCATCCAGGGATTGAATTCAAGATCATTGCTTTCACTGGAATTTTAACAACTGTCATTGCTCTAAGAAGAATGATGATGACAACAACAAAAGGACCCTGGCCAGCATTTCAGACGCAGTGTCACCACAGGCATTGGAGATTCTAAAATTCTTTTCCAGGGTTTGTAGTAGCAACGTATTACAACCACTTTCCTTTTTAAAATATTTGATTATGGATCAATAACATGGGTCATTGTGTAAAGCTTTGCCTGAGTTCGATCCCTAGAATGTTCATAGTGAAAGAAGAGACCCAATTCAACTACTGTTAGTTGTCCTCTAACTTCCATTAGTACTGTGCGCGCGCGTGCTCACACACACACACACACACACACACACTAGGTAGGTAGCCAAGCAAGCATAATAGATGGCTAGTTCTATCGACTTAAGCTCACTGTAAATCTCAAGATCTCCAGGAATCAGAATTTTCACTTGTAGCTTGGTTTCCATATATGCATGTCTGGGAAAGTTATGAATAGTTTTCCAGTTTCATAATTGTGAGAGACAATACATTCACTTCCTTTCAACCTCCATAGTTATAGTAATCATCATCATCATCATCATCATAATAATAATAATAATAATAATAAAAGCTTGTTATATTGATGTGAGACTTCTAAGATTTCTATTACCTTGAAGTACAAATACAGTCACTATATTAGTCTTCTCGTGTTGCTGAAATGAAATATTATAAACACTGTGTAGCTTGAACAGCAGAAATGCATTTTTATAACTCTGTAGTATAAAAGTCTACGACTAAATTTTTGAACAATTGGCTTTCTTGTGAGGGTTTGCAGACGGGCATGTTTTCACATGGATGAGATGGGCAGAGAAAGATCGTATACACGCAAGCACGATTGTGCATCTCTTCTTTTAAGGACACTGACCTCTCAACCCTGTGATATAATTTGATTTTAATGGTTTCCTCAGAATTTCCAACTGAAAAAAATAGACACTAAGGATTTTTGTCCAGTGAACTTTGGAGATGTAAACTTTCAGACCCTAAAAGTAGAATGGATTCTGTTTTTAGTTACTTAATACAATCCCTGTGTAGTTAAAGAAGCAAAAACTAATAATAATAATAATAATAATAATAAAAAGCAACCTCCATTTTGAGGCCACTGTCTATCCCTCAGTTACTTAAAAATACTAAGGCATTGTTGCAAAAGAGTCAATTCTGTTTTCCAATCCAGTTTAGAAGGCAGATACTTTGCTACTGCAGGCCCAGCATTCTTCCATCATTGCTTTCATTTTTACTACAATGCTGAAGTTGGATACATTTATTTTGAAGTAAGTTCCAACTGTAAGGGGAGAGTAGTGGCTCTCAAGTCTTGATCCACTGCAATCAGGTAGCAGAGCATGGACCTCAGTGCGGCCCTGGTCTTCAACACTTGAGTTGAGGCACTGAGACCAGGTCGGTGGTTCTCCTTTCTCCCTCCATCGAGATGAGTTCCCTTTCACAGCATTGGTTTTTATCCATAAATCATGAGACTATCACTACTTCATCACAGTGGTGTGGCTTTGGAAAAATGGCACACTAAAATGCTACCTAAAGTAGCAAGAACAGAGCAAGCACAATCCAATTGCACATTGGGGTGATTGCTGCTTTGGGACACAGAGCCATAGAAGTATTGGGAGATTATGTGAAGAATTTAGATTATGTGAAGGATTCACTGAGCTGCACAATAATTCAAACACAAAAAGTACATAATCCATTTGTATAGATCCATATGTGCAGGATATAGCATCATTGTCCCTCTAAAACTAATATAGTAAAAAGACCCTGCCTAGGTTAGGAATACAACCATTGACCTGGACACTATATTAAAATCAGACTAAAATGTGTCCCACAGGTCTCAAAGAGGAAGTTCTAATTTTCAGGACAGGGAATAGTTTCTAAGGAAAAGTATTGAAAACACATTCTTAAACATTCTGCGAATGGATGCATAAAAATCTCCTATTTTATGTAATACTCCATGATTTTAGGAATACTTTAGGATAGGTTTCAGTTAGATTTACTTTGTATTCGCACAATGATATCATATTAAACTTTCACCTCAGCCTCTGACCCGTGTTTTCTTAGCTTAAAGGATTTACTGTCTTAGTTACTTTCCTATTGCTGTGATAAGACACCATGACTAAGGTGATTTATAAAGGAGGTATTTATTTGGGATTTACAATTTCAGAGAGTTTAGAGTCCATGAGCATCATGGCAGCAGGCAGGCATGCATGGCACTGAAGCTGATAGCTTACATCTTGAGATACAATCATGAGACACAGAGGACAAACTAGAAATGATGTGGGATTTTGAAAATTCCAGTGACACACCTCCTCCAACAATGTAATACCTATTTATCCTTCCCAAATATTTTCAGCCACTGGGGACCCAGAATTCAACTATTTGAGCCTATGGAGGCCATTCTCATTCAAGCTACCACACTAAACTACACTACTTTTAAAAATAAGTCTTGTATTATTGATGGAATAAGCCCTCCATGTTTTTCTTATCCTGGCTTCTGACAAAACTCTCAGAGATGAATGACTTACCCTTAAAAAGATGGCTTTAACTACTTCACCCAAAATCATCTGGTTTCCATAGGGCCTCACAACTATTGATTGACAAGGGATATAAAAGCCCAACTATTAGATAACAAGTAGAACTATCTCTGGTAAGATTGGTCATTTCAGCTGCCTAGCCTACATCACAGTATGACCTCTTCTATGCTTCAATTCTCTCTTCACCTCCAAATAGAGATTACAATGACAGAAGTAGGAGATGTTTCCCAGTTTTCATTGCACATATTATACTTAGGATTACACTGAAACGTTGTAGGTTGGAGTATTGCAGCTTAAGCTCACTCACAGGCTGGAAGAGCCAAAGTATTGTTTTGGTCAAGAAAAGTATTTATTAGAGGATATTTTTAATGGTGTAATGAAAACATGATGGCTTGATTTGGACCATGATGCAACATGAAATGTATGACAGAGGGACAAAGTTGAAGTTTGGGCACACAATATTTGTAAAGGCACAGTGTCGCTCAAATATTTATTACCAGATTATTTTTTGTGAATAAAAATTATTTTATTTTAACACTTAAGGGGCACTTACCTTACCTAACTTAAACAAGGTATTAAGGAAAAAAAATTAAATACCAGAAACCATAAATTCTCAAATGAAACAATTCAAGGGAGAAAAATGTTTATCCAGCCTTGAGAGTAACCTTACCAAATCAGAGCATGAAAACTATTTCTACAAGATACCTTAGAATAATAACATCTCTGGCATTCTTAACACACAGGAAAATTATATATGAGTTCTTTACAGAGCTACTAATAAAAGCCAGATGTTTCCAGAGAAAGTTTAAAACAACAAAATGAGGATGTTCAGAGCCGAAGAAAATAAACTACACAACAAATTGAAACTTGCAATTTTTTTTCTGGTTTGTCAGTATGCATAAATTTCATGCTGAATATGATTTTAACTAAATATTGACAAATTTGGTAGTGTGAGCAAAAGGAAAGAAAAGAGTAATCTGGGGTAAGTTGTTAATATACACAAAGTCAAAATATAAGCTTCATATGAATTACATTTCAGTGTGTTTATTTGAACAAAGAACAATTAATGTGTCAGACAGCGCACTCTACTTAATGGCTCTCCATCATCAGTATGAGCAGGGAAGCACAGAGACTACATAGAGAAAAACCATGGCTTGCATCAGTATGCACTTGACCTATTTGGGTATGTGACGATGAGCATCTGCCTTGTTTGGATTTAGGTATGGTCTGAGATGAAAATGTCAGGTGTATAAACAATCAGACAGTTGTTTGTCATTTGCAAAGTCTCATTTTGTTGATTTTTAAGCCAGTTTCTAGAAATATTTTTTTAGTTTTCCAGTGTGTTTACCACAGGAACCAGAAACAACTCTAGGGTAATGGATATCTGCATTACTCTTCTTTCATAACAAAAAGCAAAATGTTTTGTTGATGATGAGAGATAATGTACTATGTACTCATTTCAAGTCATAGTAATAACTACCAATAAAATAAACTCTAATGAGTTAAAAGCACTGATTCCTGAACAGTGCTAGGAAAAGATGCATACTACTTTGATGGAAATACAATTTTACTTTCAATAATTCAGGGCAAAAAAAATGAACATGGTTCTGAGGAATGCCCAAAAGATAAGAGAAATGATATGCAAGACAGATTGAAGCAGACTGAGTAACTGAGAATCATAAATGTAAATGTCTTTGTAGAAATGCTTCTCCTCACAGGATGTGTGTGCAATACAAGCCGTGGCAACTATCATTATTGCCCATATCCTAAAATTTCTCCAGAGAACATTAGCTTTCTGCCAATTCTTATAAGCTAAATGTCCTGAACTTTATTCTCTGAATTAATGTTCTTCCCAGAAGGAAAGATCTCTGATGCCTTCATTTCTAGACTTTGCCATATTGTGATCTGCTTGAAATTTCAAAAGGCATTTAAAATTAGGATTGCCAAGGGAAAGATTTTAAATATCTGCTGATTACCAGACTGCACATTAAACTACTCTATCATGAAAAATAGAAGCCTCTACCATTTTGGAGACTTTGTAGGGATGGAAAAAATTCATTTTGCTCTTCTGGTGATTAAATTTTTCTTTCCTTCCCTGACCATGTATGATCTCTTTAAAAATACCAACTTCATAGCTATCTCTACAATTACTCCAGGAATACAAGAATCCCTATTTCATGCTTTTTATCTAATCTTTATTTTATGGATGAACTATTGCTTTTTACCAAGTTTTATCTAAAATACTTCCTGTTTTTCATGTAGAGATTTTCTACCATCACAAAGATCCCAATCCTGTTACTATTAGGTATAAAATTGTCTACATATGAGATTGAGCACTTTCGCAAATTTAACCCAAAAGTTAACCTAATTTTTCTGCGTATATCAATAAGTTTATGCCAAATGTTAAAATACGTTTAAAAAGTAGTTGCAATCAATATTCTATTCTTCTATTCTATTTCTATTTTATTCTATCCTGCTATTCTTCTGCCCTAATCATAAACCATTTAGATCATTTCCTCAAAAAATTTTAAAATTTGTCATTTTTATTGAAAAATGTTATTAAACACGATTTACCTGACCTTTCAGGTGCTATAAGCAAATTTTGATTACATAACTTACATAAATGCAAGTGATCTGATTAATACCTCTGCATGACTGTATTAGGTACTTTTCTGTTGCTGTGAGAAAATACCATAACCATAAAAGAACTGTAAGGAATAAAGAATTTATTTTGGCTTCCGGTTCCAGAGAGAAAGTTTATAATGGTCAGGGAGGTACGGCAGCAAGTTGCCAGGACAGGAAGCTGAGCAATCACATCTTCAACCACAAATGCCAAGCAGAGGGAATGAATTGAAAGTGAAGTGGGGCTATAAACTCTCAAGTCCTTCTCCCAGTGATGTACTTCTACTAGCAAGGCTGTACATCCCATAACCTTCCCAAGCTGCATCACTAACTGGGGACCTCTGGTTCAAATACCTTAGTTTATTAAGGACACTTCTTATTTAAATCCTTAGAGTGACAAAACTTAATCCCCAAACTTAGCAGTTAAAAGTCCCACGGTACAGTCCTACATTCTTGGATGTAGCCTCAAAAGCACAGTCAGTAAAAAAAAAAATAGACAGATTAGATTATATCAAATCCAAAAGGCTTCTGCACAGAAAGAAGTAATAAAAAATGAAACAGAGAAATACAATTTGAATGGAATATTTTCAAGGCATATATCCAAAATATATAAAGAACTTAAACAATTGAATAGGAGATAGGAACTAAAATTTTTAAAGTGGAAAAAATATTAGAAAAGGCATTTCTCAAAAGAAGACATACAAATGGTCAAGTGAAAAAGCTCAACATTACTAATTATAAGAAAAATGCAAATTTGTAACAGTGAGATTCCATCTTATGTCTTTTAGAATGATAAACATGCTAGCAAGGATTTGAGAAGAGAAAATTGCATGCTGTTGATGAGAATGTAAAATAAACTAGCTAAATTTGTTGTGGTATATTTCATAGTTATGGATAATATTTCTGTATGTTCTGAAAAGAGGAAGGGTATTTTCTGATGCCTTGTGGCAGGTAGAGGATCTGCTTCCTACTGCTAAACAATGGAGTGGCCACCCAGATCTCCATATGAACCCAGATGAAGGTTAGGTTCCATTCATCTGTATATTGGAGGGCTGGATGGAGACAGGGAGGATTTGGAATGAAAAAAGCACCTAGGGCTGGGGCAGAGGAGGAGAAGATGGAGAAGAAGGAGTAGAGGGAGGTGAGGAGGCCATGGAGTGAGCTCTCTGCCTAAGCCGCCCGGTTATTGAATCTCTGAGATTTGTAATGGCTCATGTTTAATATACTAACAATGATTTAAATAAATAACTTTGAGAAAAATCAACCGTGGACATTCATTAACATAAATTTAATTATTCTAGAAAGTAGGTGTATTTCAAAGAATCACTTTGTACACCGTGAATATATCCTATTCTTTTTATTATTTACTTTCATCTCTTGAGTTTATTTTTATGGAGAATGCAAGAAAAAAGCCCACTTGCTGGTAAATTCAAAATTTTTTTTTCCTTTTAATTGAATTACTTGGTATCAGTCTGCAAATAGTATTGCTAGAAATCTAGAACATACTCAACTTGTATAATTGAGGTTTTATGACCTTTGACTAGCAACTTCCTGTCCACTCCTTTGAGATCCTAAAAACGATAAGCCTTTCTGCTTCAATGACTACAGTTATTTTGTGGACATCACATAAATTACGTCTCCTGATACTTATTCTTTCATAACAAGCTTATTTCACTCAACGGGTCTTCACGGCTCATTCTGCTGTCACATGCTACAGTATTCATTCTTTTAGTACTGGGAATCATTCCTTTGTCTGCACTTAGCACGTTGTTCAGATCCATTCATACGACTACAGACACTTAGATCATTTTCACAGCCTGTCTGTTGTGAATATTGCTAAAGTGAAAACAGTAATACTAATATCATTTTGGGGTCTTTGTTTCAGTTCTTTTGAATAGATAAAAGCAGGATTTTGGATGAATGGATGGCTATTACTTTTAAACAACCATAGAAAGTCTAAGCGTTGGAGTCAAATTATCACAAAGCAAACTGATAATGTTATAAAGTTGTTTCATTTTGAGAGTTTTGAAGAAAGATTTCACTATATGTAGTACAGGCTGGCCTTGAACTCATGATCTTCACGCATTTCATGAATTTGTTTCCTAGAATCATAGACATATTCTGTAATATTTCAAAGCTTCCTACTAAATTAAACTTCAGACTCTGCATTTTTGCAGTTTACTACTGAGCATTTGAAGTAGTCTTCCACTCCTGAGTGCTCCTCTTTGGTATGTTAATGTTTTGACAATCATGACCATCTTGCTAAGTAGATATATAATGGAGAGTTCTCAACCATCTCCAACCACATTTATTACTCTAGTCTTGCACACATTCTTGCTACATGCCTGTCTTCCTTCCTTCTCCCTTGTTTTCACTCTTTTCTTATCAAATACTTTCACTTCTATACTCTGCTAGGCACTGGGGACAGTTGGATGAAAAAAAAAAACAAAAAAAAAATCCCTTGCTCTCTAAGATTTCACATTTTGATCTAGCAGATGGAAACTGAGAGTGACAAAGAGTGTAGCAAATGTGACTTCAGTGATGTGTGAAGAGGCTATGAAATTACCAATGACTTCTCTGACACCTAAGCTATTCAAGGGGGAGCAGTGAAAATTTCATGTTCAATTTTTTTTTTTTTAGGACAGAAGAATTCAGAGTCTGAGACATGTGACTATTTGATCCACACATGTCTGGATTGTGAACTGCCAAATAAAAATGATTTGATGTGATATATCATGACATTAAATCTTTAATATTAATTGTACCCATACTTACACAGATATCTGACAATACATATTAGTTTGAAATCAACATATGTCTCATATTGTTAAATCATTGAAAGTTGGCTTCTTCTTTAGCTTCAGGAAAGAAACCATGAAAAATCCCTGGAGACAATGAGAAGTGCCAGTGCACTCCAGGGATTTTATTCTCACAGCTCAATTAAATAAGAAATAGCAAGCACATCTAGTCATGGTATTTAAAATATTTATAATGACAGAAGTCCTGTAAGAGTGTCTTTCACTCAATTCATGGCCACACAAAACATTTTTGTATTCCTTTTACTTCCTAGTAATTTCTGTAACAAAATGTGCTAACTCTTTCTCATTAGGGCTGGCTTCTGAGTTAAATGAATGGTTCTACTTTGTTTGTAGGCAGTTTCTTTATTTCTTATCCCCATAGAAGTTAGATGCTAACTACTGAGGGAAGGCAGAGGAAAAAGACTTTCCCATTTTATGAAAGACATCGACATGTTCTCTGCAGTGATATCAGTCATTTGAGTGAATTCAGGACGATCATTGAGTTAAACGTAGAAAATATTTAAGGTACTTTGTAGTAGATATATGGACTGTAAGAACCAAAGTATATAAGAAGAGTTAATTGTAGACCAGAATGCTGGAGTTTCTGGGGCATTTTGGGAAACACAGAAAAGCTAAGGTAAATGTGTCTTCCGCAGATACCCTGTACAGTACAGGGAAACATTTGAAAACAGATATATTAATCCCGTGTTTTTTTGTCTTTGAATTCCCAGCATCTAGTACAGCATCTGACCAGAGAGTACACCCAACAAGTTTCAATTACTGTATAAAGCTATAAATGTGTAGACTGCAGCATCATCATAACAAAGTGTTTGCCAACTACAGTTATGAAAAAGTAGACAAAGTTTCTTTGTACTTGAAATCTGAGATTTCATTTTCTTTGCCACTGTTCAAAAATATGATCTAAATGCGACCATCATGTTTTAAGTCTTGAAGAAATGCATAATATTCTCCAGTGTTACAATTATGAGGAATATGTGAGATTCTAGTAGATGGATAAGGTAGACAAAGTGAGGGCTCTGCTGTGTTAAGTGATTTGGAAATGAGTTACATAGTCTGCCCCCACAATGTAGGAGAGATAGAGTAGTGCATTCATAATCCACTTAATTATTTCTACAGTATTTTTGATAAACGTATGCCACAACATAGCAGATGTGACAATGACATTGATTTTGCACTGTGTCACATATTTTAGAGTTCATTACAGTTTTTGTCCCAATGTTTAGCCTTCATTTCTATTGCTACTTAACAATACTGACTTGATTTTTTTTTTAATGGAATTGTTTGGTCCTGTTGGTGAAAGTGTTCAGTATTCTTTAATTCTCAATAAGATCAAAGAAAGGCAGAATTTCCATCATGTAAGAACATTGGCTCTGTTCTATAAATCTAACATTTCACAATGCTGTTTGGCTCTCATTTTAGCAAACCATCAGCCCATTCTAGTTAGCTTTTATATTAGCCACTATCAGGTACCCAAGTTCCCTTTTCCTGGGAATACAAACATCAGAATGATAAAAAAAAAAAATCACAGAATTGACCTTAGCTTACTTGTCAGTTTATAAAATGTGAAGGCAGTGGGTGAAGCTGCCATGTTCATAATACTCATTGAAAACTTGTTCCCTCATTTCTCCTGTGGTCTACTTATCTTTTCTCATTCTCCTATTCTGAAACTATTGTTGAATTGCATGTTTTGGTGCATCTTTCTATTTTATTTCCTCTGTGTCAAACAATGTTTGAAAACAAATTACTTTGTGACTCTTTTAAGCTAAGATTGTAGCAAATATGGTAGAAGTATATGGAACAATTGATTTAGGTTTGGTTTAAAATCTTCTTTTGCCTTACCTCTTCCTTAATGTTTCATGTGCCAATTCAATTATGCATTCATTCTATAGACATTGACTGAGATCTATTAGTTTGAGTCTACTTGTTGCCATATGTTTTCTTATTGATATTTGCATTCTTGCAGACACTGCTTCTACTTAGCCATATAAGACTACTAGTTTAGAGAAGACTTCAGGATACTAAAGGTCTTTAAATACATATTTTGTACCTGAAAGTGGATAAAAACATTTAATCTAGTGCTAACTCAAGGATCCTGGTGAGATCTAAATGTCTTCACCTGTGCTAGAAAACCCAGCTCAAGCTGGGGACTCATTGACTCAGGTTAACACAAATTTCAACAGCAAGAGAAACCTCAAGATAGCATAACCTATACTTTATTTCTTGATGCTTCTCCAAATTCTTTCCTCCTTCTGTATGCCAATCCTGAGAACAGGGTAACTTACCCTGTGGAATAAGCAGACAGAGACTACACACTTCTTCTTTCTTTGCCCATTGGTCACATTGAATTTTACATTGACTGAACTATTTATGAGCTAATTGTGGCTAAGAAGTGTCCTTATTTGATTTGGCTCATATTTTTCCATCCCTTTTCTGCACCAATAACTGTAAGATGTGATTAGGTGTATTGATTTGTGCCTTCGAGCAGAGGTATAGTCATTCTCCTTCAAACCACAAGGGTGCTACACGAAAATGGAAGCTGGTTACCTCAAGGGAAGTCCAAGTGTGGTTAGAAAGACGATGGCAGGAAATTGATTTTGGTAAGGCAATCCATGCAAAAGTGACGAGAGTCCATTGATCATACTCTTTCTTATTTTAGGTCCAGATTCAGCACTTCATCACATTGCTTAATTGCAAAAAATGGCCCCAGTCATATGACTTTGTATGCAATCCTTCCCATCAAATACTGCAGTTTATTCATCTGCTCCTTGGATCCTAAATGAGCTGGTGACTCGATTTGATAAAATAATGTATTGGAAATGGCTGTGTACTAATTTTGAGCCTATCCTTCAATAGGCTTTAGGTCACTGTTTTAGACTTCTACCGTTACTCTGTATAAAGGCCAAGTCAGCTGGACCATGTAGAAGACAGACAAGCCTTCTCATTGACAGATCAATGTATTTGACCACAGAGGTACAAATTATCCAGTCAAGGCCAAAGGAGTCTGGTGGGGAATTGAAAACAAGGGTTATCTAGGGCCACTGCTTTGTTATCAATCTTTAAATAATAGATTCTTAAAGCCAAAAGCAGTATTTATACCAATCTTGGTAGCAAAACCAAATCTAGACTCCTGTAAAAACTGTTGACACTATTTATGTCAACTAATGTGAGTATCCAAATATTTTGCTGAGGAAGATATTAAGGTGTTTGATCACAAGGGTGCTGGCACAGATGTCACTGGGGATTTTACAATATGCATATACAAAGATTTAGTTTTTCAAATGACATAAAAAATAACCCACATAAAATGAAAACGAAAGCAAACAAAAGGCTAGGTGTTCAATAATAGATGAATAGAAAATGAAAAATATGCTACGTGTACACAATGGAATAATATTCCAAGAGAATTCCTATTGCTAAAAACATAGCAGTATCTGAGGGGAAATATGTTAAACAAAATAAGACAAGAATCAAATGGTCATTGCAGATTCCTATAAAATCAGGAAAACTCAGTCTCACAGTTGGGAATAGAATAGGGGTTACCAGAAGCTGGAGATGCAGGAGTATGGAGGTTGTTCAATGCATGTAAAACACAGTTATAAAGAATGAATTCTGAACTCTGGTGTAGAATGTAATAATGAGTTGGCAATAATGAGTTACATATTTCAAAATAGCAAGGAGATTTAGAATATTTTCTCCATAAAGAAGTGATAAACGCTAGAAAAACTGGTATACTTATTGCCTTGATTTAATCATTGTTACACAATGTGTGCATGTATCAAACAGTATACTTACACTATGTGTACAATCACTGTGCCTGTTGGAGAAGTTTATTTCTGGTTGTGTTTAAAATAATTGTTTTACGCACTGTTGAAAAAAAGAGCCGCCTAGGTTTTTGTCATTTTGTATTGTCTCAAGGTGTTGGATTTATGTGGGAGACATTGATTGGTAATGATCTGCATATGCTATCAGTAGAGCAATTGAGGAGTTCTAAATTAATAAAAACACCTGAGCTGAGAGCTCAGGGTTCCACTGGCAGGATGGCACTTGCCATGATAGTGGTTTCTTCTGCTGAGGTCTGGCAGGGCTTGCACTTATGAAAATGCCTCTGTGTCTTCCTTGCTGAACTCCACAGCAACATACTACTACAGTGTCAATTAAGCATAAAGTAAATTTTAAATAATTCCATTTCACTTTTTATTTTAAACTTATTTGTTTTTGGAAATTGGCATGTATGTGTCATTGCAAGCCTGTGAAGGCCAGAAAATAACTTAAGGGAGCTGGTTCTCTCTTTCCATGATATGGGTCCTGAGAACAGAACTCAGGTGGTCACACTATCTTATTGGCCCTTTACTTAAAGAAAATCAAAAATCCATATTGTATTGACAAAATCTTAATCTGTTTTGTTGTTGTTTGCATCTTCCTTCCCTCTCACAAGATATCTTCCTAATCTATCACTATTTTTTGTTCCTCCTTCCTCTCCTCTTCTTCCTCCTCCTCTATTTCCTCCTCAAACACTCTCTTCAGGCATCCTTGCCTCTCTAGGACTTGTCTTCTTCCAATTTGTTTTGAATATAGCACAGTTTAAACTGTTTTCAGCTTCTCATTTCGTACTCTTATGTATCACCAAAGCCAGCAAATTGAAAGACATTTCTTAACATCTACTGTCTTAAATATGGAATGGAAGGTTAGAGATCAAGGGCTAAATTATGACTGAAGTTCTCCCTTTTTCCAAAGGCAAATAAGGAAAACAATATGTCAATTTTGTTTTGATATGAGTTAAATAATCAGGTTGTACGGAAAAACAAAGTAGTGGTCAGTTCTAGGCAGGATGGAGAAAGGTTGGTAAGATCTAATGGAGTAAGCCACCACCTAGCAAAGGCAGCTAGCATGGAGAGGATCTCTGCACTGAGAGCTTTGAGGGGAGAAATTTAGATATAATTTGCTTAAGTGGAGAAGACAGATTGGTAAGATAACAAGTGAGAGATTGTGTTGAATTTCATGGTTCCTGAGACTGCAGACCATGTTGGCAGATAAGAAAGAGACAAGTACTAGGTGAAGCAGGCAGAACATTCTTAGTAAGGAAAAGCTTCTTCATAAATGTGGAAGGGTGTTAGCAGGACAGAGGTCAGAAACAACATCACAGGAAAGAAAAGCAGATGAGCTTAAAGTAATATAGTTGCCTCAAGGAAGCTTCTAAAACAGAGGGAGCATCTGGTCCAAGAGAAAGTTTTGCTGTGAGGATGAGCACAACAAAAAGACACCCCATGCAGGAAAGGTTAACTGAAACCTCACATGTGTTGTGTAGTTAACAGAGTGATGAAAACTGGTATTGTTTATGAAGTGAGCACATAAGTAGTTAATATCCATGGGTAGTTAAGGGAGGGCAACGCATTTATAATATAAGAACAGGCACAGATGGTGAAGAAAAACGAAAAAAAAAAGTAGAAAAGATAGTTACTGAAATTGTGAAAAATAATTGACAGGCTAACAGCTAGAGGAAAGAGTTGAAAAGCAATTAAAAACTTAAAAGTTATAAAATAGCATATTTGGTTGTTAAATGTATGTTAGACGCTATTGAAAGTTCTTTGACCATTTTTACTTAAGTCTCCTGAATCACAATCACATACAGTATTGCTATCATTCGTCTATTACAATAAGGAAATTAGATTATGACATTTTTATAAAAGTTATTCAAAGTCACAGGGCTAAGTGGCAAACTTAATGTGACAGCCAATTTCATGGTACTCTCATTTATCCACAGAGCTGCAGATAGAGGACATATATAGAACTCCCTTTTGATGTATGGATAAACTGATATTTTATAAAAAGTTGGGGTAGAAAGAATAAACTTGGAGTTCTAGAATCTATGGAAATATACTTGGGGTGTAACAACGACAAAAAAGAAGGAATATTTAATGAGTAACAAATTAGAATTTCTAGGATAGGAGAAAGATAAGATTTTTCAAAAGAACTTGAGATTACTAAATGCTAAACAAGTCAAATCTGAGCAATGCAAACCAGATATGCAGTTTTAAAGGAAGAGGTTGTCATGATAGTTTTTTAATTTCATAAAGATCAATCCATCGCCAATGAGAGGCATTAAGTACTCAGGATCAACAGCAAGTTATAACTAGGAGATAACTGCAGTTGTACAAATGAGATGATTAGAACCCATACTAAGCAAACAGAAATAGGGAAACGTATTCAAGGAGGGTCAGATGATGCTGGGCCTACCTCAGTAGGGAAAAGCTACTCTGAATACTGTGAAGTCTACTGATGTTTTAAGAAAATATTACTGATGAGCCTGCCAATGTAAGGCTTCCCATAAAATAATGGATCACACAGCAAAAATAGATTAATTAGCCTTATGGCAATAACAGTAAATAAGAGTGAATAAGTAACAGTAATAAGTAAATAAGTAACTGTAAATAAGAGTAAATCATAAGAGCCTGAAACATATTAATCTAAATATGAAATGTTCTTCTCTGACATAATTTGAAAAATGTTATAATTTTACAGTAGCATATCCCAAAGTCTGTCTTATACAACACAAGTTCTGTAAGATGCTAGTAAACTATGAAAGGTTGGGGAAAAACTAAAAACATATCTCACTTTTAGGACATGTAATTATACATTCTTAAATCCAAGCCTCTCAAAAGCACTGTTTAATAAATAGTACTGAAAATTTAAGATGTGAGATCACTCTCTCCAGTATTTTTCACTTATAACCCTTGAAACATTATAACCCTTGAAATATTACACAACACACATGCATGCACATGTACATACACAGACACGCACATGCACATGTACACACACATACACACAATTTTAGAGACCTATGCTTACATATGTATGAGAACCCAACCTAGATTCTCAATCAATGGATGTTCATTTAAAATCACGAAATAAAGCTATAAAATGTTATGCTTTTCTTATATGCCTATTTCATAAAAAGAGGAAAATGCATAGAAAAAGATAGCTTAGTTTAAATAAGAATAGTGATACTTATATGAAAATGCTAAAATATTTATCACTTTATTTATCAAAATAAAATATTATTAAAAATTTTGATAAAATATTTATCAAAAGAAGATAAAGTATATGTAAATTGTATAAGCCACTCTCTTCCCTGGCCAATGAGCCAACATGGATCACTTTCTCCATTTTCCTTTGTGCAATTACAGACATGCCAACACATGCAGCTGAAGCAAGTAAGCCCCAACTACTTCCATGAGGACAGAAGTTGGTTGTATGATGATGATATCTGAGTGCCCTATGGATCAAGTAGCTCCTCTCTACGTTGTGACTCAGTGATGTAGGTTCCATTCAGACCGCGATCTGTAGATCATTTTAAAAACCGCATAAAGAAGAGTATCCTAGGAGGAGGATTCCTTAGACATTTGAGTTCCTTAACCTAGTAGTTAACACATATTACTCCCATGCCTATTCCAATGACTAGAGCTACAAACATGAGTGTCTTCTTCACCCCCAAAACAAATCAGAGGGGAGTTGAACTTTATTCTTTGATCACAAGAATCCTGGATTCTCAAGCTATTTCTTTTTTGAAGATATAAACACATTTCCCAGTGTCAAACAAGTCTGGCCCTCTCCACTTTTCGTGCTATAATTGTTTCCAAGGTGCTGAGTGACGCTTCTAAAATACCCGCTTCTGAAATTCAAATGTCTAGAGTTGACGGACATCTTTTTATAGTTCTCTTACTTTCCATTTAGGTATAAATTAACTATAAGGTGCTTAGTCCAGGGTCTCAACTTTCATAAAATTTGCTCAGAAAAAAATCATTTTATTTTTAAATGCAAACAAACTTCCTCTGCTTCAGAATTATCGTTTATTATAATTATCATAAGATCTATCCATTTTGGATACAATTTCAGTTCACTTATTATATGTATTTCAATGTATAAATACTCTGTAATATATTTATCTATACTATTATTGACTGACAGCTTCTTGCATATATTTTGGTATTAAACCATGTACACACACTCCTGTAGAGTAAAAATACAAGGAAATTCCTGTATCATGCTTAATGTTTGTGCTTGAGTTTTCAAAAGTGATTGTTTCATTTTACACCCTCCTTATTCAATATACCTGGATTTGATTGCTTTATTACTTACAAAAATCTCAAGTTGTATATTGTTTTGATATTTATTCTAGTGGATGGGCATGTCATTTCAATGTGACTTTAAATTTCAATTTATTTATTAGTGATGATGCTGTTCCCTTTCCATACATGTCTTGAGTAGTTAGATACCGGTATATGATGTTGGTTTTCTCCATGGTAAATTTTTTTCATTTGAAAATTGTTAAAACTGCTTGTAAATCATGCTGTCATTTTTGTAAATGGCATGTAACTCTCTTTTACTAGAAAAGTAGTGTCTTGGCATTTTAAAATCACGTTAGTCAATTTTTAGGGAAATTCATCAAGTGGGGAGCATTCCCTTGAGGGCCTGTCTGACTCTTGCTAGGATGAAACATTTCAGGGTTCAAACTAACGTTGAAGGAATAAAAATAACTTATAATTCCATTCCTTGGTGAGTTCAAGACCCCATCTGACCTCTCTCCTTAGCCTCATAACCTCTCACTATCTCCCTTGGACTCATTTAACATTTCATGTAAAACAAAGCTATACACTTGCTTAGCCTTTCTGAGCCCCCAACCTCTAGATTTTAGCCTAATAATGCAACTCTATTAACTTTGTATGTCTTCAAGGCAGGGACATTTCATATCTTTGACCAGATTTCCTAGTTGTCCTCAACAGAAGGTGAGTATAAATTTCTTAAATTTCTAATATTCAACTGTTTCTCACAGTTACAGCTTTCTTCAATTAATCCAGTGTTTCAAAGGTTTTGAATTAATATTTGAATAAAATTTGGGAGACCTGGCTTTCGTTGGTATCTAAATGAACTGAAGAAAAACACTTTGAGTAGTTATCAGAAACTCCCTCTGTTGGGAAAAACACTGACTCTCAGTCTCTTCTGCTGTTAGAAATGGAGTATTTAACAAACCTGCACAGCTACTGTAAGCATATATATAAAAGCAAATCTTTGTGATTTAAGAATTTTTTATTCATAGAGTTTTCCTAATAAATAAGATCTTCTTTACTTTAAACTATGGATATTGTCAGTCTTCTATAACTTAGAAGTACCAACTTGGGGTATGAAATCATTCATATTCCTTGGACTATGTCAAAACTTTAACCAAACTATTTCAAACTCATATTTTTTTTAATTTTCCCACTGTTCAACCTCTCATGAAAACATTAATTCCTCTAAGGAAGTTTATGTACAATTAGTACTTATCATTGTGTCTGAAGAGAGAAATTTGATGACATCCTTTGTAATAATTACAAGAGGCTAGTAGTTAAATACCCCTGTACTATTGTTCACTTAAATGGTTCATTTACTAGGAATCTATTTTATTACTAGTTAATTTAGTATAATAATGACTACTCATCTAATACTAGAGTGAATATGAGACAGGTTAAAATTTATGTAAAATCAAAATTATTATGTAGATTCTTAATGCCATCATTTTACTAAAGCCAATGACTTTGTAAGCAGATACTGTGGGTCTACTTGCTATAAACTACAATATGGTGTACTCATAGATTCTAATAGAAAATGATGTTTTTTCAAGGAGGCTAAGTTTAATTTGGAAGGAGGAACATATAGAAAGCAGTATAAAATATACACAAAATACTTCTACATATGTAAAATGTCAGTTTAAAGGGAAGTTAGTTATCCAGTAGAGTGTCAAATAGGAAGAACTTTAGGATGTTGACTAAGAAAGACTCCTGAAAAAGTTCCATGGTCAGACTTTGGGAAAGTTTTAGATGTGGCATGATGGAGGCTGGGTGTGGGGATGGTTTTCCAGCAAGTGGAATTTTTGCAGAGCTTGTCTTTCCAGGAGCTCAGTCAATCCTCCTTTGCCATTTTTCTCTGCAAAATTCTGAAGGAAATTTTATAGTGTATTGACATAAAGTCAACATAATTTTTCTTTGGATTCAATTATTTTATCTTATGTGTATGTGTACTTTACTTGCATATATGTCTGTGAGCTACATGCATGCCTGGCATCTGTGGAGGTCAGAAGAGGGAGTCAGATTTCTTAGACTTGGAGTTATGGATGGTTATCTGCTGCTATGTGGGTTCTATGAATTAAACCCAGGTCCTCTGCAAGAATAACAATTGTGTTTAACAACTAAGCCCCCAAATTGACTTTTTAATGTTAAATAATATGTAGTCTAATGTTTTGCTTTGTTTTATTCTGTGTGCATGTGATAATAATAAGGAATGAAAGAGTAACTGATGATCATCCAAGTCTGGATTGAGTTTTGCCATCTTATTTTCCTGAATTCAAGCAGAGACTGAACTTTCTGTATCATGTAAGAAGTCCAATATGTCAATAGTGACTTTAAGTCACTTACAGTTGCTATTAGATGTTCAAGTGCCTAACTCACTAGTTAAACAGCATTCAGGAGTAATGTAGACATTTAAGAAATATCACAAGTCAGTGGATAATAAATATTTAAAATTCCAGTGTTGTCAAATTCATAAGAGATGGAATCCCTTAGAGCTAACCTCCATGAAAAGTATCTCATGAAAGTGGTAAATTAGAGCTAGTTCATCAGGGAGACCATAGAAACTGCATAATCCAACTAGTCAAATCCTTCTTTAGCAGTCCTAACATATGGCTCTGCCTTTTTTATGAAACCTCTCTGGTAGTACAAAATTCACATTCCATGACAAACTATTAGAATGTCCTTACTTGAATCATATGCTAAATCAGCCTCCTAATTAAATCTAACGAAGCTTCCAAGTCTTCTTCCCCACACTTGAGGTGCACCAGCATCATGGTGGCCATGGTGGCTTACCCACACTACTAGCTCACCCAGTCCTTCTGTAGGTTCTCAAAATGCCACAACCCTGGGGTGAGTGGCATGAACAGCCTTCTATGTTTACACCTGTGTTTTAGCTCTTCTATGTGACTGCTGTGGAAAAAGGTAGCAAAATATTGTTGAGCATAATGTGGTAGCAAAGATGCCCAGGTTGGAACAAACACATATAAGGTTAAATCTTGGATATTCGTTTTCAGATTTTGGAAGCCAGAATACACTTCTTTCAAAGTTCAATTCCCATACTGAAAACTTAGCATAACAATGTTGCATTCTTTACAAAGTCAGTGTAAAAATCTACAGTGGTAACCAATTAGCACTAATAGATACTATTACTGTCTTTGGTTCTACTTTCCCCTTTAAAGTCATGAAATAAAATATATTTGATTTTTATGAGCTTTAATTTATCTAAAGCTAGTGTTTTGTTTTGTTTTTTAATTTCCAAACTCTCTTCCTTTGACTAAGTACTCCAAGTCCCTTCTTCATGTCCTTACCTAACATCAGCTCAAGATATTTTAACATCCTAGTTGCCCCCTTTTGGACACCTGCAGTGTGTTTGGGTTCCTTTTCTGATCTATAGTTCTGAGAGATTTCCTCATAAATAAGGTTAGCAAGAGTGTCTTTAAAAGATGAATGGAATAGAGGAACAGAGAAAGTATATTGTCACTGAAAAAGAGTATAATGAGCCAAGGAAATCATGGCACACACACCCAGAACTAATGTTGTCACAAGTTACAATAGAATTGTGGAACAAATAGATTCCAAAGATGCTGAGTTTTAAAGTCCATAGAATGAAGAGAACGACCCTTTTCAAATGTTTGTGGCAAAACAAATGCTATTATTATCATTTGCTGTGTCACTTTAGAAGGCTGATCTGTCTCTCAAGTGACTGCAGCATTTATGTGAAGTGCTTGCAAACAGAAGATACCATAGATATTGTAATAGTTTACCTCTATGCTGGAGTCAATCAATGATCTTAAAATCATCCCATTGGAAGTGGTGGACAACTAGGGATGATCCACAAACCACACATTCCTAAGATGTGTGGCTGTAGGTTTCTGAAGACCACTCTGGGTAAAAGAGGGTGTTTAGCTCACCTTATCTCAAAAGCCACAGCCTCAATAGCTTCAACAATCAATTTTCCTTAAGAAACCTGTCCCCTTCCTTACCCCGCCACCCTTGTCAGTCAGTATAGCATAATACTCAGAATTTTCTGAATTCCAATGGTGTCAGTTTGATTACTACTTTGCAATTCAGATATTGTGTAAGATTGAAGACTTTTTACAGTACTTCTAAAATTTAATGCATTAGATTAATTAATAAAATGTGTAGGAAAGGGCCTGGCAATAAAGAATTTTCCTTATGTCCTCGGATTTTTCTAACTTAGTAATACATTCAACAGACATAAGATGCAACAGTAAATACAGGACATTAACCAGTGAACAAGACACTGATACCCTCAGTGTCCACATTTCTCCCTATTTTATGGGAAAGGCGATGATTTTGAATCTACACTCCTGGATACAATTTCAAAAGCTACTATTTATTGATTTTGGGGGATGGGGCATTGAATTCCTGTGAGTTTTCTTCCTCACCTTAAAAAGAAGATTGATAAAATCTACTTTGAAAATATTTTGACTACTAAATATGACAAAGTAAGCAAACTGTTTGGCACACAGTTGGAACTAAATGTAACACTTGCTTTCCAGGTCCTCCTTCAGAATCCTGTGGCAGCACTTGCGGCTGGGA
The DNA here is from genome assembly GCA_026225945.1 of Cricetomys ansorgei. Lineage (NCBI taxonomy): Eukaryota > Metazoa > Chordata > Mammalia > Rodentia > Nesomyidae > Cricetomys > Cricetomys ansorgei. The sequence goes on along the minus strand of JAMJFZ010000199.1, from coordinate 44,914,733 downwards.
AGATCGGGGGAAGGGCAGGGAAGAAAGATACACTCACCTTAGAGAGGCCGGAACTTGAAGCTCCAGTCAAGTATACGCATGTCTGGAGAAAACTGCTCTCCAGAAGAGTAAAATCCTGGAAGTGCAGAACAACAGGAACCCCAGGAACGCAAGGATTGATCTTGAACTACATCTCCCGGAATGCTCAGCAAACGGGAGCACCCCGCCCCGCCCTGCCCCGCCCAGCCTAGACTCTGCGGGCACCGCCCACTCAGCGGAACCCAGCAGAGAACACAGGCTACAAGTGCTGCGGCTGGGGAATAGCGGACTTTCTCCGGGAGCCACGAGGATGAGAGTGCTCCAGGCTCCCGCTTCACTGGATGGCTGAAGCAGGTGAGTGGCAGAGAGTGGGATGGGATGGAAGCTCGCAGAGTGGAGAGAGAGCGGGAGCCAGGAGCTAAAAGGAGCCGGGGCATGCATCCTGCATTCCCACTCCCCGCCCTAGGTGCCTGCAGGACCTCAGCGGACGCAGCAAGACTGCAGGTGGCTTGATGGGCCAAGAGTTCACCAGGAGAACTGATTGATCCTGCAGCTTTTTGGGGGCTCCCTTGCCGGGTGCTGGCAGCGGGTCCTGTAAACCCAGCAGGCTCATCCTGTATCCTGCATCCCGCATCCCTAAGTGATCTCCTGCAGACCAACCTTGTCCCTGTCAGTTCTGTCCATATTTTCCTGCCTTTAATTGAGGACTAGGGAAAATGTTGCTCTCTGCCTTGGAAGTACAATCTCATTAGCTGGGCTTTTAAAAAGATCAGAGGGGGTAAAAAGAGGGGGTGGGGAGAGAAGAGACCTTTAGCTGGTCCCCTGGGATTATCCATTCTCCACTAAAGCTGGAAGTCTGGGATTACTGCAAATCCACAGTACAGTTAGTGAGTCTTCAATAGAGCCTACTCTCTGACTATGGGGGGGGGGGGAGGGGGACTTGCTTTGTAATAAATTGGAAGTCTTGTAAGCCTGCTGATTTTATCTAAAGGAGTCTAATATGATTAGCTAACTGTGCCAAAGGTTAATCAGAGCGACTCGTGCCCGAGGGACCCATCTGTGAGGGTTTCTTTTCTGTAACTGATGAAACTGTCCCCATCGCTTCCTTGCTTACTTCGTTGAAGGATCCTTCAGTAGGGGCTTGTCCACTCGCTGAAGGAAAACTCTGGTTCAGTTAAGGTTTTCTTGTACTTAGCACTGTGCTTTCCTCCTTTTCGTTGTTGCTCTCTTTGTATTTTCACTACAAAGGAAAGAAGGGTGGGGGGGAGGCTTGAAGTACAGCAGAAAACATGTCGATTTTTTTTTTTCCATTCTGTTAGCTGCCTGGGTATTTTAGGCGAGGTTTGCTTGTACCTCCATTGTTACTAGCTGGAGAATTTGACTCATAATAAAGTCAATCACTACTCTGGGTTGAAATAAAACACAAAAGGAGTCCTTGACTAACCCCCCTATATTTAGTGATAGTGGAGAATGAATTTTTATTCACCAGCAAGCTAGCAGAGGCACGAAAAGATGGGCCTTTTGGTTTTCTGTTCAGCACAGAGTTCAATCCCACCAAGGTTCCTCCAGCACGGAGGTGAGGGAGTGTCATGGATACAGAGCTTCAGAGGTAGCCATGGAAATTGCTCCTCACCTCTTTGCCTTGGTGCAATGCTATGGAATGATCATTTCTTTTTTTTCCTTCCCCCTACTTGTACATTTGAATGTGTAAACACTCCACTATGTTGCTGCTCTCTTGTGCTTGTTTGTGAGCAAACTGTAAGGGGGGGAGGGAGAGTAACTCAGACCCATGGAGACTTTGGTGAGTGGGAATAGCAGACACTCCATGGGAGCAGGCAGTATAAATGTGTGAAGTGGACTGGCTCACTGTGTTTTGCAGGACCACAGTGAGTAAGCCACCCCTGTGGAACAGGAAGTGGATTAAGCCGAATAGAAGCATACCTGGCTATATTAACACAGGATCCAGGGCTGGATGTAGTGGGTTACTAGATGTATGAATAAGTGAATCACTAGCCCTGATTCCTCTTGCTGGTCACTGGCTGATTGAGTCATCCTTTTCATTCACTTCATAGTTGCTAAGTCAAGATGCTGATGCAAAGGCACCCAGCTGATAGGATCATACATTCATTAAAGCTAATCTGTATTAGAAACTGTTCCAAACCGGAGTATAAACATACACTCTAATTGAATTGTTAGGACGTCTGCACTTGCTCAAGCCCTCCAGAAATCCAGCAGCTCTGCTAAAAAGAGCTCTCTGCCTTTCTCATTTGTGTCTTTCTACAGGAAACTTGCCTTCTCATTTGAGGGATTCTGTCACAGGAATGTGTGAGTCCCTGGATAAATTTGGCTTGGTGACAGCAGTATGCTGTCTCCAGAGATGCTGCCACTTCCTCCTTGCTCCTTTACTACCCTGACCTGAGTCTCACTGCTAACCCCTGTGACAAGCCAGAAGATTTGCCCTTACCTCTTCTGCCACCAGGTTCCCTTTCTCCTTTTTGTCCCTCTCATGAGGAGCTGAGACTGAGGTGTCCTCAGCCAGCCATGACTATAAAGGAAATGGGGACCAAAGAACAGGCCTCCCTAGTACATGGGCTTAGATTCTGCTGGCTTCTTAGCTAACTGTTTTGCCGCTGGCAAGAATTTCTGGAAATTGCTGGAGGAATTCTAACTAGCTCCCATGGAGCTCCACTCCCTGACTAAGAACAGCCCAGTGGACTTGTGCAATGCTGTGGAATGGAATTCAGGAGAAGTTCCTGGTGACCAAGCAGAAGAGGCAGCCATCAGAACTGCTCGTTGCGGTCAGAAAAACTGTACATCCACGCCAAGAGCTTCTATGGAGCAAGTGACTAGACTTAGCCCCTCCCCAGCATCCCCAACCTCCTTGCTCCAAGATGATGCTATTCAGCCAAGCTTCTTCCAACCAGGACTTCTTGACTCAGAGAACAACCAAGTAATGACAGATCGAAAAGTCTGCAATTGCTGTAGCCAGGAACTAGAAACTTCTTTTACTTATGTGGATGAGAATGTCAACTTGGAACAGAGTAGTCAGAGGTCCCCATCAGCAAAAGGCAGTAATCACCTTGGAGACCTGGGCTGGGGAAACCCTAATGAATGGTCCCATGAGGCTGCCATATCTCTGATTTCTGAAGATGAAGATGACACAAGTTCAGAAGCCACATCTTCAGGGAAGTCCATAGACTATGGTTTCATCAGCGCCATCTTGTTCTTAGTCACTGGTATCTTGCTGGTGATCATTTCTTATATTGTCCCTCGGGAGGTGACTGTGGATCCCAACTCAGTGGCAGCCCGAGAAATGGAACGCCTAGAGAAGGAGAGTGCAAGGCTGGGTGCACACCTGGACCGCTGTGTGATTGCTGGCCTCTGCCTCCTCACACTGGGAGGAGTTGTTCTCTCTTGCTTGTTGATGATGTCGATGTGGAAGGGGGAGCTCTATCGTCGAAATAGATTTGCCTCTTCCAAAGAGTCTGCAAAACTCTATGGTTCTTTCAATTTCAGGATGAAAACCAACTCTAATGAAAACACCCTGGAACTGTCCTTGGTAGAAGAAGATACCCTTGCTGTGCAGAGTTAATTCTGAACTTCTTGAGAGAGAACCATGCATTTTATATAAGAACAATTAAGTCAACAGTGTCCTTTGTTTGTCAAGAAAAGTGTTGTTTTGTTTGTTTTGGTTTTTCACAAACCAAAACCCAGTGTTTTGTTTCCATGAATCTTCTATTAAGAAAGCCTATCTATGTAAGACGTGAAAGCTACTGTGACCAGCTTCCCCTGAGTTGCTGCAAACTGGAAACTAATTCACCTATATTAGCCATGAGTTTCTACTCCTATGGTGAAATCTTTCCACTGACCTAATAAACAAGTTTTTTTTTTTTAAATATATACATGGATCTTATTATTGGATACTAGAAGGCCTCCTGAATAATGTCATTGCTTGGTGATCTATTCTATGAAACATAAGCACTAATTAAATAGCAAGGCTTACATTTAATTGCCAGAGGTGCTTTTCCATTTTCTTGCTAAAATTTTCTTCCTGTAATTTGGCTAAACATTAAAATGTAGACTTTGGGAGAATGAATATTTTGAACCTTAATAATGATGGCTATTTTTTAAAAGCTATAAAATAGTATATTTTAAATTATGACCATGTTTAGAAATGACAACTATGTCATTAATATGTACCTTCTAATAAGAAAAATGTTATAAATTATCTTCAGACCCATGTGAGGTTAACTAAATATTAGCACAAGGTATTTTCCTTATGCCTTCTTTCCTGATGAAGTAGTAGTTGCTGATACCTGTGTTTTGTTTCTTGTTTGTGGATTTACCCTCAGCCTGATGACCTGTGCCCTTGAAATCTTTATCACTTATCATATACTTGTGGCAAAGCAAAACATACCTAATGACAGCCAAACATCTAGACAGGTCAGAGTCACCAGTGGGCCTGGCATTCTCCCAGGTGACATGTTGTGATGATAGTTTGGAAAAACCATTCAGTATAATTGCAGCTAGACTCTTGGGAACTATGCCTAGCATAAGCCATGACTTAAAGAGTACTTAAGCCTACAGCCAAAATCTTGAACTAGAGAGAAAAATCAAACTCACTAATTTTGTGATATTTGTATTCATCACAAGTCCTGACTCCTCTCCACCAGGTCTAGACATCATTCTGAAAACCTTTTACTTTGGGCCCTTCAGGGCCATGTTCTTGCCTCAGTAAAGTGAAAATGTCTATGGGAGGTACCGTGGACAAGATGATCAGGTAAGGGATGGGAAATGGAGCCTCAGAAAGATCTTGAATTGCGCTAATGTTCCTTGAAGTGCCCCCACCCTCCAACTTAAGTGTTTTTAGCATATTACAAAGACAAGTGAGTTCATTCTTAAAGAGGATTGGAGCCAGGAATGAATGTGAGTGAAGGGTTGAGCTAATGAGAAAGGGATTTCCTTGGAGAGTCTTAAGCCCAACTAAGTCTACTGTAGACATCTGTGTTGTTATTGAAGACTGTGAGAAAATTGTATGAATTTGTTTATCTATATGAATAAGCTCTTATGGATATAAGAACAATTTATTGAGTTTGCTTTATTAAGAAATAAAGGAAAATGTAATAAGGGAGGATGCATGCCACAGAATTCTAGGTAAAAGTAAGAAAAGCTTCTCTAGCAAGCTTTGGAAGGCCTGTATGATAGACATTTCATCTCTGATCTGGCAGATTGGCTATTCTAGGATAGAAAGACTGTTAATACACATCTTTAGTCCCAACATAGCACATGCCTTTAAGCCAGCTCAGAAGGCAATGGTAGTACATGACTTTAATCCCAATGTAGCACACACCTTTAATACCAGCTCAGAGGGAAGTGGTGGTATACTCCTTTAATCCCAACTCTCAGGATATAAAAGGAGGCTGATAGTTCAGGGGAGTTAGTTCAGAGAGAGGCTGAACTAAGAGAATAAAAGCAGAGTTCAGAAAGTAGAAGCAGACCTCAGAGAGGAGTAGCAGAGACAGGAAGCAAAACTCAGAAAGAAGTGGAAGCAGACAAGAAGCAGAGATCTGAGAGAGAAGGGGAGAGTTAGTTAGGTCAGGCACTTCGAATGCAGTCAGCTCATAGAAAGCTTAGTTCAGGAGAAGCAGAGAAGAGCAGAACCAGTCCAGAATAAGCAGAGAGAAAGCAGAGAATCAGAAGCAGACAGTTTGTGATTTACAGTTTGGAGTTCATAGTACAGCTCAGAGTGAAAAAAGGTAGTTCCCAAGACAGCTAGTCAGAGTGAGCTCAGTCAGCAGTAAGTCTAGGAGACTGAAGCAGTCTCTTTCTAGGCTTTCAGATTAGACTGTATAGAAGATGAAGCTTTCTAGTGTAACAGAGTCCCAGCCAGACCTTAGTAGGCCCTGAGACCTCAGCCCAACTGACTTCATGATGGAAGTGGCATTCAGACTGAAAGACTCAGCATGCAGACAGCACCATGTGGATGGATATATATATATCTCCACATTGCCTCACCCTATAGAATAAAGTACTTGATAATGAAGTTCTGGCTTACTGAGATATAAAGTACTAGGAAAAAACATACATTTTGTTTTTGTAGCTGGTCTTTTGTGCTTTGTTTTTCTGGGACTCTCATGTCAGAAGTTCAAATTTTCTGAAAATTTATGGATTTTCAATTGCTATGCTGCTTGAGGAACCACTTTGGAGATGTTGAAGTAAGAAGGGAATAATCTACCTCCATGAGTGAGTAGATCTGAGCTGGATTCAAACTGCAAAAACAAAACTTGTAAAATAAAACTTAAACCAATTTAATGCCAGACCTGGTGAGTCATGCCTTGACCCCAACACTTTGGAGGCTGAAACACGAAGATCTATGCAAGGTCAAGGACAGTTTGGACTACATAGTGGGTTCCAGGACAGTCTGGAATATAGAGGGAGATTCTGTCCCAAATCTCTGAATTTTGTTTTTATTTGTAAACCATGATTAATTAGTTGCATAGCAAATGAAAGAGAACTAATTTGTGGTCCAATTTTTAGTTCTTGATGAATTTGAAAATAAAACATGATGGATGTCTTTTCATCCTATAAAACTGATGATAAAGGGGTAAAAAAGCGTCAAGAGATCTTTATATAGAAAAAGTTGATGAACTCGCCATGCTGCTAAATCATATAGCTATAATCTAAAGGCATCACTTTTTAAAATGCCATTTCAAAAAAGATTTTAAATTGAAAGTAAGCAAATGCTCATTCCCACATTATTTAGAACTACTCAGACACAGAAAGCATGACACTTACGGTTCTGCTGATATGAGGGAAAGTCATTACACCCAAAGGGACCAATTCAGAGCATCACTCGGATGCTTTCTTTAGGCTGTGCTGATGCAATTCTGATAATTGCCTTAATTGACTTTTCCCAATAGGCATTCTATTTGTGTTACCCTCACACATCCTATGAGTGCCAGTGCCTGGCTTTGAGATGATTACTTGAATTTAAACAAAGCTAAGAGACTAAGGATATAACTTATGGATAGAATGCTTGCCTGGCCTGTGCGAGGCCCTGTGTCAAGCTCTCAGCACTACAAGAAAATAACAATACAGGTCAGGTAACACAGGCAAAGAAAATTTCTGAATTATCTTTTCAATTCCATACGAAGTGGTTTGGGTACTAGAATTGCTTTGGTCTGACCATGTGAGAAAACAGACATTGAACAGACTGAAACTATACTGTTGATCTTGGATCTCTCTGGATATCTCTTCAACACTGTTCCTGTTTATCTTTGGAAGCTTCGTGCAGCTAATTGACAGTGGAAGCTTTCTAACATTTCTAATAAACAGCCCTTTGGGGGGCATTCAAAACTGCCATAGAGCTTGAATAGTTCTCTTTGTAATGCTATTTCCTTGCCAGCCTTTGGGACTCCTGATGTGATCATGTACTACAATGTGCGGGTATTTCATGGGACACTGTCTTCTGTTCAGGTTCCTGCTAGGTATCTGATTTATGATTTAGAAGAATAGAAAGCTGCTGGGAACCATCAACTTCTCTGTGACCAGGAATGTTTTCACCAATGCAACTGTTAGGTCCCATGATTCTGTAATTCCCAGATACTTACCTTGAGGTCAAAGCTTAAAATATCTGAGTCCATCCTCCCATTTAAAAAATCCATTTTAAGATCCAATTTGACCAGGGTGAGAAGCAATGTAAACAAACAATCATACCAAAAATCTTGTACCTTCCTTTCCATTGCACCTAGAGTGAGGTCATATGAGTGAAAGTGCACCATGACAATCGAATGTCAGGAATTAAGGATCTGAACAGACATATATTTTTGTTTGCTTTTAAATTTATTTACAATAAAGAAAGCATTATAAATGATTACATCTCAACATTCTGGCCTTCATTTCTCAGGTGAACACACATCTGGGTAAGTGGTGAGAGCAAAAGAGAAAACATCTGTGTACCTATTAGATGATTTTCAATCTTCACATTTGATTCTACTGCAGCAACTTAAACTACCACACAAAAATGTATGACCCGACAAAAGTGATTCACAAAGCTTGCGAATGGTTCCCCTGTGGCAGCAAGATATAATATCATCCACTAGTCTGACTACACCAAAGAATAAGACAAATCCTTACAGTTTTCTGGAATGACTTTAGCTTTCTAATGTTGGCATACGATGACCATGATGAAGAAAATTAAAATGAAGCATCAGTGGGCTTTTCCCAGAACCTGGGAAACTCATAAGACAGATAATTAACAGTGTTGACTTCCAGACTATTTTCAGATGTATCATTTTATGGTCCACACAATATTCTATAAAATCTCTATTTTAGCTTTTATGGACATACAACTTTGGAATTAATTTGCCTGGCTGACACCAACACTGTAAAAGGGAAAGTGCTAGTGTGCAAGCATACAGAATTACTTTCAAAAATTCATGGCTTAATTTAAAAGGATACTCATAGCTTTTGTTTGTTTGTAAGTGTGCAGGTTGATGTACATAAGCCTGTATATATGTTAGGGTATGATTTATAGGTGTAGAATTTTAATATTCCTAAGCTGTTGCTAGACTAATCTTCCTATTGGAATTTTGGCTTGCCGAGAAAAGTCTTTAACAGATAGCTAATAACAAGATGAAATCCATCCACCTCAGGAGATGGTGCTATAAGTACATAAACTTTTGTTTGTTTGTTCAGAGTCCCACAAATGCTTATTGATTTATTTTTTACCCTTTCAATTATAATCTCTTAAGTGTGTGAAGTGTTTATAAATTATTTTACCTTGAATTACTGTTTTCTTATCTAGAAAATGTGGACAACATTGTCCTTGGCTCCAAAGTTCACTGTCTCCCCTGGGGTTCAGAAGCAGCTAGTATTACCTCTCAGTGATGTCTGATTGCTTCCTACCCAGACTGCAAAGTTGAGTAGGAAGTCAAAGACGGGTCCTTTTTCTGGTGGGTGGCTCCCTGTGGTTCTCTTCTGGCTTTTCATTCTACTTTTCTTGCCAAATCAAAGTAATTTGTGTTGACTGTGTGCTTTTTGATAAGGGCAATCATGGAAGACAATGGGCTTTTCCTCATGGCATTGATGCCTTATATGTTAATAGTGTGACCTATGATTTTAAAATAAGACTATTTATGGGGATGTTTAATGTCTTTGTTAGCTTTTAATGAAGTCTAATATAATAATATTTGGTCTTTTAAAACCATATAAAAATATCCATGTATAAGAAAAAAAAATAAAAGTAATATTAACCCCCAAGTGAAATGTAACGTTCTTCTCTTTACCCTTTCATTAAACTATGTCTTACTAATTTTGTTTTGAATGTGTAAAATAGTGAGAGCTATCTAGATTTCTCTAAATCTACTTGATATTAAACTAAAACTATGAATTGCATGATGTGAATAGATATTTTAAGAACACTCACCTAAAAATCTTAAGATTTTATACCTCAAACAGCATGGCTTGGTACCTTGACCTGTCTAGGAAATCTAAGTAAGAAGTTGGGGGAACGAAGAAAGGACAGACATACAGACACACAGATGGAAAAGATGGGGTCAAGAAGGCTATGTGTACTTTGATGAAGACACTAAATACCAAATACAACCCAGAACCTCAGCATATCCAGAACAGGGAGAGGAATTAGCTGTCACTGTAGGAAGTGTCTGGTGGTAAGCAGTCTCCAGCTGCAAATATGCAAGAAGAAGAAGCTACAGTTGCTGGTTTATGTATATACTGGTTAATCATTTGTAACAACTAGAGTTTGAACCAAAAGAAGACTTTGCTTTTCTGATCCTGACCAGGAAAAGGGCTTTGCCAGTTTCCCTTGGGTCTAAGACCTTGGTCCTTAACATGGCTATTCCCATGTCAAGATATATATGCAGTCAGGATGTCATTTACTTCTTACACATTCTCTCAAGGCTTCTTCAGCCCCTCACAAGAGTAGATATAGTAGATATTGAATTTTATTATATTTCTTCTGTTAACATTTTCAATTGAATTTTGATACTTATTTTCTTTTATGTTATTAAGAAGAATTGTATCTTTATTATGTACAAGTGTTATCAAGGTCATTTGATTCTAAAGATAATTCTAAGTAAGGACCTATACATACATTTTATCACCGTTTTAAAAGAAAAAGCAAGATTCTTGATTATTATTAAAAAGAAAATCTCATATTTCCATAGATATATTTCTAGAATGCCTTTTGTTTTGTTAACTAACTGTGACCATTCAGAAGTTAAGAGACAAATCCCATAGTCTTCTTGCTACATGGTCCTTGCAAGTCACACAAAGGATACCTTCAGGGACCTGGTATAATGTTGCCCTCTTTATAGATGTTGAAGTTTACAATACCAGGCAGTAAAGGAGAGTTGGAAAGGCAGCAAACAGATAGTCCATTCCCATACAACTCATTTGATATAGGGCTTCATGCAAACTTGAAAGGGTAAGATATAGTTTACCTTTAGATTGTCTATATGATTTTACTGTATTATTATATAAAAATATGGATATTAAGCTAGTGTCTATGCAAGAAGTTCTTTTTTGAGTCTGCAACATGTGCTTTTTGGTTGGAGTTTTGCCTTAGTTAGTTCTCTCCTTATTTCTGCAAGTTGCTTATTACTGTTTCCTTTCCAACAATGAATGGAAAATTAAAGTTGAAAATCATTAAATGATTGCCCCAAAATATATAATAGTAAGCAGGAGGAAATGAAAATTTAGTATATTTTCACTGACAAACCCATTTCTATTCAAAGCTAGAAGGACTGTTACCAGGGAAGAAAATCTATTTATGCTATTTGACTTTATATTTATTATTTTAAAAATGGTGTCTGCGGGTTGGCTCAGTGCCTGTGTGATGTTCAGCATCTGTTGGATGCCCTGGAGCCTGCAGATGCTGTGGTGCCTGTGGGAGACCCTGGTGCCTGCAGGTTGTCTGGGTGCCTGCAGGATGACCTGGGGCTTGCGGGATATGAGTGTGCCTGCTCATTGTTTGGATGGCTGTGTGTTGTCCAGGTGCCTGTTGGCTTGGGCAGTGAAGCCAAACTTTTGCTTGAACTTTGTCATGTTTGGTTTCTGGTTATATGGGCCAGGTGAATATCCATCCAATATCAGAGCAGCCTGCTGCCTCCAGGAGCCATGGTGAAGCCTGAGATCCATGCTCCTGCTACACTAGCTAGACTTAATTTTCTTCTTTTGTTTGTTTGTTTGTCTGTTTCTCTTTGAGGGCACAGAGGCAGGAGGGAGGAATGGGAAGAGGGTGTCATTGAGATATACTGCTTGAAACTCAAATTATTAATGAAATTATTATAAAAAAGAAGAGAAATTCTGCTGCTAATTATGTTACTAAGTTCATATTTATATTTTTATCTAAGGACATCTGGGAAAATGTTATTTATCTACTAAGTCAATTTCTAGCATATGAATAAACATAATTTCATCAAAAATGGTTCAAATAAACCTCGATAAGCATGTTTCTTTAGTGCTAAAAATAAAATATATAGTCACTTTTCCTGTGTGCTCATAGCGCATAGGTGGTATACAATCTGCAGTGTGGAATCCAGGAAGACATAGAAAGGCATACTTGAATGATTACTAGCCTCCAAATATTTTACATTCATGTAGTAATCTTGCACAGTCTTCAGAGCACATCATGCAATAAGAGTGTGAGAACCAAGAAGACACATGCCTGTTCTTCTCCTATTCTCCTGCCCAGTTATCTGAGCTATGGTTTCATTGTTTATAATATGATGGTATCTGTCTTGCAGGATGTTGATGAAACTTAAATTTATCTCCACAGTACACTGTTTTTCTTTTCCCTATCCCTGCTTTCCATTTTTTATCTCCCACTTTTACATTCCTTTTTTTTTTTCTCCCTCTTCTTCATGATCACAATCATCATTCTTATCATCATTTTCTAGGATAAATACATGCTTTCACCTTTGTAAACATCCCTCTAAGACTTTTCTTCCTAAGGGAAAAAAATATAGTGTAGGAACTGTCTTTTGCTTAATTGTGGAGTATAATGTTTAGAATAATTTGTCCTCAAATCTCCAGACCTTGAGTAGTTAGAGCTCCAACCATCTGTATGTTCTGTGGCAGAAAATTCAGTTATCTTTTGAATATAATTTTACTATACATTATTTTCACCAAGCCTTTTTTCTTCCATTGAAATCCCCCATCTCTGTCTTCTTTTTCCTTCTTCTCCCCCACTCTCTTTCTCTACATTCACAGTGTTGAAACCTGAAAGACTATGTGGAGTTAACACTCTGTCAAATGACTTTTCTTCCTTTACCAAGACAGCAGAGTTCATGTGCTTTAATTTATCTTTGACTTATTTAACCTTGCCAAACTATCAAAATATGCTCTGGAGTATAAATGATATTAAGAAAAATAGTAGTTTCAGGACAGCTAGGAATGCACCGAGAAACTCTGTCTCAAAAGAGGAAGAGGAAAGAGAGAGGGAGGGGAGGGGGGAAGAGACCAAGAGAAAGAAAGGTAGGTAAGAAGGAAAGAAGGAAAAGAAAGAAAATTTGCTAAAAATGGATCTCATTTTCTCCTGGATAAATAAATGAAATATTCAGCAGCATCCTCTACTACAAAGTGGATCCACAGCAAGGAAACCAGGGTATCACCTCAGGAAGAAAGCAGAGCCAGCGCCTGCCTTCAAGAAAGAATACCTTCCACAAATGAGAAGCTCAGCAGAGAATTTCCCGATAATGAAAATGAAAGGGACCAAGGCAACTGATGGATACTAGATTCTAAAGACTGAGAGATGAGGTTGAAAGGCTGGGGTTCAAAGATTCATCAATAATAAAACAAAGCAAAATGAAGATAAGACTTTCATTTAGAAGTTCATTCAGCCCAAAACATATGAAAGGATAGACCAGGATAGTTTCATGGAAAAGACATGCCTCCCTTTGTTTTTGTAGAGTTGCTGCAAGAGAACTTCTACATAAACCAGGAATATATTCCCCAGTCTTCTTTGCATTCAGATGGGGCCAAATGACAAACTGTACAGTGGTGTATGTCAATTCCTTGATAATGTGGTTGTAAATCAGCCTGTCACTGCTCACATTCCTTCCCAGAACGGCCAATGGGTAAAGCTTCCTGTGATCTATTAGACTCGATTGAAGATGGAAATCATCCAATGTTTGGCTTAGAGACAGTTTACTCCACATTTGCTCAGCAGGCTCTGTCATCATTTGGCTTCCATGTCCACTCTAGTTGTCAGTAGCTAGCATGCAGAAAAGAGAGAATCAGAAAATTTTGTGGGAGGTTTCTACATATATTTGGTAGCTGTCAGTACTTCCAAGATGAACTGTAAGGGAGGCTATATTTGTCCGTCATAAAGAGGTATGGGTGTAGTGAACGGCTAGGCTCCGACACAATTTATGGCTGGCTAGATGTATTTCCTTGTTAAATATTTACATTTCTAATAGTTACTCTTTATTTTTGTTTGCCAAAATATCCCGCTAGGTCACTAAGAACATTTGGCTTTCTTTTTTTGGTTTCAAGTCTATTAGGTTTGGTAATACATGTTGAAACTTCAATTTATATCATGCTTCATGTATAATTTGTATATAACTAGTAGCTTAAAAAATAACCCAGGTTCTATGTCATACAGTTTTTGTTCGTTACACGTTACACGTTGGAGCAGTTGCCTTTTGTGTTTCTAGCTGGCTCAGAGTTGACTCAGACAGTTTCAGTCAAGATGTTACATAGAGCTTCAGTTTTTTCTTTCTTTTCTCTGTGTGTATTTTATTATGTATGTGCATGTTTGTGTGTGTGCATGAATGCATGTTGGTATCCGTGTGCCATGATGTGTGTAGGAACCACCTCAAGTATTAGTCACCTTGTTTAAGGTGATACATGTTGAAATCTCTATTTATATATCTTGTTTAAGATGATATACGTTGAAATCTCTATTTATATATACCTTGTTTAAGGTGAAAGGCAGGCCTCTTGCTCATCACTGAATACAGCTGGCTTCTTGGCCCCACACTAGGCTTATAGACTGGTATTACTGTGTCTCATGTTGTTTACATGTGTTCTTGGCTTTGAACCCAAGTTCCCACACTTGCTGGCAAACACTTTACCCATTGAGTCATCTCCTCAGCTCCAGGTTCAGTGCAGTTGGTGAACTTACATGAATGACAACTCAGTGCCTGGGGCCTCCATCTCATTCTTTGCTACAGTGACTTCTCTCACAGTGCTTCTTGATTTAATGGCATAGCTGTTGAGTTCCTCTGAAAACAATGATCTAAGATGGAAAGGAGAAAAATGTAAAGATTTATGTTTTCCATGACCAAGTTTTAGAACTAAGCAACGGATTTGTTTATGATATGTCAGTCATTAAAAGTGTTGCTACATCCATCCCATAATTCAGAAGATGGGAATGAGACACTGCATTTTGAAAAGAAGAATATCATAAAAGATTTGTATGCATGTTTAAAGATTTTTCACTCAGTATTCTGATTTTTCTAAGTCTGCTTATCCTTTTTATGTTATAAATAGATTACTTTTTAATTTAGCTATTTCTTTACTATTTCTATTTTAATTCCTAGTTTAGGAAAGTTAATTGTGTCTTTTATTTAGTACATAGTAACAACAGTATTGCATTTGACCTTATAAAAAAGTCAGTATTAACTATGAACCTTTCAGACAAAATCAGACTGAGTCATCGAAATGGAGGGAGTCAGAAGTCAGTGGACGGGGCTAGAATGATATGAATTAACTGCCCCGAGTGAAGAGCTGATCACTCCACTTCAAAAGATAACATACATATCATGATTTGGGGGCTTCAGTTCTAATTGATTTCCTTTTTAGTCACGAATTTGACCAATTCTCAATCAAAACACCCCTATTATAGTTATCTGTTGCATGGGAAACAATTCACACTGCTAATTAAAATAATGTATTAAGTTCAGAGGATTAACACTTACTAATAAAAATCAGTACTAATGAAAAATACAGTGTACCAGGCCAGGGGTTAGCATCTACTCATTTAATCCTAGTACAGAGAAAGAGTATACTCTTTACCAAGATCTGATGTAAAATCCTCGTTCTTTCTGTTTGCGATGGGCTTACATTTACATCTATAGTTCTTTTACTTGAACTGCCTGCCCTTCCCTGTGTCAAGCACTCCACACTGATAACTCACAGCATTCAACTCTCCTTACTTTAGATGATGAAGCTCTCAGTTTGTGTCACTGTAATATGCCATACATTGAACACTAACTGTTTCATGCTCTATTTTTCTCTTATTATTTATGGGTTTTTTTTTTGTTGTTTGTTTTTTGAGTTTTGTTTCTTGGTTTTTGGTGTTTCAAGACAGTTTCTCTAATTATATCTCTGACTGTCCTAAAATTCCCTTTGTAGACAAGGCTGGCTTCAAACCCACTGAGTTCCACCTGCCTCTGCCTCCCAAGTGCTGGAATTAAAGGCATGTGTCACCACTGTCTGGCTATTATTTAGTTTTTAATATAATATATTTAATTTTGTTTTCCTCTCCCCCCAACTCATCCCAAATTCTCCCCACTTTAGTCCTTTCTGTTCCGAGTAGATTTAAACTCTGAGAGGGTAAGAGTCCTCAATGAGCCCCTTATCCTGATTTCCAGTATGAGAAATTGCCCAAAGAAGAAAAATCCTGGGCCATGTTTGAAAATGTGACCCAAAGGAAAACAAAAAAGAACTAAGATTTAACTTTTTTAAAAGAAAAGCCAAAAACACTGACTACTGAGAAATAGGGAGACTGTTAAACTAAAAAAGAAAATAAAATGAGTGGCTGTGCAGTCGTCAAGCAATTTTAAAGATTTTTAAGAATATGCTCATTAAGTAACATTATATGAACAAATCAGTGATGTAGAGCTTCCCCAGGCAGCATCCTTCCGATTACAAGCTATATATGGGTGATGTACGCATGAGCCTGTGACAGATACACCGTGAAATGGAAGCAGTGTTGGTTCTAGAGTGAGACTTTTGTTTTTTTTCTCTTTTGTCCTACATTTAAATTTCTTTTTCCTAAATGTACTTTAAATTATCAATAAGCATTCATGGAACTCCCAATAAATGCTAACACGAATTCAAGAGATTTACAAATATGAACACTTTTTTTTTTAACTTAATTCTCTTAAGAAGTCTGTGAGGTAAGTAATGTTGTTGCCTTGGTTTTACTGATGATGAAACTGAATGACAGTAAGATTAAAACAAGTTCCCAAGTCCTACAGCTAGTAAGCCCTGGAGGCAGTGTTTGAATCTATGCACTAAATAAACCTCAGTGTGCTTAGGAAAGGTGTTTGGAATCGGGAAGAAAATATTGTAGTGAAAAAAGATGAATTATGAATTAATTTTTACTTCCGTGGGTTATTAAAAGGATTTTTTTTTAAACGAAGAACTCAATTATCCATTAACATAACTATTCTGGCATCCAGAAATGCTATCCTGGTAGGAGTTATGAGAACAAACAAGTGGGGAGGGGGACTTGTTTGTGAGATTGCTTCTTTGTTGCAAAGTTCTGGCTTAATCCTGAGGGAGGTTGGCAGCTCTCAAGGTCTCCTCCAGTCCTGAGTCAGAGATTCGTGAAATCATAAAGCAGGGTTGGATGACCAAATTTGACCCCTAATTGCATTTATATTCTCATCCCTCTAATTAGCCATACAGAAGAGAGTTCTTTCTGTAAACTTGACACTTAGTTTTGCCTGCTACTTAGAATAATAAAAACACACAGTCTACAAAGACAGTCCACTCTTCTGTTACGTTTCTTCTGAGACTTAAATAATCCAACTGAGTAAAATATAGCAAGAAGGACATGTCAGCACATTGTCAGGTAAGTATAGGAATTACACCGTATAAATAGCTGCCATGAATAATTTAGCTGGAACTTGATGGCATTATCTGCTCTGAATGGTATTTCAGTTTTCTCTCCTTCTTCTTTTACAACTTCAGATTTTGTGGCATAATCTACATTAGGGGATAAAGAAATAGCTGCTTAACAATAAAAATGTTCTAATCTGACAAGAGGCTTATAATTACCCAGAGAAATTAATGTTGTTGGCCTTCATCCAGCGGCAGCAGTAAAACAGGTTAGTAGAAAAATTACAGTTCTTTTCTCACAGTGCTATTGGGTTTTCCCCATTTTATAATTGTGGGCCACTGAAGACTTTCTTTGCAGACGGACAATCCTCTCCACCCTCTCTGTATTCTGGAAAATTAACAAAGTTTCTCTATGAGCCATTTGGTAGATAGAAATATTTTTGGCAAAGTCTATGTGAAAATATAAGTTAGATCAGGGGAAAGCTGTATTTGAAAAGTTGACCTTACAAACTGTAAAAGAACTACAGTGTGACGTGGCAAGGCTCTATGAATGATATTTGTAGGAAACTAATGTCAAGCTAAGAAAAGATGTTGAAAAGAAGTTGAGAATTAACACGGAAAGTACTGTGTGGATAACTTAGTCACTTGCTCTTGTGTGAAAGCTGAAAGGAAACTTGTGAAACTTAGAGTTTGTACAGATTTTAATTTAACTGATAAAATTGTGGATATATATCATGATGTTCAGAAACACACACACACATGCACACATATAGAAAGAGAGGTGGTAAAGTCAAGCTAATTCACAGAAGTGCTTCACATAGAGATCACCTTTATGATAAGAACATTCAAAATCTACTCAGAAATTTCAAAAAATATATCTATAGATATAATCACTGTTTTTACAATGATTTGCTTGAATTTATTCATCTTATTGAAATATAATTTTGTTCTTTAATCTGTGTATCCACTACTCCATTCTCCATAACCTCTCAGAACCATCCTTTTACTCTCGAACAACTATTTAGCAAGAAAATTTCAACCAGTTTCAGATTCCAGATATTAAGTACTTGGCTTATTTCACTTAACATATAGTCCTTCAGGTCCTTTTCCTTTCTGCCCCTAAATAACATTCTGCTGTATGTGTGCCACCTTTACATTACTCAATCATCAGTAGGTGGACATACATGTGTTGTGCTAAACTGATACAAACAATGCTGACATGAACATGAACTGGAAATAGGTGCATCCCCCATTGACTTCATTTCCTCTGTCCCTGTGTTGGCATTGGTGATCATATGATTGCTCTACTTTTAAATTTTCTTGAGAAACATTAATACTGCTTTCTACAAAGGGTATGTCAACATACCTTCTAATAGACAAAGGTCGATTAGAGAAGGCAAGACTGCTTTTGTCTCCACATTCTTGTCAACAGTAGTCATTCTTCATCATTCTTATAATAGTCATTCAAACAATTATCAGAATTCCTCAAAACTCTTCAGGTCAAGTCTCCTTAGATACAATATAACCACTATGCACTTATTCTACAAAGATGAAGGAAATATTTGTTTGCTTTGGAACTACAGACAGTGATATTAGAAGCATGGGCTAAGAACACAATCTTCATAATGCTCCTCCGGAGCACATGATTCTTCTGTTCAGATGAAAACAAAAATAAACAAAGTCAAAACTAAAACCTCATTTGTGGCCAAGGAAAGTGAGTGAGAAGTAAAACGATGCTGTGTAAAAAAATAAGGAGGGCAGTGGGGGGATGGAAACAGGTAGCTTAGCTGGGTTTAAAAAAAAAACAGATAAAGTTAGAACAGAACTCACAGAAAAGACAGAAGAACGTGTCTAAAGAATAGAGATAAAAGTAGCTGTTGAGTAATCCTCAACTGGAAGAACTTGAAGACCGATGATGTTGCATATTTCTTATTACACTGTTCCTCTTCCAAACTATCCTGCATATCCCCTGTAATGCAATAAGTTAATGAGTGAACATAGGGAATGGCAGACCCCTCAGCATTGCCTCTTTACCAGGAGCCTCTTAGTAGAAATTTAATGATTTATCAATGACATTTATCTTGCTGATCATGGAGAAACTATTGAGACTTTCGTTTTTAAAAGAAACAGCCTGGTTAAGTTTAAGTTTTATGAAGAGGTCAGATAGCAAAAGAGGATAAGAGAAGTGGGAAAGCAATAAGAAGAGTCCAAGAAAATGAGAGTGAGGCAGACATTCAAACACTGAATAAATAATGTTGATGATTAATTTGAATGTGGTGGAGTGTATTAAGAGCAATTGCTTAGTACATATGTCACTAACCAAAATCTACAAAGCTTACTAGAGGGCATTACTTTTGGTGGGAGGGATTGTTAAGACTTCTGAGTGAAGATATTTAACCAACAGTGAAAATGAGTAGAATCCTGGAATGAGAATAGTCTTATGCACAATATAAAGGCTGTGTGGTGATATAGTAATAATTTGTAAAGAAGGAAGTTTATTTAGTTCTTCATACTGTAATTAGGGAAATTTCTGATCCCTGCTCTTAGGTCAGTAAACCAGTCCGTGACATGAAAACACCTCTCTAAAGGCATAAAGTATAGAGACACATTAAATAAATCAATCAATCCATCAATCAATCAATCAATCTTGCAGCATTTGAATACCTTCCAGGAGGTTCTACCACTCAACACTTTCTTCACCAAGGAATTATGAATTTCTTGTGATCATTGGTGGCAATATACCATGCCATCTGTATTCTGTAGCTTATCATTTACATCCTTCTCTGACTTTTAAGTATTTAGATATTCCAAGCAATCTTCTGGAAAGATTGCTGAATCTCCACGCTTTTGTTGTTAAGTTTCTGATGAGTGCCTAGAATGTGGATACTTTGTGTGTGGATGAAAGAAATCCCCAAATGCTTCGAAAGCTCAGCTGCTGAGGCCTATGAGTGAGTATCCCTGATGCTAAATAGTCTGCCTGACAGAGATCCTGATTCTTTAGCTAGGGAAATATTAGTCCATCATCTATACTGTTCCCCATCTTTGCTAACTTTTCATCTTTAATGGTCTACATGGCCTACCTTAGCTGGCAGTTATTGGCTGGAAAAGGAATACAGCCACTTCACCTGAAAAACCTTGCAGGCCGTTTTTCATAGTAGCCATCCCCAGGGAAGGTGTTAATGCTCCAGGAAGAGATAGAAATTTATGGAGGAAATTTATGGCAAACGAACGAGGTAGTTCATTCTTTATGGGACCTAGATATGGCAAGCTTACTTACTTTAAGAAAATGACACGGACAATCGCACTTTAGAAATAAAAATGCAGAAACATTTTTAATAAGGAAATTTAACAGTGTACGTATTAAGGGGAGAAAGGGATAGGGGAAAAAGACAGGGCACACTGCTAGAACGGAGCCTGTGAGGGAAAAAACTTTAAGGGCCAGTCTCAGCAGGGGTCATCCTGGTATGCAGGTGTGATCTAGGATGGAGCCATTCCTTCTGGCCTGCAAACCTGGAGGTGATTACAAAAAGGATTTGAAAAGAACATTTGAGACAATGAGCCGCCAATGGTTGGAGGCTCCTGCTAGCTGAATTCAGCTCTTCTGATGCAGATTCATTTTTGGTGTGCTAATATTAAAGGTCATCTATCTCAGCACTAGGACCCTAGGAGAAGAAGCAAGAAACATTATGCAAATGTCAGAGGTTCTTTAGGGCTAACATGGAAAGGCTGAGTATATGTCTATGAGTAGGGGGCGACTAGAAACTTTAAAAAGTCTAACTTGGAAAATCCTTGACTGTGTTCAGTCACTTAGTATTTCCAAACCATTCAACATAAGGGATATAATTTTGAATTGAAAGTCTTTTTACCCCAGCCAAAAGAAAAATGAACTCTTTATTGTTTACATAAAGTATATTGTAATTAATCTGTTAAATACAAATGAGATAACCCAATAAATGATGACATAATATTAAAGTTATCCTTCTCTGCCTCTTTCACTAAGCATGTTCAAATAATAGCTTCTCTGAAACTCTGCTGTGTGAGGTCATCTATTGCTGTCTATTTAAATATTACAGAATGCCAGTAAAGGCAAGTATTTTCAATGTTAATTACATTATGCTAATGTTATTGAAAATAATCTGTCTGTGTACTTCCTGCTTTACCTAATGCTCTGATGTGGAACACAAAAGCTGGTCTTTGTAAGCTTCAGTATTTAATGAGAAGGCCTTCCTGCAAAGAGGTGTTGAGCAGAATTCTTCCGAGGCAGTTTTAGATTGCTTAGATTTAGACTGCTTGCTAATTATTATGTATAAAATGTCAGAATTTAGGATAGAAACATGAAACTGAAAATATACTTAAAGTCTCTCCCTCTAGGAATTGTTAAGTGTGCAATAAATCTTGGGCTTTTATTACTGATAAAAGTACCTAAATATTATGACTTACAATAGCAAGTGAAATTAATAAAATACTTTCAATTTTGACATAAATGACTCTCAATGAAAAATGGCTTACAAAAAAACTCATTTTTTTTTACTCAAATTTCCCCATGAATGATACTTCCTAGTAGGCCAAGTTGACTATGGAACTACAATCATATTTGACATATTCCATAGGTAGCTGCCCCTGGTACCCAGAGGCTGTCAGTCTAATGCATGCCATCTTGTAGACATTCTACATTTGTGTTTGTAAGATTCTCCCAGTTGAAATTTAATCCAAGTTTTTAAGTACATTTGCGCATTTACCATATCAAATTAAAAGCAAAACTTCAGTATGAGATGAAATTTTCTATCTGGCCTGTTTGTATGTTTCTCAAACCTTTTCTCTATACAACTGGCTAAGAAAGAATACTATAAATTTAGATGTGTTATTAGCTTCCAAAAATAGATCCATTTGTTCCCTTTTGAATCTCTTTTTACCTCAGTTTGCTCTTTCTATTTCATGTCCTTGTCTTCAACAACAACAATAATAATTCTAACTCTCAAGACCTTAACGCATGTTGAACTGCCTATTGCTTGGCAAATTCATAAGTGCCTCATGAAGCTCTCGATAGTGCAAGCCTTGAGAAACTTAACTAAGAATTGCAGGATTCCTGACATCTGAAGAAGACAGTATTCTTAAGTAAAAGAGACTTCTGGCCTGAAGCTTTATTCTCAAGATTAGCTAAATCCTTTTCACCAGATCACGACTGTCAAGGCTATTGCCCTTGAACAACAAACCAAGACATGTAAACTTCAACTCTTGCACTTAATTATTAACACAGGCAAATAAAGTCCAGAGAATATACTGAAATTGTGTGTCTCAAAATGATAATCATATTGATTTGGTGTGACAAAAAGCAAGTTGGAAGAGGCTAAAATCCCAGACACATGGGCCCTAAAAATATGATAGAACAGATAAACAAAGACTGATAATCTTAGCCTTATTGCGTTCTTATAGATTTTTGCAGCTGGAGAACACAAGAGAGTGAGTTCATCTCTGGCAAACTAGAACTAATCTCAATCTTAAAAGTCACTTGCACAGTGAATAATAATTTAAAAGCTAGGCATAGCCAGTTTTTAGTAGCTATAGCATTGGAAGCAGAGTTAAAACACAGTGTGATGAGCTGGCAGATGTGGATCTTTCTTCCTTGAACAGTAGTTCAAGTTTATATTCCTTTTGTTATCATTCAGACTTGACCTTCTCCAGCTGTATCTAATGAAAGGAGCACAACATAAAGGAAAGTCCTTTATGGCACCCAGTATATAGTCATGAATTTGGAAAGCATGAAAAATTATCCTCAGCTGAAAGTGACCCCTATTTTGGAATAGGTAAGGATGAATATGGGATCCAGGCATTCCAGTTTTTACTCAGTCTGCATTCTGCTATGTATCAGACATAACCGTCTAGCACTTTATTCTATCCCTTTAACCCCTCCCCTTCTGATCAGGAAAAGAGTGGCATTTTTATTAATCCTCAAACATTTGAAGTTTTTGTGTGGGCTTTTGTTTCTCTAGATTTGTATCAGTTATAGAAAATGTCAAGCCTTTTGAAATTTCTGGTGGTGGCGGAGGAGTACAATGGCTCACAAATGTCACCTGCACTGTTAAATTATCCTTTGTTCTCCCTTTGCTTGCAATCAGCATTCTATATCATTGTCACTCAGACTTAACCTTCATTTTGACATTGTCTCTCCTTAGTTGTGTTGTAGAGATGAGAGAGCAAATGAATACTCTCTGAAATACTATCTGCCTTCTCTGTGTAAGAAATGGCACTTTATGGAGTTGTGCTGATTCTTAGACATTCCATCTGTCAGAGATAATGCAAAAAGAAAAAAGTAGGCAAAAATCCATGTCTTACCAACTGTTTTCCCCCCAAATTTTGCTGAAACTCTTTTACATTCTTTCCCTGATGATGTTAAACTGTGTGCAAAAAGAATAAGTTAATAACTAAGCTTTCCATAATTTTCAAAGGAGAATGATTAGTTCTAAGAAAGTAGTCAGTAGACTTATACCTACCTAAAGAATGACTCTGGAGATCATTACATTTTCTCAAGTCAGAAAGAATGATCAGGTGTATATACCATTCATTGAAATAGAGGTGGTGACAAAAGAATTAGATCTTGTACCAGAGAAGTACCTAGCACATAAACTTTGAATGCTGTGTCCACATATATTTACATATATATATATATAAAATACTATATATTATATACTAATATATATACTACATATATTATATACTAATTATATATACTAATATATAATTATATACTATATATTATATACTAATATAATATATATAATATTATATATTATACACTATTTTATATATATATATATATATATATATATATATATATATATATATTACTAAAATATATATAAATACTAAAGGTAAATCTTTTACCCAAATTGTAGCTAAACATTTTCTGGTCAACCCAATGGACACCACATTCAAATGTCATGGTCATTTGTTCCTTTTATAATATACTATTATAATAGTCCCCAAAAGAGTAAATTTTAGTGTAGACTATTTTATATTTAAAATATTCTAATGCTAAGAAAATCATCTCAATGCTTTAATCTCTATGGGTATGACTATACTTCAGGGAAGAAAATTTAGTAATTTGGAGGTACAGTTTATATTATTCAGAATTCTCTTAACTTTTATTTAAAGTTTGTGATCCATTGCAAGTGAGTCATGATCTACTTTATCTATAATTATTCAAATATAAAAGGTAGGAGTGTTATAATAGAGAGAGGGGTTGGTTTCCTAGAATTACCTATGGGAGAAAAGGGTTTTTACTGGCATTCAGCTATGTACATGTGACAGTTCATGACAGAGAAATGTGGATAAAGTGAAGCTCAGTGCTGCAGTTTGGATGATAAATATCTCCCAAGGGTCCTGAGAGCATAGCTATTGGGAGATGCTGAAACCTTTAGCAGGTACATGCAGTAGGACATCCTCAGGCCACTAGAGGCATGCCCCTGAAAGGAAATTTTCCCATCCCTGTCTTCATTTCCCTGTTTTTATTTCTTCATTTTATTATTTGTTCATTCTTCATTTATTTATCCATGTGAATGTGTGTATAAGATTCTCAGCTCAAATTTAAGCTTTTACACATTTTATTCCAATGATCTGCCCCAAACTATACCTCAACCTCTTCTATTCTCTTGATCCTGAGGTATTCTGCACCATTGCTACCCACCATATCTACCAGAAGCTCAAAGTAATGAGTCTACATAGTCTTAGACTGGAGCATCCAGAGCTATGAACTAAGTCATCTTTCTTTTCTAAGTTTATTGTGCCAGGCATTTGGCTGTAATAATACAAACATAATCGATATAATATGAAAATATAGTGTATACTGTGGAGTTTAAGAAGAACCCAGTTCAGAAGAAATTTATTCATATGGTCTTTGCATTCACTTAATAATTTTTATGATTGATGTATAGTCTAGTTGTTTTCAGCCCAACAGAATATAAGAGTAAGCAAGACAAAATAGGAGGCTTAGAATCTTTCAGGAATTTTCATGTCGTAGAGAATCAGGTAGAAACAAAATAATCACGTAAAAATCCCTTCCAATGGAAGGGATGGAAAATGCAACAATGGAAACTGATGGAGAGATGTAAGACAGTATCAGAGGGAAGGAAATGTGTGGAGGGAAAGGGTGCTGAAGACAGTGTGCAGTGAGGTTTTCCTTCAGGTAGCATAGTTAGTTCCTGAAGGTCTCAAGGATGATGATGCTTATTTTGTCAATTTCACCTCTGGTGTTAATACTGGGATAAGTAAAACACTACTGGAGAATGACTTCCAAGATTTATTAGCTTTAGTTCTGAGAAGTTTAGAAATTTAGGAGGAATTACACATTATGAAGACTTTTCAGGGGGTCTTCCTTCCAAATATCTTACAGAAAAAGCACCAAGCCCTTGACTAGATCTGTTCCTGTGATTATCTGGTGGCAAAAATAGTAGTTGACTAATTTTTCTGCAAGGTTGTGCATTTGTGGTAAATCCTTGAAATATACTTCATAAATGAATTGCCTGAATTTTTTTAGCATTTTGATTGGTGTTATCAATGTCCTTATATAGGGACTATATGGAAAAGAAAACTCAGTTCTCACCAAAAAACTTTAGACCTGTATTTTGACAGTTTAGACCTGTGTTTTGACAGTTAAAACACCTGGAAGGGGGGCATATTTTAAAGTGTGGTATCTGTGAACAAAGTTCTTGGACATGAGGCTATTAGTCACCAAGTTCAAATGATTTTCCAGGACAAGAATTAGAAGTTTAGCTTTGATATTCTTAAATTTACCTCTTCTTGTACAATGACACTGTCTTAGGGTTTACCCTACACACAGAAGTATAACTATGACTCTTGTTAGAAAGGACCAGATAAATGTTTTTCATAATTTGTTATTAATAAGATAAACATATATTAGAATCCTGCTATGATCCAGCCTCTGAGTAGATCTTCTGTACCCATTCAGTCTTTATAACAATTATACAAAGTAAGTTCTACTTGAGTGACAGGAACATCTTGGGTACAAAAAGACAAGAAATCAAAATGTAAGATCAAGTAAGAGGCTAATCCTGGACAAGATCCCAGGACTTTAATTTATAAAACCAAATTTCTAACCATTGTATCATTCTGCTTTTCATCCCCAGATAGGAGTATTTTATTAGCTATGCTGTATATGCTTATTGAATTGATGGAGGACTGGACTGACAGCATCCTAAAAACCTAAATAATATAAATGAATTCATCTGGGTTATCTTAGAAAAGAAGAAAATAAAACAACATTTCAGCAAAATAAAATATCAAGATGTAATCTAAAAAGACCCCATAGATGTAAAGAATGGTTTTAAAGCTCCCAGAAAGGGTGTTGGGCAGATGGATTTCTTCTTATGGAACTTCAAAATTCATGGAGGGGTAGATAATGAGATGGGGGAGAGAGGGAGGGAGGAAGGGATGCACGGAGGAAGGAAGAGAGAGAGAGAAAAGAGAGAGAGAGAGAGAATGCACTAGAACTAGAACTAGAATCTGTGAATCCGGGGCCATTGTATTAGAGCTGCAAAGGAGAGAATACTGTAATCAAGAAGCCCCTTTAACAGAAAGTCAGCCTTCAATAACCAGTCTTAGAGAAAACAGTCTCCTTGCCCTTCCCCCAACAGCCTTGCTTCACAGTCTCAGTAAAAGCTTTTGGAGCTGTAGTGCTCACAGGATAGTCCATTATAGATCATGGTGTAAGATTACATCACTGTACCCTCTGCAGGTAATGACATCCTTGGCTAGGACTCATACCAGACACCAGTCTTTGCATACGACATTGCTGCAGTCAGACTACAAAGTGACAAGAAAGATTATTGAGAAAGGGCAAAGGGATAATTACATCTTTTTTTAAGGAGATCTTTGGGCACTCAGCCAAATAAAGGTTAAGATAAGTTAATGTTGCAGGCAGAGCAAGAACAAGCCACAAGCATTTGCTGCCTCTCACACTCTGCCAACAGATGCATTCTGTCAAAACCACACTCAAAATGGCCTTGCTAATAATTGTCTGACTCTGCTATCGGCAGCTCATCTCCTAAGATAGCATCACTGAACAGTGCAGGCCCTGTGACCTAGCATTGCTTCCCTGGTACACTTGGCTTTTCAATCCAGATCTCCAGCCCCAAGGGACCGAGTGATCCTTGCTCTACTTCATTTAAGCTGCTTACAAGGTTCCACTTGGATCAATCAAAGGGTTGTCAGACGCATTATGGGGTCTGCAGGTCAATATGCACTGAATGTTATAGTGGAAGCTTTCTAAGCGTTTTTTTTTCTCATGCATATTAGATGATTGATCCATGTAAAACAATATTTTTGTAGGCCAAAATATATTCTGATTATACATGATATGTTTATAACATTCAATTTTGATTGTACAAAATATATGCAATGAAAATTAAATCCGATTTCACCCCAATCTCCTACTTCTGCCAAAGGTTTATGTGTGGAGGGTTTGATTCCAGGCTTTGGTGCTATGTGGAAATTGAAGAACTTTTAGGAGTTATGGTCTAACGGAAGGAAGTCATTGGACTGTAACTTTGAAAGGTAATGAAACTTCAGCCTTTTTTATTGTCATATATTCATTATACATAGTAGTGTATTATGAGGAATAAACCAAGGTCTCTCCACTGAAAATACCTTCAGTCTAGTGAAGAGCTAGATAAGCAAGTCAGTAACTAAACTATGATGAAGGCATACCAAGGACCCGGCTTTAAAGGTAAGATTGGAAATTGGTCCCAAGGCCATACCACACTGTTCTGTCTTTGATAAGCAGACTATAAGCTGTGCAACCACACATGTTATGTATAGATTAAAGATCTCCTGAGAAGGGAAAAATAGAATATACAGCTATGGCTAGATGGGGTCAATTAAATTATGGATAGAAGAGGCAGATTAAACAGAGATGGGAAGGGAAGGAAGGGAAGGGAGGGAATGCAAGAAGGTACAGCTTACACTAAGGACCATTTGAGGGGTTATATGAAAACCTACTATAGTAGGAGCTTCTTAAATAGAATTCTGCACTAAAACCATCTGGCCCTAATTTTTCTTTTTTTTAGGGAGACTTAATGACTGCTTCTATTTCCTTGTGGTTTATAGGTCTGTTTAAATTGTTTATGTGATCTTGATTTAATTTTGGTAGGTGGCATCTGTTGAGAAAATTGTCTATTTCTTTTAGATTTTCCAATTTTGTGGAGTAGAGATTTTTAAAGTATGACCTAATGTAGTTATATCTTCCTTTTCCTTTTGATTTTTTTTATTTGGATATTCTCTCTTGGTCTTTTAATTAGTTTGAATGGGGGGTTCTCTATCTTTTTGATTTTTTTTCACAAAGAATCCAATCTTGGTTTTATTGATTTTTTTTTTTTTGTATTGTTCGCTTTGTTCCTTTTTTTTTAAAATTTCAATCATCTGCTTGATTATTTCTTGCCATCTACTTCTCCTGGGTGTGCTTACTTCTTTTTGTTCTAGAGCTTTCAGATGTGCTGTTAATTTGCTAGTATGTGATCTGTCCCCTCTTTTTGGTAGGCACTTTGTGTTATGAATTTTTCTCTTAGTACTGTTTTCATTACATCCCACAAGTTTGGGTATGTTGTGGATTTGTATTCACTGAATTCTGGGAAGTCTTTAAATATCTTTCTTTATTTCTGTATTGACCCATTCAGTGGAGAGTTGTTCAGTTTCCATGAATCTGTAAGCCTTCTGTTGTTTCTGTTGAAATCCAAACTTAATCTGTGGTAGTCTGATAGGACACAGGGAGTTATTTCAACTTCCTTGTATCTATTGAGACTTGCTTTGTGGTCAAATATAGAGTCAATTTTAGAGAAGGTTCCATGAAGTGGTGAGAAAAAGGGTATATTCTTTTGTGTGTGGGTGAAATGTTCTGCATAAATCTGCTAGATCCATTTGGTTTATTACATCGGTTAGCTCCAGTGTCTCTATATTTAGTTTTTGTCTGGATGACCTGTCAGTTGGCGAGAGTGGAGTATTGAAATCTCCCACTATCAGTGTGTGAGTCAATGTGTGTTTTAAGCTTAGTAATGTTTCTTTTACAAATGAGGGAGCCTAAATGTTGGGGTTGGGGATATAAATGTTTAGAATTGAAATATCATATTAGTGGATTTTTCCTTTGATGAGTATAAAGTGTTCTTACCCATCTTTTTTGATTAATTTTGGCTTGAAGTCTATTTTGTTAGATATTAAAATGGCTACACTGACTTGCTTCTCAGGCCCATTTGCTTGGAAAGTCTTTTCCCAACCCTTTACTCTGAGGTAATGTTTATCTTTGAGGTTAAGGTGTATTTCTTGCACACAACAGAAGGATGGGTCCTGTTTTCTCATCTATTCCATTAGTCTGTGTCTTTTTATTGGGGAATTGAGTGCACTGATGTTGAGAGATATCAGTGACCAATGATAGATCCTGCTATTTTGTAGTTTTTCTTGGTTGTGTTCATGTGTGTATCGGTGTGTGTGTGTGTGTGTGTGCACGCACATGTGTGCATGCACACACGCGTCTGTGTAAGTGTTTGTATCTCTCTTCCTTTGATTCTGACGGGGTGAGGTTATTTATTTCCTGTGTTTTCAAGGGTGTTGTTAACCTCCTCAGGTTGTAAATCTCCTTCTAGTACCTTCTGCATTGCTGGATTTATAGATAAATACTGTTTGAACTTGGATTTGTCATTGAACATTTTGTTTTTCCATGTATGGTAATTGAAAGTTTTGTTGGATATAGTAGTCTAGCCTGGAATCTCTAATCTTTTAGAGTCTATAGCACATCTGTCCAAGCCCTTCTGGCTTTTAGAGTGTCCAGTGAGATGCTGGGTATAATTCTAATTATATGCCTTTATATGTTACTTGATCTTTTTCTCTTGTAGCTTTTAGTGTTCTTTCTTTGTTCGGTATGTTTAGTGTTTTGATTAAAAGGTAGCAAGGGGACTTTCTTTTCTGGTCCAGTCTATTTGGTATTCTTTATGCTTCTTGTACCTTAATAATACTATCCCATTCTTTAGGTTTGGAAAATTGTATTCTATGATTCCGTTGAAAATATTATCTGGACCTTTGAGATGGGATTCTTCTCCTTCTCTTCTTTTACTCTTAGGTTTGGTCTTTCCATAGAATCCCAGATTTCCTGGATGTTTTGTGTTAGGGAGTTTTTAGATTTAACATTTTCCCTCACTGATGTCTCCAAGTGTGAGTCTTTGTTCCTTATTTTTTTTCTCTGGTTTTTCTCTTTGGTTTTCTGTTCTTTGTGGCCTCTTGTCAAGTTCAGGGTCTCTGCCTGAGTTGAGGGCTGGAGCTTTGGTGGCCTACTTGGCCTCTGGTTCAGAAAGAATTCTCTGCTTGGGTTAGGGGTTGGAACTTGGCTACTGTTCTTTTAGCTGGTTGTCCTGATCTGTGCTGTTCTTCTGGTGGTTGGACTGGTCTGAGCTAGTTCTTCAAATGGGAATGTGCCCTACAGGTGCTGGGGGCTGGTTCTTCAGCTGGCTTGAGTTGTGATAACACTGGGGGTTGTCTTCAGGTCCTGTGGGCTGGGGAGGCAGGACTAGAGGAAAGTTGGGAGAGGCTACAAGGAGTGGATTTTGGGAACAGAACCAAGTGTTCTGCAGGCAGCTAGCCTACCTGGTTTGTTCACTGATTGGGGCTATAATTGTGCCAGGATCATTCTGTTGGTTTTTATTTTATCAAATTTTTTTTGATGCCCATTTATTTTCTAATGAGATAAAAAAAGGTGTGAATTTGTGTGGGAGGGGAGGTGCGGAGGATCTGGTAGGAGCTGGGGGAGGAGAAACTGTAATAAAAATATTCTGAATGGAAAAAAGTAATTTTCAATTTAAGAATAAAAACGGAAAAAAATTAAGACTGGGACCCGGAAATTTTTAATGAAGTTAAAGAAGTACTTATTTCCATAAGCTGAGGGGAAAGATGGAGGATTCAGAAGGTACTCTGAGGACATGGAGAAAATAGGGATCACTGCATGGAACTGGGAATGAAACACTGCATCAGTCAAATCCTTTTTGAGAACTGGGAAAGCATTCTTGTCAGGTATTTTGTTGTTGTTTGGTGGTTGCTGGTTTGTAGTTTGGAATGTTTGCTCTTCCTGCAGGAAGCATATGCTTTTTTTTTTTTTTTTTTAAGAACCTCCATAGGTGCTCCATCATGATTAGACTAATGGCATTCTCTCCAGTAGTACGTAAGGGTGTCCCTTTCCCCACATCAACGGTATCATTTGTTGTTCCTGTTGTCTTAATGATAGACATTCTGACAGGGATGAGATAGATTCTCAATTTAGTTTTAATTTTCATTTCCTCCATGGCTATGGACTTTGAACATTTTCATGTATTTATTGGCAGGCCTCCTCTTGTCTACCTCTCATTTTGCTTCCTGGTTGCTGTGAGGTAAGCAGACCTCTACCACATTTACTTTCCTTACACGCACTGTTGACATGCACATAAAGAAATGGGCCCAAAAAACATGGACTAAAACCTCTGAATCCATGAGCCAGAGTAAACTTTTTCCCACAATAACTTGCTTATCTTGGGTTGCTGTTTAGTGACAGAAAAGTGTTGAGCACAATTTCTAAGTAATGTTTTTGCAGATGCTCACACAAATGTGCTCTTTAGCATGTATGCTTCTTATACTTGTGAAATCACAAGGGCACAGCTCCATCCTGTGCCCTGATTTATCCACTCAGTTTATAGTGGAGACCATGGAAAGCCAGCTCATTTATTCAATGTTTCTAGGATCATTCTATGAGCCTTGTAATTTAGTCCTTTCTAAGATGTTCCCAATTTTCTTATTATAGACATTTACAGAGTAAATCTTAGAAATATAATTGTTGAATATGTCTGTATTTTAAATTTTGACTGATACCTTCAAACCACACCCCTAAAATATTGCAATTAAGCTTTTTACAGAAACACGAGAGGACCACCAGGGCACCCCCTCGTGATGGGCAGGGCCCTGATCTTGGGTCTTAGAGAGTCCCAGGTAATTCTCAGAAAGCCCCAATCCAGCTGCTGGCCAATTAGAACTTTCCAAATGTCTCCCGTGTGTCCCATTCTCCCCAGAACCCTTTACTTCCCTGCCAAATGTAATGAGTCAATCCAGTAAGTACCCATGCTCAGGTCCTGACCAATCAGAGAGATTCCCCCAGTGACTGCTATTTCACTTAAAAGCTCCTGTGTATCCACGTTTGGGGCTGCCATGTTTTTTTTTAATTGGACAGCCCTGACATCAGTATGTAACCCATGGAAAATAAACTGCTTTGTATAGCCACACATTTGTCTCAGCATCTTCTTGAGCTATTAGCACGAATCCAACAATATGAACCTATTCACTTTTACTGATGGTGAAAACTATCCCCCTTTACAGAAATTTTAATGAATATGGCATTCTGAGATATAATTGTAATTCTTTGCCCTTTTTAATATAACAATGTTTTATTCACATAGAGATAAAAGCTATCTAAAATTTTGTTCAGTTTACCCTATAAACTGTTTTTATACTTTTATTTTGAATGCACATATTTAATGTGTGTATTTGAAATGTTACAAATATTTCATATACTTACTACAATAGTATTATATATCTTATTTATTTGTGTGTTTTTAAGCTTTATATGAAGGATTTAGTTGGGTGGTATTATCATTTGACAGCTGTATTTTCTCAAATCCTATTATTTCATAATTTATCCATATGAGTCTGATTGATTCCATACTATTCATTGTAATGAAGTGTCTTATACTTGAATTAGCTGAGGACTAATCTTTGATCTAAAAATTTATATAGAGTACAGACTATCTTCATGTGCACCAAATCACATCTCCTGAGCATTAAAGTCATGTTAGTGCTGCCATTTCTCATCATCATCCATAGAACTCAGTACTGTCAGCTATGACATTTGCTTATCTGGTATCAGCTAAATTATATTTCCTTTGGACTCAGTCTTTTTTTTTTTGTCATCATTGTTGTTGATGATTGCTGGTTTGCTTGTTTGCTCTTTTTCATTAGCAAGATTTATTTTCTGGTTTTTGGAATTTTTTTATTTCTGTAATTTATTTAAAAGTACTTTTGGTGTGTTGTTTGTTCTTATGGTTTGTTGTCTTCTTTTTATAAAGGGATTTTTAGAGTAATCTGTCCAAGTTATTCCCAGAACTAGAAGTCTATTAAATTTATATGTGGTTTATCATAAAATCCATTAGATGATGGGGTCTTACTACTGATATCTCTGTGAAAGCACCTAAATAAATGCCCTGAAATATGTGCTAGCTTTAAATTTTTGTTTGTAATTATTCAGGGAAGCAAAAGAGTGAAACTCCTTTTTTAATTATGTAAGTTGGAAAAGAAACACTAAGTTCAGCAGAAGAGTAAAATATACCGCATTTTTTAACAGAAATGATTGAGTGGCATCTGAGTAATAGTATATATTTGAGTGATGTTGCAGACCTTTTACTACAGAGAAATACTCTCTGGATTTGATGCTGGAGTGGGGTGAGGATACAAAGAAGACTTAGCCAGAGAAGTCATAGGAGCTTAGCTCTCAGATGCATTATTCATTCTGGTACCATTAGGCTCATTTTCTCTGTCACAACTATAAATTTTAAAAGTACATATATGGCTACTTCTTAGAGACATTAAAGGTAATTTATTGGTTTTTTAAAAGGAGAGAGTCAGTTTACAGCAGAAAGCACTTAAATCAACTTTGTTAAGATCTTTTCTCCAATAAATGTAAGTACTTCATCCTGTGTGCAGCATAGTAATACTTTAAGAAGGCTAGCAAAGAATTAATGCTCAGAATATTATAACAGTTGATGGAGTGTCATTTATTTTCTTATTAAGAGCTGCTTATATTGAAATAAGTATTAATGAGTAGAACATGAAAAAAACAGTATTTTCAAAAGAATAATTGTATATTTCCTTACAGATTTCACTGTAGTAGAGTTACTGATTTGTTATTAAATTATCCACAAGAAAGATTATAATCCTGCAGCCTACATAGTATTAATCAGTGATTATAGTTTCTTTTTTTTTTTGAAGCAGGAAGAAATAGAAATACTGGCCCTTTAAAAGCTCAAAATCAGGAATGAAAGAATAGAGTTTTCATATCCTTCTATGGTTTTCTCCTTTGGGCATGGCCTTCTGTCTTCCAGGGAATGATGAAAGGAATTACTAAGCTCTTTGGTTCACAATAAACATCTATTTGAAATAAAAAGCAATGTTGGGATCATAATACCAGCATATATATTATTACCAGGTCAAAGGAAACTTTCTCTAATCCAACTTCCTTCTTGGACTTTTCAACAGCATTTAGACTATATTTCTATAGACTCAGTCATTGTCAACATAGCAATAATGTGGTGGTTCATAACTTTGGGACATTTCACTCATTCTAAATTAGAAAAGGAAAGCAATAGCCAGAGTTCCTGTGTTTTTGCTTAAACAGATGGATATGAGCTGAACAAATTGTTCCAGAATTCTGAAGTCATATGCTTTGGTATCATCTCCAAACGAAGTTATCTGAATCGTAGCAATCATAAAGCATAATTTCTATATCAACAGATGGGTTTATAGTTCCAAGTTCTGGGATGCTGCCTTCCATTGGCTAGAGGTAGATAAAATGCAAGTTGTTTGAAGATTTTATGATAAAAATGAACATCTGTGAAACTCAGAAATAAATTAATTCTAAACAAGCTAATTCTCAACTCTACTTTATTTCTTATTTTACAGTATTTATCCAGTACTGTTTTCAAATAATTGGGATATTACCTCTTAAATTCAAGATTCTTTTAAGCATTGGATGAATGGCAAACATACCAAACAGAGACAAACACTTTTTATTCCCTCCTATTCTTACAAGCTTTAATTTTGGTAATATCCATTTTTCTTCCTTTCTTTATTTTTGCCTGTACTATGTTTCTTAGTTAAATATTAGGTTCATTTTAATATGGGATTAATCTTATATTGATATTAATAATAACTTCCAACTGTAGTGCCTATTTTATATGGATGTTTTCTTTTAAATAATAAATAATCTCAGACCAGCAAATAAAAAGAAGGGAAACACATACACACAACAACCACAAAAAAACAGGAATCAATAAAAATGACATACACTGACAAAAACAGGAGCCATCCTTATGCTATATCCAAGCGACACACCCTGACACCACAGATAGATATTTCCTCAGAGTAAAAAAAAAAAAAAAAAATGGTAAAAGATATTCCAAGCAAATGGACCTAAGAAGCAAGCAGCTGTAGCCATTCTAATATCTGACAAAATAGATTTCAAATCAAATCAGATAGGGAAGGACACTAAATATCAAAGGAAAAGTCCACCAAGAGGACATTGCAAGTCCTCACATTTGTCCACCAAAAACAAAGGCACCAAAGTATGTAAAAGAAATACTACTATAGCTAAAATCACATGTTGACCCTTAGACACTGATAGGGGAAGACTTTAGCACCCCACTCTTAACAATGAACAGGCCATTCAAACATGACTAAATAGAGAAATGCTGGAGAGACTGATATGATAAACCAAATGGACCTAATCGATATTCATGGAACATTTTACCCAAACACAAAAGAATATACCATCTTCTCAGTACCTCATGGAACCTTCTCCAAAAGAGAATCACAGGCCAATTTCTCTGAAGAAAATAGTTGCAAAAAATTTCAGTAAAATACTTGCGAAGGGAATTCAAGAACACATCTAAAAGATCATCCAACA
Source organism: Cricetomys ansorgei (assembly GCA_026225945.1). Lineage (NCBI taxonomy): Eukaryota > Metazoa > Chordata > Mammalia > Rodentia > Nesomyidae > Cricetomys > Cricetomys ansorgei. Next base: position 44,879,149 of record JAMJFZ010000199.1, on the reverse strand, counting down.
TGATCAAGTAGGCTTTAAGAAGTATATTAAAAAGATATGGAAAGTGTGGACAACCTTGTCTTCTTCCTCATTTAGTGAAATTGCTTTAAGTTTTTCTTCATTTAAGAAGATGTTGGCTATGGGCCTGTTGTAAACTGCCTTTTTTTTTTTTATGTTGAGGTGTGTCCCTTGTATTCCTAATCTTCCAGGATTTTTATCAAGAAGGGGTGCTGAATTAAATAAAAGACCTTATCTCCATTTAATGAGATGATCATGTGGTTTTTGTCTTTTTGTTTGTTTACATGATGGATTGCATTTCTTGATTTACATATGTTAAATCATCCCTGAATCTCTGTGGTGAAACACCACACACTACACACACACACACACACACACACACACACACACACACACACACAGTAGGAAAGCTAAAATAATCCTGCATTATAAAAGAACTGCTTGAGGGCTCACCATCCCCAATTTCAAGTTGAACTACAAAGAAATAGTAATAAAAACAGCTTGATATGGACAAAAAACAGACATGCTGATCAGTGGAAGTGAATTGAAGACCCATACATAAATCTACATGCCTATTGGGATTTTTGGTTAAAAACAAAAAAGAAAAGAAAAGAAGAAAAATGTACTGGGAAAAGAAAAGAAAACATGTTCAATAAATCATGGTGGTCAAATTGGATGACTGCATGTACAACAATCCAAATAAATCCATATTTATTACTATGCACAAAACTGAAGTACAAATGGATCAAAGACCTCAGCATAAAATCAAATGCACTGAACTGACAGAAGAGAAAAGGAGGAACAGCCTTGAAACACTGGCACAGGAAAAGACTTTCTGAACAGAACACCATTAGCACAGGTACTAAGGTTAACAATTAATAAATGGGACTTCGTGAAACTGAAAAGCTTCTGCACAGAAAAGGATACTGTCAATTCAGACAAAGTAGCAAGCTACACATTGGGAAAAGATTTTTGCCGAATATACATCTGATAGAGGGCTAATATCCAAAATGTTTAAAGAACACATGAAAGAGAGATATTAAGAAAACAAATAATAAAATTAAAAATGAGATACAGATGTAAACAGAGAATTCTCCAAAGAGAAAAGTCAAATGGGTAAGAAAAGTTTAAAGAAACGTTAGCCATCGGGAAAATACAAATCAAACCATGTTGAGATTTCATCTTTCACCTGTCAGAATGGCTAAGATCAATGAAGTAAGTGACAGTCCATGCTGGTGAGGATGTGGAGTAATGGAAACACTCAACCATTGCTGGTGGGAGTACAAATCTTTACGGTCACTATGATATAGAAATCAGTGTGTCGTGGCAGTTCCTCAGGAAAATGAGAGTCTATCTATCTAAAAATCTGGCTATACCACTCTGAGGGCATATGCCCAAAGGATGCTTCATTGTCGCTCTATTCACAATATTCAAAAATTGGAGACTACCTACATATTCCTGAACAGAAGAATGGGTAAGGAAAACGTGGTACATTTACAAAATGGAGTATTATCAACCACAAAAAGAATGAAATTGTGAAATTCTCAGAAAAATTAATGGAACTAGAAAAAATAATTCTGAGTAAGGTACCCCAGACCTAGAAAGATAAATATGGTATATATTTGCCTATACGTGGATATTAGCCTTTTAATTCAGTGACAACTAATCTACAATCCATACTGCCACAGAGGTTAGGTATAGAATATGGGACTAGGGTGGACAGATAGATCTTGTTAGGAAAGGGAAATAAAATATACAGTTATGAAATAAATGAGGGGTTCTGGAATAGGAGGATCTGGTGGGCAGAAGGAGATGCATGAGGGAATACACAGAGAAACAGCTAAAATTAAGTGCCACTTGGGTGGTAGTATGGAAACTTAGTATAGTAGAAGTTTCCTAAAACATATACATATATAAAGATGATCTAAATGAAATCACCAAAATAGAGGAGACTGAGCCCCAACTGGACACCTCTTAGCACCAAATGAAGTTTCCAGTACTGGAATTGGATTACATTTAATTGAGTTGATGGCCAAAGAGGTAACATGGAAATCTCCAAACAACCCAGACTGTTGCTAAAATTATGTTGTTCTCCCAAAACTAACACCAAGGAACCATTGCTGAAGACAACACTTACATAAAGCACTGAACATGAAGAAGTCAAGCTGATGCTTATGTAGAGCCTTCATTACATTTTATCAACCTTGGTACAAGAAATTTCTCTGCAGGCTACCAAAAGAGGAATGTAAATACAAACCAGCCACAAACCCTTTGATCTATAGTGCTGCTGTTCCTTCAAGATACGCTAGTGCTGTGGTGGTACAAAGCTTGTGGAAGTAAACAAGCAATTTTGGACTTGAATTAAGGCCCACTTCATGAGATGAAAACACACACCTAACACTTCTTGGGTGACCAATAACCAGAAACTAGATACCCAGGATCTTAACATAAAACAAAATACTACTGTTCTAATAAAATTTATATAGCAGTAAAATAACCCCTAATGATATTCTGCTATACCCATGTGTCAGTGCCTCACTCAGCCATCATAAGAGAAACTTCCTTCTGCAGGAGATGTGAGAAAATACAGAGAACCACAGTCAGACAATATGTAGAGGATGATACCTCCTTAATTGGAATGTTCCCATCAAATCCCTCTCCTGGGGGCTAGGGAACCCTGAAGAAGAGGTAGAAACAGTGCAAGATCCAGAGGGGATGGGGGACACCAAGAAAATAAGGCTATATCTATCACCGTGATAAAACTCATATGGAGTCATAGATACTGTTGCAGCACAGGACTTGCATGAGTCTACAAAAGGTTCTCTGTATATATGTCATGGCTTCCAGTTTAGTGTTTTTATGAGATTTCTAAGTTTGCAAACCAGTGGGTTTCTGATTCTTGTGCCTTCTCTTCAGCTCTTTTCCTTCTGTTTGTTTTGTGCAATTCTGATGTGGGTTTTTTTTGTTTTGTTTTGTTTTATTGTATTTTATTTTATTACATTAAAAAGGGAAAATAGGAAGGAGAATATGGATAGACTATAGCTGTATTGTGTGTGTGTGTGTGTGTGTGTGTGTGTGTGTGTGTATGTGAGCATTTATAAAGGGGAGTTTAATGCTGAAGTTTCATAAAGGTGAAAGATAAGTGTCCATTATGTAAGCAGCACAACTGATTATTATAGACAATGACAGCAAAGGTTTTTGCTGAAAAGTAAAGTAGCACACTGACTTTAATTACACTCTCTACACAGGGTGTTTCAAAAGAGATATGTGAGTTTTTTCAGTCATCACATGTGTTTCTTGAAGCTAAAACATATTTTCACATCTACTTTAATGTGAAAATCACAAATAAAAGGATTTACCTGTCTACTTTCAAAGAGCAAGTCAACAGCAGAGCTGGAACTTGAAGTTCCATAATGCTCATTTGCTCATGATTCACTTTTCTTTAGAAAATGTACCCCACATAGAAGAATACAATTGTTGCGTTATAATACCACAAGAATGGAGAATGACACTGATGCTCATGAAAACTTTTTAATATAACAGAGCCCTTTAAAAGATTCATTTTAATGGAAAGTTTTTAATATAATAGAGCACTCCTTTTAAAAGACTTTTGTTCTCAAGGAGAGATGAAATGATACTCTGAGCATGTGTAGCCACAGATGGAGAAGATTGATGATGATGCCAGTTCATAAAGAATAGTTCACTATCAAAACATTTAATAAGGTGTCTCTCCTTGAGCAATGATGTAATCTTGCCTTTGGAAGAAGACTGATGTGGAAACAATGTTATTCTTTTAATTCCCTACACAAGAACTTTCTTTTGTAAACACCTTTGGCCTGCCCAGACGGAAAAAAAATGTATGATTCTCACATCAGTGTAAAAAGAACTTTAAACAATACATATTTAAATTATGCCATTTTCAAATGTACATTATTTTGTCTGTACTTTTCTAAAGCACTTTATACTGATAACTTTATTTGATGCCTAAAATGGGTTTCTACATTTGAATTTTCACTATCATAGTTTATCAATGAGGAAACAAGAGCTTAGCACTCTAGTAAAATGACACAGGTAATAAGTTGAACCCTGGGATCAAAGCTGTTTATCTATGATTTTATGGGAGCAGAACATACCTGCCTGACCAACATGCAGTCTTTATACAATTGGTGACCTCATAATCAGCTCTAATAATTTTGTATTCACTCTAATATTCCAGTTTTGCATTCTTTCTTGCTAGTGCAAGATGTTTACACATTAATTAATATATTTACATATTAATTATTTTTTAAAATAAAAAATATTTTATTAACAATAGTAATTTGTATTTAATAAATCCCTTAACTTGCAAAAAGATTGACATTAAAGGCTTTAAGGTGTCCCATCAGGGAGAGACAGAAAGGGTGATGAGGAGAAGAGGAGGGAGAGAGAGAGAGAAACAGTGAGGAAAAGGGTTTTGCTGTGAGAATGTAACAATATCTTGCAGGTAATTGAAGACAATCTGAGTGCTCCCCAAGCAGAAGGAAGCACAGGAGGTTAGGTTCACATTCATCCACGGTACCATAGAGGATTCCTTCCTGAAGATGAAATGCAAGCAGAGAAATAATTTCACTGACTTGGAAAAGCAAAGATTAAAGTTCAGTGTTGCTGTGGTGGTAGAGTTTGAGTGGTTAGCAGAAAGAAGTGTGGAGGGGAATGCTCAGAATTTTAAGACAGAAGCCTGTAACATTTCCATGCCTGAACGCTAGGAAAAATTTGTGTAGAACAAATATGTAAAGCACAACAGGGAAGAGACTGAGAATATGAGCGGTAAATGGTGATATTAGACAGACAGAAGAAAAGGATATTCAATCCCAAGTAGGGGGTGGGGGCTGCACTAAGTAGCTGTGGTATTTAGTTGATACCCTGGGAAAGCCAGCACTAACTAGTAAGAATCAAGACCTAGAGATATGGTTATGCCATCAGACCAAGAAGAAAACTGAAATGTTTTTATACCTTGACTAAGAATAGAATTAATCTTAATAGGATAAAGAGGATCTCATAAATATAGACATCAAAAGTCAAAAGTTAGACAACATAATCCATATAACAATCCAGATAGCACATATATTACCTGGTATATAATCTAAAATAATTAGACATATGATTAGTACACAAGAAGATTCAGGGAAGAAACAGCCACAGATTCAGCCATGCATACATTGGAATTGGCAGCCAGCAGCTTTAACAATATGAATCTGCTTATTTAAAATACAAGCTTAAATTAAAATGAGGAAACAGTGAGAAAGCAGACGGGAACCTGCAATGAGAAAACAGATGGAGAATTTCAACAGCATAATTGAGAGCATTAAGAAGAACCACGTGAAATGTGAAAACAGAGAGGTGCAGACTTCTATATGAAAATCCTCTGGATGGACTTAATAGCACAACTCTGAAGAGAGGAAGTTGAACAATTGTAAGAAACATCTATCAAAATTATCAATTCGAAAAATCAAAGAGAAAAATCAAACAATTGATGAACTAAGAGAGCACTCAAAATTGTGGGCAAATGTCTTAATTGTGGTCCCCAAACCCAGTAATTGGTAGTACAATAAGAGAAGAAAGAGTGAAATGAAGGAAATTCTTTTTTCATAAAAGCACAAAACATTCTCAGATCTTAAATTCTGTTGAAGTAGGTCCAACCTTTTCCTTACTACATTCAGTGTCTATGATATAGTGTATAAGGATTAAGATGTTACAACACTCACCTATCCCCACCGAATCCTGACACGGCAGAACTGGATGTGCTCTGTGGAAGAAAATATTACAGCTTTCATCCCCTATCTAGACATTCATTAATGTCTAACATGCTACACAATTATAATATTCCATACAAACAAGAAAATGTGACCCCAGATCAGCAAGGAAAACACAGAACTGAAGACAGTCTGAAAGTGAAAATGTTAGAATTACAAAATCATTGAGAGATCTTGAGGAAACCTGGATGACACAAATGAAAAGATGAGAAATTCCAACAAATATACAACCATTGAAATGGAATGCTGGAGATGAAAATGTAGTGATGTAGACTTCTTTTTAAACGTAACACATAATGAATTTATTCTGTGATGCTAACAGGAGACTAATTGGGAAGATAAAAATATAATTGCACCTAAGACAGGTCAGCAGAATTTATTCAACATGAAACAAGATTTATTTTTAAAAAGCAAAACGTAAAGAGAATATTATCCAACCTGGCATTCCAAAGTAGCAAGAGAGAGAATTCAGCTGACGTAATTGAAGAGACAATGGTAGAGAATTTTCTTAGATCACCCAATCAGAAATCAACTTGACAGGTTTATAGAGCATCAAGATATTTATTATCTAAAACCTTTATTTCTTGGTGTACCTGTAAAAGTGTTTCATATAAGATTTAAAATAGAGGGATGAGTACAGCAGACTGGCCTGCCCAGTGTGGGTGAATGGTGTCAATCTGTTGAGGCCTCAACAGATCAAGTTAGATGTGGGAGAACTTGTGTTCTCTGGAAATGGCTTTAGAGCTGATCTTTATTATTATCTTCTCTCTAACTGACATTTATGATGACAACCATTGGTGACTTTGGTTCAAGGCTTTGAACTTGGACTATATGCTACTCATGTACTGAGTCTCAACTTTCAGACAAGTTATGATACTTTCCATACATAGGCATCCTAAACCCTTGTGATTTCTATCATTATATGTCTATGTTTCTATCCATACATATGTCTATCTTATTGATTCTGCTCTTTTTTGAAGAACTCTAACTAGTGAATCCACTAGCATCATAAAGTGGACAAAGAGAATTTATAGAACAGTGGTTAGCAAGGCAAAACTTTGTTTAATGTAATATAAACCCATAAATAACATCTTGTGGTCTTTGCCATAGTCTATTAATAGAAATTAATAAAATATTAATAGATAGGTTTCTGGGGATTATACAAGGGCATAAGTCCAGGAGGAATCAGGAAACATTGTAAGGGACACACTGTGGCCTGTAGGCTAATATAAAGCATGTTTTCATTATCTTTATTTTGAATATATATTTAATCTATTTAAAAATATGAAACAAGAACCTCGTGGTACAAAGGTAATGAAACTGACTTCCAACATCTGAAACAACTGAATGATTTAACAAATTTCCCCATTTGTAATAAAAATCACAGCTTTGTTGGTAAATTTTAGCATATGTAGAAGTAAACTATTTGTAGACATACGTACAAAGGGGAATGGTAAAAACAAGAATATTTTAGTTTGTCATATTGTTCAGGAAGTGAAACACAATTTCTTGAAAGTAGACTATTGTGAGATAAAAAATGTATATTACATTCTCTAAAAAGTGTTTTTCAAAGTGTGAACTTCTGAACACTAGATATTCAAATTTTGGCTCCTGACACCTTAATATTTGAATCTGAAACTGCTCAAGGTTATTATTCTGACATTATTATTGAGGACCACTAAAATTAATGTAGTAAGACATCAATAGAGGTTATAAGGTTGATTCACAGAATTGAATGCAATGGAGAGGAGCAGAGGATGAGGGCAGGTGACACACCGAGCCCAGCACAGTAAAACTCATGTGTTAATTGAAAGAAGTGCACAGTTAGTAACACATCTGCAAACGAAAGAGGCGCTGTAGATAATGGCTTGAAATAACTTCATTAAACGGAGCTGAGAAGGGCAAAGGGAGAGGAACAGTCAGGATAAGGCTGAGTGTTCGAGTAAGCAAACTCAATTCTGAGAATAACTGGAGTCCCCAAAGTAAGCAATGAATAAAACAAAATATTGAAAGGTGATAAGAAAAGTATACCAAGTTAGGAAGTTTATCTTACAAAAGATCCTAATACTCCCCAAATAGAAAATAAAAACAAAACTGGACTCCAGCACTGAGCACAAGAGAACAGTGTGAAGGCCAATTCTGCACATCAAGGAATAGCATAAAGTCTTATATGTCATGTATGTGTATCCTGGCATAATCAGCAAAATGCCCGTGAGAGGGGAAATTCTCCAAGCATCAGATTTTTATGCATAAACATACTCTGTGCCAGCAGACAACAATGTTCTCTGCATCAAGTGAGTTCTCAAAATAAAACTCGTAACATTGAGATGTTGTTTCAGCCAGAAGCATTCTTAAACTTCAAATTCATGAGAAAATGTCTATAAATTCTGAAAAACTACTTCACTACAAACTCCCACAAATTAAGAGATGAGTTAAAATGCTTAAGGACTTTCACAAGTTGGTACATTTAAAAAGATAGATATGAGTCAAAACTGTGGAGAATTGTGCCAGGTATTATCAAAAGGTCAACTTGAATGTACAACAAAGTTTCTTGTGTGACAATATTTTTTCCTTTAGCTGCCTAGATGTAGGATTCTCATGACAGGTTCAAGGAAATGCAGTACACCAATGAAAAAGGGCATCATGTGCCAAGAAAGAAGCAAGCTTGTGAGGTGATGGACCTGGAGAAAAGAGATTTAGGTGCCTGGAAATGCTCAAGAATGGTTAAAACAGCAATGAGAGAGTGAACATGACAAAAATATGTATGATTGTGGGTTAAGATTATTATGTATGCTTTTACAAACATTGGTATATAAGACTCCAGGATAACCAGTGAGAAATATCAGTAAGTTTCTGTGAAAGCATTTAAGTAGTTTGGTAGTTTATGTGAGCAAAGTTTGGCTAAAAGGACATGAACACACTTTGACTCCTCCTGAGGTGGTTGTCTGTGGACCGGAAAGCTGCCTCAAAGGATAGGGATTTATATGTAAGATGCCACATCATTGACCCCCTCGCATTGTGATAGGATATTGTTAAACCACCCAGCTGTCCTTTAACTCATTATGGAGACCAGGCTAGCCTCAAACTTGCAACAATTTTGGTGTTTCTGCCTCCAAGTGCTGGAATTAACAGGAATATATTGCCAACATTGGCTGGCATTGACCTTTGACCAAAGCTAACATTTATATAACTTATTCCCGCATGTTTTCATTCTGTACAGTTCTTGAACATGTGACACTACAGGCCTTAGATGAACAATCATTTACTTCTAACTACTATAAGAAGTAAGTCTATTGTAGAGCTAAAGAACCAAGTATATTATTTGCCTTTCTCACTACTGTGACAACATGTATACAAGAAACAACTTATGGGTGGAAAGACTTTTTATGGCTCATGGTTTGAAAGGAAGCCATCCATCCAAGTTAAGGAAGCTTGAGGTCATGATGTTTCACCTTACTCACATCTTAGCAGGTCGGGAAGCAAATAATTTGGGCTTGGAATGGGCTATAACACATAAAGTTTGTGCCTCAGTGACTAATTTCTCTAAGAAATCTGCAAGAGTTAAGGGTTGGAGAAGCGTCCAAAGAAAGTGTTCAAACATGCAAACTTCTAGGGTCATTTCAAACTCAAGTCCTAACACCAAGCACCAAGGGATACATTCAAACAAAGACATTGAGTTGCAAATAATAAAGCAATGATTCAAACCCAGATAGTTCAGCTGACAGATCCACTGCATCTCATTGATGCTGCTTTAATTTGGACTATTTTTACTTTTTAAAAGTGAATGGGGTATAGTTTCATTTCATTGTTATTCATTCATTCTTTTGTTCAATGACTCTCATTCAAATATATATATCAGGACAGTATGAAGAAGTTTTTTGTCCTGTGCACCTTTCCTTATGATTGCATGCCCCTTGCACTTCTGGGAACTTCCCTTAGAATAGAAAGGGAACAAAGGGTGAGGTGACAGTTGGTAGATTGGTTTGTTGGATGCTAGTTTAGTTCTTTCTTTAGCTCTCCTCTCTCTAAGCTAAAGAGAGCCAAAAAAGGACTGTGAATTTTTCTTTCTTTCTCTCAAGGCTGATACAAGAGCTGTGAAGATTTCTTTCTTTCTATTCTTTCTTCCTATTTCCTGAGCTAGAGGGCAAAAAAGCACAATAGTTACAAGTCATAAGTGGAGCCAAATGTGGGGTGCCAAGGAGGAGATTGTACAAGATGATGGTCCTGTTAGGAATATAAGCGAAGAGTCTGCCTGGGAGAATGATCAGATAAGGTAGCCCTTCCCAAAAGAGGTGTCTAATTGTGAATCCTCAGTGCCAACTGAGGTGGAAGAAAGGCACCCTAGGGTCACAAAATCACCTGCAGCATTTCCAGTAGCTACCTGTTACAAGTGGCATCCAAACAAGGGGAGGAAAATAAGGGCAAAGAAAGTATGATGGGAAATTTGATTTCAAGTGTAGTAGAGGGAAAGGCAGAGGATGAAGAGATGGATGTTTGTGGTCAAGAGGCCAGCAAAGTATTTATAGCAGCTGTTAAGCACTGGGATATACCCCATTTTGTTCCCAGTGGTGATTTACTTTTTCATTTTCCTCTTTTGCAACTATTTCTTTAAACAAATGGTTAAGGAAATGACTAAGCAACTAGAAGAATTGTAGGAGGAATTGGAAATGGTCAAGGGAGGAAAAACAGAGCAAAACGGAGAACAAAAGGGCTCAATTTTTGTCTTTGAAAAGGGGAATTATAAAAAAGAAATTGGCAGTGGTACTACAGGAAATAAAGGGGGATTAGAGAAAAAGGAATTGGTGGTGGTGCTACTAGAAGAAATATACAGGGGAAATTAGAAAGGGTGGGGAAATGGAAACATGAATTGGGAACAAATCAGGGTTCTTTACCAGTGACAGAAAGAAGGACCCCCCTCCCCATCCTGGTAGGTAAAATGGAAGAGATTGTACAGAATGATGGTTCTGTTAGGAATAAAAGAGAGGAATCTGCTTGGGAGAATAATCAGATAAGGCAACCCTTCCCAAAAGAGGTGTCTAATCCTCAGAGCCTCCTGAGGTGGAAGAAAGGTAGCCTAGAGTAACAAAATTACCTTCAGCATTTCCAGTAGCTACCTGTTACACAGATACACAGACACAGACACAAACACACACACACACACACACACGTTACATGTTACATGTTACATACATGCATGTATGTAACATGTGTATGTGTGTGTACATATCTATACATGTATGCAGCATATGTGTGTATATACATATACATATATGCATGCATGTATATAACATATATATACAAACACTTACATATGATTTCCCCATAAATCAATCTCTCTCTCTGTATATATATATATATATATATATATGTGTGTGTGTGTGTGTGTGTGTGTGTGTGTGTGCACGCACGCATGTGTGTATGATTTCCCCATTAAATTTTCTAAGAAGTTATAGTTAGATACATACGTATACATTGTTAATACATATATATAATTTAATAACATACATATATTATTGAATTTTACATACAAATTTTGTAACCAATGCCAATGCTGTATTCTTGACTTTGGGGAAGATGGTGTCATTTTTAGTGTACTTCCTTGTCTTCTGTATTTAATGATGATATTATTTGGCTCCAGACAAACAAAACAAACAAAACTAAACTAAATGTATGTTACAGATCCAGAACTCAAATTCAAAGCATGTGATCCAAGTTCAGTGCCATTTCAACTGTGCTGCATATTATGCATATAGAACTATGGGGTTTTATGCTGCATAATGTATGGTGCCGTCTCAGAGGTCATGAGCCTGGGCCCTTCGGAAAATACAGGTTCCTTCTTTTTATTTATCATGGAGCCTAAAATATTTGGCCCTATAGCATTTTTCCTTCGGATAATGAAACAGTTAAATCTTCAAAAGCAATATGATTAAGGTTAACAAGCCACATGGGAAAAATACCTTTCCCCAGAGTGGATATTATTTTTCTAGACTCCAAGAATATCCTCACTCATGTAACCTCCCATGCACCAAGGGGTTTTTCAAAATATATTAATAATGTTTTTATGACTGTGTTTGAACAATGTTGGGGTGGTTTTTGTGACTCAGTTCACTCTAGAGTTCTCAGAGGATTTAAATATCCACAGATATCTGTTGGAAGTCTCATATCAGGGGCTAGAATTTTTAAAACTTGGAAGACTTGGAAGACACTTCTGAAACGCATCATGAGTTAACTGGTATGGCCAGTAATTAGTATAGAGATGAAAGGCCCATGGGCTGTGGCACAGAGTAGAAGCCTACACAGAAGAGGGTGATGAAAGAAGTAGAGACTCTTAAGACAAACTTGCCCACTTTCTCTGCACCCGAGGCATAATTTTGCAAGTCAGTAAATGCAATATGCAGTTCCTAATTCTGCCACATCCCCCAAGTGCTTCGACAGCTTGCTTCTCCAGCAACATTTGGAGACCAGGCGGTATTCCGTTTTTTTCAGATCATGGGAAGATACATTACTACTTTGTGTTGAAAAGCCTGCTCCTGCTGTCAGTCATGGAATGCAGTTGAAATTGGATGGAACATATTCTTACACTAATGCAACAGATTCATATCTTGGTTTGTACAGAATTAAATACAGCCAAGAAACAAAACTCGAAAAGGATTTGTTACTTGCAGCAGATAAAGACAGCCTGGGAATTATTTATAAAGCAATTTCACAAGGAAGGGACTAATAGATTGCAACTGGGGACCCTATCCATATTATTTAAGGAAAGTGTGTTGGAGGCAGGCACATTCCTCAGCATGCCCAGTTTAAGGCCAAACTTTAAGAAGGAAAAATGTCTGGAATATTTTGGGAAAGTAATTTCTTGTTTGAAAGGTTAAAATGGCTGAAAGGAACACTTCTGGGCATGCTCATCTGGTGGGATCAATAGGGAAGATATCAATGCCTCTGGGTACATTGGATGACTTTAAAATATTGTAGATGAGGAAAAGGAAAGTGAGTTAACATAGTCATTTTACCCTGCCTGTCTCATTTAGTTAAGTCCTCTGAGGTACTCTCTTACCCCAGCTTTAAAATTTAACTCCGTATTTCAACCTTTACCTTGATCTCCAATCTACTTGGATTATGGGATTTCTTTTTGCTGCATCTTCCCAAGTATTCTAAATTTCTTTATGATTTATAGGAAAGCATTTTTTTTCATGATTATGTCACATACAATACCTGGTAAGATATATGTGAAGTTTGCAATCAAATGGACCAAATTTCTGGTACCAGCTCAGTGTCCTATCATTTATTTCTCTTCTGACAATATCTACCTGGTGATAGTGTCATACCTCACAGGTTGGGTTCTTAGTCCTAAGCAATTGCCTCAACTTGAGAAACCACTGTGAAGCCCAGGTTGCCCCCTTTGCTTCTGGTCCATCTCACCTCATTTTCAAGAGTTTATCATTTTCTAGAATGAATAGCACTCAACAAGTTTTCCAAAAAACTGGTTTATCAGATTTCTATTAAAAAATTAACACTGCTCCATAATAGTCAGAAGCAAAAAAATATACAAAGCACAATGTAGGGGGCTGCAGTTAATGATTCTCAGGCTGAGAGATCAAAGCACACCATGCTTCCCAACCCTATTTGTCACCCCCATTCTCAAAGTCCTGTCTTTTGGATTTTATTGGGAACTTTGCTAATAGGCATGCAGATTAAATTATTGGTAATTCACCACTTTCCCTGCCCTGAAGGTGGAACAGAGAAGGGATGGGATGAAGAGATACAAGTTCTCACCCTCCAATCACAGAGTTGAGTCTCCTGCCACATAGCTCCCTTCTCAAAGCTAAACAGGAATGCCCTCCACCACTGGTCATCTTTAGTATACAGAAAGTATACAAATCAATCTTGGAGATTCCAAGAGTTTTAGGAGCCCTATCCATACTTGTAACTGGATAAAGAGAAAATGTATGTTTCTCATTATAAATCACAATGTCACAGACATAAACAGATGAACAGCACTACCAGGTAGTCCAAGCAGTGCTTGTAACTAATTTCTACTAATTTCTAATATACCTAAGCAGAAAACCACAGGCAATTTGAAATGTTCTGTATTGGAGTGGATAGGAGAATCTATGTCATGGGGGAAGAAAAAATAAATTTTGAGATAATTTAATAGTTCATCTAATTTCAAATGTGCATCAGGTAGCTATACAAACATTTATCTCTGGATGGTAAATAAATCTGAAATCTTTTCACCAAATGATCCTCCCATGGAAATTATTTTCCATGGGATAGCACTTGAATATTGCACAGGTGGCAAGAGGAACTAGGTAGCAAAGAGAAATCACATTAGATTCAAAAGGGACATCAGGCACCTCGACCTTGCTTATGAATCACTGCCTATACATGTGCAACCTTATACACAGATTAATATACATGTGATCACATACAAGTGTGGGATACTGATTTTAGTGATCATAAAATCTTATGGAAAGATAGACACTTGTCTGTACATTTTCTATGGTTACCTTTGCCCTCCAAATAGTAGGATGGCATCAACTTAGGTTATGACAACTCTCAAGGCTAAATATTTAATCACAGGCCCTTTATAAAAATATTTTTACTGAACCTGAGACTTACCCTTGCTCAGTCTGCTCAGGAACCTGTAAGAAGTTAAGTGGCTAGTGCTTCAATTGTAACAGGTAAGGAAGAAATTGCACTGGGGGAGTGCTTGGTCTAAAATATCAAATATTCATTTTGTAACATCAAATGGAGCCTCTTCCATTACAGTAAACACATATTTTAATCATTTTCTCCCCGAAGATGTGACTGTTTTATTTGGAATTTCTCTTGTTTTAATCTGTTTATTTGAAGAACGGTAAAATTCTGACCCCTTCCTCTGAGGCAATCAAACTACATGGTCAGAAATTATTCAAGGAATCTGAAGTTGGATCAGGTTGACCTCAAAACCCACACTAAGAATTTGTTGTCCAACAAGCTTCTGCAACGAATGCTGTGATCCCCAGACATATGATTCCGGGGAATTGATTCCATCAGAAATGGCAAAATAAGAGAAATGCTAAGTTCTTCCAGGATGTAGGTGTACTAAGCATTACACACCTCCTTTCATTCCCCAGCTTGTACTAGAATAGGACTGAATACCTTGGTTGGCATTTTTTTTAAATCTCTGGATAAAAGCTCTCTAAATAAAGACTTCCACGTGGGTTGTGTTCACATGTTCCCCTGCATTTTCAGTCTTCTTCCCCTTGGGAAGCTGTCACAGAGCGACACCGGAGGGAGGGGCAGAGCTCTGGAGGAAGGAGGGATAGGACACTCCTCAGAGAAAAATATAATTCTGTGCAAAAATAAACTGAGCGGCATGAGCTTATTGACATTTTGAATTGATTTTTTAAATCACTAAATAGATAAAGCTCTCTAGAAGAATTTTCTTTTAGTTTCAGCTATTATAAGAGCCAAGAAAAACTAAAATAAGCCAAAGCACAAGCAAGTGTGCCAGGTAGCTTTACAAGGCTTCCAAAACCAGAGAGCTGATATTTTTGCCTTTCCCTCATTTCTACAAACATTCCAGCAGTAGAAGATATGACAATTTGAGGTTTTAGGCTGATAAGCTTTCTAGAATTCCACATTTATTTTTTATAGATGCTACTTTTTCTAATCAATAAATTTGCTTTCCATTTAATTTCTGGAAGGCCTTTTGTTTTAATATGACAGTAGTTTTTCACAGATTCATTTAGATCAAAGAAGCAAATTACCCAAAAGAAGAGGGAAGCTAAACAAATTCTGTGGCAACATTGCCACATCTTTTAAGGGGGAAAAACATATATCATGCTCCACTTTATCACCTACTGTTCAATTTATTCATGTACAGCAAACAACATACAGTCATTTTCATTCATTTCAACTGAGAAAAACCAACTCCCGAATTAATAGAGACAGCCCATGATAACAGATATAGATGATTTAACATTTCCTGCTGAAAGTGTGCTCATTATGTTCTTGCTGATCTGTTTCAAGGCCGTTGCTATGCATGAAACCATCTAGTATGTAAAGCAATGAGGAGGGAGGAGATGCCAACTGTGCTGCTCACAGACATGGTCTCCAAATTGTTCTCAGTTGCAGCATCTCTTGATTTATAGCTTTCCTGATTCAAAAGTTGCACCGGGTCATTTATAATATTAGCAACTCATAAACGTGATGATAAATTCTGGTTCCCAGTCTACTTCTGCTTTATTTCAAGGCACCATTTCCTTTTTTATTATAGGAAGGCTGTCTCTGAGAAGCAGGTTTACATAGCAGGAAGGTAACTGCGCAAGGAGAAGCATTCGGCACTTTTAATTCAGAACATTTTCTACTATGTCTGTTAACTTAGAAAAATGGGGAACTTGTGTGACACTTCAAAATGAGCAGGAGTAAGAACAGTACAAGTCGAATAGAGGAAGAATAAGTTTGCAAGAATAAGTAACTTGTAGTCAGACAGCTATGAATAGTACAACTTGTTTCCCTCATTTTTGCATTTTGAGATCTAGTGCATCTATGGTGTTACCGTGGGTGCTCACGCAAAGGGAGGATCTGAGCTAGTGTGGTTATAGTTAGCATGGCATGGACACACTGCACTGTAAATAGTTGTGTT
The DNA here is from genome assembly GCA_026225945.1 of Cricetomys ansorgei. Taxonomy (NCBI): domain Eukaryota; kingdom Metazoa; phylum Chordata; class Mammalia; order Rodentia; family Nesomyidae; genus Cricetomys; species Cricetomys ansorgei. The sequence continues at coordinate 44,862,730 of JAMJFZ010000199.1, read as the reverse complement.
ATTCCAAATCAGTGTTCCAAATAGATAAAGCATGAAGAGGCAATGAAAGTCTAACAGAGCAAAAAGGTTTACAATGGAAAGTGCTCTCACCCTATCTCCCAATCTTCTGATTAATGTTTCACACATGTCACTAGTTTGTAAGGTATCCCTGTTTCCAAAGTATATGGTTTACATGTCATATTTTTTGGAAACAATGTAGTTAGAAATGATTATTTTCCTCTAAATACAAATTAATGCGTTTTAGAATGGATCTTGCAACAAGAGCTGAGGCACAGTATAAATACCATTATGCATCTTCTATGTTTAATAATAAGGAAATTTGTAACCTAGTGTTTCTGTTGGGCTAATTTGGAAATGCAGTTTCATAGAATTAGCAATTCTGCCAGGCCCAGAGACATAACCTATGACCAAGCCATGCAACCCAAAGAAGCTACTTTCTTTATAAGTTTATCTGAGGCATTGTTCCAGACCAATAATATTACTTGATACAAAGGAGTTTGACATGTGAGTTTAAAGTGTAAACCTAAGCCATTCAAGCTAAAAACTTGTATCTTCACTTTAAATCAAATAATGTGTCTGTTCCTGCCTACTCTGCCTTTTCCCTCTTCTCCATAGAGGTTAACAGCAAGCCAAATTTTGTGCTACTAACACCAGTACTTTGGTTAAAAACTAGTTTATCATGTGGCTACATGCACCAAAACAGTGCATTGCAGTCTGCTAAGGTTTGTTTTCACATTAAAAGAACAGCATCAGTTAGTATGAGGCCTTCAGAAACTTCCCCCTATTGATCATTCTCTCTTATGAGGTAAGCTGTACTGCCTCATGTAGTTGCAGTCCTCAATGTCCACTGCTCAGAAATTGTATGTACCATGGTTTATGTGTTTGACTTTTTGTGTGGTGTTTGAGTTTTTCCAGTTTTTTTCTCATCATAACAATTTTGTGAGCTTTCTTGCTTGTGTTAACAGGAGCGTGTATACAGAGTTTCTCCTGGACACCAGATAATTAGTGTAACATTTTTCCTGAGTGTTCACAGAATGGCCTGTTGAGAATGAGAATAAATGGATATATAGCCCAATAGTCCAGATTTATCTTCCATTTTCTGAATGCCACAGCCCGGGTGAACATTAAAGCATTCCTCCTAAAATCTTGGTCACACTTAAGACAGCAATGTGGCCTAACCCAATAGGGCCGTCATCACCAATTTCAAGCATCAATCTAAGTCCTTATTTTTCAGTGTCTTCTTCCGTTCGGTCACATGCTTGCCTTTGTTCCTTTTAGTACTTTTCTCCACGTCCTAATTATCAATTAGAAATTTCATTTGTCTGCATACAACTGAATTCTAATCAGAGAGACTTAGTGAATTAGGGAATACTTTTTAATGTGTTGAGAAGTCTAAAGTGACCAGTTGGAATAGAAACAGCTGGTTACTCTCCCCTGTTTCTGTCGCCTTCTTTCTTTGCTCTCACATTCATTATTTCTAGCTGAACACATGGCTATCTTAACACTTGAGTATGATGCATGACTAATTCCTGGCTAAGGAACATAAATAGAAGTCCCCTATGTAACTTGTGGCATGTTTTTTTAAGGGAAACATCATATCTTCTCTGGTCCTTCTTTCTTAGTCATAAATTAAGTGTGGATATGATGGCTATATTGTGTGGTTCACTGAACATTTTATTCCAAAGTCATACAGAGGAAAATGCAAGGATGGGAATGACTAAAGCATAGGGAGACCATTCATGGGCTTATTTATTCTTGGACATTTTTATGTGAAAAAGGAAAAAGCTTTGATCTTGTTATACTACCATTATTTTGAGATTTATTTTTCTCACAACTGAAATTATGTCTGAATAATCCAAGAGTATACGGCTGCAACAGCAGTGAGGCAAGCTGCTTCTGTCCAAACTTTACTGAGTGGTCTTATCTTTATGGCCACTTCATTACTGCAAAATGACTATTGAACATTTAACTTTCATTCTAGATTTTTAAAAAAGGAGAAAACTGAGAAAGAAGTAATTCTTGTATCAGAAAAACAAAATGGACTTTCTAGATTTCATAGGAGACTTTATAGGTGTCATGTTGGTAATGTTTTGATCTGTAATTTTGACAGCTGGACACATGGACACGCCACATAAAGTAAAAGTCATGTGATATGTGATAAGAAGAAATGGGAGGAAAGGAGGCTACTAGTGGGGTAGCAGCACTACTCAGGAAGAGTGTTTTCTAAGTACCTCAGAAACCCAAAATGGCTTCTGTCAAACCTTCTAAGTAGAAATGAACGAGTAGCATATCTTTGTAAATATTTAGTACATTCAGTAAAAAAAAAAAGTGGGGAGGAGAGAGGGTGAATTCTTTAATAGTCCCGTAGACCATAGTTAAAACTGGAGCTATCTCAAGAGAAAGGACACACATTTAGAAAAACAGTAGGCTCAGAGTGACATTTGGTGGGAAGTTAATGATAAGAAGGTAGACAGAGAGCAAAAACTACCGAAACCATCAAGATAACAGTGAAAGTAACAGTAAAATTGTGAAGGTTTATGAAGAGTAGGATGTAACATTTCTATGATCACAATTAGCATGAATTGCAAGCAGTGGCTACATGATAGAACCAAGATTGCCAGGTGTTCCTAGTTATCAATTTGGAAACTATATGCCACTTTCTCAGGAAGGCTTCTGTCAAGCAGATAGTACCAAAACCAGTGTACAGTCTGTTGAGGACTTACTGGTTTGGATATGTCTGTGTACACCATGGATTCATGTGCTAGGAGTTGTGTCCTCAGTGCATCAAATAGTGAAGTGAACTTTTAGCAGGTAGGGCTGAGTGAGAAGCTATTAAATCACTGGGAATGCTGGGCTACGGAGCCATTACTGTACTTCTTCCGAAATCCTGCTTAGTTCTTGCTAGAGTAGATGGTTTTGTAAAAGGTAAGCCTGCATCATAAATGCCTTTGGCTTCATGTAATCTCACAGTGTTCTTTTGCCATGAAGCCATCCCCCATTTAAGGTAAATAAATTACTATGAAAAATAAGACTTAAATATAAAATACTCAAGGACAATAGAAGTTACTACTTTCATCTGCAGTGGTGCCAGAGTGTGCTATGGTTAAGTGTAGGCAAGGCAAACAGAATGGCACGGCAGAGAGTGCTGGGATCATACACCTGACACTGGTGGAGATTAGGGTAGGGGGACATGAGCTATAGGACCAAATCACCTAATACAGACAGTTCAAGGATAGTGCAACAGAGTAATTTATATCATCGTGGGCCAGCAAGTAGGAAACAGAAGTTGGTCATGGTTAAGTGGCTTTCTCCTTTCCCCATTTTTATTCATTCCAGCTTCCCATTCCACAGGATTGTACTCCCTGCATCCGGGACATACCTAGGACATGCATCAAAGATCTCCTAGGTGATTCCCCATGTAAGTTAGCAATGAAGATTAACCATCACTAAGCAGTTTTTGGTGCCATTTACCCTTTAAGCTGAGGTTAGTGTCTAGAAAATTTTAATTATCCAAACCCAGAAGGTATTTAATAGCAAAATGTTAAAATACTAAATACTAATGTTAAAAGAAAAGAAACGATATTTCAAAGTTGTTTGAAGTAAATGATTGGAGCAATAAACCATAGTATCAGTAGGTAAGAAAATAGATTTATAAGGACTCACACAGTTTGTGAAAAAAGTAGAATTGGATCTTATATACTGAGGAAGTGAAAAACAGCCTTATTTGTGTCCAGAGATCAAGATATAAAGAAATTTAGAAGCAGCCAACATATAAAGATAGATAGAGAGAATTCATAAGTAAATGTCTGTGATGGTTTAAATAAGAATGGCTCCCAATGGCTCATATATTTAAATTCTTGGTTACTAGTTGGTGGAATTGTTTTGGGAAGGATTAATAGGAGCGGTCTTGTTGGAGGAGGTATGTCACTGAGGGTGGGCTTTAAGGTTTCAATAGTCCACATCAGGACCAGTCTCTTGCTCTCTGCCCCTAACTCATGGACAGATGTAAGCTCTCAGCTACTACTCTACTGCTGCTTGCTGCCTTGATTCTGCCGTAATGGGACTAATACTCTAAGCAAGCCCCCAGTTAAATATTTTCTTCTATTAATTACTCTGGTTATGGTGTCTCTTTATAACAATAGAACAGTAACTAAGACAATGTCTAAGAGAAATGAAATTGTATATATGTGTGTGTGTGTGTGTGTGTGTGTGTGTGTGTGTGTGTATGTGTGTGTGTCTGTATGCATAGTTATATCAGTAATTAAGCCAGTCACAACAGACCATATTACATGAGTCTACTCACGTAAAATCCAAGAATAAGAAAAATCTATAGAAATAGAATGCTAGTTACTAGTTGTTTAGAACTGTGGTGTAGGAAATTGTGGGGTTTGAAGGATGGCAGCTCAAGAATATGAGCTTTAGGACATGCGATAAGTCTCAGCACGTAAAGTTACTTGCCACAAAGCCCGAATCCACATGTTAGAAGGGAATCAAGCTAATCCCAGCAAGTTGCCTTCTGACTTCCACACTCACATGAGGGCATGTATAGTCTTTCCCAATAAAATCAATAAATAAATGTAGAATTATTGTTCGAACACACACACACACACACACACACACACCTAAGATGATAGAAATAGTCCCAAACAGGTCATGATGCTGGCTACGTACCTCTGTGTGTAAATTGATTGAATCATGTACTTTGAGCAGGTGTATTTGGCCCATGATTGCCTTTCCTCTTGTTCCTTCTTCCCACTCTTGAAAATATGTTTCTGACCTATTCTGTTACTTTTACTTTGCTTTGAATAAAGTTTCCTGGTTCTGGTGCAGTAAATAAGTAAGTGAAGTTTCTGACATGTGAATCATAGTTTAATAAGATTATCAATAAAAAAGAAATGGACAGTGGCTTGGTCCTTCGTGAGACTATGAGAGTGAGCTTCAAATGTAGAAAGAAAATGAAAATCAAGGTACAGAGTGAATACTGCATGTACAGTGATATGGAATGATCACAGGGCTAGATACATTAAATGAGTTGCCAGAGTCCCTAATGAATGGGAGACAATTGCATCACCAGATAGCAATGATATACAGAGATTTTGGCGAACTATTCCATTGAACTACCAGTAAGTGATGCTTGTTTCTTTCTCTGATTTTAAAAGATTTATAGTATAGATAGTGTTTTCATCTCTTTACATGTTACCAGGATGAAATACTTTAGTAAAATCAACTTAAAGAGTAAAAGGTTTGGTTAAGCTCCAGGTTGTAGTCCATTGTTGCGGGGGAAGTTGTAGAACGAGGAGCTTGAAGAAGCTGATCACACAGCAACTCCAGCAAGAGGCACAGAATGAGGAGTAGGTGTACGTATGCTAATATTCAATGAATGCACAAATTTTAAGAGTATAATGTATTCACTGTAACAAGCTAGTTCACTTATGCAAACCACATCCGTGTCTAGATGTGCAACATTTTCACCACCATGGAAGTCCTCTCCTACGCTCTACAGTAAGTCTCCCTGCTTCCCTAGATTTGTCACCACCCATTTGATTTCTATTATCATAAATTTTTTGACTACCCCAAACTTTTTATACACATTATCACCAATTAATAAATTATTGTTTCTAGATTCTTTGAACTTACAATATTCTGAGATTTATTACATTGGAGTTTGTGTGGGTAGTTCCTTTCCCTTTATTTTTACTTCATTGCAAGATACTATCATTTGTCTTTAACCGTTATTGTCCTTAATTTTTTTCATCTTGGTACAACTATGAATAAAGTAGATCTAAACATTCCAGAAAGAGGATTCTATGGGTGGTAGTTTACACTACTTTTGGGTAAATACACAGGAATATAATTGTGGGTCATAGAACACATGCATGTGTTAACTCTGGAAAATCATCAAGCAATTTTACATAGTAATTCTATCTGCTTCCACTCCCACAGGCCATGTATAGAAAATTCCAGAGTGCAATCTCTGTTTAATATATTTGACCTTTTAGAAAAATAACTTCTATGTTGCATTTCCTTGGAGATTAATAATAATGTTAAGAAGTTTCTGAAGATTTGTCTCAGTTATAGTTATGTATATATGTGTGTTTGCTACACAGGTGCGAGTGCCCTCAGAGGTGTTGGAGCTCCTGGGTTACAGGCTACTGTGAGTGGCTTGATATGGATCCTGGAAACCATACTCAGGTCCCTTGGAAGAGCAGTAAGTTGTCTGACCCACTGAGTCATCTCTCCAGCCCCAGTGATGAACATTTTAAATGGCTTATTAAGCCATTAATGTTTTGTAACTTGGGAAATGTTTATACAAATGTATCATTTATTTTATATCGCATGTCTGATTATTAGTTGTAAAAGTTCTTTATATCGTAAATATAAGCCCTCTCTCAGAACAATCTGCCATTTATACTTACTTCACCTTATTGCTTATCTTGTTCTTTTTTTAATGGTCTCTTCTGATGAGAAGGTATTTTATCGTAATAAAGTCTAATTTGTGATAGCACCATTTACATATGAAATCTTAGCCTACTTCAAGCTCATAATAATATTTAAATGTGCTTTCTCTTAGAAGGTTTACAATTTTATCCTTTACTTTTATATATTTGATCATTTTGAGCATGTAATAAGACAGAGGTTGAAGTGGTTTTTTTAATGGATACATACAGTTTTTCTTACATTGTTTGTTGCATGCCTTTTCTGTCATCAAATCATGTAACTGAATCCTGAAGCCTGTTCTCTTGCCCCAACTGCTACTGTGACAGATTCTTAACTTGTAACTGATTAGTAACTTGTAAGAGATTCCCACTGTGCCTTTTGCCTTCTAGTTCTAAAAAGAGACAGGAAAGAGAAATCTTCATCATTCTTGCAGATGGCCTTTAAAGATAGAAAGAGAGGAAGATTAACTGCCCTTTTTGGCTGTCCTGATCTATCTGAAGCTTGGCAAACAGGAGTTCATAGGGAATTGGACTATCATCTATATAACCATTCTACCAACTATCACTCCAACTGCCAACTCTCTCCATTATATCTTAAGCTGTTCCCAGAAGTCCAAGCAGCATGTAACCATAAGGAGAGCTACACAGAACAGAAAACTTCTTGGCAAAGCATTCTGCTACAGAATCACTTTGAAACTTTGTTGAAAATAAATTCATCACATATATATGAGTATATTTCAAGAAACTCTATGTCAACTTCTTTATCTCTTAGTTTACTAATACAGTTCTGTCTTGAATATGGTAGCTCGCATGCACATTGTGTATACATATTCCCAAGCATTCATTCTCATGCACATCATGCATGCACACATATATACCCACAAACATACATGTACACACACATTCATGCAAAACACACACACATTTGTAAACACTGATGCACACACCATCACAAAAAGTACACATTCTCTCATATAAATACATGTACAAACATGTTGACACATGCACAATCTATGTGCTACATACACACACTCAGACATACCAAACACTTATGCACACATGTATACACATAAACCCATGCACCTATGCTCATATATGTACACATGCACTATTACACACGCATAAATGCATGTAAATACATACATCTAACCTCAAACACACACTCACATACATTCACAGATGTGCATACACATACAACCCCCAAACCACATATGTGAACACACAAATATGCCCACACAAAGATACTCATACATACATGTATGTACTAATTCCTCCACATACTAATTTACATATATTAAAAGACACAAATATACAAGACTTTTACACACATGTGAATTGACAGAAACACTTGCATATGTACAAGCACACAAAGTTGAGAGAGAAATGGACACTTTAACAGTATCTGCCTAATACTATGTTTTCTTCGAGATACTTAAGTTTTAAAAAATTCCCTCTTGCCTGGTTTGGTGTTCTTTTAGAACTCCTAAAAATTGGAATCGAGGGTCTTTGACCCTTTTACCTTCGCATGGGACCCTTTTCCTCCTGCTGGGTTACTTCATTCAGCCTTGATGTAGAGGCTCATGTTCCATCTTGTTAAGCCCTGTTTGATTGGTAACTCTGGGAGGCCTGCTCTTTTCTGCGGGGAAGTGGGAAGGGCTGAGAGGTGGACCTGTGGGAAAGGGGAGATGGGAAGTAGCTGGGAGGAGTGGAGGGAGGTGAGGCTGGCTGGGGTCAGGATGTGTTGTACAAGAGAAGAAAAAATTAGAAAAATAAATATTATATATATATAATTTCCCTCTTCTCTTTTAAGTAAGACAAGCTTTCTGTGAGTTGATAGTATGTATCTTTTAAGTTAATTGAATAATCTTTTATTATTTCAATGACCTTGCACATGGTAGTACTAATTTTTTAGTTTCCAGTTGTTCATTCCTTAGGTTACTCAAAGAGAAGTGCTGTGCTTCATCGCAAAAGATGAACAAATTGCATGGCAAATTGGAATAGAGGACCCAACGCAAAATCCAGAAAATCTTCAGTTGCTTCCTAATTCAGAGAAGTTGGAGTAGGGGAAAAAGTGTGCCCTCACTCATACATCTCTTCATTTGTTTTTATCTGGCATGGCTTTCCAGGAATGACTGTACTGTGGATATTCTTTTAAAAATTAAAACAGGAAGTCCTCTAATAGGAGGTAATTATTAAACGTAAATTCTCATGAAAAAAAAGTTCAAAGTAAACAGCATTCTAAGACATGGTGACTTAGGACTTATATAGCCCAGAACATAATATGGAACCCTGTATTAGGAATATTGGTAATAAGAAAGCTTAACATATAATTATTAGAAAACAGATTGTCCTATTCAGGGTTGTCTATCACACAGTGCTGTCTATCAGCTAGTACTCCCAGTGATATAGCATGTCCTATTGAGGAGGATTTTATTTGAGGACTCAGCACCATCCTTGTTATAAACAACTGAAGCTGCATTAAATGCTTTGGCAGGCAGAACTATGCACAGAGGATTTATGCTCCCCAGTGTGATGAGTAATTTTTACTAAATATAAATTGCTGTGTTAAATCAATATTCTGAGCTTCCAACTATTGAGAATGTGCATTCTATTAATTGATCATTAGATTATACACTTTCCCAAAAAAATTCTGATCATCTGTTTTGAGAACTCTCCCTCTACAATTTTAATGACCTTTCCCTGCATGCATTTTCTCCAGACAATGAAGTGAGGTACCAATTAGTTCAACTCACTGACTCTCAAGATAAGAGCAATGAACACAGAGTTGACACAAAGATTTATTTTTGAGAGGCAGGGGAGCTCTGAAAAAGAGAAAGAAAAACAATGAACACAAGGTAAGATATATTCAATGTGAAGAGAAACGCTCATGTTGTAAAATCCCACCAGTATTAGGTTAAAAAAGCTATGGCCATGCTGGCCAAGCGAAGACCTTTATAGTACAGTTATGCTGCCATCCATGTTGTCCTTCTGTATAAGATTATATCTAACTCTGGCTGAGCAAAACAATCACAACCAACCTTTTTAAAAGTTCATATTTCCAATTCTGTAATAGACCTACTCAATCTGTTTCTAGTGGGAGAGGTGTGGGTGAAACTATATTTTTAAAGGTGTTATAATTAAATTAATGTATTTAAAGTTGCTTATACTTATTGACATAAATGTTTGTGTTCAGTATAGAAGTAGTCACAAAAAGTAATTCTTAATATTGCTGAAATAGTTAAAAATTAGTGTTTTTATAACATGATTTTACAGATAGGTATATAGGGCAAATGATTTAACATTTGATTTCCTACCTTGCTATCTAAGTTTTGTTGTTGTTTTGTTTTTGTTTGAGGTTTTTTTTTTTTTGGTTTTTTGAGACAGGGTTTCTCTCTTGTAACTCTGGCTGTCCTGAAACTCACTCTGTAGACCAGACTGACCTCAAACTCACAAATATCTGCCTGCCTCTGTCTTCTGAGTGTTTGGATTAAAGGTGTACACCACACATTTTATATTATGGGTAATTAAAAATAACAGAAAATTAAAGTTAAGCATCCCATTAATCCCACAATTCAGGAGTCTAAGTCAGGAGGATTGTGAGTTTGAGGTCAGCCTGGGCTACATCATGAAATCCTATACCAGAAAAATAAGTAAATAAGCAAAAATTAAGTTTATATAATGATTCCAAAGATGTTAGGGAGAAACTTCTCTCAAATACAGTTTTAAAATGAATGGGTCAACAAAAAAATTGCTCCCTCTGGCCAACTGAACGTACATTTGAGCATCAAAATATACTTCTAACAGGTTGGAAAGGTGCTTGCCACACAAGCATGAGGACTTGAGTTCAAATCTCAGTGCCCACATCAAATCTCAGTGCCACATCAATAGGGTGAGCATGTCATCCTGTTCTGGAGAGGCTGAGACAGGAGGACTCGTGAGACTTGTTGGACAGTCAGTGTATCAACAGTTCCAGGTTCAGTAAGAGATTCAACACATCTCAATTAAAAAGATTGAAAGTAATTCAGGAAGATACAGGATGCTTGTTGTCTGCACACACACACACACACACACACACACACACACACACACACACACACACACAGAGACAGACAGACAGACAGACAGAAACATATAGAGACAGAAACATGGAGAGCACTAATCAGAGATGGAGGTGTCCTAACTAATGAAATTCCTAAAAACAAACAAACAAACAAACAAACAAGCCAAAACCAATGATGATGGAGGAGGGAAAAAAATAGTAGAATCCTATTCAAACAGTACTCTCCTAGAAATAAATAAAATATCCTCTGTCTTAACTCCTAGGGCTCACAGAATCCACCTTTTCCAAAAACTGATGAGTTAACACTTCAGCAGGTACAACAGGAATCTCCAGAACCCTTCCCGAGATTCTGACAGATTGGTCTAGATACTCAAAAATGTTAAAAGAACTTTATCTCAGCCAAATCAGTCATATTTTCTCTGAAATGTCAATACCCGAAGTGCAACAGTCAATCATACAGCAGCACAAGAAATCGTCTTCACTAAACCAACAGGACGGAATCTCTTCTTTTGCTCTATAGAGGGCAGGGCCAGGATCCATGTGACAAACTGCTACATTTAATTATTAAAGCTCTGTCAATGTGTGTGTCTGTAGCTTTCTACAGTGGGCAGAAAGAGCAACTGCCAGAGTCGGAGACAGTCCCACAAGGATTCAGACACACGTGCAGGCCCCAGCCCGGCTTGCCAGCTCACATCCACCAGTTGTGATTCTCAACCTTCGTTTTTTATAGGCTTTTATTTGACCTTGTAAGGTTACTTTATAGAAAGGGAAGAGGGCTCATGTCAACTCTGAAGTGTTTTCCTTTTTAGTTTCAAGGAAATGCTCATAAAGTTTTAATTTGGGCAACTGAAAGTAAGGTGAAGGACAAAATTGTTTTTCAAAGATGGCTCGGGATCTTGGGAAAATCTTGTTACTCTGTAGGAATCGCTGCTGTTCTGTCTAGTGGTGGGGACAGTAAGATGTATAAAGTAACTCGGAAGAATTCTAACTCGATCTCTTTGTCTACTCGTGCTCATGACCACCATTCTGTTGCTGCAAATTATGTTTGGAAGGTTGACTCAAACCACTTATGAGTGCTTTTGGGCTCAGGAAAGGAGTTCCATTTTCACATCCGTGCCATCCAGAGCACTGTCTTGCACCTAGTTCTTCCAAATTCCACGAACTGAGTGGAATGCAAACGGGTGGAGAGAAAAGGGGAATGAGACATGGAAGGAAAGAGAAAGCCTCCCAAGGAAATGAACTAAATTCAGGAAGTTGAGATTGCTTAAGTCTCTCCTTGCTTTACTAAATAGAATGATAATATTAGGAATACCAATGTCTGCATAATGCGTTGAAAATGCTTTGAGTTGTTTGGATAAAATATTCGTATGGAGAACAGCCTCCCTAAAAGTATCTATGCCCTAATCCATAGAAATGGCTTTTTGTTTTTTGTTTGTTTAATTATATGGCAAAGGGACATTGTCAATATGATTGATTTTTATAAGACTTCACTGAAATATCTACATTGTCCCAGTGTAATTACACAAGTCTAAACAGCAAATAGCTTTCTTTAGCCAAAGTCAGAAAGATGCAGGTTATGAGAGACTTGTCTCAGTGTTGGCAGAGGGCCTTTCGGGGGGCAACAAACAGAGAATGTGCATCGACCATGGGAGCAAACACCAACCATTGCTCAAAAGCCTGCAGTGAACAGGGACTTTAGTCCTACAGCACAGGAAGCCAATTTAAACCAATGTTGTGAATGACCTTGACAATGGTTTCTTTGCTGCAGCCATCAGGAAGAACAACCCTGCTGACAACTGGTCATAGCCCAAGTGAGACTTCTGACTCCTAACAAACTGATAATAAATATATCTTATTTAAGCTGTTAAATAACAAAAAAAAGCAGTGAGTTCACATTTCTCACCTCTAAATACTTTTGATACTTTAAAATTTAATTATCTTTACTATTTGAGAGGAGGTGATTTGCTAGTTTTGTGTTTAGAAATTCACTTGACTTATGAATGTATTTACTCATTAAGCATTTCTTCATAGGCTGTTTGTATAAAGGTCTGAGGAATAGCCTGTGAGTTATAAAATCAATGCAGGTTCTACAGATAAAGCTCAGGTAAAGAATGGAAAGTGATCAGATCATTTGGTAATCAGCTAGTTTTTCTGTCAGAAAGTGAAGCATTACCCATACCAGCCATACATGTGAGCTAGAACTTGCTTTTAGGGATGTAGTTTATACTATGTTAAAGTAAAAGGATGGTATGAATTGGTTTTACAGTGCTCTGTGGTTTATGGGCACAAAAGAGTATATCACTAAGTGCTGGGAGAGGAGGCAGAGAGGAACTGATAAATTTTTTACAGCCAGAAGAAGACTTTTGTGGAAGATACTTCACATGGTTGTCTACTTTCCTTCTGAAAAATTGTGTTCTTAGGAGTCACCAGAAACAAACTATTCATGCTAACATATCAAGCCTTCTAGTATACTTAAAGCTAATACATAGAGCATCTCATACCTACAGGAAAGTGGTCTAAGAAGTTTCTCCTTCCTCTCCCACACTATACATATTTTGTCACGCTACTTTCCCTTCTTATCATAAGAAAGGAGCTAGCATTTCAGTTATTGTGTCTTAAGAGTAAAAGTAACTTTATCCCCTATCTTCCATCTACTATTTTTCTGATCCATTTGTATCAAAATTCCCTAGAAAGCTGTTTTTCTCTTGCTGTCTCATTTTCTCTTCTTTCTCATTCTCTTCCAAATCCCCTTCCTCTAGGCTCATGAAGGGCAAATCTCCTAACTCTTCTAAGCTTGTGCTTGTTGCTGGTAACTCTACACCGCTCACACCAGTGTCTATTTTTTTTAGCTCTCACCCTACATGACCTGTCAGGAGCACACCCTCTATCACCTCATTTGTCTGACACTCTCCTGATTCATCTCCTCTCTTTCGGGACGCTCCACTTCTTGCTCTTCTTTCTGAAATTAGTGCCTCCAGGAATGATTCTTGGGCAAATTTCTATTTCTCTTCAAACAATCTTGGTAATCTCTTCATGGTTCATAATATAATTAATATCTTGAATGATTCTAAGTCTGTAAAGCCCAAACCTTCCCACTGAATTTCTGACTCATACAGCAAATCCTATTTCCAGTGTCCCAACTTTCATGAAAAACCAAAAGCCCAAAACTTAATTTCTGATCCATGCCCTAAAAACTCTGGTTCCACACACAGCTTGCCTATCTTGGAGCTAATGACTCTTCTTTTAATTGTAGTTGTCGTCGCTACTTTTGGTGTTTGAGAATTTCATGCATGCATATAACGTGTTTTGATGAAATTCACGCTCCATTCCCTCCTCTCCAGTTTCTTATATACCCTTCACACTTGTCTCTCCCAACTTCATGTGCTTTCTCTCTCCTGTTTTAATACCACTGAGTCCAAACAGTGTTGCCTACATGTTCATGGATGTAGGACCATTTGGTGGAACATGAATAGCCTCTCAGTGGCCACATCTTGAAGAAAACTGACTCCCCTTCCCCCAGGATCCATCAATTGTCAATAGCTTCTCAGCTAGGGGTAGGATTTCATGGGCCCTACACCATCTATGTTGGAATTTGGGCTGGATTTTATGGAGCAGAGGGAGCCCAGAGTGAATGAGGTCTTAAGTGAATGTGTGCTGTTGACATGAGGATGTCCATGTTAAGGTCCATAGCAAGACATGTGAAAAGGCTAGAGCCTTTCCCAGGGTAGCCTTAAAGAAATGGCAAAAACTCCTGGGGTAGGTTGCATGTGAGTGTTGATATTATATATAGACTATGTCCACCATAGTTTTCTCCACTTCAAATATTATAATCTAAAGACTTATCTCCTACAGAGATTGCTTCTGCCAAGATTAGCTAAACTTATTTCCTTGATAGAGTTGTCTACCATAAACCCTGCCTCCTTGTTTAGCTGTATGTAATACCCTGCCTCTTTATTTAGATGCATGCAATAACTCCACCCCTTTGTTCATCTCTATATAATAAATGGATCGAGTGATAAGACACCCAATTCCATTTTGTTCCTGGTATCCATATTGTAGCCAACTGAGTTAAATTTCTGTTTACTGTAAAGCATAAGTATATGTTACCTGGAGTCTGACCTGAGTTGCTGTAAACCTACCCCCCCCAGACCACCTATTCCTTGCTCATTCTTTCCTTTCTTTTTTCTTTTTTTCCTTTTTTTTTTTTTTTTTTTCGAGACAGGGTTTTCCTGTTGTAACTCTGGCTGTCCTGGAAGTCACTCTGTAGATCAGGCTGGCCTTGAACTCACAGAGATCTGCCTGCCTCTGCCTCCCAAGTGCTGTAATTAAAGGCATGTGCCACCACTTCCTGGATAAGGAGGAACTTTCTTTATTGCTTTGTTTGGCTTCTGTAACTGTGCCTGCAAATCTTCATGGTTTTGCCTTATAAAAAGAACATGAAATCATGGCTTGAGGCTAATCTCTTGGATCCCACCTTAGTGGGAGACAGCTCCAGCTGATCAATTCTCATGTACACAAATACAGCTTGCTTTAATTAGGCCAATTTGAGTCAGTGGTCTTTCTTTTCACATCTGTGGGATTAACACTGGGCTTCCAAGATGCTATGTTTTCTCAATCAGTAAGCCCAATGCACCAAAATCTGGTTATTTTTGTCTGTCTTTGTGTTTGCCTATTTTTCACTCCCTTACCTTGCTTGAGTCAGGCCAAGTCCCTGGGAAACATGCAAGGAGGTGTAGCTGCCTTGATCTGGTGCAGGACTTGTAAATATACTCACAGTTGTGAGTTTATGGGTGCAAGGGCCCTGTCAGATCTTGAAAATACCATTTCACTTCAGATAGTTATACCTTCTGGCTCTTAACAATCTTCCTGACCTCTCTTTTGTGCTTAGTTCTGAGTCTTAGGGAATGGAGTGTGATATAGATGTCTGTCACATTTAGTGCTGAACACTGCATAGTCTCCTATTCTCTGCATGTCGATCAGTTGCGTGCCTCTGTATTAATAACTATCTACTACAAAAATGAAGCTTTTCTGACGAGTGTTGAAGATTAACTAATCTATGGCTACAAACATAAGAATTTAGGAAGCACTTTACTACTGTATCTATTTAGCAGAATAATAGCATTATAGTCTCCCTTAGCCAGACATGGAAATAGAACCAGGATGAGTTCGATCTTGTACACCAGGCTTTCCATTTAACAAAAAAGTAATTGGTTGCTTCCACAACATTTGTACAAGAGTTGTACCAGTGGGTGTATTTTACTAGACCAGTTATTAATGTTCACACGATTCACAGCTGAGTAAGACTGTTGATTATTTTTCTCTACCAGTAGAATTCATAGAACTTTCTAGAACTGTGGAAGCTAGCCAGTGGGGACAAATCTTCCATGTAGATGTAGATGTATTTATTTATTTGATTTTTGTGGTTTCAAGGCAGAGGACAGTTTATTCTTTGCTAATTCAATCCCTGATCTTAGAGGGTTTCAACCTCCAAACAATCTAATCTCCAAACCTAAACCTAGAATGTTTCAGCCTCTGAGACTTATTACTGACAGAATTCACTCTGACTAGCTAACTTCTGAACTACCTCTTTTTACTCTCAGCTGTACTGTGAACTCTGAACTGTAAACCATAAAATGGCTGCTTTATCTCTATTAATTCTGGACTGCCTCTGCTCTACTTGGCTTTTCCTTCTGCTTCTACACTCTGTTTCTGTCTTGCTTCTCCACCCTCAGCTTTGCTTCTGCTCTCTGAATGCTGCTTCCACCTCTGCTTCTACCTTGCTTTTCTCCCTGCAGAGCTCAGAGAAAGAAGCCAGAGAGTTAGTTCAGTCAGGCAGTTTGAGTGCAGTAAGCTCACAGACAGTTCAGTTCAGAAGGAGAGGAGCACAGACAGTTCAGAATAAGCTAAGAGAGAAAACAGAGAGTCAGAAGCAGACAGTTGATGATTTATGGTTTACAATTTACAGTTTGGAGTTCAGAAGACAGCTAATCAGAGTAAGTTCAATCAGCAGTAAGTCTCAGAGGCTGAAACATTCTAGGTTTAGATTTGAAGATTAGATTTTACAGAGGCTGAAGCCTTCCAGGTCTGCGCTTGCATCTTGAAGATTAGGTTGTATGGAGGCTGAAACCTTCTAGGACCAGGGATTGAATTACCAAAGAATAAATTGTGCTCTGTCTTAAAACCACAATAGTTAAATAAATCAACACATCTATGTCTACACTTTCATGCTGAGAGCAGTTTGTTTTTCACATGAATGTGGTATTTTCGGCAAAAGGGTGTAGCTGTCAAGTTCTGAAAGGTAATCAAGAGCAATGACAATGTCCTATAATGTTTGTGGATGTCAGTTGAATCCTGCAGACCAGTAAAACAAAAGGTAATTTACCTGGTATTAAATTTCTTATGTGATAGCCTATGGTGTCTGGGAGTCATTCTCTCCCCATTATAAGATAATTCCACTTAGACTCTTTTTGTGTGTATTTATATGTATTTTTAGGAAGTTTCTATAGTAGTAGATTTCCATATGGCATTTTCAACGTGTTGAGTATCCGTTTCTATACTTCCACCTCTAGCCTGCCTTTCTACCTTCCACCCCATTTAACATATTCTGTTTCATTATTCCACTTTCCATTTTTACACATGTGCTCTACCTCATTCCTTATAAATAGCCCTTATTAGTTTTCTGGATATTCAAATTTAAACACACACATCTAAGATTCAAAGCTAGCATCCACATGTGAGAAATATACCATTTATTTTCCTGGGCCTGAGTAATGTCACTCAGTGATCATTTTTAGCTATATCCAATTACCTGTAAATATTTTAATTTCATTTACCTACAACTAAATAATATTTCATTGTGAACCTTCATATTTTCCTTATCCATTCATCTGTCGATGAATACATAGGTGGTTTCCATTTCCTGGTAAATGTACAGATGTACAATCCTTTGAGAATATGCCCAGGAACAATATAGCTTTATGTTGTAATAGCTCTGTTCTAGTTTTTTGAGAACCTTCCACAGTGATTTCCATAACAGCTGCACCAGTTTGCACTCCCACCAGCCATGTGTAAACGTTTCCCTTTCCACCCATCCGTGTCAACATTTGCTGTCATTTTTCAAATCATAGCCATTTTGACTTGGGGGAAAAATGAAAACTCCAAGTCATTTTAATTTCTGATTTCTTTTTGTTAAGTATGTTGAAATTTTTTTAAAAATTATATTCCTTGGCCATTTGTATATCTTCTCTTGAGAACTCTCTGTTTATCTCTGTGGCTTAAGTTTTAATTGGGTTATTTGTTTTCTTGTGTTTAGTTTTTTTTAAAAAAAATCTGTAATTTTAGATGCTAACCTTCTATGAATGCATAGCAGGCAAATATTTTATTCCCATTCTATAGGTCGCTTCTTCATTGGAATGGTACTGTCCTTTGCTATACAGAATCTTTTTAATTTAAAGAGGTTTTATGTGTCAACCGTTTACACTAATATTCTTTCCTGTGCCTATAAATTGAAAGGTATTCCCTACATTTTTCTCTAGCAGGAGCTGGGGTATTGGCTGTTATGTTGAGATCTTTGTCACACTTGGAGTTGAGTTTTATTCTTCTACATGTAGCTACCCAGTTTGATAAGAACCATCAATTGAAGATTCTGTCTTCAGAATTGGAGAATTCTTTCTCCAATGAATATTTTAAGTTTTTTTTTGTCAAAATTCATGTGATTGTGGGAGAGTGGGCTTTAGTCTTAACCTTCAATTCCATTCCACTGATCAATGTGCATGTTTCATGCTAATACCATTATATTTTTATTACCATTGTTCTGTAATATATCTTGAAATCAGAAGTGAGAACTCCCTATGTTTTTAATGTTCAACATTATTTTAACTATCTTATGTCTTTTGTATTTTCATATGAATTTTTAAATGATTTTTCAATTTTGTGAAGAATTGCATTGATATTTTGTGAATTTCATTGAATTTTTAGATTGCTTACTGGATGATCATTTTCACAATATCAAATTGACAAATTTATGAGCATGGGAGGTCTTTTCTATCTTCTGGTATGTTCTCCAATTTCTTTATTCAATGTCTTAAATTTTTTATCACATAAGACTTTCATTTCCTTTGTTAGATTTATTGCAAGATTGTTTTGAAGCTATTATGAATGATACTGTTTACCTAATTTCTTTCTTGGTATGTTTTGCATTGGTATTTAGGAAGGCTACTGATTGTGTGTGTGTGTGTGTGTGTGTGTGTGTGTGTGTGTGTGTGAATTCTATATGCTACTATGTTACTGAATGTTTTTATCAGTTATAGAATTTCCTGGTAGAATCTTTAGGATGTTGTATATATAAAATCACAGCATGTGCAAATAAGAATATTTTGGCTTCTCCCTTTCCTAGTTATATTCCCCTTATCCTTTCTACTTTATCTTCTTGCTTTAGCCAAGACTTCAAGCACTATGTTGAACAGAAGTAGAGAGGGAGGACATTCTTGGTTTATTTCTAATTAGAGTGGAAATGTTTCAAGTTTTTCTTTATTTAGTATGACGTTGGTTGTGGGCTTGCTATATACTGCCTTTTAAATGTTCAGATATGCCCCCTTTATCCCTAGATTCCCTGGAACCTTTATCTTGTCAGAGGCTTTTTTCTGAGTCTAATGAGAAGGTTATGAGGTACTGACATTGAGTATATGAAGTATACTTCATCTCATAAAGTAAAGAAATAGCCAGCCTCTTATTATTATTTGCCCACAAGTAGGCCTGAGTTTTTTCTGATGAGTTTTGATATGTCCTTTTGGAAAAATGTCATTCTCTACTTATTGAACCTTACAGCAAATAACATATTGAATGGAATGAGAAACGTTTGTCTCTTAATCTATTACAGGTGACTCACATGGAGGAATTTTTTTTCGGTCCCATTAACTCAGAACAGCAAACTAAGCTAAGATATACTAATACTAAGATATTATCAATCTATGCCCACAAATTGCTTTCACCCCCCCGTGTGTGTGTATGTGTGGTGTGTGTGAGTGTGTGTGTGTGTGTGTGTGTATGCACACACATTGCTTTCAATGTTTCAGTGCCTGTCTGTTTTCAGTGAATAACCTTGTAGGTCTAGACACTATTTCTTACACACACACACACACACACACACACACACACGGGCTGATATGATAAGTGGACTATAAAGGAGAAATAGAGAATACATCAGGGAGCTGTTCACTCTGCATGAAATGGTATTCTACCTATCGATGACCTACTTGTTTATTCCTTTCCCTCATTCAAGAACTTGTCCAAATCTCACCTTCTAAATGATGCCTCTCTTGGACAGCTTATGTAATCATGGATGAAGCCTGTTCCTAACCTGTGCTAGCCTTCCGGCCTCCTCTTAATGTCTATAGATCTTGTGGTGGCATTTGCCATTTCTTGCAATAATTTAGAAATTTCTAATTTTTTATATTTACTGTTTACTCCTCATTTCAACCATCCAGCATATTGAGCTCTTAAAGGGCCACGTCCTTTGTCTGTCCTGACACTAAAATATCCCTTAAAACAGAGACTGCAACTGGAGAAACTTTAAACATATTAATTTCATACTAATGTTTAAGAATGGCAAGTATTTGGCTCGGATATGACGAAAGCAGAACAGTTAGTTACTGCAAGCAGGAATACAAACTAGTTAATCGATTATGGAAATCCGTACAGTTTCTCAAAAAACTATAAATAGATCTACCACATGATCCAGCTATACTATTTTTTAGTATATCCAAGGGTCTTTAATCCTGCTATAGAAATACCAGATCATCCGTGTTCATTGCTACTCTGTTCAAAACATCCAGACAATAGAAACCTCCTGGATATCCATCATATGATGAATGGATACTGAAAATATTTACGTAATGGAATATTATTTATCTGTTAAGAAAAATCAAAATTTGTAAATTCATGGGTAAAGGAATGGAGGAGAAACATGGAGATAGTCATTCTGAATGATGTACCTCAGATCCAGAAAGACAAAAAGTACATGCTTCCTCTCATTTGTGTTTGTCAGCTTTCAGTCTTCAGAAATGCGTGTTTCCTTTGGATACCCATATTGATAGACTATGGAGTTTTTAAATGAGAGGAGATAGAAATTAACATTAAGTTTTACTGATAACTATTGAATTGTTTTACAACATTAGTAAGATTTTCCCAATCAAACATATTAAATAATGCTTTCCACGTTTATTTGCACATGGAAGTCATCTGTGGCATCATAATGATTACTGTCTTTCGCTTCATAAAAGGTACTATATCAAATTGTCTTTGCCTTCCTTCCATCTATAAAATGCATACGCTCAGCAGGAAATGTTTTGCAATCTTATTTTGCCCATTCGTGTTACGTGTTACCCATATTGTTCTGCCTTGAAAGATGTGGCAGACTTCCCAAAGGACTGCTAAGCAGAATTGAAACTAATAGAACCCTCAGCTCTAATTTACATACTTAACTCTGATTTTAAGTATTTTTTATTTCCAAAACTGGCCACATTCCCAGTAGTTACTAAGTTTGTAGACCTGTTATAGACCTTACAGACTACCTAAACTCCTAATATTTGAAAAATTAACTTACACAGCAAAGAAATTCTTCCCAAGTTTTCAGCATTGGAGCTCTATTAAGATGGTACATTACAATGAACCAATTTATCCACTAGATACTGCAATATATTCTGTATCATGCTTCCTAATTAACCAGGTACATTATTTTAAATTGACAACTTTTTACATAATATATATAGATCCTTCTCCAATACTTTCATCCTTCACTATTGAACTAGTTAACCTTATTTATATCACTAATTAAATAGTGGTAGCTACTACAAAGTATTTTATCTACTACTGTCAAAGTACTTTCTTTGAATAATTTATAGTACCACAGATTTTAAAAGATACATATAAAAATTCTTTAATAATGTATGTCCAGATTTGTTAATATATTCTTGTCACTATATCATTTCTTCAAAACATCCTTATATCCGCAGATAAGTGTAGACTTTAACCCTCATCAAAGAAGGTTCTTTTTCAGCAGAAGGAGATTATTATAGAAAGACATAACTTGTCAAAATGAAGAGATCAGCTGACCTTATTGTGCCCATCCTACAACTAAGGTTCTTGGAAGAGGGGCTTGAAAGATTTTAAAGACCAGAGTACCAGGACATGTACTGTGAGATAGTCTCTTCTGAAAAAGAAGAGGGTAGAAAGTAAAGGGGATGATGGAGGAGAGAATGAATATTAAAAGTGTTGGGGGTATGGGTTAGGGGTGAATGTGATCAAAACATATTTTATGAAGTTCTCAAGAATTAATAAAACATTACCTTTATGTTTACTTAATAAAATTAATAAAATAAAAACAAGAAGGTCATGATGGCAACATGCCTGTAAATCTAGTACTTAGAGAATAAAATAAGAGGTTTGTGAGCTAAAGGCCAGCCAGAGATACATAGCTTCATAAATAAATGAATAAAGAAATAAACAAGACTTTCTTTTAGTCCTAGTTCTTTCTTTTTCTTTGATTCTCAGAAGACTCTTTGACAAAGATGATATTCTCCATGCCCACTTGGTTTGGTTCTCCACTTAGTTCTAGCAAATATGCAACACTCATCCTTGGCTATCTCAGGAAAAGGATGCCCAACATGCATTTGTCAAGATGCAAGTTCTACTGACTGATAACTTGCAACATGTTTAGAATAATTTATCTGTTTGTAATCTCAACTTCTTCAAGAAATTATTTTAAAGAATACCAAGGAAAAAGCTCAAGAAATGTTATATTTTGTTACATATAGTAATTGTCTGATTAAAAAAATGCTCAGGGCTCACATTTGTCTATAGCATCCCTGGAACTCAAAAATACACAGGTCTTACATAGAGTACCACAAGTGGAGAGGTCACTTAGGACTAAGTTCTGTAATCCAGATACAGCAGCAGTTGTACTGGAAAGGTAGGAGGAACTTCCTAAATGAACCAATTCTCAAGAGTCTAAGAAATGCCATGGAGTTCTAAACAGTGAGAAGAAGTAAGTCTCTTTGAGAGGTAAAGGAAGAATTCAGCTGGAAGTCTGAATAAGAGAAGAAAAGGCAATGTAACTTGTAAATAGAGAACACTATGGTGATGATTGGCATTATTTGAGGCTTAGACTTTAAAGAAAGAATCTACTTTTATTCTTACTGAACTCAGAAGTCACCAGAGATTATTAACAGGTAAATGATATGGTCTATCTCACACATATATGCACTAGTTCTTCCCTGATTTGTGTGTGGAGAAGAACTCTAAGTGGAAAAAACTACATTCAAGCCACGTGGTTTACCCATTGCAATTCAAAATGTGCCACAAATGTACTAAATTTTCTCTAGACATATGTTTTCCTTTAAGTCTGTCCTTGCTAGCTTTTCATCACTGTAACAAAATACTGTCAGCAAGCTACATATGAAGACAAAGTGGCACATTTAGCCCCCAGCTTTGGAAGATGACTATTCAAAAGGCAAAGCACAGGTCTGACCAGGGTCCTGTGTGGTAGAAGGCAAGATAAAAGGTTGAATATTCATACAGAAATCAAGAAAGACAGAGTGGGACTAGGATTCAGTTTTCATAGTAATCTTGTATCCGGATCGTACCAGGCTTCCATACCTTTTGTGGGAACACCTCGGCCATAAAAACTTACCATTAGTGTTCTCTTCTTTTGTTTTTTTTTTTAAATTGCTTTTACCACTACAACACATTTTAATTTTAAAATATTTAAAATATATATTTTATTTATTCTTATGTATATTGATGTTTTGCCTGCATGTATGTCTGTGTGAAAGTGCTAGATCCCAGAACAGGGGTTGCAGACAGTTGTGAGGTGTCATGTGGGTGCTGAGAATTGAACCCAGGTGCTCTGGAAGAGCAGCCAGTACTCTTAACCATGGAGCCATCTCTCTAGTGCCTCTAGGCCCCTCTTCTTAAGGGTCACAATACTGCCCCATACTACCACTCTGTGAACTCAGTTCCTAATATGAATTTTTGTGAGAATAAACACCAACATTAAATCCACAGCCAGTCCAAGAGAAGAGTTTTGGTTGCTATGGCAGTTTGAATGAAAATGGCCACCATAGGCTCATATGTTTGAATGCTTGATCCCCAGTTAGTGGAATTATTTGGGAAGGATTCAGAGGTGTGGCCATGTTGGAGTGTATATGGCCTTCTTGGAGGACATATGTCACTCGGAATAAGCTTTAAGGTTTCCAAAGACCACGCCAGTACCCCGCCCCTGCCTGCTGCAGCAGGATCAAGATTTAACTTGCAGCTACTTGTTCAGCACCATGTGTACTTGCCCCCCCCATCATTCTTCCTACCGTGTTGGGATGGACTAACCCCTGAAACTGTAATCAAGTGCCCAGTTAACTTTTTGTGTGTAGGTTGACTTGGTTATGGTGTCTCTTCTCAGCCATAGAACAGTAACTAAGACATTCTATGCAGAAATAAATATTTTAAATATGTTCTTTTTCCTAAAAATTAATACACTAATTTTAGTAGATTTTCTTATAATAACCATAAAAATAAGTAACTTTATTTCTGGAAGAAAGGAAAGGCTACATTAGTATCTTAATTTTGATAATGGGTTTCCCTGTGCACTTTAATGTATAGCATTGACATTAGTGACCTCAACGTGCAGACTGAACAAAGTGAATGATACAAAGCACCACGATTCTCTTTCCAATAAAAATACAATTTCACTCATAACAGTTATGCAACACCCTGGCGGGTTCTCAGGACATCTGAGAAAATGAAGTACAAACAGTGTTCACAGACAAAGTCTGGACTCCAGTAATAACTAGAACAGAACGAAACTAAGATAGAATGGCTACATTTTACCAAAGAAGAAAAGACAATATTCAAACTCTTCCCAAAGCTTATGGGGAGATTTCAAAGAAGTAACAAATGAAGAGAAGAGAGCATTAAGTAAACACAATCTCCAAACTAACTACTAGCACTTTAAAAACTCCTGTTATGTTAGGGAAGGGTCAAGGACCACTGTGAAGCTCTAACTCAGGATCATTCCTCACTATGCTCATGAAAATTTATCAAGTACTTGCTAAGGTAAGTTCACAACAAAACATGAAATTATTTCTTTCACTTTAGAAAATAGCTCATATCCTCCCTGTAGGATCCACTGGGACAATTGAAGGATAGAATCCCATGCCAAAAGAGAGAGCCCATACCTGATGCTGCAAGACAGGACAGGAACTAGAGACTGAATAGCCAGAAGAT
This sequence comes from Cricetomys ansorgei, assembly GCA_026225945.1. Taxonomy (NCBI): domain Eukaryota; kingdom Metazoa; phylum Chordata; class Mammalia; order Rodentia; family Nesomyidae; genus Cricetomys; species Cricetomys ansorgei. The sequence goes on along the minus strand of JAMJFZ010000199.1, from coordinate 44,837,956 downwards.
GATTTCTAATGATGTTCTGCTCTGCTCATAGATCCAGTCGTCATCAGATAGGCCCCCTCCAACAGCGGATGGAAGCCTATGCAGAGGCCCAGGGCCAAATGTGTGCAGACCTCAGGGAAACCCACAGAGGGAGAAGGAATTGCAGGGACCAGAGTGGTCAAGGACAGCAGGAGAACAGGTTCCATGGAGTCAACTTACCAGCACTCTTAGGGGCTCACAGAAACTGAAGCAGCAGACAGGGAACCTGTAGAGTCCCCTAAGTATATGTTATGTTTGTCTGGCATGGTTTGTCTTGCAAAACTCCTCCAAGATGGAGTAGAATGATCTCTGACCTTTTACTTAGCCTTGGGACCCTTTTGCTTCTCCCAGGTTGCCTAGTCTACCCTTGATGTAGGGAGTAGTGCCTGGCCTTGTTCCATCTTGTTATGCCTTGTTTGAGTGGTAATCCTTGGAGGATTTCTCTTTTCTAGGGAGAAGCAGGGGGAAAGGGTTGGTTGTTGGAAGGGTAGATCTGGGAGAGAGGGGAGTTAAGGGGAACTGGGGGAAGCTAGGGGAGGATGGTGGTCAGGATGTATTGTATGAGAAAAGAAAAAATTTTAAAAGAAAAAATACAATTCCTTTAAAAATCGAATTCAATAATTTTTTTTCAGGAAAACCATTTTAAAGATTATGTTATCTTTTCCTTGCCACGTGAAGAGTAAATTTCACATCAATGTCATTTCATATGCCTCTCCTTTACTTATTAATTTTAGATTTTAGAGAGTTACATCTTTCATATTGCACATTTTCAATAAGCTGAAAATAAAGTTAAGGCCAATCTGATTTATCTGGAGCTCTGATGTTAATTGTAACTCTCTTCTGCTTGGATTTGCTTCCGTGAGAGCCATTTATAGTTTATTGCTTCAGCAATCTTTGTCGCAGGAAGAATTAATTTCTCTGAAAGGTTATGGTTTGTAAGATTCAAAGTGATTGCTGCCTTGCCTATTTTAGGGTAATCAAATTCATATTCATATTCATATATATGTATATATATATGCTGAAAATACAAATCATAAGTTATGTGCTTTACAAATTTGGTCGGTCACTGGAAGTTATTCTGGTTTGTGAAATTATTTGAATTCTCCAATATTGACAAGGACATTAAGAACATTTTGTGAAATAATTCAAATTATTGTTAACCCAGACTGAACCTAAACTAATGTTCCGCTTCACAATTTAATGAATGCATACATAATGTCATGTGGCAATGAATCTGTGCAATTTAAATCACTCCTTAATCAGTTTTGCTAAAAACAGAATCCAAGAGAAAAACACCACATACTTCATCTGCTTCCTGTAATTCTTACTCTCTTGTAGCTCCCTCTAGGGGTTAAATTTACTCACTGCATCACAGAGCCAACAGCTCATAACAGGATGCATGTGTTGTCAGTCCTGTGGCCATCAGAGTTCACCTTTGTTATCCTAGGCCTACCGGTATGAGGTAGGTAGTTCTAAGGACTCCCTCACTTAGAAGCTCAGAATACCTGTGAGTACAAATGGCTTGATCTCACCATGTGGGAACACAGTGACATGAGGACTTAGAATGAGGCTTCTACAATCCAAGAGTAATACAACTCACCATGCATTAGGTATGGACTATGACACTAGTATGAAGGTGAATGGCTTACATGCAGAGAAGTCAAGAACATAATCATCAAGAATAGTTATTGCATGGAAAATGAATCCCAAAGGAAGCAAATGTTTGGGGGAGAAATATAAATCATCATTGTATATTTTAAGTCTCAGGTACCTCTAGATATTTGAGTTTGTTTTATCTTACTCTTCAAATAATCCACAAAGTAGGCATTATGTCTATTATTGAAATAGTAACTTGATGACAAAATTAAACAAAATTGTTCAAGGTCATGTAGCAAAAATAGTGAAAACCTTGAGATTAAAAGCCAAATCCCACTGACTCCCTGGCCTATATTCTCTCACTGCATCTGAATGGAGTTTTGGTGACAAAGTTTTCAAGTTTTTCTCAGTGGTTAATCTTTGCACCCCTGTATTTAAGTTGTTCACCATGCTAAACCATTTTAGAGTAACATGACAGTCACTGGTGTATCTGCTCACGAGGGTCCATCCACTCAGGTGAGCTTACACCCCCTCCCCCAAGAATGTGGCACCCCAAACCCAAGATCATGTGAGTGTGATGCCTTGAAATGCAAAAGGTACTGTGCAGATGTGAGTGGTTCATAGATCCTGAAAAGAGGAGATTATTATGGATTATGCAAATGGGCCCAATATAATCCCAAAGATATATTGTAATGCCGGAGTAAGCATAGGCATGAATGTCAAAATTAATATTAAGACTGGATATAGCTTTTGAAAATATAAAATATCTTGAATTATTCATGGTAGAAAACATTTTTGATATTGAATAAATACAAAAAAGTTTCGTATGATTCTCCACCCAAATCATGCTCTATAAAACCACAAATTGTTACAACTGATTCTGAAAAGTACCAGCATAATTTTGCAGAAGAAACAGCATAAAGACTTAATGTAGTATAGTATTTATACTATTCTAGGAAATTAATGTGGGGTAGCAACAGATCCTGATTGCTTGAGATAAAGTGTGAAAAGGAAAGAGGACTCTGAAGGGACTTGAGTGTCCCTTTTATATACTAAAATAAAGTGATAGGTAAGACCAGTTTGTCTTCATAGAAACTCATCATTTTCATGAAATTTATATTCTCTTGGGAGGAAGTCATAAATATATAGAAAACTCTTTAACTTAATCTGAAAAGACTATTATTGCTAAAAGATGGTAAGAATATAAAATAGTTTGGTTTCATAGAGTGAATGGCGTAAGGATAGCCTCAACCAAATCCTTAGGAGATTGGCCAGTGGTTCTCAACCTTCCTAATGCTGTGACCCTTTAATGCAGTTACTCATGTTGTGGTGACCTCCAACCATGAAATTATTTGTGTTGCGTCTCTATAACTAATGTTGCTGTTTCTATGATCATAATGTAGATATTTAGTATGCAGATGGTCTTAGGACACCCTGTGAAAGGGTTGTGTTCAACCCCCAGGTTAAGAACCTCTGGATTAGAGGTCTAAAGCAAAGTGTTCCTGTCATTCAGAAAAACAAAGCTACAATCCCAAGAATGAAGAATGCTCAGAAAATGCTGGGACAGACTTCCAGAGCAAAGAGTGTGAGAAAGCAGAATCAAGAATTGTCTTTTTCATTTTGGATACAATTCTAGTTTTAAACTATCATTTATTTTTTCTTTAACACTTTTATACAATGTGTCTTGATCATACTGATCCAACTCCCCTAATCTAACATCCTTGAGCATCTTCCAACACCTAACCCCTCCTACTTCCCTACTGTCTCCCCTTTTAATATCCATTTAGTTCAATCAATGCTGCCTGCTGGAATGTTGATGGATCTTGTTGTCTTGACCTTGTGCAAGTAACTGAAGTTTCAGTGAATACATGAGTGCAATAGCCATATCATATCCAGAAGGGAGCATTCACAGTGCTCCTGCTCATCCTTCCACTCCCTTTTCCTTGATGTTCATAGATCCTGGGGCATGTGTGCATGTGGAGCTGATAACGATTTAGGACTGAGCATTCAACAGTCATCAGCTCTTACAGGTATGAGTCTCTGCAATTTTCGGCATGATTCCACGATCTATCTGTGCTTTGATAAGATTCTATTTAGACATATGGTCCTATGTGGAATGTATGTGTGTGGTAGATTTGTATGTATGTGCTTGTGAATGTATATGTATGTGTAAGTACATATGTACATATGTTCATGTGGAAACCACAGAGTGAGTTGGGCGTATTCCTCAATTGCTCTTCACCTTACTTCCTGAGACAGGGTCTCCTACCGTACAACAGATGGCAGCAGATACAAAAATCATATTTTCATGAAATACAAATAGATATAAAGACATCAGAAAGATACACAAATAAACTCCAAAATGAAGGTGTGAAAGCACCTTCTGTTGCAGGCCATACTTGTCAGTTTGTGTTTAGACGACATGGTGCTAACATGGATATTCACATGATATATCATGGCTGAAACTGGACATCTGTGGGGCTAAGAGTGAGCAAAAATGGCTGACACCAGATATCCAGCAAATATACTACAAAGTATATAGTGATATAATTTGTTAATTAACTTGTATGGATTGAATGAAGGTTTATTGTTTGACATGTGTATGATATATCAAGGAACCCAATGCCACAGAGCCATGGAGTAGCAAGGTCATTCCTATGTGAGACTCAGAAGGATGGCAAAGCCTTCCTCTGGTCCTTGTACAGATGTTGATAATGTTTGCAGAAAATGTCCGCCCTAGCCAGATATTTTTGGTGAGAGACTGCTCCCCTACAGTGTTTGCCACTACTGAGATTAGCTAACACCGCCTCCTTGTTCAGCTGTACTCAGTAACTCAGCCTCTTTAGTTAACTATATACAATAATCCATCTTCCTGTTCAATAGTATGAAAGATGCTGAGCTTCAGGGTGTTGTGGCTTCTCCATTAGAAAACCCAGCCTACCTTGATCTCAGTTTTCCTCTGTCTGTGTGTCTTGTGTGTGTCCTTTCTTCATTACCTCACCATCCCAGAAGCCACACAGAGAAAAGCAATGACTATTCTTGGCAAAATGCCACCTTTGTGTGATTTTTTTATATATATAAATACAGTCTTGAGGTTACAGGCATATGTTTTCCCCTTTGCCTTTTGCCTTTGCCAGCCTTCCTATGTAGGTCTCTGTGTGCCTATAAATAGGTTGTATATGCCAACATATGCCTGGGTTCCTGTAGTCATCTGCCTGCTCAGTGGCCTCTATACCAGTGAACAGATTGAGACTTATCTGCCTACAATTTCTCAACTCTATTCAATCTCCTGGTCTCCTGTGATCCTCCTCCTTTCCTGGCTTCAGAGCTTTGACCTCACAAGCAGATCTCATAACATATACAATGCCTCTGTGTTTTCTAATCCAGGATTAAATCTCAGCTACTATTTAATGATTTCCCACAGCCTTGCCCACTCGACAGTTTCCTAGTATGATCACGAGTCAGTGTTCACTTTCCTCTGTAGCTGAGCTTCAGACAGCTGTCTGAAGAGCTGTAAAATCTGGGTATTTTTTTTCAAATCAAAGTCTATGCAGAATGTGATGAGTTCAGTTAAAATATATTTAGATACTTATAAATACATTTTACAAAATTTGGGCACAGCTGGTTTGACCACCCTTGTAGAATGATTTTGAAATTCGGTTTAACTTTTGTGTATTTTTGGAAGTCAGAGAATTAAGAACAAAATTATGTGTGTTGAAAATTATCTCAGATCCTGAAAAGGTTGTTTATGTGAACAAAATCTCAGGATCATGACATAAATATCACGAGGAAGAAAAATAGGAACTTAAATAAACATTTGTGCACATGTTTTTCTTTTTAACACATAGTTCCAAATAGTCTAGTCAATGGAAGATTATACCATCCACTAATACACTAAAATGTTTTTATAGATATCAAGTAAAGTGATATAAAATTTCTAGTGGAAAATTTTGCAGTATGTATAGCATTTTCTGTGGAAATCCTCTTGTTAGATATATATCTTAAATTGAATCTTTGATGATATAAGGAAACATGATTTCTAATGAGCGTTTATCATCTGATAGGTTGATAAACTTCCTTATGCTCAAAGTCTGCAGATGTCCTGAAATGTTCCAGAGATCCAGTACAAGTAGTTTGCATCCTATTCCATTGCCGTGTTCACTAGATCACCATAAAAGCATTTAAAATATTATCCAACTTCATAATGGTTAGCCAACAAGGACAGCAATGAATGTGGTCTTTAAAATGGCGATAAGTCCTCAACTGCCAAGATGGAGAAATTATTCAAAAAATTATTCTCTCATGAAGTGCCACATTGCTTCAAAATATTTGTAAGAGTGCATATTAACAATGACAATATCAAAACAATTGACTATAATAATTCCCCAAACGGGTAACATTTTCTACCTAAATTCAAAGTACACAATGTAAAATAAGCTAGGTATACAAAGACAAATATTCACTTACATGTATGGTTGTGTAACCTTTAAACAGTCTAACTCATAGAAATATATAGCAGATTGGTGACCAAAGACTAAATAGGTGGGATGGGGTGGGGGTTCATAAACAACGTTAGTCAATAGTAACAAAGTCTCAGGCAAGAGAAGGCTGTAGGAAATCTATCGTACAGCTGGTGACTGTAGTTATGGTAACATGTATTTCTAAAGAGTTAAAGGACTGGATTTTAAATGATCTTGCCACAAAGGAAAGTATTTAAGGATATAGGAACACTAGTAAGCCTAGTTGGATCATCCCAGAATATACTTAAACATTGACCTCCATAAATGTACATGATTATTTGTTAATTTAAAAGTGAAATCAGGTCATGGTGGAGACTCATACATCTAAGCCAAGCACTTGAGAAGTGGAGGTAGTAATGTAAGGAGTTCAAGATCAGCTTGAAATACATAAGACCTTGCCTCAAACACAAATACAATACATACACACACACACACACACACACACACACACACACACACACATACACACACACATATACACACACACACAAACACAAAATTAACAAAACAACGTAAAGATACAATTTATTTGTATAAATGTTTATATCTCAACTTAAAATATATTTATCCCCACCAGAATATATCCTTAAGAACTATGTTGAGGTAATTAGAGTAAAAGTACTTCAAAGGTAATACTCTTTCTATGTATGAAGACAAAAAGTGTAGAGTAAAAACCTGCTTAGCTATAACCTAGCATATTTTCAAAATACCTGATGACTTACACAATTTTTATTGGGACTCTTCGCATATATGGCTAGAATAAATACATCCACAAAATGTTATGGGTAGATGTCTCTATACTATTTCACAAGTATTTTGAATGATGGGTATTTTTTTTCATTATCTTCTTTTTATTTATTGTTTGACTCTTTTAAAATGAATATAGAATACGTGGATATTACAAGAAAAAATAAATAATACCATCCTCATATTGATAGCACATTTTGAACATCATACATATTAAATACTGATCGCCTTAGTGTTGTTTTTTAAGATCTATTAGAGTAAAAAACAACAGGGCAGAGGGTTAAGCTCAATTGGTCGAGCATTTGCTAGCATGCAGGAAGACCTGGATTTGATTGCTATTGCCATAGACATCATGTGTACCTGCAATCCCAGCACTTAGAAGTTAGAAGCAAAAAATCTGAAGTGCAAGGTTATCTGCAGCTGCATAGCAAGTTTTAGAACAGCCTGGACTACATGATACTCTGTGTCAAATGGCACAAAAAAGAATGAATACCATGAAGTTAATTTGGCACGTGATAACACTTAAACTTTAGGTCTTATACTAAGCATCTTGAATGATTAAGGACTCGGTCCCACCTGCATTTCTCCCACCTGTCAATGTGGTAGAGTTCCTAGCAGCTCACACCTGTTTTGCCTTTAGCAGATGGTATCACTAATCAGCTCTTTGAAATGGAGTGCTAGGGAGTCTACTTTTTTCCCAAGTAATATACCCATTCAGTGGCTTTCCTTATGCAGTAAAAATGGCTTTCAGTCATGTGCCACTGTAGGCCATAAATTTGAGCACACTCCAACATAAGTGTATATAAAATATAATCGCATGCTGTCTTAATACGCAGTGTTTTTCAGTTACGCATTATCCTAAACAACTGCTCCTCTGTCCATTTACAGTACAGTCTCATGAAGAAGCCTTTTAAACACAAAGTCTGATCACAACATTAGAAACCTCAAACATTCCCTATGTCACTCAGAATAAAACCATACAAATAGCCATCATTAAACCAAAACACAACAGCTTAAAGGAGACGAACAATTTATTCATGTAGATATCCCAGGTAGAAGCTCTGTAAATGCAAAGATCCTGATGTAGGCACATACCTCCTATGTTTGAGTTTGTGGTATATAGAAAAGTGGACCTACTGACTATTCCTAAGAGAACAAAATTGAATTGCTCTACTTTTATTTTTTTGTTTTTAAACCTTTTACTTTTATTTTTTTTCTAATTTGAATTTTCCTAAATTAAATTGAATTGTGAACTTTAAAATGAGTTTCTAGGCATATTTTGAAATGGACGCATATTGAGCTAATTAAGAAAAATGAAATATCAAATTCCTGGGGCTTGAATCCATTCAAAGGGAGAAGAGAGCCCTGGCCCAGCTTGTGCTTCTGGTGTGCTTAATAGGACTGTGAGGGCTCTCTGCATCTGCTGCCATCCCTTGCCAGCAGAATCTTCATCTTGCAGCCACCTGTGAATTTAGGCAACAGGGTTTCCAACCCTCTGAACAGGCTGTGAGTTTGCTATTTGTAAATCTGGTAAATTAAGAAAAAGCTTCCAAGAATTCAGTGTTGCTATGCTTCACAGAACGTGAACATTCCGAGGCCATTCTGAGTAGCGTTTGTAACAGGTGTCTAATTAACAACTGCAAGTTCTGCTCTAAGGAGTGTCTCTTATAAGAGAACAGAACTTGTGATTATTACTACAATACTTTCTGGGATCTCTGAACCCCACTCCTTCTAAACACTGAGTACTGGATTTCATTTAATATAGCTCATGAAAGCACGTGTGTATATATGTACTAGTTTCCATGAAATCCTTTCATCTACCTTGTGAGGTATACAGAAATGGCATGAGCTCCATTTTACCATTAAAGCATCTGAACAGGGTGTCTGTATCATTGATAGACTAATCAATATACAAAGAGAATAGAGTAAGGTGCAACAGAAGTTGAGATACATTTTCTACTCGGCAATATCAGAGAAGACACATTTTTTTCTATGAGCTAGAAGTAGCCTTGTGTTTGAGATTGGGTATTTAAAGACATCTAAGTCAATATGTGTACAGGAGTAGTCTCTCTCTCTCCTCTCCCCCCTCTCTCCTTCCCCTCCTCCTTCTTGTTTTTTCATGGAATCTCTATATCCCAGGTTAACTTGGAATTCATTATCAAGCTCACTTAGCTCACTTAGCTCACTTCTACCTCAGCTACCTCAGAAGTAGGATTAGCCATGCACCATTTTGTTTAGCTCTCTATCGTGTGTGTGTGTGTGTGTGTGTGTGTGTGTGTGTGTGTGTGTGTTGCCTGTATGTGCACATATGTATACACATATGTGTAGAGGCTCAAGGTTGACTGAGTCTTACTAGATTGCTTTCTACATTATGTTTTGAGTCAGGCTATCTTAATTGAACCCAGAACTCACTGATTGGGTTATATTTGCTAAAGAGCTGACTTGCTTCAAGGATCCCTTTATCTCAGCTATTAGAATCCTGGAATTACAAGTGGACCACATCACCCTGCCAGCATTTTCATGGGGTCTGTGGATCTAAACTTGGATCCCCTCACTTTGATTGAAAGCACTTTGCCTGATGATCCAGCTCTTTTGCTGTTCTTTTTATTTCTTTTTCAATAATTTTTCTTAATTAAATTTTAATTCCTTCATTATACACTAAATATATATCTATTTATTATCAACGCAAACAAATTGATAAATGCTCTTTGTTCTCCAAACATTTTGCAAGCATGACGTTCAATTTCCATCCAACTATTAGGTCTTTCTCTAATGTCATTTTGGCATTTTCTTTATTAGACATCTTGATTTTGTTAATCACAAGTTAACTGAGGCCCTCAGTAAAGCAAAGTAAAATAGAAACCATGGAACTGAATTAGGCTATGTAAATATGGGACTATTATTTCAAAAGTAAATGCAAAGAAAATTAGATACTATTACAATGTCATTAAAAGTGATGTTTCTAAATAGTTTATTTGTCATGTGAGATTTACTTTCATCCATCATATCAGATGTTTATATCCCTGAGTGGTAGCAATTAGAGAAAACATTTTCACTTGGAACATTGAAAATCTGTGCAGCTTCTCAAGGGGAGAATGGCTCAAAGCAAGTGTTACGAATTATCTGATTGCACCTTGACATTTGTGCCCATTTTCTTTTAGAAGGAATATTTGGAAACCTGAATACTAAGACATCAGCTCCTCTGGACACCCCTCCCACACGCACATACACACCCTCCTTTCAGTATGAGTTAGGAAAGTGCTTCCACATACAGAAGGTCTCTGCTGGGGAGCTCTCACCAAAGTGCTCTTTCTGATCGTTGATTTACCTTTCTATCTTCTGAATAAGTTAGGAGAGACTACTCTTCACTGATATTGTATTTACACCATTTACCATTTACAGCCCATAGTGAATGATCAATAAATGTTTGCAAAATAATTGTCTTAAGTGGAAGAGAATATTAAATCTGTTCCCATAGACCGAAATTCACAGACAGTCTTCTCTTAAACTCACTTACCTGGAAATATACAGACTATGATCTGACAGCTATTCACAGACACATTTAAAAGATTCACAAGTTCAAAGAGGCATCGGGATGAGACAGCTCTGAACTCACTTTGTTTCCATATGGCAAACGTATCAGTGTTGGTACTGAGTAGGAAATGAAGAGAAGTTGAAAACATGAATGAAAAAAGGAAAGGAAAAATGGAGATGAGTGAATTCATAGAAGCTAAGAATATCTGTAATGCTGATTCTGGTCTGGTGTAGTTGGAAGATGTATCATAGGTTCTAGTTCCAGATATCCTTCCCTGTTACTGTTTTATTCAGTTCCCAGACATAAACAAGCAGGTGACACTTATCAGGTATAGAACTCTGTGTTGCTTTAATTGAAGTCCTTAAACTAACCCCAACTTTACAAATATTTCAAGAACTTTCAGTGTCTTGATATTTTTGCTAATAATCCAGAAGGGGGCAGCATTTATTCACAATAGGAAAATCCAACAGCCCCTTACTAAGTCTTCAAAGTTAGATGAAATGGACATTTAAACAGTTCCCATGTTTGTATGTCAAGAGTAGGGAAAGGTGTGGAAACCCTGACATCCACTCTTCTGTGTAGGCATCTCACAAAGCACTGACAGATAGTTCCTTGAAAAAGAAACGTAATTCCTTGTATTCACTCAAAACTGAATTCTTGCTGCTGAGTACAATCTTTAGTACTTGTTGGCACTCAGAACACTGATTGTTGATAAATACTACAAGCACAATGCATTCCAAGGATTAACCCAAGACATGCATGTAAAGTAAGCAAGCCTATCTTCACAGTGTCTCTCTTTACCCTATTCCTCCCAGTTTTTGTGCCCTAACTGAATTCTGCATAGATTCAGCTCCAACCCATACATTTACTTAACAAATATACTGAACACCTGATATATAGATTTTTTTTATTAGAATCCACTATTCTAGACAAAACATACACCAATTAATTGGATCCTGGAACAAGACTAAGATTGATCTATACTTTCATATATACTGTGAGATAGACTTCGTGGCAAAAATGTGTCTAATGCTAGACACATCAGGGAGTGAAAATGATGATTTTGGACAAGAGGATCTATCTCCTCAGCTACTCTTGAATGCCATCACCTATGTCAGCTTCCTGTCAATTAACCTTGGTTGCTTTACTCCCAATCTGAACAAACAGGAGAGACAATGTTGTTTTGGCAAAATGTATCCCACTCATCATGTATAGATAAGGATGAAAGAATTTAGTACCTTTCTAATGTTCACAGATAACCAGTCTCAGATTCTGTCCATCCAGTCTTCTCTCTAGTGACTGGAGCCATTCTTTTAATATCAAGCCCATCCAGTCACTGTTCATGATAATGTTCACTGAGACTGAATTTCTAGAGCTGTTATAGGCTCACAGCAAAACTAAATGTTTCTAGTAGTTCATTTCTGAATTACATACTTGACAGTATGTCAACAATGCCATCATCAAGCCCCTATAGGATAAAACAGATACCCCCCCCTTTTATCCTATAGGAATTATCATTTTTGTTCTCTACATTCAGATCTAAATACATATTCTGTATAAAAGATTCAAGATCTCTACCTGGTATATATATATATATATATTCTCTCTCTCTCTTTCTCTCTCTCTCTCTCTCCTCTCTCCTCTCTCTGTCTCTCTCTCCTCTACCTTCCCTCTCTCCCCATCTTCCTCTCCCTTTTCCTTTCTCCCTTTATCTCTCTCTCTCTCTTAAACTACCAAGCAGTAGTTTCAACGTTTGTCAAAAAGACTTTTATTGATTTTGTTGACTTTCTTCCGTTACCAAAGACAAAGATTAGTCACTACATTTCTATATATCTGTTTGAGACTCATTGCTCTTTTTCATTGAACTATTTGTCTATGTTTTTGTTCAATAACACTATATCTTAAGTACAGCTTTATTGAAGGTCTTCAGGTTACGTGATGTCAATAGTTCAGCTATGTATTTCTGACTTCATCTTATATTGGTTATTCTTGATCTTTTGCCCCTCATAGAAATTATAGAATCATTTTTTCAATATCCCATAGAATAACTTCAGTCATTTTCATTGGAAGTTTATGAGTCTACTGGTTGAGTTGGGAAATCTTGATAATTTTGAGTCTTCTATCTATGAGCATAGAATATCCTCTAATTTTTCCTCTTTGATTTGTCTCATTAGAAATTTTTTAAGGTTTCCTTGAATAGATATCATGCACGTTTTCTTATATTTGTACCTATTCCATTTTGGCAGGCGTACTCATATAGACCATATTGTGTTTCACGTTTTAAATTTTAAGTCTTCATTACTAATATTTAGAGAAATGATTTACTTTTATACACTAATCTTATATCATGGCACTTTTCTATAATTGTTTATTAGTTCCAATGGTTTATTTTCTCGTTTCTTTCAGATTTTCTAGATGGCTAATCATGTCATCTGTGAACAAGGAAAGTTTTATTTCTTCTTTCTTGATCTGTACTTACTATTTCCCTTCTTCACCCTGTTTCATTTCCAAGGATTTTCAGTGTAATGCTGAAAAGGGGTGGTGAACAAAGAATGCTTTGTTCCTGATCTTACGAAAAAAGAAAAAAAAATCTTCTAAACCACTGAGTATAGTGTTTCTTGTAAGGTTGTCTTTGTAGAGGTTCTTTTTCATATTTAGGAAGTTATCTCTAGTTTGCTGGGAGTTTTTAATCAAGACTGGATACTGGATTTTGTCATCTACTCTTACTGCTTGTATTAAGATTATGTGATTTCTTTTTTAGCTTGTTGTTGTCACGTATTATGTTAACTTATTGATTCTTCAAATGTTGAATCAGGGCTGACAAGATGGCTCAGCTGGTAAAAGCAGTTGTCACCAAACCCGACAACTGAGTTTAACTCCCAAGATCTACATGGTAGAAAAAGAGAACTGACTTTCACAGGTTACCCTCTGAATTCAACACACAAACAGTGGCATGCAGCATACATACACACACACACACACACACACACACACACACACACACACACACACAATGTGACAATTGGCTTTTGTTTTTGTTTTGTTTTAAAAACAAGTTAACTCTGCATACCTGAAATAAATCCATTTGGGAGGGAAAAAGGGAGAAAGTGGGGAAGGGGAAGAAGAAGAAGGAGAGGAGGAGGAAAGGAGAGGGGAGCAGAGGAGAGAGCAATGGTGATTCCGAGAACAAAAGGCAGTGGCTGGCTAGAGATTTATGGGAAGTAAGAGCTCAGATCTTGCCCAGCTTGTCCGGGAATTTTTTCTGTTCATGGGTAATTTGTTAACTGCTGTCTGGTCAGCCTTTCCAGAGAGTCAATTTTGGGCTAATCCTCACATTTAGAAACACCAAAGCCAAGCCAAGATTGTTTCCCAGGAATAGGCTTTTATATGAAGCGTCAACTTCATATGTTGTGTAAAACATGGTGACTGTTCCACTTCATATTTAAGAACATAATTACTGCGGGTTGGAGGAAGTAGTAATATTACAATAACTTGGAAAGCACCAATTTTTTAAAATTAGTGTTTAATTTAATTTTATTCTACTTTTATTTCTTTGTATATGTGTGAGCAAGTATGTGCTTGTGAATGCAGGTGACTTTAGAGACCATAAGAGTGTATTGAATCCCCTGTAGCTAGAGCTACAGGAAGCTCTGAGCTGCTCATTGTGTGTGCAGGGAACTAAACTCTGATCCTCTGTAAAAGCAGTACATGTTCTTAATCACTGAGACATCTCTCCAGCACAACAAAGTACTATATTTTTTTTAAGAATAATTCCTTGCTTTTAAGAATAGACAAGAATCCACATGGCAGTAGATATGAAGTGGTCAACTCTAAGACCTCTAAACTCTAAAATCATAAAAGGCTTTCACTGATACTTTCAGAGTAAGAACTATGGCACTGAATTGTTTAACCAGATATACTGCTCATCCTATGTTGAGAGGAGTCATCTAGGCAAGTCCATTGACAAGAACCTCTGTTGAAATTCTGGACTAAAAGACTCCTTCTAAGAAAAACTGGACCATGTGGAAATCCACAAGTCCAAGGTGTAATGTAGGAAAACAAGGAAAAAGCCAATTTCCCATAAGATCAGTGTGTCCTGTATTTCTGCCTTTCCATCCTTCGTAGTCTCTGAGAAATGTAATTTCCTAGACCAGCCGAACTTCATGGCTTTTCTAGTATAGAAACATCAAAGATCAGAGGTGAAATTGCATAAAATTAAGAACTGGAAGAAAGAAGCAACAGTGCATGTAGCAAAAGAAAAATTGAAAGTAGCCTGAGAGGGGATCTGCTGTCTTGCAGCAGCGGTTGCTCCACTTTGCCACTACAGTTTGTACCTTTCCATTCTGTATGTGTGGTTAGGAAAAGAGAAAATGAATGACTAGTCTTGCTAGTTTGATTTCATGTTCATAAATTGTGTTAATTTTCAATCAATCAGTCTTGCAGTTATAAGATTATATTTAATTGCTCTCTATGAAAACAAAATCAGTGATTTCAATGTCCTCGTGGGAAGGATTACCATACACCCAGATTTTGCAAGAACACTTTTTAAAAACCATGCTTTCATCTGCCACACATTAGTACATCTTTCAGAAAATGGCTTTAAAAACAGTGATTAGAACACAAAACTATGATTGTAATTATTATCCCTCATTTTATTCTGCCCGGTGATGTTTTAATTTGGTGTCATTATTTGAACACCTAATAGTCACTCTGGTGATACTTCTTAAATAATCAGAATAACTTGCTAATGAGTTTTAAATGATATAACAATTAAGACCAAGTGCTTTACAATTAAATAGATCTGATTAGTTCACTACCTATGCCTTTGAGCAAGTTTTTAAAATTCATTTGAATTAATCAAAATACAAAATTACCTTCTCTAGTCAGTGTTCATTAATATTTACTAAATAATTCACATGTAGCTCTTAGTGAAAAAACATGCACATAGTTCTAAAAAACGTTAGCTATTATCACTATGATGCCTCATCCGAGGCAAACATTATATATGACTATTTAATTTGCTTCTTTGGCTATATAAATTAAGTAGAAATTATTTTGTGGTAATATAAAACATTTTTGCAATGCAAATGGTACTTGACTGGTGTTCATCTGTAAGATTAGCCAACAAACATGTAAATTAAAATTACCTAAGAATTTTCTTCACTGTTGCTTCAGGGTAGCAGTGTCCATTTAACCGAGGAACTTCATACAATCCCTGAAAACGTACAGACTTCAGACAGTTTTCTTCTATGACAGCTACAGAGAAGAGGAAGCACACAGAACCTTTTGTTTCTGGGGGAAAAATATAGATAATAAAGGAAGTACAAAGCTTCCCTATATCTAAACAGAGCGGGTCAGAGTGGGCTGTGGGGTGGAGTGATAGAGTGGAGAGAGTGAACATTGTACCGAGATTGATCTAAATTGTTTCTTTGCTCAGCAACTTGCTACCTAGACAATTTAGCAGTCTGTGCCTGTGTGTCACATTTTCATATTTGCAATAAACATTTTGAACCATAATATAGAATTATTGTAAGGGCATTATGAAATAACAGTCTTGGAAACATTCTCAATCTATTTTATAATCTATATAAGTTGTTTAAAAAGTGCTTTTTGCACATCCTGTAGCCAAGAGAAGTATCAAAATGCTTGCCAAAGCCTTGTCCCTCTCTTGCTTACTCATTGTTTCTGTAAGCATCCTTGGAGGCTGAAAAGGATTTGTCTCACATCATTTTAGCTAAGCTGGGAACTTATTTTCCAGATGTATGTGTCCCTTTAGCCAATCAGTTCAACCTAGATATCCTCTTCTGGAGTAGAGAAGTTTGGCATAGCTCGGAGCTTTGGTGCTCCGGCAGCCTGTGCCAGTTGGTAAAGACCATTTCACTCCCTGGCTGTGGAGCACCAGCATCCAGGTCCCCAATTCCACTGGCTGATGCTGCATCTCCTGCTCTAAGTTCTCTGGTTCTTGGCTCAGGTAACAGTTAGTTCTGTGACAGAGAGTACAAAATGGTCATTGTTAAAGATAGAAATTTGGGATAAGGCCTACAAATGAGATTTCCAAATGGGATCAGGAAGCCATATGGGTTCCAACTCATTTTGAAGGGCTCCAGTTCTGATCCAGAGGTTCCAGCTTGTCCTTGTACCCACTCTCCACCATCATCTCATCTTCCTAGTTATGCCTGAAGGTATTGGATTCCAACAGTGACTCAGAAACTCAACTTCACGTCATCTGTTTCTCATGCTTCCATATTGGATAGGGTCAAAACCTTATAATAAGACCTACAAGCAAACATGTGTATAGCTATATGCTTCTATACATTTGTACTTAAATCTGATCTGTATTTTTTCATGTCTGTATGTTTTATACATACTGTATGACATTTCAAATAAATGAAATAGAAATCACAGAGTATGTGAAATTTTATGTCTTTCTTTTTTAACCATCTAGCAACACCCATTATTATTCTTTCATTTCTATGGTTAAATGACATTTGGTTTTACACCTTTTGTTCATTCATTCATTGATAAAATTTGAACTGTTTTTACTTTTTGGAACTAGGTTGAAGTGAAGGGTGCACAACAGTGTAAATGAACTAAATGAGGTTGATTCTAGACTTTAAGATATGTAATTTTGTGTTGCATAAACTTCACCTTGATTAAAAAAATAAGGTTATAAAGTTGGTTTCATTTTGAAAAATAAAACCACTTCATGTGTGTATAATTGTTCAGAATGGAAACGAAACATCGCTGAAGTTCATAACTGGCAAACTGGAGTAAAGAACAGCTGTGTAGTCATTAAACTAGACATTGCCTGTGATAAGATCAGAGCTTTCATATTTGACTAGAATCTGCTTCGTATATTATTCTTTGCTCTGCTATTTTGCTCTGAGTCTGCCATTGATTGACTTCTTGACATGCTCATAAAATCAATTTACATCCAAGCTCTGAGAATAATTCTCTTAATAGGTTGCTGCTTTCACCATTTAGCCAACCGAGACACATTTCTTTCCACACTACTCCATACTTATTTAGGAAGCATTTGGTAACACTTATCAGCCTGCACATGCCAGCAATTAGATGTCAATAGAATTTCTGTGCTCAATCGTTTGTGTACAAGGGCCATATTAGCCAAACAATTTTCTGAACTCATCATTTTTTTTTACCATGGAGTGACTTTAGACACATCAGATAAAGGCCCACTACATCTTACCATCTCTTTCTCCTAAAAGGAGAATGTTATGGAAGTAGAATACCTCTCCCTAGCCAGCTTTCTTTTCCAATGTTTGTTTAGCTTTTCTTATAAGGGTGGCTTTTCTTCCATCTGTTAACTCAGATTTCATCTTTCGTGTTTCACTTCTTTCTTAGTTCAAAGGTCTACAGGGACTGTCCTTATGCTATAGGGCTCCTCCAGTTCATGTGCAGCCATGGCCTCATGTGCTACACCCTAGCTACTCAGGTTTATATTTAGTTACTAGAATATATATACACATAATCTCCATCTTGGCTCTTCCTTCCATTTTCAATATTCTTTTTCAACATGCCCCAGGTGGTTGCTTCCATTGCATCATTCAAGTCGCAAATTAGTTCGTGCCTCCTCAAATCAGGTATCCCTCACTAAAGCATCTTCCTCGGCTATCCCTTATCACATTTACTATATTTCTCAGCATCTCACTAGACTTCATGGTCCTTGACAAAAGGAATTTTATCTGACTAGTGTGCAGCTACTTCCCACTGCTTGTGGAGTAAAGCTAGAACAATTAGAAAACCTACACTATTCTATTTTTTTTACTGACTTGCTAATCATGCAAATAAATGTAAAAACTGCAAAAGTGAACAATGATGACACTGTTTCTTGTAATATAGAATCAAAGACTATCAAATACTATCAAAAAATGGGTATTTATTTTAGCTCATTTCATTTATTTGGGGTATTATTGTAGTGGGGTATAATCTACTGGTTCACCTTTAAATTTTAATTTTGAGATGCTTCTGATTATCTTATTGGTGTCCTATTGATATGAAATTGGCCATTTTATTATAGTCAACATAAAAATTAGAGATCTGGTCTGGCAATATAAGCACATTATTCCTGCTTCTTAGTAATGAGAGGATGTGGAAGTAGTAAGAAGAACCAGAAGAAGGGAGTAGAGGCAAGAGTGGCTCTCATTAGGCAGGAAAAGATCAGGAGGGTAGGTGAAGGAGAAAGATTACCCAAGGAAAGGACTGTCATGAGTGACAGTTGCTGAGCCTGAAGCCAGATGAGGACAGAAAAGTTTCCACTAAATTTATTCAGTCAAAGATGTTATACAATTATTTCTGGAGATATGGTGAAAGGAGCAAGGCCGAGTGTGAATACAGAGACTATAATAATATGTGATTTCTACATACATATCTATACAAAATCAACTTTTCTCTTTGTTACCTTAAGCAAAGTTTTTGCATTCCTGTGACCCTTGATTTTACAATCTGTAACTTGAACAGCTCATACTATCTTCAAGGTTTAAAACATAAATGTTACAAAAAGGAAAGCACCTAGAACACCAGGGAACATTTAGTAAATGTTAACCTCCCTTTTCTCATTTGCAAATTCTTCAAATCAGTTCATTACTATCACCTGGGAAGGGTCTTTTGCCCTAGATGGAAAATCTGAAGTTGGTGAAGAGAAGTTCTTCTAGTGTTAGCAGTCCTGGACCAGTGAGATCTCCAAGGTCTAGCGGCTACCCTAGCAGATTCAGAAGCTTATAGCTTGAAATTCTAAGAGCTAGAGGTTTGTTGTTCCAGGCCTTAGAATTCAGACACATATGGCTCTCAGTAGTCATGCTGAAGGTGTATTTTCTGGGCTTTAACCATCAGCAGCTCTAGCACTAGGCGCCCATGACAATTCTTAGCTTTCAGCAGCAGTGAGAGGCAGCAGTAGGCAGTGCCTGATAGTGTTAAAGTGCCTGGAGGAGGACAGCAGCTCATGTTTGGGACTTTCCATTTCAACAATGGCTTGTGTTATATTCTGTGTTCATGATGTCAATACCCTTGACCCTTAACAGTTGGCCACTTGCTCCTCTTTAGCAATGAGGACCCACAGTTTCTCATCTCTATTTCTGTGCTCTGCTGCTTCTGCTTCCCATTGTTTGTGGTGCCAGCCACTCTCTGGAAGTCTTCAGATGTCCTCTTGCTGCTGTTAGTGCTGCTGTTGCTACCACTGCTCTTCTTCATGTCACCAGATGACCTCATTTTATTAATGATAAAACAAAAATAGGTATCATATAGGTAAATATATAGGTATTAACTCTAGGTTTCATATTAAAAACTGGTGGGATGCTTTACTACATCTGTAAAGCACTGAATTTATATTCTAATCTTGAGGGAAACTACTTTCTAGCTACTTAATTCTCCTACATATTGGTTTCCTAGTTATTATGCTTCCTATAGGAACCACTTACCATATTTTATTATTATACCTTGGTCAATGGCTAGCTTTATTTTTTCAAAATTATAAGCAAGCCTGAATCTTCCAAGATGTCTGTGATTACTTCTAGCTTATAATATTTTTGGTTCAGACCAGATACGACTAATGTAAACCCAAGATATTCATGCTGATTTCAACTCTTTAGGGATAGCCATTTATATTTTGTCATTTGCTGTTTCTAGTTTGTTTAAAAGATTTACATTTATTTTGTATATGTATGTACCTGTTTGTTTATGTATACCACATATATGTAGGTACCTTTAGAAGCCAGAAAAGAACATTAGATCTCATGAAACTTCCATTACCAGTGGATATGAGCCATCTAATGTGGTCCCAAACCTGGGTCCTCAACAAGAGCACTAAGTGCTCTTAGCGACTACACCACTCTCCAGACCCTCTATGTCTTCTTTGACCATGAGTTCTGGGCACCTCAACCACACTTGAACACTTCAGAAAAGTAGTTCATTATTTCTACTTTAAGTGCCCCTTTTCTAGACTATAGATGGCATATGTCACAGACAGCAGTCCCCTAGAATCTTACTTTTTCTCAGGTGGAGCAACCAGAGAGAACTACTAGCCAGAACAAATGTCCCAGTGCCAGTCAACATGGGGCTGTGCGTTGAAAACAGAGACAAAAGGTACCACTTAGTTTCTTCCATAGCAGCATTTCAAAAGTCCCACATGCAGCAGTAGGTCTTGTACTAACAGACCTTGACTTCCTTCCATTTGGCAAAGCAGTGTGGTGCTGCACACTTAGTCTCTATGCCCAGTTCTCTCTCCTCCCATGGATTTTGTGACTTCTTGGTGTCTTTGCAAATGAATGTCTTTATATGGTGTAGCTAAATAAGAACCCAGGAACCATGCTCTGTCATTGAGTTGGCACTTCCTGGCAGAAATATTTGTTACTCCTGGCAGATCTCAGGGAGGAAAATAAAGTTTGCTCTGCCAGAGCCTCTGTTGCCAATGACTATCATGCCAAGAGTAAGTATCCTCCAAGGAACAGGAACACTGGGGTGAGAACAGCATTGCCATTTAGATTGCCATTCCATTTAATAATGGGTAAATAGTATTACTTTGTGAGGAATTAAGGTTTTTTAATTATGCAAGCAGTATATAAAGTATCAGCTGGACTATGTTTATTGAAATGTATCAACACATTAAACAAATTGCACCCTGTTGATTTACCCATGACAGCTAAACTGACAAATTTCAACTGAGCCTGTTATAATTCTGGCACTGACCTGCTCAAATGTTGTTTTTGAATCAAAGCTGAACAGGATCATAGATGAAAATACATGTGTGGGTGCACGCATGTATGTGTTTGTGTGTGTGTGTGTGTGTGTGTGTGTGTGCGTGTGTGTGTGTTCTTGCCCCTGATGAAAAACAAAGACAGATGAGAAAACTGTTTATCCTGTGAGCACTAAGCATCATACTGAGTCCCTTTTAAATGTTAAATTTTTGAGCCTTAAGTCTGTTATCTGTGAGTGAAGAAAACAACACCACAGGAGAAATGGAGAGGAAAATGAGATAGGAAGAAAACCACCAACAGAAATGATAAACCAGGTTTTAATGACAAAGTCACTTTGCCAACTGTAACTCGGGTGCTAAGTAAGATGATCTGACTTCATTAGTTGATACCCAGCCTCCCAAAGCCATCATCAGCCTGGAAGAAAGCCATATGTGTTGGTCATACAAATGGACATTGATTTTTCAATAAACTGGAACCCAAATCCAACATCACTCCATGATATCTTTTCTCAGGAGAGAATATTTCTCGCTCATGCCTGGCACCACATCTCAGCTCTTATATTACAAGAATTACATGGGTGAAGCAAAGTAGAAAACATCAGTTCACTTAAGTCATGTGATAAATGAGGCAATTAAAGCAATTAGATGCACAGTTACTGAGTTATATCTGTTTTGCTTTGTAAAATATCATTTTAAGTAGGATCATCTGTCTTACCATACTTGACAGCATTAGAATTTTGTGGAGCAGAAAAATTATGGTTCGTTACTATGAAAACAGTGCCCACTCGCCTAACCAGATAAAGCAGCCACGATTTCTAAGTTAGAAGTTGTGATTCCTTAACCCTTTCTCCAGAAGAAGACAGAACCCATATATATTTGCCTACCTTGTTTCAAATATATCTATTTTCTAGAAACACTCAGCTGGATCTCAGTGACCGGGAGAATAGTAAACAGAATAGCATTTTTCCTCAATGCATGATTTACTAGGTTCATCCTTCCAAAGGAAAAGAAAGAGTGATGCTATAGCCATTTGGGACTTCCTGTGGAGAGTCCCTGGAGTGACTACAGTGAAGAAACTATCTGCTTTCTTTTCTAAGGGGAGAGAGCAAAGGCAGTAAGTAGTTTAGTGTTGCCCATCAACAACCACATATCCTTCCTATGCAGTACTTGTTGCAGAAAAGTTGTATACATATGCAGAGGTGTTAAGGAGTCTCTGGAAAAGGAACCAATGAGCTATTTTGTATTAGGAGATTCAGTGCCCTCAGAGTCTCCAGTGAATGGCAGGAAACATATCTAAGGTGTACGGCAGGTAGAAGCACCATAAACCATAAGGTGAAATGAATCACAAGATCATGATGACAAAGTCACTTTGCCATACCCAAGTCATTGTCTAGGAATTGTACATGAACAAAATTATGGTTCTTTGCCCCTACAAGTTTTGTTTCTTTTGTTTGAAAGTAGTAAACTCGTATCTAAAAGTGAGTAAAAATTCAAATATAAGTATGAATTCTTTTGACCAACATACATGTTATGCAGTGTACTGAAGGGCAGTTGTCTAGGGTACACATCTACAGACTTCCACCTACTCTTCTTCCTTTTCTGTCACTTTTGGCGACACAGAAGAATTCTCAAACTTTTGCCTAGATAGTTTTGGAGAAACTAAGTCAATATTGTTTTGGAATAGTTCTAAGGGTGAAATCTTCTGCTGATACAGGATTCTTAGGGGTATGATTGAGAAATGTAAGCTGAAAAATGAGTAGAACCAGAGAGTTACATCCAAGAAAGCATTCTTGGATTGGAAGATGTACTGGAGAGATGGATCAGCTGTTGTGAAGAGCACTTGCTGCTCCATCATGAGAACAGAAGTTTGGATCTCAGAATCCAGCACCTGCATCAGGTGGCTCACAAACTCCAGTACTCTATCTCCAAAGGATAGGACACACTCTACTGGCCTCTGGTCACATGACATACAACTACATATGCACAGACATATCCACACAGTGACACACACAATTTAAAAAATGTAAAAACTATTAGAAAGTGAAGAGAATTTAAATTGCATGTGCAAATTTTAAGTTGACAATGTCTTTTGGATCCTTGAGTGTTTTTTTTAATTTCATAAGGGCTTCCTAACTGGAGAGCTGGTAGGGTTTATGATGTGCCAGTCTCTCTGAATTCTTCAAACCTCAATAATAGTCATTTAGAATCAGATGAAAATAAAATGTACACCATTATATTTATGCTGACTATGCATTGTCAATCAATGCCATCCATATATATATATATGTATATATATATATATATATATGGCAAAGGATATAGCTTGTTGAAGATGAGATAAGGTTCCTTATTTCTTCCCATCAAATCTACATCTTAGACACTGACTATGGGGAAGGTAAGATCTGCAAGGCAATTACTCAACCAGTTCAGTAAAGACTATTATCTTCTCAAACCCATATTTTTGGAGTATTTATGCCTCAAAAGTACTTCCTTCTAAAAAGGG
This sequence comes from Cricetomys ansorgei, assembly GCA_026225945.1. Taxonomy (NCBI): domain Eukaryota; kingdom Metazoa; phylum Chordata; class Mammalia; order Rodentia; family Nesomyidae; genus Cricetomys; species Cricetomys ansorgei. The sequence continues at coordinate 44,814,329 of JAMJFZ010000199.1, read as the reverse complement.
TAGCATTCCCTCTTTTCTAAGGAAAACCATGAAACAAATGAATGATATCCTTTATGGTTTATTTTCTCATTTTTCCTGTGACTCAATTTTGAAGATACTCAAAAACAACAAAAGGTTGTTTTTGCAAATTAATTTTAAAAGAAAGAACTTTCATTAAAATATTTAGGGAATTACACTTAATTTCCAGATTGATTTGAATTTAATTAAAATTGTTGTACTATTGAATTTCCTTAACCAAGACATATTCAAGATTAATTATATGCACTTCAGTGGAATTACATAATTTTCCCCATAAAAGTCTTACAAGTCTGCTAAACTGATTCATGGATTTTAAAATAATTTTATTGCTGTTGAACTGGATTTTTGTCTCCACCTTTTCTAATTAGCTCTATTTAGCTTTGTGTAACAGTCTTGTATTGATACCATAGATTTCTTCTCATGCTATTCCACTGTTGAGCAAATAGTATGTTTGGCTCACTTTTTAAGATTTCCAATTGATATTCTTTTCTTGCTTTGTTGGATTAATTGGGATTCTTATTCTGGTTGCTATGACATGGTCAAGCATTTTTATGCGTGAATTAAAATTTTTTTAAATTTAAAAGGTTTTGTCAAGACTTTGATGGAAATGTTTCTCATGTTTCTCTACTGAGTGTACTGTTTGCTAAATTTTATAAATTTTTAATTCATTAAAGAACTTATTTATTTCTTGTTTGATGTTAATGGTATTAGTTCCCAAGAAATACCTTTTTATAACAATGCTTAACATTCTCTAATTCTTAATTTTTAGATGTTATGTTAATACACTTCCCAATACTATATGTACTTCTAGAATAAATGTCAAATGATTGCCATTTGTATTATTGTCTAAAAATCTGATTTTAACTTGTGACTTAATTTTTTGTGCTTGCGTTTATAAATAAGATTTATCTATGTCAACCCTGTTTATTTTTCTATATTTTCTGGTTTTGTACCAAAATTGTGGAACTTAATAGAATGAATTTTGAAGATTCTTAACATTTTGAATGCTTTAGCAAATTTACTTCACAGAAATTGTCTGTTCCTTAAAAGTCAGATGTAATTGACTCATAAATCATTTTCTTTGTTCTTTAATCAGGATAGATTATTAATGTGGTTATTGTTGTATTCAATTTTACCTCTTACTGAGCAACATAAATAATTTGAATTTTCAAAAGCATCCTGTATTTTCTTTGATTTTATGATGACTTATATTGTTTTTGTTGTTATTATTGTTTATGGTATTCTGGGAAGATTTATTTAATTCTATAGTCCCAGTTATTCCATCATTTCTCATTTTCTTTAATACATTTACTAAGGAAAGTAAATTACTAACTTTCTATTTCATTCATTAAAGTTGTTTTATACTCTACTGGGTACTCACCAGTCTCCTCCTGCCCATACATTAGTGTGAGTTGGTTGTACATTAGTGGAAGTTTTTAAGAGTCACACTAGAACTACCTGGGAATAAGTTAGATTTTGCCAAGTTTTACACACTTTTCTTTGAGACAGAGTTTCTCTATGGTGACTCTTGCTGGTCTGAAACTCACTCTGGAGACCAGGCTGGCCTTGAACTCACAGAGATCCACCTGACTCTGTCTCCTGAGTACTGATATTAACAGCATTTGCCTTTAATTTAACCACCACCCAGCCAAGTTTTGCACAATTTTAAGCAATCGTTGTAATTATATAGGAGGGATATGTGAGAAAGCTTATGTCTATCAAGGGTTAATGAATATTCACTAAGCCTAGACATATGTGTATCCTTCAATTCTCCTATTTCTATTTCTGAGAAATTAGCACAGTGATATAATCAAACCATTTTAGTGGTTTCATACATTTGCCTATTTTTTAACCTATTATATAAAATTATTCTGAGACATTTCTAGCCTATAGATATGCTCCATAATCAATTACAAAATTATAGAAATAAATAAATAATTCAGGCAAAGAATTTCAACATCTGAACATAAACCAAGTGTAAGTTATAACCCATCTTCAGTATTAAAATTCTATCAACTCCTCAAGTAGTCATTCCTCTTTGTCTTTTTGAATGCTTGCTATTCTAAAGCAAATTTTTTCTGATTATAAAACAAACAAAAATTTCAGAAAATAATATAAAGGAGAAATAAAAACTACTTATTATTTGCCTACTTATAGATAAGAACAATATGTATTTTATAATATTTCTTTATATGTCTATCAATATAGGTATGTGCACATTCACGTGTGTGTGTGTGTGTGTGTGTGTGTGAGTGTGTGTGTGTGAGTGTGATGGAAATTTCTCTCTAAATTCAGAAGCAGCAAGGCTTGAAAGATGGCTCAGCAGTAAAGAGCACTTGCTCTTGAAGAAGACTGAAACTTGGTTCCCAACACCCATATCAAGTGGGTCACAACCACCTGTAACTCTGCTTCCAAAAACTCTGATGCCTCTCTTATCTCTTCAGCACCTGCATGCTACATGCACACACACACAGAGACATAATAAATAAATAAATAAATAAATAAATAAATAAATAAATAAATTTAAAATAAGAGGTAACACACACAAACACACAAATAAATAGATATCTTTAAAAAATGAGAGGTAGTATTCCTAAAATTATTTTACTTAGCGGAAGGAGAAGCCAAAAGAATGTAAGAACTAGGGGTGGGGGGCTGGGTAGGAGTGCTATAAAATGCTGTCTTCTGGGCATGATGTGGCTATTGTATTCACAAACTTATAGCAGCTGTGGTTACCTGCTCAAGACTTGTGCAAGCTCAAGCCAGTCAAAGTCCCAGCATGGACTGGGGAGAGGTTCATAAGCTGAGGAGCTGTTGGCAATTGGTGGGTGCTGGGGAAGCGAGAGCCACTTTTCTAAGGAGGTTTGGCCACTTACAGGTTACTAGCCCTCCAGTGGAGAGCACCACAGCCATATGTATACGTTCACTCAGTTTATGTTTATGTTTATGCATTAAGTTAGACTTGGTGGGTTACAAAGATATAAAATAAATAAGATACAGGAAATAAGATGTAACGATAGGAGTCTAGGAGGGACTGGAAGAGGAAAGTAGGGATTAATATGATCAAAATACTATCTATGTATGACATTTTCAAAGAACAAATAAAAATACCATCAAAACAAAACAAAAAGTGAGTTATGATTGGAAAGACAATAATTATCATGCTCCATGGGTTTTTTTTAAAAAAATAAACATAAACTTAAGGATAAATTATTAAATTGCATTGGGCTGATTTTATAACAATGATAATAGAAATTACTAAATATATTTACCTTTTAAAATTTCAATGGTCTCTTAGAAAATCATTTTCTAAGTCACTGTCTTTGTTAGGATAGGAAATACTGCTCTACTGTCAATTCTGCTTCTGCTTTGGTTTTTACATTATGTAGACTGTGTTTTTTTTTTTTTTAGCAAGTTTTTACTTCATTTAAATCCTTTTTATTTAGGTCCATCAACATTTGGTTTTGCAGTTAGTACAAAATATACTTCATCTCCCTCAGCCTTTGCTTTGCCACAGCTTCCTCACAGTTCTCAATGACTGAGCTGACTCGGGTGTAAAAAGGAAAAGTGCAAGTTCACTATGTCTTTGCAGTTTTCTATACTCTGGTTGCATGGTCTGTTGGAGGAGTTAATGATAATTTTAACCAGCTTTTAGATAATGGAACCTAACATAACTGGAAAGAAGGAGGATGATGGAGACAATAATGATGATATTAGAAGTATAAAAGGACAGTGTCTAGCCAATTTAATTAAGGCATGTTATATAAATTATCAGAGCCACCATGTCAAATTATATATACATGTGCATATTTAATACAATTACAAGTTTTATTTCATTGTCATTTGAACTTTTCATTTACCATTCTGTTAATAGTTACAAATGTTGTAGTCCCTTGGAAACATAGATAATGATTTGTGTGGTTTCTGGTACAGAGCTTTGTTTTAGTGGGGAAACAGACCACTGCAGTGTGAATCTTGCTTGGGATATGGACATTGAGTTAGCATATGTATTGGAGTTATTTACAGAGCTATTAAAGGAGAGGTTACACAAGAGACAGGATGACTGTTTCATTGAAATGCCCAATACACCTTGGTTAATGACTCACAAAAGGTGGATACTTGGAACTCCCTACAATCTACATGCAGCTAAGGAGGTGGGAAACCTCCTCTCACCAGCAATAGACTGCTTATACAGCTTGAGGAAAGGGACTTGAGACTTTTTCAAATTTCTGGGGTTTTTGTGTTTCACTCTTCTTAGCTTCCTGAATCTTATTGTCTTAGTTACTTTTCTACTGATGTGAAGAGACAGGATGACCAAGGTAACTTCCAAAAGAAAGATGTGGAATGGGTGCTTACTTGCAGTTTCAAAGGGCAAGTTCATGATAATCATGGTAAGTAAGTAGCATGGCAGCAGCAGGTAGGCAGGCATGGAGCTAGAAGTAGCTGATGGTTTACATCTTATCCACACATTGGAGGCACAAATGGAGATGGGGGCAGAGACTGGGAATGGTATGGTCTTTTAAAATCTCAAAGTCTACCCCCAGTGACACACCACTTCCAACAAGACCACAAGGAATTCTACCTACTGTGGACCAATATATATTATTAAATATATATTATATATAAATAATATATAATAATATATTAAATATATTAGCCTATGGGGGCATTCTTATTAAAACCATCACACGTATAGAACGTCCATCTCCCTCCAGGAGGGAATATTTCAATTCATAGGAAATAACTAAACAACTTCACTACTAAGTAGAACCCCTTCTGAAGAAAGGTGGCATTAAAAAATAGCTTCATACTTAAAATTTACAAGTGGCCAGCATCGAAGTATAAACTGCCTGCAGGTTTTCAAGGCTGTAGTAAAATTGGGTCAGGGGAACAAAGTAGGGTGGCTAGAAACAATAAAATACTAAACCCTGGGCCACAGTAGCTCATCATAATTCATCTATATGAATATTCCTGAAGGTGCAAGCCTTATTGCAAATGACCCAGGCTGATCCAACCTCATGGCTCCAAAGCTAATTAACCAGACAGTCTCTTGGCCCAAATGAAACTAAAACTTTGGTCAGTACAGAAAGATGAATATTGTGGCAAATTCACTGAGTTAAATTAGCTGTCATTACTTGTCAATACCCCTTCTTGCCACGAGGTAATGGTGGAAAAGTGGCTACAGTTTGATATATTTCTGGAAAAAAGTCATCCATTCACTCAAATTGCTCATGATTCATTTGTTTTGGAAAACGTCAGAATACCAAGACTGTTTAAAAACTCACTTCAGACAAAAGTCAATTTTTCACATTAAATTGAATATCTTATATTTTCAAATATTTTAAACTGTTTAATTCTAATTTAATTCTTAGCTCACTGTTGTGGATAATACATTTAACTTGTTAATTTGCCATTTGAAAACAAAGATTTTTAAAACACAATGTTTTTATGGTCATAATCAGTATTTACATACTCTCTCTCTCATTAGTTAACACTTCCTGAAAATATGGATTTTAATGCCTGTTTGGAATCACTAATAGAAAGAAGGCTAGATTCTGTTCTGTTCTCTTTACTCTAGGACAAGTAAGACCACACCAGAAATTATCTCCCAGAAACTGTATTTGAGCCAGAAACCAGAAACCTTTAACTTCTATGGTAGGGAAGTGTGATATAGAGCTTATGATGACGTATTTCATAGACGAGGAATGAAAAAGCACCAATGACTGGAAATAATTAGTCATCCTTTGAATAATGTTTTGATTTACATTTGGGGGTTGGTGTCTACAGCAAAGGCTATGCTGAAATCTTCCCTCGACATGTATAACTTTACTTGTCAAACCCATTAATATCTTCTGGTTCTTTGTTTGGATATTCAGTAACTACTTTGTGCCAGGCAGTGACAATAGTGGGAATAATATTTTCATTCAGTCATTTCATTAATAATCCTGAGGTACCCATTTTATGTTAAGCACAGTTCTGTAATATTGAGAAATATTAGTTAAAAATTACGACATTCTAGCATTCAAAGTGCTTGCATTCCATTTAATAGAACACGGGAGAATTAGGTAAAAGATAAACATAATAAATATGATACATTCTTTTAGAAAGTAAAAAAAAGGTGACTTGAAAAAAAGGGGACAAGGTAGGATTTCTGGATAAGAAGGTAGACTAAAAGTTGCCTCCCTGTAACATACTAAAAAGAGAGAAGTCAGAAAAGAAAAAGACTTTATTCCAAAGAGAGAAATAGAATAAAAGTATCAGAAACTCACAATGGTAGGTATAGGACCCCAAAAATTGTAAGGACTATTGCAAGACAAACAATTCACATAGAAAAGAAGCCAAGATGAATATAGTTTCTTATGTGGGGCTCCCTAGTCAAAGAAAGGCAGAAGATTTCTGCAAAAGTAAGTCAGCCCTAATATTAAGAGATTGGTGTCCTACTCACAGGTCTCACAGTCCTCAAAAACAATTGTGGGTTTTGGTGAGACAGTGATTTTCCACTAGATAGTTCAGAAGTAGAGCAAAATATCCCTGTCACTCTATGATTTTGATGGCATGGCCAGGTGCTATCTAGAGAATGAACTCATTGTTTGGAAAAAAAAAAAAAAAAAAAAAAAAAAAACCTATTCAGGTGGCCAGAGAAAAGGGAGCAGCCACAAGAGAGAGTCTGAATTTACTGTGCCCTAGACTTAGGATGAGAGATATCCCTGAAAGGGGGTCCAGATGCTGACAAGAATAAAAATGCAGTTGGCAGGAGGCTCCTCTTAGGCAGTAGAGTACATAAAGAAAGATAGTCATGTCATGGATTACCTACAGTAGATCTCATCAACTGAAGACAAGCCTGAAGCGGGGATTACACTCGCTGCTAGAGAACATGAAAGCTCAGAAGTTCTAGTTGCCTACTTGATGTCCTGTATCCCTCTAGAAAGTTAATACTTAGTTCTTAAAACCACAAGTACAGATCTTATACAGATCTCAGTGTCAGTTTTTTCTCTGAATCACATACTCTTTCTATTTGTTACCACTTTAGAAATATTTTTACTTCATGGTAAAAACTGTTTTTATTCTTATACCAACTCATACATTTATCTAATTTTGTTAATGCATTTGTCTTGTTATTGAGTTGTATTTTTCCCTTCACTCCTTTCTTTATTCAATATTTCTTTTATGCTCATGTGGCTCCTTCCTAGTTTCTCTCTCACTCTATTATATTCTTAACTGTATTTGTTGCTGCCACTGTTTTTATCCCCCATTTATAATTATCTAATTTTTCTTGAAACTTTTCTATTATTGAGAAATATCTTCTCCTAGTCTATAATTGTTATTTTCTTTAGTCCATAATATTTTCTACCCTCTTTTCTTTACATTTGTTTAGCTTTGGCTCCCTCCTCTATTTCCCTCATACTTGTTCTTAATTTATCACAATCCTTTACAATGTCCACATGAACTCTAAACAACTTTAATTTCACAAACTATTCTGTGTTAATTTTCACATCTTCTGGTTAATGACCAGTGGTGATAGATTAGTGGACTTTGAGTGATTTTAAGTATAGTCCTATGTCTTGTACATTTTGATACTGTTTCCATAAAACTTAGTCTTCTAAGCAGTGAATGGAATTGAACATTGAACACTCATTAGCAGGCTTCTTAGTAGGTTGCTCACTAAGAACATACCCAATAATACTGGAAGAGTCATGCAAATAAATGCATGGGCAAATTGCATCACAAAAACACGAAATATGAAAAGTCAAGGCAATGTGGCTTCTCTAAAAGATGAGGACTTTTCAACTGTTGAAATCAAAGATAAGTGAACTGGGTAAAATAGGGGATGACGATTTCAAAAGTTTACTATTAAAAATGGATGATGAATTTGTAAAGGCTCAACCAGTCAGAAAAAGGGATATCAGGTTGACAAAAAAGACAAGGTTGACACAATTTTACATTTAGCATTAAGGAAAAACATGAGCATTCAGAATCCTGAGATAAAGAGACTAAACCTGAGAATCCACGAAATAGAAGAAGCCAATATAAAAAATATAAGACACAGAAAATCTATTCAATAAATTTTCATACCCCAAAATTTCCCACATCTAAAAAAACAAATAGACATACAAATGCAATAGGAATGTAGAATCCCACATCATATAACCAGATAAGAACTTCTTTGTGAAATGTTGTAGCCAAAATAACAAAAATACAAAGTAAAGAAGCAATATCAAAAGCTCTCAGGGAAAATGGTAAACACATAGTAATGATATTAGAGCTATCATCAGTAGCTGTACAAGCCAAGAAAGCGCTAAATGATATGTTTCCAGCAGTGAAAATAGTAACTTCCAACCAACTATAACTAACAAAGTTATCTTTGAAAAGTGTTGAGTAAATAAAGCTATTTTAAGATGAATACAAACTAAAGCAGTTCATGACATCAAAGCCAGCACTGGAGAAGATATGTAAAAGAATAGTGTGTACCGAGAAGGGAGAAAGTCTCAATAATATAAGCAAGGGAAAAATAAATTTTATTAGAGAAATAGACAAAGATAGCTAAGACAGAATCTGTCCAACACAGTAAACCAGCAAGCCCCAACCCCAAAAAGGAAAAGAAAATTACCATCCAAAAAATCAGCCACTATAATCAAAGGAATTAGTAAGCAACTTGCAATAATAACCTTAAATAAAATGCCCCTAACTCACCGATAAAGAGAGGGAGACAGGTTGACTGGTTTAAAAAAATGGAATCATGTAGCTGGCTCAGTAGAAAGTGGCCCAATATACTTAAATTCTTGGATCTGCTTCCCAGGAAAAAACAAACCAAACCAAATGAAAGGAAACAAAAACAAAAAACGAAATTTAATTAACAACAGCAAAAAGCCCATGAATCTAAATACAACACCCTCTTGTCACCAAGAAATATAATCTCTGGTAAAGACACTCACAGACTCATGGTCAAGACTGGAACTTGGTCTAGCATTCAAGCAATGCTGAAAATAAGATGGTATAGCTCTCTGATATCTGACAAAGTCGACATCAAAACAAAACTAGTCAGAAGAGAGAAAGAATGTTGCTGTACATTAATAAAGGAAACAACGTTTGAGATCCCAATTTCATAAAATACTAATAGGCATAAAAGTTATCAACAATCCTGATACAATAATACTGGATGTCATTAATACTCCACTCTTGTCTTTAAAAAAGTCATCTAAACTGAAAATAAACAAAGAAACCTCATACTTAAAATATATTACTAAATCTAACTAACAGATATCTACAGATTCTATCCAACAGAAATGGGATATATATTCTTTTCAGCAACCCATGGAACCTTCTCTAAAATAGAGCACACTCTGGGTTAAAATAAGTCTTAGCAAACAATACAGTCAAAATTATATCTTGTATATTAGCAGATCATACTGAATAAAGCTAAAAAGCAACAGTGAGGCAAACTCTGGAATCTGCCCTAAGACTTGTAAACTAAATAATGTAATCTTGACAAGTGAATCAGTGAAGAAATCAGGAACAAAAAATTAGAAATTCCTAAAGTCAAATGAAAATGAAAACACAACTCACCAGACTTTTGTGATATAGCTAAAACAGTTCTAATACAGAAGTCTATAGCTATGAATGCCTATATTAAAAAAACAGAGAATGTCCCCCAAAAAAATGTGTTGGTTGGTTTTAAACGATTTATTTTATTTCATTTTATATTTTCTGTGAGGCTTGTTCTCCTGATGTCCATAGTCCCTCTGGTTCCTGAAATTCCTCCTCCCCCTCTTCTGTGAGTTTTCCAGAGCTCTGCACAGTGTTTGGCTCTGGGCCTCTGCATCTGTCCCCATCAGCTGCCAGGGGAAGCCTCACTGATGGAGACTGGGCTAGAACAGAATATCATTAGAAATATCCAGGCTATCCAGTCTCTAGTTCCTAGCCTACCCTGCAGAGTCAGGCATGAGTTCACTCCTTTGGAATGGGTTCTGCCTTTCCATTATTCCAGTGGGTCCTGTAGGAAAGATGGGTTATAGGTAGAATACACATATATATGTGTGTATACATATGTGTATACACACACACACACACACACACACACACACACACACACACGAGTGCAGGTTCCAGAAAAGACTAATAAAGTGTGTTACAACCCCCTGGCAAATTACCAGGTAAAAAAACTGAAATTACAGGTAATTGTGAGCCACCTGATATGGGTATAGCCCCTCTTCAAGAGCCGTATATACTGTTAACTGCTGAGCCATGTCTCCAGTACCTGTAGCAATTAATTAACTGTTAGCTTTACTAAATCTATAATCACATTGGGGAGAAATTCTTGATGAGGAATTATCTAGATCAGGTTGGTCTGTGGGTATGATTGTAGGGGATTGTCTTGATTGTTACTTGATGTGGAAAGACTCAGCCCATTGTGGTTGACACTATTCCCTAGGAAGTGGTTCATGAAATACATAAGACTGGAAAAAGTTTGTTGAGAACACAGACTGGCAGTGTGAGTGTATTTCTTTCTCTCTGCTCTTGACTGTGGATGTTATGTGACTAGCTCCTTGAGATCCTATATTGTCTTCTCTGAAACGGTGGACTGTGACCTGGATTTGTAATCTAAAATAAATTCTTTCAGCAAAGTAACAAAATATCATCTTAAAATAGTTTACATTAAATATTGTCCCACAATCGATGTAAGTATTACAACTGATAGCTCCTTCTTAAGGGCTAGTTGATATTTTTTCTCTTTTTCATTTGTTTGTTTTTCTTTCTTTTAATTACAACCTACTACACAATTAATATGAATGATATTACCCAAGTTTTGTAATTCCCCGTACTGAATTATATCAATATTATATATTCCCAGAAATTTCTATAGGAATTGAATTTTCTGGAATGAGAATATTGCAACAAGTGTGGACAGCTTGGGCTGAGATCCATGTCCCATCCTGGTACATTTTAAGCTGTGTGTAACATCTTCTAGATTGCTGTGTCACCTTTTCTAAATATATATATGTGTGTGTATATATATATATATATATATATATATATATATATATATATATATATATATATAGAGAGAGAGAGAGAGAGAGAGAGAGAGAGAGAGATGGATATATATAGATAGATATGGATATATAGAGAGATAGGGATATAGATATATAGACATATAGATATTTTGCCACTTAGCTCTGTGAGAAGGCTAATTTTTTCAAAATTTTATTTTCTTGTGCTCTGAAAATTAGAGTAAAGCAGTAGCCAGAATTGTTTTACAGAGCTTATAAAACTGGGCAGAAACAGTAACAGCATTCATTTTGAATACACGATGAAACATTGTAACCCACTAATTGGGATTTTAAAATGTTAATTCAATTACCATACAGGATAGCTGAGAGAGTTTGCTGTTAGATTTTTCAGGAATGCTCATTTCATTGGGATGGATGTTTAAGACCACTAGTACAATTTGAATAAGCAAGAAATGTTTCCTTTTCCAGAGGAAGCATAGTGACAACCCCATGCGAGAAATTTCCAAGCAAATCTGGGTCACATCTTGTTTTAGTTTTAGATCCAAGAGGAACCTGAGGGAAGGGTTATAGCTCAGATAATTTGCCAGGTATAGGTAACGTTGAAGGAAAGTGCATGTGTAACACAGGAAGAAAATACTGAGGATGTGCTATTGTGCAACTTAGCATACTGTGTTCCTACATAAAAACTTGGTATTTGTATAAAACACATACAACAGAATTATCCCAACCAAGAAGGAAGTGAGCTGGAGTGTATCTCCACCAACTTCCAGATTCATTTAAGGTTTTTCTTTCCCTTGGGGGCTGGTGCAGGTGTATACCTACTGTGTGGCTCAGCACGCAAGACAAGGAAGCATATTCATAGATCCAAACCCTTCCAGACCTCAGCAGAGGGGATCACTATCACGGTAAATGTCATAATGGACAGTGGAACCCTGAGCAGCTCATCTCAGGGGTTTTTATTGATACTTAAGTTCCTCAGAGGTTTTATTGATAGCAGGTGCAGATTGTGAGCAATCAAACATCTTTTACGTAAAGGCAACACCTGCAGACATACAAACTTCAAGGCTTAGGCAGCCCTTTTCCCAACAGTGCATGAAACCATGGTTTTAAGTATAACTAATAATAAACTTCTGTATCATTTCCCCCTTTCTGTATAAGATAATAAAAGAAAGCTGCTTTATCTCTACAACACAATTTAGGACTACACCAGTGAAACTATCTACAAAAGGAACAGCCATGAAACTTGCTAATGCACAGGACTAAATGAAAGCAAGCATCTATAAAGCTCTTCAAAATGTCTTTGGACAACAGAAAAACATTATTAGTGTCCAATTATCTGAAATATACTCATGATCTCCTGGGTTCTTCTAAAGGGCTTGGATCACTTCTCTGGCTCTGACCTCTGTAGCACACACAGTTTGTCTTCCAGGATCTGACTGGCTCCACTCTAGTGCTGATGCTGTTCTCAGTGGTTTTCCTATGGTACTGGCATCTTCAGAACACTGGGGTCCTCTGTTGCAACTGGGGTAAACATTCACTAATAGCCTCTCTTAGACCCTCTTCATGGTGCCAAGCCTCAACTTCTCTACATGATTCCATCAATCCTGGGCCTTCAACTGTTACTGAGGTTGCACTTTTACCAATGGCCTTTCCTGGCCCCTCAAAGTGCCAAGCTTCAGTTTCTCTCCATGACCCCTTCATGCCTTCAAAACCAGTATTACCTGGGTGACTCTTAGAGTACTAAGTTTGGCTGCCAGCACAAGATACAACCTCAGCCAGTTCTAGAACATAGCTTCTGTGTGCTGACCCTGAGGAAACATTTTCCATATTTTAAGATAGAGTCTAGTTTGCAGGGAAAATAACTGGTCAGTTCATTTCTGAGTTCAAAGTTCGATAGAACATTCCAAAGTCTTCTTCATAATGCAGCAACCATTATCCGGATTCTTGTAGCAAGTGTTTTTCTCAGTATCATTGTAAATGTTCATTTTCTACAGAAGAGTTCACACCACCATAGTGGATATGTCTTGCCATGAATACCTCACCAGTATTAGAACTGCTTGTCTTTCTCTTAGTCGGGCTTGCAGGGAAAAAAAAAAAACCTAAGTGGCTTTTTGGCTCCAAGACCCAGCTTCCACAACAAGGTGTCCTGGGCCTGTGGGAAGAATCTCTGGCTGAAATATCCTGGTGGTTCTGCATTCCCCTCCATCACCTCTACAGGAAACATACAACCTTCACACACACACACACACACACACACACACACATACATACACACACACACACACACAAATACACACACATACGCGCTACTACATTGGCTCACTCGGAACCTTGCTTTCTAATGTTTTGACATACCCTGTCAAGGTTTTCATACTTTACCAGAAGGACTTCTGAATTTTTCAGTATCCTTTATCTATACATAGGTCTCTCTTTCTCTAGAGGCTTCTCTCTGTGTCTCTCACTTTTGAGCCCTCCTTCTCATTTAATTTTCACAGCCTTGTCTCTTCATAGAAGCTTATTTCCTTCCTCACTCTCCTCTTCCTTCAGGAGACCTCTACTCATTATTTTTTGTTATATATAATTTCTGTCCTCAGGGAACTGCCCTAAGCATACTTTACTGAACTCCGTGAGGTCTGGAGTACATTTCTATTCTTCCTTGTGATTTGGGTCCCACATTGCAAGCACTACTTGTAGCAATACACTTACTGTGGTGGCTCATCAGTAAGACATGGAGGTATGCTCATAGGCTCAAACCCTGCCAGACCTCAGCAGAGGGGCCCACTATTATTGCAAGTGTCATACTGGACAGTGGAACTCTGAGCATCTCATTTCAGGGGTTTTTATTGACACCTAAGCTCCTTAGGTTTTCTGTTGATACCACATGCAGATCATGGGGAATCAAATATCTTTTACATAAAGCTAACATCTGCAGACAATAGAAAATCCAAGGCCTTGGCAGTCTTTTTCCCAACAGTGCACAAAACAACCATTATAAACATAACTAAAAATAAACTTCTGCATCAGGGTGGAGATGATTAATTCTTCTGTGCTTTAGACCCACCATTTTTTACAGTTGGTGGAAAAGATTAATCCTTGGATTCATTCCATATATGAAGTTGAGAATCGTCACATGAACAACATGTAGTATCAAGTCTTTATGAAAATCGTATTTTTGACATTCAGAAATCTATGGTACAAGGTAAAGGTCCTAGAAACATCTTTGTTTAAACACTAAATCTTGAAGGATTAATGAGTATTTAAGTTTTCTAATACAGGCATCTGTATTTAACTGTAAAAGTTGAGTCATCTAGTTCAAGCATTCATGTCTAACAAAAACATAGGAAAGTGTTATTACGCCGTTTACCACAGTGACAACTGCAATGAATTCCCAATGAGAATTCTGGTATTTGTGTCAAACTACATGCCTCAGAAAACTCCCTTCCAAGGTGATGCTTAATTTAATACTATGTTAAAACAATAAGAAAATTTGGAAGAATTTTAACCTAAGAAGAGAGAGAGAGAGAAGATAGAGGGGGGATGACAATAGTAATTATAGAAGAGGAGGTCATGAATTCAAGATGGTTAGAGGTTAGGCACTGGAAGAGTTGAAGTATGAGGTAGTAAGGTGGAAATCATTCAAATATAGTGTACAATAGTTTGAAATTCTCAAGATAAAGAATATGTAATTTTCAGACCTAAACTTAACCCAAGGTATTATCTATAAACTAAATAGTCTTTGAAGAATCTATTCATTTAATCAGTCTATTCACTCATCTATTCATTTAAAGACTGATCAGAACAGTGGCCATGTACATTTTCATCACAAATGGATTTGCCTAGATTTGACAATTTCCCACATTCCCAAGTTTGTTTTCTCTTCCTGCTATACAAACTGCTCCTGCATTATGTGGTCCTGATAATTTGCTTGAAATTTGTTTGAAGTCTGTCATGTCACTGCTTTAGAGTTTGCTTTACATTAATGGATCCTCAAAAATGCCTGCCTCTCAGTGTTCTTGCTCTGCTGACTTCTCTCTGCCTACATTCTCTCTGTAACATCACTAGTCATCATGAAGGATGACTATGTTCATGTCTAGGCATTTTGAAGACTTGTATAATATGGGGCTTGTATCCAACTTCTCATTTTACAATGTCCAGATGCTTCCAGTGTAGACAATTACACAGCAGCTTACAATTATATGCCCAGCGTTCGTAAGTTATGTGATAGTAAAAGCAGAAGCTAGTATTTCTAGTAACTAATGAGTATTCCATTTAGTTACCTATTGTGCCAGATAAAAGTAGACTATAAAATAAGTGTCTTTCCTGAAATAAACTTCCCACTGAGTGTGAAAATCATAAAAATAATTTCATAGGATGGTTAGGTGAACTAGTTGGTTCTCAAAATGGCATAATGTCTTGTGTTAGTTACAGCGTTATTTCTTCTGCCATAGCTTTTAAGATATAAGGTAGATTCCATGAGTTCAGTGTTAGAGCACTTCTCTATCACAGCTTCCCTCAATACATAGCTCACAGCTATATTTTCCATCCAAAGATTTGATCATAAGAGAGAAATAATAGAGTATTTTATTATAATCAGCCCTCTCCAAAAGATTGGTGTTCTCACTTTCATTCTGTTACCTTACAGACTGAAAATTTATGCTATTCAAGCTACCATAAGAAGGCTAAAAGATCTACTGGATGAAATAATAAATTTTGTAAGCATCTATTCTGAATTATAGGAAGCTGTTAATAAATACCTAACTTAATGAAAATGCATGTAAAGGTTGAGAAAACTAAAACTAGAGAACAGTGATTGTCTTAGGATTTAAATTGGTCCCTCAGAATATTGTAGTCAGGGGTCTCTATTTACATTTCTACTACATCAGATTAAGGAAGTTAAGCTTTTGAGATGAGAGGAATCATTTTGTTCTTTGTGTCTTTTTGAAATTTTTCAATTCAGTCTTACATGAGCCAGTGTTTGGAAGCCATTCCCATTCTGTTCATTCTCTACAATATTGTTCCAATAAAAAAACAACAGCCTTGACCACATGCTCACTTGTGGGGCTGGCCTAGAGTAAAGAGGGGGTTGAAGAGTACTTCGAACCCCAGATTTCTTATCCTGAGAGCAGAAGGCCTTTGACTGTTCCTCCTTTCTTACTCTGACCAACCCCAACTAGCACTGACAATGAGCAAAGCTCCTCCAGTGATGGCATGTCTAATGAAGTGTAGCACCTGTTAAAATCCTATCTCTCCAAGGTATGTGGCCTGGTTAATGATTATCTGATCACTGCAGCTGGAGGATCCCAGACTGTGTTTCCTCTCTCCCTATATGACATTATAAGGTTTCTTCCCCTGCCTCTGTGAGACCTCTGCTTATGCAAAGGAGGCTTCCTCATGACTCTGACCCTGGCCAATAACACCTGAGGATGCATACCTAGTTGTGAGCCCTCCGAATGCAAATAGAGTTCTCCTAGCATCACTGACCTAGCACATAACATACCACCATATGAGGCATTTCCTTCTCTCCAACGCCCCCCCCCCCCCGCCAACTAAGCTGTTCACTGACATTATTGCCTCCTGGGTTTCTGTATGCCACTCTCAAGCCTCCATCCATGACCTGGTTGGACCCCAGACGGATCTTGCTTGTGCTTTCGTCCTTGAGGATAGGCAAGTGCACAACAGCTTCTCTATCCTAGTGAGAAGATCAGGAAGCACAGATCCTCACTCACTGAAGCTGAAAGACATGTACTTGTGCATTTTAAAAGATTTGGTATCCTTGAACATCAGAAGAATCCTTGTACACTGATCTTTTTTTTTTCAGATAAGTCTGAAAAAGTTAAGAGAGTTAAACGCATTCCTTTGTGAATTTTAATCATTGAAATTAAAACACTAGAGTAATAAAGTTGCCTGGCTCATACCAATGTACAAATGTTGGACACTCCTCATCTCTGTCCCATTTCTATGCGAGTTTCACACAGACAGTTCTTCAGAGACTAGAGTGTCCCTTGCTGCAAGCTGAAACTCCACAAAAGCAGCTCTACTTGTCCAGCATTCATCCATGACATACCCTTCTAAGAAAAATCTACCAGTTAGCCAGAACAAGCCAACAAGTTGCTGACACTGTCCCAAAAGAAACACACACACACACACACACACACACACACACACAATTTTTCCCTGATTTCATAGACATGAAATCAGTAGACCATATTTCTGGATCTAGACAACTGAATCCATTTTTGAGTAGCTTTATCTCAGTTTTTGGTAATGTCTAGACAGAGCCTGTGGTCCCAAGATGAAGCTAGGAACTTCTGTTAGGAACAGTTTTTCTTCTCTCCTTTCCATCCCAGATGGGCTCATAGTTCTTTATTTAGCACCATAGAAAGACTCATGCGCCAACACTGCCTTCACTTCGCTTGGCTTTAGTTATGCAAACTAACCGCACTCTATTGGATGGCAGCTGCCCTAGCAATGTGCCTGCCCTTTCCAAATTCATGAGTGGAGATTTTCCACCCACAGTGTCAGGTACAGAAACCCAAAAGAGGATCAAAATGCTCTAGTGCAAAGAAGAAGGAATTCCAATGTCATAGTCCTGCTACTAAGGTTAAGTTGTCTGACCTAATCCCACATACAGGATAATAATAAATGATTTGCTATAGTCCTAGCACTATGCAAACTTCCCTGCATATACCATCTCATTTATCACCTTATAAGGTAATTGATATGAAAATTGACTATAAAGTAGTTTATCAAACTCTTAGCTTCAAGTGCATTTCTATCTTACGTTTTAAGTCATAAATGATTTTAATTCAGTTGAACTGTTCCTCTTGTCCTGTTTGTGGTCCCTGTGGATTGTCAGCTCCCAGCTGCTGTGCAATACCAGTTACATATTTGCGGCCTGCTAATCTCTCTCCACCCTACCAACTTCCCTGCCCCTGACCACAGAGTGACAACATCAGCTCCACTGTGCCACGGAAAACAGAACTCAACATTTCAGGAGAGCCAGCCCGTCCAAGAGTTTCCTGGGTTGTAAACGTCCTCTTAAACATTTCCTTATTTCATTAGCCTCAGCTTCACCTGTTTCACATTGATCGTGTGAAAACTTTCGGTGCAACCTCAAACAAAAGCAGGACAGTTGCTTTTGGCATAGGAGACTGTATAAACCTGCAGTGTAGTGGTACAGATCAGGGGGCATATGGGGCTGTGTAGAATCTTGTTTTTATATTACCCTGAAAATCAAGGCATTTCAAGTATTTCAGGACCTTCAGCAGAAACTTTGGCTTTGCTCAGTGACCAGGTAGAGTGTCTTTTCAAGCTAACTGGATAGTACCAGTCAAATATAGAAAAAAAGCAACTTTCAAGAATGTTTGCTGACCATCACCTGTTCCTCCTGAGTTCAGCTTATATATCTTGCAGCCACAGTCAGCTAAGTCTTCTAGGGAATCTTATCAGGTCCTAAGTTGTTCCCTTGTTCAAAAGTCACTGTTTTGGCAGGGTTAATAACACTTTTTAAATCTGATTTATCCAGCTGTTTGCTGACTGCAGAACTATCATCTCACTAAGCCTAGGGATTTTATTATAATTTTTTCTCTAGTGAGATTCGTTTTTAACACTGGCACTGATCATTCTCTAGGACTCTCTTGGTTGGAGATTTTTTATATACATTTTGTTAACATGTCATTTTTTGATTAACTTTGTTGTATTTTGTTTGCTTGGTGCAGGGTCTTAAATGGGCCTGGAACTCAGTATGTAACCAGGGATACCCTTTGAACCATTTCTCCTGCATCTGCCTCCAGATGGTGGGATTATAGTTCTGTACCAATATGCTTTGCTCATTGATTATCTTGTCAAGTTTAAACTGACCTAGAATTCTGGGGTAAATCTCTTTAGGTGATGATGTATCATCTGTTTTCTATACTTCTGATCCAATTTACTAGTATTTTAATACAATTGGTTATTTTTCACTTACCTGCATGTATGAAGGATATTGGTCTGCAGTCTTCTTGTGATGCCTTTAATTCTATTATCCTAAGAATCTGTATGCTAGTAGCATCTTTTGCCTTAAATATTAACATAATTCACCAATAACAACATTTGAGCTAGAAGTCATATTTGTTTGGAGTTTCTTTAAAGTGGATTGACTCATTTCTTTACTATGAATAAGGCTATTCAGTTCTTTTAAAACTTCATATTAATCAATTTTGATAAACTGTGATTTTTTTCTTTTTAGGATTACATTCATTCATTCATTCTCTTTTTTAAGAACATAGTATAAGTTAAGAGGACCTGGTGCAGATAATTGCAGGCCCTGTGTATGCTGCTTCATTCTCTGTGAGTTCATAAGAGCTTTGATCATACTAATTTAGAGGGCTTTGCTTTCTTGGTGTCCTCCATTTCCTTTGGCTCTTACGTTCTTTCAGCCTCCTCTTCCACAGGGTTCTCTGACGCCTGAGGAATGGGATTTGATGGTGAAATCTGTTTGAGCTGAATGTTTCAATATCTCTCACTCTTTGTGTAATATCTGGCTCTGGGTCTAAGTATTTGCTCCTATATGCTCCAGAAGGAAGCTTCTCTGATGATGGGTGAACAAGGCACTATCAGATGAGTATAGAAAAATATCATTAGGCGTCTTCTTATCTCTTATTCAGTTTTTTTTTTTTTCTAGAAACAGTAGTATTTGGTTTTGCCCTGTGTCCCTGGGCTATATCAAGTTCTTGGTCACCCAAGCAGTGTTGGGTATGGGTTCCATCTCAAGTGGGCTTTAAGTCTGATCAGTTATTGGTTGGTTTGTCTTTCAAGCTTTGTGCCACCATTGCCTTAGCATAACATGCTCATAGTACACCCTGGTAGTTAAAGAGTTTCTGGATGGCTTGCTGTTTGCTTCTATTTTGACAGCGTGGAAAGCACCTTCCTGTAACAAAGACACTGGAACATAGGGGAAAGGCTCTACTTAGGCCTCAAATTTACACATCAGTGTTCAATGAGTTGTGTGGGTGTTGTCTTCAGCAATGGGATCTTGCTGATAGTTTGTCAAGAGCAACCTATAGTCTTGGCAACATCCTGAATTGTTTGGGTATTTTATGGCACCTCTTTGGCCAACAATTCAATTAGATATAACCCAAACCCAATACTGGAAGCTTTGCTTAGTGACAAGAGATGGCCAATTTTGTCTCTGTCTCTACCATAATTTGGTGATTTCACTTAGATTTCCTTCATAAATGTACATATTTTAAGAGGTTTCTATTATTTTAGGTTTCCATACTACTCAAATGCCCCTTAATTTTAGCTATCTCTTTCTACTTTCCCTCTCACTACTCCTTTCCTCTTCCCATCCTACTTGATCACCCCATCCATCAATAAATATGTATTCTGTTTCTCTTTCCTAATAAGATCTATCTGTTCCCAATAATCCCTTACTCTATTACTAACCTCTGTAGTTCTATGGGCTGTGGCTTGGTTGTCATTGGCTTAACAGCTAATATCTACATGTAAGTGAATACATACCATATCTGTCTTTCTGTGTCTGGGGTACCTCACTCAGGGTGATTTTTTTCTAGTTCCATTCATTTGCCTGCAAATTTCATGATGTCTTTCTTTTAACAGTTGAATAATGCACCATTATACAAATGTAACACATTTTCTTTATCCATTCTTCTGTTGAGAGGCATCTAGGTTGTTTCCATTTTTTGGCAATTATGAAGAGATCAGCAATGAACATAGTTAAGCAAATATTTCTGTGGCATCCGTTATGTATATGCCTTAAGAGTAGTAGAGCTGGCTTTTAGATAGATGAACTCTCATCTCCCTGAGGAGATGCAATGTCACACTGACTTCCAAATTCTCATAATGGCTATAGAAGTTCATATAAAAATGGTTCGGTGTTTCCCTTACTCCATCCACATCCTTACCAGTATGAGCTGTCACGTGCTTCATTGATCATTGCCATTCTGAAAGGAGTAAAATGAAATTTCAGCATGGTTTGATTTTCATTTTCCTGAGGGCTAACATTTCTTTAAACTTTTCTCACCCATTTGATTTTTCTCTTTGGAGAATTCTCTGTTTAGATATTCACCTTATTTTTTAATTGGGTTATTTGTTTTCTTGATATCTTGTGTGTGTGTGTGTGTGTGTGTGTGTGTGTGTGTTCTTTATACATTTTGGATTTTAGTCCTCTATCATGTGTATGTGGTAAAAAATATTTTCCCACTCTGTATGCTGCTGCTTTACCCGAATGACAGTGTCTTTTATCATGCAGAATCTTCTCAGTTTCATGAGGTCCCATTTATTAATTGTATATTTTAGTGCCTGCACTAATAATGCTCTGTTTAGAAAGCCTTTTCCTATGGCCATGATTTCAAAGCTAGTCCCTCTTTCTCCTTATCAGGTTCAGTGCATCTGGTTTTCTGTTAAGTTCTTTGATCTATTTGGCATTGAGTTTTGCACAGATTGTTAAATAAGGATCTATTTTTATTCTAAAATAGCATCTAATGGGTTTAGAATTCAATTACAATCTGACAGTTTTGTTTTTTTTAATTTGATTTTCCCCACCTTTTTTTAATTTAACTTGACATACATGCTCTATTACAAGGATCTATTTTTATTTTTTATATGCTTGTGTGTCTTATATGCCACACATGTGTCTATAAAGAAGACGGTAAAATACATACAAGTAATATTATGCAGACTGAGCAGGTTGTAATTATGTTTTTAGGAATGTACATATACATATTTGCATGTAACAAAAACTGGTGAAAAAAAGAGATCATGAGTTGGGAAAAGGGCAAAAAGGGGAATATGGGAAAATTTGGAGGGAGTAAAATGAAGGGAGAACGTATGCAATTATATTCTCAAAAATTAAAAATAGTTTTTTTAAAAGAATGTGGTAACAAAAAGGCTAATTTAAAAGCAGCTCATAAAATCATCATCTAACTAATAAGATGCCTGACTCATTTTTTGTCATGTGAATAACATTCTAATGTTGGAGGTTTGTTTTTTTTTAAGTGATATTCCAATAGCCAAAAATTAGTGGCAAGCTGGTTTGAAATAGAGCATGGTGCTTTAACCAAGCAATATTTTTTGCTTTAAGTCAGAGAAACAAGAGCTTCAGGACCAGGAAAAGTAGAGAAAGTGGAAAATATTTAATCAATCATTATCCCTCTGCAGCAAAATCACTAGTGTCATAAAATGAGTCAGATGACTGCATTAGTCTTGCTATTATGGGGAGAGGTATTGGATGTGCAGTTTCTCTCAATTTAAAGAGGAGAGAGTATAAAGCTGTAAAAGAGTGGGTGGAAAGAGGTGTGGACTCTACAATACTCATTCCAAGAATGAATAAGAACTAGGAAAGTTATTTTTAAAAATTATGTACACTAAGGGAAAATGAATTAAACATTGACACACCTAAGGGACTTGAATTGCACTGATTGAAGTCATTTCTATAACAATCTGGTGAGGATAAAGGGAATTTTGAGTTTTAAAAAATTATGGGCTAATGAAATTCAAGTGCCTTAGGTGTGTCAGCGATTTTAATACTATGAAACTGATAAGCAACCTCTATCCAAATGTGAACCCTGAAACCTGTTTTAACGAAGCAATCTACCATTTCAGTAATCTTCTGCTCCACAAAAACACTGTTTTTAGTGATGAATAATGTATATGTAGCAGGCAGTCCCAAGATCCCAAAGAGACGAGGTAAGGAGCAAGGAGTAGATTTGTCACCACACTGAGCCCTCTCATCAAGGGCAGGAAAACTAAGTTACTGAATGTCTATCTTTTCTCTCTGATGATCTATATAAGTCATTGACTTTTTCCTGAGGAAATAGCTGAAGGATGATCATTGGAAGGTCATACCTAGGCAAAAACTGTCTAACACTGGCCAGGGGATGAGTTTCAAGACTTTAGCTCTTTTCTTACTTGCTGTATTAAATGGAAGACTGCTTTTATAAAAATTATATATTCTTGAGAGGAAGATGAGCAATGACAACGTGGTGTTTCCATATTACATATCACTCTGAATTATAGCCACTGTGACAATGGCCACATTGAAAAACACATAAACTTTCATTGCAAAGCTAGCGTGTGTGCATGCATATACATATATACACATACATACACAATCAATTTGATTTATTTCTGCAACTATTTATTTGAGAAAAAGGCATTGATCCTGGGAGTACAGGATGAAACTTGCTATTTTATATAGATGATGTCAGAAACCCATTACAGATGAACCAACCCTGTATTGGAAAATAAATCAGAACAAAATCATCAGAGTTAATGGTACAAAAGTGACCTGAGTTCATCATTACATAGAGAAGCATTACTGAGGCTGAGCTATTTGTGATGCTCCATTCTTTCATGTGGTAAACCAGTTTACTGTGTTTGTTTGGCTTGATTCTGTTTAGTTGGTTGGTTGGTTGGTTGGTTGGTTGGTTTTAAGCGATCAAGCCTTGAAAATCCTGATGCTCTTAGATTTATGCAGAGATGGGATGTAGCCACAACATGTATTATAAACCCTGTTAATGCACTTCTCTTTTGCAGTCTCCTACTTCTCAACACTGAGATAATGAACAACAGAAGTTGTCATAGGGACACACTAGCATGATTCTATGCATTAAAATAGATAAAATTTAGCCTGCTTTTAATTCTAAAACATTGGTCCCTTTTAAAGTCCTAAATGGGGATCTTGGCTAGTAAGATAAGAATGATCCAGTGAGAGCAATATTTAAACTCTAGGAAATCATTATCTGTTCCTTCACAACTAGGTTGTATTTAAAATATTTGAGAGAACATGGCAAGGTATTTGTGTCAATGACACTAAGCATGCACATGTCTGTAATTCAATCATGATGAACTGCTATTAAATAAATAATGTTTGTTGGGTTAATATTAATTGAACTGTATGATGCCTCAGATTATTTGATAATATACAAGGTGCCTTACTGGAAGAATCTAGAACAAGACGTTTAACTGATGGATCCACTTAATATAAACAAATAATACCTGTGTCTGAAAAGTCTAGTTGCTTTAGTAATTGAATACCACATAGTGAGATTTTAGTTTTCTCTCC
This sequence comes from Cricetomys ansorgei, assembly GCA_026225945.1. Lineage (NCBI taxonomy): Eukaryota > Metazoa > Chordata > Mammalia > Rodentia > Nesomyidae > Cricetomys > Cricetomys ansorgei. The sequence goes on along the minus strand of JAMJFZ010000199.1, from coordinate 44,790,236 downwards.
ATTAACTTCTTAATGCTGAGGCAAAAAGGACATATGTGTTTAGTTATTTGCTTCTGTTATTATTTTGCAAATGGAAATGTTTACTCATTTCTTATTCCTACTCTAATAGCATGGTATAACCTTAGAGTTACCAGGTATTTCATGCTTCAGTGGATATTATACTTGCTTCTTTGGTGAAAGAACATTTTTTTAATCAGACATTGCTTAGAATAGCTTCTTCAGAGATATATGCTTTTTTATCAGTCCCTGATGCAAATAGTAAGGCTACAAATTCAGTAATGAATTCAGTAAGGCAGTACTAAGCATTTTCTCTTCTTTAGTGGCTGCCACCAATCTCTCTCTTTAAATGCTGATATCATGGCATACACCTAGACCAACACCAGTGGTCTCCAAGACCACTTCTAACTTTAACTATGCATGCCTTAAAGTGCTCCCATTTATTCTTTAAGATCACAATGTAATCTTTCTTTGTGTTGAGCTATTATTTTCTTCCTGTATATTTAATAATACAATTCATATATTATTAGTGCTAATACAGAAATCTTTGAGATCAAGACATTCCTTTCATGGTTTTAGTTTCTATAGTCCTCTTATACCAGGATATGTTACCGTTGGTGATGATGGGTTGGTCACTGCTCTCTGTTTCTCTTTTCCTGGATGTCCATTTACATATACAGAATTTCAGAGTACCCCTTGTTCTCACTCATTATCTTAATACTATCTCCCTAATTGAAACAAAGATTGTCCCATGAGAAAGCACCCCACCCTTGACTGTTGGCTTACTTATGTTGTATATATAATGATTAACTCATTCACTCACATAAATTATTTGCACAATGGAATTGTTATTCTCACATGCAAATGACCCTGTTCTTGTTCATCATCATGGAAGAAGGCAGCTTCAGGTTCTGGAGCCTCTCCCATCTTAATTCATTATCTCTAGAAATGTGTGTCTAACAAATAGGCATCAAAGGTGGGGATATGAAGGAGTTTAATGATTGCTGAGAAAGGGAATATACCGAAAAAGAATAAACCTATCAGCGGAATCTACTTATCTAAGTGTGCCCATTTCTCTAGAAGTCCCTATCGCTTTTTGTTGTGGAGTTTTTTCCATGCATATTTACATGAAGGTGTGTCTCTGCTAATGTCTCCCTTCTCTCATTCTCTCCTACTACCTCTGTACTTTTTCCCCTTCTTTCTCTAACCAGAGTGTTTAAGGCTCTGTAGCTCACATCTTCCCCATAGGTTCATCTACCTTTTGAAACATAATTTTCAATCATCAGTTACTTTCATTGTGTTTCACTATATTTTACCTCACTCAGAAAATGACTATAATCACTGGACTCTAGAGTACCTTGAAAATCAGTGTTTGAAGATTGTAATGCTTTTAATGGAGTCATTTATTCCCCCAATGTTCACTTTTGTTATTACTCTCTTTTTTCCCACTTGCCTCATAAGGTATATTGATTTCCTTAGTTTCATAAACCCCAACTCCATAGAAGGCTCTTTTCACCTTGTACACTGTGCTACCTCTGCCTCTTTGATGGTTCCTCATTGTAAACTGCAGTGGACCTGGACAACAAGTTCTCTCAGCATCCCTCAGTTCCTACCTGTTAAAGGGACCTCCTAGTTGGTATACCCCATGCTCTATCCTGAACTTTTTAGCCCAGGGGGATAGGCTGCCCTTTCCTATATAATTCAGCCATTTTGGTTACTTCATCTTCTTTATTTGTCCTCTTGGCCTCTTAAGTCTTCAGGATCTCCTCTTTCTCCTTTCTCCTCTCCCCTGACCCCTCTCCTCAAATGGCCTGGTGGGTGGCTCAGTCTGGTCATGACTATTCTAGACTCTCCCAGATGTCTCTGTCTCCAGCTATGCTATCCCTCATATCTACAATAAACATTCTCCTCCACCATATCTACGATTAGTTGTGTCTTTTCCATTTATTTCTTTCTTTTTCATTCAGTCACCACTGCTCTTCTAAGGACTGGTGTCACTCAGACAGAAAGGAGACCAATATCATTAGTGTAGAGTCAGATTCTCGTTAGTGCCTTTGAAATTCTCTTTGCTTGTTCTTACAGTACTTATCACAGTAATTAGCACTCATTGCAGTCTACTCTTAGACACCACTGAGAAAAGTGAAAACATAGGTGCTTTCAATGATGGTTTATATAGCTAGTACTCTATAAATGTTTGCTGAGTAGAATTGAAATTCTAAACAAAAAGCAGTGATCTGTGCCAATGACTTTTCTTTGAAATGCTCCAACCTTAAACTGCAAACAAAAAGGCCAATATGCAATTACCTATAAGCCTGTCTGTATTTTCCAGATGACCTCAGCAAAGGGAAAAGACAAGAGTTGCACAGGAGAGAGGGAAAAAGATCAGGTTCTGTGACAAAATCATAAACTAGTTATTTCACAATCCTAAACTCAAAACATCTTGACCACAGAGATCCACTTTTAAGTGGAAATCCTATAATTAAAAAGGGACTATTTGTATAAGGGAAGCAGTAACTTTGGCCAATAACTATTTTGCCACTGATTTGAGAAGCTTAGACTAGGTGATTCCAAGACAGAAAGGCTTAAAGGAAACAAAAGTGTATCCAAATCGTAATCAAATGGAAATGCTGCAGAAAAGATTATCAGGTGGAATTTTTTTCAGGGTCCTAAATTTAATCATATGGGATTCTTTTCCAAGTATCATCTTAGTCAATCTGTGAGAATAAGGATTTTAGTTTCATACCAGACCACATTTCATCACAAAGATGGACCTCAAATTTAGTTATTCCTAGACCACAGTTGTTTGTGCTCTGTACACACAGAATATGGGAAAGATGGTGATAACCTTTTCAGTCCCAGCAAGATGGAGCTACAAGTGTAGGGAATGAGAAGTGGTTACAATCTGTTCTCTTTTCACATTGACCTGAATTTCTTTCACTAAAGCATTTCAGAGGGGATATCACAACTAACTTGAATGAGGAAGCATAACTAAGGGACCAAAAAGGGACAACTAAGCTAAGAATTAAATGTCTTTAAGTCATTTGATAAACAAGCACTCCATAAACCATAAGTACTGATCTATAGGTTCAAATGATAACAACAGTAGCCATAGTTTATATATTAAGTTCCCTGGTGATACCCATCTAGTAATTACCCAAACATTTGTAGTTTCTTTTATGTAAGACTCCATGAGTTTTCTGATATAATGTTGAAGTGTAAGTTTAGTTTTGAAGTTATATACCTTCAAAAGTGAATGAGACTTGGCTTCTAAATGTTTGTTGAATAAAATTAAAATTATAAGCAATAAGCAACAATCTGTGCCAGTGTCTTTTCTCTTGCAGGAGCAGACATTTAGAGGAAAGAGATTTGAAAGGCTGCAGTTCAGTAAGGATGAGAACAATGATTTTTCTGGGTCTACTGGGTGAGTGAAATCATAATCTTCAGGCTTACTAAGACAGGATTGCCACAAATTCACAAACTGAACAAGAACATTGAAAGCAAGATGAGAATAATAGAGAAAGGAACTGGAAAATTGGAGAAAGAAATAGGAGAAAGAATTGCCAGATTTTTAATAACAGATGCATGAAAGGATAAGAGAGATATAACATGTGGATTTTTGGATTGAAACACAATTACTGGTAGGTTGCAACTGTGTTCTCTGGAAGAAGAAACTAAAAGAGAAATTTGCCATTTGGATATTCATTAGAGATCAGATTCAGTGGAAGGGTGGTTGTGGAAGCAGAGTCACACAAAAAACAAACATCAAGGTCTATCTAACAATGGTCAACATGATCAACTGCAATAAAGTTGGTCAACTTCACAAGTTCTGCAGGGTACAAAGTCCATGATAGTTGTTCTGAGAAAGGCCACAATGACTGGACCTTTGTGGTATCATTCTGCTATTAGCTGGTTGAAATTCAGATCAGGGAAGTCTTAACAGGAAGTGACTACTGAGGCTGCTCTTGGTCTTCCCAGCAGCTGGTAGCAAACCCTGCCATAGAGGGATTGGACATGGTGACTCAGAGAAGGAAGTGTTTTGAGAAAGACTCTGAGTCTTTCTCATATCTTGGTTGGTGGTAGCTATAGTTTTGATATTGTTTGTTCCTTAAATGTCCCTGAGTTCAAGGACTGGTTCCTAGGGTGGTGCTATTGAGAGGTGGTGAAACTTTTAAGAGGTTAGAGAACCTTAGGTCATTGGAGATACATCTTTGAAGAAGATTACAAAGCTATGGCCCCTTCCTTGTCATTCCACTTTTTTTCTGGCTTGTAAAGTGAGCTGATTTTCCTCTGTTACTTGTTTCTTGCCATAGTATGCTATGTCTTCAAATCCCCAAAGCTACAAGGCTATCCAATCATGGACAGAACCTGCAAAACTGAGGATCAATATAAATAGTCTCTTCTGTCTCTCTCACTCTCTCTCTCATCAGTCGTACTAAATGGTTGTGGCTACACTGGAACTAATGTAGACATGGTTAATCTAGAATGTGTGGACATTTTTTCCTGTATGAGTTGATTCTCTCCCAAAGTGTGGTGGTGCATACTTGTAATCCCAACACATGAGGACGGAACCAGGAAGGTTAGTAGTTCAAGGCTAACCTCAGCCACATGGCGAATCAAAAGCTATCTTGAACCATGTGAAATATCGCAAAATTAAACAAAAAATTGATCCTCTCATATAACTTGTTAAGATAATGGAAAGGCAAATAACATAGTTATATGAAGATTGAGATACTGCAAACTATCTAGCTTACCTGATAACCAATTAGTCAGAGAGATTCCAGAGTTCTAGAGAAGAGTTTTGCCAAGAGACTTATTGGGTATTACCAAAATTCAAGTACAAATGGAAGCCAAGAGACTAGAAGAGCCATTCAGCAAGTATATAGGAAGACAAGAACCAAGGCAAGAAGCCTGCTAGGCACCAGAAAAGAAAATTGCAAAGCTGAAACAAGGATGAGAATCCAGAGAGAATCATTTCATGGAAATCAAAAGAAGAAAGTTTTCTAGGAAGAGAAGCTGAATAGATGTTATCAGTTGCTTTAGAAAACTTTAGCACAGCGAAGGTCCAAAGGTTCCGTGCATGACATGATGTGGCTGAACTCCAGGCAGCTGTCTGTGTCACCATCTCCAGCTCCACTCACCATCTAGTCTTTATCTGTAGCTTTGAAGGAGAAATGATCTTATCCTTGTTAAGCATTAAATCACTGATTTATTTATGTCCTTTTCCCTATACTGTCTCTATATTTTTCCTTTATGTTGGTTATTTTCACCAAGTATCCTTACTTTCACAGATGCATCCTCTAATATTGCCATTTAGATATCACCTGACTCCTCCATTTTCTTTTATTGATTGCCTGTATTGTTAGAGATATTGATGGTACAAGGTGTGATGTGTTTATTATTTTTATTTCCTCTCTAATCATGATTTTAGCTTCTGAATGCCCATTCTTTCAAAAGTCAACAATAATTAACTATCTGTAAACAGGAAAAGTCTTCTAACCTTGATATTCAAGCTACTAAGAATAGATCATAACTTTAGATTTATCATTGACACTCAGATTATTTGAATTACCAGAGACTACAAAAGACTAAACAGCTAGGCGAGGATTCAAGTTGCTGTCTGCCTGACCCAGAACTTTCCTCCAGCAGCCAACTGTCTTTTTTCACATTTGGGATTGCTTTATTTCTTTCTCATGATTCTTATTCTGAGCTGCATTTGATAAACTTTCCCTGTACAACTTTTCCACTATAGAATCAGCTTTTTTGAAATATGGAAACAATATTCCAGTTTTACCTTTGGAAATTCCCCCTCCCCCATTTCTAATGTGTTCAGAAGATCTGGCTTTATGCTCAGAGTTAGAGGCAACATTGTGATGGTAAAAGAGCAAATACAGTAAACCCAAGTATATATGTGTATGTTCATGCTTTTTTAAGGGTTCTCTTTTTAAAGCCTGCTGCTTTAGGGAGAATGCCCATGTACCAAACTTCATAGATGAGGCTGCTGAAAATAACTAACTTATATGATTTCATAGAATACATGTCTTCCTCTGAACCCTGATGATCGGGTGTTTGCTGGTATCTTTCTAACTCGGACCTTACACTCAGGATTTACATGGCCAACAGCCACCAGAAATGAGTCACCAGCTTCTGGCCATCCTTCTCTATGAAATGGCTATGAAAATTCTCATTTTCTTTAATTTTGTTCCCTCCCATTCTACACCTGGTTCTATTGTCTAGCAAACTGTTGGTCCCTGGGATTTATGGTGATTTTATTTAATTTATGGTGATTAAAGCTCACATCTCAAAATAATAGATCTTGGAATTCTACAAGGACATTTTGTGCTGTTTTTTGGTTTTTACTTAACATGTAATTTGTCCCATTCCTAGATACTTCAGAGCACTTGCCAGCCCAAGCTCCAGTATTCTGAAACTCAAACCTAACTCTAATTCATTTGTTTAATACCTAGTCAAGCCATCCCCATGCCTCAGAAGAGAAGCACATACTTAAACAATTGAATTCATCTCTTTCTCCCCAACTCAAGTGGAAGAATATAGAGACATAGACACTGATTCTGATTAGCTTTTGGATGTCTTCATGTTTTAGCACCATGCTTCATGTGGGTTGTTAGCAAATCTTTACAAAATGAAGCTGGCTAGACCTTAGAGTTTCAGTTTTTAATTGTGCCAGACATTCTCCTTCTAAACTGTAATGACTCAACATTTCCCTTACATGTAAATCAGTGTTACTGATTGGAATTGTCTATAAAATAATGTTAAATTTAATAGTCTCAAGTGAATACTGCAAAATGCATTTTATGACTATTACATAGTCATAGAACCCCAAAGGAAAAAAAAAGGTTTTCATTTGTTATGGATTCTGACTCTAATTCCATCTTTTATAATGATTCCTTTAAAAATTCTAGAGTTTGAAGAAAATTGATATTCATTCAAATTGAATCTAAAAATTTTTTTAAATAGTAGACATCCATATGATATTATATAAGATTTGATTTTCCAAAGAAGAAATGCCATTTATTTTGTTACCTACTTCACAATAAGACTCACATGTATGTAACTACCAAAATTCTAGTTGAATCATTCACTTTACACTGGATGTGGTGAATATAATCATGAAGGACTACACATTTGTTTCTCTGGGACAATGCAAAAAGTCTAAGAGTGGTTATATCTCAACTCAAGGGAATCACAAAAACTAACAATCACCTGTGGAAGAGCATTTATGAAATGTTAATTTCACTAGTGTAAAGAATTATGAATATAAGCTGCTACTACAGTTTTAGGCCAAAATGCCTAGTCTGGGAGTACCAAAAGATTAGGCTCATCTCTACACAGCAATTAAGGAGATGAATAATGGTGAAAGATAGAGAAAAGAGATGTAATGAATTTGCCTCATTGAAAAGGTGAACAAACAAAGAGACTGAGTGGTCCCATATCCATCTTGGGATGCTGATGTGAGCCTTGAGATTAAATAGAGGAAGAGTTGGGATTCAGTGAAAAAGGCATGCACAATATATCAGTCTGAATCAAAGGATGATCATTTGCTCAGAATCTCAGTTCTAGTTCCACAGGGTAGTAAGAATAAAATATTTCTTGAGGGTCACAGTCTTATTCTATATGATAATGACTCCTGTTCCAGAATGTAACCTCCTCATATTATGTAATTGCATTCATTTGGTTATAGGGGTTGTCACGTGAGAGTTTCTTGTTCCTGTAATATATGATAACTGTAGATTTAGGACAAAGGGTTTGTGTGTGTGTGTGTGTGTGTGTGTGTGCGTGTGCGTGTGTGTATGTGTGCGCTTTGAAGGAGAAGGAGATAGCTTAGGCATCATCAGTTTGCAAATGGATGTTCATTGAGGGATTAATACACCTAAGCAGGAGACACAATGTGAGTGTAAAGAAATTGGATTTTCCTTCTGCTTTTAGTTGTTTTTGAGGGCCCAAATTACTGGATAATCTTTAGCAAAAGCAGTTTCTAAGCACCTGCTGTGGAGAAACTTTGTGGAAGATAACATTTTCATAAAGGAAACTATTAGATGACTACCTATTGTCTCCTCCTTAATTCCAAATTAACTCTGATACACAACAGAGTAACATAAATGGAGATCAAAAGAGGGCATCTAGAGGACTGCAGAGACAGACTTCCTGATTCAGAGCCTTAGAATGAAGAAAATATGCTCACCCACTCAGTCTGTGGGGAAAAAGCAATCCAACGCCATCTCCAGCAACTTTCCACATGGTCTACCAGAGCAGATTCTCTGCAGGCAGGCAGACAACTGGGAGTGGGAAGAATTACACTTGCCAGTTTTCCCTAGAAGACTTGCCAATCTTGAAGTCACTCTGCTTCCCCAGGGAAGAGAGAGCAAAAAGACATAAAGGGAAAACATCCTATGAAACGAAAAGAGAAGTAGGAAATAAGAATATTTCTTTGCCCCTTAGAGAGCTGCCAGGTGACATAGAATCAGCCCACCCATAAACTGGTCTGTCTGCTCTGCAGTGTTTGAGGACTGGTAAGGAATAAGAACAAATTGCTATGCAGGTGAATTTTTAGGACACTGCTTCATTTTTTTTCAACAGTGGTGTTCTCTTTGTAATGGCACATGCTAAGTGCTCCTTTCTAAAATAAAATAAAATAAAATATGCCATCACTGAACACCTGAAGAAAAAAAAACATTTTTAAAAAATTTACATTCTTGTGGGAAAAGGCAGACAATGAGCAGAAGAAATGGATATACAGAACTTTAGATGGTGGTAAGCACTAAAGAGAAAGCTAAAATAAAAGAAAGATATAGAATAGTCAATGGTCTCAAGCAATAAGGAGAATAGACCATCTCAGAGAGAAGAAAATATTTGACCCTGAAATAAGTAAAGGACAAGCTAGACACTTCTGGGTTTGGTCTAAGGTCAAATGAGGTCATTTTGTTCAAGTCATATCAGGGACATAGATGAGGGACGTTAGAGGCCATGTGGTCAAAGAGACAATGACAAGCCAACAATTATAAAACTTACAAGGAAATGAAAAAAACATTGTCTTTTATGAAAAGACAGTGCAAATTATGCAGCAGAGAGTATCCTCTGATTTATATTTTTAACAGAATGATTCTAGACACTGTCTTGGGATTAGATTGTAGAGTCACACTGGAAGAGAGGGGATAACTCAAGAGTACTGAAGTAATCCCATCCGGAACTGTTAGTTAGCTAGAGCCGTCGGCTAACAAGGGTTACAACAAAACTTGAAACCTAAGAAAATGAAGTAGATGCTAACTGCCATAGGGAACCGAATGGTGATATGGGAAAATTTTGGGTGTCTTTGAGAGTAAGAGGGCCTTTCTTGGTCCTTGAGTTAGCTTTAACTTGGGAGTTTCAATTCTAGACACAGTCACACAAAACTTCTAGTGTCTGTGGCTTTCAGAGTTCTCACCTCATGAATTCAAAGAATGAAATTCACAGACCACACAGGTAAATTTTAAAAAGAAACTTATTATAAATTCATAGGTGGGAGTTTAAGAGTTAGAAAAAAGGAGAGCTCAAGCAGAATAGAAACAGATCCCAGGAGACAGAGTGTCACTGAGTCTAGTCTGGTGATTTTTTGAAGTATTTATGGCAGAAACTAGGGTGAATCATGGAACAGAGAATCAGCTGGTCTATCCAGTTGGCCTAGCCTTAATATTCCAAGTATCTGACTTGATCACATCCTCATATAGCTTCTAGGCAAGAGTAAGAGATAACATAGGACAAGGAAACAATTCTCTTTAGCCATTTTTGGGCTCAAGTACAGATATTTTCAGAACTGCTACTTTGGGGTTCCTGAATTCCTGAACAGTTTTTATCTTACGTTCTCATCAATAGTACAGAAAACTCTGGTCAGGAAAGTTGAAATATTTGTGTATGTAGATGGGTTCATTTGTTTGTTTGGAAAATTTATTTCTTTCTAATCTAAGTTTATATTTTGAGTATATTCCTCAGCATATCCCATCTTCTCACTTCTCTCATCTTCTTTTCTCCCCAGTTTCACTTTTGTGAATGTACAGCAACAGCAAATACATGATGTTATACATTTATAAGACATAGGGTCCTCAAGGGAGAATTAAACTTGAAATATGCATTTTTCTGAGACTGCTTAATTCACTTAATATTTTGTTCACCAGTTGAGTGATAACAAACACATTAGATATGAAGTAGAGATGTTTACTATATAATAGCCAAGTATGAGTGGAGGAATCCAATGAAAAGTTCATCTGTAGATAGTACGCAGCTTTCAGATACTGACCAACTTTCCATATTCAGAAAAGAAGGATGGATGCTGCCTTGTACACTTTCAAGCTCTAGGATGGTGAAATGTTTGCATCTGCTGATCTCTAATGTTGAAGTTATTTCCCAAGAGAGAAAAGTTTAAAGCTGTTAGCCATTATAAAATAAAAAGAATACCAGGTACTACTGAGAGCCCAGCCAGCCTTGAAGATTCTAAATTCTAAGTAATTCTAGTTTTTGGACAAACTAGTGAAAACAAAGTCTTTATTTTACCATGTTTAAGACCTTATATGCTAAGAATTAAAAATTTACTACAGTGGTATGGAAAAAGAAAGAGTAGTATAAATTAATAGTTCCAGTGAGCATATTATATAATTGATAGCTAGAGAATCCAACTGAACAAAAACTTATCTAAATGAGATAGTTAACATTAATATATTACAAAAATTGATATACAATATAAATAGAACTCAAATGAACTACATATCATGTAACAGAAATTATGATTTATAGCATTAAGATCTTTCTATTCACACTAACCAAAAAGTTCATATAATCTATAGAATGTGTAATACATTGGACATTCAATAAGGATAAATATAAGGATAAATCATAGTAAAATAAATATTTTCCATAATGACATTTAGTTTCCTACCCTAACAAATTATATTTCTTTTAACCAAAAAGGTTCACATAATCTATAGAATTCACAATACATAGGACACTCATAAAGACAAACATCATAGTAAAATGAATATTTTCCATAATTGTGACACTTAGTTTTCATTCCATACTGGTTTCATTTGATGTAAGCCAAAATCCCATGTGATGCTGTCTGTTGTTCCCTGGAATTTTTCAACAGACATAAGCAGAATAAAATAACTGAGGTTGGTCAAGTCTCTTAACAAAGGATTGAATGTCCTCTCATGACATTCCAAAGAGATGACTTAGCCTAAGCAGTGGAGAGCACAAAAGAAGCTGGGGCCTTTGCCTGTGGAGATTCCCTGTAAGCAGATCTTCTTCATGTAGACTTATTTCAAAGGAACAATAATCATCAAGGAGATTTTCTACTAATAGTCTGAAAAACATAAAAAAAAAATTTAAGAAATTAAAACTAGAATGAGTGCATGCCTATCCTATAACACTTCTGAAATATCAAGGTGTTAATAAATGAGCAGTAGGGAATTCTCTCTCTTTTTCAACATAATACTTTTATCAATTAATTGAGTTTCATACAGTGTATCTTGATCACACCATTTCCCAGGTCTACCCTCCCACCCCTGCACCCTCAAAAAAAGAAAAAGAAAAGAAAAGAAGAAAAAATGATTAAGACATGTCTGTATGGCAGGAGAATGATGGAACATGGGCATAACCCTGGTTTTTTGGTGGCTATGGGCAGTTCGGATCATGGACAGCCTTCTGGCCTATAATAGACTGAGATTAAGCTTGACAAAATTAAACATGAAGTTGGGCTTCACTGATCAAACACACAGGCACCTGGTTCATGCTGGCAACTACACATCCCACAGGCATCGAGACATCCCATAAGAACCAGGATATCCTGTAGGCACCATGATTGCATCCACTGAGCTGACAATCTAGCATTAGCAGAAGTCAGATCTGACTAGTTTAGGGAGAAAGAGGAATGCATTGAAAGAGTACCAAAGAATACTAAATTTCTGCCTTGGAGAATTGTCATCATGATTTATTGCCATGTCCTTCTAGGTTCTACATCTCTTTGTTCACAATTTCAAAATGTTAACAGAATTAAACTGAATATTCAGCCTAGATTAGATGCCCACCCTGGGACAAAGGGAAGAGTATGTGTGTAGTAGTAGTAGTAATGAAATATATATATATGTATATGGGATCACGTGAAGATATATATATACATATACATTGTATATATGCATATACATATATATGTGTGTATATGTTTATACATGTATATGTGTGTATATGTGTATATATAAGTATATATGAGATCACGTGATGCTATATATATACATATACATCGTGTATATTATATGTATATATACGATCACATGAATACACACACACACACACACACACACACACACACACATATACATATATCTTCACATGATTATTCCTGTAGTGGGGACAGTTTCCAGAAAAGTTGAACTCTTAAATCAAACAGATACAAGAAAATTCTACTACATGGAATTTCAAAGGTGAGGAATAAGAAAGGAAAGATGAGAATGTTAAAGAAAATACTGTGGTGTTTTGAATGAGAATGGTCCCCACAGGCTCATAAGTTTGACTTTTTGGATCCTAATTAGGGAACTATTTGGGAAGGATTACAAAGTGTGGCCTTTTTTAGAGAAAGTGTGGCCTTGTTGGAGGAGCTGTGTCACTATGGGTTTTGAGGTTTCAAAGGCCCATGTCAGACTCAGTCTTACTTCTTCTGACTGTTGCCTGCAGATGAAGATGTAGGCTCTAAGTACTGCACCTGCTTTCCTGCCTACAATAATGTTCTCTGCTATGATAACCATTAACTAATCTTCAGAAACTGTAAGAAATCTCCAAAACGAATGTTATATTTTATAAGTTTTTTTGGTCATGTTGTCTCCTCACGGCAATAGAACAGTAACTAAGACACATATATAGTAGCAGCAATCTAAGTCAGCAGGCAAAAGAAAAAAGGAAAAAATAGAGTCACAAAACTGAATGAAAGTACATGTGAGAATCATCTCATCCAAGAAGGTAAAGAAAGCATCTAGAAGGGATGATTCCAGAAGTTCAAAGGGCCCGACCACAATGGTAGATGCCATAGTCTGAACAGAGCATAGGGAAACAATAAGAAGCAAAAAAGCTACCCACTGAAAATCTAGATAAACCATGTTTACATTTTGAAATTGAGTCTTTGGGCAATAAAAAGGTATAAGGGAATTGCTACTGAAATTAGTGTGACCCTGTTAAAATCATATATTTGTATTTATGTGTATGTGTGTATGTCTAATAGTATGATTGTGTATTACATGCACTATGTGTCCTCAAAATCCAGAATACGGCATTAGAGGAATTGAAGATGTAGATTGTGAGTTGCTGTATGGGTTTTGAGAACAGAACACAGGTCATTTTCAAGAGCAATAAATGTACTTCACCACTGAGATATCTCACTACACCACTCCCACGCCGCCATTTAAAAGCTGTGTTTCTGCAAAGAGCTTAAGCCTACCACCTTCAGGCCACCTGGTAAAGAAAGATAAAAAAGACCTTATAGTCAGAGAATGTGAGATTGGAGACTTGAAGCTAATGATGAGGCAAAATAGAATTTACGCCTGAAATTTCAACATTGGTCCATGCAAAATAGTGATAACAATGTCTACTCTGCATGGCTACTCCCTCAATAAGGAACACAAGCACATTTTTTTCTGGGACAATACAAACAATAAATCATGGTTATTGTAACTTCTTGTACAATTATCATTCCCAGATTTCATATATTCATCTACGCTTTCCCTGTCTCCTTGCTACTTGGTTTATGAGACTGAATACTTTCTGAATACTGTATAAACACAAAACTTGGTAAATTTCTCATCTAAACCTCAGAACAGTCTTCTAAGTTAAGTGACCCCATCTGCATTTTTTTTTTAAACACGGATTCTGAAATGTGGTGATTTGAGTCACATGCTCGAGACAGGCCTAGGTAAAGAACACTGTGCTCATTGTAAACAGAAGCAAGCTCAGATTCCTGTTGTGGGGTCTTTACCATTGTGACACAGGTAGCAGTAGTCACTGTACATTAAAAGAAGTATAGGTAAAATCTTTATTTATAATTTCAGATGTAAACTGTCCACACAGGAGCCCATAAGAATTTGAAAATATTTCTCTTTTTTACATTTATTTGCATGTGTCTGTCTGTCTCTCTCTCTCTTTCTCTCCTCTCTCTCTCTCTCTGTGTATGTGTGCATGTGTTAGTCTAGTGTACATGTTCCAAAGTACAAGTATAAGGTCAGAGGATAACTTGAAGGAGCTGGTTCTCTCCATGTGGGTTCCAAGGTTCAAATCGACATCATCAGGTTTGACAACGGGCACCTTTACCTCCTGAGTCATGTCACTGTCCCTAAAATTTATTTTTAAGTAACTTGATATGAATTCTATTTTATTTTATGTTTTGATTTCGAAATTAAAGAGAGATGTGTCAGGTAGCTGTTCTTGCATAAGAAACCACCCCAAAATGTAAAATTCAAACCTCAAAATCACTCCAATATTAAAAAACTGTTTATCATTATAGCACATGTTTCTTGTGGACAGCCTGATTTGTTCTGCTGGTCTTTGCCAGTGTAGTTAATCTACACTGGCTTCTGACATGTGGCTGTGGTCACTTGGCCAATTGTCTGGCAACTTGGTGATCTTGCATGGTATATTAGTTTCATATTGCTGCTGTAATTTATTACCACAAATTTAGTGACTTAAAACCACACAAATTTATTATCTTACAGTTGTGGAAGTCATAAGTCTAATGGAAACTAAAGAAGTCAGAGAGAGGGTTGAAGAGTCTACACTGGTAACTCTGATTCTTACTCTCCTATCTCCTAGCAGTACTCTTATGATTGTAATAATCTCAACAAGATAATATCAACTCAAAATCTTTAATTTAGAGCATGTTTAAAGTAAGACATCTACAGGTTCTGAGATTAGGAGCTGGATATTCTTGGAAGAATGAAATCTTATTTTGCCTTCCATGGGTACTTTTTAAAAATGTAATTGATAGTTCCTCCAGGTTGGACCAAGACTAGGAAACAGTGGTCTAAGGACCTCAGAACTACAAGATACCAGGCTACAACACACAAACGTTTATCTGTTCTCTCACACATTCATTCTCTTTGATCAGAGCAAGTCACACTGGTAATCCAGATTCAGAAGAAACAGATACCTCTTTCTGGGATGATAAAATGTTTCATTGCAAAAACCTGGATGCAAGCAATGCTGTTAGTTAGGCTTCCATGTTGTTGTGATTAAATACCCTAGAGAAGTAACTTAAAGGAGGAGGAATTTATTAAACTCATAACTGAAACTCATAGTTTAAACTCATAGTTTATAGATGTCAGTATTTCATTGCAGAGACTACACAGAAGAGAAAAGCTACTATGTAACCTCAGCCAGGCAGCAGAGAAGGTACAAAGGAAGATATGGCCCCCAAAGACACATCCCAAAAACTTATTCCTCCAACTAAACCTCACTTACTACCATTTACCACTTTGCAATAATGTCATCACAGAATAAATCCATGAAGGGATTAATCCTCTGACCGGGTCTCAGCTCCCATGATCTAATTGTCTCTGGCAACACCCTCAGTGACACCTACACATTTTTTTACCAAACTTTCGAGCATTTATTGATCTAGTCAGATTGGCAATCAAGATTAATCCTGAGTAACGAGTTACTTTTATTATCCACTACAGCTAGCATAATATGTGAGTGAGAGCTTTAAGAAAGTCCACCAATGGTTGAGATAATTGACATCTTTGGACCAGCTGTTTCCTCAGTTTAAGGTACTCAAAATGCACCTTTCTCTTCCTGACTAAATTATTTATCTTCTCAGGTTAGTTAGGACATTATCTCCTCGAGGAATTTCCTTCTAGCCACAAGCACCTTAATATTCTTGATACTTAATCTTTGTTTTCTCATGGTAAGTACTGTAATGTAGTGCTTAACAAACTACTGAATCCACCTCTTTGTCTTTATGCCTTTCAACCTTAATTGTAAGTTTCTTGTGGAAGGAAATAGATCTTAGTTATCCTGTTTTCTCTATAAATTAACAAAAAGATCCTCCCTGTAAAAGTAGAATAAATATATTGGCAAATATTCTATAAAATTCCAAATTACTATTGATGTTTTCTTACTTAATGAAACTTTAATGATATATCTATTTATTTTTCTATATTGATACCCATATTTCATTGATAAGATAAATAAGGGAAAAAAGAAAAAGTAGTCATCATAAGAACTGGTCACAGAAATTTTTTCCATGGAATAAAAAGTTGCAGTTTTGGATCCTTGATGTGACAAATTGATTGTGTGACATTTAAGGTATCCACAGACTGTTGCCAAGAACTTTAGCAGCAGATCTCTAAGGCAGTATTTAGTTGGATGGCCAGTCAAAATTAGGAACCCAACACCAACTTGCCTGTAATTCTTTCAAACTAAAACCAAAATAAAAGCTAAGATATTTTGGAAGGTTTCCAGAAAGATCTTTTGGGGCTGCCTGATTTCTGCTAATACACAAGGCAGAAGGCAAAGATTTCTGAAATTAGATGACTCAAACAGAAGACTGAAACTAAGCTACAACATGAGTAAGCAGGCCACTCCAAATTGCTGGTGGAATTAAAGAACCAAAAGAGAGATGGCGAGTTACAGGAAACAGAACTTGTTTGGGGGAGAGTATACTCTGTGTGCTATAACCAAGAAAGTAAGCTATAATCCTAGCTAAAATGCAATGTGTGTGTGCTTAATATGCTGAAACAACCAAGGAGGAACCCACCTCTGTGTCATTCTCAAGGATTATTCTGTGGTTCACACACTGAATGGGGGAGGGGTATGCTGTGATTCTTTTAGGTCATAAAAGCTATTTTTATAACCTGAGTCATGAAAGACAAAAATGAATAGAGACTGCATAGAATCCCAAAAGCAATAAAGTTAGCCAATGTGAAATATCTTGAGAGTATTTCTATTTGAATGTCAAAACTGTCACTCAAAGTGCACTGACTAGTATACAGAGTTTGAGTTAGTCACTCCTGAGATCACAACTTAACAAGTTCTAGGATTACAGGGGGTTCTTTTATACTCTAAGCCTCCTAGGAGAATATACTCTAAAAGACATACTCTTGTCTATTTGAAACTCAGTTTTATGATATACACCCACACAAAACTGGCTAAAGCTCAAATTGTCACTAATTTTACATTCTGACTGTTAAGAACTCTGGAATAGTTCATTGAATCTTCACAACAACTTCATGATATAGGAACTGATGCAATGCTCATTTTCCAAATGCAAAACTAGGTTCAAAATATTTAAACATTTAACCAGGGTCTTATAGTGTTGGTATGTATGCTGGTTAGTCTTGACAAACAAACTATCGTTATCTGAAAGGAGGGAAACTTAATTGAGAAATGCCTCCATAAGATCTGACTGTAAGGCATTTTCTTAATTAGTGATCAATGGAGGAGGGCGCAGCCCATTGTGGATGGTTCCACCCCTAGGCTGGTGGTCCTGGAATCTTTAAGAAAGCTGGCTGAGCAAGCCGAGGGAAGCAAGCTAGTAAGCAGCACCCCTCCTTATATCCTCTGTATCAGCTCTTGCCTCCAGGTTTCTGTCCTGCTTGAGTTCCTATCCTGACTTCCTTTGATGATGAACAGTGATATGGAAGTATAAGCCAAATAAACCCTTTCCTACCACAACTTGCCTTTTGGTCATGGAGTCATAGAAACGGTAACTAAGACAGTATGTCATGCTCTAATCTAAGTAGGTGGCTTCTTAACCTGTTTCACCAACCAGAGCATTAATTACACTGTCTCTTTACTAGTACACTGTGCCCCAAATTCTAAGGAGAATATTTAACTCTCATGTATTTAGATGATATGACAATGTCATTCAAATCATTCAATTTAACAAAGGCCTGGAACACCCTAGACAAGTGCCCGACCACTGAGTAACATACCCAGCCTAACAAATATTCCTTTTATATGAAATTTGAAATCACTTCCTTTTTACATTTATTTATTTATTTATTTATTTATTTATTTATTTATTTATTTATTTAGTATGTGAGCCTGTGTATATGTGTGTCTGTGTGTACATGTGTACGCATGTGCAACTCATGGTTTGGATGATGTCAGAGGACAACTAATAGAAGATATTTTCTCTACTACAAGGGTTTTGGGGATTGAACTCAGGTTGTCAGGCTTTGCAGCATGTGCCTTTGTCTACAAAGATATCTTATTGGCCCTGGGAGTTTTTGTTAGACTTACCCCTCAAAATCATGGAAAATGTACATGAGGTGGTAGTTTACTGTTTTGAAATTTCTCTTATAATTTAAAATTTTTCTCATTAACTAAGAAAAGGATAAAACTGAGTCCAAACACTTAACTGTATAAAAATAACATTTACTCATTATAATTAATATTTAAATCCTTATTCATCCCCCCACACTCACATTCAACTAGCAAGAAATGACTTCTATTATGTGGCCAATGCTTATCTAGTATCAGACTATTAAAGGTGACTATATTACCCATCTATTACTTATCACTTAGGATCTCTGAGTTTTCATTTAATTTCTCAAGCCTGTATGGTTCCTGCAAATCTGGTTGCTCGGATTCACAGCGCTCGTGTGCTGAGAATGTGACTAGCATGACTCAGAGCACCATGCCCAAGACCATCCTCTTTTGATGCTCTCTTTTTGAAATATCAGTTTATTTTCTAGAAAATTATCTTAATGAGATCAAACCAACTATCTGATCACAGATTTCTAGTTAAAGAATACATATTTATTTAGATTAACCAAAATTCCTCTTCCAACTAGAACTCAAAACCTATCTCCTCTCCCCAGAACACCTGGCACAAGCTGCTTAAAATGCAATGCTAAGTATTTATTTAAAAAATATAATCCCTAAGTTCAAATATTTGGCCTACACTTTACAAAATACAGTGCCAAATATCAAACTCCTTAAAAAAGCAAGAAATAATAAATATAGGTATATAAATTAAAATTTTAATAATTTATCCTGCCTCCTTATAATGATGATAACAAGGTTTACCTTGGCCTGATCTAATGCCAAACGTTTTCAGAATATGATCTCTGGATTACCTGAAAGTTTAAAATGCAAATTCCCAGGCCCCAACCTGACTCTACTTAATTCAAACTTTTGAGATAAGTCTAGCTATCTGTGTTTGTAACAGTCTTTTAAATGATTATGATGTTACTGAGTAAAAGAACCATTAGCTTAGTGTTAAATATTTCCCTACAATAGCACATAATATGTATTTGTCAGCTACCCATCATAGTAATCAAATACCAGGATCACCTTAAAGGAGAAAGGGATTATTATAGCTCATTGTTTTCAAAGCTCTAGTACCAAATCAGCTGATTCTATGCATTGGACCTGAGAAAATGAAGAATGCCATTGTGCCTAGAACATGAGATGCAGAGGCCATTCACCTTACACAGCCAGGAAGCAAAGATAGGGAGAAAGTGATCTCAGGGGTGAAACATACCCTTCAAGGCTGTGCCACAGGCAAGTCATTTTCTCTCACCACATCCATGCATCTACAAACTCAATATGGTAACCCACTTGTGAGATCAGCACACACATGACCTCATTCCCTCTCCATAGCCCCTCAGCTGTCAGCCGACCCTTCAACACATGCATCTCTGAGGACCAAAACTATAATAGCCTCCATATTCTCAAAATGAACTACTACATTGTCCTCTCCATAGATTTAAATTTTCTATAACAAAGAAACTATGTCTTTCACATTATGTTCTGATTATTTAATATTAGGAGTAGAGATGGTGACAGAAGTATAGGAAATATCCATGAATATTTGTTGACTATATCAATAAATGAGTAAATTATGAAATGTTTATTGTTCCTGCCTTAAAGGGTCATCATTCAGATTAGAGTAGGAAATTTGTAATAACTTCTAAAGTGAATTCATCAACTATTGATGATATAATAGCCTTTTGAGCCCAAAATCTTTATTAGTGGAACTAAGAGCAGATGTATCCACAGTGTTCCCCAGGACAACTGTGTAAAATCATGGGTTTATTTATCTCCTAAATATTTCTTGAAAGCCTACTTATTTTTTGGTTTTCTGCTATGTGCTTTGAGAACCTGTTAGATAAGTAAAGTGCATTCTTATCTCAAAGAAGCACATATTTCATTAGCTAAGTTAAATTAATTCTAAATTATTACACAATATATTGTAAAATAATGTAGTCTTATATGTCTTATATGTCTTCGGAGTTAGGATGAAACTTAGTAGACCCTTGGAACTCTCCAGCTTCATCAATGGCTCTAAAGTGTGAATTAATCTATTAATGATAAGCCATTTATCATTCACATAATTAAATATATAGATTTTTCTCAATATATTTTGCATTTCTAATTACATACTAGTCATATTGATTGGATGATGTATGAATATTTTTTTCAGTTACAAGTCATTTTATTTATTAACTAACATCCATGTGATTTATTTTTACTAGGCCAGATAGTACAATCTATATATCATCATCAAAGCCTGCTAACATTATTCCCCGAGAGCAATTCAGTGCTCCCTCAAAGACACAGTGATGTAGTAAATTTTATAAAATCCATTGTCAGTCAGATCTCTTTTAACCTGGTTCTGCTTATACATTCCAAAAGGTTAACCCAATCCTCATAAAGATGTTAGGTTACATACAAAAAAATAGCACAATAAGTGAGTGACTATTAATGAGTAAAAGATGGTCCAAGGTGATTCGATTCTCAACTTGTATGATTCTACTCTCTCCATATCTTTGAAATTCTCCTCAGTTAATCAGCCTTTTAGGAGGTTCTTTGTAAAGTTTATTTTTTCCCCAGAAACTTTTATTCACATGGACCAAACATATTGTGGGTATCTCAGTCACTGTTCTATTGCTGTGACCATGGTAACTTATAAAGAAAAGCATTTAATTGGGAGCTACCTTAAAGTTCCAGATGGTTAGTCCATGACCATCATGACTGGAAGCAAGGTGGCAGGCAGGCAGGCAAGGTGTGAAAGCAGTAGCTGAGAATCCACACCTGATCCACAATTTGCAGGCAAAGAGAAATAGAACTAACTGGGCCTGGCTGCACTTTTGAAACCTCAAAGCCCGCTCCAATGACACACCCCTTCTAAGAAGGCCACACCCTCCTATGCCTTTCCAAACAGTTCCACTAATTGGGGACCAAGCATTCAAATATATGAGCCTATGGAGGACATTCTCATTCAAATGACCATGGTAGATACATTCTCATGGTGAGTGACCACTTACAAAGTTACCTCAACAATATAATGGCACCTGAAAAATAGTAAGAGAAAGGAAAACACACCAAGAAAGACTGGAAAACAGAATTGGCTCAGATCAAACAGAGAAGAATATAGACAGTGGCAACAGTATATGGTCCCTGAAAGTAATAAATAATATATACTCTGAGAAGATAAATTAAAATGGACTATTAATAAGGCAGACATTCATTCTGTACACCAAAGTTCTCTAATGAATATGTATTGCTGTTATAATCAGCAAACAAATGGTTTGGGTTTTGAGCAGTACTCAGCTTTCCAGGCAATCAACTCACCTGCCAACTTCAAAAGGATAAATAGTTTAATGTCTTTATTATATCCTCTGCCATGTGGTTTACAAAATAATTCTGGCTGGAGTACAGAATTGAGAGAGAAAGAAATGTAGCCTTAAACTATATAGCTCTGTGATCCTACATAATGACCAAAATTTGAGTTTTCATAATTTGAGAGGAAAATACCATGAGAAACAATTGGATGAACAGACAGTGCTGAAGGAAAAGCCATTTTTCTATCTTATTTGTAATTTTAAAAGCATGAAATAAACAAATAGCTAACATGATGATGTCATTCTTGACCAAGTGTGGGCGAAAAAGAACCATTGCTAATAGCTCCTCTGGAAGCCGATCAAAATGCATGCTTGAAACATAATTATTAATCTCATAGTTTAATAAGATGTGTCTTTTGACCCTGAGACTAATTGGAGAAAGTTAGGGCTTGTTAGACCAGAATGACAATACTATTGACTCAAATTACATTTTGCATAGGTTGATTATATGAATGATATTGCCATGTTTATTTTTCCTAAAAGTGTGTTCATCTCATATATTTTTGTTTCTGGGATTCAAATCAATAAATACCCAAAATTTTTCAACAATCCAGATTTTTAAAAAATAGAGTATTGATAGGCTGGGTAAAAGAAAATGTACTTATAATATTACAACTAAACTATAGTGGCCAAAGATGCATATTTGATTGCTGAATTTGCAACAGAAATTCAAGAAGAACTACAAATGTTGGGACAGTAGCTAATTCCAAGGGATGGAAAGTGTTGTGATGGACAGAGGGATATCAGTGCTAGATGACAAAGTTATTTTATATGGTTTAAGGAATGTTTGCTATAATGATTTATTAAATCGTACAATAACTTTTAGATTAAATTAATGAATGAATATTCACAAAACAGGTATATTGGCATTAAATCTGATATTTTGAAAATTCCAACCATCTTAAGTGGAAAGTGGAAAGTTCTGTCTTTTCTCACTGTTCCTCATTTAGAAACATAGGGCAATGTGTAGGCTCTAACTATAAGTACCAAAACTACTGTGGGGATTTTTAATGATCATTATAAAAAGAACAAGGGAATAATATTAATTCTTTAAATAACAGGGACCATAAGCATCCTAAAGCATGAGAGATGTTCCCAATTTCTATCTTTATGAATGACTCTAACTCACGCACACACACACACACACACACACACGTGGACACACATAAACGTATACATGCACACACGTACACATGCACACACGCACACATGCATGCACATACACTTTCTATATATATGTATGTATATACACATACATTTACATTTGTATATGATACATGTCAAACTAGAACATTCATTTCTATGCTCAACTATTTACCTCAGCTTACCAAATTATAGTTTTATCACAGAAGGTTAAGTTCATGGGTTTTACAGGCTAATAGTCTGCACAAACTTTGGAATAATATTATCAATCATTCTAAAATTCAGTTAGCTCATATATGAAATATGAATAATATTATCAACTCATAATAACAATTAACTATTGGCAAATAACACACTACTTTAAAAATAAGTTTTTTAAACAATAGCCATTTGTTAGATCTTACAATCTAGGATGAACTGATTCCACTCAGTGTTCACTCTGGCTTCTGCGACCATACAAAAGGGAAATCAGGATGAAGATACTGTGGAATTCCCACACATGTGTCCAATGTTTCTACAAAAGGCTGACCCACTAGTAGTGGCAGGGGTCCAAGAACTAGAACAGAAATACACAAGCTTTTATTTCAAGCCTCTACTCAAATCTAGTTCACTATTTTCCCATTGCTCAGAGCAAATCACATGGTCAAGCCATAAGTAAGCCTTCAAAGAAACTATTAAAGAACAAAGATATTAGGGACTGTGTGAAGAAGTGATGGGGGTAATAATTATAATCAACCTATTATGACAGATTATAGAGTGGTTTTCAGAATCACAATTGTGATTGAAATGTTTCCATTATGGGAGTAGAGAAGGCTAGTAAGACTCAAGAAGCTAATGAAACTTAGAAGACTCAGGAAGTTCATGAAACACATGAGATTTTCAAGACCTTATCAAGATTCTAAAGCAGTAATCAATTGCTGATAAAGAAGAGCTCCAGGCATTCAGCACTTATGAGCTGAGCTCTCTGTGATGCACATGCCTTTGAGTCACATGGGCTCCTTACTCATCCATGCTCTTATAAGTAAATCCAATAAACTCCTTAGTTCATTAAGCAAGAGTTGAAAGGAATTTTTCTTTACCCTTTCACCTATACCCTATCATGAGTAAATATACAATAGTTCATATCTCTCCAGAAGTCATACAACTACAACAAATGTCTACATATATAAAACATTTAGTGCAATACTTGACATGCAATGTACTCAATAATTGTTAGTGACTAAGAGGAGTAGAAGGAAGCTACATACAATATTTCAGACTTTCTATTCAGTACAATTTAAAATATAAGTCAAAAATTATAGTAATATTTATATTCATAGCTGTTTATTTTTAAAGAGAAATTTTGAATGGTGGAGACTTTAGTAATTTCATCATATTGCTGAGAATTCATTACTTAGATATGGGTTGACTTACTTTGAACTTTTGAAAAACTGAAAAACAAGCAATGAGGAAAATATCTTTAAGAAAATGAGTTTTTATATAATCTATTAATAATGTTGGACAGCTGGTAGAAATAATATATATGTATATTGTGAAGAGTTTATTCTCTCCAAAGAATTCTAACAGACAACCTTGAATATATTGAACTTCAACTTCAAGAAGTACTAAAATTCATAAAACTTTCCATGCAAAGTTCTTCATAGGGTCATGAAAGCAAATCTCATTCTTGATAAATAATTATGAACTGACATAGTATTACTAGACCTTGAAATAACTTGAAAAAGCTTTGGAGAAACAAAAGTTTTCACTGAACCTTCAGAATGTGCACTGGCCCTGCCCACAGTTCTACTTTCATGCTTAAATATGAAATGCATGGTCAGGGTATAGGCTGCAGTAGCAGAATGTATGCTAAGAGAGAGGCTAGAGATCCCTGGAAACTAAGAATGCATAAGAAGCCCACCAGATAGGGAGTACCAAATAATTCCCTTTCAATGAATAACTTCACAGAGTTTGCTTCTGCTTATAAATCTGTGGGCAGAGTATAGACTTTGTTTTTTTTTTTTTTTTTGTTAAAGGTATGTCATTAATTTTTTCTCTTCCTGTGTAGACTAGATTCTATTCTATACATCAAAATGAAAGCCCAATAGCTTTGATCAGTTTGCCAAACCTTTATTCATAACCATTTCTTCTACATTTTGTGAAGTTTGCTTGCTATAGAAGTCCAACTCTCTTTTCTTTCGTGTAGATTCAGTCCTCTTCCGCCAGTTTCACAGGATTTTCCTTTAGTGATGGAATCCTTTGATCTCCTCTGTGTCCTGTTCATTAATTATTTTTTAGCCCAGTGTTTATATTCCAATTGCTGCTGAGATATATTAGCACATATCTGGCAGTATAAAATGACATAGGTTGTATTTCTAGAAATCAAAAGTCCTAAAATAAAGGTGTCAATAGACTCTGAGAAACCATTTCATTGGTCTTTGAGATTCTTCATTGGTGGTGGTGGTGGTGGCAGCAATGGCAGTGGTGGCATGGCGTGTGTGTGTATGAATATGGGCATCTGTGCTATGGCACATATGTGGATGTCAAAGGACAATTTTATAGAATTATTTCTCTCTCTTTCACTTCTATGTGAGCTCCAGGGGTCAAATTCAGATCACTGGACTTATAGAGCAAAAAAAGTTCTTACTCATTAAACTATGTGATCAGCCCAAATTTTTAGCTTCTTGATGCTTTCTTCATTCCTTGGTGCCTGTCCCCTACTCTCTCATGTACTATTTTTTTAATTTTCAGATTTGGAGAGAGGGGTGAATTTAATCAAAATATTATATACATGCATGAATATTAAATAAAATATTGTTTAACAAGGAGGCTGACTGGAATTTGAGGTTTTAAACTCTGTCAGATTTTTGGGCTAAGGAGACCAGAGAGCCTCATCCAAAAGGCCATGAGAGGGAGCATGTGTTTTAGTGAACAGGATCCAGATAAACTGCCATATTCTATATATAACCTTGAAGTGAGGAAAGATAGGAAAGCTAAAAGTGAGTCCACTTTTGGTGAAGTGTATGAGGACTGCCTTGTCTCAACTACAGATGTGTTTAAGGAAGGAACAGGAAATGAGGTTTTGATAAATTTTAGAAAGATTTCTGTGACACTTTCAAAAATAACAAAGCATCTACAGCTGATACTGCAGATTCTAGGTGCTTCCTCAGGCTTTTGAACAGCAGAGAAACCAAGCAAGGCATCTTGAAAAGAACATAGCTGTGATATCCAAGAATAACTGAACAACACAATTGATTCCTTTGACAGTTCCTCATGTGGAAAGACCAGGGTATAAGCTGTAGCAAATGAAAAAGAATGGAGACCAGATACTCCCTCAAGAAAAATCATAGCTACTATCAAGTTAATATTGAAACCAGATGGGGAGAACGTTGAGGAACACACTAAAGATTATTTGAATAAAGGGCACAGGAGATGTGAAAAAGGGGAAAAATTGGGTGGGGAAGGTAAAGAACTTGGGGTTTGGAGATCTGGGAGTACATAATTAGGCTATGGTATATTTTAAATCATGAAGAGGCAGAGTGTGTTTAGTAATATGAAACTGGAGAGATATAGAAGGAAAGATAAATGTGTCTGAAAAGCTAGTCACATAGTGGGTGAGAATAACGAGGACAGCACCCTTCTGAACAGGCTTCCATGCCTAAGTGTAAGGACAGGTGAAGGCTGACCACTGGGATAACATCACATCTATTGCTTGGACTATGATGCTGAACTCTTTGTTCTTACATACAGTTGCTCTGGGAACCCTATGGAGACAGAAGATAAAGAAGCACTGACATTACTCAGCTCCTAGATCCTTTGCTATATATACA
The DNA here is from genome assembly GCA_026225945.1 of Cricetomys ansorgei. NCBI lineage: Eukaryota > Metazoa > Chordata > Mammalia > Rodentia > Nesomyidae > Cricetomys > Cricetomys ansorgei. The sequence continues at coordinate 44,763,631 of JAMJFZ010000199.1, read as the reverse complement.
GGTCATCCACATTGTCAAGTTGAGGGGCATTCTTTCCCCCAAATGATTAATGAGGAGATGTGGTCATTTTTGTTTTGTTTTTTCTTAAAGGATAATCACCTGAAAAAACAGTCATGCTCTCAAAATATAGGATAAAGACAGAGAAGATTACTATATGCAAAAACTAGGCTTGGAAACTTCTGAACGTTCTCTCAACTGGTGTTGGTTTTCCCTTGGAATACCCCAGAAAGTTCTAACAGGATTACAAGCTTGTTACTTCTACCCAGGGTTAAGAGATCTTAGGTTCATGGATGGTATTGGGATAAGAGATGACTTATACAGAGAAAATAGAATAGTATTTGTTCAAAGGAAAATTAATTAATACTAGTGGATTCCCAGCAACACATTCTATGAATGCCAAAACATGACTATCTTTTCTTGTTTTCACACTTGCTACATCAGTTGTCAATCACTCAATGACATTTTGTTGCTATGGGGATAGGGAGGATAGTTTATTACTATGTCTGTAGTTATTCTGTTTCTGTCCCAATTTTTCCACCAGATTGTTAACTCACATGGCCATGAACACTCTCAGTGACTACTTTCTATTCTGTGCCTACACACTTCCTCTCTGCTCAACTGTCATGTGAAATGCCAACTAGAAACCTTAACTTGCCAATAACTTTAGTCATCTTTTACTTGGGAAATTTTATTTAGCCTTTGACTTCTTAGAATAAGACACTTGCTTTTACACAGTAATTCTCTCTTTAAAATCAGTCAAGGCTAGAGAGATGTCTCTATAAAGAAATTATTTGTCAGACACGAGTGAAGACCTAAATTTGGATCTCTAGAACACATATGAAGCCATACGTGGCAGTATCTGTAATCCCAACATCCCTATGACAAGATGTCAGCTGGAGACAGGAGAATTCCTGGAAGCTTGCAGTCCAGCTAGCCTGGAATCCACAGTAGTGAACAAGAGACTCTTCCAAATAAAGTGGAAGGTAAGGAATGATGCCTAAGGTTGTCCTCTGACATGAAGCACATTAACACACACATTACACCCATACACTTACACATGAAGAGTCACACTCCCACATTTACACAGAGAGAGAAAAAGAGAGAGAAAACAATTAAAATCATCCATTTGCTTCATCCAAATTTGCTTTTAAAATATATTCAAAAGGTTTATGTCATGTAGTATAGTAGAGAGAGGATTAATTGCAACAAGAGTTTACATGAGGGTGGTTGCCATATGAAATAAGGCAATGATGGCCAGATTCTACCAGAAATCAAGAACTTACTGTTTGGAAATCAACACTGGTGCCTTAACCATGTTAACTGAGGAGCCAAACATCTTCTAGAGAGAATGAAGCAAAATGGATGAACGAAGAACCAAATTAATGACCAAACTGGGGATTCAACCACAGCTCTGTCACTTACTAATATGAACTCTCATAAATCAGAGGCACAGATTCCTTACCTATAAAATGGGAAGTTGATATCTTTATTATAGTCTCTGAAAAAATGCAGTATGTTATTTCCTTGCTTCATCAATTTTTAGCTGATGAGTCCCTTTCAATTGCTACCAACTAACTACAGTGAAAAGACATGTATAGGTGCAGGAAGAGAAGGAAAAGAAGGTACACAGCATGATCTTGGAGGGAAGCACATCCAGCATAGATATTACCTGCTGGAGAAATTTCTCCAAGGATAACCATACTTCTCCCTGTTCAACACTCAGTCATTCCACAATTGAGCCCTTATGGCTCAGAAAGAAAGCAAAAAATTTTGTTTTTGAGGAAAGAATGAACATAAAACAGTGTTTTAAAGAATATGATTATTATAATAACCCTCTAAATGGAAAAAAGGAATTTTCATAGAGAGATGACAGATACTTTACAGAAACACCAATACTCATAGCTTTTATATCTTGTAAGTCACAAATATGATTTTCTTACTTTAAAAAAATAGAATTGCTGACTAAGGAACAATTACTTGAAATATCCTCTCAATAGTATGAAATCATAGGGTGTTCTGAGCTCGAACAGAATGGGATGAGGTGAAGAAAAGGGAAATAAGCCATCTTAAATTCTACCCACACAAACACAAAGAATATGCTTTTCTTCATTAATTAATTAGTTTCTCTGTGTGTGTGTGTGTGTGTGTGTGTGTGTGTGTGTGTGTATGTATGTGTGTTGTACACATTCATATGTGTGAACATGCTATGGCAAGTGTATGCCACAATGTACATCAAAGGCGCATAGGTCAGAGGATAGCCCTAGCTGTTAGTCCTCACCTTCTGCCTTGTTTGAAACATCTCATTATTGATTATCTTTTGTTCAGCCCAGGATAGCTAAACCAGAAGCTATGAGATTCACCTGTCTCAACCTCCTATCTTTCCATAGGATTACTGGGATTCCAGATGCTTGTGTTAACCATCTGGCCTCTATATGAGTTCTAGAGATACATATTTGAGTTCATATATTTGAATGACAATCATTTTTTCCATCTTAGCTATCTCATCAGCTCCCATTTTTGGTCTTTTAGACAGGGTCATTTATAGTCGAGAGTAGCCTCAGACTTCTGATCTTCCAGAAATTATTTTCTGAGTACTAAGTATGAACCAATATGCCTAGCTCTAGGTGAACATGTTCTTCTTTTATGTTAATTAAATTTCTTTTTAAGTTTCATATATGGGTAGAGATTCAAGACGGTGGCAGGGCAGTGAGTAGAGTCCATGAGGGCTCCAGCAGCTGTCCTAATGCCCCCCACTCAAGATGTCTACAGCCCCTCAAAATAGCTATGAAGCAGATCTAGTTTTACTCATTTTACAGATGGAGAAATTAGTGTCAAGGCTAGTATATTTCTCACAATGTTACTGGTATTAAAAGTGTTTTAATTGATTTAAATCTGGAAAGTCTGACTTTATATGGAGTAAGAATATCCTATGTTCACAAGTGCAGTTACAGTCTCTCTTCTTTGATGCCATACTTAAGAAAGGAACTGATCTAGAAGAGGAACTTTTAAACCATAAATAATGATATCCAGGAATGTTAAGTTCTTTCCCAGGAATTATGGTTCTTAGGCATAAGGGTCCCCCATGATCATAGTCTCACCTTTCCCCAGTGTTCCAGTAGAAACAGCCAAAAACAACCTATTTAATGGCTAGCCACAATACATAGTGGTCAGTTAAGAGCTTGTCTGTCGTTTCCTGGTCAAATTTGGAAGTGAAAATATTTTCCACACAAAATAAATATGTCATAAACACCATAGTTCTGTGTCTCATGGGCAAAGAACTGAGACCTCCTTACTATGCCTGTTGTGCCCAAAGCTACGAAGAAGGAAAACATAAACCTAGTGTAGATAACAGTAGTTAATGTCTTCAAAAGTCTATTTGCTATTTTAAAATTTTTAGAAATAATACATAAAGCTAGTGGTATAATTCAATGAGTAAACCATTTGTTTAACACACTCAAGGCCCTAACTCCACCCCAACACTACAAGAAATAAATACATAAATAAGAAAGCATACATGCTTATATCTGAGAGTGGTATACCTCAACTCCCTTGGAGACAAAGATTTGTCCTCTGCAACTCTTAATCTGGTAGTTCACCTATATTCTTTATCACTGTCTTAATGATATAACTAGTAAATATATTTACTTGATTTCTACAAGCCATGCTAGCAAATTACTGAAACTATGGAGAGTATTATAGGATCTTCTGATTTCCAGCTAAGTCAGACAGGAGGTACAAGTAATCTCGAGACTCAGAGTTTTCGAATGGTGTCAGAAGCATGGTTGTATATCTAGCAAAAAAAAAAAAAAAAAAACACCTATTCTTAATTTGTAGGATCCACATTAACTTCATGAATATAGTAAATAATTAAATATTTAAATTGTTACTAATTAAAATTATAAGATACTCAATTGTCCTCTACCAAGAATTGGAAGGCTTGTTTTTATAGGAACACTTTAAACATTCACTCACAAAACTATTTGTGTTGAATGCTAGTACATAGAAAGTTTATTTTCACCTATAAGTTAAGAAAACACGAGAAATTGGTTTGAAATAAACTGATAGTCTCTAAACATAAGTGTTAAAACTTTAGTCAACTATGTGTGACCAATTTATGCCAAGTACAGAGTAATTGAAGATAATGATGTAATCCAGAAAGCAGAAGTTAGGGTGTCCTAAAGAGTCTATTTGTTTAGCTTCTTATGGCTCTTACTAAGCCTCGATAAAGAGTGCCATACCCCAATTTTTAGTCCTTACTGAAAACTCTGGATGCTCAGGTCCCTCACTGCGGGAATTTATCCTTAACTGTTTTTTTGTATTCTCTTATCGATGACACTGCAGAAGTTTCCTTCCCTTTGAGTGTAAGAAATATGTCTCAATGTGCTTGCATGGGTAAAGAAACAGGATAAAAATAAGGAAGAATCTGTTGTGAGTTTTTACCATGTAAGTGGCACTGTATGGGAATTACATCATTTATTCCCTGTAAAAAGCACACAAAGTTATTGTTAGCATGTATTCTACGTTACATGTGAAAATCATAAGATCAGAAAATCATGAAATCAAATTTTGAACTCCATCTTTATTATTCTGGATTCTATGTTTCTATTGTAAAATATCCCACATTGCTATGGATTATTTCTGATACAACTACAGGAACTGAAAACTGCTCCAAATGAAATATTTCTAAGCTCTTTGTCTATAGCTGCTTTATTCAAAGGACCAACCAGAAGTGTGGGGTAGGGAAAGTAGTCATAATGATTCCTCTTCCATCTCTGTATACTGGATTAGCTGTGACTTCTTCTTTTCAGTAAATCCAATTGCAAATTGTAAGTAAAGGTGGAATTTGTACATTCATTCTATTGCCTTAATTAGGTAGTCAACTGTTGAATTGTTTTTGTATATTCAGAAGAGAAATAATATGATTAACAAGAAAGAAGAGAATTTAAATATTAAATGTTTTTTAAGTCTACATAGAATGAGTTCTAGCCAGTTCAAAGATTGCTTAATACTAATTAGTAATGACCATTAAGAAATCATTTATGGATTTTTTGTGAGTGTTCAGAGATACTAATGGGTTTTAGAGCTACTTGAGACTCTTCCTGAAGTCAAAGGAAGAAAATAAATTATGAAGTGATAACAAAATATATGAGGTGACTAATGGACAAGTTGTATATAGAGAGAGATTCCAGGAGAGAAACACTGAATTTTTACAGCATACATTTAAACAAATAGGAATCTCACTGTCGTGGCCTTTTGTCTTCACTTAGAGCAACGAAAGTTGATAACATTGTATATAGTCATCTTCCATATCAGATTGTTAATGATTTTTCGGTCATCATGTCACTAGCCCAGACCACCTCTACAGCCACTATCAGCCTTATCTGACAAGTCTTATAAAAGGTAATGAGAAGATAATGCCACATTTGATAAGGTGCTAATAAATGACTCTATTTCATATAGCACAAATAAATAATCCATTCATAGGTTTTGTATGGTAAACAATACTAAAAACAGCTCATTTAATGGGCAGGTAAGATTTTAATACATTTTAGCCAACAGGATGACAATAAATTAAATTAAATGAAAAATTTATGATTGAGTATGATATAATATTTTGAGTTGTAAGACGGTAATTCAGAGTATAAAAAAGTTTGAGGATTTTTGTTTTAAATTGTGTAATGGTAATCATGATTTCCTCAGTGTATAAATGAAATAACATTATATAGATTAGGAATGTGAAACAATGAGGCAATGTAAATAACATACCAACCAGGTATAATAGAAATAATTGATTAATGGCTGATTAGTCACTTTTTTTTTAATTTGAGTCATCGATAAAGCTAATGAGGGAACTTAAAATGAGATGTGAATTGCCTAATTGATTCTGGCTCTCAGGAAATAAAGTCAGAATATCCATGGCCATTAAATCAATTAACTGCATTGTTAACCAATGCTGTTATATACTGATTTTTCTTGTGTGGCTTGGAGTAAATAAGACTTATATGAAGCATGCTTGGTCTACTATGTAACTCTTATGTATTGCTCTTATATTTGAGTAATGCATTTGTTTTAAATAGGTTATAACTGACATTTTCCAAATATAAAATTTTCTCTTTTAGGTATATCAAGCTCCATCCCTGTAGTAAAATTAAACTTACTTCATGTTCATATTAAGAAGAGAGTCATAAAAATGAATAGACTTTTCTCAAGAGCAAAATAATTCAACAAGAATTATATGTGCATAGTGGACAATCATGTAAGCACATTGGTGCTATTATATGATATGTATTTGATAAAGTATATCCTGCAAACATTTTGACTCCAATATCTTATCTATAAACCTTAAATTATGATCTTACTCTTAATCTCAAGAATTCACATCTGCAATATATAATTTTGTGTTTTGTTTGGAAAAGAAATTTTGAAAGGTCCAAAGGAAGTTTTAGTAGTGAGAAGGGAAGAGTAAAATTACTTGTGAACTTTCAAAGAGATATTGGGAAGAAATATGTTAGTGTTTAAATGTGATTGCATCTCATAACTCTACAGAATGTTTATCTCATCATATTTTAATTTGTTCTCCATGGTGTAAATTTAGTTTTAGAAAATCAAATGTGGAATTCCAAAACTCAGTGCCTTGCTTTCATGTTTCACTGTTACCCTTTCATATGTGTGGTTTGTGTTCAGCAAACAGTTTAAAATCTGTTTGTTCTCTCTTCCACATGATTAGCAAATATGTGAGATAAGCTCCTAGGGTCTAGGTCAAAGTCTCTCCCCATTTGCTGTACTGTGAGAAACACACATCCAAACTCTTATCTTTCCTCACCTCTCACCTTCCTTCTCTCTCCTTCCAGAGCTTTTATTAGAAGAAAGAACATTCTGTGGGAAAACTATGTAGAAAATCTAAGTGTTTAGAAATACACTTAACAGGTTAGTTCAAGCAAGAGTAGTTCTCTTTCTATCCACCACTACCATATGTGGTTTTCTGAAGCAGTTGGCTCTCTGTAGTTGTGGGTTCTGTGTAAATGGAGTCAACCAATATTCAAAAGAATTGCATGGTACTGATCATGTATAGACTTCCTTGTCATTGTTCCCTAAGCATACAATATAACAACTATTTATATGGCTTTTCCTTAGATGTTGCCAGTAATTTTGAGATGATTTAAGGCATTTCAGAGGATGTGTATAGGTAATATGAAACACTTTAGATTAAGGTCTTCAATATCTACCAATTTTGGTATCCACAAAAGTCTTGAAACCCTGATAATACAGGTAATGGCTATATTTTAAAACACAGTCAAATGTCTGAAAGAATCTATTTAGATTATACTAGAGGTCTAAGAAAAGAAAGGAACAACAAATAACTTCATTCATCATGTTACAGATAAACAAATTCCTATACATTAGGGAAAGATAAAGATTTAGATACCTTCATTTTTACTATGGTATTCAATGAGATCATGAGAAAGAAAAACCTGCAAAGAGTATCCAATCAACACAAAGCTAAGTATCTGTTAAGTGTATGTTTACTAGACAGATGTTATAAGAAAATGAAGCACATACAGTAGAGTACTTTTCCTTTAAAATGCTTAACTTAAGATGGTGCATATGTTTTAAAGAAGATATGTACATTTTTAGGCACATTTGCATGTGTTTTTCAGAAATGACAGAAGACAAAATCATAACAACCTTAAAATTCATTTAAAGAAATACAACACTTATTCTTGGACTAGTCTACAAATGACTGGGGGTCTTAAATCATAAATAGAATTTGAAATGCCTTTATTAGGATATATTAATTATGTATAACACTGAGTTTCATTACGACATTTTCATATGCATATGTAGTGTTTTTCAGTTATATTTTTGCCTATATATTAGCCTCTTTTGCTCCTCTCCTGCTCCTGAGGATCCACTTCCTCTTCACAGCTCATTCTCTTCTACCTTCATGCCTTTTTTATCTCTTGGTGATCCAGTGAAATTCTGGGGTTGTTCACTGGAGTACAGTCAGAGTTCATTTACAGGAGCATCAGCCCTTCAGCAGTAGCTACATAACCAATGAAAGTAACTCTTTCCCCATTAATCATTAAATATACATAAATACTCTGGGAAGAGTTGGGGACTACATAAGTTTCTCCCTTATGTGATAGGGTGGTGACAGACCTAGATTTAATTGTAACAAAGACCTGAAAGGTTTGAGAAAATTCTTATGGTTGGAAAACCTTGAAACATAAGAAAAGGTATGAGCATCCAAATTGATTACTCGAATTTTGCCCTTGAACAGGCAAAGGCTGGATTCCTTATTCTGCTACTTTTCTACCTGTTTGATTTTTAGACACTGTAAACAAGCAAAAGAGGATGGTGTTTTTTCCATACATATACCAAAAATATTTAAAATAAGATCAACAGACCTATAATAAGAGACAAAGGAAATTAAAACTCTAATTTAATGTGGAACATTAACGGTTACTGGACAGTGTTTTTGGTTCTCTCTCTTTGCAGATGAACTAAGTATATTTGCAATGTTGTGTCACTAGGAAATCACAGACTATTGTGGCCAAATTATGTGTAAAGAATGCAATGATAGCTCCCTCAAGGCATTACACTAAGCATGAAGTTATAAATGTGGAGTTTCTAAAACTTGGATATAGAGATACTTTGGGTCATATAACTTTGTTTCAGGAATTGCCCAGCATATCAGAGTGTACGTAACACCATTCTTGATCAGCTAAGCCTCTTTTATATTAGAAGTGTTTCTCTGTAAATGAGCACACATCCTTAGGACAGTGTGGACATAGAGTCAAAACTAACTTAAAATATTTATACTCAATTCACTCTAAATACTGAGTAGATGGTGAATAAAAGTGTGAGCTGGTTATCATTTTTTCTCTGTGGGTAGAGAACAGGTTATTTTCCAAGAGACAGAACAAGACTTCATCGTCATGATTTTTCTGTCACTATTTCTGAGTCACAGATTATCATGCTAGACTTTTATGCGACTTGGATACAGATAACACGTTACTTTGATTACTTTATTCCTTACATATAAAACATGTACAGTATATAGTACAGATTTAATATATTCACTCAAAATGTAGCAGTATGAAGAAGGGGAAACTGTTTCAATTAGAAACTAACAAGAATAAATTTATTGAATAATTGAAGATTTGAAATTCCATTTTAGTATTTTTATTCATATAGATTCCCAGCTTATATTATATTACAACTTATATTCTGTAATTATATCTACAGAATCCTATGCTATAAGGTGCTAAAATAATTTCACAGGATTCTCAAACAACATAATAAGATACAGACAACAATTCTACTTTTAAAGAAAATCTATTCAGTAGAGTGCTCAGAGAGAGTAAGAGATCTAGTACTGCCCAAAGCCATAAACGGTATGGTAAGGACTCAACACAATCTTCATTTCTATAGCCACCCTGATCATACAATATCCAAATTGATAGCAATAAAGGGAAACATTTAGCTTGCTGCAGATTTTTTTTTAATTGCATACAGTGTTTAAAAGATAAGGACTTTGGTCTTGTCTTATTGTATCTTGTTTTGTTATGTTCAGTTGTTGTCTCTTGGAGGCCTGCTCTTTTTTGAAGGGAAACAGAGGGAGTGTATCTTGGAGACAGGGGAGGTAGGAGGAAGCTGAAAAGAATGAAAGGAGGGGAAACTGTGGTTGGGATGTAGTATATGAGAGAAGAATCAATTAAGTTTCAATTAAGAAAAAAATTGATATCAGATGCCTCATCACACAAATTACCAGTTTGGGAAAGTTATCTTGAGCATCTTACTTCAACTTGTTGATCTGTCTTACAATGTGACTACTGAGAGATATATATCCCAAATATGAGATACAAAAACCAAAAAAGATACTGTCTAGACACTGCACAACTGACCAATTAGTAGCCACTATTGTCATGTTTTGCTCCCAGTGTTTTGGCATTTGTCATAGCAGATTGCTATAGATTGTGTGGCTTCTGAGAACACCTCGATTGTTTATAACAACAAGACTTACTGATTTTCAAAACCTCTTCTCAATATACTCTTATATAAACTTGGTCCATTAAAAGTTGAACCCATAATTTGGGTCCATTACACACTAAGATATGTGAAGCTCTACATCTGAGGGTATAAATATAAATTTTGAAAAAAAGCTTTTCAGTGAAAGACTTCAATAGGAAGTTTTATAAAAATTTAAAGAGCTATATAGATTTATTTATGACTAGGAGTAAGGAGTACATGCTTTGTACTTGGCTGTTTTAGTTCCTTAACAAGCTTCTCTACACTTCTCACCAGTGTAGTCAACATAGGCTTTATTATACCACCCTCCTTTTACACAGATGTAAGACCAACACTAAGAAACTAAATATCCAGGTTCACCCAGCAGGAAGTAGAGAGTGTTTGAACCCAGTGGTGCTTCCAGAACTCATGCTTATTGAATGAAAAAAAGAAGTAAAAAAGGAAGGAAATGACTACTCCTAGGTGGAGGTTGATTATAGATATGAGGGAGAGAATAGTAAATATGAGGGAGAGCATAAACAGAGGCAGAGACATCTGGAAAGGTTCAGAGTGGACATGACACTGATCCAGGCAATGTGAAGAGAGGAGGGGAGAAGGGACAGAGGAAAAGAGGGAAACCTGGAGCAGAGGCCAAAAAAAAGTGCAGTAACCAAAATGGCTGGATTATATAGGGAAGAGCAGCCCACCCCCTGGGCTGGAGAGTTCAGGGTTTGGGTGAAGTATGCAAGCCAGAAGGCTGGAGCTCAAACACTTATAAATGCAGTACAATCTACATTTCTTTCCAAGGATGTGCACTGCTTGAACTGGATAGCTTTAATGGCCAGCCTGACACAGGCAAGAGTCATCTGATGAGGGATTCTCAATTGAGATATTGCCCAGATCAGGTTGCCTTGAGAGTATGTCTGTGGAAGATATTCCTCCATAGGAGAAACTGTAGTTGCCATTATACAAAACCCCTTGGCTTCTCTAATTTACTTAAATCTACATAAAAACTCACAATAAGTGAATACCTTTTTCATGGGGGCCTCTCTGAAGCTTGCTTGGGGGCTTTTTCTAGGACTTTGGAAACAGGGCACATAAAAGACACGCTTAACCTACAAGTACAAGTGCATTGAAGTCCCTTGACACAAATTTAAGTCAATATAAACTAAGCACATGTAAAAAAAATTCTCAGCCTTCCTATTCCATTCTTCTAGTAACCACTGAAGTAATTAGGGCAGATTTTCTTGGCTTTTCTCTCTTCTATGAACCCAGACTCTGCTATTTTCTGGGATTGCTTCTCTAATAAATTGCTTGCTAGTCACTCAAGACTTAGCTTGCTCCTCTGTTCCTGTCCCATCCAATGTTGCCACATCACACACAAAAAAATCATGGACCACTTTCCTAATGATATCCAATCTCACAAATGCTATTATGCCATAATGCATGATATTCTGTTGAATGAGCCTCCTGGAAAATTAGCTGTGGCCAAAACAATTCACTCAGTGCTGACTTCTTCTTTACATATTATTTGCTATATTATACAGATTAACTAAGGAAATCTAAAATTTGAGATAAAGTGTTGATGAAAGTAAATATATTTTGAAGCTACAATTGTATTAACATAGTCGGATGTGAAGAAATCATGTTAAAACAGGTGACCGCTTCTATTATGTGTCACTTTAGCAAGCAGACTAGCTTTCAACAAACTAATTTATGAAGAGAAGAGGAGAAACAAGCTACAGAAGTAGCTGGCTTCCTTTGTGTCTGATTCCAACATAGACTTTGCTGTCATTTACATTTCTCCCACAGAATTCTATGGTCCATAAGTAGATGATGCATAGGTAGGTAGAGGACACAGCTGAAGTAGGTCTCTTGTACTATGCTTTTTCATGTTTTGTATAGCTTTTCAAAATGGCATTACTTTCAATTAGAAGAGTATGCAAACATGTGAATAAATTCACCTAAAGAATGGGGCCCTGGCTTGGGAGTCATATGGAATACTTGAGCTTTGCTACACTCAAGAATCTACTGGGAATCTGCAGAAAGGGTGGGAAGTGTATTGTTTTCTCATCACTGACAGTTCACAGGGACACCACCCTAGAGAGACAAGAGGTGCAGGGAGCTGGGTCCTGAGGTCTCCTGTTTTCTGACTTACTCTACAACCTGGCATGTACAAGCAGTTGCTCACACACTTCTTTGGTGGTGGGAATTTGTGGACAGTGGACAAACTTCAGGCCTCACAGAGTCTTACCTAAAGGGAAGCCTCTTATGTACATGGGATTCAGAGATTTCGAGACTCCAGGAAGACAGAATGTACATCCTTCCAGCTCTCTATAACAGAACTTCTCTGCTTCATTCTGCTTATACTCATACTGCTAAGATGTTGCTAGCTTGAACTTCTCGTTCTTCCTGGGGAGCAGTACCTTATGTACCTGGCACTCCTTGTTACAATAAATGTAAAGATTTGGAGTTTAATGCTGAAAGTGTATCTCAGTGCAAGAACACTTGCCTCACATGAGCAAGGTTCTGTGTTTGATCCTTAGCACTGAAATCAGAATAGGTCTGGGTGTTTACCACTGATCAACTACACAATCTTACTCTACCTTGACTTTCTTGCCTCTAGAAATCTTTGGTTTAGAATAATCCTATACAATAAAATTGTTCTTTTGATTAAATAAAGATGAGCAACTGCTATAATTCATTCTGTTTGGTGAAAACGTGTAACTGTAAGTTTCTTTCTTAGAAGAGGGCATTTTGAGGAGAGCATAGTGTAACAGGTTCTTTGATACACCCCTGGGACTCTCATAATGTTATCACTTCAGTAAACATTGGAAAATATGCTAATTATATTAGTCCGTTATATGTACTTACATATTTGCTGTCTAGATTGGTTTTGTTTTTATGAAAACTTTTCCATTGTGTCTGTTTTGTTTTGATAATTCAGGTGAATATCAAAACAAGGTTCAATGGTTAAAGCAATCTTTTTTAAATTTCAGCAACAATAAAATAATAGTTAAAGATAAATAACTGCTCTCCAAGTTGAGATGAGTGGCATTTCAACAACCACAAGACTACTTGCCTTTTCTGTTTCAATGGTCTGTAGCAGTTTCTGTGCCTCAGTCTTTGTAACTGCAGAGTGTTGGAGAAGATTTGTGTGGAAGTTTCAAATAGCACAGAACCAAACTTTTACTGAGTTACTCCAGCAGGTGCTGCTGATCTAAAACAAATTCGCCATCACACAGGACATGCACCAGCATCTTCACATTGGAGAAGAAAGATTGATGACTGCCATTGACATGATGAGGAAATCCTGTAATTCCCTTGCCACTCTTTGCTAAGACTCCTAATACAAAAGGGGAAACCAGAGGAGGTCAGACAGGAGTGATTATGTAAATTATTTGAGGAAAACAGCCTGGCTCAACACTGATCAGTTTTCTTTGAAATTAACAGAATACTGGGGTTAAAATCTCAAATAAGTAAAACTTTTCTTTCACTTCTTTTGATCTTTTCCCAAAGTTCTGCTCTGAATCTTTGATTCCTTGCTTTCTTTCCCCCTCCTTAAGGCTCTTTGCATCCTATTTATTCCATTGTCATGAGGTCTGGTTCATTTGCCAGGTAATTGGTAGGAAACTTAAGTTTCTACTACTTATACATCTCAGGCATATCTGCTTTTTAAAATGACAACCCCTGTAAGATCAAGGGAACTTCAAAAGTCAACCAAGTGAGGTATGAATGGACAAATTGTAGAAAGTTTGATAAATGGGCAGCAGATTTTCCTACACTCCTCAAATAAAATCTCATGTAGTGGGTGCTTCTGTGTTTGGTTCTAAATTTTCAGGATTGACATTAAAAGGGAAAATATTGATAGGGCTGGACATAAAGTTCAGTAGTAGAGAATTTTCTTATCATAATCAAAGACCCACCTTGTAGTCCCAGAATTACCCATTCCTGGCTCCCAAAAATTTATCAATAGTATTTGAAATGAGTTCTAAGATTTAAAATTTTCACTGAAGGCAATACATTGTCTACACTGTCATTTGTGCTCCAAACCAAGTAAGCTTCTGTATTAGACAAAGTTCTCAAAAGGAAAAATTCAATAGAATACATTATGTATGTATGTATGTATGTATTATTATTATTATTATTATTATGATAAATTATATAATTGCAATATATAATTATAAAATAAATACAGGTCTATAAATATATAAGGAATAAATAGTTTAATAATTTATTATTAATCACATATTATTATTGTATGTTAAATACTACATATTTAATATATATTAAAGGGAAATTAATTAACTTGTCTTGCACAATAAGAGCTGGTGGCCCAACAATGGCAGTTTCCATGCTGGGAGACTAAGAACCCATGAGTCCACAAAACTGGATATCTCAGTAGTCATAGTCTAGTGAAGAAAATCAGGTAGGTCCTTGGAAAGTCATTAGTACTCAGTCCATAAGGGAAAGCCTAAGAGTCTGGAGTGTGATGTCACCACAGGAGCAGTAACAGTAACAGATGCACTGACTCAGAGCAGAGCAGCCAAAGCTGGCAAGTAGGCAGGCTTTTTTCCTTAGAACTCTTTATATCTGCTTCACCAACTGGAAAATATTTCACATTGAGGACAAGTCTTATGCCCTCAATAAATCTGCTCTCCAAACAACCCCTCAGACATGCCTAGAGGTGTGTTTCCTAGGTGATTCAAAATACCATCAAGTTGAGACTCAAATCCAACAGTCACAGTTTCAAAAGAATGAAGGAAAAGTAAGTCTCACTCTTACTTTCTCCTACCTACCTCAGGCCCCTTGCTCATGCTTTCATTAGCATGGACCTGACTTGCAGAAGAGCACATCTACTTTGCAAAGAAGTTCCTGTGCTCCACCCAACTTCAATCATTACAGGGGTATTGAAGCCTGTCCACCTTGTCCCAGCTGTGTAGTGTCATCCAAGCTCAAGAATACCACAGCAACATGATGAGAATTTGCGGGTGAAGTCAGTTTATTTTCTTACCCTATTATTCTTCCTTCTGCTTCCCTCCCCTGGTTTGGAGTGCTCCCAAGCAAATGCTTCTCACAAGAATTCCTGTTGTGAAATCTGTTTACAGAGAAATCCAATCTATGACATCCCTAGTCACAGGTGAATCATTGTCAGGAGAAACGAAAGCAAACCCAGGGCCTGTTGACTATAATCTCAGGTACTCTTCTTCACTGAAGGGCCTTTTTGTATGTGGCTGGAAAGCTGCAGTGAGTTGATTTTTGAAGAATGAAACTTCTAATAGTTGGATGCTAGCTATTCTTTAGGCAAAAGCTTTAGCACAGTGAGTCTTGTGGCTCAGTTTGAACCTAGTGGCTCTTTCCTTTGACTCATCATTGATAATTGGTCTTTTGCCATTTCTACAGCATCTGCTGCTCTGGGCTGTCTGAAGTCTCCTAAGATTCCTTCAAGTAGAAAGGTAGGTGACAGGGAGTTATTTGACTAATTCACTACTGAGTTTGTCTCATTAAAAACTGACATTGTTCAAGAGGAATCCATCTCATTTCTCCATCATTGAGAAGTGTCTAAGATACTGACCTCTCTGTATAGTGCGCTGTAGTTGCCTATATGGTCTACTTCAGATTGTGTGGAATAGTATCTATCTACAAACATTCTAATAATGTAATTTTCTGCATTTCATTTGGAATATGTTACTGTTGATATCTGTTTGGTTATAACATTTCACTTTTTTATTCATGCACTTATTGATTCATTCATAATCCTGTAAAATAAGTACAATATTCCAATCTCTCCCATTGGCCTTCACCCCAAAACAATGATCCATTACAGTCATTTGTATTTTTGACTCCAAAAAGCCTCCATAAGGACACAGCTCATCTACCATCAGCATTCTCATGGCTTCTGGTAAACTCTGGCACCTCCTTTTATACTGTTTAGATGATAAGTTCCATTCCTCCTCCCTCTAACAAGAATTTTCAGAGTTGGACTTTTTAAACTTTCTTTCTAGAACTGCTGAATCTATTCCACATTTGTAGAGGAATAGCCTTGTGTGAAAGCTAAGGTTTACATTCCAGGGGCTACATTCAGAGGTCTGTGTGGTCTGGAGGAAATGTAAACACACACCTTTAATCCAATATTCAGAAAGCAATGGTAGTCCACACCATTAGTCTCTGGAAAAAAAACAGTGGAAGCAGACACAGGAAGCAGAACTCAGAAGCCATTGTCACACAGGAAGTGATGTTTGACATAAGTCAGAGTGATTGGCAGACAAAGTGACTAATCAGAAGAGTTAGTAGAGTAAGGACATGTCCAACTCTAATGAGAAAAGTCAGGCTCTCAGCTCAGTTAAGGAGAGTTACAGAGTCAGAACAGAGTACGTAGGAGTTAGCAGGGTTAGTTAACACAGAAGCAGATAGAGGAGTTAGTAAGAAGGAATGAGTTGAGAAGTAGGCTGAAAAGTCAGGTGAAGCAGTCCGTTAGAGAGGCACAGTGGAGCAGTGAGAGACACAGAAACACAGAGACACAGCAGAGCTCAGGAAAAGAAGCCCAAAACAGAGAGTGAGTTTAACAAGAAGAGTCAGAGTTCAGAAGTTGCTAATCAGAGTGGCTCAATTAGCGGTAGCTCTTAGTAGGCTAAGGCTGAAGCCTACTAGGTTCAGGCTAGTAGTTTAGATTATAAAAAGGACAAAATGCTGTAGGACTCCAAGGCTCTGGGCAAGAACCAGTGATTTAATTAAACAAAAGAATAAACAGTTTTGAACCTGAATCAACTACTACAAACACTTGCCTTTCTCACTTGCTAGTTACATTCCTACCAAGTTCTCTTTCACTCTGTCATTAACATTACTACATTGCCTGTAAGAAGTCATCCTCAATATCAAACTAAAATAACATCAACTGCATATAATATATTCATAGGGTCATTAGAACCAGGAAAAATACTAATTTATGTCTACAGAAAATGGAGGGAGATAACTTTAGTTTGAGCCAGAACATGAAAGGGAAAGAACATGAAGGGAAAGAAAGGGTGGCAACATTGTTAAATGTTGCACAGAAATTTCTCTATAATAATATCCACTGAAGTAATTTAACTTATTTTGACAAACATGCATGTAAGGAACTGTGAGAGTAAAACTCTCACTTTATGTAATTAATAAAAACTAACAGATATTTTACATGACTTTTTGAGATTTTATTATTTGTGTATGAATATTTTGCCTTCATGTATGTCTGTGCACCACATGTATATATTGCCCTCAGAGACTAGAAGAGGGGGCATTGGATCCCCTGGGACTAGAGTTATAGACAGTTGTTAGCTGCCATGTGATGTGAATTGAACCCAGGTCCTCTGTAAGAGCAGCCAGTATGCTTAATTGCTGCACCATCTCTCCAGCCCCTTATGTGACATTTTAAAGCCAAAAAGACTACATCACAAAGTATTCCTATATGAATAAAAAATCATTGTTCTTCATTAATATGAACAGAAGTGCAAGTAAATCTCACAAGAAAAAAATTATTCCAATATTCTCACAACTGTTTCTTATATGTCAGGTTACTGAAAACTTAACATATATATAGATTATCTCTGGGAAATATGTATTCTTACTGTTACACTGACGTAAACTGAAGATAATTAGAATAAAGTAATCTGTTCAAAGTTTGTGTGAAAACATTTGAATCCAGGTAATCACTCCATTTTATAGCTTTCATTGTGACGTGATGCTGTCCTGTTTGATGTAAGATCTGCAACTCTGGGAATGTGCCTAGCGAAGCTTAGAAGCCAATCAGAGTTTGTGGGTTTGGTCTTGCAAAATAAGTTCAGATCTTGACATTTGCTTCTCTTTGTGGTGGACAAAATGTGAACTTCTATTTGAAAAGGGGGAAAGAAAGTACTTCAAATAATGACTTCAAGGTTTTTGAACATCAAACAATTCTTACCAAAGAACAGCACAATCACTGAAGTTTCTCCAAATAAAAGAATACACGAATTTGACAGCAATCTGATTCATGAAATACCCAGAACCATTCTGTGGTTATCATAGTTCCAAGTAAAATATAAAAGTCTGCCTGGTGTTCTTACCCTCCATTAGCAGATTTCTGGTTGGATATCTTGATCTTCCAAGGGCATGATAGCAGACACACATGAGGAACTATATCTTTCAGGAAATGATGCTAGCAAAGCCAACAGGTCTGGCTGGGTGGGTGGCTTGGGGACAGCCCTGGCTGGGGCTGCTTGTCCTTCTATGGTCCAAGTCAGTGGTAGAACTGTAGGCATTTTCAGTTTGGAAATTTCACAATGGATAATCTTTTTCCATCATTCAAAGTCTATGGATGAAGGGATTTGTAAATAATTTCTGCCTACATCTCAGTAGTGTGGGTAGCTGAGATCAAAGTAAGGGAAATTGTACAAATTGTCCACTTGAATACTAAAGGAGCAAAGCAAACCCAGCCAACTAAACCAAATGTTGCTTCCTTCTCTTTGAACTCTTTATTTTTCTAATCCAGAAGTTTATGTTCTAAATAAATGGTTGCTCAAGTGGCAAAAGAGGCTCGCTGTCAGGATGTGATTGCTACTATAAAACCTGACTTAAAACTAAGACTTGGACTTTTAATTTTAATCTCAGTGAAGATAAGGTGACATAATCCAAAAATCACATTGTACAACTGTAGGCTTTAGTAGCATACTGATCAATGCTGAACTAAAAGGTAGTGTCAGCTTAGCAAAGGAACTAGGTAGAACTGGATGCACCCAGAGCACAGAAGTCCCACATAACACATTTCTTATTTCCACGTGATGGTGAGTTCATCTTCTCCACAGCTCCTTCCCATTCAAACATGTCAAGAACCTGTTTCAAATTAAATGAATGATTGGTACTGGGTAGAACACTTCATTTTAAGTCTAAGGGCTTTGAATAATGAATCAGAGCATTTAACAATTCCTATATTATCCCTGTGAAAGCTCTGATCTTTTAGAATATTGCAGATATGACTCTGAGCATGAGATAAACTGAACTTTATCCAAATCTAACATTGGTTAGCTACGTGCAATTGGAAAGCCAAGTTTATTCATTTATTCATATGGAAAATTAGATTAATTCTTTTACTGCTAATATTTGGTTCAAAAATTGTCACTATTTATTAATCTTATAATATTTCATATAATGAAGCTAAATGTCATTTTAATTATTTCAGCATTTTGTGGGCCAGAATCATGTTAAGTAGGCTCCAGTGTCTTTAACACCCAGGAGCCAAGGAAATTGGCTGTCTTTAATACTACCTTATTTAACATAGATATAACATGAGCTCAGAGGACATGATAATCAGTGCTTTTAAAAAGTACTTATCAATCATGCACAAATATTTGAAGATACACTGATGATGGATGACAAATCAGTCCACTGACAGAAACACAATCATATTATTTGGTGCAGTCATTAGTTATTAGTTAAAAGGGAGATGGGTATTAGATGTTAAGGAGAAAAATAGTATGTGTCCTCCCAACATAAATACTGTGCACATCTAGTTCTGTGAGTCCTATAGAATGAATCACTAAATTTATTTTTTAATATCCACTCTCCTTGTGATGGAAACAGTCTGTGTGAGTTTCACCTTTCTCAAATCCCTCCAATGCCCTCCACTTCTACTCACTCAAACCAGAAAATAAAGTCTGCAAGGTTTAGAAGACTGATCCCTGGTAGGCCTTTTTCTCCTAAATATATCCTGCTCTGGTCTGGGCCATCTCACCAGTACCCTTCATCCTTCACTTCAAATTCTTCCCAACGGCCATGCCCTTAGCCTTGATGTTTCTCTTGGAATATTCCTGTGGTCTTCTCTGATTCATTCACTTCTTTAAAGACTTTTATCACCACTCTCTGGAAAATTTTACTCCTTCCCCAATTACCCCCATGACCCTCTAATATATGGATCATTTTCTCTTTTGATTAGATGTATCCTTCATAGAAATATGATATATTAGGGCATACATTTGTGTTTTTATCTTTTAGAGTATGTTTGGTACTTAAGTGTGTTTTGAATGAACAAACACATATCTGGAAATCCACAGTTAAAATCTAAGATAATCAAAAGTTCCATCCATGCAAATAGTGCTCTAAGAGTCTAGCAAGTGCCCAAACTCACACTTCACATCTCACATCTCAGGCACATCCTGTCAGTTCTTCTTCCCAAAATCAGCCTCAGTAAGTTTTCTCTTTTAATGCCTTTGTTTTGTTTTCGAGACAGAGTTTCTCTATATAACACAGTGTGGCCTCTTGTTTGAGCTTCTTGAGTGCTAGGATAAAAGGGATGCATCACCCAACCTTGCTTTTCCTTCTTACATTTAAAAAAGGATACAGCTTATGTGTGTATAAGCAGAGAACTGACTCCTTCCTTCAAGTTGTTCTCTAACTTCCACGGGCTTGCCTCCACATTTGCGCACACACACACACACACACACACACACACACACACACAAAATGTAAAAATGAAGATTCTTAGCCCATGGTGCAGGTCTTTGACTGAGAAGAAGGCATTTTCTTTTTACTTTTAAATAACTTTTACTACTAGTACTAGCAAAGTATAGGACCCATTTACTGAATATTTTGTGGCCCATCACATTTTAAAATGTCTTTCTATTGTTGGCTGTATCTCTTTTGGGCAAACAAAACTATTGTCTATCTAACCACTACAAATTCTCTCCTTGATACTCCTTAAATTGTACTGGTCTGGCAGTATATCTAGTGACTAATTATTTTTAATGTTTCAAAGAAGAGACTATCAACAATAACAACAATCATAGTGGATTTATTTTGATTCTCATGTACTTCATTTTTACTAAGTAGAAGTTGTCGATTAAATTCCTGTCAATGTTGTTTTAATGATAAAACAAACTTACCTTTTTCATGCGTATGTTATATTCAAGCTTTTGGGCTGTTTTAGGATGAGTTTTAAAAGAATTAATCAACTATTTCCCTTGTGAAAGAATAATTTTGGATGACTTTTTTAAGGTTAATGTTCAGAAATCAAACAAACATATGAGTTTATCTTATGTCACTCAATCCATTGCTGATTCACTGAGAAACATCAGTGTTGCTTATATGCATTCACAAAAGCATTTTCTGTATTGCTTTTGTGAGACAATGAATGAAACCAGTAGTTCTCCAGATGCTTTATAAAACCTGGCTTCAAAGCACCCTGAGGTTTAATATAGTGTCTGAGGTTTTGCAAGACAAGAAGGAAATGAAATTTGTTTGTATCTTTATTTGTTTGTTTATCCAACCAAAAAACAGATATTTCAAACCATTTTGGGATTTTCATCAACCAAAATGCTTCTGTCCAAGTACTTTTCCCTTAATTTTTATAACCAAAGAAATTTCCAAGGAAATTTAATCCACATGTTTCAGATTCATTCCAGATCCGGACTTCTGATTTCAAGAACTTTGAAAACTTTTCTTTATCTTTTCTTAGAGCTGAGGTGAATGGAATGAAGAGATACTCTAGGCAGTTTAGCTCAGGCACAGCAAGAACCACCCAACATGCTGTAGGCCAAACAGTCCTAAAGCACTGCAAGTTTTCTCTGAGGTTCTTGCAAGTTGAAGTTGTAAGCTTTGACTTCATTTTCCCAATGTTCATAACAGTATTGGTTTACCAGGAAGACTATTTCTATTTGCTTAGAAACTCTATTCCAGCAAGTCCAGTGCTCAGTCAACATCCATTAGACACATGAAATAGGCCAAGTACTGTTTCTGCTTTCTATGGGGAAATAAATAAAAAGCCATAGTATTAACCTTAAAGAACATCCAAACTAGTAGGTGAGTATGAAACCCAGGAAATAATTCTGCTTTCAAACTTCAAGACAAATTGTCCAGGTCTCTCTACATGGTCTTCATCATTAAATTATCCAACTTTTAATATACATAAATTACATAATTACAATTATAATATTAGATTTCCAAACTATGAGCTTAGTCTATTTGGTTTAACAAAAATGAATATTCTATCTTTTATATCATACAAAGAATATTAAGCATAGTTACTCATGTTAAATGGATAATAATAATAATAATAATAATAATAATAATAATAATAACGTAAATCCATAAATAATATGCAATTTATTTTCTAGTTTGTCTTATAGGTTAACTAGCATAACTAAAACATATACTCTGAGATTTGAGACTAGAGAGTTAACCTGAAAAGGTCATCGACAACTTTTTAAATAAGAAAGACTTCAAACTAAATTCTATGCTAGCTGCTGGGGTGACAACATGATGCCTAATGATATTACTACATCTGGTACAAGAACTCTACATAAACTAGTGATGATTGTACTCTGTCTCCTCAAAGAAAGGTCTACTATAATACCAATAGCACCATTTCATGTTCATCATAGACCATGAACTATAATTTACTTGTGAATATCTTCTTAACAAAGTTTTGCCTACAGGATGTATGACGATATCGTTCATTCAGTGGCTGGTCTACAAATGACATTCATTTGAGACATTCTAATATTTGATTCTTCAGTTTATATATGGTACATTTTACTCAAGTGTACTTTCTCTTTCTTGTTATATTCTTTATTGTTTGAGAAAATTATAATTTAAACATATTTTGATCAGATTTTCCCCTCTCCCAAGTCCTTCCATTATCTTTCCCCCTCCTATCCTCCCAAATCTAAATTCTTTCTCAAAGAACAAAACCCCATAAAACAACACCCCCTCAAAAATATGAAAATAAAACAAAACAACTTCCCCCAAAAAACCATAACCAAATAAAAGCACACAAAGATGTGGAGCCCATTAAATGTCAGTCAACTACTCTGGAATATGCGATCTTTCCTGAGTCATTGATATACCTAATGTCATGCTATTGGAGAAAACTGATTTTTCTCTCTCTCAGCAGGAATATATTCAGTTGTTAACTTTTAGTCTAATGGCTAGATTTTCATCCATTTATTCATTCACTCATTTTTTAAAAACTATAACAAGATAAGTCATAATATTCTTAACCTTTATTAAATTTAAAGTGAAACCATGACATTCGTAGATTAAATCAGATCGTATTTTCAGAAATGGCCTCTATAACACACAAGCTGCCTGCTGCTCTTGTCATTTGCTCATCAAGTACTGAAATGTGTTCTACTTTTATCTGCGAGGCCTTGTGACTGCTTTGACCAATACAGTAATAAGGTGTAAGGATGATTAATGGAAAATGTGTGATTCTCCCACGATGATCGTGCTATAAGAAGTTCAAGACACATGAAAAGGTCCTTGGTGATGCCATGTGGACAATAGGCCAAGGAATAGTATGGTGTCTAACAGCTTCAAACCCTAGACGATGACACCATGGGAATGAGAGACAAACCACCAAGCTGTTCTGGACGTTTTCCACATTCAAGACCATGTGTAAAATAGTTGTCCTAACCTTTGACATAGGGAAGAGCCTGTTAAAAATCCACACTTTTGAAAAACAGATTAGTAGAAAGATTTCTGCTCTTTATTCAAACCTGTACTAACATCTGAAAATGGAGTTTTAAAGGTGTGGTCAATACAACTCAAGAAAATGGCAATATAGAGAATGCCAAGAAGTATTGTCATAGAAGGAGTCCAAAACAGAAACAACTCAAGAAGATCAAGTGTTAATGTTCTGAAATGATTACAGTAGCCAGACAAAGCTTCTCCTAGGAAACTTCACCTTTAAACAGTGATGTGGTAGGACTAGAAGTAAAAGTAAAATAGAGATTAAGAGGAATTATAAGAGAACCAACTCATCTGAATTAAAGGGCCAATGGAAATTCGGTAAATGTCAATTTTAAGAAAAATTTCACTGTAGCTGAGGTCAAGAACTGGATGCAAATACTCAGACACACAGTGAGTCTTAACCCTAGAAACTGAAAAACCATACAGATGTTTATCATGAACACCCAGACGTCATACCACTAATTTAGATGTTTGATTTCACAAGACAGAAACAGAATAAATAAATAAATAGATGTCACACTCAATTTTACCCAACCACGTTTGCGTATATTGCCACTGAGGGCTTCAACTGAGCCAAATTGCACCAGATAGCATACATCCCTAGACTTTGTGCCTCTTAACAAAATTGCTAGCTCTGGCAACCTAGCAATCTAAAAAGTGGATTAGCATATTTGAGATGCTTCTTGTTTGTATATCCTCACAAATGACATTTTCGTCATCTGTACTGCTGATATTGAAGATTTAGTAGACATGTTGGTAGTGTCACAAGATATAATAAGGATTATTTTTGTGCAACTGTATTTTTAGAAATGAAAAATTGAGGTATTCAAATTCTGCCTTCACAGGTTCAGAATCATAATGTGAATCCAGACATCTATCACACAGAATATCCCTTCTCAAGGAAATCCTGATCTTCACTTTGAGAAGGCTAGTGAGCACCATAAGACAGTGAAAAGAACATGAGAGCTGTTCAAAGACTGGAGATAAGCCCCAATGTATCCTAAGAGATATTGATGGGGTAAATTTCTTTTTCTGATTACTATCACTCTCTTCTAAAAATAGTTTATTTGTTCAACTGTGGATGGGACAATATTCTAGGAGCTTACTATATGTAAGTGGACAAAACGATAATTATGAATATCCTTACAAAGTTTACGTAAAATAAGAATACATTAAAGTGATTTGATCTGATTTCAATGTAGAAAGATTATCTTAGCTATCATGTTGAAAACTGCTTCAAAAAAGCAAGAGTCTCAGTAAAGTGACATATTAGTGATCATTAATGCAATAATGCAATGGTATATATGGTGAGCTGGACATGATACTATTGGAAGAAATGAAGAAAAGTTATAAAATTCTGGAAATGTCTTAACTGCATTCCCAAGAAAACTCTTGATGGACTGAATATAATAAGTGAGGAGATGAGCTAAAGAGACTCCAAAATTGGGGACCCATGCAACTGACAATGCGAGATTATTATCAACCTGGATGAAGAGGATTCTTGTTGGGAAAGGTATGAGGATAAGACCTTGAGATCATATGTAGACACTTTATAACCAAAAATATCACCAGTATGGCCTAGTGAAGATGTAGGGTAGGAATTTGGATATACCTTCTAGGGTTTGGCCCATTTATAGGTATTAATATGCAGATTGTAGCATGTACATGGCAGAAACTGTTGCAATTGCATTATAAATAACTTTAAGAGAAAACAATTTGAAGAGTAAATACTACTTGATTTTGTCGCATCCTAGACACAATAAAAAAAGTTGCGTGAAAAAATGAACGATGTTTATCAGTTAACCAATTGTAATAATAACTACATAGATTTTTCAGTTCCATACTTGATGAAAGATAGCAATAGTAACATTAAATGGTTAAAACATGATATAGAAGGAATACTGTATACATTTTACTGAAATGCTGATTCAAACATGAATTTCAAATTTAATAATTCAGAGTGGGTTCTGATGTCAGTTTCTTATTATTCTTTGTCAAGATTTGAAAAAAAATTTATCCAGTCATGTCTTAAAAATAGGTGTGTAATTTCCATTTCTCATGGTGTTTTCTGACTGTTGCTCATCTGCTTCTTTCTTTACTGACATGCACAGAGAATTGCCTCTGTATGGTCTCTAGAATTCAGGGACATTTTGGTTTTAGTCTTATGTTCATTCTTATACTACAAGTCATGGGATTACTGAGTTTTCTTTTATTTTAGAGCAGCCTGCAAAATGCTGAGAGCTTTGCTGCACTTTCTTCAGCACTTCTATATTAACCACTCTGGCTCCTGGCTGTCTTCTGCCTTGATTCTGACTAATTACTTGCTTATTTGCTTTTTTATTTCCTGCTTTCTTTCACAAATATTATGAAGGTGGTTTTAACGTGTATACAGTTTGAGAGGATAGCATATAAGCATATGCTATAAAGCAGAATTTTCCAGATGGCATGCCCCATGAACACTTGCAAGATATACAGGCATACTAATATCTCAACTATCAAGTTTGAGTATTTCAGCCCTGGGCAACAAGCAATCATCTCTCTTTTCTTTAATATGTTCTATGCTTTGAGTATGTTCCTTTCAAAATGTGTGTGTGCTGAAAGTTAATACGATGTAGATGGGGCTTTAAAAAGCAAGAGCATCATAATGGTAGCTCCCTCATAAATGAAATTAAGGCCCTTATAAAAGATGATGATGAGGTCAGCTCCCTTGTACAAAGATTTAAGGCCCTTATGCAAGATAGTCAGCCACTGTTTGGCCCTCAGTGCCTTTCTAAAGTTCACCCTGTAATAACATAGCACTCCTTCCTTCTGGAAACAGGTAAAAGCACTCACAAGACAGCACAGCCTGTAAGTGCCCTGATGCTGGCCTTTACATCCGCCAAAATAGTACAGAAAAATAGTTCTTCTCTTTTAAATTAATCTGTCTCATATTTTATTTCAAGAGTATAGATTAAGTGTTCCAGACAAAGACAACCTTCCTGGTTCTGAGCTAATAGAGGCTTAGCACAGTAGCACCTTAATGAACATTGTTATAAGGAGAGTAAAATCGGAGAATCTAGTGTACGGCATGGTGTCAGAGTTAATATAGCTCTATTGTTTACCTGAAATTTGTTAAGACACTAGACCATACAAATGCATTGCAACTGTGTGGTGATGGATGTGTAAATTGATTGTCATGATCTATATATATAATCATCACATTGTAAACTGTATATCCAAATATACAATTTTTCTTTGTTAATTATAGGTGAGTAAACTGGAAGGAAAGAGAGAAAAAGGAGGGAGAAAGGGATGAAAGAAAGAAAAGAAGAAGGAAAAATAATAAAAGTTATAAAATAATAATACTTGAATATCAGGCTGACAAGATAGCTCAATAAGCAGAGGAACCAATCTGAGGGTCTTAATTCCTGCAGTTGTCCTCTGACCTTCACAGGTAATCTGTAACATGATCATGCCCTCACACCAAATGTATAAATAAATGTAATAAAAAATAGAATATGATTTTTTAGTATTTATTAATTGAAGCAACCACAATTTTCTCCAAGAAAACTTACTATCATTTCCTTGGCATTCTCCTTTGCACAGTGAACAAATCTTTAATGATGTGACTCTAGTATACACCGCTATCATGGCATAATAATAGAAGACCATTCAATAAAATTAGTTTTACAATGCCTCTAAACACAGTTTTACTATCCTACTTGATCAGTGTTTCTTGCTAAGGGAGGAAATTGCAAAAATATCTCAAAGACCTCCAGTCCAGAATATTATCACAGAAGTATTTTCCAGAAGTATTATCACAAATGAGACAGTTTTTTTTTAAATATATATAACAATAATCATCAAAGAGTTCAGAGAACTGGACTGGTATGCAGCTCAGAGCTACAGAACTTGCTAGTCATGCAAAAGACACGGGTCCAATCCTCAGAACATTCCCTGGGGAAATTCTTCGGTGGAAATATTCTTGATGACATATTTTACAACCAACTATGCAGAAAGCAAGGTTAACATTTTTATATGAAAAGTATAATCAAGACATACATCTTAACAAAGGGCCACTTGTCTTGAATGACCAAGAAATTACTACTACACAGTGCCAATATTTGCCTGATAACAGGCCTGGTTTCCATTCAAGATGGACAAATTGCCAATCAAAGCCTCAAGCTACTAGATTTATGTGACCTGTTAAAGGAATTTTAAGGTCAGTTTTAAGTAAGGAATTGTCGATCACCTCTCAGAACAACAGAAAGCCAATTATAACTTTTGATGAAGAAAGCATCTAATTTTAGAACATATAGCATATGCATGTACATTTGTCAGTAAATAAATGATTTGCATTTCCATATCAAATTTTTGTATAAAAGTAATTGAATATGCATGAAGCAACAATTGATGAAAAGGAGCTCATGAATTTCATGGAGAATGGGAGAGGTATATGGGAGGAGTCGGACAGAGGAAAGGGAAGGGAGAAATGTAATTAAAATACAATCTCAAAAGTAAACAAAAAAGGGACTGGAGGGATGGCCTTTCAGAGCACTGGCTGCTCTTCCAAAGGATCCAGTTTCAATTACCAGCACCAACATGGCAGCTCACAACTGTCTGTAACTCCTGTTCCAGGGGATCCAACACACAGACATGAATGTAGGCAAAACACCAATGTACATAAATAGGTAAATAAAATAAAAATAGGTAAAATATGTTTAAAAATAAATAAACAAAAAGCTAATTGATTATTACTTTGTATCTTGCAGAGTAGAAAAATTGGATCTCAAAATGATAATCAGAATGTAACCATTTTTGGCAAGAACAAAAAAAAGAGTTACTGAATACAAAGTTTCATTCTAGGATATGACAATAAAATTTAAACATTAGAGCAATCATTACTTCATTATTTCAGAGATATTTGAGTCCATCATAGCAGAGAAAGCATCACAGAGCATCAAGGTCACGGTGAGAGGGTGTATATAACAGAGGCTGCCCACATCATAACAGATGAGAAAGTGGAAAGCAATGCAGGAATCAAAGGGATGATGTAACTTTCAAAGGTTAACTTCTAGGACCTTCTACCGGCTAGGTAGTGCTTTCTAATGTTGCCAGAGCACCCTGAAGTGCCATTACCAGCTATGGACCGAATCTTCAAAACGAACTGGGGTGGGGGGGCATTTCGGATTAAAACCATATTATTAATGAAATTAATTAATATTGCTGAATGTTTACAGTGTGTAAACTATGTTCTAACTGCTTTCTCCCTGTTAACTCATTCAATCCTCACAACAGTTTGGGATAAATAAAGTAATATATAGAAGATCAGATACTAGCGGATTGCTGCGCTTACTGAAGATCAAATAACTATAAAGAAAGAAAATCTAGTCATATAGTCTGATACTGGAATTCACATACTGAAGATTTTATTTTCGAAGTCTCATAACTTAAACATTCCTGTTCATGTTTTCTAAGTTTTACCAGGTCATTTACACACACTTCCAAAGTAGAGTAAGTAAAACATATACTAAAAGTATTAGCATCATTTCTGCCTTTACTGTAGACTATTCTCATGTTTTCTGAAAGCTATAATGGTTTTATACTTTTCTTTCTTACTTATTTTTGCAAAGAAGCACAGCTGTTTGAATGAAGCTCCATGTATTTAGTCTTCTTCCTAGAAAAGCAGGTAGTAACATACTAAGGCATTCCTGCACAGCTGTGTTAGACTTAAAATAGAATTTCAAGTGATTAACTTTTTGGCTCAAAATTTTCTGAAAAGGAGATTTGTGGGAAAATGTGCAAAATTTGCTTGGTAAAATAAATTTTGGAAAAAAAAAAAAGATTTTAGTACATCTTTGCAATGCTTTGGATGCCATTCCTCAATTGCCAGGATTTTGAAGGTCCTTTTCACATTTGGATCATCATCAACAACAACAACAACAAACAGTAACCTTTGAAGTGCTTGTTGCCAATGAACTGTTCATCTTTTCCAAACCTGCAGTTGAAATTAAAACAGTTTAGCTTAAGTATGAAATTATTACTTAATAAGATAATCTATGAAGTGTTGTGGGATTCTTTTCCCTTGTTTCCATTCTTTCTAGCATGAAAGTACAAACAGCTGAGGTGAAAGAAAAATCACTGTCAAAACACACAACACACCTGAAATTTTAAAAGAAAACCTGAAATTAAAAAAATAAAATAAAATGAGCATTGTCTACTACTTGCAGCATCTCGGAAACTTTCATTTGTGTTTATGTAAAAACAGCTTCCTAATTCTAATGGAAGAATTAATAGTGTTACAAGACAGACACACTTTTATGAGATAGATCCTTTAAAGCAAGGAATTACTGAACTTTTCTTTAAACTCCTCTTAATCATATTTTTTCCCTTGGAGTACCAGTTTACATATCTACACATTTCTGGCACATTTTTATTCTTTTCTTGGAGAGGGATGAGCTCTATGGGGGACTCTCATCCACAAACAATAGATTAGCAAAAAAAATGTGTAATAAATTATCATAATTGCACTTTTGTTTGTTAAGTTAGGGTAGAGTGAGTTTGAGGAAAGGAAACTGAGAGGCTGGAAATTTAAATAGCCTCATTTAAATAATCATTTAAATAGCCTCAGTTTTATGTATAGGACAGTGGGCAATTAACAAATTCACAAATTGAGAAATATATTTGTTCACATTGTTTACATTTAGCTAAACACTTTTCTTGTTCCAGGCATTTGATTATATTCTATGGATAACTATGATAATTCATTAAAGTTGGGCTCTGCCATCAAGTTGCTTGCGATGCAGAGAAGTAGTATACCAAATAGTGGATCTTAATTTCACAACTATGGCCTTAGTTGTGCAAAACTTGAATCAGATCAAAAACTAGATCAGTACAGGAAAACTTCTTTTGCCTGAAGGTCTTAGGGTTGCAAACTAAGTTTACTTATTGTCAGCAAGTCAGTCAGTTCTGTAGTTCAAGATGTGGAACTAGTCCAGAAAAACTCAAAAGTACTTACACAGGCTGATTTGTGAAAGTGGAAGCTAAGACTGGCAGATGCTGGTCTGATCATGAGCAACAGGGTAAGGCTTTGAGAAGTGAATTATATATTCTTACAGACTGTATATGTATAATGAGGATAGAGAGAATGAAAAAAAGAGCAAGAGTTAGTTCTCAATAAATTCTGCCTGAAAGAGCCAGTTGGACAGATTCTAAAATATCAACATTGAGAATCAATGTAGGTGATGCATCAACTAAGCCAAGGAGCTATAGTAAGTGACCTTCAGCAATGAGACCAGATATATCTGAGAACTCTGAACCTGTGATTGAGTATAAGTCGGAACACCTGGCAAGTCGAGGGGATTGTCAGCTCACAATAGCAATGATCTAGTAGGACATTTCTACCCTTAGCTCTTCCCTAATATGTTATGATGTATATTTCAACATAGCTGAAGGTATAACTTGAAAAAAATCTCATTACAGAAAATGACAAAACAGTGAGTTCCTGGCTACCCTACTACATTTGATTTAATAATTCTATATTATATCCAAATAACACCATACCACCTGATTACTTAAATATTTACAAGTATGATTTGTCAATTAAATACTATTATTAATATAAAGAAAATATGCTGAGAAAAAAATTCATTTAAAATGTAGTGATTTAGTCTAAGTTGAAACATAAAAGTTAAGTCTCAAAAACATGATAATCAGACTATATGAGATAAATATAAGTATATATGTATATATAAAACATTATGACAAAAAGACATTTTTAGAAAAAGTTGAAGTTAACCAGATAAGTATGAGAGATTTCCAATTTTTTTTCAAAAGTTAGGGAAGAATTAACCTATCTGAGAGTATCTATTTAAGCAAAGGTGGTAGAAAAAAAGAGACAGATGGTTTTACCCTGCACCAGATCCTACTTGTTTTGGATACTGAGATCTATAGCAATTAAGCCTCCACTTCCCAGACAAGCACACAACACAAAGACATATAAGGCCTAGAAAAAATACTTTCATGTTCTCGGGGTTAAAATATTGTCCTCTGCCATTTGAAAGTAACAAAGGCATTCTTAAAATAAATAACCACAAACTACATCTTACTTTAAAAAAAAAAAATCAAAGTACTCTGTTTCCCTGTAAGATGGAGGAACCATTTTTCCATTCCTTTTCTCCCATTGAATGCCAAGAAAAAACAGAAACAAAGCAATAACAATACAAACTAGACAGGAGACATGAAATAAATGTGTGAGAACTAAAAAGTAGATTGGAATGAACTAGTGATGAGTTCATCCTTATTGTCACCTAACTGAGACACAGCCTAAAATTGGAAGGGACATTGGCACTAAGATTGAGAGCTAGAGAAGCCTCACACAAAGAGCAGAAAAGTGGTCCCTAACGTCCAAATAGGGAGAAGTCCCCTAGGAGACAGAAATCAAAGCTGTTTATTCTCATGACTCCTACTAAACACCACACTGGATGCCCTTGCTAGTGTAATAAGACAAGACAAAATAAAGACACACAGCTGTGTCACACACATGAAAATGCTTGCTTCTCTGTTGATTCAAAATGAAAGTAAGAGAACTAAGGAAGTTGTTGGGAAATTTCATATTTACTCTCTTTCCTTTCTGGTAATACACAATAACTTGCCAATAAGTTCTAGCCAGTCTGGATTAACCTACCAGACACACATTAAAGAGTCTAGCCGAGATGTGTTCCTTAATAATATGAATATATTCCTAAAGGTGTATTCCAAGAATTACAGAAGAACTTCCAAAAACTTTGCCAGATTTAGAACTGCCAAAACACAAAGAAGAAAAAAAAAAAAAAAGAAAAGGGAAGAAAAGAAAAGAAAGGGGTTAGACACTTGAGGAAGCCAGACTATTATTATTTGGAAGCATGATTGTCAAACTAAACCTGTCAATTATGTGATAACATGTGGGATTGGAACAATTTCCTGTCATACCAGGGGAGGGGGAAGTGCTTACCCACTGCTCATTTAAATACATCAAATTCAAATGTTATTTCTCTTGGGAAATAAAATTGTTCAATTCTGATTTCAAAGGTAACTTTACCATTAGAAAGATTGCAAAACTGGGAAGTTATGTTTTCTTTTTAAGAAAACTCAAGTAAAAGCTATTCTTTGATCAAATATTTGAGTTGGAAAAGTATGTATACATATCATTTATTTATTAGCATATCATATAAATTGTCAATTCAAATGTACCCAATTTTTCTTAAAATTATAACCCTATGATAAAATGTTATCTCTCTGAAAAAATAAAGTGAAACAATATTAGAGTTTGAATTATTATAATTATATACATATTAACAGAATAAGTACAATGAAATAATATAAACAGTAAGATTATTTACAAACAGACAAGTAGAAACCATGCATCCTCATAAAAGTAGGGCTTTTGGCATAGTTCTCTTTAATAAGCAACATCAGTAAGCAATAGCATTGACTCTCTTCCACAGATATAGAAGTGGAGTCTTGTTAGAACTTTGTGATTGAGCAATGTGTCTACCCTCAGGAACCCGGTGGGGATTTTGGCCAAAGGCTTCGAAACCCTGTGTAACCTGAAGCCCTGTGGATGCTTGTAAAGATTATCACTTTATACCCTGGTTTTCCCTGCATAGTCCATCTATAGTTCATTGGATCTGGCATTCTGCCTTGTCCCTTTTTCCTTACAAAAGCTGCCTGTGGTTAGGCAGCTATGTTGGTAAGACTTTATCAATGTTGTTTCTGACATTCCTAGAGACATCATCTCACATCAAAATCCCTAATACTGTGGCTATTACAATCCAGCCGCCGCCTCTTCCTCAATGATACTTGATCCTTATATGTGGAAATTATACAGGAGGCCTCAGCCTTACACAAAGAACTATAGACGAATCCTGAGAGTAGGAGTAATAGTCTCCCCCAGGAAAGAGCACATCAATTGGTTATCCAAATTCAAATGATCAGCTGTGAAAACAACTAATATTATATGATAAAATAGGTCATACTTATTATTTAGGAATATATATATGCAATGACATCTGTATAGAACAATATGTGTGTGTATGTAAGAATGTGTGTGTGTGTGTGTGTGTATATATATATGTATGTAACAATAATTAATGAAAAAAGAGTCATGGATTTGTAAAAGAGCACAAAGGGGTATATGAGAGAGTTTGGAGAGAGGAAGGGGAAGGGGGAAATTATGTAATTATACTATAATCTCAAAAAATAAATAACTTTTTAAAAGATGCTCAATTTAACAACACATAATAAAATGGTCCTGACTTTGGAACAATGACTGATGTCACAAAGGGATGATAATACATGTATTTTCCTTTATTTCATCTCTCTCCACAACCTCATTCTTGATTTATTTTCCCTACTTTCTCATATAAGACCTACAGCTTCAATGGTGGTTTGAATAAAAAATATCCCCCACAAGTTCAGATATTTGAACACTTGTTCGCCAGCTGATGGTGTTGTTAAGAGAGGTCATGGAACCTGTATGAAGTGAAGCCTTGCTAAAGGAAGTGTCATGAGGATATCTGATACCCTGGAGCTGGAGTTACAGGTGGCTAGAAGCTGACTTATGTGAGTACTGGCAACTGAACTAGAATCCTCTGAAAGATCAGCAAGCACACTTAACCCTGTGCCATCAATTCAGCCTCTGTTGTTTGTTTTTGACAAGAATTGACAAGAAATTGGACTAATATCTACTGAGCTCCCATAATGTAACTAGTACTAGGGCTAAATTTTCCTTTTTCCAGTAAGGAACTTCCGATTCAAAAGGTTTAAGAAATCTTCCTAGCGTCTCAGTAAGAATGCTGACCTCCAAGAGTTTGAGCACATGTCTTACTTTCTCCAGCACCTCTCCTGTCTCCTATTTACATGTAAAAAAAAATAAATGAATAAAAAATAAAAACAACCCCCCCAAAAAACCCCACTAACATGTATTGAAATGAAAATGTTGTTGGGTGGACTAAATCCACATACTCTGTATTTGAAGAATTTGTGGGTTTTTCTAGAGCATTTTTTCAACCTATATGATAGGCTGAGGTTAACCAGGCTTGTATTCTTTTGTTTGTTTGCTTCTTATACAGAGTTACCAATGATGTGATCAGCTTCGGTTTTTTTGTTTTTTTTTTTTTTTGTTTTTTTCAGTTTGGAATTACAAATAAGCAGAAAAAAATTCTATGAATACATGTGTGTTAAGACAATCAAACCAAAGCTTTCCTGTAAATAGAACACAAGTATCTACTTAACATCAATTGCTGAGTTAACCTACAGTTAGAGTTTGCGTTATTAAAAGGCCAGTTCTTCAATGATTTCTTTCTTTAGCGTTCTACCTAGAGGGCCTGTGTATTGACAAGCTTTCATCTTGTTACATATACTAAGAGTCTCCAAAAGGCAATTAGCTGACAATAGAAGTAGAACCCTGAGGTCATAGCTCAGAAAGCAGATTTTTAAAAACTGCAATGTCCTCAGCATAAAACATGCGTTGTTCACATATGTGTTACATATGAACATACGTTCATTCAATTGACTTAGCCGTCTTAAAATAAATCTGTACACTGAAACAGCATGCGATACATAGTAAGTATGTACAGTTTTTGATTTTCAGTTAAAAATTATAAGCAAACCAGGAGATCATACTTCTAGAAGTCAATTATCCAAATTGTTCAGGGTCACTTCACATGCAGGCTGTGTTGCTGCTTTCCAGTCTACTGTTGCCAGCCCTGAAACTGAGTGTGACTGCCTGTCAAACAGAAAGGACATCTTCATTTGTGTTTGTGAACCCAGCTCCCATGTAAATATGGTGGCAGCCCTCAGAACAACCCCCTCCATTCTTCCCAGCCCTCTATATACACACAAAGGCACTGCCCATGGTCCCTGTGGCACTTTTGTGAATATGAGGACACTCCAAGTGAGTGATTCAGACTTTTTTTAGCAGCCAAAACCAAGACACTGAGCAACCCTGGCCCAGCTGCTAAAACAGCCAGCAATTAGCCAGGTTCCCTCGAAATCTATCCTTTAACCTCAAATAAGTGAAAAAGAAGCATAAGTATTCCTGAGACTGAAAGTAGGGATGCTGTGAAGTTGATAGAGTCTTTCCCCCTGCAGCTACTTCTACAGCAGATTGATCCCAGGTTGGGATCAGAACTTCAGCAAGAATGCAGTACTACAGAACACAAGTCAAGAGACTCAGCTGTGCATCTACCAGTAACTTGGTCCATGACCTTTGGTAGAACATTGCCACTCTCAGATGCTGAACAGAGGAGAAAGGGGGGAATAGTGATGGTGAGAGATAAAGGACAGGGACAATGACTTTCCCTGATTTGCTTATTTTTCAACCAGGAAGCACTTTTCTTGCTGTGACATTTATAAAGGTTTTTTTTTCCCCCAACAATAAAATTGACCAGAGATGCTATTTGCTATATACTAGCCCCTCTCCTATTATCTAGCACTTCATTGCATTGAGTACATTAATGAGCTAATGTGTTAATAAGAAAGCTTAATGATGGAACTAAAAGACTTGGGATAGCTGGGAACAGTAGTGAAACAATTATTTTTGTTGGTTACTAAATCTTCTGTTCAAATTAGATACCACTGTCTTCTGACAGTAAACATACCGGATTCCACAAATTAAACACACTCTCCAAAATTAAATATCATAGTTTCATTGTTCCGATAACAAAAGTGAAATATTTTCCACCATCACAATATCCTTAGCAGATAATGTCATTGGAGTAGAATGATGTTACCAAATGATAATAGGCTCTGGAGGCCAAAATCAAGTTGCACTGTTTGTTTTCAAAACAGATCATTACATTGACTTTTTTCCATTACCAAAAGATTGATGCAGACTTAAAAGTGACCAACAAAGAATTCTTTTTAAAAAATGATTTAAGGTTAGGGTCATATGCTAAATGATTCAAGTATCAAGGGAGATGCTGCAAATAGCAACACAGAATCTACTTAAAAATTAACCTTTGTCTGCCTTCAACTGCAATTTCGCTCTGCAAAACAAGAGCAGATGCCAGAGGCTCCAAAGGGCTTGGAAATACAATAAGAGCTAGTGTTGACACAATCCATTCCTTGATAACTATGGAATTCTGGATTAGAGCACCCTCCAACAAAGAACTGTGGTGTACAGGTAGTAGACCCGAGCCAACTCATCCTGACCAGCAGCCTGGGGAAAGGTGGTGCTGCAATTTCCAGGAGCTACAAACTCTCAGAACAGAAAAACAAAAAAGCCTCCCCACAAGCTTCCAAGACCACTGTGCTCTCCAGTACTTGGAGATAAAACCCTATCAAGGGAGGTCATCTTCCAATACAAGCAGCTAACAATGAGTACCTTTCTCTCTGGCAGGGAGAGCCCACAAAAGGCCTTTCAGAAGGAACTCACTCAGTACAAATGGCTGCATTATCAATTTCCTCCCTTTCCTTAAGAGGAAGCCAAAGAAGTCAAGACTCCACAGTAAACGGCTGGGTGTCATGACTTGCGCTAGAGGTGCCTTATGAAATCAAAGTGTGACAAAGCATACAAAGCCCTGTACACTTCTCATTTTAACAAGCGTTTAAAGTGTAAGATATTCTGCTAAGGGATGCCGGAGAGTGGAAAACCAAATCAAATAAAAGGAGTCCACGTTGATCACACTGCCTGCTCACTGTTATTTATTTTCTCTGCATGAAGTCATCTGGGCTGGGAGAGCTTCAGCTTAGGGTACTTTGTACAGTCAGCGATTGCTCCTTGCATGGCATGTGTGTCATGCACAATATTTTTGATGGTAATGCTAATTGGTGTTGAATGCAACTTATTTATGATTCTCAAGAATTATACATGTGTTACGGATGTCTGAGGATCCAAGGCCCTAAGTGGCATGTTAAAGATTAAAAGAGACATATTGCACAGTTGGGAAATCCAATAAGCTGACATTAACTGATTATTTTCAAATATGGTAGTCATGGATTTTGAGAGGAAATGCTAGTAAAAGAGATTTGTTTTTTAAGATTATAGATCCCATTTGTGAGAGAAAGAACCTTAGTGTGCCTGAATGTATTCCAAAGAAGACTTTCTCTGTGTCACACATTCCTCTGAAAAATCTTGACCATCCAAGGCTAACCTAGAACAATTCAACTCTAACTGTTGCTGGAATACCACAATATCTATGATGATGCCCCTGTGCTCAGCTACCATCTTGCTCTCCAGCAAAGTCCTCTGCTGGTAGAAGAATCTTTTGACGATAGAGGTCCATGTTTGAGGCATGTTTGCTCAGCTTTTGAGTTTTGTCTATAACAAACTTTCTGGGTTCTTGCTCCTACAGTTTTTGAGTTACATTATTTTTTATTGGTTTTGCATGTGTATGCATGTATACATGGGTATATATTAATGTTTTCACATATGTAGGTGCATATAGGGTAATGTGTGTGTGTGTGGGTGGGGGTGTTTGTGTGTTCATGTGGAGGGCCAAGATTGATGTCCAAGATCTTCCTTGATTTCTCTCCATCATATTTATTGAGACAGGGTTTCTCAAACTGAACCCAGAGTCTACAGATTAGGTTAGTCCTCTTAAACAGTTTGTTCTTGAGCTCCTTGTCTGTTCCTTCTACGTGTAGAAGTTACAGGTAGTTGTTATGCCTTTTATATGAGTGGTTGGGGCTCAAACTATGGTTTTCACACTTGCGTAGCAACTGTTTTTTTCTGCTAAAACATCTCCCCAGCCATTTGCATTATTCTTTTAGTCTAAATCCTTCTCTTTGGTGACACACTGTTATTTGGTGGCACATTTGTTATTGGATTAATGTCACTATTTTCTCATTAGGCAGTAAGCTATATGACCTAGGAGTTTATATCTGGATTAGTATTCAAAGCTCACACCATGTATGCATGGAGCTATCAAATACATCCAGTTTTGCTACTCTTTCCATGCTTGAAGCTAATGCTTTTGTTTTCAGACTTTAAACATATTTCTAGGCACTTTTAAAGCTCACTGTCCCTCAGCAATATTTCTGTAATGGAAATGGCATACACTTTTCATTCTAATGAACTTATGCAAAATTCCTGGTTTAGCCTTTGCTAACCTCCTAACACAGAAAACCTGAACCCAGTCATGTTATGGGTGGTACAGATGATCATCTCCTGGGTTACTGAAATTCCTGTGATATACTAGTTCCTCTGCCATTGTCAAATATTGTAGATTTTATAAATGCTTAGAATCCTAGTCCCTGATTTTCTCAGACTCATCCCTTTACCTATGAACACCATCTTGCCAAATGAATAGTTTTTGGGACTGTAGTGTTTATTTAAAACTCTGCTTCCAGCACAGATGGGGAAAACCCAGAAAAGGGTTTGTATTGCTTCATGCAAAAACATGGTTATTTCCTAACCAGTGTCTATGCTGATTAGACCAAGTGACTTTCAAAAGTGACTTCTTTCCAAATGCGGTTGAGATCTCCACTCTAGCATTACTATTTTTCCAACTTCCTCAGAACTGAAATAAGTGACTTGGTCTCCCAGGAAGCTAGCTTATTTTTTTTTCATAAATTCAATCAGTAGCGTATGGTGATTTGAGTGAGAATGGCCCCTATAGGCTTATGTGTTTGAATACTTGGTCTCAAGTTAAGAGAACTGTTTGAGAAGGATTAGGAGATTTGTTTGGTCTTGTTGAAGAGGTAGGTCACTGGGTGTGGAGGTTGGGGCTTTAAACACCCATGCTATGCCCAGTTAGCTCTCTCTTGCTTTGTGCTTATGTCTCAAGATGTAAGTTCTCAGTTTCTTTTACAGTGCCAAATCTGATACCTTCTAGCATGCTCCCTCATGATGGTCATGGACTCTAACACTCTGGAACCATAAACCCCAAATTAAAAGCTTTTGATAAGTTGTCTTGTCATATTGTTTTGTCATGACAATAAAAAAGTAAAATAGACAAATTATTTTTAAAATATTCTAATAATGAAAAAGTAGGCAAGTAGGTGCTAGAACCAGTTTGAAATCCCTTAGCTGCTCAGTGAAGCAAATTTCCAACAGGCTCAAAATAAAAGACCCATCTCTTGCTTAATGCAGAATCCAGTGCAGGCTTTCTACTGTTAAGCAGACAGGCATGCAAGAACAAGCACACCAAACCAACTGCCACTGAATTTGAGTCTTAAAATAGACACTTCTGGTTATCATATTATTTACTTCAAATTGCATATGCATCTCTGAAATATTACTAAATAATACATTTTACAGACACTGGAAATGGGAAAACCTCATTAGATCATGCAGTTATCTTTCCCTTTCTAAATCATTTCTCTGGTTCCCTATGATTAGTGGGATTTGGTCATGACCAAACTATCAACTATTTGGAAGCACTTACTTAATCATGTTAGTAAGGAACAGGTAAGATGTGCCATGACTGAGTCTATAATTGTCCTTCCTTCTTGAAGATTTATTTCTGTCCACTGTGTTAGTAATAAAGGTGATTCCATGTCGTTTCAATAAGAAATGTGCTATTAAGGAGGGTTTTGAATCTATTTGTGTCTGCAAGATATTAATATCCAACAACTCTGCTTACTTTAAATCATAATAAAGTTCCTCTCCCATTCTTCCAAGAAGCTGCCTACTATTTACAAATAGATCAGCAACTATGAATGAATTATACACCAAAGTCCATTTTAACCAAACACATTTGATTTCCATGTGGCTAGGTGCCATCTTTTCTGTGCACATGAATACTCAGTAGGAACAATTTGTTTAAGCTTTCCTCTCCCTTCAAAAAAAAGTTGAAGGTTAATATTATCACATCTACATTTAGATAACATGTATTAAAGTCCTGTGTCTACTATTTACTGTTAGTAATATATAAGGAATTTTACCTACTCTCTTTTGGTTTTGTATCTCATCTGGGAAATGGTGTTGATAACAGATACAGCCCATGGGTATCTTGTAAAATTGAAAGGATTAAGATAGATAGCATAAAACAAGCATTCAAAAAAATGAATATATTGATTAATTTTTTGTGTCAACTTGACAGGGACACCATTTGTGGTCAAAAGATAATTCTGGGTGTTTTTATTGGAATGTTTTGAACAAAATTAGCATCTAAATAATAGGATGAGTTAGACATATTGACCTTCTTCTGGCATGAGAAAGAACTCTTCTTGCCTGACTGCCTTCAAGCTGAGACATTGGTTTTTCTTGTCTCCAGCCTGCCAAGCTTTCAACAGAACTATACCATCTGGTTTCCTGGTTCTCAGGCTGGAACTAAACAATTAGCTCTTCTGGGTCTCCAGTTTGATGATTCACTATGCAAACATTAGTAGTTGCTGTCCTTCGTAATCATGAACCAATCCATTATGATGAATCTGGGAGCAGGGCAACAGGCATATACACTTGGTGAAAATCGAAGACCACATACTTTATCCAGACCTACTAAATCAAAAACTGTAGCAAAAAATCCTCTCCCTAGTTTCTGAGTCTATAATCACCATTGTAGTCATAATATTATTATTCTTTCTAGCCACAGCTACTCTAGAAGTTGCTTTGAGGTATCCCTGATGTAGCATGGTTATAAAGATTCTTGCTCTACTCCTCTTCCAGATGTCTCTGTAAGACTTTAGCATTTCTCAAAAACGTTTCAAAACATACTTCAGGAATGAGGGGCAGCTAATATATGTGATTCTATAGCTTCATGACGTAACATCATAATCCGGATAGTTGCTGTAAGTTGAATTCTTCCCCACCCCATAAAAGATAGATGTTTGATTCTTAAGCCCTGGCAGCAGTGAATTTTGTTGGGGAACAGGGTTTTCAAAGATGGAACAGACTTAAAGACAAGTGCATCCTAAGTTTGGATAGTTGTGATGTAATGACTGGAACTTAAATAAGAAGATAAAAATTTGAACAGAGATACAAAAAATGCACATTGTGGAGAACATCATGTGAGGAGGGATACAGATGGCAGAGTGGTGTATCTATAAGGCAGAGAATTCTGAGGACCACTGGCAGACATCAGAAACTGTAAGAGGTACATGCCTAGATCTGCATAGTCTTCAGGTGTCAATCCTGCTGACACTCGGATCACAGACTTCCAGCCACCAAAACTGTGAGAAAATTGAATTTGTTGCTTTAAGCCATACTGTTGTGGGACTTTGTAAGCAGCACCCTAAGAATTTAATGCAGACACGTTTAGAACTTCTTACTTCAAGAAAGGGGTACCTCACTTGTTCAGAATATAGAAACTGTGGCTCTCCTCTGTTGGTAGTGAGAGCAAGTGGAAAGGAACTTTCTTGCTCTATCCCTCTATTAAAACTCTTTCATAGAAGAGCCTTACCTTCTAGATATTCTGTAGCTCTTCTAAGGATTTACTTTTTCATTTGCTAGAATTTTTAATTTCTATTCCTTTTCTTTTTTTTCTTTTTTTTTTTTTCTTGCTCCACTTTGTTGTGAAGCTTGGAAAAGTAACAATTTAAGTGACACCACATTCTCCTATATTGGAAACCATTCATCATGGAGGAAGAGGAGGCAGAATATTGCATGAGCCACTGGATAGAGTGGACCAGAACAAAATGTCTTCTTGGCATGACAGGATGACTGCATTCATGAGCTCAGAGCAGCTGTGGTTGCCCGTACAAAATCAAGACAGTCAACACTCTCTTATGGAGTAGGGAGGAGCTCATGAGACCCCACCCCTGACTGAGGAGCAACCTATCGACAGGTGATGGCTTCTAGGGAAGGGGATTCAATTTCTTTAAGGGTGTGAATTAGGTCAGCCACATCTGTCAGCCATCTGTGGATGGTCCCACACACAGGACTTACATCAACAGCAAAAATTGGAACCAATGGGTTATTAATTTTTAAAAGAGAAGATAAGACATGAAGTTTGGGAGTTGGGAGATGAGGAAGATTGAGAGTAGCTAAAGGGAGAAGTTTGGATGGATATGATCAAAATACATTGAATTAAATTCTCAAAGAATAAACACATTCACGTTAA
Source organism: Cricetomys ansorgei (assembly GCA_026225945.1). NCBI lineage: Eukaryota > Metazoa > Chordata > Mammalia > Rodentia > Nesomyidae > Cricetomys > Cricetomys ansorgei. The sequence goes on along the minus strand of JAMJFZ010000199.1, from coordinate 44,721,179 downwards.
AGAATACTCACCTTCATAAACTATCTAGTCTAATGGACTAAGCAAGTTCCTTAAGTCGCCTTCCTTCCAGTGAGTTCACATACTACTACATACCACTGAGGAAAACTGAAATGATAATTTCTCTCAAAGCCTGAGTTTAGAACCTCGGTACTTGACAAAATAAGAGACAAAATGAAAAAGGATACATTGAAACTACACTTGAAAATGAAAACCAAAAAACAGGCAATATACTGCAAAAATTAGTGAAGCTGATAGCCATCTCTAATCTCAGCAATCATAGATTTCTATAGAGATTGACTGGAAAAAAATCAGTTATTGAATGTATTAGTAAAGCTAATTGAATATTTTAAAAATTAAATTCTTTGGGGCTGGGATCTGGCACAGTTGGTAGAGTTTTGCCTTGCATTCATGAGCCTTGGATTGATCTTCAGCACTATAAACCCTCTCCCTCTAAGATATTGTCTCCTTTTGATTAAGGGTGTTTTCTCATAGCAGTATTTCAATGTTATAATTATAGTTAAGTAAATAAGAGAAAGAATGTAGATACTTATTCAAAAGAAATGTCATAACATTGTTTTATATTTTTAAAATTTATAGTTGCATTCAATGAATTCCTGTGGGATTCTGTCAGTTTGTTTCCTTTTGGTCTTAATTAAGAAACCCTACTGGAATTGTGGCCTAGCTTTATAAGCTGGAGATGTAGTCTTGTTTTCATCTGATTATGTTTGATGCCAGTGAATTTTTTATTTAATAAAAATCTCTAGTGATGTTATGGTGTCAGTCAAAACTTTTTTTAAGAATGGAGGAAATGAAACCAAATATTTACTCAAAGTCATTTTGAATGTTGCAAAAGCATGTGTTTATTGACAAAGTTGAATTTTCTCAAAGGGAGAAAATATCTTCCAATTTCTGTTTTTACTGCCTATCAATTTGAGATTAAGGCCTTATGAAACTCCAAGTAAACAAAATAAGTATTCAGAAAAACATTCCTTTATTTGTGGTAGTGAGCAGAGGCAAGATGGAGAAGGATGCTCTCAGAATCATGAGCTATTCCAGGAAACTTTAGGAGGAGTCACTAAGAATGCTCTTTGGATTTTGTAAGCATGAGACTATTTGTGGGTAGGGGTCAGCCTGTCAGCTCATGCTGTATCTCCAAACCCGAGAAATAAAGAACCAGCAGAAGCAGGAATCCAGCAATAGCAAGAAAAGATTCTCAGCCAATGGTAGCCACAACAGGGTCCCAGCACAAACTCTGTTCCTACACAGTCCTTTTCCAGTGATTGAAACTTGGGACTTAGCCTTTCGAACATCTCCACATGACAGACTGAACTTAATATCCTGTTTCTTCACGCTGAAGCCCATAACAAATATTCTTTTATTCATCTTTCATATTTTTGTCCTGTCTTATTGTCCATATCCTCTACTTACAACTTTTAACTCTTACTTTTTTTATACCTTTGGGACACCAGTCCAGTATAAAAAGTACTCTCACCCCCAACTTTCACTTTCTCTGTTTTAATTTCATTGCTTTAACTTAAACCGTCTGTTCTTAGAATCTAAAGCTTAGGAAGTCTTACAGACCTTATCCTCCTATTTTATAGATGATTATAATGAAGTTCAGAAAGTTAACTATTCAAGGTTACTTAACACATAGTAACAGGGCTGTTTGTGCTTGTAGCAACACGACCCTCACATTCGTGTATGCCACTATTATTATACTGAGTTATATTTTAGATTATTTTAATCAAAACCATGTAAAATACAAAATAAATAAATATCATGGTAATGTGATGAAACTAAATCATTTGTTTTTGTTTGACCAATTTTTATGTCTCAACAATTTTTCTATATACGAGGAATTCAGCAGTAAATAAAGTAGTAAAATATTCTAACGTTCCTTAATTTTGCATTCAAATCATGGAAGATAGTTGTCAAATAAACATAACAGTAAAATTTATAATTTCTTAATGATGCTGAAATTTCAAGGAAAGAAGGAAACATAGAGAGTCCTGTCCTCTTGCATATGTGGCACAGTGAGGGCTGGGTGAAACCAAGGCTTTGGAAAAGAGAAAATGGAATATGCTGGAACTGAATGAAGAATGAAGAATGAAGAATGAAGAAGAAGCTAATAAGAAAAGATTCTGCAATATAATTTATGCAAAGATTTTTTTTCTTTCTCCTGATATGAACAGTGTAAAGTTATGGTAGAGGGTTATATAACTAAAGGGAAAATTTCTCTGATTACCCACTTCATTACCTTTGGGGTTCATTTATCAAGGATATGTGATTCATTCATTGACAGAGTAATCATTCACTAAGTTCAAGTCCAGATCTGCATGTTTTCATTTTTAAGAACTGGGCTTCTTGTTTGGAAGCAAAGAATAAGGCCTGTGTGTAAGAGGAAAGTAAAGAGTAAAAAGGATCAATAGCTGCCAGGGCCTTTGCTCAAATATACATGATATTGGATATTCACACCAAAGGTCAAAAGTATGGAAAAATTTTACAGGAAGGAAATGGAGATAAAACTGGTACCATAAATACAGAAAACAAACAAATAGAACAAAAGTGTTTTTCTAGCCCAGTGATTTTGAGGAGTTCTCTGATAAGAGCAGTTATTTTGGGGAGAACTTAGACTTTGAGCAGCATGGTTATTAACCTGACTGATGAAAGTGCTGGCACCTACATTACTATTGTCTGAACCCTTCTGGAGTTATGAGAAACATACACATGCCTACATGCACAAGTGTACACACACACACACACACACATCCTTGACGTCAGTTTGATAGCAGTTTCTGATATAATAAGCTGCCTGTGTGGAATTGCTAACCTGCTCTCTCAACCACACCAACCTGGCACTAACAAACAGAAAGATGAGGAAAAGTCCAACAAAAAGAGACTAAGCGAGAGCAACTTAGACTATAATCACAAAACAAGGAGAAATCTGTGTCATGGAAGGGAGTCAGTAAACATGTTCCAAGGAGGAAGGATTATCCAAGTTTCTCAAATTTTATTTTAAAGGTTAAGCCATTGGAAGGAAGAAATGAAAGAAGTGAAATCAGTTAGGGCTCCAAAAGCTATTCATATATAATATTGCAAACAACAGATAAGTATTCAAAATGTGCTCTTAAAAAATGAGATCATTGCTAGCAGTGTCAATCAATTAATTAGTGTACAGTTTCTTACTATTTGTGTTTCCTGGTAGACTACACTTCCTCAACACCACCTGACAAGTTTAAATGGACCGTTACAGGTTAGATTTTGTACATGAGCACTGAAAACACTAAACCTCAGTCCACAGGTGAATTATATATGTACCTCAGGCAACCTGAAGCTTGTTCTGGTAGGAAATGTCAACATGCAGTAAGATTACCTTAAATGCTCTGTATCAGAATAAATTATATGTTATATATTGTACATTATATACATATGTGTATGCAAATTTCTGCACAGCTATGTCTTTCCTTGTGTATGAACTGCTTGGACAAACAATGTTATCCTCTTGTGAACAGATCTGTTGTATAAAAACACGAATAAGTGGAAGGGTTAGATATGAATAATTTTATTTATTTATATACTTAAAGATTGATATATATTATGATTGAACTGTAATATCATAAACAAAGATTGTAATCACTTATAGTGGTATATATTCCACTGTAGCTTTGAGCTTTTCCCCCGTTTTATTAAAAACAGATTATTATCATACAGAATATATCTTGATTATAGTTTATGCTCCCTCTACTCCTCCCAGATCCACCTCCTTTCTGTCAGTAGAATATAGCAGGCTTCTAAGAGATAAAAACCAAATATGACAAAATATAATATAATAAGATGAAGCAAAAGCTACCATAATGAAGTTGGACACATTAACCCAACAGGAAGAAAAGTGTCCCAAGAGCAAGCACAAAACTCAGAGACCCACTTATTCTCACAGGCAGGAGTACCATAAACACACACACACACACACACACACACACACACACACACAGGAGTCAGTGAGTTGTCTAGAAGCTCACACTCAGCAGGATATAATGAGGTACCTCACTTACACCAGCCCCTGGTGGTAGAAGAAGATGAGGGGAATGCCAGGCCTTTCATCCCTGCTGGGTAGTAACAAGATTTTATATTTTTCTTACTGCTAGTAAACACCACAGAAAGAGCTTCTATCTTCAATGCCACCCCTTACTCCATAGTGGAGGAAGAGTCTGGAAAGTAGCTTTTCATCGGAAACTTCATGGAAAGAACAAAAGTACACACACATCAATTATAGGCAAGATACTAAACTTATATATCCTGTGTGTCACCTACAAAAGTAAGAAAGTCAACCAAACATCAAGAAAACTTTGAATTTTAGAATCATGTCCTTAGAATCCAAACACTCAAAAATAGTTCATTATAGTATTTTCATTTTAAAAGAGTCTTAAATGAAAAATGTTTTTAGCACTTAGCACTAATGTTGCAGCTCGGTTGACAGAAACATGAGTGAAATTTTTGCAGTTTCCCTGGGATTTGTGGTGATTACAGGCACAAGTGTTTGGTTTTGTTAAGTAAGTTGGGAGATGAGATTTGGTGGATTTACAGAAAGCTCTCACTATCTATGTAGCAACAAGATAAAAGTTCAGAGACCTTCTGCACATGAGACCACCTTCAGTAACTTCATCTGAGCTTAGATGGTCTCCTAAGATTATCACCCCACTCTTCCTTAATAATTTCTCAAGCCAGAGACATCCTATGCTTCTGCTCATTTCTTATTTGAGGTATTGACACCTTTTACATTATTCATTCCTCCAGAGCAAAACACAGCTTCTTCTTCAAAGATGTCATGCCTACTTTAAGAAAATATATTGTCAGGTGGTGGTGGCACACGCCTTTAATCCTAGGACTTGGGAGGCAGGGACAGGTGGATCTCTGTGAGTTCAAGGCCAGCCTGGTCTACAGAGTGGGTTCCAGGACAGCCAGAGTTACAACAGAGAAATCCTGTCTCGAAAAACCCAAAATAAATATACGATAGATAGATAGATAGATAGATAGATAGATAGATAGATAGATAGATAGATGATAGATAGAACAAAATAAATAAATAAATACAAGCAGATATAGAAAGTCATAATTATCTTCTGCTTCTGCCATCCTAAGGGAAAAACAGGCAGTTTAAGATAGAGTTAATCAACAATATTATTTTTAAATTAGAATTGAATTAAGAATGAATCCATTTGTTTTAGTTAGTGCTACTATTGTGTGATAAAACACCTTAACCAAAAGAAAACTGTGGGAAAAGGGGGGCATTTGACTTATACATCCATATTACTGTTTCTCATTGGAAGAAGTCAGGACAAGAATTCAAACAGGGCAGGAACTTGGAGGCAGTAGCTTATGCAGAAGCCTTGGAGAATTGCTGTTTACTGGCTTGCTCCCCCTAGCTTACTCAGGTGATTTCTTATAGAACCTAGGAGCACCAGACCAGGAGAGCTACCACCCACAATGGGCTGGGTCCTGACCCATCAAACACTAATAAAGAAAATGCCCTACAGGCTTGTCTACATCCTGATTTTATACAGGCATCTTCTTAATTGAGGTTCTCTCGTCTCAGATGACTTTGTCTTGTGTCAAGTTGAATCAAGCACTTTAGCATACCATTCCAATTTTTTAAGTGAAGGTATTTTTCTATAATTCTATTAAAATGAATTAAAGTTAGAAAACATAGAGATCCTTTACAAATAAGACTGAAGTGAATAGAGCTCTAGGCAAACTCTTCTTTCACCTAGTTGGAGTCCCAAACTCTTCAGACTCCACATCATTAGAGGAGATGTACTTCTTTTTCCATCCTGCCATAAATAATATTCAGGAAGCATCTGTGCATTTAGCTGACACGTCCCAAGATCTTCCAAGGATATAAGGATCAACATAGATCAAAATTTCTTTTTCCAACAGGCTTTATTATCTTTTTTCAAAAATATACAGAGTATCCAGGTGATAGTATCTGTTCTGATGTAGCTTGGGGAAGGTTTGTCACTTCTTCATTTCTTTAATTTTTCCTGAAATATTCTCATTAGCAATGTTTTTGCAGTGCTGGGAATTGAACATAGGGCCTTACATACTCTTCCACTAAGCTATATCTCAGCCATAATTGGCAATCCGTGTTTGTCAATTTTCTTTCTTCCTCAAACTTGGTTGCAAGTTTCCTTCTTCCATAATGTATAAACCAGAGGAAATTTAGCAAGTATAAGGAAAGAAATAATATCCTAGTGCCAACAGGAAATTCAAAGAAATTTAAAATGTTTAGATTCCTATTATGAGGTGAGTTAGTCACCACTGGCCAGAGCCAGTGGCCAGAAATCTTAGGTGATGTAATAAGCCTTAAAAAGATGATGACAATCCAGAGGTTATTTTTGAGTGTTTGCAGTTTTAAGTAAGGAGCTAATTTTATTTTCCTTCTTAGAATAAGCCAATGTTATTCTGAGATCACTGCCTGGAGTAGTGGTTAAGCTTACAGATACTAAGGCTAAACTGCCTTAGTTAGAATTCCTGCTTGGGAATCTTCAAGTTATTTGATGTCTTGGTGCATATGTCTGAGTTTTATAACTTGGAAAATGATGCTAAACACATTTATGTGGTTGTTATGAAATCAGTCCAATATATACTTCAACTAAAGCAATGCTGAGACATACTCAGTGATCAGTGAATACATTGTTTTTATTATATGTCAACAGTATTCTTTAAGTCATCCTTATAAAAGATGTCGCTAATCTATCTTTGTGAATTCTCCTCATTTTCGGTTTGAAAGTAACTATTATTCTAATACCTCACTAGTCTGTTTTGTGCTAGAATAATTTAGGACATACTTTTAATAGCACTTATATCTTAATGATTTATCTCCTGCCATTTCTTTTCCGCACTGTTTTTAGATGTTCATGTTTACCTGAGATTTTTATTTGAGTTGCATTAATTTATAGGTTAGATGACAACTTATGAAAGAAAACATTTAATTTGGACCTCAGAATCCCAAAGGGTTAGAGTCCTTCTCCATCTTGTCAGGAATCATGGAGGCAGGCAGTCAGGCATGGTGCTTGGAGCAGTAGCTGAGAACTTACCTTTGATTCACAAACATAAGGCAGAGAGAGCAAACTAACAGAGAATGGCTTGGGCTTTTGGAACCTCAAAGCCCACCCTTGGGACACACCTTTTCCAATGAGATGATACCTGCTAATCCTTCCCAAATAATTCTTCCAATTGGGGACCAATAATTCAATCACATGAGTCTGTAGGGGTTCATTCTCATCCAAACCGCTCCAGCATGTCAAATATTTATTTGTTTAATCTTATTGTATTTCCATACTTTCTCTATTACAATGACTACTAAAAATAAATGCTGTTTCTTTATAGGCTATAATATATTCCTATTTTGTTTTAAAATGGATTTTGTGGGTCTCTATTTTCAATATTTTCATACTGAATGTTGAATAAAGTAAACAATTTTACTCTGTTTACTGATATAATCCTATGATTATTTCCTTTTATTTGCTGTATTAATTACTTTCCTAGCACTATGATAAAATACTAACCAAGGAAACTTATGGGGAAAAAAGTAGTTTAATTGGGCTTACAGTTCCAGATGGGTAAGAGTCCATCACGATGACGAAACACAGCAGCAAGCAGCCCATGTGGTGGCTAGAACAAGAAGCTGAAGGGCCACAGTAAACTAGAAGCAATGAGATCCAACAGGGAATGGTGTGAATCTCTGAAACTTCAAAGCTCTCACCCAGTGACACACTTTCTCCAGCAAAGCCAGATCTTGTAGACCTCACAAAACAGTACCACCAGCTGGAAACCAAGAGTTCAAATGCCAGAGCCTACAGAGTACATTCTCATTCAAACCATCACATTCAGTTAACACTATTAATTAGATTTTTCAATGCTTAAATCTGTTTTTGTCATTTGTTTATTTTATATCCATCCATATTTGTATATCTAATAATTTCTTGATGATTTTAAATAATCAATGTAAGTACTTATCTAGACTCTCTGACCTGAACTGGAATTCATTATGTAGACTAGGTTAGCCTTGAACTTCAACTTCTTTTGAACCCTCATACTGATTCAATACTTTTACAATTATGTTGTGTGAACTCTGCTATTATCAATTACAAAAAAAAAAAAAAGAAAATAGAACCTATTAAAAATTGGACACCTTTTCACCTTTTAAAAACATAGAAAGAACTTAAGATGCAAAATCAGAGTTTCACAAAAATATAAAGTTGGTAGATTTGCCTGTATCTAATGATAGAATCTGAAGAAAAGGTCTACATCTGGCAAAGGAGACACAGACTATACAATTTCTTACAAATCTATAAGAAAAGATAGAATACTCCAATAGTAAAATTGGCAGAGGTAAAGAAAGGAATCCCAAGCATCTGATAGATAAAAGTATTGTCTTCATGTTATTAGCAATTACAAACATGTTAAACTCAATAATAAGTACTCCATACCCACCGTTTTAATGAACATGAGATGTTAACAGTGTCAAATTAAGACTGAAAATAAGCAAATCAGGTTTTCCATGCTGGGTATACTATTGCAGCCAGTTTCTGAAACTAACTTGGAAATACTTTCAAAAGTCTATTACATGTTAATATATATATTATAATCTGTTATATATTTTACCAAACACAGAAGAAAAGATCATATACTAGTAAATATATAGTTAAAGTATATGCATTGTAGTATTGTGCTAGTTAGAAGAAAACTGATTAATAAATAAGAGAAATAAGTGAAATTTACAGAAATTGGGAGGAATAAACTGGTTCCATATATGCTGATAAAAATAGACTTAAAGGCAATATTGCATGAATAAAGGAAATAGCACTGTGTCCATGTGTTGAAAACATAGACCAACAGCAGTAACATGTTGCTGATGACAATACATTTGTAAATAAATATGTAAAGGACAATTTGGAAGACCTCAGAATAAATGCAGAAAAAATAGGGGCTTATAGTGAAGAAATGGATTTTGAGATGAGCAATATAGGGAATAAAACCACATAAATACTTTAAAATAAAAGAAATTTTATGCATGGATAAATCATGATATAAAGTGAGAATTGCAATCTACTCAGTTCCACTAGTGTAAAAGTTTAAAAAAAACTGAAAAGAAACCGGAAAGCAAGAAGGGAAGGAAGGAAGGAAGGGAGGGAGGGAGAAAGATTGAAAGAAAAAGAATAGCTAAATGAGTGAGGTAGAATAATTTCAATAAAAGTAAGGAGGGCAGGGGAAAGAAAGGAAGAGGCAAGCAAATAAAGAGGGATGGGGAAGAGGGAGAGAAGGAAATTGGGGTGGGGAGGGATTAAGTTGGCTCTAGCTACCAAACAGACTATGGGTTGTATGAAGTAAAGTTAACATATCTGATGATCTATCCTCAGCAATCATAAACAAAAACTGGAAGAAAATTTACAACCAACAATACATCCTCTCATCATCCATCTCTACTTCTCTTCCTGTGCAGCCATCTTACCAACCCTGGACATATGGAGGTCTTTTATGCTTAAAGAAAACTTTTGAGGTTCTTTCAACTGGTTTTATAAATAGGTAAATGATACATGTAATATTATATTATAGGCAATGATTCAAGTTTGATGAATCATGGGGATTTTCTAATTTTGGTCATCAGTAGCCTTGTTTAGTGGAGTTTGTACTAATTTAACTGAGGTTTTTTTCCAAGGAGAACGTTGTCTCATCCCACAGACACTTTCCTTAATCCTCTATACTTCCCCCAAAAATCCATCACACTGAATTAACTTATTTCCCTGTAGTCAGCTTAGGCACATCATAGGAAAAATGTCAATGTATGATTAAACTTCTGGGAAACAAGCTTATGTGCAATATCAAATAAAAGAGAAGTGGGTGAAAATATCTTTGGCTAAAAAGACATAGGAAGAAAATAGGATGACACACATACTCAGAGAGAAAATCAAGGTTATAGACAGTCGCCATGCAGTGTATGCTTCGTTTTTTATTTATGTATCAAGTGTCCCATGGGTTTAGATAGAGCTGATAATGGCCTGATCAACAAAGGTTCTAGGTTTTAATCGACCTCCCAACCTAGATATCAACTACATTCTGCATCATTTCGTAGAGTCCTCACCATCACAACACCATGTATATAAATTATCACTATTATCTCATCCTAAAGAGGAGTGACCAAAGGTCACAGAAGAAATTCTGTGCTCAGGATCCCAAAGCAGAAAGCTAATCCACTACCCTCACCTTCCTTCCACCTTTATGATATTTTCTCCTTGCCCAAAACAAGGAGTGGTGTTAATAACCGTTCTTTGTTGTTCGTATTAAAACTATTTATTAACACATTATATTACAAATCTCAGGGGTCCAATACCTGGGTGGCTCCAAAGCTTCCTCACCCCATGCTCTCCTCCTGGTTCTCCTCCTAATTCTCCTCATTCTCCTGCTCCACCTTCTCCTCCCTGCTCCCTTCTTGCTCAACCCCTCACTCCCCCAGGTGTTTTTCTTCCTGTTTTCACACAGACCCTCAATAAATAAATGAACAGGAACCCCTGGGAGGGGATAGAAGCTGGGGATGGCACAGAGGTGTAAACAAGTAAAAAGCAAATCTTAACTAAAATATTATCCACAACTAAAACATCCCACAACAGAACTGCATACACAAAGCAGATATACTTCCCCAGTAGCAGAAAACTGCTAATTAGATTCCAATCAACCACCATGAGCTCCTCCATTTCTGGTGGACACTCAATGGAGCAAGTGTTCCTCAGGTGGCAGCTTCCCTTGCTAACATTTTGCTCAGCAATTGAAAAAAAGTGGTTAGTCCAAAGATGTCTAAAATTGTCCACATCTGACCTATTTCATGATATTCCCTTCTCAAAGACAGCCACCTTTACCACTGCTAACTGGGATTGCACAAGCTTTGTGTCTTTCCAGTCCAAGTTGCCATAGTGTAGCTGGTTCATCAGCACAGGCCTTGCTTTGTTCTATGACCAACTGGAATAGTTGTCTACAGCCTTTATCCACCAGGAAATCTTCCCCAAACTGCCTCAATTATTTTACTTTATGTCATGGTTCCTGAAATGGCTCCAGCTATTGATTCTTTTTTGGTAATAGGAATCATCTCTAAATGCAGGCTTTCTGGGAGTAATAAGAAGGCTATCAATTATTAAAATTTAAGTGTGAATTAGGTCAGTAGACAGGCTATCTACTTGTAAAGTCCACTGAAAACTGTTCCAAGAGGAAAGTGAAGACAGCATCACCAAAGCAAATGAGATGGCAGTTGGAAATCTTGTAAGGGCATGGATCATTCTAAGTGAGAGTTTATGCATAGAGTGAGCAACTGGAAGTAACAGCACTCTAGAACTGGAGGGAAAGAGATGCCAGAAGCTGAAAATGTTGGATGGTATATAGGCAAATGGGGAGATACAAAGAGAGACCAATGTTTCACTTTCAAGCCCACTCTGTGAGTCACTTTCTTCACCACTATGGTAAAATACCCTGCAGGTTTAATTTAAGTAAGAATATACCTGGCTCAAGATTCAGGAGACATAAGTGTGTCATGTAGAAACAGGCATGGCAGCAGGAGTGTAGGCTGCTTGTAAAGGACCCTGGCCACATTGCTGTAGCAGACAGGAAACCACAATTGATCGGGAAAGAATTGAAGATGGATATTATGTCTTCCAGTTTTTACCAACATCTGAAAGTGTCCATAATTTCTCAAAGCATCATTACCAGTTGGGGACCAGGTGTTCTAACAGATTAGCCTATGGGGGACTTTCTTCTTACAAATCATAACACACACTCTGGCTAATCAGCCCTCTACAAGATTCACTATGGAAGCTTCGCTGATTCTCCGGGCTAGCAGTTTGTAGAGCTATTTACTGTCTGCAAAGCAGGACGGAGGCAAGTTTTCATTTATCACTGCTAAACTAACAGGGTTTCTTAAACACTCACATTCACCAAATCATTGTTGTGGAGGCTGCTAATTTTCCCATCTAATGTCAAAACAAATGAAATAGGAGTCAAATCTCAGCATATTTTAAGTGGATTAGATGCAGAAAGTATTACTGATCACAGTGTGCTCATGTTGATAATTTTCTATCTCTGCATTGTTAAGTAGAAAGATTTCTGTTGTATGTAATTTAAAGGAAACATGCTGTGAGTGTTTTATATGATTATTGATTCATATGCATTTTTGTTGTTAATTGTGTATGAGAGAGAAAGGAGAGAGAGGGATAAATAGATCAAGAGAGACAAGACAGGGAAAAACAAAGAAAAGTAGAGACAGAGAAAGGGGAAGATCACAATTCTAGCATTTTCTTGGGCCATGTACCTATTCTAGTAAAGAAGAATGTTTTGTTTTGTTTTCCTCACTTGCATATTCTTCATGAGTTCACGTATGTGGGTGACAGTTCAGTTCTGTCCATTTCTCCTCCTTTTGGTTACTGGAAATCATGTGGTATACCTGTGTATTCAATGTTTGTGGAAAGACTGTGTAGGGGCATGTTCATCGGCATTCCAATAGAAGTTTCTAATAAATGTGTGTGGTTGCACAGAAATGATACAATCAATTTACAGGGAGTGTTACCTTACCTGCATTGCAGCTCTTGGCTTTCTCCCAGAAGTGTTGTAACACATCTGTAAAAAGTATCAGACTCCAAAAAGCCTGAGGAATTTTAACCCTAGTAAATTTGTTGCAAGACTTTATCTCAGAATGTTTTGTTGGGAGGACGGTTGTTGTTTGTTTATTTGCTTTTAGATGATGCTTATTCCCTGAACAGACACCACAGTGCTTTGTGTGTAGGATGATATTTTTAAAAAAAATTCTAGGAGCTGGGCATAGTAGTATAGGCCTATATACTGGAATGTGACTGAATGATAGTGAAAGACTATGAATTTCAGGCCAATCTAGGCTGTATATCAAGGATAAGTCCAGCCTGGAGCACATGGGCACTCTGCTTCAAAAATAAATCACTTAAATCATCTAAATATTTTGCATTTATTTGCATGAGTGAGTGAGTGTGTGTGTGTGTGTGTGTGTGTGTGTGTATAGACAACTTGCAGAAGTCAGTTCTCTTCTTCCATTTGGGATTGAACTTGGATTGTCAGGCTTGACAGCAAGTGTTTTTACCTACTGAGCAATCTTGCTGGCTCCAATTTAATTCCTTTTTTAAAACAGTATAGTGATTTTTATTCTCAAGATTAAATACATGTGGTTATTTTAGATGTACAGGTAAAATATTTCCAAACAAAATCCAATAAAATTCAGACATCAACTTTTTTGATAGCCAGAGGAAAGCATAACCACAATTTCATTTTCATATTTGTTGTCCATTATCTGCAAAGACTAAAGAACTGTGATATTTTATTAAGGAGTGGTCCAGAGTAGCTGTTCATGATTCTGCAACAAGAGTTTTGAAATGCCTTCTGGTAGAGACTTAGCTCACTTATTCATTGGAATATACTACTTCTTGCATCTTCTGGAGCATAAATTCTGTCATGGGTCCTTGCTATTTCTTCTGCCTGTTTTTCATAATCTATGCAGGAGCAGTGCTTATTTTAAGGCTCTGACAATTAGCAGGAGGCAAATAAGTTGTAGTATAGACAACTGAAGCAACTCCTTTGGATGAAATCAAAGAACATCTTACAGGCTATACTCCTGATAGACATGGGTATATAGAATTGCATAGTGCTGATAAAATCTTATGGCGTATATAGCACTAAAATCACAGGAGGGATCCTTCCAGGAAAATTGGGCTTTTCATACGTAAGAACAAAACCGCAGGACACACTGTCTTCAATGTGTCTAAAGATCCCCTTTGGGTTACTTTCCTTGCTTCCCTGTGGTGGTTTTCTTGGCCTCATTCATGTCTTTTTCTTGCCCACTGTTGAGGAAGCACTGCTCGTCATCTGATTATGACATTTACTGAATTGTGGAACCCTATGCGGGAGAAATGCTTCCAACTCATACCAAATTCCAGTGAGCTGAAAAATAATTGTGATTCCCATAAAAGAACTCAGAAGGAGTGGGTATAGAGTTGGTTAATCATAGAAAACAGAGACCAGAGAACTAAACATGATCCTCTAGTTGACATCAGCAAACTCAGTAATCATAGATTAAGCCTGCTCTGCTACAGAGTTAATGAAGTAAAGCAAAGCAACATTTCTCTTTCTTGCTTCAAGAGGAAAATAACAGCAGAGTAACAGTTGCAGTCACACAAATCCAGATTTCTATGGAACCTTAAACCATGTTAAGGAAGCTCAGCTAGACATAATGGAATAAAAATATTGCAAATCCTCCCTTAAAGAGTATTGGAAAAGGCCATGGATACTATAAAAAGGAAAATCAACACTGAATTTTTTTCCAATAAAGGAGTGGAACTGAGCTGAGCCTTTAAGGAAAAACAGGAGAAACCTGGGTTATCATGAAGGGAAAAATTAAACGCAAAAGCTGGCAAACCCGAATTGAATTTAATCTTTCAGAAAGTAGATAGTGAGTACTTAGGCACAGCACTCCGAGACTATGGAGCAGGGGATTGCTGGCCAGTTTTTATAATTAAAAGTTTTTATTATTTTGTAAATGTCATACATGGGTACTGTATTTACATCATTTCCACCCCCTCTTTTTCTTCCAACTCTTCCCATGTCTTCCACACTCCTTCTCAATTTCATGACCTTGTCTTCTTTAAACACACTCTGTGTGTGTGTGTGTGTGTGTGTGTGTGTGTGTGTGTGTGTTGCTGAGTCCATTCAGTGTGTATTTAGGAGTGACCACTTGGTTTTGGGTAACCTATCAAGGGATGCATCCCTGGAGAAAACTGATTCTCTCTCTCTCAGAAGCCATTGATTGCCTGTAGCTCTTCATCTAGGAGTGGGGTCTTCCCACTGTGATAAATACTTAGCAATTTAAAAAGTCATATTAGGACTTAGTTTGGCTCGTGGTTTCAGAGATGACAGTTAATTATCAGCTGGCTCCAGTTTCTGCACTGGAGAATGCAGAATGCCAGGTATGTGATGAATCAGAGTTGCTCATTTCATGGTGTCTAGGAAGCAGCAAAAAAGGGAACAAATCAAAGACAACCCACCTTTTAAAGGTACCATGCCCCATGATCTGGTGTTTTCAAGCAGCCCTACCTCCAACCATCTCCCAATAATGCCATCCAATTCTAAATTAATCAGTGAATTAATCCATTGATGATATCAGAGTCTTAATGTTTTAATCACCTGTCAGCTGGATCCAACAGCTGAGAGTCAAGTCTTGAGCATATTAGACTTCTGGGGGCCATTTCATAACCAAACTGAAACAAAGGCTTATCAACCTATCCTTTTTTCATCCCAGGGATTTGTCAGAAGAACTTAAAGCATAAAATATTCTTAAATAACTATACCATTAAAGTCAGTCTCATACAAACTGTTTTTTCTATTTACCCATTCTGGTATGTTTACCAGAATAGAAAAATAGAAAAAGAAAAACTATATGGAATGGTAATGACCAGATTAAAGGACTAAGATAGAAAGTTAATTAATACTATGAAACTTAATTCAAAATGTTTTATGCCTTCCATCTAAGACAATATTTTCAGTAGAGAAAAATAAATGTACCAATTATGAAGTAGGTAGCTGAGTTGAAGGCAATTAAATTTTCTAGATAATATCTGTTATATACAAGGAAAGAGAAAATGATTCAGCAGAACTCAGGATTTTTAAACAATTCTCAAGAAGAAAACAGAAAAAACAAAACAAAACTGAGAGTCCACTGATGTATTTCCCTGTAAATGTCTGAGTAAGATTTAATTTTATAGATATAATTTAAATAAGTTTTTAAATTGTACTATTGTTTATATACTAAATATTGAAATTTTGGAAGCCAATCCTAAACTTCTTGAGTTGAATTAAATACAAGGTAGAATTCTTTCGTAAGATTTTCTTTTCATGGAAAGGGTTTTTGCTAAATCATATGGATTGTTTTGGTGAATTTTTTAAATGTCATTGAATAACTAACATTTTAGTTCTTTGGCACTAAAGTAACAGTTAGTTATTTGGCAATAAAGAGCCAGAAGATAATGCTAATTATTTTAATGAATACATTAATGCTCATAGCCATACTATGAAATGAAATTATTATCCATACTTTGTGACATTATAAATGAAATAGAAGGTAAAATAAACAATGGATTCAACATAGATAACAAAGCAATGACTGGCATCTTGTGAGTCTGACAACAGAGGTAAAGCTCTTTGCTTCTGCCCTATCTTGCTCCTGAAGATATCCACATGGCAAAACTCAGCAAATTTGCATAGACCAATTGGCTACTAAAATCCTTGTCGGTGGAAGTAACTGAATGATACCTTTTACCTCAACCCAAAACTAGATTGGCTAAAGAACATCAATATTTTTCACACAAAACATTTCCCTTTTCAATTTGGAAGAGTCCTTTACCTCTTATGTATGCTGGTTAAACAGATGGAATTTTTGTTGTAAGACAGATTTTTTTTCATAATTTTTCTTGCTTTTGTTACTATTTATATCCAATGATATGTATCTCTCATTCTTGAAATTCAAAGAACTTTGACTTTGTGCCTGATTTAATATCTCCAATCAGGAAGATGTCTTGATATAAGAATAATGTAGAGATTTTATATTATGAATACTAAATATTATATATTATATAATATATACATATATTATATATATATATTACATATATTCTGAGTATTGAACACAGTGCCTTACCCATGATTAGCACATTTTCTACAACTAACCTCTACCCTCAACCTTAAAAAGAAAAGCCTGTGTATTTTAGACTAAGGACAATGGCTCGGTTTCACCCAGCCAGGACTCATCACAGGCAGCTCTGGAGTTTACCTTTTCTCCTCAGCAGTTTTAACTTATCGCCTTCTGAAATCTACTGTCTCGGGAGTCAAAAGCACAGACTGCATTCCATATCCCTTACACCTCCAGTTTATCTCCTCCATTTGGATGATGTAATGTACTGACATTACAGGCCTTAAATGCATTCAGCAGCTTGGGTTCAAGTAGCTCATTTTATCTAAGGCTTTTTGTCTTTTTTCATCACAGACATCAGCATCACATTATTATATAAACATAAACTGTTGAAGAGTATTTTCAGATTTCAGTGACATCATTTCTATGCACTACTTAGGAGATTCTGTTTATTTTTTTAAATAATTTTATGCTTGTTCTGATAGCCAATCACATGGTTTTAAGTATCAAGTTCAGACACTGAAATGGACAGTAACTGTTAAATACTTTGTTATGTAAAACTAGATCTTTAAAGGGTTTATCTGTGAGATGGAATCTTTTCTGTTCTTGTTTTGGGAAGGTGAAGACAATATTGTAAGAAATCTTAGTTTTTATGTACTTTGATTTCCTGAGACCTTCCGGAAACATCAAAATGTGATCTTTGCATTATTAACCCACTAGCAAAGATACAGATTTTTTAAAAATTTGATATATTTGAAAATGAATATTTTCTGCAGGACTTAGGGTTTATGTTCACTGAAATCCTAGTAAAATTCAAATTCTATTGATCTAGCTTTGTTTAGGGCTAGTTGTGGTATTTAACTTTCAACAGCAGATCATGACATTAGATATCCGACATATTAGATGCACTACCCATTTATTTCTTGTCCCCTTATATTTGCAACTCCCACCTCTCAATCCTCAATCCACAATGGATTTCAAATCTCTTATCCTGACAACAATTCCATTAGTACATGGTGCTTATCAAGACAACTAGTGACACCATTTGTTTCAAGATTTGCTGAAGTGTTGCATATAGTTCTTTAACTCAAATGAGAATGACACAGCTATTAACAGATTTTTTTTCTTTCAAATATATTCCAAATAATTTAGAAACCAGAGAGAAATCGTGTTTTCATGCTCATTGGTGTTAAATTAACGTTTGATCGCTTAATAAGAGTCCATTGTTAAATTTTCCAATGCTCTTTATTAATCACAAGCCATGTCAAACCTCAGGGAATTCAATACCTGGGCGACTAGTCAGAGACTTCATTTCTTTCCCAATCTCTCTTTTCCTCTGCTTCTCCTTAGCCCTTTTAACTTTTTTTCCTAGCCGCCTCTCCACCCCTCTCCAGGCCTTCACTACAACACAATAGTATCTTAGCATACTCGGCTGGGTACCTGCCTGCAGACCTTTCATCATGATAGGTCACCTTCAACTATAAACAGTTCTATCAGTGGAGATCTCAGCAGGGTTAGCACAAGGGTGTGAATGGGTAGGAAGCAAGGCTTGCACCCACTGCAAGGCATCCGGCTTCACAGCTATAAGGGATCAAGGCCCTTTTGCAAACCAAAACAGCTTGCAAACCAAAACAGCACACAGGAGTAAAATATCCCACAACACATTGGATTTTATCCAACCCAGCAATAGTAAGACAAAGCCCTGTGGTTCTTCTCTCTCTCTCTCTTCCCATCCATGTATTCCAGATACAAGTAAGTTCATTGTAAGTGGTAAACAACGGGCTGAACAAAGTTTCCACTTTCTAGCCAGTTACTTACAAGGAGAATATCAGGAACTTGGAAAGTCCCTGGGGTATGAAGGAGCTTGGAAAAGTAACCCTATACAATTATTTTTGAACTTATGGGTTCATCTATAGATTACATATACAAAGATATTATACTAAACATCAAAATGTGTGAGAAAACTACTCAGACTGGCCATAGGATAGTACATATATTAGGCTCATCTAACTAGAGTGCAGTCTTTGAAAGTGGAACTGACATTGAAACAACATGTTTGTGAGATTCTTATATTATAAATCTAACTGGGTAAATGCCTACTAAAGAAAAATAATACTAACATTTTCGGTAGAATTTAAACAAAATTCAGAGTCTCAACATGCTATAACTAGGAAATATTAACCTGTGTTAGATAAGAAAACCAACAGATACTAGCACTGATATGACATAGATACTGGAATTATCTGGCAAATAGTTTATAGCATATATAATATTATTTTCCAAGAAATAAAACCACTGTAGAATAAAGGAAAATATTTTTTAAAACTTCATCATGATTTTTATGAGATATAAAAAAGTAAATGGAAAATTTAAAACTGCAAAAAAAAAAAAAAAACATAATGAACCTTTAAGTTTCCTAGAGTCTCAATAGCACACTGGAGAAGATATAAGACTGAGTCTATGACATCATTACTCAATGGAAATTTTTCCAAATTGGACATGAAGAAAAAAACAGAAAAAAATGTAACTGAACTTGAAGGATTTTATAGTAATATATATAAAGATCTGATATTTATTTCACTGGTATCTCAAAAAATCCACTTAAAAAAGACACACAATAACAGAAACAATAGCTGTCATCTGATCTCCATATGTATGCCATTGTGCACATGCATGCATACATAAACACACACGCATACATAAACACACACACACACACACACACACACACACACACACACACACACACTAAGTCCTTTTAGTCACTAATTCACACCTTGTTAAGAAATATATTTTTTGTACCAGGTATCTCTTCTCCCTCCAAATTCTTTAAGTTAGGCATTCATCACCATTCCCCCTAAAGGAATGTCTATATAGATAATTTGTGTCTTCTCAAATAAAATGACAAATTACTTCTATAATAGGAATTCTATTCTATTCTATTCTTATGTTTATCTCTTCAAGGTCATATAAATCATGAATTTATGGAGACTTTGCTTTTAGAAGGCAGCATAGTACAAAAAGAACTAAAATTAAGAACTCAAACAAATGTAGATTAAAATACAGCTCTGCTATTTGTTTTTGGTATGACTTCACTGTCAATTTCTGTATTTAAAAAATATCTTAAGATTTCTCTGTAGAATTTGGTGGGTTCCCCTGTGTGAACATTCCTCTTTCCTACCTGGAAAGATAAAGTATTCTAAACCTACAAAACCCCCAGGATCAATTGTGATTTTCTTCATAGCTTTAGTTTGCCTCAGAGACACTTGGAGGTATGTGTTGAATGAATAATTTTTTTGTATATATACATATTTACACACACAACATATACATATGTTGTGTGTGTAAATATGTATATATGTGTGTATTGTCTTGTTTTATATGTATAATTATATTGAACATTTCTGTGTGCTAAGCTTGATGCAACATAATTTATATTCATTATATGATCATTACAAGTTTTCTATCACATTTTGTGATAGAAATGTAAGTGACCAGAGCTTGAATTCTGAACACAACTGACTTTACAGTTAAGCCTGTAACTTTATCCAAAAGACTCTGGCCATTTTGTGAAAGGACCTAGTCCAGAAACAGAAGAAGTAGATAGCCTTTGATGTTGTATATTTCATCAGGGACCTATAGAAGATTATACTTCATTTTTTTAAATGCCCTATACAGGGAGTTTGACCATGTGAACTTACATGAAGAAATTTTACTTCACTATATTACACAGAAATTGTAAGCTTAGAGATCTAAAATGTACTGTATTTTTATTCATCTACTATTACAAGTAATCTTTATTGGATTACAACATATAATATCTCTTTTTGACAATATTAAATACCCATACCCCAAAGGATAATTCATGCAATGATAAAAATAGGAATTTGACAATAAGTAAGAATTTTAATTGCAGTGTTTATGAAATCAAGAATTGTTTAGGGACCTGATTTTGACAGCATCTTCATAAAAAAGTATGCAAACCCCTACCTTTGTGATACTAAATAGACTTCTTTAAAAAATTATTTATACTTCCCTCATAAATACATTCTAACTGCAATTTCACATCCCTCCATTCCTCCCAGTTACACACACATACACACACACATGTACACGCACACAAACACACACACACATGCACACACACACACACACACACACAGACATACACTTCTTCCTAAGATCCACTGCTCCTCCTTTTCCCATTAGAAAAGAGCATGTCTCCCAAGGCTATTAGCTGAATATGCCATTACAAGATACAATAGACTAAGCAAAAACCCTTATATTAAGGTTGGAACCAGCAACCCGGTAGGAAAAAAAGGGTCCCAAGAACTGGTAAAAGAGTCAGAGACACCCCACCACCACCACTTCCACTGTTAGGAATCCTATAATAACTCTAAGCTAAATAACCTTAACATATATGCAGAGGATCTAGTACCAGGCCATGCAGGCTGCACGATTGCTACTTCAGTCTCTGTGAGCTCTATGAGCCCTGCTTAGTTGATCCTGTGGGCCATGTTCTCTTGGTGTCATCAGTTCCTTTGAGTAGCAGGTTACTATTGTGTTTTTTTGCCCTCTAGCTAAAGGAGGAGAAAGGAAGGATAGAAAGAAAGAAAAAAGAAAATTTCACTGCCCTTGTAGTGGCCTTGAAAGAGAGAAAGAGAAAGGAAGAAATATTCACAGCCATTTTTGGCTGTCCTTAGCTTGGAGAGAAGAAGCTGATACTGAGCTAGACTAGCATAACCAACTTCCATATCAATTGTCAACCACATGACTCCTTCTCTCTGGGTTATTTTCTAAGCAAAGTTCCAAGAAGTTCAAGTGGTATGCAATCATAAGGACAAGCTGCATGAGGGACAAAAATCCTTCAAAGCACCCATAGTCATACTTTTCAGGGCAGCAGTCAGGGTATTCAGATCTTCCTGGCTAAAATCTAATCTTTATCAGTTTTGATAGTACCCACAACTCCTCATTTCCACTGGAAATATATGCAGAATTCCAGCCCCAGTGAAACTCATGTCCTGATTTCCATTCAGATCTCAATACGTCTTTATAATATATGGGTTGATTTAACTCTACATTTTTAAATTTTATCTATCAATCTATTTATTTATTTTTCTTCTCTCATATAATACACATCAACACCCCTTCTACCTTCTCTACATTCCTCCCAAATCCCTGTCATCTTCCCTTTCCTCCTACTTTATGAGCTCCCCACAGCTACCCACTCATCTCCACCCAAATGCTTCTTCCCATAGAAGACAGCAGCCCTCCCAGGGTTACTTCTCAAACAAGGTACAACAAGATGGGACAGGGCCAAGCACTAGTCTCTACATTGAGGGTGGAATAGGCAGCCCATGTGGAGGAAATGGGTACCAAGGGCAGGCAAAAGCATCAGAGAACCCCAACATATACTCGAGCCTGTAGGTTCTCTGCAAGACAGTCATATGACATATCTAGGAGATCCTGCAAGTTCTTTGTGTGCCACTTCAGGCTCTGAGGGATCCCAAGTGTGCTAGTTTCTTGACTCTAAGAAGCTTGTTCTCCTGATGTCCCTGATCCCTCTGGTCCCCAAAATCCCTCCTCCCTCTCTTCTGTGAATTTTCCAGATCTCAGTGGATCTGGATTTTATGATGTTTGGCTCTGGGCCTCTGCATCTGTTCAAATCTGATGCTGGCAGAAGCCTCACTGATGGAGATTGGGCTAGGTACCAATCTATGAGTAGAACAGGATATCATTAGAAATCATCTCCTGGCTATCCAGTCTCTAGTTCCTTGCCTACCCTGCAGAGTCAGGCACAGGTTGTCTCATTTGGCATGAGGTTCTCCCCTTCCATTATCCTAGTGGGTCCTGTAGGGAAGGTGGATTGTAGGTCAAAGTTCCCAGAACCTCCACTGGAAGTCGTCTCAGTAACAAGAGATGAATGTTCAGGCTCCCCACTCTCCATGGATACAGGTCCTCATCAAGGTCTCCATCGTGGACTCCAGTGAATTTCTACTGCCCTTAGTCTCCAGATCCTCCCCTTAATATCTCTCAATATATTCTTTCTCTCCACCACTCTCCCCACACCTGGCCTCTTCTCTTCCCATTCCTATCCTCCCCCAACCTACCTGAACCATCTGTTCCATTTCCCCATGATCGGGGATATCTCTGTGTCCCCACTGAGGCCCTCCTTGTTGCTTAGTCTCTCTGGGTCCTGTGTGTTGAAGCATCTTTGTCCTTTGCTTAAAAGTTAATATTCACATATAAGTGAGTATATGCGGAGTTTGTCTTTCTGGGACTGAGTTATCTCACTCAGAATGATTTTTTTTCTAGTTCCATTAATTTGACTGGAAAAGTCATGTAGTCATGTTTTAATAGCTGAGTATTACTCCATTTTGTAAATGTACTACAAGTTCTTTATCCATTATTCAGTTGAGGGCATCTAGATTGTTTCCAATTTCTGTCTATTATGAATAAAGCTGCTACAAACATAGTTGAGCAAGTGACCTTCTGGTAGAATGGAACTTCCTTTGGGTATATGCCCAGGAGTGGAATGGCTGGGTCTTGAAGAAGGTAGAGTTCTAATTTCCTAAGGAGTCACTAAATTGATCTCCATAATGACTGTACAAGTTTGCACTCCCACCAGCAATGAAGGAGTGTTCCCCTTGCTCCACAACCTTGCCAGCATGAGCTATCATTTGTGTTACTGAACTTAGGTATTCTGACAGGTATAAGATGGAATCTCAGAGTAGTTTTGATTTGCATTTCCCTGATGGCTAAGGATGTTAAATCTTTAAGAGTTTCTCAGCCATTCGAGATTCCTCTTTTGAGAATTCTTTGTTTAAATCTGTATCCCATTTTTTATTGGACTGTATGTTTTGTTAATGTCTAGTTTCTTGAGTTCTTTGTATATTTAGGATACTAGCTTTCTATCAGGAGTGGAGTTGGTGAAAATATTTTCCCAGTCTGTGAGCTGCCATTTTATCTTATTGATCATATCTTTTTCCTTATAGAAGCTTTTCAGTTTCATGAGGTCCCATTTGTTAATTGTTGATCTTAGTACCTGAGCTATCGGTGTTATGCTCAGCAAGTTATCCTCTGTGCCAATGTGTTCATAAAGGCTCTTCCCCACCTTCTCTTCTATCAGGTTCAGTGTCTCTGGTTTTATGTTGATATCTTTGATCTACTTGAACTTAAGTTTTGATCAGGGTGACACATATGGGGCTATGTGCATTCTTCTACATGCAGACATCCAATTTGACCAGCACCATTTAATAAAGATATAATTTTTTTTCCAGTGTGTATTTCGGGCTTCAAAGATCAGATGTTCATAAGTGTGTAGATTTATGTCTGGACCTTTGATTCTGTTCTGTTGATCGTTATTATTATTGTTATAGATCTGTAGTACAACTTGAGATCAGGAATGGTGATACCTCTGGAAGTTCTTTTATTTTTCAGGATTATTTTAGATATATTGTTTTTTTTTTTGTTTTTTTTTTTTTTTTACTTTTCTATATAGAGTTGCATATTGTTTTTTCAACGTCTGTAAATAATTTTGTTGGGATATTGATAGGGATTGCTTTGGATCTGTAGGTTGCTTTTGGTAAGATGGCCATTCATCTCTGGGATAATGCCTACTTGATCATGGTGCATGATCTTTTTGATGTGTTCTTGGATTCGATTTGTGAGTAGTTTATTGAGTTTTTTTGCATTTATGTTCTTTAGGGAAATTAGTCTGTAATTCTTTTTCTTCTTTGAATCTTTGTCTAGTTTGGGTTTCAGGGTAACTGTGGCCTCATTGAATGAGTTTGCCAGTATTCCTTCTGCTTCTATTTTGTGGAATAATTTGAGGAATATTGGTGTTAATTCTTCTGTGAATATCTGGTAGAATTCTGCACTAAAACCAACTGGCCCTGGGCTTTTGTTGTTGTTGATGGGAGGCTTTTGGGGGATATAGGTCTGTTTAAATTGTTTATCTGAGCTTCATTCAATGTTAGTAGGTAATAACTATCAAGAAAATTATCCATTTCTTTTATATTTTCCAATTTTGTAAAGTACAGGTTTTTAAAGTAGTACCTAATGATTCCTTGGATCTCTTGGTGTCTGTGATTATATACCCCTTTTCATTTCTGTTTTATTGATTTGGATATTCTCTGTCTTTTAACTGTTTGGATAAGTGTTTGTCTATCTTGTTGATATTCTCAAAGAACCAACTCTTTGTTTCTTTGATTGTTTGTATTGTTCTCTTATTTCTTGCCATCTGCTTCTCTTGGGTATGCTTGCTTCTTTTTTTCTAGAGCTTTCAAATGTACTGTTAATTTGCTAATATGCGATCTCTCCGTTCTTTTTTGGTAGGCACTTTTACTATGAATTTTTCCTTTGGCACAGATTTCATTGGGTCTCCCCCAAAATGGGTATGTTGTAGATTCATTTTCATTGAATTCTAGAAAGTCTTTAATCTCTTTCTTTATTTCTGCCCTGAGTCAGTCATCAATCAGTTGACAGTTGTTCAATCATCATGAGTTTGTGGGCCTTCTTTGTAATTGTTTTTGTTAAAATGCAGCTTCAATCCAATGATGATCTGATAAGATGCAGGGGATTATTTCAATTTTCTTGTATCTATTGAGACTTGCTTTGTGTCCAAGTATGTGGTTCTATGAGGTGGTAAGATGAAAATATAATCTTTTGTATGTGGGTGGAATGTTCTTAGATATCTGTTAGGTCCATTTAGTTTAAAACAACTGTTAGCTCCAGCATTTTTATGTTTCATTCTTGTTTGGATGACCTGTCAGTTTGTGAAAGTGGAGTACTAAAGTCTCCCACTATCAATGTGTGAGTCAATGTGTGTTTTTAAGCTTTAGCAATGTTTCTTTTACAAACATGGGAGCCCTTGTGATGGAGGCATAGATGTAAGGAACTGAAAAGTCATCTTGGTGGATTGTTCCTATGATGAATGTGTAGTGTCCTTCCCTGTCTCTTTTGATTAATTTTGGTTTGAAGTCTATATTTTTTAGATTTTAGAATGGCTTTACCAGCTTGCTTCTTTTGCATGGAAGATCTTTTCCCAACCCTTTACTCTGAGATAATTATATTTGTTATTAAGGTACATTTCTTGTATGCAGCAGAAGGACAGATCTTGTTTTTGCATCCATTCTGTTAGTCCTTGAATTTTTATTGGGAAATTGAGTTCATTGATGTTGAAAGATATCAAAGACCAGTGGTTGTTAGGTCCTGTTGTAGTTGCTGATTTTGTTGCTGTTGTTGTTGTTGTTGGTGGTGGTGGTGTGTGTGTGTGTGTGTGTGTGTGTGTGTGTGTGTATGTGTGTTTCCCGTTGGTTTTAATAGGGTGCAGTTATGTATTCCCTGTGTTTTCATGAGTGTAGGGCTGGATTTATAGATAGATACTGTTTGAATTTGGATTTGTCATAAAATATTTTGTTTTCTCCATCTCTGGTGATTGAAAGTTTTTCTGCATATAGATGTCTGGGCTGACATCTGTGTTTGTATCTGTAGTACATCAGTCCATGCCTTTCTGGCTTTTACAATCTCCATTGAGAAATTGGGTGTAATTCTAATTGGTTTGCCTTTATATGTTACTTACTGTTTGTCTCTTGCAGCTTTTAGTATTCTGTCTTTATTTTGTATGTATAGAGTTTTGATTCTTATATGGCAGGGGGATTTTTTTTTCTGCTCTATTCTATTTGGTGCTCTATATGCTTCTTGTACCTTTATAGGGATCTCCTGCTTAGGTTTGGAAATTTTTCTCCTATGATCTTACTGAAAATATTTTCTGGGCTTTTTGAACTGGGATTATTTTCCTTCCTCTAATCCTATTATTCTTATGTTTGGTCTTTTCAAAATGTCCCAGATTGTCCCAAATTGTCCTGGATGCTTCATGTTAGTAGTTTTTTGTATATGATGTTTTCTTTCACTGAGATATATATTTCTTCCACAGTATCCTTAACTCCCGAGACCCTGTCTTCCATCTCTCATGCTCTATTTCTGTAGCTTGCCTCTGTAGTTCCTGGTTGCTTTTCTAGGTTTTTCATGTCTAGAATTCACTCAGTTGTATTTTCTTTACGGCTTCTATTTCCATTTTCAGGTCTTGAACAGTTTTCTTCATTTCCTTTAATTATTTGCTTATTTGTCCTTGAGTTTCCTTAAGAGATTTATTCATTTTTTTCTAATTGTTTGCTTGTGTTTTCCTAGATTTCTTTAATGAGTTTACTCTTTTCCTCCCATTGTTTGTTTGCCTTTTCATTGATTTCTTTGTGGGATTTATTCATTTCCTCTTTAAAGTTCTCTATTATCTTCATAAAGTTGGTTTTAAGACTTTTCCTGTACTTTAGCTGTGTTAGGATGTTCAGGGCTTGTTATATTATAGTAGTTGGGCTCTGGAGGTTATATATAACCCTGGTTGTTGTTATTTGTATTCTTATGCTGATGTTTAGGCATCTTAGTTTAGAGTGACTAAAGGTTTAGGTGCTTAATTTCTAGGTTTGTCTTTAATGGATGAATGTTTGTTTCTTGGTTTCTTTATCTTCTCTGGTCTTCTGCGTTTTGTGGTCTCTTCTTGAGCAGGGGCTTGATAATACAAGGAACATGTTGGATAATGTTTTATAATGTCGTTACCTTGTCGCCAAGTAATGGAGAAATTCCATTTTAAAATTTTGCTGTTCATGTGGTGCTTTTCATAAAATTTTGAGGCTTCTAACACATTTCCTTTTAATAACTGATTGATCTCATCAGCACTTCATGCAGATGGGCCTGGCAACCCTGTGTGAAATCTAATATGAGTAATATATAATGGACAATTTCTGTCTTGAATTGCTTGTTGCAGTTGCATAAATAATGATGTTAATTCTGAATTATCAGGAAAAAAATTCATCAGTTTCTATATGCAAAACAACCCTTTCTGCTTACTGAGAATCAGTGATGATATTAAGAGATTCAGAAAATTCTAACAATACCATAAAAATAGCATACAACTCTAATTTTTAATTGAAGCATATGGACATATATATGTGTGTGAATGAATATATATACACACAAATATGAATATATATACATATACACACACACCTATAGGTGTGTCTACATGTAAGTGTATATATATCATATATATAGTATATGCATATTATATATATTTATTCATTCTACCAGTTCTGTGCCTCTAGAGCAGCTGTTCTTAGCCTGTGTGTCACGGCCTCTTTGGGGAGTCAAATGACCTTTTCACAGGGTCACCTAAGGCCATCTGCATTTCAGATATTTACACTATGATTCATAACAGTAGCTAATTACAGTCATGAAGGAGCAATGAAAATAATTTTATGGTGGGAGTCACCACAACATGAGGAACTGCATTAAAGGGTCACAGCACTAGGAAGGTTGAGACCAACTGCCCTAGAGTACTCTTGACTATAAAACACCATTCTTTCAAGGAAAACCAACGTAACTTTGCACTGATGTGATAGAACAATCTTGAAGGGACTTCAGATATCTGTTCCTTTGCATTATCCTTCTCCCTTCATCATGCATAAATATCTAATGTTCTTCTAAGCAATAGAACATGGCAGCAGTGATAAAATACAATTCCTTTGACCTTTGACTTGGTACTGTTATCTGTCTAACATAACAGGATGTAGTCTCATAGTTGCCTCTTGTCTTATTTTATCAGCCTTCTAAGGCTATTACAGCAAAACATTCAAAATGTGGCCCTTTAAAGCAAGATTTATAGTGTCATAGCTATGTAGGAGAAATCTAAAATCAAGCTATCTGTAGAGCCATGCTCTCGCTAAGCTCTAAGTAAGAAAGCTTTAATTTTCCCTGCTAACTCCATGTGATTGCCAACAAGTCTTATTTTTGATGGCTTGTAACAGACCAACTCCAATATCTGCTTTCTATTGTAATAGGCCATCCTCATTTTATGTCTATATATCTGCTTCCTTCTGTTTTCATTCTTCATTATCCTGGGATAAAATTTGGTACATTTACATGTTAAGCAAGCAGTCTAACTGTCGAGACACATCTTCAGAAACAGGTTCTCATTAAGTTGTTTATGATGGCCTTGAACTAGTGATCCTCCCATATAAGTCCTCCTATAGTAGTTGGATACACAGTCATGGATCACAATAATCAGCTGTGTTCTGCTCTGCTCTGATAAGATTGCCATCCATAGTGTTAGGGCCTACCCAACCTTGATATGCCTTTTTCTTAGTTTATTACAGCTGGAAAGACTCAATATCTAAATATGCTAATTCTGCTACATTCTAGTTAGACATGAATTTTGAAGTAGGACACTAATGAAGCCACAACTGATACATACCCTTTTAGATACAAGGGCAAGACTATCATTACTAAGTTTTAAGAAGTAAATTTAAGGCTTTGACAGGACTAATAAAGGAAACACATAAAATGAAATTTCAGGTAGCCTCTAAGCGCTAATAGTCAATAAGGAAATGAGTACCTCCATTTTACAAACACATGGTAACAAATTCTAACAACAATTTGAACTTGGAAAAGGACCAAGCTCCAAAAGTTAATATAACAGTTGATACTTTGATTGTAACCTTGCAAACCTAACATTGCAAACCCAAGGAAACTATGCCCAGGACTCCTGACCCACAGAAACAAAGAGATAACAAATACATTCCCTTTTATCTCTCACAGATTCCATATCCAATAATTTCATTGCACAAATGAAGAAACTTAACTGTGGATAAAGCAATTAATTCTTTATCACAGAGATAACAAATGATCCATGGTAATTTTTTTTCAATATTATAGATCCTCAACCATCTTATCTTTGAGATCTGTGCTATAAAACAACAGAAGAACTAAACAAATCACTTTCTTAAAATATATGTAAGTTATATAGTTTGTGGTAGTTAATCTAGGTTATAAGTTTGATTAGATTGAGATATGTCATGGAGATAAATAAAGGATATTTCTGAGCATGTGCATGAGGACATTTTCTAAGACAAATCACAAACCGGGGAAATCCTTCTCTAAATATGGGTAGCATTATCTAATAAATCATGTACTTGATGGAGTAAATGATGAAGGAGAGGTTCTTCCTCTCTCCCTCTCTCCCCTGACTCATCCTCCCCACCCCCAACACACACACACACACACACACACACACACACACACACACACACGCACACAGACTGTTTCCTGGACACTATAAGGTGAGCTGTTGTTCTCCACTACACTCCCCGCCATAATGGAGCAAAACCTCTTAAAACCTGTGCTCCCAAATAAATATTTCTTTGCATAAGTTGTTTTGCTTATGTATTTTGTTACAATGACAAAAAAGCTGTTTGATACATGGCTCCATAAATGTCAATAATCACAATTAGCACTAATTAGGTCCTAGAAAAGTTCATATCCCATTTTATATTTCAACTAAATATTTTCTCAATAAATCTCTATATTCTCTTTTTATATACAACCATGTTTACACAGAGTTCCTCACCACATGTGTCTTTAGCTGAAGGAAGTACGGGCCTGTCAAGAAAGCCATGTCTATGAAGTAAATTACACCTTAGCTATCACTTAAGATGTTGGGATATTTCTTTAATCAGGCAGCTGTCATTTTCTCCCAGCTTCAAAACACAAATTCATTGGTGTGTTTAAGATTCAAGCAATATGATACTATAAATTTATTGACAATTGTAAGATATTCCATTAAAGTTAGTCTATACCCACTTGCAGATGAATTTGTTTTGAAATGGAGAATGTTATTTTCCCACTATTCAGAAGCTTTTCTGAACTGTGCTCTCTTTTATGGACACAATACAAATGTGTTTTTAATTTTACATTCAGTGACTTTTTCTTTGAAAACAATTTTCTTTTGTAATGATTTATTATTTCTTAGTTCTAACTACTCATCTTTCATCACTTTAATAATTTCAGAGTAAAATGAAGCCCTACCAAGTATATGAGCAAAAATTTCTTTTGGCTGAGTTTAAATTTATTGACACTTAGGCACCAAAACACACACACACACACACACACACACACACACACACACACACACACAAAGCAACTTGAAATTCTTAATCATTGATTAAGAGTTTGCATAATTTAGAGGTAGAAATCCAAGACCTGTTTCACATTACATGAGAGAAGAAATTGGTGTGGAAGTAGTTACTGCTAAACTAGAATTCTTCTGATTGCACTATTTATCAGGTCATGTTTCAGATAATTAAATAGAACTATGACCAACAGGAAAGATTATAGTTATGTTTCATTTTTGCATGGGTCTGTTGAGATTTAGAAATTACAAGCAAGAAAAATTGGAAGATTTCCAGTGTGGCCCATGCTGAATTAGGCAGCAGCTGGTGAAGAACGTTGCACTTAGAGAGACTGTCCCAACAGCTGGAGGAAAGTGATATGTGGTTCTAGCTTCATGTCACATTAAAAATTAGCTGTAAAATAATTACAAGTTAATGTGAAATTTACTGTCTTGATTTCAAAGTTTAAATACTCTTTCTTAGAGCCATTTTAAGACCATTGTAAAGTTATTTAAACTCTGCTCATGCTAACAGGTGTGCCTTAAAATCTAAAATGAAATAAAAAGAAAAAAGAAAGAAAGGAACGAAGGAAGAAAAAAAAAGTGGATGTGACTTAAAATTATTTCCATGAGTTCAAGCACTTCCACATGTTTTGAAAAACAATAATTTCAATGTTCCTTGAAACCCAGAAAAGGTCATGGGGAAAGGAAACTGTGAAAACCTTAATCCCAAAAATCTTATGACACATGGCATGATGCAATGGGGTTCAGAGCCAGAGGGCTTGAGTTCAAGCCTCTGCTCTGCTAATTACTAACTAGAGGGCTGAGGGTAGAATTTACATTGCTTTTCTAAGCTTATCCAACTTGAGAGTCATAGTACCTAGCTTCCATACAACTTATATACAGTGATTTATACACAGCCTCATAGCTGATAACCACATTGTTCTCAAACATATTTCTGAGCATCCACAGAAGCACATTTACAGGCACACTGTGTGATACGCTAAAATATTTGGAAATATACTGATACTTGAGATCTGTCAGCCACTGTGTGAACTGCTAGCTCAAGGCAAGGTAATGCACCACTTTAAAATTAATCATACTACATTCCTTTTGGAAATGTCATATCATTTCCACATTGAATTATGGTGGTTATGGAATAAAAAGCAAGTAAGTGTTGAAAATCAAAGTAGAACAGGAAATGAGGGTGCTGGCATCCAACCTGATTGCAGTGTCTGAGAAGTACATAAGGTCCCAGAGGCCCACACATATCATTAGCAAATAACTGTGGTCAAGACTAAAATAAAAACATTTTTCTTTTAATGTATGTACATTCTTGTTTTTAGACAACTACAAAATTGCTAGAATATGAATACATTTTAAGCTGCTTGGCTCTCAGCACTCAGACTACAGCACCATTAGTAATATATTTTAGCCCAGGAGTCTGTGTAAAATAGTACTGAATTATTTATGATGCCATAAAATATGGGACTCAGCCTCATGGTGCAGTCCGAGGACCAGCTCGTTCTTCTCTGCTACCCCTTTCAGCCGTTCTCTCTACTCTATCTGCATTCCCCTCTGATTCCTTCCCAATCTGTTGAATTGCTCTCTACCAGAGACCTAGAACCTCCATACTTGTCTGACTCTCAGGTTAACTTTATCCACTTTACCCTCCTCCATTTAAGTCTCTGAATTTTAGTCTTTTAGACCTGATGTTACCTGCCTTCCTGAGCATGCCTCCCAATCACCTTGATCCATTGGGACTCATCCCCATGCTGTGGACCAGGAGTCCTCCCCTAATTCTTCTCTGAACCCCCTTTAGCTTCTTCTTCTAGTCCATAACCGTTCTTTTATGACTCCCCACCAAACTGCAGAACCACTATCTACTAGGGACATACATCTGCCACACTTGGCTTGGACACAGCCTTACCTTTTAGCCCATTTCCTCTTCCTTGTGACTCCCTGCTGATCCTTAGAAGGGCTCTCTACCAGAGGCCCAACAGGTGCCACACATGGATAATACTGAGATAGGATCAGCAGCAAAGAATGGAACACCTTATCAAAGATAAGGCCAGATATCTATACCAAGAAACACTTCAAATGTCATAATTCCAGATGCCTAGATCCCAGTGCAAAAATACAAACAACCCAGAGAATGCCTCCTCCCAAATCCGGGGCCTACTATAATAGACCCTGAGAAAGCAATTTAGCTGAAGCGCAAGATAAGGATTTCAAAATAGCAAGTAAGAGTATGTTCAAGGGCTTTAAAGAGGATGTGAATAAATTTCTTAATGAAGACCATGAAAACACAAACAGTTGAGTGAAATAAAGAAAGTCAGTCAATATAAGAAATATAGAATTCAACAAAGAAATTGAATTTCTAAAGAAAAGCCAAACTGAAATTAAACTTGAAATCAAAATCTCAGGAAGTCAAACAAACCTTAGCGGTATGCCTTACCAACAAATTAAAAACATGAAAGAAAATTTCGGGACTTGAAGACAAGGTTAGAACTACTGAGTTCAACCAAAGAAAATGTTAAGTATAAAAAATCCAGGCACAAAACTTCCAGGAAATATGTAGCACTATGAGAAAACCAAACCTATGAATGACATGAATACAGGAAGTAAGAGAAACCTGAATAAAAGGAACAGAAAAAAAATTAAATCATAGGAGAAAAACTTCCCAATCTGAAAAAAAAAAAATATGTCAATCAAGGTAGAAGAATACAGAATGTAAAATATATAGGACCAGAGGAAAAAAATTCTCTCCGTTACTGATAATCAAAATTCTAAACATATGTTAACTTACCCCAAAAAAGGATTTTAAAAGCTGCAAGGAAATAAGACCAAGTCAAATATAAAGGCAGGCCAACTAAAATGACACTTGATTTTTCAATGGAGTCTCTGAAAGATAGAAAGACCAGACAGATGTTCTAAAAGCTCTTAAAGACCGTAGATGCCCTAAAAGACTACTATACTCAGCAAAACTATCAATCACAATCACCGATGAGAGAAAATTATTTCATAATAAAAACAAATTCTAGCAATTTCTGTTCTCAAATCCAGTTCTACAAAGGGTACTCGAAGAAAATTTTCAGAAATAAATAATCCCAGAACAGTTCATCAGAAGATGTGAGGGGACACATCACCCAAGAAAATAACAAAAATTAATAAATCTACCAATAGAAACAACATAAAGAACACAAATCCTCAGTGGAAGCTGAAAGAGTCAGTAGTGAATGAAAATTGGGCCAAAGCAGACATCAAGAAGGAAATTAAAACATTTGTAGAATTGAATGAAAATGAAAACACAACATATTCAAACTTATGGAACTCAGTGAGTGCAGTTCTAAAAAGCAAGTCCCCAGTATTAAATGCCTATATAAGAAAGTTGGAAAGATTTCATATTAATAACTTAACAACACACTGGAAAGTTCTAGAAACAGTAATAGTAAGTGGAAAGAAATAATGAAGTCCAGGGCTAAAATCAATGAAATAGAAGCAAACAAACAAAATTTACAAAGAATCAGTGAAACAAAGAGTTGTTTTGATTTCTTAAAATACAATAAAAAAGACTGGCAAATTTTTAGTCAAATTAACCAAAAGATACACAGAGAGGATATAAACCAATGAAAATAGAAATGAAGATGATTCACTACAAAAGACATTAAGGAAATTCAGATAATCATAGGGCATATTCTAAAAATCCTATATTCCACCAAATTGGAAAACTTAAAGAAATGAATAAATTTCTTCATGCATACAATCAGAATAAATACAGATGAAATAAACAATTTATACAGACCTAGAACCCATAGTGAAATGACAATGTAAAATCCCCAACCAAAGGAGTCAGAGACAGATTGAGTGCAGAATTCTACCAAAATTTTGAAAAAGAAATAACAACAAAATTCCTTAAATTACTCTGTAAGATAGAAACTGAGGGAGCATTTTTAAATGTTTTATGAAGCCTTTCTTAACTATGATATCAAAACTACACAAAGACTCAACAAAAAAAATTACAGACCAATATTCTTCACAAATATACATGCAAAAATTCTCAATAAAATTCTTGCAAGCAGAATTCAAGAACATATCAAAAAGATTACCCACTATAATCAAATTGGGTTCATCCCAGAGGTGCAGGGATGATTCAATATACATAAATCAATAAGCATAATCTACCACATAAACAGACTGAAAAACAAAAACCACATGATTGTCTCATTAGATGAAAAGTCCAACATCCTTTCATCATAAAATTTCTGAGGAAACCAGGGATACACGCACATAGCATAACATAACAGAAAAAATTTACACCAAGCCTAGAGTCAAGATCATCCAACATGGAAAGAAATTCAAAACATATCTACTAAAATCAGGAAAAAGGCAAAGATCCCCAGTCTTTCCATACCTATTCAATGTAGTACTTGAAATCCTAGCTAGAGCAATAGGACAACTGAATGAGATAAAGAGGGTGCAATAAGAAGGGAAAAAGATGATGTATCCTCGCTTTAGTTGATATGATTTATACATGAAAGACTCTAAACATTCCACTAGGAAACTTCCACAGCTGATAAACACTTTCAGCAATGTAGCATCATACTAATTAGTATGTATACTATAAATTTTAAACCTTGATGAAAGAAATGGAAGAAGTCACCAGAAGATGGAAAGATCTTCTGTGCTCATGGATTGGTAAGGTTAATATTGTGAAAACGGTCATGCTATCAAAAACAATCCACATATTCAATGAAACTCCCATAAAAAATTTCAATATAATTCTTTGCAGAACTCTAAAAAACAATCTTCAGCTTCACATGGAAACATACACACGCACACACACACACACACACACACACACACACACACACGATTACTAAAACAATCCTGAATAATAGTAGAACTGCTGTAGGTATCACCACTCATATTTCAAGCAGTATTACAATGATATAGTAATAAAATCACCACAATGTTGGCATAAAAGCAGACACATTAATCAGTGAAATCAAATTAAAGATCCAGACATAATCCACACTTCGGACATATAGTTATTGACAAAGAAACCAAAACACACAAAAGATAGCATTTTCAACAAATACTTCTGATCAAACTGGATAGTTTCATATAAAAAGTAAAATATATCCATATCTATCACTCTGTACAAAATTCAAATGGAACAAGAACCTCAACATAAGACCATATACCCAGGATCTGATCAAAGAGAAAGATGGAATGGAAATGAACTCATTGGCACAGAAAATGACTTTCCAAACTAGACATTGATAGCACAGGTATCAGGAGCAACAGTTAACAAACAGGACACAATGGAGCTGAGCACACCAAAGCACACCATCAGACAAGCAAAGGATCAGTCTGCAGAATGGGGGAAAAGATTTTACCACTTAGACACTGACAAATGGTTAGTATCTAGAATACACAAAGGGGAGGGAACGTCAACATCAAGAAAACAAGCAACCCATTTAAAGATGAGGTGGAGGACTAAACAGCATTCTCAAAAGATGAAATACAAATGACTGGGAAACACTTTTAAAAATGTCAACATCTTTTCCAGGCAGTGGTAGTACACATCTTTAATCCTAGCACTAGGGAGAAGGAGGCAGATGGATCTCTATGAGTTCAAAGACAGCCTTCTCTACAGAGTGAGTTCCAGGACAGCCAGAGTTACAACAGAGAAACCTTGTCTCAAAAAACAAAACAAAACAAAAAATACAAACAAAAAAAGTCAACATCTTTAGCCATCACAGAAATGCAAACTGCTTTGAGATTTTTACCCACTCAGAATGGCCAAGATTAATTTTTAGAAAATGACAGCACATGCTGGTGAACACACAGGGAAAAGGAAACACTTATTCATTGCAATGGGAATATAAACTAGTACACCATTATAAATCAGTGTGAGTTTCATAATAAAAATAAATAAATAATAAACAAAATCTAGAAATAGGTCAACCAAAAGATCCACCAGTACTACCTATGGGCAAATAGCCAAGAACTCTTCATCTTACTATAGAGATATTTGCTTATCAGTATTCATTGTTCCTTTATTCATAATACCCAGAAAGTGGAAACAGCCTAGATCAGCAGTTCTCAACCTGTAGTCACAACCCCTTTGAGGGTCAAATGACCCGTTCACAGCGATCACCTAAGACCATCTGCAAAACAGATATTTAAATTGTGATTCATAACAGTAGCAAAATTAGAGTTATGAAGTAGCAACACAAATAATTTATGGTTGGGGGTCACCATAGCATGAGGAACTGTATTAAAGGATTGCAGTATTAGGGAGGTTGAGAAATACTGTCCTAGATGTCTTTCAAAAGATGAACAGATAATAAAAATATGGTGTCCTTACATAATGGAATATTATTTAGCTGTTAAGAAAACATAAATAATGAAACTGCAGGTAAATAGATGGAGCTAGAAAAATCATCTCGAGTAATGTAATCTAGACCCCAAAAGACAAATATTGCATGTTTTCCTTTATATGTTGTATTAGCCTTAGATACGTGTGTTTCAATGAGAGTAGTCATAGAAGTGACATAGCTAGTAAAGGTCCAGGGAGAGAGGGGAGCATTTTTTGATGGAAGGATAAATAGAATATGGAGTTATAGAAATACGAAGGGAACTAGAATGGGAGGATTAAATGAGGAGGGACTATGAGAGGGCATGGTAAAGGAAGGAACGTCTGGAGGAAGACTAACACTAAAGTTTTTTTTTCTTTTAAAGCCATACAGAAACCTACTGCTGTAGAAGTGTCCTAACATGCACATATATGAAAGAAATTGAAACAGATTGAAATTGAAATCTATTTAAATTCAAGTCCAAAGAAGTTATCCTAGGGAAATTGCCATGGGTGTGGGCAGAAATGTAGTTACAGTGTTAGTTCATGCAGCAATACCTATTGAAAACTGAAAATTCAAATGTTGATCACCATGGGATAGTTCAATAAACTAATATTTCCTACTGAGGAATGTGATATGGCCATTAGAACAATGTAAGGGACTGGAAATGTAGATTGATAGGAGAATGTTTGATGAGAATGTATGAGGTTCAAGCACCAAGCATGTGTGTGTGTGTGTGTGTGTGTGTGTGTGTGTGTGTGTGTGTGTGTGTATAAATTTAAAGTCAATCATACTTAAAATATTTTAAAATTGAAATACTTTAAACAGTATGTGAGCTCTCTAAAATATATGTGGCCACAGACATAAGTAGATAGAACTATGAATAGAAAAGAGTATTTAAGTGACCTTACAGTCAAAATAAGCATTTGTATTGTCTCTTGAAATAACATTTATTTGGTCTTTATTTCTTCTAGCTTCTACAAACTCATCTGCCGGAGCCAGCCTGTAGTAAACGATCAGGGCCACCCGAAATGGAGAGCGAGGATGAAAGGAGACACAAGACATCTGAAAGTTTTGAGAGGGCTTAAAGCCACACTGAAACTTTATTTTTCCATCATCCTTGAATAATAGTCCCCCAGTATACTTTCTTATGGTTGGTAGGTGTATACAGAACTAGATAAAATCAAGACATGTGAGTAAAGAACCAGGGTAACCAAACAAACACTTCTTCTGATACAAAGAAACACAATAGCCCAAAAATAAAGAAAACATCACATATCCTTGAAACTCAGTAACTTAACCTACACGGACAAGTTCCTTAGGAACTGCAAGGTCATTGCTAAAATGTCTTCTAAAAGCAACATGGCAGTGGTTTAGTTAATCACTATCCACACTCTTCTACTCTGGAAATACATAGTTTCAAAATGCAAATCCTGTCACGTTTTTCAGTTAAAAACATTGAAGTATTTCTTCCAGACTGAGCATAAATAGACATCACCTTGCATCTTTCAATGCCTATTATTTACTGTTCTCTTTCTCTCTCCCTGTCTCCCTCTACCTATCTCCATTTCTAGCCTTCTCCTTCTCTCCCTCTCCACCTCCCTTCTCTGTCTCTTTCTTTTCAGTGTGTTCCAGGTCTTTCCTTACCTCACTGGATGCATTCCTGACTATTGCACACCAAGATTTTGTTCAAGTAGACACAAGTACTCAAGACCACCGCGGTTCCGAACTGTAGAATACAAACGGACCCAAAATATATATAGCTAAAAGGGAATTTTTATATCTTATCACACCAATAACAGTCAAAACATCTTTTTAATGACCCTTGAAACAATATCCTAGCTAGAGAATAAGCAACACACAAAGACAGTTGGTCTCTCTCTTCAGTACTTCTCTAGCTGGCTGTTTGGCTCGTAAGGACAAGGGTGAGATCTGCCCTTTCTGTACCACAATTTGGTCATAGAAAGTGGATAATCTACCTCTTTCCACATCAGCAAATCATAATCAGAAAGTATATTGACACATTGGTACCAACCATACCCTGTGTTCATTACATGTAGTTTTCACACCAGCTGTGTATCTTAGTGACAGCCCTTTGACCTTTCAGTGTCCCAATTTTCATTGCAGTAAAACAGAATTTCACTTAGTTTATAGGTTTTTTTTCAACATTTAATCCTGACAGGCATACCTGTAAGACATCACCTTTCTGTATCATTAATTTGATGCTAGATGTGTACAAATTGGAGGTGAATGATAGACAGTGACTTGGCCTGATCCCATTAAGTCCTAGGAATGGATTTTAGAAATAAATTCCAGAAAGCAATGACTCCTGCTATTACTCAGTATCCTTTTATCTATTTCTACACCTTCCCTATCTCTAGTTCCTTTTATTCTACATTTGGGTTGAGTATTTTTAGTGCTCATGTGAGAAAGAATATGTGGATTTTTTTTCCTCTGTGTGGATTATTTCATCTGATATTCTCCAGTTTATAACATCCTCTAGTTTCCCTCCTTGTTCCATAAATGGATGTGTGTTATATGCATGCAAGTGTATATTATATGCATTCCATTTCTTTGTCCAGTTATCTAAAACATTTAGATTGATTCTATACTTAGCTATTCTGTATAATTCCACATTTAGATAGAAGGAATAAATTCTAATATTCCATAACACAGTAGGATAACTGTAGTTTAGCAAAATATAGTTTATATTTTGTGAAGATCTAAAAGAGAAATTTAAAGATACCAAACACAAGAAACTTGTGAGAATGAAATTCTAAATACCTTCCTTGGATCTGTGCACACTGCATACATGTGTTGAAAAATA
The DNA here is from genome assembly GCA_026225945.1 of Cricetomys ansorgei. Taxonomy (NCBI): domain Eukaryota; kingdom Metazoa; phylum Chordata; class Mammalia; order Rodentia; family Nesomyidae; genus Cricetomys; species Cricetomys ansorgei. Next base: position 44,681,244 of record JAMJFZ010000199.1, on the reverse strand, counting down.
ACACCAAACCCCTTTAATATGTGCAATTGATGTATGTTAGTTAAAGTATAAATAAGATTGTTTAGGGTACACAGACATGGTCCCCACAACACAGAGCATTTAGCCAAATACATTTTAATCCACAAAACAACTCTAGAAGTTGAAATGTTTGATGCTTCTCAGTGACTAGGTGAAACTCTGAACTTATACATGGTGTGTTTGTGTATGTGTTTGTGCATGTGTGTGTGTGTGTGTGTGTGTGTGTGTGTGTTATGGGTATGAGTCTGTGGTATGGCTGTAGGCATATGGGTGTACGCATGCATATATGTGTATGTGTGGTGTCTATGGTTTGTATGTATATGTGGTATGTGCCTTGTGTGTGTATCATGTGTATATGATGTATATTTGTGTGTGCTGCTTGTCTTTGGTATGTGTGTGGGGGCTGCACATGTATGTGTGGTATGTATATGTATTTGTGTGGTCTGTGTATATTGTGTGTATTTGGGGAATGTATGGGTGCGTGGTATGTATCCTCATGTATATGTATATATGTGTGGTGTGTGTATACATGCATGTGTATGGTATATGAATTTATGTGTGATATTTGGGTGGGTGTGCATGTGTGTATGAAGTGTGTGTGTGTGTGTGTGTGTGTGTGTGTTTGTGATGCAGGTATGGTATGAGTGTGTGCATGCAGTATAGGTATGTGTATGTGTGTAATATGTGATAATACATGCATGTGTGCTGTATGTAGTGTGTGTATTGCAGATGTGTGTGTGTGTTGTTTACAAACTTCTTACAAAGAAAATATCTTGCAAAGTATAAGTAACCCTCTTGCTTCTTTAGACCTATATTGATCATGACTATAGAGGTAAATTCAGCAAATTGTGCAATAGGGATCTCAGAAGGTTGAGGGGCAAATAGACTCTAATCCCACAATACTCCACAGCAACATTCCTTTGGAAAGGAAAATAACACATCCTGTGTAGAGAAACCAAGGTAGACAGTGAACTCTTTCCCTCATAATTTTTCTTACTAGTCTTTCAGATTTTATGGTATGATATGTTCTGAACCTTTTAGTAAAACGAAGGTTTCTCATTTCAGCCTAACTGCTGCTAATCTGTTCCAAATGTTAACAATGCAAGTAAGGTCTGGTAACCATCCCTGCACTTAGCTGATAATAGGAAAAGAGCTGATCACCATCTGGTTTGGTTCAGAGTATAGCTTGCTGCCTAATAGTGCAGAATTTGAGTTGGAAGTCCCTTGCATTTCATGAATGCCACAGAAAGAATTTAAACAAACAGTGTTCCCCAACATACACGAGTCCTTATTCATTGCTCTATAGGTTTGCTAAATATGGAATATCACATTACTAATTTTAGCAAATTCTAGGGTACACAAACAGGCCAAAACCTCTTAACATAAATTATGCCAGAGCTATTCAATGGTAATTTTCATGGTAATGCCTTTCAGAGTTATGACAGAAACCCATTTTAGAAATGAAAAACAAAATTTTAAATTGTGTTTTTGTTACATGCCTCTCTTCCCAGTGCTGCTGTTGTAGATCTATGAAAATATGTTCTATTGTACCACATCATGCATAAATTGGAAAATCTGATTTATCTAGAACTACTAGTGATTTTTAAGTGGGATGTTGGTTCAAGCTAGAAGTGTTTCACAAGTCTGTTTCAATTATAGATAATTTTGGTAACAATCTAGATTCATACAAAGGAATCTTTCTCCTAATTATATTAAATTATAACCAGATCCAAAGTTGTCTAAGAGTTTGGGAGCTGTGACAATGAATATTTAATGATAAGAGCCATGTCCATCATATTTCCAGTATACTGCCAATACTTTGAATTATGCTTGGCACACAGTAAGCATCTTCTAAATGAATGAAGCCCAAGAGACCTATATGGAAATTAACAAGGCTTTGCACAACATTGTTCTATTTGTCTGAAAGTTCTTCTCCTTAACCAGAAACATTTTTAAAGTTAATCAGAGAATAAAAAGATTTTTATAAGCATGCAAGTCTTTTACAAGCAAACATCTATACTAACAGAATAGCCCTATTTCCTAAAGAATAAATATTCAATTATTTATGTATATAGTTTCCTCCCCCAAACAAAAACACAATAGGGGTGATAGCTCTCCTTGCAAGATTTTTCATTGTATGTTGGCATATGTACAAATATCTCAAGTTTCTCTCTATATTGCAAGAAAAATATTTGTGTACGAACTTCTACATCAGAAGGAAAAGATCCCAAGAAAAGTCACAAGAAACAGAGACCCACTTGTACATACACTCAGGAGTCCCGTAAATACACTAAACTAGAAGTCATAATATATATATGCAAAGGACTTGGAACAGACCTGTGTATATGCTATGCATACTGCTTCAGTTTCTCTGAGTTCATATGAGCTTTGATATGTTGAATTAAAGGGCCCTGTTTTCTTGGTGTCCTCCATACCCTCTGTCTATTTCGTTCTCCTCTTTCACAGAGTTCCCTGAGCCCTGAAGAGGAGGGATTTGAAAGAGACATCTCATTGAGGACTGAAATGTCCCAAGGTCTCACTCTGCATAATTTTTGGCTGTGGGTATCTGTTATTTGTTCCTGTCTTCTGCAGAAGAAAGCTTCTCTGATGATGGCTGAGCAAGGCACTGATCTATGAGTATAGCAGAATGTCATTAGGAGTCATTTATTGCTACTTTGTTTAGTAGAACTGTGGTTTCTGTCATGGGTTAAAATATATGAATGTAAGCCTGAATTTGAAAGGCTGAAGTTTTAGTCATCTAATACAGATTGCTGAGTCTGTTTATAGGCAAATCCATGTGCAAAGGTATAGAAAGGGGTATAAATTTGTCACTACAAGCCTACCAATTTGATATATTAGGTACATCAAATGAATGCTCTTCCCAGGATCCTCTGAGATTGGACAGTTCTCTAAACTTCATTTTTCTTCTATACCTTCTAGCCAACTCCTCTGCAAAACAGAGCACCTCTCATCTTCTAATCATAGAGCTAATATCTGTGAACAATGGCTGCTTTTCTTTCAGCTGTATAACTTTTTGTTGTTGTTTTTGATTTCTATATTAAGCAAGGTTGAGGGCAAAAGGCAAACTTGTTTCTCTGTTTTGATTTCTTGCCTTCCTTTTCACATGCCTTATTACTTTCTTTTCAGGCTCTGTACTTCGTGTGTCAGGAGCCTGTTGGGTATTTATTTGCTTTGTCGTCTATTAGACATAACCCTACCGAGGGGAGGGGTACCTCTGTGTCATATTATAACTTGTGCCAATAAATCCCAATGGTACCAGGAAAATTTCTTTGTACTGTGATGAAGGCGCCTTCTAACAGCCAAGAAAGGAAACACTACTCCACATCTGCACCTTAAAAGAAACGTCATGTGCTTTGTTTTTCTTTTCTTTCTGACAGTCCTACACTCTTGGGAGGGAAGCAGCATTGGGTCTGCTTAATACTTGGAAAGAAGACAGAGGCAGCAGCAGGGTAGGTGTTCTCCCCTACCATGCTCATCTCACCTGTTCAAACCAGTGTGCTGGAAAGTCAACAGAATGACTCAAGAATGTTCTATGAATTCTACACTCCCATTGTGCCCATACACTCAGGAAAAGTCTTTTAAAGATTCATATATAACAATCTAAAATAAATTCTTAGGATAAAGATCTACTTGTTCATAATTTGGAGACAGGCTAGACTGAGAAGTAATATCACTCTACTTGAAAGGTAAAGTTAAATAAGTGTAATGTTGGAAACAGCCCCGCCCTTGGCTGCTACTCCCTGCTACTCCCTGCTATAAGCCTACACTCTGCTAAACATGTCTTTTCCTCAGAAAACCCCAATGCAAGTGCAGCTTTCCACTTGAAGCCGAGTTATTATAGCCTTACTAAACTGTCTTCTGAATATTGTGGCTATAGTCCCTATTATTTAGAAGTGTTTTTCCCATTCATCAGTCTTAACTTACCAACAGGCCCTTTCAAATGGTTAAGCTATTCTAAGCTTAAGTTCTACTACTTCTTTCATCATCTACAAATTGTGTGGTCTTGAACAGTTCTTGAAATCCACTGCACTCAAGTTGCAGAGCTAAAGCCCCAAACTTGCTTTGCTGGACCGTCATAAACAATCAATGATGGATTATTTCCTTATTGACTTGAAAATATTCTCAGATACTTCATTAGTCTATAATCACTAGTCTCTATCATATGACATCATGGACCCAAAAAATTGATACTGTAATGAATTACTGTAGTGTGGACTTTGCTTGAGACCATTGATGTTTTAATCTCCCTCTTAATACCTATCCTTGTTTTAGCTCTGTTCATGTCAAATGAAAGATAAAAGAGACATATTCCTGAACCTTGGTGATTGTTTCTATACAAAATAAAGTATATATATATATATATATATATATATATATATATATATATATACACACATATAAACAAATTGAATATATCCACTGAAAATTCAGAAAAAAATACCACAGCTTTACATGGTGGCCACATGGTGATAACAAAACTCTGGATATGTAAATTAATATTTTTATTACAGTATTACTTTTAAGATACAGAAGTTCTTAGTAAAGCTAGGAAAGCTGATGAAATATATAAATAGATTTGTGAAGATGAAACATGAATTCAGCTCTGTGTGAGAAATCCTTTCTGAATATTGTCTTGTTCTTATTAGTTCTATCATCTCTTTCAACTTTTCTAATTAAGATATTATATAACTCTTTTACTTTCTATGATTACTAGCTTCTCTATCACAATCTCTTATCTCTAGGCATCGTTTTTTATCATTTCCTCAGAAATTATTTCAGTCATTATTTCATCTGCTGTATCTAGTCTGGTGATTGGCTACTCTTACCATTGACTTAAACTTTCACCAATTTCTAGAACTTCTGTATAGGTGCTTAAAACCCACATATTATCTATTTTTTCAAGGTTTTCTTTCACTTCACCAGTCTTATTCACCACTGTTTCATGTTAAATTTGATAACTCTGATATTCACAGTTTCTGGAGCTTACTTTGGGTTCTTATGTTTCAGTCGTTTCTACTGATGATGTTTTATGATTTTTGACGACGAATGTTTATCTTCCTCGTAACTCTGTAGAATGTGGTTGAGATCTAGATTCAAGTTGAACTCCTCAGAGTGCTTTGTGTTTCTGTCAGTCACCAAAATCACCAAAGCAACTATCACTTAGGAACATTCAAGTCTAAATTCTTTACCTTAGAATTTTCTTTTTTTTTTTTTTTTCAGATTAATTGAGGACTAACTTGTGCTCGATATTTTTTTTCAAGGAATTGCTTACTTTTATTTTTCACTTAGTTCACATTAGATTTAATACAGACAGCTTTCTTTGGTATTTCCTTCTTCATTTCAGTCTTTCAGATGTTTTATGTAGATAGGTGTTTTATACTCCATACCAAGAGTAGATCTTTAGTTTATTCTCCTCTTCCCAAGGAGCTGAAAAAAAAACCCTACAAAACAACAAAACAACAAAAAACCCAGCATTTCAGCCACAACTCTTAGAGCAAAAACTAGAATTTAACTTTCATGATCCCTGGGTTTTTTTCTGAAATGGGTTTTGGTTTTTGACAACTCACAAAGCATTTGGAAAAATAAGAGCATTTTAATCTATATAGTTTTTTTTTTTAATGTTCAAAAGATAGTAGTAATCAAAACTAAACAAATTTAATGTGATATCCATCTTTAGTGGTTATCTCAGTTTCCTCTCTGTTGATATGATTAAATACCTTTGACAAAAAACAACTCAGAGGAAAAGGGGTTTAATGTTGAGCTTATATTTCCAAGAAGTCAAGTTAGTAGTATCCAGAATCAATAGCAGAGAGAGAATGAATTCATTCGTGCTTGCCAGTGCTCATTCGGATTTCTCTTTGTCATTTAGTCCAGAATTCAGCCCAAGAAATGGGTTGGTCTTCCCATTTCTAATTTTAATTTTTAATCTAAACTAATTTCTTAATGAGTTGAAATCCTTCAGAGGCATAGACACAGGCCAATCTCATCTAGACACTCTTCCCAGATGGTTCTAGATTAAGTCAAGTAATCATCACTGAAGTAATCATCACTGAAGTCAACTCCATTTTTAAAATGTTTTATTTAGTTTGTAAAAATTATTTTGCTTCCCATCTTGTAGTATGCCTCTTCTCTTCTCTGTTCTAGAGCTTATACATTTTTTAAATGAAGCCTCAGTTTTGTACTTTGTATTTCTAAACTTAAAGCTAAAACTGATTTGTTTAATACATGCAGCTAAAACAGGCCTACCTGACCAGTGTAGAGTGATATTTACCTGTGGTTATCATTTCAGATTTCTGAGAGAAGATATAGCAAGTGGGTTCCAAAAAACTAAGAACTGATAAATCTAGATAGAATGAAGGGATAAGGGGCGAGAAGTTTCTAAGAGATACTATACTTTCCTTTATTTCCTATGCCATTGTGTTTCCTGATGCTAATGTTAAAAGGCTGAATTTTAGATAAATAACTGTGTTATATAAAAGAAGCAATAATCTTAGTTCTTTATACAGTTAATCACTTTTAAAAGCTTATTCATTTAAAATTAGATGTATTAATTAAAGCACTGTAGATTTTTGTTAGTAAATGCAGATGTATGTGTCTGAAGATATGTGTTAGTTTCTGGCAACTATTATTTCATAGTAACTATTAAAGGAACAAATTTCCATCAACACACACATTGTTAACCCAGAATGAAGTCAAGGCCAAGAGACTAGAAAAGATAAGCGGCTTGAAAGAAATTAAAGCTAAGCAATGGGAAAATGAGGAGACATCTGTCACCTGGAAAATATGAGGGGTTCTTGATGTCACTAAATGTCACAGTAATTTGGCAGGATGCTGTCACCATCAAGATGGCCATGGAGAAATTTTATATAATATACAGAGTAAAGTTGGACTATTTTCCCAGGCATGCAGTAGAATAGCAAATAATTATTTGAAACATCACTAAACAAATTCTCTATATTTGTGTAGCATCATTAGCAATTTAAAAAACTCAAAACATGTTTAAGCCAGTGTGGTAGACAGTCACATCTTCAGAGCACTTGGGTGACTGAGCAGGATCTTTTTGACCTTGAGGCCAGACTGAGCTATATAGTGTCACCTTGCCTGAATAACAATAACAACAAAATTCTGTGTGTTTAGGCAACTTTTCACATTAGAATGCAGTTTATTCTTTTTTTTTTAAATTTTTTTGTCATTTATTTATTTGTTTGTTTGTTGTTTGTTTATTTATTATGAGACAGGGTTTCTCTGTTTTAAGTCTGGCTGTTCTGGATCTCACATTATAGACCAGGCTGGCTTCAAACTCACAGTGATCTGCCTACTTCTGCCTCCTGAGTGCTAGTATTAAAGGCGTGCACCACCACTGCCCGTCTAGAAAGCAGTTTATTTTTAATCCATCCTTGTTAGTAAATATATATATATATATATATATATATATATATATATATATATATATATATATATGTTTGTAGCCTGTTTTTCTTTTAATATCTTGTTTTGTTACAAGATCTTGGGGTATATCCCAGTCTGGACTCAAACTCATGATTCTCCTACATCAGCCATCCAAGAACTAGGATTATAGGCATATTCTACCATGCCTCGGGATATGGCTTTTATGTTTTGATACGAATAAAAATGTTTTTCAGAATCAAGAAATAACTTTCAAGTTCAATCTAAAGAACCATACAGAAATGTTGGAGTACAGTACATGAATGGAGTCGTGTGATGGGAATTCTGAGTGCTTGTGAGAACATTCCAGGAAAACAAGTCTTGTGAACTCAGTTTTTCAAAGCATGGAGTTGTTCTATTAATGTGTTTTCATGCTCCTCCCTGGTGTAGTGGATAGGAGTGACTTTACTTTAGATTACTGATTATTGTTTGCTGTTGCTATTCAATTAAATGTTTAAACTATTCTTTACATGCTTCTATGGAAAAAATATGTTTTGCCACAAGCAGTTTGTCCTTGTGATTGTATACAGCTTGAGCTCATGAGAACTTGACTCAGGTGATCTCTCTTAACCTCAGAGTATAAATTGTCTGACTCTCTGAATAAAGTTGGCTATTGCATGAGACTTTAGTCCACCTCATTTATCAGCTCCATTCTCACAGGTCTCTCCACTGGCTGTAGAGCAGTGACATCAAAACACCTCTAACATGAAGTGAGAGGATATACTGTTTTTTATCTCAAACTCCACAAAGAAAATGTGCATTTACATAAAATGAATAGTACAGGCCAGTAAAATCACTGGTAATGAAGAAATGAAGCAAACATACAAGCAAGAGAAGAACCTAAACTTTACTCAAAATATTAGCAAGATTTATGGATTTAGTATACTGTAATGTATCTATTTCCTAAACATAGCTAGATGTTACTATTTTGCTCATTATAAAACCATACAAACATACAACTTGGCATTTTTATTATGTCACAAATATTAGATTGGATCACAGGTTTTATTTTTTCCCTGAACTGATTTTTCTCCATGAGTTAATTGAAAGAAAAAGAAAATATAGAACTAGCAGATACTTGACTGGTGAAATAAATTGCTTTAGCATATAATTCAAAGAGGAAAACTCTAGGAATGTTGGACTCAGACTGTTTGAGATCATACACTGTCTACAGAAGGTATGTTATATGACTTCTGTTTGGCAGTTCACAAATGGCTTCAGGTACAGGTTTGGCAGTTGAATCTTTAAAATGTGTGTTTGAGCAGGCTTTTACCAGGTGACTATCTTATTTCATGAAATCTAAATCTGCCACAATGTTCAACATCCTTCTAGCTAATTCATATTGTGTAAAATAAATAACACATACATACATACATACATACATACATACATACATACATACATACATATATACATGGCAGGAAGGAAATGGCAAAAGAACAGAGATTAGCTTTAAACAATCAAGAACTAGGTACTGACTCAAGTCACTCAAATCACAGGAAGAGTGGATTTGATTCAGAAGCTAAGGAGTTTGTCTGTATGCTGAAGGTTCTGGGTTTGATCCTGAGGTAGAGGCTGGGGGCTGCTAACCAATCCTCAGAGTTCAGCAAGCAAACAAGTCGTACTTAGTGAGTTTTGAAGAGAAAACTAAATCAATGGCCCTTAAGCTAAGAAGAGCAGATTTTGCCACAGATACAAATAGGTTCCACTTCTCATCCTAGGCTCTAATGACTTTGATTCTATCGAATTGCTTTCTTGTGAATTCTTTGATTGGGAGAATTCAAATTGTAAATATAATACTTTATTGTACAAAGTATTTTCTATTCAACTTGCAGTTGTTTATTACAGAAAAAGGCTGTTTAATATGTCTGTGACTTGAGTTCTTTCCTCTACTCAAGTTACGCTCTGTGTCATAACCTATGAAAATTTTCCACCTTGTTACTTTTGAAAGGAAGTATGTAGCTTTGGGTCTATGTAAAAATATAAACTTGGTATTTTAAAACATAAGTTAACAGGATCTAAAAAGTCACTTATCAGTTGCAATCTTCCTTTAATATAATTTATCCCTTCAGATTATTCCTCTCAAATTTTTAATTAAAAAGAAATTTCCCTAGATTGAAGCACCAAGAATAGATATTTCCATATTTAGAACAAAACAGGGCGGCGGGGGGGGGGGGGGTGATGGACTAAGGAGATCACTTCAGTAGCAAAATGCTTGCCATGTTAAGCATGAAGCCTTGAGTTCAGATATCCAGAATCAATGTGAAAAGCTGAGTGTATATCTCACTTGTAATCCTGGCACTGGGGAGGCATAAACAGGAGGGTTCTAAGGCTTGCTGCCTTGCTGGTTTAGCAAGAATTGGCGAGTACCAGGTTCATTTAGAGATCTGATCTTAATAACTGAAATGAAGAGCAATTGAAGAAGCCACCCAACATCAACCTCAGACCTCCACACACATGTACACACACGTGCCTGCACACCAGTACACCGATGCTAGACAGACAGACAGACACACACACACACACACACACACACACACATGAGCCAAAAAGGAAACAAAACGAAAAGAGAACATTAGCTCCTATTCCCAGTTTACACAAACCCAGATCTTATCATTTGCTCTTAAGAAATGAAGTTCTGGTAAGTATGTCAATATTTTGTATGGTAATGAACTACCTCCTTTCTCAAATGCCAGCCTCTTGTGGAACAGTTGTGTCTAACTTCTTCCCATCTCTTGCATATGGCCAGTCTCTTGTTTTCCAAAGGATATTTTAATTCAGGGCTCTGCTGCAATGCTGCTAATCGCATTCATTTCCTTGCTACAAAGATTTAGTAATTTTGTTGAGTCACAGCAATGGTTTAAGTCTTACATAACACTAGTGTTAAGTAGGTAGTATAATGTCATCATTTATAGATGTGCCAAAGACTGGTGTTCTTTGTTTTCTTTGTCTCAGGCTAATCTATTTGACAGTGTTATGAATTAAGTCAAAGTTGAATGTTCACAAATAGAATTTCTAAGAGTTACCTTTGTACTAAATATTGGCAAGTAGCTATTCTCACATGAAAGAAACATCAGTTTCAGAATGTATATTCATGGCATTATGTGGATTTTTCAAAAATGTTTCACATACCTTTCTGAAAGAACATTTCCAGATGCTATAAAAGCCAAATGCTGGAGCTTTTAGCATAGGAAAACATCTGTAGATCTGAAATGAACATCTCTCTCAGAATCTATGAATAAAAAAAAATTGAAAAAATAATAAATCATTCCTGTGTACTTTATAAGCTGTGTATGCCAATTTAATATAAATATATATTTTTGTTGCTTAAGTCTTCCTATTTATTGAGAGTTTTCACATTCCATAAATTATGTGGATCATTCAAAATGCAAGTGCTAATTTTTTTTTTAATTGTAGGAATGTTGTAAGTTCTTTATTTTTCTTTTTTAGTTTTTCAAGACAGGGTTTCTTTGTTGTAACTCTGGCTGTCCTGGAACTCATTCTGTAGACCAGATTGGCCTCAAACTCACAGAGATCTGCCTGCCTCTGCCTCCTGAGTGCTGGAATTAAAGGCATGTGCCACCACTGCCTAGCAAGTTATGAATCATGGAAAAGAAGTTTTATTTGGTAGAAGATTAGGGTGATGATAGGAAATGAGGATCACTTCTATGAAAAGTCTAGATCCTAATTTAACAAACTAATTTTTAGCATCTGTTTTTAAAAAGAAAACTTCGTTGGGATGGTATCACATATTAAGGTATTATCTATGGTGAGTTTTTCACAAGAATGATAAAATTGAATAATTGTGGAAAAAAATGTAGTATTAAGAATATTTTTATGTGGGACTACATTTGATCTACATCACAGTGGATACTATAAGCTACAGGTAAGCTTTTGGATTTTACCCTACAATATGAGTCCTAGAGGAATTCTGTGCCAAAGAGAAACACAAGCTCAATTCAGAACTACAAGGATCATTGTCAAATCTAGTCTTTCATTGTTCACCCTCAGAACAAAACAAACAAAAAATAACAATATCCAAAACTTCATTTCCCAGTCTTCCTCACTGAGTCTCATGTTAACAGATATTAATTGAACATCCAGTAAATAGACTCTCTTCACATTTGAACACTTGCAAAGAATTGAAGAACTGAAGTTTTCCTTGGTGGACAACAGAAAGGCCATTGTCTCAGTGCAGTCAAAGGACTTTTAAAATACAAACATTTGTGTTACTGTGTTAACACAAATTTTGTTCACCATGACACAATAAATACCCGATAGAAACAATTTAGTGGGAAGGGATTATTTTGTCTCACAGTTGCAGTGTTTTCTATCCATACTTCCTGACTCACTGCTCAGTGAGGGAGTACATCACGGAAGCAGGGCAAAGTGCAGGAAAATTTCTAACTTTCTGGCAACCCAAGAGAATACATGGATGCCAGTGAGATTCCTTATTCTTTTCCTTTTATTCCATCTGTGTTCCCAACCTATTAGATAATGTCATTCACATTCAAGGTGACCCTCCTCAGGTGATCCTTGCTGGAAATTGATTTATCCATGCATCTCTCAGTCCAATCCAGTTGACACAAAGGTCAGGCATCACAAGTCTATCTTCTGTCAACTTAATATCCAAACCCATGTTCTGCTATGGACTGCCAAAGTCCTACGTCCATTTCATAATGTATTGGGTTAATCTTCAAGAGTACCCATAGTCATAACAATTCTGGTATTGTTCAGAAGTGCAAGTTCAAAGCCTCCTTAGATAATCAATACAAACTAGTGTAACTGTAAATCCCATAAAATTTTCAAAAGCAGTTATATATTTCCAACATAAATGGCACTGAGTGAACATTCCTACTCCAAGAAGAAAAAGTAAGACAATAGGAGGGTAGATTGGACCAAACCAAGATGGCAACAGATGTCAAGCATTAAATTCTGTAACTCTAGGCTGACAAGTGGCTCAGTGGGTAAAGGCGCCTGTCACCAAAGCTCACAACTTGAGTTCAATCCACAGAGCACACATGACAGGAGAATCAACTCTTGCAAATTGTCCTCTAATCTCCACATCCACACCCACTTTCCTATACACAAAAAATTAAAATAAAAACATAAAAAACAAATTCTGTAACTTCATGTCTAGTACTAGAACATGTGGGTGAATGGTATTTATTGGCAGTCACAAAGCCTCTTCCCTGTGCTGACTGCCTGCTGCTTGTAACTCTCCATGGCAGACATTTCATGTGTCTTGTGCATTAGAATACAGGTGTGTACCATCAACTGTAGCTTTTTTTAAACATGTATGCTGGGCTTCCAAACCGAGATCCTCACATTCTTTTGACAGCCATTTCTTGGACCCACTTCAGCTTTTATCTCCACATTTCTATCAGTATCTGGTCTTTCAAGCTCCTATTTATTTAGCTCTACTTACAACATTTAAGGACTTCTTTACTCTGTGTATGTAAAATTTTCCAAACTATTTCCACAAGCCACTCTCAAAGGCTTTGGAACTACAGGGTTACATAATCCCAGGAATGACCCCACTTCTTGTATCAGTTGTCTGTGCTAGGTGGACTCTTCATTGTTGTGACAAATAAGCTGACAGAAAAAAAAAAAAAAACTTAAAGAAGGGTCATTTTGGTTTGCTGCATCAGAGATTTCAGTCTATGGTCACTTTTCTCTGTGTCTCTGAGACTTAGTGTTGTAGCACACTGTAGTGGAGGAAAGATTTCTAACCCCTGGCAGGTAGGAAATTATCCTGGTTGGTTTTCCTGTCAACTTGAGATAACGAGAGTTAAATAGGAAGAGGAACCTCAATTGAAAAATTTGCACACAAAAGAATGCCTGTAGACACATGTGTAGGGCATTTTTTTTTAGTGATTGACACAGGAAGGCCCAGTTCCCTGTGGGTGAAGTCAGCCCTGGGCAGGTGGTCCTGGGTTGTTTAAGAACGTAGGTGAAGCAACCCAAGAGGAGCAAGCCAGTAAGCAATGGCTTCTGCTTCAGTTCCTAACTCCAGGTTCCTGCTTTGAGTTCCTGTTCTAAATTCCCTCCATGAAGGGCTGTAACCTGAGAATTGTCAACTGAAATAAACCCTTTCCTCCTCAAGTTGCTTTAAGTGATGGTTTTTTATCACAGCAATAGAAACCCTAGCTAAAACAAAAGACACGAAAATATGCCTAAAGTGAACAAATAACTTATTTAAAACTCTAATCAAACTCTATCTAATGGTCAGAACCTTAATAACTGTATGCTAATAAAAAGTACTTGTACATGTATGTTTTTAATATCTTAATTTTTAGACTTCCAAGGTACTTTTTTAAACTATTCAAATTTTTTCTTATTTATGATTACAGTTTAAAACATGGCTTGTAGCAGTATGCTATAATCTTTTACCCTCAATTTAGGGAAGGAGAAAGGAAAGATAGAAACCTTCACTGCTTTTACAAGCAGGCTTAATACAGAAAAAGAGATAGGTAAAAATCTTCACAGCCTCTTTTTAGGCTGTCCTAAGATAGAATCTCTCCTTTATTCTTTATTAACTAAGGACAGCAACCCAACCAGTGAACCATCAACCAATACTCATCCTGACACTCAAGGCTCCAGACCATTTATGCCCTAAGCAAAAAGTTCCCATAAACCCATGCAGTGTGCAATACCAAAGACAAGCTACAGGTGCCAGAATGATGCACCCAGCCAAATTTTAGCCACCTGCATCAAGCATTCCAAATACAACTTGTAAACAACTATACCACAGCTGGGGTGGGAACACAAACGTCTAGTAACTAGTCAGTTAAACTAAAAAGCTTTTCTTAACATAAAAATTTCAAATGTTCCTCTACAATGGCTAGCATCTCATGTAGCCAAATTAAAAAACAAAACAAACAAAACCCACAACATATTCCTATTTTAAAACACCTTTCAATAATTACATATGCTGTCTATAATTTGTTTTCTATTAAAATTTATATCATTAAGGTAGTCACATAAATGAAAGAAAATTAGTTTTTATTAGACTGTGATGTCTCTCACCACATCTAGATCTGAAGTTTTAGTATTTTTAAAATTTGCTCATTTCTCCTCCTTTTAATTCCTATAGGTTTCCTTCTGCCTCCTTGGGTAGACTACTCTGTGTAATTTTTTCTCCATTAGTTTATGTCTGCTTCAAGTTCTTGACAATAAGACGATGTTACTTCCAACACTTTAGTAAATTTCAATTATGTACAGAATAAAGTACATGTTTCATAGCAACATCCTGCTTTTGATTTGACAGATCCTAAACTGAATTTTGCCTGGCAACTTCTGAGAACTGTGTTCATATATTTCCCTTGTTCACTGCTCTTTTTTAAATTCACAAATGTGTGTTGGGTTGCACTAAATGTTTTTTTCTTAATCTGTTGACAAAACACCAGCATTTGCACATTTTCATGGATATTCTTTAAAATTTTTAGTTGCCATCTATTTTTAAAAGATAAAACATCTATGATCCTACCAAATCAAAAAGTGTTCTTTGCAGTGGTGCTGATTCAAAATGGCTACAGATAAGACTCATAGTAAGGCAGAGATGGGAGCCACAATCTTCTTGGGTTATAAAGACAAAGCTAGGTTATTTTAAGCCATCTATTTTGTTCTCCATTATTTAGCAACCACGTTGTCTTCCTTTTTCAGTCTTCAAATTATCAGTCCTATGAACCACCCTGCTGAGTGCTATCATTTGAGGAAATTCAATATTCATGAAGGCCTTAAAAATGATCATCTTAAGGCCTTTCTGACTTGAAGTTAACATCATTCTACCAAAACCAGAGTTTGGTATCCATTCTGAGGCAGACTCTACTAAGCCTTGGACATACAAAGAAACTCGGGGTGATGTACAATATGCAAAGCATACGACCAAATTCAAATGTGAAAGCAAGAAATGCATATTAATACCACACAGAATATGGCTTGCCTCTTTTGTATTCTCAAACTAGTTTTAAGATCTACCATCTACAATTCTACCATCTTCTGAGCCTTGTTCTTCCTGCTCATTAATGCAGACAGAACTCTGTAAATTATATTTCCATCCTCCTTCCTTTCTTATTATTTTCTTTCCACTCAACATTTCAATGAGCCTTAGATTTCAGTGCTTAACTCCTTTATCTCCTCCCTTTGCATCATATTTTCTTTAAGCTACTATTTGGACATTTTCTACTTTTACCAGGTTCTAAGCAGCAGTTCTCAACCTATGAGTTACAACCCTTTCATAGGGGTCCCCTAAGACTATCTGCATACCAGATATTTACATTACAATTCATAACACCAAAATTACAGTTATGAAGTAGCAAGGAAAATAATTTTATGGCTGAAGGTCACCACATGAGGAACAATATTAAAGGGTTGCAGCATTAGGAAGGTTGAGAAACGCTGTTCTAGAAAATCATGATCTCACAAGTGGACAGTTGCATTCATTTTAAGTGGAAGTGAAAGTTATTTTTTAAATTCTCACTTACAAATGGAACACTTGAGTAATTTACAGAACAAAAATGAGAGTGACCATCAAGGATCAGTGACAACTGCCCCAGGAGTCATCACAGCCTGTTTGTGAACCAAAAGTTCACTGCTGGCCATCACAAATGCATTGATCATTACTTAGTTTTAAAAAATATATTTCTGGTGCCTTAAAATGAATTTATATTCCTACTCAGTGGTTGATGCAAGATAACACAAGAAAATGAAATATGATAAATAGGCAAATTTACCTCAAAATGATCTGCTTTGGAACCATTTGCTTGTCTGATCATAATTATTAAAGGTGTACTTCTACATCTTTATGTCCAAAAGTAATGCTGATTAAAAATAGTGATGATTCTCTCCAATTTGACTTTAGAAAGGAGTAACATCTACTGTGCATAGTGTATATGTGGAGATACACTAATAATTAGCAACCTTTTCTCTCACACTATCTCTACTGATCAGTTATCTGGAGGAGTGGAATAGAGAGTGAAAGCATTATAAAATATCCTTTACTAGAATGGCTTACATGCTTTGGCTGAGTAATGCAAGAATGGCTGCAACTGGACAGGTTGAGTTACTGCAGCTCAGACCAAAGAGCTGACTGCCTTAGCAGTCCCAATATAATATTGATGGCCTGGAAGATTCCTGCAGAATCAAAGTTCTTCAGTACACGGCAGGTCAAAGATTCTAGATTTTCATATTAGCGAAGGACATCAGCAGCAGTAGCAACAATGGGATAGGCAGGTGATGGGCAAGGCAGGAAACTCTGATTTTCTCTTGCAATCTACTTCTTTGTTTCTGGGCTGGTGCTAGAACATGTTGCCCATTCTGGGCCTACAACATTCTAAGTACATGTTTAATCAAATGTTGCCTCTAATACTACAAATGTTAAAATAAAAATATGCAAATTACAATGGACATAATTTATATATCTATAAATTAGTTCCTCATATTAAGGGCCTATATTAAGGTGTTTCTGTGTTTTTGATAGTTATTGGGATGTCTGATGATAATCCTATCAACATCAATCATGTGTACATAGTAGATGTAGATAGATTCGTAAAACTGAATTGAACTACAATGTATGATAAATCACACACTAGAATTTGCTTATAGAAATACCAGACAATAGTAAATTGTTATTTTCTAGCTTGCTTTTTTAATTAAAGCTGAATGCAGAATAATTTTTATTTTTCTTCTCTTGTATATTTTGATCCTCCTCCTCTCCTCCCTCCACTCCTCCAGCTCCCCCAACCTGTCCTCTTCTCCAGACTGACCCCTCTCCTTTCCCACCCCTACCCACCCAACTCCCTGTTTCCTCTAAATGCAGAATATTTAAATTAGCTCATTTTCAGTCCTGGTTGGATGAAGTAGCACATTCCTGGAATCCCAGCACTTGGACGGTAGAGGAAAAAGGATCAAGAGTTCAAAGTTAGCCTCAGTGATAGGAAAATACTGTCTCAAAAATCTTGAAAAAAACATTTCCCACTTGTTTTAAGCAAATGATATATTCCATGACATTGATGATTCTTCTTGATAAAACAAACGAGATTCAGACATTCTACACAGGCTAATTTCCTCTATTAAAATTCCAATTAAAACTGCCCTGTCAACTGACAGGGTACAATTTCTTTATCTTCTGAGATTTTGTATTATTTAAAAGCCTGCCATATGCATAGAACAAGTGAACATGACTGCAGTTACATTTTGTGTTCTTGGAATGAATAGATGCAAGTAACAAGAAGCTTCAGCTTCACTGCCAAGAAGTCAAGTTTAATTTTCTTTCTTTTCCCTTCTCTTCAACTGGCTGAAACACAAGTTCCACTGCAAATGCAACAACCAGCAAACACAGATGCCATCATAAATACATAACCTCGCCAAGCAGGAAACCCTACATTGATGAACAACAGAGCTCTCCATGGCAACTGCAAGATACTCTGGGTAGCATAAAGCCTTAAGGTTATATTATAAATAAAATGTATATATCCTTTAGAACTGAAAAATATGTTGTTTTTTTTTTCTGTTTAGCACTGACATTTATTGTAACTTAGTGGATAATATTTCTGTCTGGTTCATATTCTTAGCAGATTGGGAAATTTCATAAATCTTTCACTCTGAACTTCTGCAAAATATAGCTGCCTTCAAGGAGTTCCTGCTGTACTTTAAATAAAATTTGTCATACTCAATTAAAAATAAACCTAACATACAACTTTCAAATGTTGCTAATTAAATTCATAGTCTGATAACCTAATTTTGAGTGTTGAGAAGTTTAGCACTTCTCTGATACTCCTCATGGACATCAGTTGGCATGGAGACAAAATATGAAATCAGCACACTTTCCCAAGCATTCACTTTGGGACCGGTATATGTTAGATGCTAGGGGAGAAGGGAAGTTGAAACTGGAGACATTCTTGCTGGGAGCTTTTGCTCTAGTTTGTAGAAAACAGGAATATAAAACATCAGTGAAGGAAAGAACTGTTTCAACAAGGAATCTGAACTTGTGTGGATCACCTTGTAAGAAATAATTTGCCTTCAAATTCTCCAATCTCAAAGTAAAAAAAAAAAAAAAAATTAAGTTGTTATACATTGCCATTTGCAAAAACCATGAAGAATAGGGATTTTTTTTTTTAAGATAAGACTGAGGCTCTTGGCTACTGTAAATAGCATATGTTTCAAATTTTTCAAGTTTTTTATTGATGTTTATGAAATTTTTTGTATTATTTTTTAAATTAATTCTTTCATATAATACATATCAACATCCTTCCTGCACTCCCTCCATTCCTCCCAGCTCTCTCCATCCTCTCTCCTCTCCTATTATATATCCTCCCCCCTCTCCTATTATATATCCTCCCCATCCACCCATCCCCACCTGATCTTGCTTCTCCCTAAAGGAAGAGCACTCCACCCAGGGTCACCACTCAAAATGGATATAACAAATGAGACACGACCAGGCAACCCATCTGAAGGAAATGGGTCCCAATGGCAGGCAAAAGCGTCAGGGAACCCTCACATACACTCTAGCCTTCAGACTCTCTGCAATAACCCCAAGCCAGACAACCACGTATCCAGAAGACCCTTTAGGTCCCTGTCTTCTGCTTTAGGCTCTGAGGGACCCTAACAGTGCTGGTCTGTTGACTTCATAGGGTCTGCATTCCTGATGTTACCGACCACCCCTCTGGTCCCTGAAATGCCTCCTCCCACCTTTCTGTGAGTTTTCTGGAGCTGTGCATGATTTTTGGCTCTGGGCTTCTGCATCTGTCCCCATCAGCTCCCTGCGGAAGCCTCATTGATGGCGACTGGACTAGGTACAGATCTACGAGAACAGGAAATCGTTAGAAATCATCTCCTGGCTATCCAGATTCTGGTTTCTGTCCTACCCTGCAGAATCATGCATGGGTTCTCTCCTTTGGCATGGGGTTCTGCCCTTCCATTGGCCCAGTGAGTCCTGTAGGGAGGATGGGTTATAGGTCAAAGGTTTTGTGGCTAGGGTGGTGTCCCAGTCCCTCCACAGAAACCCTAGCCAGCTACACAACATGGCCTGTTCAGGTCCCATTTCCCATTGCTAGAGGTCCTCTCCAAGGCCTCCATCATGGGCCTCAGTGAGTTTCCACTACCCTTGATCTCCAGATTACCCCACTATATCCCAGTTCTTGCTCCTCCATCCCTCTCCCCACACCTGGCCTCCCTTCCTCCCCTTCCCATCCTTCCCCACTCCACCAGGGACATGTCTGCATCATAACAGAAACTCTTCTGTTGTTCAGTCTCTCTGGGTCTGTGGATTGTAGTGCCTTTGTCCTTTGCTTAACAGTTAATAATGACTTATAAGTGAGTATATGTCAAGTTTGTTTTTCTGAGACTGGGATACCTCACTCAGAATGATTTTTTTTTCTAGTCCCATCCATTAGACTGCATATATACATTATATACATAGATGTATATACATGTATACATATATACCTGAGAACCACTAAAGTCATTTAAGCAGATTAAGTTTGGGAAGTGACTTGCAATTTCTTTTGCTGGAGAAAAAGTGAAGATGTGAGGCTACTCCCATTCTGTAAGTAAATTTTATTAACTTATAACTAAGTGCAAATAATGCATTTTATTGTGTGCTGGGAATTGAATGTAGGGTCTTACACAGGCTAGGCGAGCAATACACCAGTGCTACACTCCCTGTCCTTTGTTTTCTGAGAGGTTTTACAAGGTTGCTTAAGCTGACCTCCAGCACAAGATTCTCCCACTTCTACTTCCATAATGCTATTTTCTTAATTCACTCACATATATGCAGGCATCATAGTGGGAGGATATGATGATCAACTTTTGTAATTTAACAATGTACTGAGAGCAGGATAATCACCCAAAAACATGAAGTTGCAAATGCTCCAATTGAAAGGTACATAATACATCAAAGATTAATGTTTGTAAGACCCATTTTATGTATCTATTAGCAATGTATTAAAAACATTTGCTATGCAGAATTGTTAGCAAGTGATCCTTTCAGTTATAATTTATATATTTTAATAGGTGTCCAGCAGTATCTCATACAACACTTTTAGGTGGCACGTAACCAGTAATAGGTACAACATTTATCATGTGTCTATTTTATAGCTGTATAATATTTTTGGTGAAGTGTCTGTTTGAAATCTTCTGCACTTTTTCTTACTGGATTGTTTCTTCATAATCAGTTGTGAGAGCTCTTTATATATTGTGTACATAGTGTTTTGACTCTTTACAGCTTTTGTTTATGGCTTCCATTATCATTCTATTTTATAGGGTCTTTTACAGAATATGTTTTTAATTCTGACAAAGTTCAGATTTTTAAAAAGACTTTTGCTGTCACTTTTAAGTATCTCAGCTTATCTCTTGCTCAATTTCCTTCTAAATGTTTTATATTCTCCCATTTTTATATAGCCCATTTTGAGTTAAAAGGTTCCATAAAGTAGGTTTGAGAGGTTTTTGCTGTTGTTTTTGTTCATAGTCTGTTCCAGCATACTTTTTAAAACTATTCCAACACAATCACTCTGCTGTTTTGAACACTGACAAAAATCAAATTTCCATATAGCTATGTGTCTATTTAATCCACTGGTCTACATGATTATCACTTTAAAAAGTCCTGCTTACTATAACTTCCTATCTTTATAGTATCACAATCCCTCCAATTTTGTTTTCAAGTGCTAATGCTCCTCTACTTCAAGAGCCTTTTCACACACTTTAGAAATCATCTTGTCAATCTGCAATGAATGTAGGACTTGAGAGAAATTATGTTAAATCTATAGAACCACTTTGAGAAAACTACTGTTTGTATGTTGAGGCCTTCAATCCACAAAAATGTTTTCCACCTATATTTTATTAGTATTCATCATTTTCAACAAATCAATCCTTCCTGTTTAACTGAAAGATTTTGATTTTGAGCTCTGACTTGTGATCTTGATGAATTCATGTATGAGTTCTGTAAATTCTTGGAGGTTTTCCGACACTTTTTTCATCTTATTATTTGGAAATATCTACAATTTTCTTTCTTCTTTTTCAACTAAGAAGCAATTATCCATGCTATTACAGTGGTTTAAATGTAAAGTATTTCATTAAAGAAAATTTGGAAGAGTAGTCTTGCGCCCAGTCTTACAGAGAATGTATTTAGTTTTTCATCATAAAGTTGTTGTAGATTCTACTCATCAAGTTGGGAAAGTTTCCTTTTGTTTCTGATGTTTTGTTCTGAATCATAAATGGGAACTGCTTTGTCAAATGCTTTTTTCTATATTGATCTAATGCGTTTTTTTCCCTATTATAATAAAATATACTGATTCTCAAACTGAAGCAGACTTACGTTTCTGATACAGTCAATGAGTTTGTGCTATATATATATAGAATCTGTACTTATAAAAGCATAGGTCTTTAGTTCCCCAATGGTAGTATGTTTTTGTTGTTAATGTTTTATTAGTATCAGGAAAATATTGCCGCTTTATATAACAATTTTTGGAAAAAGATCACTTAAAATTGATGCTACTCTTAGGGATTTGGCAGTTTCTAGTAATCACACGTTAATCATATAACCTAGCAATCATACTTCAAGTATTTTTTCTAATAAAAAAAACCTATGTTCATTCCACAACTGCTAAATAAGTATTCATAGGAACTTTATTTGTCATGGGCAAAAACTGGAAATAGTGTAAACATTCTTCAATGGTGAACAGACTGACAAATGTAATACATTCATAAAAAGGGATATTGCTAAGAGAGAAAAGGGAACAAATCACTGAAATGAATGAGTTGAATATCTAAAGGACAATTTCATGACTCCACATTAAAATGATAATATTCAACATATCAGAGGATAGTAAACATTAAAAAAGCACAGGGGAATAGCTATTATAGAATAACAAGGAGTTTATATCAAAGTTCTCGATCCTATCTGCAGTAATGGTAACATAAACCTGCATGTCATCTTTTACAAAACTGTAAGGTGTACACACCTGAATTCACACTTCTGCTGCAATATCAATTTCTTGATTGAGAAATTTCTGTGCTTCCATAATATAATATGGAGAATCTCTGCCCTATTTTTCACAATTTAAGTTTTAAAGTATCTTGAAGTGAAATATTACTAAATAAAACTTTAAGCAAGCAAAAAAAAAAAAAAAAAAAAAATGTTAAGATAAATGAGCCAGATGACATTCTGGAAGAGGAATTAAGAAAGACTTTGTTCTCCAGACAGAATGATAACAAGATACAGAGGGAATGAATACAAAGTGAATATGAATTTGGGGGAAGACCATTCAGCCTATAATAGGAGAGTACCTGTCAAGAGTGAGCAGGAAAAATAGGGAACATCAGAGGCTCAAAGGGAAGGTGGATGGGAATCATTCTAACCCAAAACAGTTCTCATTAGCTACTAATAAAATAATATTTTATTGATAATTCACTTTAAATTCAACTTAAATTAGAATTTTGACTTTTTTATTTAACTAAAAATTGTTTTACAAGTTAGAAAAAAATCTGGATTCCAATGAATCACACCCCCCAACACACACACACACACTCCATTTCTTGTCACCAGTGAATAGAAAATGTATCACCAGGCAGACACATAAATCAGATATAACAGTGGTGATCTGAGCTTAGGAGACCCTGGGTCTTATTCCCTATTATGTTACAATTTAATATCTCCGAGTTTCATATTTTTTTCTAATTCTTTAGTTTTATTTTATGTGTATGGGTGTTTTGAAGGCATGTTTGTGCATTCCTGGTGCCCAAAGGAGCCAGTAGAAGGCACCAGATCCCATGGTGATGTAGTCAGAGGGTTGTGAGCAACCACATGGTGCTAGGAACTGAATCTAAGTTCTCTGCAAGAGCAGTGAGAGCTCTTAACTGCTGAGCCAAATTCTCTAGACCCCAAATTTCTTTCTTAAATTGGTGAGTGAAACTAAATCACTTCCAAAATTCTAACTTTATTACATAGAGTTAATTTGAGCGTAAATGGGATACCATTTTAGGCTAAAATTATCCTTGAAGTATTTACTAATCATATGTTTTTTAATAATATGCTTTTAGCATACAGCAACATTTACCTCGCATTTCTGTTTCTTTCTAGTCTTCATGTGCCCTAAAATTGATATCCTTATGATTAAAGCTCAAGAAATATGCCCCCACCACTAAAAAACAAAACAAACAAACAAACAAAAACACTACCTGTTGTGCTAATTGACGAGATATTTTTATAACCATTTTCATGTTTTTTAGGCACTGTATTATGAAAAGGCATTTCTGATATGTCAGACATAAATCTTTCATGAACATTTGGATGTCGTGTTGGATATGCCAGTTGGAAACCTCCCCACGGTCAAAGAGTTTCAAATATCCAAGTTTCTTTTTCTTGTGCAATGGTGAGCATAGCAGTTGGCAACTACCCATGCTGGTCAGGAGTTTGGCAATACCATCCATCACTATCTCTCTAATTCTTTTTCTCCTTCTCTGGACTGGAACTATGATTCTCACATCTGCCACTCTGCGGTTCTAAATGGCTGTTGTAACTCAAGGCATTTTTCTGACATTCAAGATCAGGAAAAAGAGGCAATAAGCATCATTTCAGAGAACTTCAACTTTTCCATCTGAAGTAAGGGCCTTCTCCACAAGCTTCTGTCCATTTCACTAACCTGACCCTTACAACTCACACCTGTGATTGTTATCACACCTTATCTCTAGCTATATCAATGTTAAAAACATTAAATTTATATTTCTCAGCTGCATTAGGAGTCCAGGACCATTTCTAATGCTCAATAATGACATGTCTAATAGTGTCCCACCAGACAGCAAACGCTTTCCGTTTAGCAAAAGCTGTTTTCTGCTGACCATAAAGAATGAGCAATTTCTGTTTCCTATCAATTAAGATGGATCCTCTGGATTCTGTTCTAATCTTGAAGAAAGAAAATTTTGTCGCTGTCTGAACAAAACAGTTCACTGTAAATAAAAAAGAAATAGAAATCATCAGTGTACCTAAGCTGAAATTTATACATTGCTACTATTAACTATATATTTAAATTCTTGGCAGGAAGTTACTTTAAAAATGTTAAAAAAAAAATTAAGTAAGTAAGTAAGTAAGGGAAGGAGGGAAAGAAAACCAAGGATAGCAGTTATAGGAAGAACTAAATTACTTATGACACATATAACTGCAGAAGTAAACTCTTACTTAGTGACTGGTGGGAAGGAGACCAGAGGGAGGAAAGCGGTGGGACAATGTGCAGGCACTAGGTTCTTTATGGCAAGCATAAATGCTTCATAATGCTAAAAATGCAGTGACTAGGTTTGTATACACAGAAAGTATATCTTTACTCCAACAGACCAGTGGTGGGAAATTATCTTCACATGGGCAGAATTAGTTCAGGAAAGATACCAAATTTCTGTTCATGACTCGTGAGAGAATAAAATGAAAATATCTATAATATGGAAGATTAGATGACACATCAAAAATAATTATAAAGAATTATTCAAACGGTTAAAAGTGGCTGATAAATAAGATAGTTGTCAGTTTTTGCCACAACCCCTACAGATGGGGAATAAACGCCCTGAATAGACAGCTGCCTAGTGCTTAATGTTCAGTCTTTTCTAACCTATCAAAGTATGCAAAATGCTGTTAAATGCAGAATAATTGCTATGCACTGTTCAACAAACTACACAAAGAAAAGGACAAGAAACTATAGTAAAGAGGTGATCATATACGAGAATTGTAATAATTTTATTTCTAAAGATAGTTCAGATTTTCCTTTCCCCCAAAAAACTAAGTAGATCAAAATGGTAACAATATCATTCATTGGTATTTCTATGATCCTAAACACATTTTATGTAATTTACAAGTAAAAGTTTTAATAAACCTAACATGTAAAAAGGTTAATTTTAAATGGTTGGCCTATATTAGCCTTAAGGAATTTTATGGATAAAAACATCTATATCAAGCAAAAATTTCAAAGATATCTCCAATTTTAGAGAATGACATAGTTTAAGCAAATTTATTACAACAATTTGAAAATAAAAAATCCAAACAGTCTGTTGAAATGTAGAACAAAATCCAGCCTGACAGTATAAACTACTCAAAGTAATTTGTTTCTGCAAGCTATATATTTTGTATATTTCTCATCACAATGAGAAGAACTTAGCTGACAAATGAGCGCTACAATAACACACTAGTTATAACAAAAGAAAATGGAATTTTAATACATGATTTAATAAATCAATCATGGTTTATTTAATAAGGTACGTGTGTGTGTCGGGAGTGGGGGTGATATGAAGACTGATATAATCAATAGGTCTTAAATTTCTCTTTCACAGACTCTATCTCCCTTTGCTTAGCAGTACAAGGCAATTTGAGATTTATTTGAACACATACTTTATAACTGACCTCTTCACAGAAAATTATAATACAAATAGCACTAAGGATTTAGTAAATAAATCACAGGCCAACAAGTTCAACTGCACAGTTTTGAAATCTAATGTCAATAAGTTTATGAAACCTTAAGACTGAGTGATTTGCAGTGTTTCCAACATGTCTTCAACTGCCTTAAGAGAGTACTTGGTCTCCTTCTTACTGCGACCTGCAAACTAATGAAAAAGAAAAAAAAAGAAATTCTATTAGGCTCAATTTCATTGGAAGATTCAAACATCATACCTCATCTTCTTATGGCTAATGAAAATATTATTTTACCATTTGTGTGAAATCACATATGTTTTTCAATATGAACAAACTTAAGTTTTATAGACATTTGCATTATGGTTTCATCTCCAGTTGAAGTGTACAAATATTTCACTACCTACTTGGGTAGTTTAAGATTATTTTAATAAGTATGATAACTTATAAAAGCTTGGATTGAATTTTAAAACTACCCTAGTTCAGACTCTAAAGCATTTATGAACTATCGCATAGCTTAAATGAAGTTTAAGCACATACATATAGAGGAATAGAGTTGATTTCTACTTGTCTACCCTAAATGGATGTTTGGAATTTCAAGCAAGGTACAATATAAATGAACATATTTTGATGCTACTTAGGATAAGTCATATTTTTAACATTTGAGATTTGTTAGTTAACTGAACAATACACTTCTTATATATTATGTTCCAATTCAATTAATAAAACTAATTGGGATTAGATTTTATAATGAAAACCAAAAATAGTATATCACATTCTAGGTTTGAGTATACAAAAGCAAATTCATAGCATATTAAATACCAAACTTGTACACTTAAATCACTGGGGAATCACTGCTGATACCTCATGCTGATTTCAAAATGAGTTTTCTAACTGTGCTGACCATCATTTACATCAGTCTGACATAATACAACAGATTTACCAGATAAGTGAGTGTTCCTGTGAGGGTGGGGGAAAGTCTGTTCTATCTATAATACTTACTTTCCCATGGTCAAAGTATTGATTAAAATGTAGCATTAGTAACACCTGGTATTTCCCGTTAACACATTTTCCAACAACTGTCTTTTATCAGTTAGTACTTAATATTTGATTTACTATGTGTTTCTTTTCTTTTGTAAAACTGAATTTGGCAAACTACTTGTGATCTGTCCAGAAAGATGAAATGAACCGCACAGATAACAGGAACATAGGCTTCATGACTGGTAAACTGCCCCTGACCTGACTATGCTCAGCACTGTAATTCCCCCAATATCAGCTACTGCAGCTCAATGTCTATTGGATAGAGCAGACAACAAAAGAGCATCTTAGAGATGGCACAAGAACACAAGGTCACCCTGCCTATAATAAAGATGGCATCATAACTTAAGGGAGAGAACCGCTAAAAGTAGCAGTTATATTTACTAATTATGGTAATACCACATTTAAAACTTTCTGAAAATAACTTCTCTTAGCAATTAAAGATTACAGGAAGGGTGTGCTTCTTATTCTATTATCCAGTTGATAAATTCACCTTCGTGGGATTAACCAAGAACAGAAAGGCTTTTCTTTTACCACTGCTTAACTCAGTGTAAACAGGAACGGCTCTAATCAGATAATTTACAGACTAATTTTGAGGAAAAGCTTTGATGGGTTGGGGTTGAGGGTAGGGTACAAAAATACAATACCACACAGTAACAATTATTCTAATTTTCTAAGAGCAAAGTGAAAATAAAAGTTCTGTGAAGCCTTAAAATCTATTTTTAAATATAGGATTTTAAAATTTACATGTAAATATACTTTTAAAAATAAAAGTACAAGTTTTCAAAATTAACTAATAAAAATATACACATAGGATAGTCTCACCAACTACTGACAACTAGTGCAATTTAGGATAAACCAAGCTAGCTAATTTATGTCAGAACACATTTTATAAGCTACAAATATAAATCTATCATTTCAAATTCTGACTGACACATAATTGTCTATTCTAGAATTATGTGGCAATAGAATTGATTAAGCCAGGATCTCATTTTCCTCCCTCAAATCATAATTTAAGTTTCCCTTTTCTGAAAGGACAGTAATAGGACCACTTCTACAGTCATAGCAACATATGAATCGCTGACAGACAAATTTAACAGGTATGGAAGAAGTGTTGATCTGGAAAATTGTCAGAGGGTTTACAATAAACTTTTCCTGAGCATTTTTAAACCAATGCCGCCTCTACTCAACATGCTAGATCAATTACCTAATTAAAGAGCAAGTAGTGCAACATTTTGTTACATTGAGTGGAAGCAAAGAAAAACTCCTGATAAAACCCTAATTTATCAAATTTATAAATATTTAGAAAACACTTCAGAAAGGAATATGTATTTATTTAATGATTTACACTGGTTTATATGCCTAGATACAAGTTCTCAACTAAATCCTAAAGATTTATCTAGTTACAAGAATGTGAGTCTGAAAGTTATGTCTCATATAATTCACACATTTACCCCAGTTATACTTGCTTGAGCAAACTATTTATGCCTGTCTTGTGTATCTTAAAATAATAACAATATAACTTACCAAAAAGAACACAAAAACAACCAAACAACAAAAAACTTGCTTCCCAAATGTAGTGTCAGTGGTAATACCAGTGACTGTCATGGTATATTACCCAATAACAATGAGAAACTGAGCCAGACATGGAGGTGTATACCTGCAATCCCAACACTTTGGAGGCTGAGTCAGAGGACTGTGCAAGGCCACAGCCTGCTTTCCACAGGGCCAGTCAGAGCTACAAAGGAGAAATCCAGATTCCCCTCACTCCAGAAAAAAACAAAACAAAACCCATATAATTGGATACTATGGATTTTACAGTGCCAGAGCCAAAGGCTCGGGTACATAAGCAATTCTCTCAGAAATGTTCCTAAGGAACCATGAAAATAAGACTTTTTAAGAGTAAAATGAATCCAATAACATAATAAATGAGGGAAGAAGATCCTGAGCTAAAGGAGAGAGAAGAAAGGAAGAGAGAAGAGGAAGTGAAAAAAATGAATATAAAAGAAAAGACAAATGTTACCAAGAAAAGGGTTTAAGTCTATGAACAATAGCTTATAAAACAAAATGATGTCAATTGGAAAGTGGATTTCACAAAGTAGGGAAAACATGTTTGCTTAGAAATCTAAGGGGCTTTCTGTCACTGAAAAGATGGGATGGGAAAGCCCAAACAAATCAGATTCTTTACCTTAATCAGAATAGAGTATTTTACATTTAAAATGAAGAAACAAGAAGGGAAGGATAGGATATCAGTTACTTACAGGAGATTATAACTGAAGAGGGTATAGAAACTATGAAGGCACCTATCTCTGTTAGAGGCATCACGTTGTGATCTAAAAATAGCAATCCTGAAGGTATTAGAGTTCCTGGGGTGACAACAGCTGTCATTTAACCAGTATGTCACCCAAGAAGGTTATTTAATTTTTCTGTGCTTTAATTTCCTCATTTGTACAACAGCAGTGGTGGAGATATAGCTCAATGGCATAAAATTTATCAATGCTGTGTAGGCAATAATTCTCAGAGTCAAATTTTGAACCCTGAAAATATGGATCTACAATCTGATTTCTCTCAAACTAATTTTGATGGAACAAGACATATAATACTGGTGTGAACAAAAAAAAAAGCCAAAAAAACAAACAAAAAAACCCCACAACCACTTGGGTAAAAACAGACCCCTACATCATATCATAAGTAAAAATTTCCCAGTGGATAGGAGACTACAATGAGAAACAGAAAATAAAAAAGTATCTCTCTTGACCTTGTAGTATCTACAGATTTTTTTACACAAAATACACAGGCAAAAAACATAAAGGAAATGACTGGTGAATTTGAACACATTTAACTCCAAAATGTCTATTTGCCAAACTCATTTGAAAGAGACAGTAAGCAGTTGGAAACATCTGCCATGCATACATCCAAAGGGGGGGGGAATATCAAAAATTAAAAGTCATATTAACAGATTAAAAAAACAGACTTTATGAAAGAAGATATCCAAGCAGACAAAAAATATATGAAAATGTTCAACCTTACTGCGCATTAGGGAAATCCAACATAAAAGCATGAACTAATACTATGCACACACCAGAACAGCTGTTGATAAGATGACAATTCTCTAACAGTACAGATGGAAGTAAAGAATAATTTAGAAAATTGTCTTCTCTAATAAATATACACATATTCTAAGTCAGTGTTGCCAAGTGTATACATGTACCAGATACACACATATACATTTACCAAAAAACTTGTACAGAAAATTAAGTGTAGAGTTGTTCTTAATAGCAAGAAGTAAGCTAACATTAACAATTATCTAAAGTTACGTTCCAACACAATAAGAATGAATAAACTACAGACATATTTAAGTGTAAACCTCAAATCTATCTGAGTAAAATAGAAAAGGCAAACAAATATTGTAACTCCTTATCTAGGAGGGATTAAGTCATGACTCTTAAAAAGGACAGAAGGAAAGAAAATTAAGAAGACCTATTAAGATGTAATATTATAGTTACTAGTCTAACACTTATTTTTTATTGCTCATTGAAATGGCTATACATAACTTGGGTTCTTGTTTTCACATATGGGACAATTTAATAATATCTGATCTTAAAAATGTATTCATGACTGCCAAAAGATCAATCTATGAGTAGGTAGCTGTTTCTAATAAAAATCTAAACATCATAAATTGTATGTATCATTAGCTTGTGTTGTTATATTGGTCTTATCTTTAAACACACACATACACACACACACACACACACACACCACAGATCTGGGCTATGCCAATTGCATTTGAAGAAACATAGACTATTTATAAGCATTTTGAGTCATAATATGCTAACAGAACTAAGATTTTTCTAAAATATATAATATACATAAATAAAGGTTATTTTCAATGGTATAATTAGGGGGCACTGAATTTTTTTAATGGCCCCAATCTTCTCCAACCAAGGAATGCTACAACAACACTAAAACCAAATGAACACAAGAGAAAAATCAACCCTCAAATGACATATTTCAAAAAACTTGATCATAAGCAATTTTCTAAACATTCCAATGTGATCGTGTATCTAATGGCAGCAGGATCTGCAACAAAGCATCAGTTCTAGGTTGGAGCAAGAGGAAGAGAAGAGAATCTATGATCTTATATTAACCCGAAAATGAAAAATTATGAACAAACATTAATCCCTCAAAGAGCAAGAGCTAAGTTGATGAATCTACAAATAGCCTAAAAAAGTTGGAAAGCATCTTCACAACTGTTAAAATATAGGTACATCCGAAAGCTGCATATAATGTGATTAAACAAATTGGACTATGTAAGACCTCAAACACACAGCCAGCACCTCTGCTTCCTGAAACATAAAATGCTTCAAAGCAAGAAGAAAAATATTAAAATTCAAAACCAAACTGAATAGAACAGAAATGTGGAACAAGAGGACAAAATGGTGCAGGGAAACTAAGGACAGACTAACTGCAGAGGGAAACTAACAGTTGACACCACAGAATAATGTAAGGTCAGAGCAACACCTGAGCATTCCAGGCCTACAGAATTCTGTGGAGTGTAACAAAACTGCAGTCCAGAATCCAAGCCAGGCTTAACTGTGACAAAAACCAGATATACAGAGCAGTTATAGAGTTCTCCGTACCAAACATAGGAAGACAGAGAGAAGACAAGTTAGGAAGGCTACTCCTATCACATCTCCAACTCCCCATTCCACATACACTTCCCAACACCCCAGGTCCTCATTCCAACATGGAAAAAGAAAAATAATAACATGAACAAATTCCATCGCATATTATTATGTTTAAAATTACAGAATAGGATAAATAAAATGAGTAAGAGGCAAGAAAACAAAAACTGGTGTATTTATAATTAGAAGTCTGGAAAGAGAACTTTTGAGCAAAGAGGAAAAATCATAATTCTAGAAGTATCTTTTTCTCAACTAACAGGTCTGAATCCTGTAAACAAGTGTTCTGTGGATTTAGAAATATTGATTCAAAAACAATCAACAAAATATATCACATACTACTGAATTTAAAGCTAAAGGAAAAATTCCTTTGGGCAACTAAGCAAAAGTCTAAATGACTTATGAGAGAGTCAGGATGGCATTAGATTTCTTAGCAACATTCTATCAAAAGCCACTGTGAAAATATGGTTAAAATACTTAAGTAAATGTAAGCCAAACAGTGTACAAACTTCCAAACTGTCCTGTAAATATAAATGCTGTAAAAATATATACAAGTAGGATTTTCTTCCTCATAAACAAATTTTTCACCAAAGTTTCCTGGGAAAAAGAAAATCATCTAGAAATGAACTCCAGCAAACTAACAACTAGAGATATTTTTATATAAGATCTGAAGTATATACAGACAATATAAGCTTTAGTATAAGGTCTGGTTAGCTTGTCAGTAGGCCTTTCTTTTGCCTCTTTTTATTCCCTGAGGTATCTCTAATAAAATGCATTCTCACACCCAATATGCTTCTAAGCTGCATCCTCTAGTTTAACTTCTGGATTTTATAATTCCTTCATATCTAACAAATGAGATTTACAAATTAAAGGCTAATAATATCATAAAACTAATAGACTGCTTTGGCGGGGAGCGTCATAAAGAAAAGAAAACTTCCAACAACAGACACTTAGCTTTACAGTTTACAGACAACAAAGTGACAAAGAAATACATCAAGTAATCTACATAACAAAAGTGTCATCACTAACCTGATAAGCCCTGTTTATTTGATTAGCAGCCCAACTAGCATATTTGATGTTGTCCTTTTTCATTTTTGCACTTGCTTTTGGATTAGAAGCAATATGACTTGCAGACTAGAAACAAAAACAAAACATCAAAAACAAACTATTCTAATTAAGATAATAAAAAACATCCAAGAGTCATAGCTGTAGAAGTTGATAACAAGTTTTAAAATATTGAAACAAAACAATTTTAAAATAATGTTGAGTGAAATCAATGCTCAAAAAATTAAAATATAATCTAAAATAACAGAACATTTTAAATTATATCTAAAATTATTTAATTTGCATTTATATAAACTCTTAAAGGTAAAATCTCTGTCAGTATGGAAAAGATTTTTAAAAATAACAAAGCAATTTACTTAGGGTATTATGGTCATTTCTTGCTACTAAAGAATACTAAATCCTCAATATCAGAATTATCAAATATTAACAGAAAGAATCTCAAAAACAATTTAGCACAACTTCCTATATTGATAGGTGAAAAAATATTCAGGCCAATAGAAATAATCTAATTTGACCAAAACAAGTTAAAGAAAGTCTCTGAATTGGGGACAATACTTATCTCTAATCAACTTGTCTTTACACTATACCAAGAGCTTTCAAAATATATTCTACAGAACTGAATAAGTCACTACAATTTCATGTACCTTTAAAAACAATGTAGTTTAATGAGAGATTCTTGGTCCAATATCCACAAAACCATCTATAAGTCTCCAAAATTAAGGCTGATTTTAAAATATATATTTATATTTCCGGGAAGAGGAATGCTAATCTTTTTCCTAAATACATGTCACTCTGAATAGGATTTGTTTCTGAAACTCAGGAAAGCTTAAGCTTTCCTTTTATACCTGGTCTCCTCCATAGTCTCCCTTCTCTCCTCTCCAGTCAGTGGGTTATCTGTATTCTTGTAGCAAATTTTTATACCTCCATGAATTATCACATTTTGGTATGAACTTCAGCAAATGCAGTGGTTGAAAGACTGAATTCCAGAAAAGGCTGGAATCCCAGCTATACATAGGAGATTTACGGTCAGCTTTGAGTAATTTAATTATGTTTGTATCTTAGATGCAGCATCTGTGAATTTCAGATAGCAATTAGAATATGTATTTACACAGTTGATGTAAATACCTATCGATTTAAAATAAAAACTAGAACTCAGAGCAGTGTCCAGCATAAAGGTGTTCTTCATAAGCAAGCAATGGCTAGTAAACACTGTCATGGAGCTTTGGAGACAGCTGCTTGATTTATCAGACACTGCTAATAATGGTGCATCTCCAAGCCTGTAATTGTTCCTGGTAGAATCAAAGAAAAATTTCTTTAAATTCTTTTGAGGCAAATGTTAACCATTGAATTAAATTAAAAATTATTTCACTTCCTTTTCTTATCCTTATAGTTTCATTATCAATTCTCTTTCACTGGCTTCAACAAGAAGAGATTCATCAGAGTCCATAAAAAAAGACTAGTATAATATTGACAACACTAACTGGACTCAGTGGGTTCTTTAAGAGTACATGAATTTGAGGTGGATAAATGATGGGAAGGATATGAAAGTTGGGAGGGGGAGGGAGAAGAAGGTAAATCTTAAATAAAAAATTATAATCATGTTTGAAATTCTCAAATAATAAAATTTCAAGAAGCAAAGGGGAAAAAAGGACTACAGTAAGTCACAATTTCAAAGAGATAAGGGACCCATTAAAGTTTATTTCTCTAGCCTTTCTGATTTCAAACAGATGCTCATTTTAAAAATATTCTAAAGCTCTGAAAATTTTCCTGCTTCCCACAGATCTTTTTAATTGATTATTTCTTAACTGTTCATGGGCCAGGCATAAATGGTAACAATACAATCCTACAAGTAATTTTTAAACTGTTTTTCTACACTTTTAAAAATGCTTAAAATATGACATACTAGAGATTTTATTTTCTATTACTTTTTATTAGCATAGCTTGAAATATCTTTTATACTTATAATTAGAAAAGGAGTACAATAACACTGAGGAAAAAAAACCAAACAATATTAAAACTATATATATATATATATATATATATATATATATATATATATATATATGTATATATATATATATGGCTTTAGTATCTAATACTGTTCAATTCTGACAAGACAAATGTATCTCAAATGAAATGTGAAAGAGCATAATTAAAGCTGTTTTGCAACTTCTTGTTCATAATTAACCACGTTCATCAATAGAATAAAAAAACACAAACAGGGAGAGATTAGAAGGATGATTAAATGCATTTGAAATGACAGATTCTGTAAAGTAACGTTGAACATGCACATCAACTCACCATGTAAAGCCCAAACAGAGCTCTCATGTTTCTGTTGTTGAGTTTCAGTGCCTGTGCAAAATACTTTCTTGAAAGCTCAAGGTTTTCAAGTCCACCTTGGGTGTATTTGACCTGTTAAAAGTTGCAGATTGCTGAAACCTGTTTATTTTACTACTTTGAAATATAGCATATACCATCATACCACAGGCATTAAGTAATGAGAACAGATACTCTGTAAACAAATGCAACATGCTAAAAGAATTCACCTTAAGGTAGCTAATCT
The DNA here is from genome assembly GCA_026225945.1 of Cricetomys ansorgei. NCBI lineage: Eukaryota > Metazoa > Chordata > Mammalia > Rodentia > Nesomyidae > Cricetomys > Cricetomys ansorgei. The sequence continues at coordinate 44,646,026 of JAMJFZ010000199.1, read as the reverse complement.
AAAATGTAAAACACACCATCACCCTTGCCAAACTATTCTCTCTACGAACATTAAGATCACCGAGTAGTTATTATAATCAAAATGGTACCACACTAAAAAACATAGCTAAATTTTCATTTATGTCCTTGCTGTCTCACAATGCTGTATTTTCTATTTTTGATATAATTCTAAACTCTGAATATTAATTCCCTACTTTATATCTTTATTTTAATAATGAAAGCAAGTCTGTTTATATTCTTTTATAACGAGGTCTTTGTAACCTTACAGCATTCAGTTATACTGCAATTCCTAACAGTGTGCAAATTAAATATATATTTCCTGCATTTCATGAATTTCCTAGAAAATGTATTTAAAAGCATCATCTTTATAAGCATCTCAGAAGCATTTAGATATTAACAACTGTCATGTAACTGATTTATAATTAGGAAAGGAAACAATACAAATACTGTACTATATTACAAAGAATTTCAGTTTATCTGGGACTTTTAATTGAAAAGTTAGTATTTCAAATTAATATTTAAATTTTTTAACTTGTAATCCTTGACCACTCATTAGATAATACCAAATATTGATAGGTTTCTCTAATACGAGTTGAAAACAGACTTAGTACCATAATGATAGACAAAAGCAACAAAACTCAACTTAAATGTTGCTGCAAATACTTACTTCCGCATACTGCTGACAATATAAGTGGTTATGTGGATTAGTCATCATTAGCTCCTCTAAGCAAAAGGCTGCTTTTGCATAGCTGCAAAATATTGATGTGACATATTAAGTCACGAATTTTTATAAACACACCATAAAATAATCTTAAAACCTTATTGACACTAGATAGTTTATTTCTAAAACTATTTTAAAAGATTTAAAGAATTTACATCAAAAACTTTACTGAAATAAATAAACAAATATATGTTTAAATCCCAAAGTAATCTAAAAATATTCAAAAGATGTTACTTTTCTAAAAGTTGAGTCATTAATGCGACACCTACACAGTAGTAACACAGGCTTCCACCATTAGAGCTGAAGAAAATATAATATTTAACAAAATACTGTCCAATTGCTACACTGTCTTCACAGACATTTATATCAAGATATTCTATTACAAAGGCTTCTCATTAAGTTTATATTCAATTACCAAATATTTATACTCAAATATCAAATCAAATTAAATTCTGTGTTTCTCAACTATCAATAATAGATGAAGTTAGTTCTGATATGCCCTCCATTACTATTAAATCAAGCAGTGCTGAAAACCTATGGAGAGAGCTGGCCAGAAGTATTCTGGTAAAAACAGCTTTTAGATCATGTGATTATAATTCACTTTAATATATTTTACATGCTTAAAGCTATGTAATCATCCTCACTATTTACAGAAAATCCTAAAGAATATTTAGATGTTGCAAGAGTTATTCTCATTGAGGTGGGGATCCTACTCGATAGAACAAGGCTAACTAAGTTATTTTTAGTATTTGCTATCCATATGTGAATATTATCAGTTGGCATCTTTTTTTGAAAAATATACAATCTAAATCCACATTTATACTTAGAGCAATACATACATTTTATTAAATGTTCATTATACATCCTGCACTATACTAACCCACTTTATCTTACCAAAACACTAAGAAGTAGAAAATTAATGTCATGATTCTCTACAGAAAACAGAGGCATAGAGGGGTCAACTATAACCCAGGCAGTACCACTGCAGAGAGCCACTATATAACCACTACCTGTCTTTTCTATATAGCTCCAAACACAACAAAAACTGTTGACAATAGTAATGAAACTGTCAGTGGGCACAGTAATTAAACACAAAGAGACCAAGGAACTAAATTCATCCTGGAGACTCCAGGATAAATATAATAAATAATAAATAAAATAAAATAAAAATCTTATTTTAGATTTCTGGAGGATTTTACATCCTGATTCTGATCCAATATCTGCAGCTTTTCAGCCCTTTCTTTTTCTACCTAATACTTAGCATTCATTCTTGAAAAGGTATCCATTCAATAAGTAGTTGAATAAATTGTTAAATATAAATCTAAAACAGAACCACGATGACTCATCTATCTAAAAGATACAGAGAAAAGCAGTCTCTATCTTAAACATACAGTATCTAAAAGTGTTCTTTTATCTAAGATGCCACAAAATATTCAAATTAAGGTTGAGATAAAATGTCCTTTAGAGATTTATTTAGGTTTAACTGGACTCTAGTTTTGATGTAGCATAAAACAAGATAAGGCAGGGAATACTGCACTTAGGTGGGTGGAATTATAAGTAAATTTTATCTTGTCTGTATGTTTTACTGAAGTTTCTAAGTTTTCTGCATTAGGTATTGATTTACCTTGAACAACAAAAAAAGATTTCTTTGATAATTTGAGGTTTTAAAATGCTTTTAGCCACAGAAATTTTCAAAAATTACAAAGAAATTATAAATGATTGCCCCTTGTTTTTAAAAAAAAATCTAATGCTAAGTATTTGCAGTGCATGCTGAAAATCCATTTTCTATTGAAATATTATATATTGTCTCGTATGTCGGAGAGAATCCTGAATACATATAGACCTCTATACATTTATTCTGAACATAATTCAGTAAACAGATCCTTTACCCTAAGAAGAGATTCTAGTACAACACAGAATAGAAGAATGGCTCTCGAATATACTATGTATTTCATTATATGACAGCTGCAGCTTTTATTCTGGTTACCACTTTCACTAAAATCATGAACATAATTTCCACAGACTTTGTATAGACTTTGTATATATAGAATTGGGCAAAGGTAACATACAAATGTCTTCATTCTATTTTATTTCTGGTGTCATCTGCGTGTAGTATGAGAACAAAAAAGTTAACTTTTCCCACAAATAGAAAAATGTGCATGGGAATCTAATTCTATCCTTTTAAAAAGAAGGAACAATACAATGTCATATACTTCAGATTCAGAGATAAAGGGGAAAAAGAAGTAAACTCTCACACTCTATATTGAGGTTGGTGTTAATGCTGTGATATTTGCAAACCTCCACTAGGACTCTGCACTAATCCTTTCACACTAGGATTTCCTCTCTTGTCACTACAGCAATAAAAAAGCTAACAAAACATTAAATATCCAATAAGCAAGTTCCTATGGCATTCAACATTCTTGATTACGCCTGGTTTTTAACCCAGGCAACAGAATGCTTCTGCTCTGGAAGAGTTGATTCTCAGTATGGTGGCTAATAAATGTATACAATTGGCTGAATTTTTAAGCAGCAGGGAGCTTAATACTCTTTGTATATGAGAACAATTTGAACTCTAAAATTCCAAATTTTGACTCCCCCAAAGTAATAGCTTAGCAAAAGGCCTTTCAGATTCCAAAGGATCCCAAACTTATTTCCTGAACAAAAGTAATGTAGTAAGACTAAATGACCCAGTTAAAAGCTATTATAGCAATATACATATTATAACTAGCAACTTTTATTTAAAATATTTTTCATTTATCTGCTCATTTAATCAGTTGCTCGTCTAAAACAACAGGTGATTAACTTCTTTCTACTCTTCTGGAAATGAGTCTACTGAACTTTATAATTTCACTCTTAAAATTCTATGTGGTTTTAGCAACTTACTCGTGTTCATTGATATATAGTTCTGCAAGTTCATGCCAGGCTTCTTGGTCTCCAACAAATCTGATAAGAGAAAAAGAAAAAAAGAGTATGTGTAAATGTTCAAAAATGAACAAACTAGGAAATCAAATGCAAATTCCATTTTAATTAAAAAAGATTTATCAGAATAACAAAACACAATCCTCTTGTAAAACACTCACTGTTCCAGATACTCATTCAGCTCTCGAATGGCCTCCACATTTTTCCCCTGGGCTTTTCGAATGGCAATCTTACGCTTTCTTGCAGCCTATGGATTGACATTAATAAAGGATTAGGTCCTCACGATTCCCAGGATTTTGTAAAGAAAGTAATTTGGCTGTGCAAATTATTATCTCAATGCCAGTGAAATTCCATTGTAGAAGAACTGCTTAGTGAGAGTTTATAAACATACCCCATGACATCCCACTGGGGAATTCAGACATTCCTCCAACAATCACATATGCTTTACTTTTGATGCATGCAAAAATGTATGCATCACTTCATCCAAATAAATAACCATCCAGACTCCCATAATTACAACCCAGCAGGGAATCTTAATCTCTATCTAACCTAATGTTCTTTACTTTGCCTCACTCATAAGATCTGTATCTTAAGAGGCAGTGGAGATTGGGCAAGGGGAAATCACACAATCAACACTTGAATGTCATTAAACAAATCTGCCTTCTGACAACTTTTTTACAAAGAGAGAGAAACAAATTACTTATGAACTTTTAAAAGGAATAAAATAGGCCCTGATTAAAAAAACACTTTATAATAAACAAAATTATTGAAAACTTACATTTAAAGTTATAAAAATGATAAATTATGGAAATTAGTGTTACTAATGCATTCTAAATTTAACTATTAGGTAACTGTTGCTTGCCAGGTTCTGTGCCAGACAATGAAATTATGATAGAGAAAAAGTAAATAAATCATTCCTTATAGGAGCTAGCTCATGAGAAATATGCATTTGGTACGATTTTAATGCAGCAAAAGCAATGACAGAGACATCAAGGGTGTCACGGCAAAAGAGAGGAGATCCCAATAAACTATGGCACATGGGAGGAGTGAAAGAAAAAAAGCAAAGAGGATTCTAGATGTAGATACCCATACTGAAATAGAAAAGGTAGGTAGTCACAAAAAAAGCAAGTCAGTGAGGTAGGCATGGGACACTGCACCTGGAAACACATTGCAAAGGCAGAATAGAGAGTACCACTATGTGACTCAAGGTGGCCAGGAATGGACGGCACTGTATAAAGGATTACATGTGCATCACTAGAACTCTGTTCAATTCAAATACAGAATGAACAAAATATAATATGACTAGGGCCAAGTAGACCTTATTTATTATGAACATGATTCATTGCTTTATAGAATACATTCTCCAAAAGATAAGACAGAAAAGGAAAAGTGGATGAAGCCCCTTTAAATAAACAGGAGTTACAAACAGTGGAGTGGGGAGTTCATTGGTTTGGCTCTGAAAAGGATAGAGAAAAATTAGAAAAGACTCACTATCAAGCCTAAGAAAAACAGAATGATGCTAACGATACTTTAGTAATGATATATTTAAGAAAATATATTCTTGATTATTTACCACAGCTGAATAATCAAGAATATATATACACAGTAGGCACATTCAATTGCTTAATTCTTTTCATGATGGGGGAGGGGAGATTTGCTTTATTATGTAAAACAAAAGCATCAAAATAAATTTCAGGTTTAGAAAATCTCAATAAGCCACAAGTTAATGTTTTGAAAGTAAGTCAAATCATAAATCCATTAGAAGAATAACACACTTAAAGTGGTAATCTTATCTCAAGTACTGAAAAGGAAGCATAATACAATCTCAATTCATTTTGTCTCTGTTTCTTTCCCATCTTTGCCCCATCTCTTTCCCTGACCCCCAGTTCCCTTCTCTGTCCTTCTCTCCATGTGTGTCTGTCTCTGACTTTTTTGAGACAAGAGTCTCATTATCTAAGCCAAATTAGCCCTGAATTCTCCTGCCTCAAATTCCCAAGACCTGGCATTATAGGACTGCAATAATAGAGCAAAGACTCTTAAGTTTTGAAATTAAAATAAGTTGATTCTCATCTGTGACTTACCAACTTTTGTTTTTTTGTTTTTTTGTTTTCTGCTTCCTTTGAGTCCTGCTACCTCCACTTCCCTCCAAATTCTAACACAAAACACAAAATGGATGTGAATGCTTAATGGATTAACTGCTACTTGCCTTCTGTCAGCCCTTGTCTATGAGTTACATCTATGTTTTAAGCCTTTTCACAACCTCTACTAAGATCTTTAAGGACTAGCATTGATTTGCTTTGCTTATTTATACCTTGTCAGTGCTGCTGACATTTCTATAGATTTTGTTTTAATTTTAATTATTTATTTACTGAGATTATAATATAATCAAAACACACACACACTCTGTTTTAATTTTAATTATTTACTTATTGAGATTATAATATAATCACAACACACACACACACTCTGTTTTAATATTAATTATTTATTTATTGAGATTATAATATAATCACAACACACACACACACACACACACACACACACACACACACCTTTCCTCACTCCAAACTCTTAGTGATTAAGCACTAAGTAGGTGCATCATTTCTGGTCAAAATAGAGTAGAAGACACAAGATTTACTTTCCTTCCTGAAAAAAGCCAAAAAACTGGACTAAATATATCAAAAAGTTACAGAAGGATATCAAGATCAAACATGGTAGAATGTATGAGACACAGTATTGAAAAGACGAAAACACAGAACATGGATGAGCAGCTAGCTGCAGAGGCTCCCTGTAAACACTCAGCTTCGCTCTGATTAGTGCATATGGGTGAAGAAATGAATCAATGCCAGGCAGAGAAACAAAAGGAAGGTTTCAGGTAGACAGTAGACTAGCACTTAAGCAGACTAAATTTTAGTCTAAAATGTTCATCCACTATCATTGTATTTCCTGCTTATATCTTTTCTTATATATATATATATATATATATACACACACACACACACACACAGAGTAATATATAACAATATTCTGAATTTTCTTAAACTTTATTTGGCTAAATTTTGGCAGAAGTCAAATTAAGTCTTAAAATCAAATGTGTTGTATATCTTCTGTGATTTTAATATCTGGATTAAAATTTCTATTACAAAAAAGGAACCTTCAAAACATACTCTTTGTGAGTATAATCATAAAAAGAAAGCTATTCAGGTCTTAAAATGCTGCCATTGGCTTTAAATTTTAAGTAGAGAACATACATTGTACCATATATAAAATATTCAGTCAATCGTACTAACAATATTGTTTCACAGAGCTAAGAGGGAACCTGAAGCACACATGTCAGTGTGCTCATTCACACTGAACAGGGCAGGACATTAAGAGTGCATGCAGATACACTGAGAAGACAGAAAGCAGCTGGCTCTCATATTTTACAACTGGAAAGAACCTAAAAAATAGGCAGTGATAATTAAGTCTCTTCATGTTATATAAACAAAAGCCAGTCTCAACTTACACAGCAAATCTTAAGGCTCCTGTATATTTTCACTTTGCTTTCCTGCAGTTTCTTGTTCTCTGGGCACTTACCACTCAGCTGACCAACTGCAATCAGCACAAAGTCTAACCCAGAGTCAAACAATACTTCTTGAGAATGCCGCAAGATTACCAAGCAACAGTAATAAGGTTCGAAAAAGTTCTCTTGGCTTTTGAATGTTATTCAGAGCATATAAAAATGCATGTAAAGAAAAGAGCTATATCTTTCCTATCATGATTTCACCATCATAAAATTTATTACAAACTATCCTCCGGAAATAGGAAGGGATTAAAAAACGGTAGATTAACTTTGTGTACACTCTACAGTAGAAATTATACTCTAGTTAAATAACATTTGCAGAATGAAATTTTTGAAGGAAGGATAAATTGAAATCACAACTCAATTCATTGCCATGGCTTATTTGATTATAATCAAATGTTGTCTCTGGACTCGAACTGCTATTCCATAGTCTGTGACTTACTAACTGCATGATGTTGGCTAGGTACCTTAACTTCTCTATGATCTGGTCCCCTCATAAATAAAGATAATCACATCTGATAAAATTATAGGACTAAAGTGATAATACCAGATGACATGCTAAGTGCTCAAGCTCTACAAAGACTAAGTAAATATTCAAGAAACACTACATCTCAGCACCCTCAGTTTCTTCAACTCTATTAGCCCCCGTTTTATCTATCCATCTTCACTTATCATACCTTTGTCTGGCAGAAAGTTGTAGTTTTACTCTAAGTTGGTGGTAGAGTAGAAAATATAAAGTAAGTGATTCTTTAAAATGTACATACCTTACTCATATAAGAATTAACAAAACCAGAACACATTAATTAAGAAATATCATCTTTCAATCAATTCTAACACCTGCATTTTTGTCCTCACAAAGATTAAAATTTTAGAGGCTGGAAAGATGGCTCAGTAGTTAAGTATGCTTGCTTGCTCTTCCAGAGGACTTGAATACAGTTCCAAGCACCCACATCAGGTGGCTCACAACCACTTGAGACTCCAGCTACAGTGATCTGATACCTCTGGCCTCTGCAGGTACATGTACTTAAGTGTACACACACACACACACACACACACACACACACACACACACAGGTAAAAATTAAGAATGAACCTTTAAAAGAATATTAGAATTTTAGCCTATACTAACTCCAATAATTTATCCCTTAACCTAAATCAGTATTCTGAATTAACAGTCTGAATACATTATTAAATACAGCAGTATTTCTTAAGAAACTATGTACAACAATGAAACTATTCTTCTAAAAAATACAACAGGTCACAAACAATTTACAATACTACTCAAAATGAATAAACTGGCCAACAACAAACACATCCTGTATCAAATTCTGTTTTCTTCAACAGGAACCAAATAAATAAGGTTCAATACCTGGTTTCAGAGAATTGACTCTTCTAGGCTAAATCTACTTAGCAACTAATACTACACATACTCCATCCTCAATAGGGCATATAGGATATCCTAATTTTTACTGAAATAATAAAAGGGAAAGTGGACATTGGAGAGCTAGATTAGAGGATGAACAGAATTTAAACGAAAATGTTCCTGTAAGAGTTTTTCAATTAAAACTACATAGAAGCTATATATAATCAAATTAGTTACATGTCTTTTAAAAACATATACATAAATGGGCAAATTAGCAAGTTTTGTGGAAGATATAATACATGATACATCTTTTAAAATAGATTGCTTACAGAAAATAACCTCTAGAAATGGAATAAAGGATCACCCTTCCTAGTAAAACACAATCTAGAACTCCCGGAACTCTAGTCTAAGGACCCAGAAGAGAAAGAAGAGTTGCTTAGCAAAGGGAAAGGAATTCCATATTCTCCTGCCACAAACTGTGACATCAAAGTATCCTTACAAAGGCACAGAGGCAATTCTATCTAGTTCTAAAATAAAACTTTTAAGTACTTGATCAACATAAACATACACACACAGGGAGGGGTGGGATATGCACACACATGAATCTTGTTTACGCATGAAAAAATAAAGAAAAAAATCCTCACATTTTCTGAAGCAAACCATGATAGAGTATGCCTAAGGGAAGGTGGTTTTGAGTGCAGAGGCAGTACTGACTTATTGTTTTTCTATGTACCATTTTCTACTATCTATAGTTTTTATTGTGAGTATCCAAAACTTAAAAAAAAAATTGCACAAATTTTAAAAATCAGACGAGAAGTATTCCTTTTCACCACCTTCATAAATCAGAAAACCTAAGTCTATGCATTATATTCTTCTCTTCCCTTCCATAATGAAACCTTGTACTTAATAATGTAAAACCTTGGGCCATTTACTTGGGATTTAATATCTTTTTCAACTCACTGTCTTTGTTTCATTTAAACCACGCTCAGTCTTTACAGCCTTTGAGGGCCAAAACCCATAGAAAGCCACAGAAGAATCAAAATTTATTAAACTAGTTTCAAGGTCCAAAAGACGTTTGTCATATAACAAAGCCTCCTGAAAGAGACAAGGCAACACTTCTGTCTGGCCCCACGTGCAAACACTCAACATGTCTGAAAGAATAATGGAAGTGTGTGAATGAGAGGTGGTCTTTAAGATCCATTTCTGTGTTAAACACAAAAGTACAACACAAAAGGGTCAGGTGATCGGTTTTAGACAATGCAGCCCTTTCATCTTTGTGGTTCTACCTCAAATTTGCTTTATAAAAAGAAACAGCAATGCCTTCAACATAGTAACTCAACTGTTTAATACTAATGTGAAGTCTTCTAATAGGAGTAGATAGTAGTAGATATCTTGAATGGCTTTGTGTCTTCCCTTTCAATGCCCAGTACTCTGCTTCCTAAGGGTAAGAGAACAGAACTGGTCTTTATTGCTATATTACAAACATTTTGGTGGCTCATGAGAAATGCTCAATAGATATTTAGTAAAGAATGAAGGAGATTGGGAAGACCTGATAATATTCTATGACCAATAATACATCTGAGAAACATGAATCCAGTCATCTTGGTCAACATGTCTAACTAATGGGACCTACTTGCTGTCACTGAACCTATACTCAGAAAGAAATGCTATGGACTTCTCTCTTAGCCAGTCTTAAAAACCACAAAAATCATAAAATAGGAAAAGCAAGACAAGGATAAAGTAATATTAAATTATAAACTGTCTCTTTTTTTTCAATTTTTTTTTTTCCCCCAAGACAGAGTTTCTCTGTTGTAACTCTAGCTGTCCTAGAATTCACTCTGTAGACCAGGCTGGCTTCGAGCTCACGGAGAGCTGCCTGCCTCTGCTTCCCAAGCCCTTGCCTTTAAGCCCATGCAGAAGCAACATGTTTGACTCCAAGAAAACAAATTATTAGCTACTCATATTAACCATGTGAAAACCATATTAAAACCAGAAATTCTTTTCAGAAACTTGATTTTACTTTTTTCAATGTATGGAGAAATGGCAAAGGAAACTAGTAAATTCTTATATAAATAAGTACATGAAAAAAACCCTTAACAATAGAAAAGTATTACTTTGTAATTTGTTTTATTTTATGTGCATGGGTGTTTTGTCTGCATGCCATGTATGTCTGTGTATCAATTGTATGCCTGGTGCCTGCAGAAATCAGAAGAGGGCATCAGATCCCCTAGCACTGGAGTTACATTTTATTGTGAGCCACCATGTGGTGCTAGGAATTGAACCTGGGTCTTCTGGAAGAGCAGTCAATGCTCTTAACTTTGTCTCTCTAATCCTAAGTGGTATGCTTTTAAAGTGACTTTTTCTAAGGCAGATGACAAGCTATTAAGATAGTTTAGATTAGAAAATTATTTTATAAAACCAACTTTTACTCTCTTTATATTACTAGTATCTAGACAACCTAATAGATGTTAATTTCTTTTCTTTTTTTTTTTTAATAGAGATAAGCTTATCATGAACTGAAGTTTTTCCTCTCATATTTATTTCCTGAGAACTATCACAGAGTAGTGATATCTTCCCATTCAAATACCTACAATAACAAAAAACAAACAACTAGCAAAAAGCATAGCAAAGCTCCTTGTAAGTTTCTACAGACAATTTCCCTAAAGTAACACTAAAAATCAGAATATAGCATATATTCAACATTTCAATCACTGTAACACTCTAAATCATAACCTGACAGCAAAAGGAGTAAGCAGAAACAGGTTTATGATCAATACCTGTACAAATGTGCTTTAGGAATTCATTAAATTATTTAATACTAAGTAATTTCCAATGTTAACATCAACAGTGCTTTAATATGAATTGCCACTATTCTTCAACCAAACATTATGCATCATAAAATCTATTAAAATTCACATGATTTTCTTAATGGTAACTTTTAAAGATACACTTGCCAAATAGAAGAAAACTTTTCTTAATTTACCTTGTATGAACATAACTTTTTTCCTTTTATAAAAAGAAAACCTGATGATTGTTTTAAAATTCCAAAAGTAGAGGCTGGAGAGATGTTTCAGACATTACGAGCACTGTTTGCTCTTCCAGAGGATCCAGGTTCAATTCCCAGCACCCCATGTTGTAGACAAGCATCTAACCTTTTAATCCAGCAGCATGTGTGATAGCTAGGAAGGGATCCAAAGGCCTATAAATGAAGGGATCACATTCAGAGGCCTGTGTGATCCAGATGGAATGCAGAAAGAATGTTAGTCAGACTATTCCTGTCCTCTGTGCTAATGCTAGGTAAAAAGGACTTCTGTGGTTAAGTCAATGTACTACATGACTTTAATTCCATATAAACCTCTAATCCCAATTTAGAAGGCAATGTAGCATATTCCTTTAATCCCAAGTCTCAGGATATAAAAGGTGCCTCTCCGCCTCTCCATTCATAGGAGAGGAGTTAGTTCAGAGAGAGACAGAGCTCACAGAGTAGAAGTTTGAGTCTGGGCTCTCAAGGGCTGCTGTTACTCTTTCTCTCTGGCAGCTTGACTGTTTCTCTTTTCCCAGCTGCTAGATTTCTAACTTGTAACATTTTTAAACCTCAGTTAGCTCATAGGGTTAGGAAGAAAAGGGAAGGAAGGAAAAGAAAGGAAAGAGAAATCTTTACAGTCCTTTTTGGTCTTAATCTGGGGAACTGAACTAACTATAACCCACTCTGGTTCAGCTTCTTAGGCAACTATTGAGAAAGATTGAAATTGTAACTTTTCAAAAACCCCAGTTAGACCATTTTATATGAGCCTTATTTCTGCCTGTTTCCATATCATCAGCTTTTGTGTTCTTTCTCTGTCCTGCAGCAACTGTTTTTTCAACTGTCAATTTGTCTCCAAGTACCTCCCTCCAAGCTGTTTCCAGAAGTCCAAGCAACATGCAACCACAAGGGGGAGGGGCTTCTCTTTAAGTCCTTACTCTACACTTTCAGTTCACAGGAAGGGAGTTAGTTTAGAGAGAGGCAGAACTCAGAGAGTAGAGGTTAGCTCAGAGAGAGAAGCAAGGTAGAGTGTGGAAGCAGAATGGAAGGAAACAAGAGCAGAGCCAACTCAGAATAAGCAGAGAGAAAGCAGAGAATCAGAAGCAGATAGTTTATGATTTATACTTCAGAGTTCACAAAAAAGATGTAGTTCAGAAGACAACTAGTCAGAGTGAGCTCAATCAGCAGTAAGTTTCAAAAGCTTAAATAATCTGGGTTCACAGATAAAACTGTGTAAGGGCTGAAGCCTTTTAGGTCTAGGTTTGAATTTCAAAGATTAGATTATATAGAGGCTGAAGCCTTCAAGGTCTAGGCTTAAGATTATATTATACAGAGGCTAAAACTCTCTAAGACCAGGGATTGAATTAGCAAAGAATAAACTGTCCTCTGCCATGAATCCATGAGACTGAATAAATAAATCAAATCAATGTACACATCAACATCTACAATTTGGTGGCTCTCAACTATTGGTAACTCCAGTCCCAAGGAATATGACATTTTCTTCTGGCCTCCACAGGCACTGAACACAAATTGTGCACAGATTTACATGTGGGCAAAACATCCATACCCACAAAAATAAAACAATTTTTAAAACATTTTTTTAATTCTAAAACTATTTTCTTTTTGCAGTTACATGTATGCATTGAAATAATAAAAAGATGTAAAGACAGCAAATGCAAGGATGACTATTACCTAAAACTCCGCTGTAATTTTCCATTTAATAAAAGACTGAGACCAGCTATGATGTCAGTATTTTAAATTAAACACTACCACATTTAAAAAATGATAAATGGAATTTTAAAACAAATAATTATATTTATTTTGAATTCAAGTATTACATAGGAAAAAGGCAAAAACAAAATGAAATAGCTGCACTAATTTCAAATAACAATCACTGAGATGACATTTTTCATTTTTAATTAGGATAACTAAAAAATATCTCCACACTAAACTGGTACTTCATAAGCTTCATAACATTATAGAAATAGAGTCTTACTGGGCTTTTATATAAGTATAGCCTCTTCTCCCCAAGTTTTAACTAACTTACTTTCTAAATAAGACAAAAATCAAATCATATTGAAGAGCATTGAATATTTCTAAAATAAACTGTGGCTCAACTAAACTATATAAAGGAAAAAGAATTATTCTGGTTCTATGAATATTCACGTTCAGTATCTCCTCAATTAATTCATTTTACCCTTACATTAATCTTTAAGTCACCTTCAGGATGATCTACAAACTTACAGTGTTTGTTGGATCTTCTTGCAAAATTCGATCATACAGTTGTATAGCATCATCATATCTATTTAAAAAGAAAGATATATCAAGAATCATTACCTTAAAAAGCCATATATGCATAAAAATATTAAGTAAGGCTTTAACTTCATTTGTAACTCCTGTGCAAGTCTTCCCAGTTTCATTTAACAGTAAAAGCTTACTTTGTTTCTTTTTCAAGAAAACAAAAATCATAAAGTACTTACAGAAAAACCTTCCAGAAAAATCATTTATTTCATCTAAATACAAAAGTAAAAACTAACAACCAAGGTTTAAAAAAAAATAGTTTTGGGGGCTGTGGCATTAGAGTCATAACTGCAGTGGAGTGTACAGAAAGGATGGAAGAGAGAAACTGAAGGTAGAAAACAGACCACCAGTTACATCTTGAAAGTAAAGGAAAAAGGTTTAAAGGTAACAGTGGACTCAGACTGCAGACATACTGATATTAGCAAACTAAATGTAAATGAGCACCACACAAACATATATTCAAAGCTCTACATCAGTGGTTCTCAGCCACTATAACCCTTCAATACAGTTCCTCATGTTGTGGTAACCCCAACCATAAAATTATTTTCATTGCTCTTCATAATTGTAATTTTGCTACTGTGATGAATTGTAATGTAAATATCTGATATTCAGACAGTCTTAAGCAACTCTTGTGAAAGGGCTGTTTGACCCCCAAAGGGGTCACAACCCACAAGGTGAGAACTATTGCTCTATGGAGAAACTGGACAAGATGCAGAACAGATGGAAGATATAAACATATGGACCAACACTCATTTCCATGTTTCTAATGATCAGGAAAAGCCTAGGATAGATTCTTTATTTAAAATAAAAAACAATAAGAACATTCAAAACTCTTGACCTTTAGAGTGATGACACTATCCTACCAACACAACTGTCAAATCTAAAGGGAAATGCTAGTCTCCATTTTGGCCCCATCGATACTTCTCTAAAAATATATATTCAGGCCGTGTGGTGGCACACGCCTTTAATATCAGCACTTCAGAGGAAGAGGTAGAGGATCTTTGTGGATCTTTGTGAGTTCAAGGCCAACCTAGTCTATAGAGTGAGTTCCAGGACAGCCAGAGTAACAACAGAAAAACCCTGTTTCGAAGAAAAAGAAAAAAATAAAATAAAAATTTAAAAAAATAATAAAAGTAAAAAACAATATGTATTCATATTGTTCCTTATTCAGTTTGATATCCATGACAATACACCAAACTCAATTTTTCACACCAGAACATACTATTTTTTTGTTTCATTTTCATAGGTTGATGACAACTCAGCGTAAAAGACAGAATATCAAGTCATTTTTATCTTTTCCCTTTACTTCTAAAATGTTATTGCTGATCCATTTTCTATCTCTTAACTCATTTCAACCAACCTCTATGTTCTGTGTAGTTTACAACAACAGTACAAGAAGCTCAAAATCTGTACTTTGTTAGACTATACAGTCACACAAATATTTTTACAGATAAATCCAAAGATTGTCAATTTCCTTAAATAACCTAAAATGGTTTCTTCATATCTTCAGTTGACACCCTTTAGCAGGGCATATCAGTAGTACATAACTATTAACTGCTTATTATCTCCAGCTTCAAAAACTCCATCTTACCATACACTCTAGCCAATGAACTCTTAATTCTCCTGGCCTTCCCCACAAATGTGCTTCAGACCTTTCAACATAGGTTCAAATGGGTTGCCACCTGTGCTTAAGTTGAAACACATCATCTCTCTTGATTTTTTGAAAAGGAGGTTTTTTTTAAGATGTTGAAAACTCTAGGTCTAAATGGGGATCATGCCTTCCATATACTTTTCAGAGTGTATGTATGAATATGTGTATGTTTACCTCAAACCCTAGGAAGTTGGAAATGCCATTGTTTTAGAAGGAAAAATCTAAAAAGTCATATTTGTCAAATCAAAAACTAGAAAATGTTAGAAGAAAGATCTAGAGTCAGTTCTTTTGGTAAAGCATGACCACAGCTGGCAAATAGGTTACACTTCATGTCAAATGCTATTTCCTAGAAGTATGGGTGGGATTTGCATTGAGAAACACTCTGACTTTTGACAGAGCTCACGGGCACAAAGTCTTTCTACATTAGTGATGTACTGTGGACAGAGCTTCCATATCTGCCATGTCTATGTGCAATTATATTGTGTTGACTACATATATTTACCTTTCCATAGCTTCAAATCGCATGCCTGTTAACCGTTTAACTCTGTGACTGCCAGGGAATTGTCTTCTTAACTCCTGAAGACAAAACTGAAAATATAATGGGTTAAACAAAAAGACCTGAACAATTGTAATTACATCTCATAAATAATCTGTTTTAAAAAAAAATGTTCTGAATAGTTTCTACTGTGTCCCAATGTATCTAGTTTCATTTACTAGTTTTTTTGTTTTTTTTTTTTGGGTAGGGAATTTTGTGTGTGTGTGTGACACTAGAGTATGAACCCAGGACTTTCTACAAGCTAACCAAGCATTCTACCACTAAGTTACAACCCTAGCCCTGTACTTATTGTTACTACTTGTTACAGAAAGCACTCAATACATGTCCTACAGTA
Source organism: Cricetomys ansorgei (assembly GCA_026225945.1). Taxonomy (NCBI): domain Eukaryota; kingdom Metazoa; phylum Chordata; class Mammalia; order Rodentia; family Nesomyidae; genus Cricetomys; species Cricetomys ansorgei. The sequence continues at coordinate 44,629,598 of JAMJFZ010000199.1, read as the reverse complement.
AACTTTAACCACTTATAACACATAATTCATAAAACAAATTAAACATGGAGTAAAATATAGTATTTACCAATGCCAAATCATCCCGACCATAGTCTAGGGCTGCAATCATCACCTGCTCATATATGATCCAAACTAGATATATGGGATAGAAAAAAACAAAAAACTGAATTTAATATAGAAAATTTCCAACAGATATTAATTCTTCTACTTGCTAATATTTTAAAGAACATTCCTTATTACTGAAAATTAGTAATGATATTATTTCAAAACTTAAGAATGAATCTTTATATGTATTAAGCAACATAAAATCTTATGAAATAAAAATCAATAATTATTAACACATACTAAATTCTAAAGCTAGCCTTTACAGAATAATTAAAAATTCTCTTTGGTCAGAGAGAATAATCCTCTATGAAATACACTTTGACTATACCAGAATACCATTATGAAATATACACTGGTCAAACATTTACCAGCTTTGTGAGCCTTTGAAGCAAAAGTGTCTGTTTAATGGCTTCACTACTGTGGTGGTTTGAGTAAAACTGCCCTCCATAGTCTCTGGCACTTGAAGACTTGATTCCCAGTTGTTTGAGGAGGTATAGGAGATGTGGCTTTGCTGGAGAAGTTTATCTCTAGGGGCAGGATTTGAGGTTTCAAAGCCTCTGCTTCATGATTGTGGTTTAACAAGTGAGTCTTCAACTTCCTGCTCCTGTCACCATTATGGACTCTAACCTCCTGGAACCATAACTCCAAAAAAATTGTCTTAGCTAGAGTTTCTGTTGCTGTGATAAAATACCATGACCAAAGGCAATTGAGGGAAGAAAGAATTTATTTCCTCTTACAATCTGAAGTCTGGCATACAGGAAAGTCAAGGCAGGAACTCAACACAGGAACACAGAAGCAGGAACAATGCACAGGCAATAGAGGAATACGGCTTATGGGCTTGCTCCTCATGGCTTGCTCAGGTTGCCTTCTTCTACAATCCCTGACCATCAGCCCTGGGTTGGTCCTGCCCACAGTGAACTGGGCCCTCCCATACACATCATTAGTCAAGAAAATGAGCCATGGGCTTGCCCAGAAGCCAATCTGGTGGAGGCATTTTCTCAACTGAGGTTCTTCTTCCAAAAAAGACTCTAGCCTATATAACGCTTAAATATCAAACTAGCCAGGAAAGACTTTATCTTCTATGAGTTGTCACAGTCATTTTGCCATATCACAGCAATAGAAAAATAACTGATACAATTACCACCAACAATTATAAATTCTCCTTTAGTTTAAGTACCATTCCCTTACATCTTCTGAAACAAAGGAGTGATATCATAGGTAAAATGATAATAAAGACACATTAAAAAATGAATCATAAATAGGACATGTTGAATCTACACATAATAACTGAAAACTTACTGTCATCTCCAAGCTTAGAAGCATAATCATTAATTAATTCTTCTCCAACTTCCATAATTTGTTCACTATTTCTTGAGTTTTCTTCTCTCCATTTTCTCATTTTATCTCGCATTTCTGAAAAATATAATATTCAAGGTCTTTACACATACACATATATGAACATATGATAGATATAAAAATATTGACCAAAATAAAATCAACCATTTATATATGGATATGAACTGTAACTCACAGGCAAATCTGTGACATCTCAACCACCTTTAAATGTAATGAATGACATGTGCTACGGGACTGCTACAAAGGTCCTCTATCACTTTGGGCTACTGTAGGTCATCATTAGAGGGGAGAGGGGAAATACAGACAACTTTCAAGGTTTGATAAAAACTAGAGATTATTTTAAAAAGAGGATTCAATTATATATAGACATCTCAAAATATTCAACATATTCTTGCAATTTACTCACAAATATAAAAATTCATCAAGTCTTTATCATTTCCATAATTTAGAGTATTATATTGGACTATCAACAATGAAATTCACCTCAAAATTTCTTAATAATATACTGATATGCAAGAACATAAACAAGAATATAATTATAACAGGAAATCTTTTACTGAATTTAGGAGATAATATGAATAATGTCAGTAAGATCAACCGCATTGTTAACATATAATAGAACAACTTTGTAAATTTCAATAAAGAGGAAATTCTGCTGTGGTTTAAATGTCTCTCCCAAACTTCATGAGTTAGAAATTTGATTCCTAAGACAACCAGATTGGGAGGGACCTCTAAATAGTTATTAGATCCGTAGGGCTCTTTCCTAATGGATAAATATCATTAGGAGTTGACAGAGTATTAGTTGTCACAGGTGGACTATTTACAAAAGACACGTGAATTCCTGATTCGTTAAAGAAAAATGAATTCAGCCCCTATGTCTTGCCTATACACAAACTTTTGTCCTTCCCCTAAAAGTTGAGAGCCAGAATATCTTTACCAAAATCATGAACCAAAAATAAATAAAAAATGAACCAAAAATAAACAAACCAAAAAATGTTTGCTTAAAAAAAATTCCCATTAAAAAACAAATCCCAGACTGGAGTACTAATAGCTGACTATAATAAAAATATTTTTAAAACATATGTAATCTGGTTCCTTTTGTATAATATTATAGGCTAAATGCTTATGACTCTTTTCAAGTTAATTAAAAAATCCCAAGACTCAAATGTGGTGATGGGCCACTGGGAAGCAATCAGTGCCCTCATAAGATATAAGAGACTTTTCATCTTTTCTCTGCTTTCTGCCATTAGTTGTCAAAATCTCATGACACACTGTATCTGCCAGGACCTACCTCTCCTCACTACAAACTTTAACTGACAGGACCTGGCTCTCCTCACTACATAATGAATCTGCCAAGACCTAGCTCTCCTTTTCCTAACCTCCACTACTGGAAACAATTTATGGTTTAAGACATACACTGTGGTGTGTTTGTTATATTGTCCTGAACTAAGGCACATAGGTAAGGTATGACTAACTATCCAACTAAGTACATACATGCTTTCTTATTTTTAACTAAACACAAAGATCAAGAGTGGAAATGCAATACTCAAGCTGTTAGGCTTCAAATCTAAACACTGCCACTTTCTACCTGTATGATATTAGCTGAGTTAATCACTTTGCACTTCATTGTTCTCATCTAACAAGTGAAGATACACTTGTATAATTTAGCTATTGTAGTGAGTGATGATAATTAATTATATATGTTGAAACCAGGACTTGGCATACTATGAACTTAAATTTTAAAAACAAAAGGCCATTGCTAATATTTCAGCCTCTAACATTTTGTTCAGTTTTTTATGTATGCTGCTAATTTTCCTGTGGTCCCGAATCAGCAGATTTTGAAGCTTCACCCTAAGTCATTCTATATTCATTTATAACTGCAAACACTATTTATCATGTTCTAATTATATCAGCTCTGAATTGCTCTTCACTTGGATTTATATTAGAGAATTTAAACTTGAGTCAAGAAAATACCACCTCATGGTCAAAATTTATAGCTAATTGTTTTGTAAGCAAAGCTTTAATAGAACCTATTGTTTTTTGGTTGTTTTTTTTTTTTTTTCTGTGCTGCAATGTTACAGGAATAGCTGGACAATACAGGACAAATAACACACAAAGCTGCTGATATTTACTATCTGGTTCTTCACTGGAAAAAATATGCTGACACCTGGCTTCAGGCAATAAGAGGCAGAAAGAGCAGCAAAGGCCCAGGATTTAAATCTAACTCTTGACTAATCAACCTAAATATAGTGATTTGGGACTCATCATCTAACATTTCTACCACTTCAGTTATTAAACACACAGGATTACAAGCTTTATAGGCCTCTCATGAGACTTAAAGAAAACCAAGAGACCACGTGTTTGGACAGTGCTATGGTTTGGGGCTTTTGTTTTGCTTTTAAGCTGATTTTGATTACTGTTAGGAGGTCAAGCACTCATGAATTCTTCTGAGGCATTACTATAGTCTTTCATCCAACTTCATACATTATGTTGCCCCCATTTATGTGGTCTGAGTTTAGGGGTCCTAATATTAAGTAATTTACATAGGACATTCTAGTAAATGTAAAATACTACAAAATGTTCAGTTACCTTTACTGTAAATAAAATAAGTGACAACCTCTGGATAAAAATAAAATTTGGGGAGCAACGTTTCCTTGAATAGACTTTTCATTTAAGGCTGTTCCCCATAGAAGGCATGTTCTTCGAAGCTAAGATCATTATATTTTATACTATGTATGTAACCTACTCACCACTCTCTCATACATGCTATTAACTACTGTCTGTGCACAGGGGTAACATAAATATGAGAGGTTACAAAAGGGCTAACACATTCATCTTTCCCGAAGGACTCGGTCTCAGTGTGCCAAGACACATGGACCTCTTAGTGCCTGAAGCCAGGTGTCAGCATATTTTTTCCAGTGAAGAACCAGATAGTAAATATCAGCAGCTTTGTGTGTTATTTGTCCTGTATTGGCTATTCTTGTAACATTGCAGCACAGATGAGCAAAACAGCCTGATTCCCACTCTGCTTCTTTTGTACAAAATTCCTACCTCCAACCCTGTATTTCCTCCACTCCAATATGAATTCTGAAATACCATTTACAGATTCACTTAAATGACTCAGCATATACTTTTTAAAATTACTCACTGTCTCACAAATTTGTATCATCAAACCAGTTACAGGATAATGAAGATTGCCATGAGGGTTAAGGGATGGGGTGGGTACTAAAGTTGAAGGAGAAAAAAAGAATTTATTACAATGTATGAAAAACTTCAGAAGAAGTGTTCTTCCAATTATGTACTACAATGCACTAGTGAGATATGAAATCAATCTATTGTGTTCCAGCATTTAGGAACAAATGGATATAGAGAACCCATCAAAAGAACAGTGTGACAAGTGTGAAGAGAACCTAGAAGAATATTATTAAGAAATAAAGGCAAAGGGCAGGGAAGAAAGATGGCTCAGCTGATAAAGTGCTTGCTTGCTACAGAATCACAAAGACCTTGGTTCTGATCCCTAGAACACTTGTAAAAAGCTGGACATGGCAACACCCTCCCTTAAACTCAGTAATGGGATACAGAGACAGGTGTATCCTGGGGGCCCATAGGCCAACCAACCAGTCTAGTCAATCAGTGAGTTCAAGGTATAGTGACAGAAACTGTCATGAAAAATTAGGTAGAAATCAATAGACAAGACACCCGGCAGGAACTTAGGACTTCTGCATACATACCCATATCACACACAGAGATATATAAAATCAAAATATTTGCATAGAGGGAGTAATCTGTAATTGTAAGCACAACACAAATGTATAAAAACCAAACATTTGAGTTGGCATAAGGTCTTCCTACCACCTCAGAGGAAAATAAGACATAGAATCCAAACCATTAACAATCCCTACACCTAAGTCTCAGGGAACATCCCAGAAAATGAGGCAGAAAGCTCTTGAGAGTCAGAGGACAAGGAAGTCTACTGTGTGACTGTGTCTTCTAGATATGACAGGGAAGCTGTCATAAGGGCTAAGCAAAAAAGAGGAAGTAGGGACTGAGAATATAAACAAAATTCTCCACGATATTTTAAAAAACTCATTTTGTAACTATTATATGCTAGGTATTGCAAAAGGCATCCTTTTCAAACTTGACTCTCTTTACAACTCTAAACTCCCTTTCCTACTTCCAAATTTTTAAATAATATTCTACCTAACAAATGCTTTCAACTGGCTTACGAAATGAACTTTCATTCTATTCTTCGATAGCATCTATTTCAGACTTAAAAGAATGTTAGACTTCCTATAGTCTTTTATACACAGGTGATAAGTTTTCCTATTACAAGAATTACAGGGGCTGGGAAGATGGCTTAATGGCTAAGAGCTCTTCTTGTTTAAGAGCTTTTGCATTGCAAACACAACAACCTAAGTTGAATCATTCACACCACATAAAAAGCTCTGCTTGGCTGTAATCCCAGCACTGGGAAGGACAGAGAGAATCACTGAGGCTTGTTGTCTACTAGCCTACTCAGGTTCAGTGAGAGACCCTGTCTCAAATTAGTAAGGCAGAAACTGATACAGCAAAACATGCAACTTCCTCCTCTGGCTTCTCTGTGCCTGTAAACACCCACACTCTCATATATAACACGTAACACACATATGCACATGCTCTCTGCACCAGTTTATGATGTTAATGAAATTCCTAAGGATACAGTTGACACTGTCCACCACATCTGAACAAAGCACCATCTCATCAACCTCCCACAAAGTAAAAAGTCTGTTACCAGAAGTCTTTGAAATAACAGCCTAGAGTTTTGTTTCTCAAAACCCTCATATAACAGATTTTCAAAATATTTAAGCTTTCATTTCATTTTATAAATAAGGAAAATGTGTTCTACTCACTGAGGTGCTTAAGTTCACCTAAGATAATGGCCAGAAAGCTAGAAAAATATTGGACACCTTATTAGTGTTGACTAATAACACTTTGAACAGTTCAACCAATAAATCAAGTTTATCCCATGTGTCAAGTTACACAGCACTGAACACAGTAGGCCTAGTTCCTTTCATTCTAATAATAATAAAAAAAAAAAATCTAAAGTAACATAAGTTCAGAAGCAGGTTTTGTTCCATTCTGTTGCTTTTTTCTTTTTCTTGATTTTCCTCTTTCTTTTGGAAATATGGTGACAGTGGTGAGTGGTTTCATGCTTATGGATTTTGCAGCATGTAAGCGTTGAGCACAATTCTGACAGATTAAAAGAGACGGAGTGAAAAGAGGTGTGAGACTATGAATGGAGAACACCGTTAGTGGAAGGAACTGCACTTGCCTACTCCTAAGACAAGAACATGGCAATTTAGGAAATTTAGTAAAGACAAGTGGAGCCAGTTCACAGAGCTGGGACAGGCAGTAGCTCAGACCAGATGTCACCAACAGCCAGATCCTTCAGAAGCATGACATACTATCAACCAACAGCACTAGCACAATCTTTTCCCCATGTCAACAGTTTACCAACCTCTTCTTTTGTTGCTCAACAAATTTGTAACTATTGCAAATCTAGTTATATCACTATACTTTAGAATGCCCACAGGACAGAACCAAGCTACTTACAGTTATTTTACTTGTTGGTAGTGACATATCCTATTTGTCCTTTGGTGTACACATGCTAACGGCTTTTAAAAACTATACCTCACATACCTTTTTGAAAACTCATGAAATATTTACATCATCTTTAAAAGCACTGCAAAGAACACTCACTCACATATCTACTCTACAGATGAAGGGTAAGGCTGACACAAGCCTTTTAAAAATGAATTTATAGGCTTGTTACTCCTTACACTATACTCTTTGAAGGGTGGGACTTGTATCTTACTTGACATATTCAATATAATAAATAAACTCTTATCCCTTATATTTGAGATTTATTCACGATCAAAGAATATATATAAAATTGATTTTTACCCAATATAAACGTTTGTCCCTTATAATATTTGAGATTTATTCATGATCAAACAGTAAATATAAATTTCACTCTAAATGTTAAAAATCCCATGAAGGCATTCAATGGGCAAATTAGCTATTGAATTACAATGCACTGTGCTAACTGCTGGGAATATGGACTGTCCATGGACACAAATTCCATGCTTTAATAAAACTCATTTATTCTCTTGCGCACGTTTTTGAGAAAGGTTATACATAACTGATCCAAGATTTGTATGTTTTAATTTAAAGATTCTTCACTCTTGATTCTTCACTAAAACAGGAAAAGACTGTTGCATGTGAAAACATACCCCCAAATTAACCAGTTACATTTCCCTTCAAAAAAGGAATTATTGGCAGAACGTAAGTAAGAAGCTATTTTGTGTGTGCTTTGAGCAGGTTTGGACAAGGAAATTAAAAGGGGAGACATTTGAAACCCGGTTCTGAAAAGAGAATAAAATAGCAAGGACATGTTGAAGAATCACATTTTTATGGGTACCCCCCACACCTTTTCTGTACACTTTAAACCTTCCAAACATTTAGCACAGGTCTCACTGGACTTATTTATTTCTTGGCTTCAAACAAGCTTCGACACATCGCCCCCGCCTCCTCCACGCCTCCCAGAAACCACATGAAGAGTGACAGTCGTAGTCCCGTGTCCCTCCTGCCTCCTAAACAGAAGATGACAGGACTGGGAGGGAGGTGGATTGGTGCGCCGACGAACTAACGCGACGCGGAACGCCACAGACAAAGGCAGGGGCCCGGGAAGGAACCCGCCTCGGTCTCCACTCGGTTTGGCCCGTGCGGGGAGAGCGGCCATGCGGAGGACACAGCGCGGTACGAGTCTCTCCCGGGACACTGGGTACTTCTGAACTATTTCCCAGGGCTCTGGGTCTTCCTGTACCCTCCCCGCCCGAAATTACCTTCCCAGGTCACATCGTAACGCTCAGTGACCTTCGCCATCTTCCTAGAACCCAGATGATACGAGGAGGCCGCACACACGCACACACGCGACCAGGCGGTGGGGAATGACGTATACAATTTTTATTGGTCGACATAGGAGAGTGGGCGGGATCAGCCTCGCATTTGTACGTCACTCAAATGTGAGGGGTTAGGAAAAAGGCAGAGCCAGCTGTGCTGGGGTGGCAGGGAACAAAGGGGCGGAGCCTGGGGGCGGGGGACCGGAGGAGCGAACCTGAAGGAGCTGCAGCAGCCGGGAATTGTACAAGTTGCAGAGAAGCCTACCTTCTGTGGAAAGCGACAGAGCCAGCTTGACCTGAGGTAAGTCTCCCCCCCCCCGCCCCGAGGTTTTAATAAATGTTATGTCTTTAGCGTCTGCTGCAACCATGTTTTCGATGCATTCATTCTCTTCACGGTCTTCAGTCTGTTCTTTATCTGCAGAGAACCCTGGAATTCAACATTCTGGTCAAATATTTGCCCCACTCCCAACTTTCCTCTATACATAATCTTGCTATGGACTTTTAATGTTCAACTAAACGGGACAACAACAAAGTTTGATGAACTATTTGAAAGATCAAGTGGCATTCTCCATTTGCATTTTCTGTCCAAAGAATTGTATGTTCGAAAGAAGGCCCTGCTGCATACTTGCATCCATAGTTAATGTCTACCCTGTATTTAATTTCTTTATCCTTTCAGCCACCAATCTGGATTGGAATCTCCATAAGACCAGCTAATATGTAAGTTCTTATGAAGAATGAATAAAGATAAGAATGAAGATCCTTTGGTGCCTAAACATTGCTTCTGTTCACTCCTCCAGGGAGAACTTTCCACCAAAAAATTACTTGCAAAAAAAAAAAAAAAAAAGTTGGACCGCCTGTCCTATAGCAAAGGTTTGAAATGGCTGGACTGCAAACAAGAAATGTGTGAGTTCCCAGATGTCCATTTAGTATTTCAAGCAAATGAAGATACTATATTACATTATAGAAAGAAGGTATGGAAGGTGAAGGGGGAAAAAGATGAAAATATGTTGCCAATCACCCATAGTTAGGGGTTAGTGAAGAAGAGGCAATAAAGAGTTGAGACTGAAAGAGTTGGAGCCCACAGTCTATCTTGTGGAATGTTTTAGTTTCTTTTGATTCCCCCAGCCTGATTGATGTATGATTAACAAAACTATATATTTATGATATACAGGTTAATGATTTGAGATAATTGCCAGAAGTTAATTAAATCATCCATCACCTCTAATAGTTACCATGTTGAGAGGTAGAGAACACTTAATAGCTTTTACCAAAATACCAAATGTATGACGTGATACTATTGTTGACTAAAATCTCCATGCCACTTGTTAGATTCCCACAGGTATTCCTCCTACAAACAAAAACTTGTATCTTGGTTCATCATCTCCACATTACCAGCCCTTGACAGTTTTTAACACTGTATGTGTGTGGAGGGGATGTATATGACTCATTGCCATCTGCTTCCAATGAGTCATGAAAAGAGAGAAAAGGCTAGGAAACTTAAAAACTTGGATTAGATTTTGGATGAATTTCTCTCCAGACTAAGTAGGCTTAATTTTTTTTTTCATTCAATAAATTTCTAAATGCTTCAGTCAAATTCATACATTCTCCTGTTGCTCTAGTAAGACAGTGTAGAACTCTGTCCCCTATTGTTTCTCCCTCTACTTCAAGCTCTCCCATCCATTCCCCATTTTTGTCCTTGGACTCAGTTGTTCCCACTCCAATATATGTCCCTCTTCTCTTCTTCCCATCTTACAGCTTAATGATTATCATCAATCTCTGTGGGATTACTCACCTCCTCCTTTCCACCCACACTAACAATCAGTATATACAGTATCATTGGGTTCCCTACTTTCTGAACTAATGGCTATTTAATGAACACTTGTTCATTATAGTCATTTTATAGTCATTTTTATAGTCATTTTCTAATCTATTATCATCAGAGTGGGTTAACTACTGGATAGTGGGTATTGCCATAAGTAATACTCAACCCACAAGAGCAGCCTAAAGATAGAACCTGGTTCCTGAAACACCAATCTATCAGTCAAAAATAGCACCACAGCTAGACTCCAACCTCCTCTTAATTTTGTAAACATGAAAGAAGAGAGGAAACATGAATTGAAATATCTTAACCAGCAATCTAACCCCAAATCGGCATGTCCTAGTACATAAATATAAGTAACATGAAAACTTAAGACAACTTGATGCCTCCAAGAATTACCAGTCTTGTTCAAATGACCACCACCCCCAATTAAAATGGCTTACATAAAATGATTTACATAGAAGTTCAGATGCAGAATTTAACAGAATGATTTTTAAATATGGTAAAAATAACCCACAAAGAGCCTCCTATGTTGTCCAAGAGAACACAAACAGCAAAATGAAATGAGGAAGTCAATCCAGGTTGTCAACATAGAATTTAATAAAGAGATAAAAATGCTGGGAAAAAAACCAAAATGATGATGGAAGTAAAAAATAAAGTAGGTCAAATAAAAAGTTCAGTGGAAATCCTCTCAAATTGAATGGATGTTATGGAAGATACAACATTATGTATGAAGGTATGAAGACAAAAGAGAAAAATTGGATGATTCAAAGTCAATGACAATTTTCTGAATATACGAACAGGATATGGCAAAAGTATGGCAAAATCAACGTATTCTAAATATACAAGAATAAGTATTTAATGCAAATATCATAGAAAATATTTTAACGAAGTCATAGAAGATATTTTCTCAAATATAAGGAAAGGAAACCAATGCAGATACAAGAGGCACACAGAAAAACAAAGAACTAGGTCCAGAAAAGAAACTCCTCATTACATATTATATTTAAGTATATTGAGTATATTGAAAAATCCAAATGAGAAGAGTCCAGTCACATACAAATAAAGGCCAGTTTGAATAACTGCTGACTTTTCATTGTAGACCATCAACAACTCAAGAAGACTGATCGCTCTCAAACTCTGAAAGAGTTTAATTGCAAACTCACTCTAATCTACCCAACAAACTTCTGCCATAATTTATGGTGAAAGGAAAATTTTTTATGATAAAAGCAGGCTAAAGGAATTCTTGTCCACCAAATTAGCCAAACGGAGAATATTGAAAGGAATACTTCAATCTGAAGTAAAGGATATGCACAATAAATAGATTACAGGAGGAAAAAATGTTGGTACAATACTCACTAAACAAAAGAATTAGAAATTTTCAAACCCCAAAAGATTAACAAAATGGCAGGGAACAATACATTCCTTTCAATAAAAACTAAAGTTCAGAGTCTCAATCCACATTAAAAAAAATATAGATTAGCAGATGACTAAGGAGACAGAATATTTCTTTTTTTTTTTCCTCCAAGAAACACACCTTATCACTAAATAGAAACACTATCCTAAGGTGAAAGGATGCAAAAGAAATTGCAATCACATGGAACCAGGATTCAAACAGATGTTCCTGTTCTAATGTCTGACAAAATACACTTCAAACCAATTCCTGTCCAAAAAAAAAAAAAAAAAAAAAAGATAAAAGCGATCTCTTAGTTTTCTACTGTTGTGAAGAGACATCATGAACATGTCAAGTCTTATAAGAGAAAACGTTTAACTGGGGCTTCCTTAAACTTTCATAGGTTTAGTTCATTATCATCATGGTGAAGAGCATGGTGGCACACAGGCAGATATGACACTGAAATTAGCTGAAAGGTCATCATCTGGAGCCTCAGGCAACAGGAAGAGACAGCTACCAAGCCTGGCTTGGGCTTTTGAAACCCAAAGCCTATCAGCAGCGACACACTTCCTCCAATAGTCCACAACTACCCCAAGAAAACCACACCTAATCCTTCTTAGGTAGTGTCACTCCATAATGACTAAGCATTCAAATACATAATTCAATAGGGGCCATTCTTATTCAAACCACCACAGAGGGTTATTTCACACTGATAAAAGAAACAGCCCTTCAAGAGGAAATTACAATTCTAATACATAAGCACCAATATTATAGCTCAACCAATTTTGAAAAGAAAATGCTATTATATTTAATATCATAGGTTTACTTCACCACAGTAAAAGTGGATGATTTCATTAACCTAGTCTCACCATTAGACAGATAACTGGATAAAAATGAATAAGAATTAAAAGGAATCATGGATCAAATAGACTTAATAGATACTTACAGAACATTATACTCAAACACCAAGGTTACACGTTATTCTCAGTACTCTGGAAACCTTCTCTAAAATAGATAATATATTATGACACAAAGGAATTCTCAAGAAGTGTAGGAAAATTGAAACAATATTCTGTATTCCATCTGACCACAATGGAATAAAGCTAGGAATCAACAGCAGGAGAAACTACAAAAAATATACAATCTCATGGAGTTTGAATAACACACTATTGAATGATAAATGGTGCAATGCAGAAATAACGAAGGAAATTAAAACATCCTAGAATTAAAGTGAAAAATTCTAAGAGGAACATTTATAGCGCTAAGTACCTGTACAATTAAAAATCAGTGGACTTGGAAATAAACAATCCAATGATGAGCCTTGAGGCATTGGAAAATCAAGAACAATCCAATCATCAAAGCACTCTGGATGTAGAGGCAGGTGGATCTCTGTAACTTCAAAGCCAGCCTGGTCTACAGAGTAAGTTCCAGGATAGCCAGAGTTACAACAGATTACAACAGAGAAACCCTGTCTCAAAAAACCAAAAATTAAAAAAAAAAAGGAAAGAGAGAGAGAAAGATAAGAAAAAAGAAAGGCAGAAGGCAGAATTTAATGAAATATAAATGAAAAAACACAATAAAATGAATCAATGAAGCAGTTGGTAATTTGAAAAGACAAAATTACCCAATTTAAGCAAGAGAGAGACAGAGCGAAAGAGAGAGAGAGAGAGAAAGAAAGAGAGAAGATCCAAATTAATGAAGTAGAGAAGTAGAGATAAAAAGGTTAAGAATAAAAGAATTATGAAAAATTACAACAGATACTGAGAAAATTTTGAGAATCATGTGAGCCTACTTTAAAAAATATATTTCACCAAATTGGAAAATCTAAAACTATGGATGATTTTTGAGATTCACATAACCTACCCAAATTAAACCAATACTAAATGAATAATAAACAGATATGAACAACCAATGAAATAGAAACAGTAAGTAAAAATCTCCCAACTTAAAAAGCCCAGGGCCAGATGGATTCAACATGCAATTATACTAAACCTTCAAAGAAGTAACACTAACACTCTTAAAATTATTCTGTAAAATATTAAAGAAAAGAATACTTCCAAACTCTTTGTATGAAACCAGTATTATTACCCTGATAGAAAAACTAGCTAAATAATAGAATAGAATTATAAATTATAATACAGAGTATATATTATATAATATATAATTAATATAAAATATATAGATAATATATAATATAATAATATAAAATATAATAATATAAATTATAGATGTTAGAATTATAGGCTAATCTCACTGGTGAACATAGACACAAAAATTCTCAACAAAGTACTTGCAAACTATATTCACATACATATCTATACATCATTCAAATTGGTAATAAAATTGGCTTCATTCCAGTGATGCAGGAACAGTTTCAACATACATAAATTAATATAATTCACCATATAAATGGACTCAATAACCAAAAGTATATCTTCATTTCAGTTGATTCAGAAATGGTTCTGTGACAAACCCCAACATCCTTTCATGATAAAACCCATCATAGACTAGGGATAGAGGGAATCTATCTCAGTGTAGTAAATATAATCTGTGAAAAATCAATACTCACTATTCTGTAAAAAAATAAAATATAATAGGAAGAATAAGAACAAGAATATGATAGACATTTTGGGAGTTAGGAGGACTGGCAGCCTGTTTGGAGTACCTGGGTTCAGTTCCCAGCACACATGGCATCTCACAACTGTCTGGGACTCCAGTTCCAGAGGAGCCAATGTCTTCTTTGACACTGTGCATGTTTGGTGCACAGATATACATGCATGTGGAAGACCCATACACATAAAATATGAACTCTGGAAAGAAGACATGCAGTTAGGAGGGTACATGTTAGAGAATGAGAGGGGAGTTGGAGAGGGAAATTAAAGGTAAGCTGATATTTCTTTTACTTATTCTTTGAGAAGTTTGTACAATGTGTTTTGATCATGTCCACCCCTTCCTCAGTTCTTCCCAGCTCTACCTCTCCTCTACCTAGGAAACTTTGTGTCCTTTTTTTTTTTTAACTTTATTTTTTCTTCTCTTGTACAGTACATCCCAATCCCAGCCTTCCCTCCTTTCCCTCCTCCAAGCTCCTCTCCATCTCCCCTTTTCCTCAGATCTACCTCCAACTCCTGCTTCACCTCAGAAGACAGCAGGCCACTCAGGGTTACCAATGTCTTTTTTTCACATTTCATTATATACATGTACAAAACTTCCAAGAATGAAGACAATTATTTTTAAGAGAAAACACTTAGACCCAAGCCCCACCATTTAACAGGTTGATGAATTTAAACATGGATATCTCTCTTGAGCATCACAGATACTCATATTTGAACATTTAATATTACCTAAACTAAAAGGAAACACTTTTAGGCTTAATGATTGTAACATTGGTTGGATCTGCAATCGACTAAGAGATGGTGCTCTGGAAAGATATGTGAGTGTGTTTTCTGGCAAGACTAACTTAGGGGAGAAATTACCTTCTTCCAGTATGAGCAGTACCTTCCCCAAGCAGTGAGGATACAAAATGGTCAGAGGGCAAAAGTGCCTGCCTTCACTTCTTTCTTATGAATGCTTTCCTGTCACAGTGTTGCTGCCATCCTTCACTACCATCAGAGCCCAGCTTCTTCAGGCCTCCCGTGTGGACTAAAGACCAGTGCATCTCTAGAACTCCTCCAGATCTTCAGTACTAAGTCTACTATTACATGTACTATTACATCCTAATGGCTCCTAAATTCACAAATCTCCTAATACCTAGTTGTGCTTACTTGATGTACCTCATGGCTATGTATCCCAAGCAGAAACTCCCTCACCCACCTTGGTATTCTGCATCACAGTTGATTAAACTACTCACTTGCAGAAGCTAAATGATAGGCAGTAAGAGGAAGTATGCTTAATTCTTTTCTTGAATACCTCCCCCATTTCAGCAAATTCTACATTTCTTATTGCAAACATTCCCCAAATTGACTTCTTAAATGCTTCCACCTTAATCTAAACCATCACCACCTCTTGTCTTAATAACAACTATCTTTTAACCAACTTTGTTTCATTCTGACTATGTAAAACTGTATGATATACAACATCAGACCCAAGATTTTTTGCTTGAAACCCTGAATGAATCATTTTCTGAGGCAATAAAAATATGCTCCGAAGGTTTTATATGGGCATATGGGGCTTTGCTTAATGTAATATGCATATAGCTCTCTTACTTCCTATTTTATCTCTTTTCACTAGACTCCAGTCATTCTTACCTGCTTCTAATGTGTGATGTGATGTGTGATGTCTCTAGCTTAAATGTGTGATGCCTAACTGTGTTGAGCCTGGCATTTGCAAGTCTTTCCTAATATGGTCCTTTCCAGAGCCTCAACAATATTTCATCATTCAGATCTCATTTTCAAATACATCTAACTATAAAGACCTTTCTTGAACTCCCTATGAAAAAAATGGTTTCTAGTTAATGACTATCATGATAATACACATCATTATTTAATAGTTTTCTGTTTACTTATTTTCTACAACTGTATAATCTTCAAATTATGGTACTTGTCATTTTAGCCTTGCAGTTTCCATCCTAGGAAAATAACTTGGAAACTAGTAAATGTTTACTGAATATATGTGTGAATGAAGTAGAAAAAAATGAATGATGGTTTGACTCAAAGACTATTAAGATGTTATTTCAAAGTAGTATGCACATGTAGATTCAATTGTTTGGTTAAGGACAGAATGTTTTCACCAGATACTTTTATAAAAATTCTAAGTTCAGTGACTATTCTGTATCTTCTAATACCTAAACACAGTATGTTGAATCTAGGAGGCACGTAAAAAGTCCACTGAATTGCTAACATATACTATTTATTTGTCTTTGTTCTTTATTTGGTTTGTTGGTTTGGAGTGGTATGTGGGAAAGCTAGAATAACTCAAAGAATACCACCACTCTTAAAAATATGAATTAAATTTTAATTATTACAACAATTAGAGAAGTACTTTTTATTAACTTCAACTGAGGGTTCTTGTAGATAGCTACTGTTGTCTACCAGATGATAAGATGTACATGCTAGGTTGAAAGAAGTCATTCTCAGATTTTAAGTTGGAAAATAGAACTTTCATTTTAGAGATGGAACAAAAATATTCTTTAGAACAATAATTTTCTCTTTTTATCCATCATTCATTTTAAGGAACGAAATATACGTTGTTAAACAGAATTTGAGTATATGTTGGAAAACTAAAGTTTACAAATTTATTACCAAATGTCACATCCTCTATATTTTCTGTCCCAAGTTAGTCAATTCCATTTTATTTTCTAAAAATGCTAGTATGACTCAACAATAAGGTCATGGCCCATGCTTCAAAATATCCTAATCAACACTGTATGTATTTCTTTATCCGGGGCCATAAATAAAATGATATGCCCAAATTATTACTACTAATAGTAAAAAACTTGGATTATTCATATTGAAGTTATAGAGATGCTTTGCTAGATGACATGTACAAGTTGAAATATCTGAGATATACAGACAGAGAGGGAGAGACAGAGAGAGAGAGACAGAAAGAGAGACAGAGAGATAATGTTAACAGTAGAAGAACTATCTATATGGCAAGAGTGGAAAAGACCAAAAGGGAAAGCAGAAGGTGGAAAGACAGATGTTACAGGTTTTCTCTAATATTTAGAATAGAGACTTATATCTCCTTATATATAGAATTATTCATCATATATATGACATCAAAACAGAAAGGAACACTATTTATGTTAGAAAGGAACCATTAGGAGAAACAATAGAGAATAGTTGGGAAATAAATATGAGAAAATAGGCTATATATATATGAAAATATAATAATGTAACCTGCTATTATTCATGTCATAATTAATAATAAATTATTATGAATTCATATTCAAAGGAAATTTTATTATGAATAATAGTCACTGAGATAAAGAAAGTGGTTGTTTATAGTCTATAACATTTTGTATATCTATTAAAATTTGCCCTACTTAGGCACAATCAGGAAAAGTATGTCACATCAGTAAAAATAATTCTGTATTTCATAATATTCTATAAATGTAAATAAACTATAAAAACTTTGTCATTATATAGATAAGATTGTAACTTTTAAAGCATAGGTGTGTCTTACCTTCAATAATTCCACCTATACAGAAATTCTCAAAATTTTGCTTCCTACTTTCTCATTATTTGAAAATGAGTTTTTGTTTGTATATGTTAGAAATATGCACTTTACCTGACTGAACACTGGCCCATAAAGGTGGTAAATATCAATAAAATACTGAAACATCTAAATGCTGAATTATACAACTACCAACATCATGAGTCAATGTGTCAGGCATGATATGAGGTGCTTGCTCACCTGATCAACATAATGAAAGCAACAAATGATTACATTCTACATTATTCCCTTTAAAGGAGGCTATATGCTTTTGTTTGTTTTTTTTTTATCCACAAGATTATTTTAAGTATTAGAATGATGATAAATTAGAATGAACCAGGATCAGACAGGAGTAACTTTGAAAGAGCTCATATTCATTGAAATGGGAAAAACTTGATTATTTATCAAACTGAATCCAAAGAGTTTTAGAGTGTACCTGTCTTATGGTTTATTTCATCAATTTGCTATCACCAGACACTATGGAAGACTAAAACAATTTTTTAAATTTAATAGTCTTCATGGCATTTATTCAGTGTTTTTATTTAATAGTACAGAGCACAATACTGTGTTAATTGATTTTTGTAATGCTCAGCATCTTCCTCAAATTATTTGGTTAATATATATTCATTGATATGTTCTCTTAATCATAGTAAATTAAAGTGCCTCATGTTGCATAGCACAATATGTTTGCCAAAGTAAATTGTCCTCACTAAAACAACCATATACAGGTTTACTATATATTTTATATGTCATGATAAGTTTTAATTAGTGGATCATAAACATCCATACTTATTTAAAGTCATAATCCATTTTGTATTTAAAAGAAACATTAGCACTTAATCGTCATTTCATGTGAATAGATTTTCACTCTGACATGAAACATTTGGAAGGAAACTTTCCTTGAAGCAGCAGTTCCTAACAACCACATGGTGGCTCACAACCATCTATAATGGGATCTGATGCCCTCTTTTGGCATGCAGATGTACAGGCAGACAGAATACGCATACACTAGATTAGATAGATAGATAGATAGATAGATAGATAGATAGATAGATAGATAGATAGATAGATAGATAGATTAAAAAAAAACAAAACAAAAACCAGCGGTTCTCAACCTGTGTGTTGTAACTCTTTGGGTGTCAAATGTTCCTTTCACAGCGGTAACTAAAGACCATCTCCATAATAGATACTTACATTATGATTCACAACAGTAGCAAAATTACAGTAATGACGAGGCAATGAAAAGAATTTTATAGTTGGGTTTCACAACAACATGAGGAACTAAATTAAAGGGTTTCAGCATTAGAAAGGTTGAGAAACAGTGTTAGAGCTTTATTTACCAAAAGTCAAATGGATATAGAATTGTTGGAGGAATATACTGAACGTTGTTTTATTACATTGTTAAATGATTGTGTGTAATTTAATATGAGCCTTTAAAGCACAAGAGCCCAATTCCCTTTTCTGGCTGAACTGTAACATTTTGGGTGCTTTTAGCTTTTCCATGTTTTCTGTCATTTGCAATGTGTATAGATTTAAATGCACTAGCCATAGATTTCATATCCAATTACTTCAGAAAGCAAAGAAGAGTCTCTGGGAATCATTTGCAGTGAGGTCATTTCAGTCTTTTCACAGTAGAGTTCATACTGGTGATTATCCCTCTGTGCCACAGTTGTAAGACTGAGGAGAAAAGTACATCCAAAAAGAACACACCCAGAAACCTCTCCCACATGGGTAATATACTAGAGCTGTTTCTTTTTAAGATTTATAACCCTACATAAGAGTCCACTTTTTCTAACAATTTTCGTTTAATTTCCCCGTAGTGTATTCAGAAGCATGCATACATCTGTGTAAATGTAACAGTCCTTGTGTAAAATATATATTCATAAATAACCATTTTGAGTACTAAATATTCAGGAGTCCCAAGGCACTGTGACGCAGTGATCCCTGGAGAAACCTTAACCCTAAACACCCATAGCTTCATAACTTGAAAAATGCCTATAAAAGTACTTATTTCAGTAAACACTAAATATTAGTTTATACATATGCTAATAATTATGTGTTATCCTGTAATTTTTATTTTGAGTAGTAGTAGCATTCTCTCTCAGTAGTAGCATTCTACCTACAAGTGACTAAATCATTCTCTAAAACCTATAATTGTCAGCTGTCTACCCTGGCCACCAGCCACAAACCACTGGTCTTTTTTTTTTCTTTCACTAATCATACTTTTGCTTAGAATGAGCTTAAAGGCCAATAGCCAAATTGAACAAAAAGTATCATCTTTCAGTTCATAAATCATATGCCATTTTGCATGTAAAATAGCATTACTTAGCTCTATGGATTTATTTAGGTAAAAGGCCACTTTCTGGGCAGAATGTTTCTAGAGATAATATAGAAAGGCCTTCAGTTTATATAATTTTATTATAATGGCAATACTTTGAGATTTGAACTATAAGTTGAATCTAATCATGAGAACATCAAACAAACTCAAATAAGGAAACATTCTTCAAAAATTAATAGCTAGTATTTACCATGAGTGACACTGGTGTTGTATTTTGTTCTTTAAAGCCTTTAGGTCAGTGTTTCTCAACCTTTCTTATACTGAAACCATTTAGTACAGTTCTTCATGTTGTGGCCCCCCCAACCATAAAATTATTTTTGTTGGTACTTCATAACTATAATTTTGCAACTTTTATGAATTTTAATATAAATATCTGATATGCAGATGCTCTTAGGCAACCCCTGTGAAGGAGTCATTCAACCTCCCAAAGGGGTTGTGCCCTACATATTAATAACTTATTTTAAGTGATGAGCTGGTCTTAAACATGTTGACAGATTCTAATGTATATTTGGTGAACTCAAGACAGGAGATTTACATTTATGAATGAATTTATATTAATCATAACCAACTCTACATACATACCAAATGCACATGGATTCATAGGATTCTGGGTACTTGATATGGCTTGTCACCATACAACTCTTCTACATAGCTTCACATTCTACATTTCACACATTCTAATTATAAAATTTAGTAAATAGAGCAATGTATCTTCTGGACCCTAGTTTCCTGAAATGTAAAATAGTCATGGTGACACTTATCAATTATGAAAATAATTATCAGTGGCAAGCATAAAATTCATCACTTTGTACTCTGCATGGGAATATTCTTTATTTTGTATGTTTAGATATTTTCTGAGACAAAGGCCAGGCTGGGCTCAAAGTCTCAGTCCTTCCACTTTAGCTTCTTAGTTGCTGAGGTCCCACAAGTTTGTGCAAGCACACTGAGATCAATGACAATATTTTAAATATTGTATAATAGTTGTTGAGTACTTTTTCTACAGACATCTTTCTGGATTACCTCATTCACCAGTGCTACAGTGTAGATAAAGACAAGGAAGAAGAGGCTAGAAAAGTTCCCTCTCCCCAGACATACCTATCCCATTCTATTCTAAGTAGTACTTACTTATGTGTTTCACTAAACTTCAAATTGTTTTTGATATTGGCATGTGGTGTTCAACACTTATGCTCAGAGACGAATGAGATTTTGTAGAAAATCAGAAGCTCCATCCAAGCATTGTTTACCATTGTGGTACATTTTAGGACTAAGGATTTTTCCTTAGTATAGAAGGAAAAAACTGAAAATATTTATCAACTTTTTAAATAACTAATAGCCACTATTTACCCTCAAATCATTGTATCTGAAAGCTGCTATTTTAACAGCAGGGGAATTACAAGGATTCATTAGACAATTCCTTAAAAAGGGAGTATATTTAACTTTACCAGGAAGCAATGCCAACTTCCATATGGAATGGCATCACAGGACACATTTGGTAATGCTGACAAAATTTCTAAGTGATATTTGATAGATAAATTGGGACAATATGTAATGGAATTTCACCTATTTTTTCCAGGTGAAAATTTCTAGAATGACTTTTTCTGGATAACATTTCCAAATAAATGGGCTTGATTCTTATTCATATTTGCTGGATCTCTAAAGAAAATAGTCACTGAGCGTGTTGGCACATGGTTTCCAGCTGGACTTACTTAAGATTTATTTCTCGCTTTTCTAAGTAAATCTCTGAAGGATTGAGGATATTAAAAAGTAAGAGCTACTGTAACTTTGGTTATTTTGAAAACATGTTTGGAGAAGGATTGCTCCAGTCTGATCTAAGAAGGAAAATAAAATTTTACCTCAAGTATCTCATGACACAAATTTGTGGCAAATTTGATCTGACTATAGCGCTTGTCTCATAATTTCAACAAAATTCAGTTTCTTAAATTTCACACTGAAACAGAAAAAAGTGTCTTACGCATTATTCATAAATATAAAAATGGCTTCAGGAACAAACTAATGAATAAATAAAAACATTTTCATTGGAATAAAAACAGAAGATGCTGTTATCTCTACAAACGGGGATGTTATTAACAAATGGAAAAGACAATAAAATACAGCAATCATATTTCTATTTTAAATTTCACTTATTTTAATAAACTGTGGGATAAATTACAGCAGCCTTTGGGAAAGCAGAGCCATTAAAATTAGGAGATGGAAAAGATTAAAGCAATGGTGTGAGCTAAGCTGGACTCTTGATGATACAGGAAACTCCCGTACAAATCTGCCTGCATGCAGTGCCTGTTGTAATAATCCAAATGAGAAATTTCTGACTGGCTGTATCATTACAGATCTATATGCTCTCCTTTTTTTCGTTCTACTTTCTTTTGTAACTTCTTTGCTGTCCTTACAGGGAAGAAAAGAACCTTACTATTATCTTTTGTGTTGAGTTTTACAATGCTAATGTTAAAAGGAAACTGTGTTATTTTCTGTTATAAAACAATTTGTAGGTAAATTTCCCAACTAAATTGCTATCTCCAAATAAAATAATAAACCAAGGAATATATTTGTGTAGGAAAATTGGAAATGCTGTGAATAATAACTCTCTTAATACTATAATCTTAAATATGTTTTTATTAAATAGTGGGGTTGGTTTTACTTTATTGGATTCTTTAAAAACATATTTGACTCCATTTTAAAATGAATGACATATACAATCAAACTTTTTAAATATTTTGATATACTAACTGTTGTGATTAGGAAACTACCTAATTTATATTTAAGGGATAATTTAATAGTCTGAAGTGGTATTTATAAATACATCCCAACTAAAAATGTGTAAATGGCAAAATAAAATCAGGTTTGTACTATAGAGTTTTACAATGTGAATTGATCTTGAGAGTTTTCATTTAGTTCATAAATAGACTAATAATTCCTCATAAGTTTATACATTCTAAAAATATTAGAAAATGAAAGGATGTGGATATCATTTTTTAGAAGAGTTAATGATAAAAGTTAAATGTTTTTGAACTACCAGGGACTAAATATGGTTTATCACTTATAAAAATAGTCAAAATTGGCAGGATATTATCAATGAATAAATACTGAAGTGTCAACACAGATAAGACTATCAATAATAAGCTGCATGCTAAGCACAGTTAAATGAAAAACAACAGTTCAACCTGAGTGCACTTGGTCTGACTTTGTTTTAAGGGTAGTTCTCCAACTTTTCAGATTTAGTCATTTAAGATTAAGCTATGTGAAATTAACTTAAGTAGAGACTTTATTGAAACTAGAAAAAAGATTTACATTTGAGAGAAAACAGGTGTATTTAATTAAACAAATAAAAATTTGAGTATCTCAGCTTCTAAAGTATATCCTTGATTTACTAGCAAACAAATATATAAAGGGAATTATTTTTTAAGAAACATCATTAAAATTAGATGCACAAATGAAATTATAACCATTCAAATAAGAAACTGAACAAACACATGACACAAATATGGGTACACGATATTTACCACAATCACTGTCTACAGAAACTCTTCAATGATTTTGATTTCAACTGCAATTGGTATGCCCCAGCACTGATATTCTTCAGAATCTTAAAATTTTGGCTCAACTTCTGGCATTATTGATACTTAAAAACATAAACTCGTGTGAGTCTGACTATCTTATTGAATAGAAGGTAATCCAACTTACCTTATAAGATCCTTGAGAAAATTAAATATAAAAATGTCTGAAAATGTAGCACAATACTTACCTCATGGATAAGTCTTGAGTGGTTAAAGTAATCACTGTAATGAGGTCAGCATTTCTTGGACTATTTCTATTTTCTTTTCCATTCATCATTCAGTTCTGGTACAGGATGATCCAGCAAACTCTGTAATATTTGTTTAGGGACAGTTAAACAGATGACTGTTGTAGATTTTAAAACATTATCTCAGAAGGAGCAAAGGTAATTTTCATTTGCTATCTTCTCATCTATACTTTACCAACCTATATATTTAAATTTGCCAAATTTATGGACAATTGTCTTGAATTTGGTCAAAGACCAAAGAAACCCAAATGTCTCCAAATAAACTTAAAAAAAAAATCGCCATGGAAACCCATGAAAAATTCAAGCGCGGTGGGATGAGAATCACACCTCTCTCCATCTCTTTCTATACCATAACCAAAAATGTCCCTCTTTAATCCATAAAAATACCAGTAATAAATCTTACTAACATACAGATGTCTTTTTTATTTAGAATTTCCCCCTTAATGTTCTTAATGATAAGAGGCCGTGATACAAATGTCAAACAATACAACTTGAATTCTTTTAAGCATTTAAAGCTTCAAAAGCAAATGAAGCGATTGTCAGTAAGTGAACATAAAGGTTACTTCCTGATAGCAGACATGCAAGTTCAGGTATTTTGTATTCTAAGATCTACTGCTGCCATCACTCATTCTCCTAATTTTGTTCCTTGTTGTTTACAAGTGGGAATGCAAGAAATGGCTTCACATACTTGGGAATACAAATGTAATTTTAATCCTTTCATAATAAGCAAAGCAATAATGGTATGAATGTGAGCTTCTAGAAGACAACTTAGGATACGGAGACTTTTCTCATACCAGTGACAACCAAGATAAAATCCACAAAGAACAACTCACTTCACCTGGGAGTCATTTTGTCCTAAAATATTGGTCAGTTATGTTAGTGCCTGTAGAAGAAAACACAGGACTGGACTGTTTCCTGTAGCACCCTTGATTTAAAATCCCAGCGCACACACATGATGAAAGTAATTCAAGAATGAGAAGAGAGATATACATTTTATTGTATATGTTTTATACTTTGCCACCTCATTTAGAATTCTCGTCAATCATTCAGTATTTATTTATTCTTCCCTATGTTGAGGAATTGAGCTAGGAATGGAAAGAAACCATTTTTGTCTCTATCAAAGGAATTTAAACAGCAAAACTTGTTAGTCAATGTGCCCTATTTTGTCCCATGAACTCTTTTCTTCTCACAATCTCTATTATAAGAGTATCAGATCGATCAAGCATCCTCCTTACCCTACCAACATCACACACACACACACACACACACACACACACACACACACACACACATACATTTAGTTTGATCAAATCTAGAGACTGAGCTGCTCATATTCTCTTTTCCAACCATTTAAGTTAAGACTCAGAAATTCTAGGCAACAACTTGGAGGGTGTCTTAGGAGAGCACACAGAAATGGCTGTGTTTGAACTTCTGTAGGTGACAGAAAAATCTGCTCCTTAGAGAAAGAGTCATGATTCAGCTACAGAATTGAAAAGTATTCTTACAGAGAAACTAAAAAAAGGGAAGTAAATATCTTGACTCTTGATAGTACTCTATTTTCTTGTTCCAGCCTCATGTACCCTTTCTTCATTAGTGCTTGACCAGTTTGAGTCTGTTTCTAATTCTTACAACCAATGGTTAAGGTAAGACATGAGATGATGCTTTTGTCATTTTAAAAATTGATTTTATTTTGTTTGGGGGATTATAATACAATTACATCAATTTCCTCTTTCTTTTCCTCCTTCGCAATCCACTCATATACCCCTTCTTGCTCTCGTTCGAGTTCATGGCCTATTTTTTCATTAACTGTTATCACATGCATATATGTATATTTATACACATATATATTTTAATTGTAACCTTCTCAGTCTATATAATGTTACTTCTATGCATGTTTTTATGGATGAACATTTGGTAGTGGATAATCAATTATGTATTCTTTCCTGGGGAAGATTATTTTTCCTGCTCTCAACATCCCTTAGTTGCCTGTAGTTTTTTATGTAGGCTTGAAACTTCGTGGCATTCCCCCAATCAAATTTGGCATGTCTGGTGTTGGTATCCTTGTTCAGCTTATGTTTAAGAAGCCATGTTGGTGAAACTGTATGGGTGTAGCTTCTGACATTACTATGAGACATTTTTATCGGTACAATTTTTTTCATTTTTAATAAGTTACCTTTTTTATGCTTGTGTAAAAGTATGGGAGCTGGTACCATCTTACTACAGCACATTTGTGGAGGTCAGAAAACAACTTTGTGGAGTCATTTCCCTCCCACCTTGCTGAGACGGAGTCTCTCTTGTTTCTTCCACTGTTCAAACTTCCAATCAATTTTCTTGTCTTCACCTCCATAGTTGGGATTACAAATACTCTTCACTGCATCCAGCCTTTTATGTGGTTCCTGGGAATTGAATAAGGTCCTCAGGCTTGTACTGCGAGAGTTTTTATGGGCTAAGCCATCTCCAAAGCCCCTTAGTTTCATTTTGAAAGTAATATAGTTACTTCCATTAAGATAATACAATGCAGTATATGACTATCAGATAAATCTTTTTAAATATTCATACCATTTCCCATGTAAATTTTAAAATGCCAAATGAAGGATAAACTTGGATAAATCAAAATACTAACATGATGTGGAAACAAGGGAATTATCACCACATTAAAAATAAACTGTTATAAATTGAGTCCTGTTTCACATTTTAAAATTCTCCCATTATACTTAACATTTATGAAGATGATCCCTGACTTGTGATGGGATTCTGTACCCATCCACTAACTATAAAATACTTCTAGCTAGAAAATTCATTAAGCACACCTAGTCTGGACATCATAGTTTAGTAGCAACCATACACTGTAGAATACCATCTCTTTATATAGTGATCACACGACTAATGTCTAAGTTACTTGTCTTTGCTATGATAAAGCAACATGACCGAGGCAGCTTATAAAACAAGGAGTTTATTTGAGACTTACAGTTTATGAGAGCTAAAATCAATGACCATCGTGTGAGGAATATGGAAGATACTCAGGCAGGCATGCCACTGGAACAGTGGTCATTTCCTAATCCTTCTCAAACAGCTCTATAAACTGGGTACCAAATAGTCAAACATATTAGCCTATGGGGGCATTCTCATTCAAACCACAACATTACACTCCCTTTTACATTTGAGTGGCTTACATTCTGTAGCCTGAGTAGTGTAACAGTGAATGTATCCTTGTGGAAAGGCCGTGGAGCAGTTAGTTTTCAAACTATAAGACTGAATGTCTCGGAAGTCCCAAATTGGGTCTGAAGTTCCAGGGAAGCCCTAGTGAGCTGCCAGTATTCAGTCTATGTTGGAATCCAAAAGAAGTAAATTCTAACACCAGTAGTGAAATGCCTTGGGAATAGGATAGATGAACTTCCTGGCAAGAGTGGGGGCAAGCAGGCAAAAAGGAAAGCTTCCATGTTCCATGTCCTTTTATGTGGCTGCCACCAGAAACTTTGGCCCAGATTTTGGGTGCATCTTCTTACCTTAAATAGCCCAGTCAAAAAAATTCTTCAGAAATGTGCCTAGCTGCTTGGATTTTACTAATTCTAGATGTAGCCAAGTTGACAATCAAGATTAGCCATCACATCTAGCTAGGTCCCTTTCACTCACCATATTCAATAAATGGAAAAAAAATTGGATCAAAGACAATTCACTAAGTGAAGAGATAGACTACCTTTTCCCAGTTCTACCTCTGACAGAGGAATAATGTGTAGACTATATTAATAACTTTAAATGTAAATTTCAAATAGCTTAACAATCCTATAAATAATTGGACAAATTAAGTGAACAAATGGCTTTCAAAAATGAGGTTCAGATATCTAGTAAGTACATGAATGAATGTTCACCATCTTTAGCTGTCAGTGAAATGCAAATCAAAAGTACATTGGAATTCCAACCCAACCCAATCAAAACAACTATCATCAGGAAGACAATAAAAAATGTTGATAAGAATGTAGGTAAAACAAAACAGTTATACACTGGTGGTGGGAATGTAAATTTGTCTAGTCATTATGGATATTAATTTGGAAGTTCCCCAAGGAACTCATAAAGAACTACCGTATAAGCCAACTATACCACTCCTGTGAGAATACCTATCATAATCTAAGTCAGAGTGTTACAGAAAGAGATACGCACCCGTGTTTGTTGCAGAACTATTCACAATAACTTAGTTATGTAGCCAACTTTGATGCCCATCAACAAATGAATAATTAAAGAAAATGTGGCTCATATACATAATGGGGCTTTATTAAACTCCAAAGAAAAATGGAATTAATTTTCTGGAAAATGGATGGATCTAGACATCATCCCATTAAATAGAATGAGTTACGTTCGTGCATTTTCTCTCATATGTGATAATATATTTATAGTTGATGTATCTATGATATGAATAAAAGAATCCTCCATGCGTATTGGGGGACTGTTTGGGAAAAAGAAAGAAATTAATGAGAAGGTGAGAAAAAGAGGAAATTGGGAAGTAAAGTACATGCTATACTCGAGTGAAAGTATCTATGAAACCCATCACTGTGTGCATGAATAATACTAAAACAAAGGTAGAATAGAGTCTGAGTTTTCAACTTCATGACATGAGGAGAAAACTGCTAGTTAAACATGCTTCTGTTTCATCCTCCTCCAAAATCCCCATAAACCAAATAAATAGATGGCAAAAACACCAGAGCATAATAAAGGTGAAAGGAAGTAAAGATGGTGAACATCTGTAATGAAATTCTTTGAAAAAGAGAGATTAGATTTGTGCTGAGCAATAGAAAATATAACCAAGTGCTCACATAAGAGGACATTCATGAGAAATATACCCCATTGCTATCTTATGCATGATTTATTGTTACTTAATTTCTCTCAAGACACCTAGAAAGGCTTTAGAATTGTGACAGTTCTGGGGATAAGTCTCCCCCATTTTTGTCAGTGGTGTAGCAGCCCATAAATTGCCCACACTTTTGTAGGTAACCCCTGATGTATGTTAATGTAAGCAAACCTGGCTGAACTCATTGGTACAGCAAGATAAACTTGGTTAGAAATGTGTCTTTGGTTTTTATTTTTTTTTTTGCTGCATCTAAGATGAATGGACATTAGCTCACATTTCCCCGGGAGAAGTTAAAGCAAGTGTTGCCAAGCAACTCAATGCTCACTTTTAATAGTCTCATCAGGTTCCAGAATGTTAAATGTCACCCTTTTCTGATGACTTCTCAGTGTGAAGAGCTCTCTTTTGGCTTCATACTTGTATCTATCTGCCTACTTTTTACCCCCAACTGGATATTCAATAAGCATTTAATTCTTACATGATTAAAATTAAATTCCTGTTGTACTAATCCTTCATCCTGAGCCAGCTTCCCCAATACTCTCCCTTCCCCAGTAATGGCAACTCTGTGCTTTTAGTTTTTCAAGCCAAAACCTTATCATCTTTCTCTCACCCCTCAAATCCTATCTGTCAGCATATTCTGTTGACTCTATCTTTGAAAATATATGCATAATTTTACCACTTCTTATCACATATCTCTCACACCTAGAATATTAAAACTTCCTTTTTTATGGTTCTTGCAAACTTCCTTGTCCTCTTATGATTAATAATAAAAACCAGTGTTTTTTTTTTTAAAAATAAGTCATAATCTGTGTTTTGTTATCTTTAAGACAGAATTACCTATGTAGCCCTAGCTGACCTCAAACTCACCATGTGGCCCAGACTAGCCACAAACTTGCAGCAATCCTCCTGCCTCTACCTTTCAATGCATGGAGGTGTGTGCCACCATGCCATTTCAACCTTTCTCAATTAAAATTCATTCCACTGCTTTGATCATACTCTGAATATATGGCAATACATTATAACCTAACTATCTAGTGCCTTGACAGTCTCACTGCCTATTAACCTCTCCCTGTTCTCCAGGTTACAGCCCCAGTGGCCTCCTCATTCTGGCCTCTTACTCATGACATATACTAGAATGATTCTACCTCCTTTTTAAACATTTTCCTACCTTCACAATGTCATCCCAGTCCCATATCCATTGACATACTTTTCTGAATTTATTAATATGGTATGACTGGAATGGGAGAGATGGCTTATCAGTTAAGAGCCACCCATTTCATGGGACCTGGGTTTGATTACTAGTGCCAATATGACAGCTTGCAACCAGCAATTACTCCATTTTTAGGGGATTTAATATTCTCTTTCCATGGTGCACAGACACACATGCAGGCAAAATATCTATATACATAAAATAAATTAAATAAAAAATAAAAGCTATAAGGATTAATATACTTAATCTGATTGTGCCTCATTGTGACTTTAAATACCATAAGATCAGCCTTAAAGATAAGAAAATCTAGGTTCAAGTCCCACATACATTACTTTCCTTAGATAAAAATGATTAATTTCTCTGGGTTTTCTCACGTATAAAACTCTTCTTTGATCATAATCTTAGCTCAGTTTTATGGTCAAATTACAGATTGTTGTTCAGAATGCTTTATAAACTGCAAATCACTATATTAGTATATTTATTACTCTCAAATAGAAAAAATTATCAATAATTAATGTTATCATTTTATTAATTTTAATAAAATAGCTATCTTAAATAATTTTAAATGGCTTCCTATTTTCTTTTCTTCTGTTCCTTTTTTTCTCTTTATTTATCTATGGTCTAAATGACTAACATACATTTCTTTATATCTTTAAAATTTGTATATATGTGTGTCTGTGTAAGAGTTTGCTTCATGTGTGCGTGTACTCACAGAGGCCAGAAGAGGATGTGGTGTCTCTGAGATAGAATACAGGTGGTTATGAGCTTTCTACCATTGGTGTTGGGGATCAAACTTACATCCTCTAGAAGAGTAACAAGTGTTCTTAACTGTTGAACCATCTCTCCAGCCCTATATTGACATCTTATGAGTTATGTGCTCAATCTATAACTTCTGATGTTATTGTTTACCCTCTTTGTAATTCTAAGCACTTACAACTTAGCTAATTGATATTGGGAGTGTCTCTTGAGGTCTTGTAGTAGTTGTAAGGAATTTACACCTAAAAAAAATTTTTAATGTAGGAGAAAATGACTGGAATTTACAAATTAAAAAGCTTTTATTTAAGAAAAAAATACATTAAAAAATATTTTTAGTGCAGTCCTCAGGCCCTGCCGTCATATGTAACTCCTAAATATACCATATCACAACATGAGAGGTTGTGGGTTATGCAAAGTAAATAATATGCAAAATAATCTTGAGGATAATTGAATTGTTCTTTTTATTTCTATTTACTTAATGCATTTAAGAAAGATCTTTTCATATTTTTTCCTGCCAAGTTATTATATTTATTTTAGCTTCTTATTTTAATCCTGGTATACTATCCAAAGATATATTTAGCAAACCTTCAAAACATTATTCCATGGGGATGGTGATATGTCTCAATGGACTGAGTGCCTGCTCTGCAAGTGTGAGTACCTGAGTCTGCGTCCCCAGAACCCACAAAAAGTCAGAAATAGCTGTATACATTTATAACTCCAATCCTAAGTGGTGAAGACAGGAGGTTCCTAGCGCTCAGCGATCAGCCAATCTAGCTGACATGATAAGCCATAGTTTCAGTGAGAAACCTGACTCAAAAAAAAAAAAAAATAAGGTGAAGAAAGATAGACCTGATGTCAACCCTGGCCTCCACATGCAGACATACACATGCATAAAGACATTATTCCCTGTGGACCCTTTAAAGAATAAAAATTAAGAAGAAGAAAATTAAAGTCAGTGATTTGAGTTTCTTTAAATGTCATTGTCCAAATACTTTCAAGCCAGAAGCCTTAATTGCAGTAATAAACTTTCTACTTATCTGAATTTTGAGTCAGTGCTTATAAAGTGCTTTTTAAAGTATTACTTTGTGGGTATTTCTATTGATCT
Organism: Cricetomys ansorgei; assembly: GCA_026225945.1. NCBI lineage: Eukaryota > Metazoa > Chordata > Mammalia > Rodentia > Nesomyidae > Cricetomys > Cricetomys ansorgei. Next base: position 44,597,771 of record JAMJFZ010000199.1, on the reverse strand, counting down.
CCTGGAAAAATGACCATTTTCTGTGACTTAGGGGCTCTAGGTAGAGAGCTTCTGAATTTATGAAAGTGATCACTACATCATCGTACATATTTACTTTCTTCTAAGACTGTGTTTATTGAGTATAGGTTGCCATTAATTCAAGGACTATATTCTCTTAAGCCCAGGAGAAAAGAGTCCCTTTCTTTAGTAAAACTCTCAGCAAAATCTTCCTGAGTTACAAATTCATTGCACTTTTCTTTCTTTCTTTCTTTCTTTCTTTCTTTCTTTCTTTCTTTCTTTCTTTCTTTCTTTCTTTCTTTCTTTCTTTCTTTCTTTCAATTATAATGTAATTAATCTACAAACAACTCCCACATGTAAGGCTCGGGGAACAGAAGGGGCTAAAAGTTTGTAAGAGCCAAAGGATCAGAGATTTGCATGGGATGGTGTCTCCTAAGAATGTTAGAAACTACATCCATAAAGTTTCACTAACTTGACTGTCTAACATGAGCTAAAAAAAGACAACAGCAGTAGACATGTCAAAATGGACAAGGAAAACCCAGAAGGCCTCACCCCTACACAAAAAACTATAGACAACGATGGAATGCAAAGATGGGAGAAATAGTCTATCTCCAGGGAAGAGCACACCAATTGGTTATCCAATACCAGAAGGTCACCCTGTAATATCATATAGACCTATGTATCTTCACGTAACAACAATTAGTGAAAGCAAGAGGCCATGAATTTGAAAGAGAGCAAGAAAGTGTCTATGGGAGGGTTTGCAAGGAGAAATTGGAAGGGGAAAATGATATAATTATATTATAATCTGAAAATAAAAGAAATATTTTTTAAAAGGCCATAAATTTAAGAGTTGAGGGAGCATGAGAGGGGTTTGTGGGAGGGGCTGGAGTGAGGGAAGGTAATTGGGAAAGTGTTGTGATTCTGTTTTAATTTAAAATATATTTTAAAATAAATGAATAAATAGACCAAGTTGACTTCCAGCTCAAAATATAATATAGATTTTTAATAATGTGAGAATTTTCTTGTTAACACCCCTTACTAATATAGATCTTCATTTATTTTATTTTGAAATTCATAAGTAATTCATAATTTACTGTATTCTTTGTCCTTTCATTTCCTTAGAAGTTTTCTGTTTAACAAATAGTACAACAATTGAATAAGTTACATGAAGAAAAAATGTTTAAGTGTAGAAAAAAAAGAATAATTTTAATTTCATGTGTATATGTTACATAAAATATTAATTATATAACAATATATGATAATAGAAATAGAAAATCCAAATACAAGCCTACATTTTATATATTTATATTTGCAAATATCTATATGTGAACATTTAATTAAGAACAAGTTATACTTCATAATTTAATACGTATACTATTCCCTTCAAAATATCTTAATTGTGATAAATATACCACACAGTCTGTTTCAAAACTGCAATAATACATTTCATGCTGGTAAACTACCCTTCTAGGGAGAATGAAGTCACTTGGCTCTTAGATTGATTCATGTGCCAGACCATGCTCAAGGCAAGTAATATCTAATCAGAAGTCATATAATTGCTATTTACCAAATTTTGAGTCAATAAATCTTAATTTCAATAAGATCTGTTTCTTCTCTTGCATTTTAAAACATTGTATTCTAGAAGAACGTTATTAGTAGCATTAGGTTTGATTTCTTTTATAGAAACAAATCTTAAATAGGTACCATACACAAAATTAAGCCATAAACAATGCATTTTCCTAACTGTGAAAACCATGATGGTTGATCCTAGTTCCCATGTCTAGTAGCAAATATTCTCTGCTCTAAGAGCTAAGAACATCTTCAGATTATTTGCTTTCCATCTATCATATCACATGACCACAAATAGTAGTATATTATCACCCATTTATTCTAATTAGTTTCATATCAGAGTCCTAGTAGAATGGCAAAGGCTGGTGAGAATAGAAGCTAAGAGCTACTAAAAAATAAAGTTACTGAGTTAGAATGAGTTCATTGAGATAGAGAAGGGTAGGGCTGATTAGAAAAAATAAAATTAATATTTACATTAAACTACATTAAACTAGCCCACTTAGTGATTTAAATTAAAAGGCACTGTAGCTTTCTTCGCATTTATTAAATTTTGTGGATAAGGTAAGACTTGTGGAAACTTTGATGTAAAAAGCTAAGTGTATCTAGTAAAATATAACATAAGAAGAAACAACACATTCCTCAGATTAAGGTGAGAAATCACAGGGTTGCGACAAAATCCCATGGAAAGGCAATGCATTTCAAAGAGTAGCACCATGGTGGAAAAGAGAAAGAAGATTTCAAAAATATAGGCAAAAGATTCTGAGTATTTTAACTTAGCTATGTAGATTACTGATTCACTTATTTTTAGGACCAAGGTAAATCAACAATTGACACAATAGAGCTATTATTTGAAAAACATCAACTCAATCAGTTTCTTTGGTCATTGGAAATTAAGTCCAGAGTGTCTCGTTTTATCAAAAGTATGTGCACATGTGTGTGTGTGAATGTGTGTGTGTGTGTCAGTAACAATTTGCATGACAGGAATTATGAGAGATTCCAGAGAGAGGCTGCAGCTATTGATCTGACATATTTTTAAAAGCTTCTCTAGAATAACTCCTTAGTAATAGGTGCATGAGATATAAATATACATTTTCTCTGAGACAAATTTAAAATTTGCTTTTCCTTTGACTTAAGGTTTATTTAATTGTTCTTGCTCTGCTTCTGATGGTCTGTTAGGTAATTATAGCCTGTGTAACAAGCCTGGAGTGCTGAGTAACCATTCCATGTGCTCTTAATTAGTATGATTTCTAGAAGTTCCACAAATGAATATGGTGTACTTTTAAGTAAAATATTCTCTCAGAAAAAAAAGGACATAGTAAAATGCAATTGAGAATAATTAGACTATGAATTCATGTTGTTGTAATAATGATACCATAAGTACAAAATGAGGACATTCACTTTAGACTCCGGGCACAAGGAGATTGTATTGCCTCTTCCAATAATAAAACACTTAGAGGAATTTTCAGTTTATAGAAGCATAACATTTGAGAATAGCATATAAACTCATCTTGAGATCTTTCAAAAATTAAGTTAACAGTGTGCCTGATAAAGTTCCTTAGATAAAATAAACTTTATCGGGAAGGTAAAATTTTATAATTTCACCATTTATATCAACACAGCTGGTATAGAAACCGGCAGCACAGAAACCTTTGCTCTTTTAAGAGAAATGAGAAGTACTTGAAAAGACTATCACCCATCCTTATGGAGCTTATCAATTTTGGAGTGGTAGTGAGTTTTGGGATTTTTGTTTTGTTTTGCTTTTTGTGAGTAATCAAAGTAAATTGAAAAAAATAGAGACACGTCAAGACTTGAGGAGAAACAAGACTAGAAACAGAATAACCTTCAAGTCTTCCAAAAGGTAATGGAGCCTAACCTACAACTTTAAACATTGAGTGAGAGATTGTCAGATAGTGAAATAATAATTAGTACTGACTCTTCCCAGTAAACCCTGTTCTAATTGCTGTACAAGTATCAGTTACTCTTATGATCAAGATTTTATGAGGTCAAAAATAATTCCGTTTTATAGATAAGAAAATTTAATTGGGCATCTGGCTCAGTGTCTCAGCTGGTAGACTGAGATGCCAAAATGTTGTCCCATAAAGTTTGACCCCAAGTCACCTAAAGGAAGGGGGATGGCCTTCGGGCTCCCCCTTTGCTAAACGGAGCTTCTAGCTTTATCAAATAAAGCTCCTTACTCCACACACCCTTGCTCATAAGTGACAGCTTCCCACGTTTCCATTTATGAGCTCATTTATAACAATCTATATCTTTCAGTCTACTTTCTTTTAATATTAACAGATTATAAAAAATAATGAATCTGCAGGCGGTAGTGGCTCACACCTTTAATCCCAGCACTCAAAAGACAGAGGCAGGCAGATCTCTGGTCTACAGAGTGAGTTCCAGGACAGCCAGAGTTACAACAGAGAAACCTGTCTTGAAAAATCAAAAATAGGAAAGAATGGAAGGAAGGAAGGAAGGAAGGAAGGAAGGAAGGAAGGAAGGAAGGAAGGAAGGAAGGAAGGAAGGAAGGGGAAAGAAAGATCTTCATTTTTAAAAAGATACTTTCTGAAAAATCCTTTTCTTTTTAAAAATGTGCTTATGAGGCAAACAACACTTCTAGTGTTATTGAAGTAGGAAGATTCTTTCCTTTTCCTTGCATTCTTGTTACAGTGAACCCCTAGTCTAGTACTATAAATGCTATGAACTGTGAGAGAGTAAATAAAGAGTTAGAAAATGACAAGGCAAAGCCTTATATGGTAAGACATTTGGATGTTACTCTGAGAGAAATGGAAGTCAATGAAGATATTCAATCAGAAAAGAGGGATGATCACATTCATGTTCGTGAAGTTCAACCCTATGAATGCTAGATTCTAGTGTAGACATATATCCAAGAGGGGATGAAAAGGCACCTGGAGTTTAGATGAGTGGTACATTCTAGAGTTGCTATTTAGAGCCCAGTGAGGACAATGCTTAACTTAGAAATAGGGTCTAGCCATATAGGCTCTAGAAAATAGAAGAGAATCAAGATCTAATACTTGAAGTTATACATATACAAAGGCTTGGTAAAGGAAGAGAGAAGAATGAGATCAAAGAAAGTCTTAGACTTTGTCTAGCCAACGAGACTTGGCTCTGTGAGGCACTACATGCAGATGCCTATGCCTTTGGCATTTTCATGCTCATCTAATACAATGTCACTAAGTGTGAATTTGCAAAGAAGATTTTAATATGAACTTATGTTTGTAGCTTATGAAAAGCTTAATAAATGCAGATTGGATTAATAGTGATCATCATTTGGCCAATATGATTTGGTATATAATAGAGGAAGGGCAGTCTTTGCCCAATGTCTTCTTAAATATTGAAATCTTGAAATTAATGACTCTGGCACTAAAAACAACTACTCTATCCGGATAAAATTAAGAGTCTCATTTCTTCTTGCTGTTATATAATACTTCTATCTCAAGAACAGCTGTAAGGTACCCACAGTATAACCACAGGCTTTCTAGAAAGATGCTGTGTCTAGTTATTCAATTAGCCTAGTCTACTCAAATTTTAACTGACAGTTTTTCCCTTAGGCTAAATTTTTACTGCTTTCAAAAGTTTATTGTTTTGAAATTATATTTAATATGGGATAAGCTGTGTCAAGGAAAGCACAAAGACACAAAGAACAAAAGTAGTTTCATTCAGTGCATGAATAACCACATAGAAAAAAAACAGTCTATTTTAGTTTCTTATTTTTGGCATTTCTATATCAAATTAAACTGGACAAAAAGATCCAAACCTTCTTCAGGATATATTTTGTTGTTTTCTTAAACAGCAGTTTTCACTTAATACAGAACAACTCTGTGGCAAATGCCCAGATTTTATACTGACGTGTAATTTTCCAGAAGAAATGTCAAGTCCTATTGCTGGCCCTTTAATATGGATTGATTAGATGCATGTCAGAGTTCTATTAAGAACATCTGAAATGGAGAGTGCCTAGGAAAGTGGGCACATCCATGGTAATGCTAATATTTTGGTTCTAGAGGGATGATGTTTTTTTTGCTAAAACAGCACATTTCTCTGGGCTTGAATGAATAAGATCGAATTTCGGACTAACTGATGAATTACAAACGCTTGTGTTCAGATTCTGTTATTTTTACACATGTATGCGTGGCCCTCAGGGGAGTTTCTGATTCCTACTGATATGCATTCGCTTTGGGATCTCCTGAATCACCCAGCTGTAACATAGCAATGAATGTGCATGTCCAATTCCAACACCTCCTGATCATCCTACTTCCCCCACGGGTCTCATATGTCAAAGTTAGACTGCAAGACTTGGAGCAAAAGTCTTGTTCTCTTCAGTGCTGAATTAATAATCACACTGTTTTCACTAGTTCTGATTATATTTGAATTTGATGCTATAAGACTCTCATAATACTTGCCAAGACTGAATTCTGTCTTTAAAACAACCAATGACATTGACCTTAAAGTAATAAACTTGAATAAAATATCACAGTTTCCTATACATTAAGGCTAAATTCATTCCTAGTCACTGTAGCCACAGAGTAGTTTCGCATATCTCATAACTAAGAATTATCTTTTACTGCTTTTCTTTATTCACCATGGTTATAGAAGGAGAAGCTAATCTCCTTTGTGTTGACAGGACATATCTATTTATATGTTGCACTTTATTTTTTACTCCCTATGAAAATATATATAATTATATTTTCTTTCATACACCTGTGATGCTAGCACTTAAGTGGCTGAACAATATTGAGAGTTCTAGGCCAGACTTGACTATATAGTGAGACCTTATTCATGAGAATAAAAACAAAAAAAACTCAATTTTTTTGCTAAATACCTATTAATATCCATTATATATAATATTAACTTAAAAACTATCTTCAAGCCTGGCAGTGGTAGCTTACGCCTTTAATCCTAGCACTCCAAAGGCAGAAGCAGACAGATTTCTGTGAGTTCAAGGCCATCCTGGTCTACAGAGTGAATTTCAGGGCAGCCAGAGATACAACAGAGAAACCCTGTTTCAAAAAAAAAACAAAAATAAATAAGTAAATAAACAAAAATCTATCTTTGAATCATAGAAATACTTTATTAAAAAGAGATGAATCTTTTTTATTCATCAAGAACTTTTAAAACATTGTAGCAATTAGTCTCTTACGTATTAGAAGTGTACTTACTTGCTTGTTTTTAAGTAAGTGACAGAGTCTAATATGTACTCCAAGATGACCTCAAACTCTTGATCTCCTTCTCCTGCTTCCCAAGTATTAAGTCTACAGATGCACCACCAAGCACAGCTATTAAAAATACCTGTATGTTTTATAAAGTCAGATTTGGTGTGATTAAAACTTGTCGCCCAGCTACTAAGTAACAGAACTGTGGATATGAAGCCAGGTCCTAAAACTCTTCTGCATTATACAATTACCTCCAATCTAATTTAGGAAGCCTCAAATGTGTCTAGGCCTTACACTATAGGTATGAAGGTTTTCAATGGGTTAGGTACCCTCCCTTTCTTTCAGAGGTATTGATATTTAATTGGTTCATTACCTATTTGGAAACTGTAACAACAAAATGCAACATAGAATGTTTATGTATATTTAAGCTGTGCTAAGGTGCTTAGCCTCTATCTTAGATTTTAATAGTAGCCTAGCCTGCAAGTCCCTTCATCCCCTTGGGACTCTAGTCCCCTCATCTTCCTCCCTACATCTGAGACCCTTGAGAATATTAATTTGACTAGTGATTATATCAACACATGTGCATGACACAGGCTGCAATGTCCCATCTTCCTGACCATATTCATTAATCATCAGCTTGAACCACACCCAAATTCCCAAATAGAAATGTTCAGAGTAATTTTGATTTCTGTCACCTTGCTTAAGAGACCATCCTACAGCCAGCCCTAGCTCTAGCTAAATTCATTCTGAAGTTCCTGTTTCTTACACATTTGCTACTGAAAGAATAACACATCCTCAGAAAAGCTTTTGGGGGAATTTAATTAGTTTGAAGAAGAAGAAAGAAGGAGCAGGAGGAAGGAGAAGAGGAAGAAGAAAGATGTTTAGATAATATAAAAGTACATATATATTAGTGCAAATATCTATAATAAGTAATATATATAAGATTATATATCTATATTTTTTTCAGGCTTTATTTTGTTGTTCATATTTTAATTAATATAACTTCATCCACTTTCTAATAAATCCTCCCTTCACAATTTTACCAAATTAGTGCTTTTGAAACCTAACTTTCATTGTATAAATGCATGAAATTTCGAGTTTATTAATGCCAAAATTTCCTAGCCTGCTGCACTGAGTCCATTTCAATTTGATCAGAACAATATACTTCATTCAGGCAGATATATTCTCCACTTTATCCCACAGACCCATCCTCAAAGCCTTTTGTTATTTAAATGCCCTTACCATGCATGCATGCATCCTTTTAAGCTCTCCCCTTTGTTTCTAATTTCACTCATCATTTAATGTCCCAGTTTGACCTTATTTCAGCAACCCCACCCCTTGATCTGCATGCAATAATCTCCGCATATGGAACTTATTGTCTTCACTACTTCTTAAAATGTACTGCTTCTCAAAACACGAGTTTAACCACAGTTTTCCAAGATTTTCAATGGCAATCTATTCATTTTGACCAAAATCCGATTTCAAAAACTACTGACTTATAAACCAGCTATAATTAGATCTCTCTCTCTACCTCTTATCAAATTATAATTAATTGTTTTCTCTTTAAGAAGTGCATGGAAATCATTTATATTTTCCTAAGAGAAATAATCTTTATTACTCAAAAGTAATGCAGTTCTTTCTTCAAAATCTAAATTAATATTGAGCAATTGTGAAATGTTATCTACATGATTTCTCAGACTCCAGGTATGTATCAGAAGACTGGAGGAAGCAAGATGGCTTTGCAGTAAAAGTATCTGCTGAGCATGTGTGATTACCTGAGTTCAAACTCTGGAACCCACTTAAAGGTGGAAGGAGAATTGACTCCACAAAGTTGAACGCTGACTTCCAAAAGAATGTGGTGCCACATATGCCCACATTCTTGTGCACACACATACACTCATGCTCACACATCATCTAATTATACCTAGACATAAGAAGAAGAAATAAATGAAGTTTTTTAAAGCATTTCGTTCATTGCAGTTGCTATTCTTATCCCCCAGATGACACAGGGAAGGTATGATTAATTTCTGTAAACATGGTTACCAAGTTCTTCCAAAGGTAAGAATGTGGTACAGACTTTCCTAGTCCTTCATAACCCGTGTGAAATCCAGTTTTAAAATCCAATTACAACCAAGCCTAGTATAGCAAACCAGTAATCCCAGCTATCTATGCTAAATGTTGAGAAAGGAGTATAACTTAAAGAACTGACTGATAGGCAGAGCGAACTTAGTGAGACTTGATATCAGTATAAAATATAAGAGAAAGGCTGGGGAGATAATTCAGTTCTGGAGTGCTTATCACATCTTAACAACTTGAATGTTTCATTTACCAGCTTTTCATAGCTTTCAACGATTCTATGTATTCTTTTGTTTATTAAAAAAATTCTTATTGTATGGAATTCATCTTGTAGACTGGTGATATGGTTTTATTAACTATAGATATCCATTGGCTGGAACAGTGGCTGGCACATAGGCTACAATTAATAAATATTAGTTAAATAAATATCTTCTATTTTAAGTGTTAGGCCATAGTTCCCTTTATGTATTAACACCATGATTTCTTTACTTTTCAGTTTCATTTTTTTTTTTGAGACAGGATTTCTCTGTTGTAACTCTGGCTGTCCTGGGACTCAGGCTGTAGACCAGGCTGGACTTGAACTCACAGAGATCTGCCTGCTCTGCCAACTGAGTGCTGGGATTAAAGGCTTGTGCCACCACTACCCAGCCATGATTTCCTAATTTCACTATTCTGTCTTTAAGGAAAGAGATAGGATGTCAATTCTTTTGAGAACTTCACTGGAGGGGTGTTTTAAAAGAAAACGATAATGAATAAAAATTGAGTACCGCTCCTTTGACAGAACCTGTATGAATGAAAGGAGCCTAAAATTTAAAGTGCATTTATCTCTACCAGAAGTTCATCTCCATCAACTACACCTAAATCTCAATTGCAATATAGTTCTTCTTGTCTCCTGCCCAGCAACTGCAAGACATAACATTAGGGCACTATTCATCTCACAGTTTATTCTGTGTGACTTTTGATGCAACCTCACCCTTTCTCCATACTCCCATAACTGCTGTTGACTTCATGCAACAAAATGCTAACTGGATATCCCTATGAGAATCCAGTGTCATCGAAACTGTGACTATGCCAATACTAACCCAATAATGACTCTCACTACATGGGCATGGCTCTTGGTCTAAACCAGTCTGAAAATATTTTACTCATGATCCTGTATTTGCTCCTTTTTTTTCTACTTTCTTTGTCATTTTACGTTAGGAACTATCATCTATTTTATTAATAACTAACTAATTTTCTATATTTTTATCACATGGGATTTAAAATTTTAGAGTAAGGGTAAACAAATGCATGCTGTTCCCTTCAGTGCCTATTGAACTCCTTTATCCCAACTATTCTACTTCAGTACTTGGAGACAGTTTCAGTATTACTGTTGAGACAATAAAGTTAAGAGAAAAAAATAGAAATATACTAAATATGTCACTAAGAATTAGAGTTTCTCAAATCAAGTCTCTGCTCAGCAGCAGCAGTTCAGCCCTCTGCCCTGCTACCCATATTTTAAGCCAGTGACTTATGGGCTTTCACAGTGAGGAGTTCGCTGTGTCTGGAGACGATCTGCCATCTGTGAAGCAATGTTTAGGTTAAAAGATCTGCATCAGAGATTGGGAATGTTGAAACATGGGCAAAGAAAATAAATGTCTTGAGGGACTTTAACTTACAGAGAGCATATTTACCCCACATGAGTATCTTGTGTGGCTAGGAAAACCTAGATATTTCACCTCTGAGGCAATAGTTGAAGCAGAGCATAATGGAAGTGCTGACAATAAAGGGAATGACTTGGGTACTCCAAGAATTATGCTTTCTTTCTTTTCAATTTTTTTAAATCCAAGTCACCAGATAAGACAGTATACACTGGGCTCTCTGGGTTCTGCTCCTGTGTGAGACATTGGATCAGTATCGTTGGCTTTAAAAAAAACACACAATGTGATAGGAAAGGATTGTACTCAAAGTATAGTAACTTTTTGCCGTATATGAGAGTCACACAAAGGAATAAGTAACTCTTGATCTGATATGAAGGAAGATATCAGAGAGGATAAGCACCTGAGTTCAAGTGGCAGCCACTATTGACTTCTGACTTTAGTTTTCCTGAAAACAATCTTTAAGTCAAAGATTTTGGTGTAATCTCAGGATACAGTATGAGAAATAGATAAAGGAAGGCGTGGAGATGGGTAGCTTATTGCTGTGGTCACTGGCATCAGGTACTGGTAAGAGAGCTGTCTTAGAAGTGTTCTAGTCATGAGGAAACTGTCCTCATCTACTTCCTGTTTCATTCCTTGAGAATTTTTTCTTGAGGCACACTCCTAGTCAGAGAACACTCCTAAGCAGAGTAGAAAAGGAAGTGATGGGTGTGTAAGAGAGTCACTGGGACACTTACTTTTAGTCCCTAACACTGTCTTTCATTTCATTCCATGCCTTTGGAATAGAACTCATTTTTTTTTTCAGGTATTTGGCAGTATAGCAACCAGCAGGCCACTCTTCAGTTTCCAGTGAAGGCTGATTAGTGTAAATCGGTAACAATTACTACACTTCTCTTGTCATTGATCCTTTTAAGAGCAGGAAATACTGAGCCAAACAGAATAGGAGATTTTCTGGGAATCTTTCAGAGAATTTTCCCTCAATTTAAAATGTGACAGAAAGAGGAATTTATCTCTTTTTTGACACTTCATGGAGAATTATGAAAATATAAAGCTTAGAACTGTGGTACTCATCTTGAAACTGTGACAGAAATGTCTGCAGACGAGAGCCAGTATATTAAGGATGACACAGGAGAAAGAAGAGAAACTCCAAGATTAGATAATTTCTTGAAGCTACTGAATTTATAACTTTGGAAATATCCGTCTCCAGACATACTGAATGAAAACGAGGCTGAGGCCACTGACTGGTTTAAAGGCATGTAGCAGAGGAAGGGATCAAGGTTGACTTGCTGTCCTGCTTGCATATGGGTTATTGATGTTGGTCTATCCATTGATTATCTGTTCTTCAGAAAAATACCATTCACATAACTAGATAAAATGCTAATAATTCAATGAAGTTAGTCATTCATTGTTTTCTGGGATCCATTACCAACCTCATTGCTAGAGTTGTGACAGACAGAATGATTCCAGGACCATAATGGCCTTAAGGGTGATTTTTGACCTCATCCATTCTAGCTAGCATAATAGAGGCCTTAGGTAAATTTGCACAAGTGTTCTCAGTAGGATCTAGAAGCTCCAGAGGAGAAGCGAATGACACCATGTTTTTAAAGACTGAGTTTTGAGGAGTCTGAAGACAGTGTATTCAAGTGTTACACTGCAAGGGTCAAGAAAGCAAACCTACCACTTTTTGAGACACATTATTTTCTAGAAAAGAAATAAACTTGAATAATTGTGAGAGAAAGATTCTGTGGGTTGTAGGAGGTTCCTGGGTGAAGGCACTGAAAAAAAAGAGGGTAAAATGGCATGGATTAAGGAGTTCTAAGCTTCTGAATGCTAAGCAAGAAGAAAGGTAAAGAAAAGGACATTGACAGGCAGCTGCTTCCCAGATACCATTGAGTATGTCAGCTTCCTCTGGCACAAATGGCAAGCTCTGTTTCCAGGAACATTTTTCTCTCCCATGTTATTGAGGCCTCATTGAGGCACATAAATACAAACATATTAACAATCATTGACTCAAATAGCATTGTTGGTGTTCAGTAACCCCATACAAATAGCTTGATTGCTGACCATTTATACTCTTTCAATGTAAATAGCAGCTGTTTCCCTTATCCAAGAAGGGCAGGAAATTGGCAATATGGAGAGAATCCTGTTTAATAACCACAAGAAAAACAGACCAAAGCCAAAGAGTAAAAAATGAGTGTGTTATACCTAAAGATGTGATAAGAAAATGGGAGTAGTAACTATTTCCTTGATAAGATACATACTTATGTCCCCCAAAATGTCCTTCTTCTTTCAGACTCACTATTAAGCATGCCTTCTCCCTTCCCTGCTTTTTACATCTCACTTGTGCTGATACACATGCACTCTCGTTCTTTCTAAAATCCCTCCTTACTTACAGCTCACCAACTCTCACTAGGCAAGAAATTCTGGATCAAAAACCCTAACTTCCTCTACTCCTTCTAGCTCTCCTATCTCCTGGGAGCTGTTGAGTTCTCTAGCTTTCTTATCGCTCCCCTCTTTGGTTTTCTATAACTCTGAAGACATCATCCTTGAATTCCTTTCTAAGTCTGTTTTTAAATACTATTATTGATGACTTCATGAGTCTGCAAAGGCAACTTTATCTTCCCCAGTGATAACAAAACTTCACCCTTCACAATTATTGATATCCAAAAAGATCCTGGACGTAAGAGCAGGAGAGATACCACAAGGATGGTCATAGTCTAATGTGAAGATGCTGTATACTCACATAGAACCTAATTCAGGCGATGTCCCTGAGCCAGCTAACTCACTTGGAAAGTTGCACAATGTAGGTGTATGGGGGAGGGATGCATTAGCTTATCTCCTGAAAAAAAATGGAGGATTTGTACTTATTTATACACAGCTGTGAAGAGAAGTCTGGCCATTCTTAGACTTGGTCAGTTTTCCAATGCTTGATAATAAGTCTCTTTCTTTCAGTTAAGAGAGAGGGGATGCAGAGCTCACAGACTGGGAAATTTTCACCTGGGAGAAGGAAGAACAATTTGCATCTATTCACTAAAATATTCATGCCATCTGTGTGTCAGGTACCAGTATAAGTGATGGGGATACCATCAGGAACAAGACAAAGAAGAACTCTGCCTTCATAGTATTTATATTTCAGTAAAGAAACCGAATCAAATGAGCAGCATTATTTCAGAGTGTGATGATATCTGCTCCAATGAAAACACTCGAAACAACAGAGAAGGAGTGCTGTTTCAAAACTCAATTCAAGATGGAGGCACTACTTAGAAAGACAGCACAGGAGGTTCTCAAGAGATATAAGCTCCAGCTTGGTAACACCCAAGGGAGAATGCTAAGAACTGAGATGACAGATTCTGCACTACAAAGTTTATAAAATTTATAAAATTCCACAGAATATCCTTGTAGAATTTTATACAAAGTATTGTTGTGATCATATTTCCATTTTCGAATGACTCTAATATTGAGGCAAAAGGAAAAGAAAATGTGTAGAGTAAACAAACACGTTAGAATCAAGATTGTGGCTGTCAGTATACACGCAGAAAGATGATTGAGATTGGCAAAGAGTAAAGACATCTTGAATTGATGTATAAAATAATTTGCTTCTTTAAAAGAAAAAATATGCAAAATAAAGAGCATATTATCATTCAAACAGGAGGGTTGTGTTCCGCATAATATTCTTTATTGTTCTTTATTAGAACAATTGTTCTTTGTTGTTAGAAATATATATTTAAAAGCATACTCTACTTGAAATAATGATTGCTAATGGAAGGGTCCAGTAGAGTAGTTGGGAAATGTATAAGCCCGAGCCTTTCGATGGGCCGTTGGCATGCAGGACTCACAGCAATTATCAAGAGGGGAGCCACTATCCAGCCCTCATCTGTTGCCAGGTGGGAACTCAGACTTTGTGCTGCCAGAGAATTTAATAGTCTGGTTTTTTCCAAATGTGAAATGTCCTGATTTTTAAAAGTTGGCAATGAATTCAAATTAACTAAACAAAGTAAAATGAAACACTATGAGAATACAAATGGTGGGGGGGGTTGGGGGGACAGAGGAAAAGAAGACTCCAAATGCTTGTTCACTGGATTCACAGTACAGTTTACAATTCTGCTACCTCTGCTGTGGAATCCCCATTACAATCTCTTTTTGCGATAAATCTAGACGATATTTTAGTACTGTTATTGTGGAAAGCATTATTCAAGTCCAGAAGGTGAAAATATTCAAGAGCTCTTAAAAAAAATGTTATTAACTCGAGCCCTAGAGTCCCCTAGAAGAAAAGAGTTGGCTGTGGCAAGGGTGATTCTTAACCTCTTGTATGCTTTACAGTCCCCAGATTCTACACTGTGGGAATCTCAGAAAAGAAGCCAGATTTTTCCATTGACTGCAGGGCTATGTCAGCAAATGCCAGACCCAGCAGGTCCGGTATATTGTGAGTTAGGGGTCCAAACAGCTGTAAATAGTTTATGCCAAGATTCCTACAAGTGTGACAAAGGCACAGCATTCCAAGTGCCTCAGGAGGCCAATTAAAGAGAGGAGATCACAGGTGATGATCTCTGAATACTGTGGCCACAGGTCTCAGGGATGATGGCCATGATGGGTTTTTTTTTCTTATTCTCTCCTCATCAGAAATAAAGCTGGGGTTAGAAGTTACTTATCCATGGGGTTTGCTTTAATTTTTAGCAAAGGAATTTTAGAACTGAGTATTTCCTAAAAAGAAATGATTTGTTTATATGTTGGATTCATACTTCTTCTAACCTATACCATCTCATGTGATTTGTTCATACAGCTTTCTTATAGGTTTATCAAATCTATTGAAGATACTAATAAACATATTCACTTTCCAGAAAGGACATTACTAAAACCTGAAAGATCTTTGTGTTATGTTAGAAATTATTTGTGGAATTTTTCAAGGGAATATTTTTTTCCTTAACTTGCAGACTTTCCAGCCAGAAAATTAGTCTCTCTAAAAGGAATTCCTTTTCTATATGGACACATCTTAAGTCCTGTTTCTAGTATTTAAAATTTTGGAGTGTTCACAAATATTTGTATCATAATTATTTGGTAATGTGTTATAATAAATTAATAGCAACATGGGTTAGAAAGCTGAAGTAGTGTGAAATAAACAATGGGCCACATAGAGTTTGTCTAAATATTTGCATACCTGCCAACTGCTCTGGTACTTTAGAAACAGTTGGTGTAAATGGACATTCAGATCTAATTGGGAGAGCTGTGGTGTGCATTCTGTAAGGTCGCAGTGGGGAAAAGAGAAACAAGGATATTGATGTTGAAATGCCTAATGGGAAGCAAAATAAGCACAAAGTCAAAGAATAGCTCCATCAAGTGAAATTTACTCTGCAAGTTTTTTTCATTCTCATATTTGGCTACTATTCATAATATAATAAAATTCCTTCTAACATAGGAATAAAGTCCTTAAAACATCCTTTAAATCTAATTATTATATTACTTCTACAAAGGTATAACTTCTTATTGATTCTTATTGTCTACATTTCTGTTTATTTGACATTTATTAACCAAATGCTTCTCTTCGAGAGTAGTACTCCAAAAAGGACAAAGTTGCATCAACGGAAAAATGACTATTTCTAAATTGTATATAAAACTCACATTAGCTAGGGATTATTATCAGACAAGTTTTTAATATATTCATCAATCAAATAAATCTATGTTAATGTTGAGAAACTGTTGATAATATAATTAGAATATAATTAGGAATGAAAACACCTGTTAAGTTAGAGAAAATAAACAAAACATGACCAAGGAAAAGAGTTTATACATATTAAATTTCTTTATATAATCATAGGCAAGTTTCTTATTTTGTTGTTTAGAATTTGCCAAAAGCAAATGGCTATCTTTTGCTCCATGTTTAAATAATAAGAGATGTCCAGCCAGTAATAAA
The DNA here is from genome assembly GCA_026225945.1 of Cricetomys ansorgei. Lineage (NCBI taxonomy): Eukaryota > Metazoa > Chordata > Mammalia > Rodentia > Nesomyidae > Cricetomys > Cricetomys ansorgei. The sequence goes on along the minus strand of JAMJFZ010000199.1, from coordinate 44,581,413 downwards.
TCAGCTTCATGTTGTCACTTAATCTTCATCAAGGAAGCCTTGAACAAAACTGGACCCACTCCATGATTTGACTTGCCTACATTCCACTCTTCTCTCTTGCAAACAAAGGTACAGAATTATTTAGTTGATTATCTTCCAACCCTAACTTCAGAAGATAAACTCTTAGTAGCCTCTGTAGATCATAAGAATCTCCTTCACTTTGGGCCCACAGGTGAGCACACAATTCTAACCAGAAAAAAATAAGACGTAAGGAGCATCTCCTTGGGTATTTGGCAACTTCATCATGTTTTGGATTTATGTTAAAAAAGAAAACTAGAAACCTGAAAGAACAAATACTGATTGAGCCAATGCACGCCAAAATCTAATTTTTAACACTAATGACAAATGAAGTCTGGGGAGAGGGACATCTATTGAATAAACCATATACATTTATTAAAATTGATTAAGACATTCTTTTTTGATGCTTTCATCAATGATCATTTGGTATCATATTGGCATCTGTTAAGTAACCTTTCAAAATTGATATGATAGAATGATTAGGCACTCATTTCTTCCATTTACCAATTGTGCTGATACCCTTTCTACTCTTCAGTATCCATGTTGATAAAAGAAGATAATTATAGTGAATGAGTCATAGGACTGTTGTATGTATAAAAGAAAATCTGAATGGAAAATATACTTCTGTGACCATGGGCTTTTGGTTATTTGCTACATAATTTTAATGAAAACTTTGACAGAATAGTCATGTACATTCAGTAGTACTAAATCTGAGTAGAGCATAGGTACAGAGAACTTCTACATGTCTAATATATATGAATAATTAATTTATTAATTAAATGACTTAATTAAGCATATATTACCCCAAATACAATTTAAAATAAAACCTAACAAAAAGAAAAAGACTAAGTAAAGTTTGCCATCACCATTTTCAATCAATCTATCTTCATTTTTATTATAAATAGGAACAGAAAGCAAAGCTAAGTTGGCTTTCTCAACAGCAACTCTATAAATACAGCAATTATCACCAACATGAGCAGGGAGGATTGCATGCTTGGGAATTATAAATCACCACAAAAACTGATTTTCTCTGTGCTTCAAATGGGTCATTATGGGAAAATCAAATTTTATATGGTAGAGAGATCTACATTTGGCACCCATTCATGTATAGACTTTTAGATATATAACACGCTAATAAATTTAATATGAACATCTTATTTAGAAATTCTAATTGTTCTCTTTAGTGCTTCGGTTCCTAAGTCAAATTTCTCCTCCCCAGAATATTTTCTTTTAAATGGCATTAAATATCTGCCTCATTTGTATTTAGGCATTATACTTCCATCAATACTTTGGTAATAAAATGGCATATTTATTGACTAACTTTTTGTTACTATGGTTTTCTTCTTTATAAAACTGAAATTCATTTCTCTTTAACTATAACAGAAAAAGAAACAATACATACAACATGATTGTTAATGTAGATGGAAATCTCCTCGTAAAAGTACTGCTACAAGGATTGTTTTGGGGAATAACCTCTTTAAGCCTGAACAGGAATTTTTAGCAATTTTCAGATCACCTAGATTACTAAATGATACTTACATTTTGAAATAGTTGCATTATCTTACATAAATAGTATCTTAAGCTGATTTTTCTATTCAAAAGAAAACACAAACTTGAAGTAAATCAGATTTGTCTTCTTTCTTTGGGTAATAATTTGGGGCTTAAGTGCTCACCAGCAGTCCTTGTGTCAAAGACTTGCTAAGGAAAATGATGGGGTCTAGCAAGAGATCTTTAAGATCATTAAGAATGCTCTCTAAAAGAGATTGTGGAGCTCTGGCCACTCTTACTCCTCTTTGTTTTCCAGCAATATAATTTCTTTTTAATTTTTAGGTTGAGGTCGGGGATCAGAGGACAACCTCATAGAATTGTTTCTTTCCTTCCACCTTTACATGGATTCCTGCCGGTATCAAACTCTGGTCACCAGACTTGTGTGGCAGGTGCCTTTCTCTGCTGAGCGTCTCAATGATACATAAGCAGCTTTGCCCCATCGTGTTCTCTGCCATTGCACTCCAACCGATTACTAAAGGGAATGATTCTGTCTGATCACAGACTAGAACTTCTGAAACTATACACCAAAAAATGAATCTTTCCTTTTTATAAATTTGCTGGTATTTTTTATAATGACAGATAGCTGGCTAACATACCTTCTCCCATAAGATTTCGATATGTTTGTGGTAGAGTGGAAGTTTTTACTCACTTCAGTCATTTGGAAAGTGTCATGTCATATGCAAGTCTACTTTCCTCATAAATAAGAAAATGAGCTCATGGCCTAGGAGCTTTCATAACAATTGCATTACTAGTGCTTATGAAACACTTGCCTAGAACATTAGTTATTCTAAACTTTTAAATCCAGTCCTATTATCCCATCAAAATTTATTTGTGATACATCATTATTCAAAGACATCATTAACTTATGGCTCATTATCATATGTCATAATTTTATGTCTCACGTTACTTTAGCTGAAGAAAAGAACTACTGATATTAGTACTATGGACCCCAAAATCCTCAGCCTGATATGATGAGCAAACAAAATTGTTTAGCTCTACATTCTAAATACACTAAAAATAGTTAGTCCCCTCTACCCCCACCCCACACTCAGTTTCCTAGGTCCTCCTTAGAATGGTGAGTGCATGGAAAAGTCTTCAGAATTCGGTTATCTCCTCGCTCCCAATCCTGATCCCTATTCACTTTCTTATCTCTGTGTTCTTTCTTTGTGCATTTAACCTTCTGTTCATTTCCCAAACGCTCCAGAAACAAAAGACCACTGGGATATTAGCAAAGTTTTATTAACCAAAACATTTGGAGAGAGGGAATATGCCCAACACAGAACAGGAAAGATGGAAAACTAATCATTAGAAGGTTGTTTTGAATTGAGCTGCCTCTCCATTTTTGAACGTTTCATTTTTTTCTACATTTTTCTTCTCTCTGTCCTGTCCTAAAGTTCCAAGCCCCAAACTTTCACCTCTATGCCAAACCATGTGAAAACTCTTATCAATATGCTATACATGACATTTTGTTTCATACTTTTTCTCTTTCAAAATTAGATATTCCAAAATTACCATTAAAAAAATAATATATCCATTAGGATGTTTGCCTAAATAGCAGAAACAAAACAATAAGGAAGCACTGCACTCAGGGTTTATCTTTTCAGATGCCTTGAAATTCTGTGCAGTTGCTTCCTTATATTACCCTAAGTCACCTTTTCCACCTTGCCTGTCTTAAGTGTTATGATCCTAACCCTAAGCATGCGTCATCTCAAATCAACCTATATCTATTTGGTTTTCTCTAATTTTGAATTAATACTATGAATTTCTTTTTCTAATATTCTATATATATTCTAGACATAGATAACATTCTGACCTAAAATAAATCAACTGAAACACTAGCTAAATTTAAAAGTAATCAGTTCCATCGGTGAAAGTAATCAGGAAAAATGTGTATGTGTCTTCATCACTCTTCCTTTCCTTGATTTCATAGCTTTAGTGTAGTTTGACTTGTGCCACTATGTATTTGCTGATTATATACATAATCTCATCAGTCACTTACTCAATCTATTTTACATGCTCAGTCATAATAGTCTTTGTTCTATCATAACTGCCACAGCTGTGGAGGAAACTGATTCCTTCTATTTTATATTTAACAAGAATTTATAAGTCTTTGTCAAATATGCAATATTAGTTTATGATATGTCAGTATTGATTCTTACTTCTTCTAGAGATTATCAAATTATTTCATCAATTTTTCTTTGTATTTTTAAAATATTTGAAGAAATTCAAGATTTTGTGGTATATGGACAACGAACCTGGAATGTTATTTTCAGATCATGTTACACTGTCCAAATTCCTAAAGAGGTACTGAACAATTAAAAAAAAATTCTCATTCTTTGAAACGTCAGTGAAGATAATATGTCATCAGAATATTTAATACTGTGAGGAAGAAAAGCTTTCGAGAAGATTCCAAAAGTGAATTGACTTCATTTTATAAAACAGAAAAATTAGCATGTACTATTACAATTCAGAATTATTTGCATAGAGTTAATTGTGCTCAAATATTTCAATTTACACTCCAAATAATCTTAATCAGAAGATAATGCTACTAACTAATGGTAATTAACTTTTTTCATTTTTTTGTTTGTTTACTTTAAGACAGCATCTCACTGTATTAGTTCTGACTGACCTGAAACTATGTAGAACTAGCTGGTCTTAAATTCACAGAAATGAAACTACTGTTGTCTCCTGTGTGCTAAGATTAAAGACATGCTACCATGCCTCACTTGGTTTCATTTTTTAATAGTTAGAGATAAATAAATTCTAGAAATATTATAGAAGCTTTACTATGGAAAACAATGTTTTGGGGAAGTATTATTATTTATTTCAACATCTCTAAATATACTGCATCTCAAAAACTAAACATCATCTATGGATATCTTCCTGTTGTACTTAAGTAAATCAATCTCCTTTGCTGAAATCATCTCTTCAGCTATACACATCTTTCTCATCCCTAACCTTTCTGCTATTGACATGACACAATTTCAGTTAAGTCATTGTTCACTGTCTATATCAGTATAACTTTGTAGAGCCTCTTCAAAGGCATATCATTTGTTGTAGGCAATCTTGGTTTTCAACTTGACTTAATTTAGTTCAGCTAGGAGATAGACTTCAGGGTGTGTCTATGAGGACACTGAGGTGGGAAGATAGACCCAGTGTAGGTGGCCTGGGATCAATAAAAGGAAGAAATGAGCAAGCACCAGTATTCACCTCCCACTCTTACTGAATTTGGACACAGTGTGATCATGTTTTTCCTGCCTGATTTAGAGCTGATCTCACTGTCGTACATTCCCCACTGTGATGGGCTATGCTATTCAAACTGTGGGCCAAAATAAACCATCCTTTTGTAAGCTTCTTTTGTCAGACGTGGTATGAGAAAATGAGAAATGAAATGAGAAAAGTAACTGATACTGAAAATTGGTACTGAGAGTACCAATTCCTTTCTGTGAAACATCTGACTGGTTCTTAGACTTTGGGAACTGGTTTATGAGAAAAGAATGTGGAAGAGCTTGGTGCTACAGTCTAGAAAAGTCTTAGAATATAAGGAGAAGTTCATGAGTCACTCTTGTGGGAGTTCGAAAGAGCGGGATGACAGTATAGGTACTGAAGGCTTGCTTTTTGAAGTTTCAGAGCAGAACAAGGATGCCTATCAAGAACTGTGCTAGCAGACATTAATGGTACATTTGTCACAAATAGAACTTGCTTTGTGTTGGCCATGTCTTGTAGCACCTTAGTTAGATTTCATTTAAAAGTAATGGAATTCATTTGTTGGAGGAAATTCAAGAGAGCACAACATTCAGGCTATATCATTTTTCTGATTTGCTGGTCTTCCCCAGGTCTATTAGTGAGAGAGAATAGCAAATAGAGAGGATAGATATGGAAATTGTACAGTTTGGAGAGGACAGGAGTTTGAAAAGGCTTAAAGCTGCAGATGAGGCAGAGATGGAGAAGGCAACTGTAATGATTAGTGAGATCAGTGTCATTAAAGAAAACCTATTCTGCTCTGGGCAGTAGGAAAGATGCCCTGAGAATAAGACTCTACCCATCAAAGGCTCCAAATTGTGAAAGTGCAAATTCATTTGAAAAGAACCTAAACTGAAAAAATGCCATTGAAGGGCTTTTCTGGTTTTTAAAAAATCCAATTGCTTAGAAAAGTTTTGTTTTGTTTTGTTTTGTTTTTTTGTTGTTGTTTAAATCAAACTCAGCTATTTAGGTGCCCAGAGAGCACTACAGCTGGGTTGAAAGGGGCCAGACTACTTGAGCAGAACTTGGCAGCATGCTCTACCCAGTGCTCATTTTGTAGGTATACAAAATGAAAGAGTGCAAGGGTGATTGGGATTTGAACCAACGTTCCAGAAAGCGGCTGAGATGAGGCAATGTGCAGAAAGGCCAGACTCCTTGCAAGGGAACATTAAAAGGCTATTATTTAAGCTAAAAGCCTAATTGCAGTGGAGATCCCAGAATGTTGGCGATGGCAGCACTGTGGTATGTGTGCTGAGAAAACTGCAAGTGTAAGGTAGAGATTAAGTGTACTGCAGACAGACAAACGGTAGAGTCAGGGCTCCCCAAGCCCATAGGAGATGAGAGGCTATCATCAAGAGTCTCAGGTGACCCCCACATAGAGCTGCCGGTGTCTTGGTCCAATCTTAAGTTGGAATGAAAGAATGGGAATTCCTTCATTTTGGACTGGGAATGTGACTTGTGTAGAAATTATGTAACACTTTTATTTTTTTATTTTTTTTAGGGTCTCGCTGTTAAAAGTTTATCTGAGTCACAGATAAAATTCTGAACTTAAATTTTGAATAATCTTGAAAGTATTAAGATGCTGGAAGCTTTTAGAGATGGGTAAAATATATTTATATTTTTGCATTTTGAGATGAACATGACACTTTAGGGAGCAGGAGTGGAATGTTGGTGATAAATTTGGGTTTCAAGTTGACAAGGGATAAAATTAAGATAGCTAATCTTTATTTTTGACTTGATTAAACTTACATCACCTAGGAGAAAAACCCTCTGAATATGCTGAATATGCTGAATATGCTGAATATACTGAGGTGGGAAAATCTACCCTGTAACTTACATGGCAAGACTAAAAATATTCTGATGAGACATTTGGACCCCTGCAACTATAAAACCACTGAAATAATGGACCCTAAGAAAATGGAATTTACTCAGTTTCATGCTAATGAATTTACCCAGATTCATGATATCCAGTCTAATGCTAAGAAAAGGAAAGATCTGAGGCCCTGGTGAGAGACAGAAAGAGCTTGTCTTTCAGAAATTTCACAGTTATAACAACTTGTCACACCACTTTGCCAGAGAGTCTGCAGTTGTGGGTGGGACCACAACTTGACCAGGATTGCTTAGTTATGCTCTTGCCTTCTAGGCATGACAGACAGGACTGCTGCACTCCTGAACTCACAGCAGCTGTGAACACAACCTGCCCAAGATCAAGCCAGTCAACACTCCAGCACGGGGAGGTGTTCACCAGCTCCTACTCTTAACTAAGGAGTTATGAACAGTTGATGGCTTCTGGGAGAGGGAGAGTCAGTTCTCTTTAAGAATGTGAACCCAGGTAAGTTGACTGTGCTCCAAGATGGTGTGCACCCATGAGTATATGGGTCATACCAAAAAATTCCATGGGTTATTAAGAAAAAAAAAAAGGACATGAAGTTAAGGGGTAAGAAGGTAAGGAGAACTTAGAGGGCTGAGTGGTGTAAATTTGCTAAAAATAAATTCTAAGAATATTTCAAAAAATTAATAAAAATAATATGTTTCAACAAGGACATAAATTTGGGAAAGAAACATGATGAGCATGGGGAACATTGGAGGTGGTGAAAGTGGGTCACTCTGATTAAAAAACATTCTATACTTTTTATTTGATAATGGGAGGGCTGTCATTGTGCCTCCATCATGGGATAACTCCATTTAAACTACTTTTATACATGTAAATGCACATATTTCTGGAAGCTTGGCATTCAAAGGTCGTTAGTGTTAATTAATATTCCTTCTTCTACCCAGCCCTCCCATACCCCATTCCATTTAACCCTTCCAGATTATACTTTTAATTTCTAAGAACTCTTGGTTATTTCCAGTTGCATGATTTTCACATCTCATTAGGCTACTAATGATTTTGAAGCTTTTTTCTCACTGTATAGCTTCTGCTTCCTCCTACACCTTGCAGTTTTCTTTTTCTCTTTTCCTCTACATCCATAGAGAAAGCCTTTCTTTCTCGCATGTTCAGTAATCTTGAATAACTGTTCATATTCAAAGGTAGATGACCAGTTCCAAGAAGAAGATTTAAGCATGAGGTACAATTACCAACCATTGTCTTTACATTAAAATAACTTGATAAGGATATTTTGTTGATATGCTTCCAATTTCAGAATTCTACACATTTTTTTGAGGACAACTATTTTCCTAGAGCCCTCATGCATTTATCTCATGACACAATAAACCTCAGAATTGTATTTAAAGAGGGTCAGAAGAGTCTGCCAGTTGCGTAGAGAAGAGGCAGAGCCTTACTTTGAAGATATCCTTCTGCCCATCACCTCCACTTTCAAGCTACTAATTCTGGACAGCTGGAGATTCTGTGAAGCAAACTAGGTTTTATACTTTATTATTTCTCCTACTGGCTTGAGATTTAGCATTCTCACGTTTGCTAAATCATTACCACTTATGATCTGCTTAACAGCTTCAAGAATCTAGCATTAATTTTCCCTCCACTATTTTCTCTTAAATGGGATCCATTATTTAATATAGATACATTTTCTAATCCTTTTTGGTTGAGTTGGGGACAAGCTAAATTTGGATATGGAGTTTCATTCATCTCCTTTTAGCTGAAAGCAATCATGTCATTTCTTTGAGTTTACAGGTCTGTCTAGATCCACTACAGATTAAGTTCCCCCTATTCCTCTACTTCTCTGAGCGCCTCATAAAAGAGGGGGAAGGGATTAAAGAGTTTTTTTTAATTCCCTCACATCATTTCCATTTATCCAAATCATCTGATTCCCTAAGGTATTTCATTCTTTAGCCTTAGAAAATTAACCTTAGCAGTTAAACTTTGTATGCTGAAGACACTAGGCACCTTTGTAAATGGAAAGACGACACAGCTTACTCATCAGTAACTTACTTCTCTACTCCACACGGACCATTTGTTTTTCTACATAAACAAAGCAAAGACCGAAGAGTGGGGAAGAAAAAAAATCAATTAAAAGCAGAGAAATGAACAAATTCCTGGTAGCAGTTCAATGTTTCCTTTACTCCATGAATTACCTTTATTTTCTCCTCAGTTACATGTATCAATAATAAATTACCATTTTCCCCCAAATCAGTTAAATTGAATTTCTGTCTCTTAGTACTGACTATTTTCTGATTAATTCCATAAACAACTAGCACTTTTCTGGTACTAAGAATAAAGAAATGATTTTCATCAACATGTTTAGAATGAACATTTTAATTGCCTTAGAAATTATAGGAACATTTATATCTATCTTGATGTTTCTCTCCTGTAAAAGCATAGACTATTATGATTTGGAAATGTGAAGTGTCCCTCCAAAGGCTCTTGTGTTGATGTCTTGGTCCTCATGTGATGGATCCAGTCATCAAGGGGTATTTCGATATTGAATGTTCTATTGTAATCAATGGACTGGTGACTTCATAGGTTCAGGATATCACAGCATGATGAGGACTAGGGAAAAACTAGAGGTTGGAGCCTCATTGGACAAAGTAGGCTAGTGCAATTGTGTCCTTGGGAATATATCTTATCCTGTTCTCTCTGCCTTTATCTCTATCTGAGTCTTTCCTAATATGAATTAAACTGTTTAACCACACATTTCTACTACCAAAGTAATCAGTCTCACCCAAGGCTCAAAGAAAGGGATATAGCTAGCCTTAGATTGAAACCTCTAAAAATGGGAGCCAAAATAAATCTTCGTTTTTAAGTTGGCCTCTTGATTATTTTGTCACAGAAATGAAAAAACTGTTTAATACAGTCCCTAAATAAACCGAATAATTACTAGGAACATCTGTAGAATATATGTACTCTTAAAGACCCTTTCTATTTCAATTTTTCTTCTCTTTTTCAAATTCCTAGGAACTAAATGTAATGCATACAATCTCTTGAGGTTAAAATTTTCTAGCAGTCACTTTTGTAAAGATCATGATGACCAATTTTTTATCTTTCTAGAAGATGTCAAAATAATTAATCATGAAATTATTAAATTCAGGATTGCGACTCAACCAGCAGTCTTAATCATCACATTAAATTGGAAAGCTATATTTCGTGTGTGTGTGTGTGTGTGTGTGTGTGTGTGTGTATGTGTGTGTGTGTGTGTGTGAGAGAGAGAGAGAGACAGAGTATTTTGCCTTCCAAATATATCATTTTAATGAAAATTTTATTCAACTTTGAGGTTTATAAAAAATAAACCCATATCTCTAACAAAGTCTAAATTTGATAATTATAAGGAACATGGACATTTAATGGCAACGGGTGTATCTATTTGGGAATCAATGGACGGAATACCAAAAATTATTAAAAATAATTTTCTTGCAAACACTATGTTTTCAAATTTCTACAACTAGCTGATATCTCAACTACATTACCTGAAGCAATTATAACATATGTAATGGCATACACAACACTGTCTCAGCACTCACTCAATCACCTTTAGCCTTTCAGCACTCAAATATAGACTGCAACATTATACTTTTTTATGTCTTTCTCTTTCCTCTTCCGAGGTTCCAGGTCCTCCTGAAAATCTTTTTTGTTTATAAATAGTTCAAGATCCCTTAAACCTCAATTTTGACCGCTCACAGCAAATTTTGACATTTTTACATTTTCTCATATAGACACCTTAAGAAGAAGAACAAATTTTCAGTGAAACCAAAATAAAATATTAAGTATAAATATATCACCAACTCAAGTCCTCCCTAATGATGAGGAAGTGTGGATGAGAGCCTCTTGTGCTCACCTGGAAAAGTAGTAGAATTGGCTAGGTATAAAACTTATTTTTTTAAGCAGTCACTACCTTGGCTTAATTTAATGTCTAACATATATCACATTTTTATCTCATCTCTCTTCATGCTCTAGCTAGGCCCGAGTATTCAGTATGTCAGGACAGCCTGTGCACAGCACAAAGGCTACTTTTATGCCGTATAAATAAGTGTTTTCATTCTGAAGTCAGGTATCCTGAGGTACTCTCATTCCCACTCCCTGTTAGATTAGACTGTCGATCCTTTAAATAACTGATTTCTATGTATTACTCCTACCCACTCCTGTGGCTGCCCTACAACATCTCAGCCAAGAAGACTAAATTGGTGCTTTCTTAGGTGGCATGAAGCTCAGTCTTTAGTTTCACAAATGGACCTTCGAGACATTCAGAATATTTGAAAAATATCAATGCATTCAGCTTCAAGATCTCAAGAGTTATCACCAAGTTGTATTTAATAGATATACCAGATATACCGTGTCACTAACACATAAGCTTCCAGCAAATGGAGTAGAACTAAATATACAGCAGTCTGTCCAATAAAGTTTCTGTTGCATAAACATGATTTAACACAGGTTTAAAAAACATCAGTCATTGATTTAAGAAGATACATGTTTTTTGTTGTTGTTAACTTCACAGTGGTTAAAAGAATGGACTTTTCTATCTCTGAAAGTATATACATTAATAAAAAAACAAATCCCGTGCTATCACTTGCCATTAACACAATTTGAAGAATATGCATATGAACAAAAGAATTGTCCTTTCCACATGGCTTAAGTTACTGGCAAAATAAAGCTAAAAACGTGTCTAAAAACATGATGCGAGTGAGTACCTTCCAGATTAGTTATTTATAGCTGTCCACAGCTATAAATTTTATTTTAAAATTACTGAAGTAATTATGAGCAGAAGGTGACTGCTGAACTTGAAAACAAGACTCCCCAAATGATTCATATAGTGAAAACTGTAGGAAAAAGTGACTTTCTTGGATTAAAAGCACTCTTATCATTTTATTTTACATAAGGGTCTTAATATGATATTGTCCTAGAAAATCTCCCTATATACTTCTTTAAACTTTAATGTTTTTGCTATTTTGAAAAAAATATACGTAATTAAACAGGAAAATAAAATAAAAAACAAAGTATTGTAAAATGCAGAGGCAATACTAGCAAGTGGTTTAGTTACCTATTGAGAAGGCTCTAAATAGGCAAATTGGTGATGGCAGCTTAACTATTAATTTAAGAGCTAAAGGATGATAATAATAATAGATCCCTTATATATATTTAAAATTAGTTTAAGATTATACAGAGAAAAACTAATTCTCAATAGAAACTAAGAATCAGAGACACAATTTTTACAAAAGCAAAAACACTAAAAATTATGCCGACGATACCAATATGTAGGGAGACACATTTTCTCTTCTAAAAAGGACTAAATATTGCTATATCACCTCTAATCTATAAATTTAATTGTGATTCTAATTAAGAAATGTTAAAAAAATCAAAATTTTATATAGCAGATGATTATATCTGTTGTATTATCAAGGAAAGTCTAAATTAACAATATAAAGCAGATAACATTGCTAAATATTAAAATACACTACAAAGTTACAGTACTTAAAATAGTACAATACTGAAACAAAAATAAGACCAGTGGCACATGTCAAAAATATTAAGTACGTTTGGGAATTCGATATAAGCTTTTGCGGAAACACTGATTAGTCAATAAATTGTGTTTTGATGACTGGCTAGCCGTCATTTGGAAACTAATTAAGCTAGATTCCTGCCTAACTCATTATCCTAAAATAGATTCCAGATGGATAAAATATTAAACTTAAACCATAAAAGTAGTCTAAAAAGAACTTCGATAGCTGTCTTTAATAAACTTACCGTAGAAGGGGTTTTGAAAGGTGACACATAGAACTATAAGGGGGGAAAGCCTGATCATTGTAACTACATCAAATGAAGGTTTACTCTTCAAAACCAATGAAGTCAAGAGGTACAGAGCTAAAATGCACAGGACTAATATGGTAGACAAAAGCCTAATGACTTTGATGAGAAATATAATGTCTCCTAATGATATGTTTTTAGCTCCTGGGAACTCAATAGCAAATGAACAAAGTGCTCCAAGTTCCTGGTCTCAGAAGGAAATACTCATTATATAAAGCTATGAGAAGACACAATATCCACTCATAGTTTTACAACTGCAAAATTAAAGAGAACAAAATTTTCTGTAAACATATAAGCAATGATCAATATTTGGCGTTATGAGTTGTACACAGGAAAAAATTAAAAAGAACATTGATGATTTCTTATTAGAATAGTGTGCTAATGTAATTTACATTTGACTGTAACAATTTACAATTAATTATAACAATAATATATAAATTACCATTGAAGTAGCAATTGCACTGCAGCAATTGATGCAACAGATAAATTCAGAAGTGTCCAAAGATATATACACAATCAGACATTAAATATATCCAGTTCGCAGAGTTGTAGCCATATGGGCTATTAAAACACTCCCATGCCCTCTGAACCTGTTAAAATATTGAACTTCTTGAATGTCTCTTTCTCAATCTCAACCATCCAGCTCTCTGTGTTGGGTTTCTCTGTAATCCAGAAAATAAAGGATCTGTAACTTCCCTGCTAGTGGGAACCATTAGAACCTTCCTTCACCATTAAAGTGAAGATTTATTTTTATCAATCAATGCCTATGACATAAGAATCTTAAAATGTTTCTATATCACCTATGTAAAAAGAATTACATTGTAGTTTCTTTGGCAATGAAAATAACTTACACAAATTGCACAATTCTAACAACAGTAGGAAGTATTAGGCACAAATTTAAAAGATAATGAGGCATCTGCAAATGGGGGTTAGTGGACAGAGTGCTTGCCTAGCATGAACAAAACCCTGTATTTGATCCCCAGCACCATGTGAACTGGGTGAGGTTATGGATGCTTGTGATCCCAACACTCTGTAGACAGAGTCAAGCAGGTGAGATTTTATGGTTTTCCTCAGCTATGTAGAGAGCTCAAGTCTATATCCTAAGCTACATAAAACCTTGTCTTCAAATAATATAAATTTTTTTAAGTAAATGAAAACTACATGGACTCATATAGAGAAATGTCTGCAATGAATTGACAAAAGTTATGCTGTAGAATTTTTTGTGTGCTGTGTTTGTGTTCATGATAAGATTTGAAATATATCTGGAAAAATCTCATAAGGCATGAACTGGGTAGTGAGGATTCTATGCAAATAACAGAAGACACTTGGCTTTTACTCAGACACATCTATATTATTTGATTCTTTTTTCCTTTTCATTTTAAAATGATCATGTGCTGCTTATAAAATAAAATTTTACAGACAAGAAAAATTTTATATCAATAAAATTCTAAGTCCTGTTGACTACTAACCTTAAACTTTTTGAATTATTTTCAGTTAGAGAAAACTAAAATGTTGCTTCCAAATGGATTTTTGTATATATGACATAAAATACACAGTAGCACAAATGAAGCCAATAATAATACAGATTCAAAAATATTAAAAGGCTAATCTGTGACACAGTAATAGAGTTGTTTCTTGATGCATTTTATAACAATATAAAACACAGACCACAGTAGCTAGTCCACTTTCAAGGAAGTAATGAGTGTAAATAGTAAATTACAGTGTCTACCAAATGTAATTAATTATGAAGATATCTGTAACTTTAAGCTGTGACACACTCCCAAGCGTTACTAGTATTAGTGTGCTTTGTTGTTTATAATCATAATTCATGGAAAACCTATGTTTGTCTGAATAATAAGAAAAGTAAGTATCGAATGTTTCTCATCTGCGTTTACAAATCTCCTAAATCCAATCCATTTAGAAGTATGGACTCCAGATCATAAATTCTACCTGACATAGATAAATCTAGAAATGTTAGTCTCCCATTGCATACAAGCCCACATCACTGAACATAGCACACACACATAAAGAAAGAGAGAGACATAGACAGAAACAGAGAGTCAGAGACAGACAGAGAGACAGAGAGACAACAAAATGATATCCAGATAGCTGAATTTTAAAACAGGGCCTTGATTTCATAGTTCAGATGAAGTTACCTCAATTTTTCCAAGTTTGGAGCATCTATGTTTCATTTTTCTTTGATCCCTCTTCTGTCTTGTTTCTTTCATTCTCTGTGTGGACATTAATTTTCCTTTTTACCTTTTGTTTTTCTTTTTAAAACTGCATTTCTGTTCCTGCTGCCCTGATCTCTAATCTTTCCAAATTGTTAAATTGTTTTTAGTTTGGCTGAATAACAGTCTTGATCTTGACTTAATGATGATTGTAATGCACCTTCTTGATATCATGATGTTAATCCTTATCTAATATAAAACATTCCATTTTAAAGTATTCCAGTAATAAGGGTGGGTTTGCATTGATCCACTCACACTACAAGGTCTCTATTGTGAGTAATGACTCAAAAGATCAAGGTGACTGGAATTAGAGGAAACATCAGTGGTTATAGAATAGATCAAACTTAATGATTCTATATAAGAAATTTAGATTGACCCTGTACTTAATGTTTTCTAACCTGAGACTTAAATGCTGTCAAATATTGCTCTCTGATCTGAAACTTCCTTACATTAGGTTTTCTTTGCTAATCTTGGGACTGAGTTTGTACAGAGATGTGTGTGTGTGTGTGTCTGTGTGTTTAATTATTTAATTTAATTTATGTTAATTTTTATTAATTCATGTAAATAAATAATTTAATTTAATTAATACTTGTAACTTTAAAACTAGCTATGGCACAACAAAGTAAAGTATATATGTGTATAAATATATAAAAATACATGCTCTAAAATCAAAGGGATTATAAAATAATAATAGTCAGATGTAGTACATCTAAGTCATTTTAGGGATGAAACACTATAATATTGTGTAGCTATGTCTTAATAATGGTAAAGCTTTGTAATTATAACACAAAACCTCTTGCTGTTGTGCTCCTCAATGGTCTTTTGCTTTCAGCCTTCATTGTGTAGATTTTCCTTGGCTGCTATATGATATGTCAGTATAACTCATTATCTTTTCCTGGGATAATTTCTATTCCCTGACACTAGGAATATATTTGGAATAAACTTAGTGTTGAGGAAATTCCTAGTTACACGTTTCTTTTATGACTTTGTTTTTATAATTTGATAATATTGTTTAGCCTGTTTCAGATATGCAAAAATATATATGAACATAAATATTAGGCATATAAAGAAATATGTTGAAATAGATTCAAACGGTAGGAATGAAGTTACCTTCTTGGACTGAAAAATCTAAGAATCAAAAATAATCACTAAATTGTAAAAGTAATCTACTCTAGAAAGATGGCTCATAAATACGTGATTAAAGAAATTTTGGAAGCCATCCAATAAAGGTTAATCTAGCTAATGAAATGAGTGACAGCACAGAAGGTAACAGTTTAGCATGGAATGGATAACACATCAAAGTAAAATGTTACTACATTTCCTAGCTCAGTCGTGAGTGGGACATGGTGCCTGACAGTGAACATGAGTGCATTTCCTCAAAGAATGTCTCTCTCCACTTAGATTCATATTTGCAAAGCAGCAGCCTGCTGATTAATATGGAGGACAGTGCATAGTGAACAGATGATATCAATGTTCCAGGAACCTACTTGTTGTATTTCTTCATTTGTTTTATATTGAAAATAATATTTCATACAATATATTCTGATTATGGCTTCCCCAGGTCAACTTCTCCCAGATCCTTCTCACCTCTCCATCATTTACCAAACTCCTCCCTTCCTTTCTCTCTTTCTTTAGAAAACAAACAGGGGAAAAACTTAAAAAGAAAGCAAAAACAAACACACAAAAAATAATAAAAACAAAGTGGCTTTCTTGTTTTGTATGAGTCTTTTTTGTGCTGGTTAGCAGGAGATTTGATGATTATTTCTTTCTGTACTCTTTCATTTGCTAGAAACTCCCCTGGAATATCCTCCTGGAAAGCATGAGTTTGATTTTGTTTATATTTTACAAAGGGTTCTGCATTATAAACATGTTTGGCTGAAAGCTCAGCCTGGTACAGAAGTTTTAATTGAATATGATTCTCATTCAGTTGTATAGGAAGCATATTCTAATGTTTGTTTCTAAGGAAGCTGATACCATTTGATTCCTCTTCCTGCAGATAACACTTGCTTTGTTTGATACTTTTCTCACTAGAAATTTTTGAATCTTTTATAGAGACACTATATGTTCATTCTCTTGTTTTCATGAATGTTTTATTTTTCATCTCATCTTATTGATTAGGAGATTAAGAGAGCAGTTAGACAGACCTCAGTCATACAGTTAACTACAGGAAGCAAGATTCAAACAAAATCCATCTAATTGAAGATGTATATGCTTATATAATATTATATGACACTTAAGGTTTTAAGGGACTTTTATAGTTCATTTAATCCAATTATTTTTTTATTATACCACTGATTCATTTTAACTTTTTTTTGCAAAATAGATTCTTCTCTCATATAATACATCCCAACCACAGTTTCCCCTCCCTTCACTCCTCCCACCCATCCACTCACACCTCCCCTCTCCTTCAGATCCATGTCCCTTCTGTTTCCCTTTAGAAAATAGCAGCCCTCCAAGAGACAACAACCAAACACAACAAAACAAAATACAATAAGACAAGGCAAAATGATTTTGATTTTTATCCCTTCACCAACTCCTAGAAGAGTTTCTTCTGTGAAGAATATACACTTGTGCATAGAAGAGGTGTCAAATTTTTCATTCTTATAGAAAATATTTTCACTGATTAATAGTTACTTGTTGACCTTTAGAAGCCAAATACATGTGAACTAAGATAAAATATTTCCAAATACTTTACTATTTCAAATATCAATCACTCTATGTATTCTAATTGAATTCTCTTTCAAACAAAATGTTCTAACTACCATAGAAGATAATTTTTAATGTTAGTGTGTTCCGTGCTCATTAATGACTAAAAATTGGTTTCTAAAACATTGCTAAATATACTTTGTTTCTCATAAGGAGTGCTAAACCTATCTTATATTTATTTGACCTGTTTATGTTAAATGTAATATTAGGTCACTAAAGATATTCCAAAGACAATCAGTGGTTCAGAATGTCTGCTCCATAAAAGTTATCCAATTATATTCATTCGTTTTTGTGTTACATGTATGAAAAGAAATATGAAATGAAACTCTTTCCTGTATGGTTTTTAGTTTAAAGGTTCAAAAGTACAGACATATTTAAGGTGGAAAGGAGTCAAAGTACATATCCAAATCCAGCAAGTCATTGCTATTAATTGTATTTCTTTTATGACTATATTCTAGAAGGTTCACTTAATCTTATATTTGGTTCGTTGTGGACAGTAGATAAACTTTCAAATCCATTATAAAGAATTGGGATTTTTATGCTACCCATTGTAGATTAGTGTGTCCTTTTCGTACCTTCTTCCCTGAGAATATGACGTAGAGCACATATGCACATGTGCACACATGCTCATAGGCCTGTACACATACACTTACACACACACATACACACTCAAACATAAAATTAATCATTAACTCAGATCTGACCTCCCAGTATTACTGAAAGGAAAGTTTAAGTGCATGTCTCAAAGTATGTTTTATGAGATGATTATTGATGTCAGAGGAAAATAAGTGAGGAAAGGACCTAGCCAGTTAACATCTGGGTGGTTTTAATTGAAAAGTTTTAAAGACTTTAATATGTTATCATATGTCATTACATTCTTTAGAGCAAAAGTAATCTACTTCATAAAATATTCTAAGACTAATTTGATGGGGAGCCTATTTTAACAGAAGCAGGTTATTTTCTAGATACAAATTGGAAATTAGAAAACATTGCTTTAGAGTCTTATAGCACATCATTATAGCTATTACAAACTTAAATATGTGAATTTGGACAGCTGATTCCAAAAAAATCCTTATATTTATGGAGCAGTCTATGTAGAAAAGAGGTATAAAATTAAGATGGATTTTCTGTATGGAAATCAGGAAAATTTCTCTTAAGAAACTTTAGTAATAAATTATTCAAACTCTTTAGTTTTTTTTCCTGTGAATCATTTCTTTAAAATGCATTCTTTCTTTTCTTCAAATGAGCTATTGCTGTCTTCTGACTGTAGGCCTATCCCAGTAAGAAGCAGAGGTTTCTGTTTGAGATGATTTAAAGCTAATGTAGAGCACTATCTCTCTCTCTCTCTTTTTTTTTTTTTTAGTTATTCCATAAGCTCAATGCAATAAGATACTGGTAATGCCAATTATCCTAATTTGATCATTGTACACTATACATGAACTGAAATGTGACACTATACTCCAAAACATGTTCAATTACTATGTGTCAATGAAAGATTAAAAAAAAAGTTTTGTAAAACTTGGATTTTAAAATCAGGTGTTCATCTATTATTAGTTTAAAAAAACATGTCTAAAAGGACATAACCTTACTCAGTAAGGTAGTACCAATAATGTCATACTATGATTTAGCAAGAAGGTTAATACCAGATACAGGCTACTTCACAGACTCTAGAGCCATGGATTAAATAAACATTATTTAACAATTCCCCCTTTATTGGATATTCTACTCCAGCATTGCAGAACAGACTAAGTTGATGAAAACTGAGTTGAAGCACAGCAATGTTACCAAGGATGGTAATAATTGAGAACATTTGGTTGTAAAGTATCTGTATATGAAAAATGGTACAGTGCTAATCCAAAGTAGTCATAAAATAGCTAAACATGTAGTTTTGTAAAATCTATGATGACCATTGCAAATACGTTGAATTATAATTGAAATTATAAGACAAGGAAAATGAACTATAAAATGATAAAAAACAAAACAAAACAAAACACGGAGGTGGCAACTATAGAGTCAAAGTCAAAAGAAACAATGGCAATACAAGGCCCCAAGGAAAACAAATACAAAATAATTATAAGAACTGTAAATACTCAACTAACTCTATCAAAATCACTTCAATGTGAATGACCTAAATTCAGCATTTATTAAAACAGGCTGTCCAACTGAGCAAAAGTTAAATACTATTTTAGAAGAAACCCATTTTAAGTGTAAAAACACAACTAGGTCAAAAGTAAAGAGCTACAGAAAGTTATAGCATACAAATCAGACAATTTCTATTGTAGCTGTACTAATTTCAGACATAGCACACTTCTAAGTACAGACATTTACCATGTGTGATGAGAAACATAATAATAACGAAATGAATGTATGCTAGAGAGATGGCTCAGTGATTAAGAGCATTTACAGCTCTCACAGAGGCTCTGTGTTCAGTCTCCCGCACACACATGATGGCTCACAACTGTCTGTATCGTCAGTTCTAGATGGTTGGGTGCCTCTTCTGGCCTTCATAGACACTGCATGTACATTGTACATTCAGGCAAAACATCCATACATAAAAACAAATAAATAATGATTTGTAAACCATACCAAGAACCTTGAAGGGACTTAATAAGAAATAAAATAACGTAATTCAAATTTTGTCAAAAGACATTAATAGACGACTCTCCAGAGAATATATCCAGATGACAAATAAGCCTTTGAAATACATTTAGTAATTTATGAGACTAAAATTGCAAATTAAAAAGAAACAAGATCATATTGTTTCACCATATTAGTATATGAATAACTAAAAATTCAAACCCTGATAATGTCAAATTCTACCAATGACATATAGTAAGAGAAATTCTCTTTCATTGTTGGTGAGCATACAAAATGGTACAGCCACTTGGAAAGACATTTTGGAAAAGACTTCAAAAGATAAACTTCATACAACTCAGCAATCACATCCTGGTATACTCAAATGAGTTGAAAGCATGTCCATGCAAAAAATCTGCATGTATTAAGTTTAATGTATAATTATCAATGCTTTAAAGCAAACAAGATGTTCTTTAAAAAGAAATAAATTCTACATATATTAAATGGAACATTATTCATCAATAAATAAAATTCTGCTGTTAAGCCATGAGAAATACATGGGAAAAACTTTTAAGTGCATGGTACGCATTGATAAAAAGGAAACAGATTAGAATAGATTATTTAAGGTACAATTACAATTATAAAATGCTCTCAAAAACACAAAACTATAAAGTAAAAAAATAAAATTCTCAAAGAACTAATAAAAAGTCAGGAAAAAAAACCACAGTGATTATCAGGTGGTCAGAGTAAGACAGGAAGAATGACTAGATAAGAAATGGGAGATTTTTAGGGCAATGAAACTATTGTGAATGATTGGTAACAATAGATCTTTTAGAACTACACAACATAAGGAATGAACCCCAAAGGTAGAGCTCAGTTATATCAGTCCTGGCTCATCAGTTATAACCAAGATAACAATGTTATGGGAAAATGTCAAAAACAAGGAAAACTGTGTATAGTATAAGGTAAGATAGACGGCATGTACTAAGTCTATGTTCTTCCTGTTCATGTTTTCTGGACATTATAAGCTATGCTGAAAAATAAAATTGGAAGACAAATTAACATTTAGAATTATATTTTGGGCAGAAGCAGTATTTTTAGCCCTTTTTTTTCAAAAGTAATGGTCCCATCTTGAATGAAAGAATATGCTTCCAGAAAAAAATGATAGCTTATGTCACAAGATTGTCATAGTATAATATTTATGCCTTGTGTCATTTATTTCCTGTAAGGATTCTCATCCTGAGTGGATCTGGAATACAACTGTGATGTGGAACCATTTGCTAAGTACAGACTTTTAAAATACTTTTTCTTCCCATGGATTCTTTTAAATAACTTCCAATCTAAATACAATTGGAAACTATTTCACGTTTTTATTTAAATTAATGAGTTCTATGTCCCTCATTCCATGTCTTCAGCTGGTAATTTAATTTATGGGAATGAACCCACCAGTTCTGGGATGTCTGCCTGGGAGATTAGCTAGTAGTTGACTTCTTACTATACATACTCTATCAATTAATGATTGGCCAGAAAAGTTTGACATTATTTTTGTTCCACAGGAAAGTCAAATGGAAGAAGAAAAATCCCCAAATTGCCCCCACATTTCTATCTCAAGTATCCAAGAACAATTTCAAGAAACAGTCGAATTTGTCTAGTTTGGTGTACCCCTGTGGTTCTAGCTGACTCTTAGTTTGTCTTTGATCTAGTAAACTCAATACACAGGGAAGGAGTAGGCATTTGTTAATAGATACCATCCTATCAATATAAAATGCTACTTAATTTTATAATTCTCCATGGTACTTTTAGCAACCTCAAATTCCTTTCCAAATTTTCAATGCAATGCACATTTAAGTTATAAAATATCTACATTTTTCAGAGGATAAACCATAAGAATGGAATTTTTAAATGAAAACTTTTCAAAATAACATGGAATTTATTTGAAAGTGTGAATATACAGATGATGAAACAAACCAGGAACAGCTAACTGAATGTGTAAGAACTTGGGTCTTAAAATACAGCTGTTTTAGTAGCCTGGAGATCGTTTGGTTAATATGGTGATTGCCAGGCCAGCAGTAGTATCTGAGCCACATGAAAAAGCCACATATGGTGGGACAAGTTTGTCACCCTAGCTGTGGAGGGCAGACACAGAGACAGGCAGATCGCTGAGCTAGGCCAACCGGTCTTGCCCAATTAGTGAAATTCAAGCTCAAAGACATTCAATGAAGAAAGGCGCTGAATGATTGACATAAGAAGACATAACGAAAGATATAAGATGCCAGCCTCACATGCAAACACACACATGCATATACACGCACACGCACACACACTAATAGTTCTTTTGATGTTAAAAAAAATTAGTAACAGTATGTTTTAATGACACAGACTTTACTTATTTTCTTTATGCTGAATTTGAAGTGAACTGTGAAAAGATGGCAGCTTATAATATTAAGTTTTAAACAATAAATAAGCATTAATAAATGCTAATAGTGCCAGATGATGGTGGCACACACCTTTAATCCCAGCACCTGGGAAGCAGAGGTCCACGGATCTCTATGATTTCAGTGCCAGCCTGGTCTACAAAGTGAGTTCCAGGACAGCCAGAGTTACAAAAGAAAAACTCCATCTTGAAACAAACAAACAAGCAAAAAAATGCTAATAGTAAGGTAG
The DNA here is from genome assembly GCA_026225945.1 of Cricetomys ansorgei. NCBI lineage: Eukaryota > Metazoa > Chordata > Mammalia > Rodentia > Nesomyidae > Cricetomys > Cricetomys ansorgei. Next base: position 44,558,697 of record JAMJFZ010000199.1, on the reverse strand, counting down.
ATGATGCATCCTCACCCTGCCCCTGAAGGTGGTAAAAGATTCACTGTCAAGCCACACTTTTGAAAGAGCTTCAGAGAGGAGGAAAAGGAGAAAGGAAAGAATAAGAAAAGAGGATGCATCCCTTCCCATTTTCATGACACTGAGCTGTAAAATAAGGAATTCAAACGTCTGTGGGTTTTTTCCTTAAATAACTGTATTAAGATATTCCTCACATACCACCCAGTTTGCTTATTTGGGGTGTGCTGTTTAACTTTGGATGTAGTCAAAGCATTGGTTAGTCACGAACCTGTGCTAACCTTGGAACATTTCCTTGTTTCCTAAAAGAATCCCCTTATTTAGAAGTCAATCCTTTTTATCTATTCTTGAGCCCATTATGAGCAGTCACTGGATTACTTCCCATCTGTGTTTGGCTGTTCTGAATATGTGCTAGTTTTTGTGGGTAATGTTTATTGAAATTCATCCTGGCAATATGCTTATAATGGAATTGCTGTCATGCAATAACTTGATAACATTTGGATCTAGAATGTGTCTTGATGGTATCATGTGTTAAAAGCTTTTCCCCCTAGAGTGGCATTATTTAGAAATGGTACCTTTAAGACATAGAGCCTAAAAGGAAGTCTTAGGTTCCTAAGGTTGTGTCTTAAAGAAAATAGTGATACCACTCCTTTTCCTCTGTGTGTGCATGCGCATGTGTGTGCCTGTCTTTGCATACCACATTTGAACAAAACAGCTTGAGGGAGTCAGTTCTTCTCTTCCTCCGTCTGGGCCCTGGGGACCAAACCTATGCCATCAGGCTTTGCATGCAAGTACCCTACGTACTGAGCCATGTTGCTACTCCCCATCTCTCCTTGTAAATCTCCCCAGGAGAATGACTATTTTGCCACATGTTGTCATCAACATGTACTGCTCTACCAAGGGTCCACATCAATGGGGCCAATTGATCATAAGCTGAAACCCCCGAAAGCTAAGTGCAAACAAACCTGTCCTCTTCTGAAGTTTATTATGTAAAGTATTTGTTACAATATCAGAAGGCTAACATACAAGTCCATGCTTATTTTCATAAGGAACTGCCAAATTGTTTCCTAAGGAGCTGCACCAGTTTGTATTTTCACCAGCAAAGTATGAGGATTCCAGTTTCCCCAGATTAAATATTTTTTAATAAATTTAGATCCTAAAAATAAAGAAAATAAATTCATATTTTTAAAAACAAGCAGAGGGTAGGGAGGAGAGAGAAGAAGGAAGAAAAGAAGGAAGGAAGGAAGAAAGAAAGAAGGAAGGAAGGAAGGAAGGAAGGAAGGAAGGAAGGAAGGAAGTCAGCCAGCCAGTCAGCTTACAGGTTCATTCTACTTATGGATCACACCATTTGGAGTGAAACTTACAAATATAAGCTAAGTGATATTGGACATTTTCCGTACATTGTTAGCCTTTTTCTCCATGGAGTAATGATTCTAAATATTATTATGATATATGAAGTGGAAATATGTAAGAAACAAAACAGTTTTATGAACACACATGTTTTTCACAGGCATGCAAAAGATCTGCAAGAAAAGGTACCAAAGTCACTAGTTTTTATTTTTAGAAATCATGATCACATGTTGGTTTTTGTGTTGCTCCATTTTGCTTATTTATAACTAACTTTTTAAAGCCAATGACTTGTACTTTTTTCTAATTTTAAGGAGTATAATGCTCCTGCCATTAGGCCCTGTGCCACTGATTCTCAACCAAACACAAGATGCAAAGATGTTTTTCAAAGGTACTAATGCCTGGACCTTCCTTTCCTGAGAATGTCCTATTTAATTGCTTTATGTTTATTCCACTGTGAAGGCGAGTGCAAAGCTCGTGCCATAACTTCCTTCTCTGCAGTCATTTGCTGAATTTTCTGAAGGGGGAAAAAACATCTTCCTACAGAATGACAGTCTCATGACATGAGCTTAGTAGAGGTCATTTTATTTATGGTTCGCAAGGTATTATCTTTACTAGGTTACATCTGGAGAGGTTTCCCTAGTATCAAGAGGCTACTTCAAGAAACATGTGACGAGGTGTCCCAAACTTTCTCCTGGCAAGTGTCATGAGAAGATCAGCAACTTAATGTGGAAACAAAACCATCTGGCATTTAAGGAGCTCTGTACCAAGAGTAAGGTGTACTCTAAGCTACTCTTTAAAATTAAGCTGTCTTTAGCCTAATGGATAAAATATTTAGACAATGATTTGTCATGTAGCACTCAGTGGCATGCTAATGTGGAATTCACAGGAACAATGTTGGAATGGAGGGGAAAGGAAGTAAACACAGAAGTCCTTGATAAAAATGATATTCAGCACACATTACCTATTGCCTTTGCCTCCAGTGTATGGAGAAAAATAAGATCCATTAAAACATGTGACTCTGAATTTTACAGCAAAATAACACATTTCCTCGATAAAAAGCAAAGCAAACAACTTCAGAGTTGAGTTATGAAGCAAGGTATCTTGTGCATCTGATACTTTCAAATTTAAGATATTTGATCCCTGATGGAAAGGTCTATTCCTGGGAAACCTGAAGACTTTTACCTTAAAACTTTGGAAACATATGTTCCTTCATAAATCTTACTTAGAGCTTCTTTTTACTCTGGATTTAGTAAGGAGAGAAGTGAGGTGGAGAGAATTATTAGCTTCCTCTGTGACTAGAGAAAACATTAATGAATTTATACAGATCATCTCCCAAATGTCAGTTATTTTTACAAAGATTTTAATTTCTTCATCTAAGAACCAATTTTAATTAATTGCAATTGTGTACAAGGCAACATGGTAAGTATATGGGAAAGCCAAAGGTGAGTGACATAATTTAAGCTTTTGAATCTTATGTTTCAAAAACTAAATTAATACAAGTACTCAAATGATTACTAAGCAATCTAAAATTAAATTATATTAAAGCATTACATACTTTTTAATTTCATAAAAGAAACTAGAGAAATTTTATTCTATCTACCACAAAATGAGAGTAGACTTGACATGCACAAAAGATGCAAAGATTTAATTCTATATTTTTTAGGAAAATCACATTCCACTTAATTTATAAAACATATACTTATATAAGACCATGAGGAATAGAGAAAACATTTTTCAAAGTAGAATATATGTAATGCTTTTGACCATTATCTTGAACTTGCACTTTCCCCATTCTTTCAGAAGTGCTATTCTTTTGGGCTGGGGTATAAGACAGTCAGTAAAGTGTTTGCCATGCAAGGAAGAGGGCCTGAATTCAGATCCTCATTTACAACCTCAGGACTAGGGAGATGTAGACAGACAGAATCCTGAGGCTCACTGACCAACCAGCCTAACTGAATCAGTAAGATCCAGGGACAGTAAAAAACCATGCCTCATAAAATAAACTTAAGGACAATTGAAGACAATTAGCATCAATGCCTGGCCTCCACACATGTGTAGTAGTGCACCACTGTGGTAGCTCAGCAAATGGGACATATGTACAAACTCTTCCGAAGCTCAGCAGAGGAAACCAGCATCATGGCCAGGGCCATCCCGGAGAGTGGAACCACGAGCTCAGATGTTTTTATTAATTCAGAACTCCTCAGGTGCAGATCATAAGCAATCAACCATCCCCGATAGAAACCCAACACCTGCAGATAATGCAAAACTTCAGGATGTAGGCAGACCCTCATCCAACAGTGCACAAAACAATATTTTGTACATAATAGTAAACTTAATAATAAATAAATAAAAGTAAATACTAAATAAATAATAAACTAAAAATAAACTTCCACAATACACATGTACACGCACATTTGCATACATGCATACACAGCTCCCCATATGAACATGTACATATATGTTCACCAACCCCCTCATATACATACACATGTAGTTCCCTGTTTAGAAAAGAAAAAATTTTTAGCCAGGCAGTGGTGGTGTATGCCTTTAATCCCAGCATTCGGGAGGCAGAGGCAGGTGGATCACTGTGAGTTCCAGTCCAGCCTGATCTATAGAGTGAGTTCCAGGACAGCCAGAGTTACAACAGAGAAACTCTGTCTCGAAAAAAACAAAAAGAAAGAAAAAAAGATCTTAATATATTCTCTCCTATCCTATTATATAGTTACTTTTCTGTCTATTTTTAATACTACATGTATATTATTTAACATTTAAACCCAGGTGTATCTGCATGTTTTTCCTTTTATTTTGTTTGTTCATCATTGGTTCCCCAAATTATTTCCTTCTATTTGCAATTCCCTTCTTGCTGAAGTATATATTTTGGTAATATTTCTGTACAAATTTGTAAATACAAACTTTGTGCATCTGAATTTTCACTTTAATTTTGTCTTTGCTCTTAATTGTTTATTTAATAGAGCATATATTAGGGTTATTAGTGTTAGGGTTTTATTGCTGTGAAAAGACACCATGACCACAACAACACTTAAAAATGAAAATATTTAATTGGGACTGGTTTACAGTTCAGAGTTTCAATCCATTATTGTCACAGCAGGAATCATGGCAGCAAGGTGCTGGAGCTGGAGCTGAGAGTTCTACATCTGAATTGGTAGGCAGCAAGAAGCAGAATGAGTCAGTCACAGGAGACCTGGCTGGAGCATCTGAGACCTCAAAGTCCTCCCCTGAGTGACACACTTCCTCCAATAAGGCCACACTTCCTCCAACAAGGTTACACCTCCTAATAATGTCCCTCCCTATGAGCCAATTTCATTCAAACCACCACAGCGTATTAAATGAGGAAGTTATTTTGCTCAAAAGCATGGAATTGTGTCCTGGCATCTTTTTTACACATCAAGTCTACTATAATTACTTGGTATATAGACAATAATTTCTTTAGTTTCATTTATGAACTTTAAAAATAATTTTTTGAAGCTGAGTGGTGGTGGCACACGCCTTTAATCCCAGCAGGCAGATCTCTGTGAGTTCAAGGCCAGCCAGTGAGTTCCAGGACAGCCAGAGCCAGAGTTACAACAGAGAAACCCTGCCTCAAAATAAATAAATTTTATATATATATATATATATACACACACACACACACACACACACACACACACACACACACACACAAACACATATGATGTTTTGATGCTCTTGTACTGGATAGTTTGATGTCAACTTAACACAAACTGAAGTTGTCTGAGAGAAGGGCACCTCAATTAAGAAAATGCCTCTATAAGATGGAACTGTAGGCAGGTCTGTAGGACATTTTTTTAGTTGGTTATCGGTCGGGGAGAGCCCAGCCCATTGTAGGTGATTCTATCCCTGGGCTATTGACCCTGGATTTGATAAGAAACCAGGCTAAGCAAGCCATGGGAAGTGAGCCAGTAAGCAGCATCCCTCCATTGCTTCTGCATCAGCTCCTCCCTCCAGGTTCCTGTCCTGTTTGAGTTTCTGTTCTGACTTCCTTTGATGATGAACAGTGATATAGAAGTGTAAGCCAAATAAACCCATTCCTCCCCAACTTGCTTTTGGTTATGGTGTTTCATCATAGCAATAGTAACCCAAACTATGACATTTTAAAATTTTACTTCAACATGTGTGGTATGGGTTTTTTATTATGATTATGATTAATTATTATTAATCAATTAATAACTGTATTCCTTGAAAATAAAGATTTGGTTTCTTTATATAGTGGTTTGAATAAGAATGGGCCCCATAGGCTCATATATTTGAATGCTTAGTAGTCATCCGGGAGTGGCACTACTTAGGAGGGACTAGGGGTTTGGCCTTGTTGGGAGAAGTATGTCATGGGATGGGGGAGATCTTTTAGGTTTCAAAAGCCCACACCAAGCTCAGTGACCCTCTCCTGCTGCTGTTGGATCCATATGTAAAACTCAGCTACTTCTCTAGCACCATGTCTATCTGTGTGCCACCATGCTCCCTGCCATGATGATAATGAACTAAATTTCTTCTGAGACTGTTAGCAAGCCTGATTAAATGGTTTTATAAGAGTTGCCTTGGTCATGGTGTCTCTTCACAGCAATAGAACAGTGAGTGACTAAGATACCCTCATACCTTCAGAATTTTACTTTTCTCAAGCCATCAAACTAGAGAGAATGTTAATTCAATTAGGCATCTTGAATTGTCATTCCATCCTTTATATCTTTCCATAATACTATTTGTGTGGAACTAGTGAATACATAATTAACTAACTTGGAAATCACATACATAAGTATGTATTAGATAATGTCTTCTCTGCCTTTGCTAATTTTCTAATTTCTATGTTACCCTGGATAGTTCATAGAGTTTTTCTTTCCATTGTTTATCATTCTGTTTCATTCTTCAAAGATGACTCTTTGTTTTTAGATGTTTTCATTATTTTTTAAGATTTACTTACACCTTTGAACATTTAAAATGAACTTATTTTCACATTATCATATTTTCTTTTGGTTTAGTATTGAATTTTCTGTTTGCTGAGATTCCGTGCTCTAATGAAGGTCTGTTTCTTTGAATGCTTTAACTCTTACGTTGACTATCTTTAGAGAAATCATCCCTGAAGGATGCACCTGAGTTCCAGGTTATTACATTGCTACCATGGGTGATTTCATGTTTACCTCCAACTCCTATAGGTCTCTCAATCAGTTTTTACAGTAGCTCCTTGACAGTATGACATATGAATTCCATCCCATATTCCACATACTATTGGCTTAGATATCTCACAGAGAATTCATTTTCAACCTTGACCTGCAAAAAGCAACACATTTTCTTTCTTGCCAGATCAGCAATGTAGTAGGAGAACTTTCCTCTGTAGATTCTCACAATTTTGTTGTTGTTATTTTGGGTTTTCTTGTTGTTATTGTTGTTTCTTTGTTCGTTTGTTTGCTTGCTTGTTTTAGCTCTGCCAAGTCTGGAACACACTATGTAGACCATGCTAGTCTTAGACTCAAGAGATCCATCTGCCTTTTCTTTCAGAATACTGACATTAAAGATGTACACCACCACACCCAACCCCAGACTCTCACCTTTAAGTTGGTACTATACTAGTGCATTTCTCTATAATTGAACCTATAACTCAACCACTGCCTTATTTGCCAACACTTTATTATTAGGTTGAACCCCCACCCCCACCCCCACCCCCACCCCAGATAATATCCAGGCTGGGCCATTTGGTATTAGTTCCCATTCCAGCTATAGTGATTCTCTTAATTCCTAGTAATATGTGTCTTCTGTTTTCTCAAACTTAGGTGTATGTATATTGTGATTACTGTATCTATTCAGAAATAATGAATGTGTGGAAAATTGAGGTAAGAGAGGCTAATCCACCATATTTTAACTAGATGGTTCAGTTTCACTGTGGAATTACATGGTTATGTTGACTTAATCTTTTCCTCAATTTGTTCCTTCTTATTTTTCAATTAAATAGACAAGTCACCTTGGTTGGTTTTGAAAAAATGTACAGTTAAATCTTATTGGTCTGTGTTTACATTTCCTCATTGTCTGCAGATAGCAAATTCTTGGAGGAATAGCACACTGTAATACACACAGACACACACTAGCAATACTGGAAAATGAAATGAACAAAGCAGTGTTTATGGAGTCTCTGAATATTCCACTTACCAGGAAAAAAATAATTTGTTTCTAAGCTGCAGCTTTCTTTTGGGAAACATCATTTTATGGACTCAAACTTGATGCAGCTTTCTTTTGGGTTTGACAATGGTAGCTCCTGGTGCCTTTAGATTACGAAAGGGCACTTTTGAAACAAATAATAAATTATGCTATCTACCATATTTGTTTTCTATGACCAGATCTACAGAAAAGGATATTCTTTCCACATTAGGCATTACCTGCCTGATAGAAAATTTTGTCAACTCTTACTTACAACCCAAATGTAATGAGAAACTTTTATTTCCTTCTTTTTCTCCTTCCTTCCTTCATTCTGTCTTTCCTTCCTTTCTCTCTTTTTTCTCTCTTTCTCTATTTCTGTCTGTCTGTCTGTTCTTTCTTTCCCTTTCTTTCTTGTGTGTGGGGGTATATGTGTGTGAGGTAGAATTATGAACTATAAAACTGAGGTGACAGGAAGGTGCTAGGAGAAATGTCCAAAACATTGATGTGATTTATGAACATGTGGCAAACAGATGTGGTGGAGTAATGGGGACCTTCATCTCCTTTTATAAATTCGAGTCACATTTGTGTCCTTCTTACAACAACACCACCCTCAGGTTCATAATATGCTTTATTAAAATTCTCTGCAGGGCATATGGATGATTAATAATTGTTGATGACAGAAATTTGGTTTGGGTAAGCTGTGTAGTGAAAGATAAATACAACAGGGCTATTTTAACCTCTGTATATTATGCTTATTAGAGTGAGGCTTCTCTGTAAGATGGTCTGTGTTGAGCTTGTGTGTGATTAATGGAAATGTCACCAATGACCCTGGTTCTGGAAAACCTCTTAAAATCTCTTTTGTTGTAATCATCACTTGAGTTTCATTTGTCACCAGGGAAAATCATTTTTAGGAAAAAATACAATCAAGGGTAATTAAAACAAAGTACATATTGCCTAGATATCTAGGAATAAAATGAAAATAAAGCCATCTATAGCTGTTAGATGTAAAAATTTGGTTGCAACCAATGCTAAATGTGCTATGAGTTTTTGAAAAAACACAGACAGGAAAACATTAGAATATTTGGTTTCAATTCTTTTTCCATCTTTGATGTCTGGATTCTTTAGATCAGCCATTCTTTCTAACTTTCTTGGGAGAACAACTGTTGTACAATTAGTAGATATAATATAGTTTGGAAAAATTAATAAAACAATTTAAGAAAATGTTGAAACTGTAACAGTACAAATGTGTTTATAGTAAAGAACTGTGTTTTCTCTGTCTTTTCGAAGTCCTCAGAATCATTAGTCTAGGTGCAATCACTGTTAAAAATGAAAGTGCTTTGCGCCCATTTCATTGTTTTTCAAGCGGCAATATTGATATTTACTGTAAATGACATTTAGCATTCTGTATTTTTCATAGTCAGTTCACAACCATTTGTAATGCTGGCAGTTGCAGTATAATTATGGATTTTGAGTCACTCAAGTGAACTATTTAAGACATTTTGAAAAAGTTAAAAAAGAATACTGCTGTAAGCATCATGTTTACTGGTATGGTATATTTGCTGTGGCTGTAAGCATCCTGTTTACTGGTGTGATATACGTACTCTGGCTGAGACTTTATTGGGCAAACCTGAAGAAGACTCCTCCTTAGCAATTTCTAAACTCCCCTATTTCTCCCAAGTAAAAGTTTAGCTAGCAGTTGCCTACAAGACAGGAAGAATGATTGCTGGCTGGGGACCTCCTACAGAGTGCTACAGAAATCAGCATGGGGCCATTCCATGCTTAATGTGTAAAGTTAAATGAGAAAAAGAACCAGGGCCAGGCCTCATGTTTTAATCAAACAGGGAAATTATAAAAACAGTAACAAAAGAAAAAAAAAAAAAAAACTCACAGTAACAACATCATAATGCTTTTGAAAAACAATACAGGAGATAAGACTTAGCCTCCTTAAACATTTGGAGGTGACCATTCTGGGGTCTAGATGAAATGAAGTGTTCTGATGTACCAGACTACTTTTCTTGACCTCTGTTCAGGTCATCAACTTACTTCCTAGCAGTGATGACTAGGAACTCAACTGTACAGCTTCCTTACAAAAGGTTGAGGGTGTTTGCGTTCAAAAAGAAAACGTTCAAAAAGAAAAAGGGCTCTCTTCCTCACTCCCTACCTCTCTGTCTCTCTGTGCCCCCCCACACCCCCACCCCTGTTCATGTCTCTCTTTCTGCCAACCTCCCCCCCCCCCATTTCCTTTTCTTTCATTCTTTGGAGTATTTTGTCCTTAGTATGAAACTGGGTTAAAGCATTTTGACTGGAATAACTAGAAAGTATCTTGTTGGTTTTTTGTTTGTTGTTTGTTTGTTTGTTTTTTAACTGAAGCACCTTGGTGGCTAAAAATAGAAGAATGATTTATAATTCCTAGAGTACTCTGCAGGTTTGATTTCTAAAACCAGTTCTTAATCTTCAGAATACATATGGAGCTAAAATAATATCTAGTGATTTTTAAAACATAAATTTGTCCAGTTATAAGTAAATGACATGTTTTTAGAAATGTAAATTACAATATTCAATTGTCCTTACCACCAATGAAGAGGTGGGATTTTTTTTCAAATTACAAAATAATTTGGCATTCTAAAGTGGGCTTTCTTGCATAGGTGTGATAGTTCTCAAGTGTCCCCTTATTGAGTATTATAGAGTATCTTTGTTCTGTGTACACATTGCTAGGACTTACCTACTGTACAAGAGGGAGCCAGATCATCTTTGATATCTTTCTAGAACTAAAGCTAGTGTAACTTAATTCAAACTTTCAAAAATAATGTCTTGTAACCATAAATATAAGGGTCTTGAATTACCAGTTTAGCCACTGACCACTCTTAGGTAATGCAAATGAAATAATGCCTGAAGCCTTTTGTCTCTCTTAAAACCAGTGAATGTGGAATAAGTAAGCAAAAGTAGCATTTTTAATAGTAGGATGGGGAAACTGGGTAGCTAAACATTGAAAATAGGTTTTTATCTCATCTGATGCTCTGGTCTCGTCATCTATAGTATTACTAAAGATGCCACTTCTTCTTTCAGTGAGTCTATAAATACGTTCTTGGTACTTCCCAGTTCACAAGTTACCAGGTACAAAGAATGTACGTATTTAAAAGAAAATAAATAACAATGTGAAGCAGATGCAGTATCTGTGCCTTTCAGGTGCTCATATCAAAGAGGCAGAAGCATAGCTAGCTAACAAAATACTATGCAATTTGACTGTAGAAACAAGAGAGGGAAAAGCTTGCTGTCTGGAACTGGAAATCATTTGAACTGTGACAGATGCTAGCATTCCCATGTGTGAGAAGAGGGGGAGCACACTGAGGAGACTGAGCAAGAGCACAGGGCTGTGAATGCAGGTATTAGGAATGAGATGGTGTAGCCTGGTACAAACTGAAAAGGCTCTCTAAATCACATCAAGAATTCCAAACTGCAGTGGAATGTATTGAACTAGAAAAGAATAAATAAAAAATAAATAGATAATAATAATATAAAAAACCCTTGTCTTCAGGTCAGCCAATGAAAGGTTTCTTGGGTGTGCAAAGAGAGAAACCAACGTGATCAGATTTGTATATACACAAAAACTAGTGGAGAGCAAGACTCCAGTGAGGAAGACAAACAGGAGCCACTGAGAAGACAAAAGCCTGATCAACAGCCACAGCGGAGCAGTGGACATGGAGAGAAGAGAAAGTGGAGTCCCTCCATCCCAAGGTACCACTGTGCCCAGCCCTGTGCTCTTCACAGCCTCCCAAACAAGTTCTCACTCTCAAACTGCTTGCACGTTTTGCAAACTTCCCATTTATCTCCTTTAAAAATGATGATGCATTTAAGACATTTAAAGACTAAAGACTAATGTAATGAGCACCCCTGAGCCCATTAGCAGTTTAGGACATTAACACTGCTGGGGACTTTGGTATATGTGTGGAGGTCAGAGGACAACTTGCAGGAGTCCATTCTCTTCTACCCTCTGGGCTCTGGGGGTATAACTCAGGTCATCAGGCTTGATAGCAAGTGCTCTTACCCAAAGAATCATCTCAGTGACCCAGTTTCACTACTTAAACATACTAGGACTTACTTATCCAGCTCATAAATACATGTTTGAATTGTTATGTTCAATGTTGTGATAAAAAACTGTCATCTATGACACTGTGTGCTCATGAGTGGATTTTTTTGTACAGATATAAGAACAAAATTCCTGACAGAGGGTGCCTTTTTTCATGTTCATTAGAAACAGATAGATTATTCACTAATGGACAGCAAACTAAATTTTAAAGTTGAAATATAAAATTAACAAAATAAAAGCTCCCAAGCCTCATCAATACTCAATATTGTCAAATTTTATATTGTTGCCATATGCCTTTTAAGCCATCTTTAGTTTTCTCTTAGAGATTAGATGGCCTTGGAGGACTTGAAGTACAAGGGTGAAATTTTATGACATGGCAGAATCGCTCCAGCCTCTATGTTGAGAAGAGATGCATGTGAGAACATGTGTGTCTCTGTGTCTATATGCATTTATTGGGCTTTTTAGTTGACTCTTATTCTGTTTTGTCCTATTCCTCTTTGTTTGTTTTTGTTCTACCTTATTTTACTTTATTTTATTTTGTTATTATTATATCCTAGATAACTGTTTTCTAAGGAGAGACAGAAAGAGTGCAGATCCAGGTTGGAAGGGAAAGGGAGAAGATCTAGGAGGAGTTAGGGGAGGAGAAACCATGATCAGAATACATTGTATGAAAAAAAATCTATTTTCAATAAAAGAATAAATAAAATGAGAATAGACACTAAGAACATAAGGGGATAAAGGCGATTTTAACAACTAAATGGCTGCTATATAGTATACTTAGCTGCCAGGAAAAATCAGCCTCCCAGCTGTACAACAAAAGGAGAAAAATCTTCCAACTCTACATTAGAGATAATCCTGGTTATTGTAATAGTTTTGTGACTGTTAAAACTCATGTTTCTGATTTGACACCCCCACCCTCTGTTCCTTGGCTACTAGGTACCTTAGATTAAAATGAGAGCCTCTAGCTTTTGTTTTCTGTTTGTTTGTTTTAGTTTGGTTTGGTTTTTAAGCACTTGTGACTTGCTAGTTCATGGCTGCTCTTTCCATTATTAAAAGTAACAACCTAAGTGTTTAACTATGTGAAAGACGGGACCATGTATGATCTTACTTATCTTACTCCATGAACCTGACTCTAAAAGAAAGAGCAAAGTTGAAATACTTACACACACAGCCATCTCTGCTGCAGCAAATGTGCAGAACTTTTCAAATGTATTGTATGAACTGACCTCATCTCTTTCTTAATTGCATTTATTTCACCACCCTATTCTCCTAAAGACAATTGAATCTCCAATTTCATTATAATTTCATTTCAGCACAGTACATTGGGTATATTTTTAAATAATGAAGTAATTATCTTATTTCCAAATAGTTCAATGAAGTTCCAGCAACCTGCAAATGTTCTGTCGCAGTAATGCAGAAGAGAAGTCCATGTTCTGAAGTGACATTCTAATGGCAATTCCATTTATTCCAGAGATAATTCAGTAACCAAAGGGATTATCTGTTTTTTTTTCAAACCATCTTTGCCCCTTGGAATCATCTGCAAATAGCAAACAGCATCTCTCTTCCCCATAGTCACCACATATGCTTTGTCAGAGTTGCTGAATGTAGGAACAACACATTTCCACATGAATAAAGACCTGTGGTTCATCTAGCTTTCTGCCTTTTTCTTTGCTTCTTTGCCTCCCAGTGAGAAAAAAATCAAGCTTAGGCAGAAGAAAATGTGAGTGAGATAGAGCAGACATCACTACTCCTCCACCTCATTTTCTTTTTTTAATGTGTGTTATGTATTGTATGCATGCGCCTGTTTATATCCACATGGGTGACAGAGTTGATCAGCTAAAGTTCCTCTTTAGCTGTTTATGTTTACCTTATGTTTTATACAGGTATCTCCTAGAACCAGGAGCTCATTGAATGGCTAGGCTGATTGGCCAACAGCCAATCAGGGTGTATGCATATGTGTTCCATACACAGCTTGTGTGTGTCCCATCAGAGCTAGGATTAGGACACATGCAGCCATGTCAGCTTTTGTACATGGTTATTGAGGATCAGAATTCAGGTCCCCACATTTGCATGGAGTCATTTTACCTACTGAACCATCTCCCTAGCCCCTCATGCTTCATTTCTTCACATTGATTGTTTTACTCAAAGAATTCAGAGTGACATGGGAGAATGACTGAGCTCTAAAAAATTTTACCTTAATCTATTAAAGACTTTGGTATAGTGGAGGCAACACAGTTGACCATGTTCCATGTAACATCAAAATAATTTAAAGAGCCTATTTTCCCTCAATTACCAGGAAATAAAACTTCACCATGATGCTTCAAACCACGGTTGACACACCATGTTGCTCAGTGCCTAGAGCCAGAAATTACACAAGTTGCTTCCAGTCCTCTTTTTTACAAAAATTGATTATTTTAAGAATACAATAAAAACAATAATTTTGCTTAAAGATTGTTTGCCTCTCTTGTCATGCTGAGGTGGCCAATTGGCTGTAATCTAATGACAATGACTCCAACCCCATAAGATGGCTAGGTTTGTCGATTGCTTGTCATAGCATGAGTAAAATAGAGCTTGAACCTCAGGAAGCAGCAGAATCCCCAGACAAGCACAGACCATGACACAGCAAGGAGCCTGTAGCCACATTTAGATGCTAATCTTCTGAGGATATTATTTTCCCTTGAAACACCGAATACCAGTCTAGGTGAATTTAAAGTGTCAGTTTAAAGTCATACACTAGAGATAATTAAGTGGAATTTTTAACTCCCTGGCTCTTGTGGAGTTCTTGTGTGGACAACCACAGTTGCTATGAGTTTGTGTGCAACGGCCATGACATGTCCAGCAGTCAGCATGTCCCAGCATCCTTTGCCATCCTCCAGCCTTTCCATTCTTTCTGCCTACCTTCTTCTGCAGTGTTTCCTGGGCCTTGCAGTTCAATTATGAGTCTGTGCATTAAACAATATCCATGGCAATAAGAAATTTGTCTGACCAAGGTTGAGAGCAACATACATCACTGAATATAACTATTAAGTACTCAGAAGGGAGTTTGACAACATGACCATCAATAGGTTCTCTCCTAGGGTCTATGGCTTCCCTAACCATGGCCTTTAACCATGTTTACTGTACCAATTATGACTTTTCTCCTGTGGAGTGGGCCTCAAATCCAATCAAGAGCAATGGTTGGCTATGTCTATATTCAGCCTTGCCATTATTGAACCACTGGGCACATTTTGCCTGAAAGGTTGTGATCGTAGCATACGGTCTAATGCTGGGTAAGATCACCAGTGACTTTTCTCCCCGAGCAGCCTGCATAGTGCTTTCCAGCACTGTGGAAACTGGCTAGCCCGGACAAAGTTTCCTGGTAAATTCAAGGCTGATTTCTCTATGCCCTGCAACAAAAGTTTATATTGTCTTAAGAAATATAGTCTTATCATCTAGTTATGATGAGCAATCAAGGGCAATGGTGATTGTCTTTCTTGTGTGTGTGTCTCTGAGGACTTCCTATGCAATACCTGGAAGAGAGATAATCTATGCCTGACATTGAGATTTTCATTTAATAAATCCATATCTTCTGAGAGTAGCAATGTTTGTCCACATGGAATATTACACATAGAATATTTTTGTTCAAACACCTTTAAAATGTTAATTATCTTATAAGCTAGTGGGGTTTTATAAGGTGTCTTCATACATCCTTAGTTGTGGTTACTCAACTCTCTTCTCTATGCCCATGTAAACCATTTATTCCCTGTAAACCCTGTAAACCCTATTATTCCCTCTATAATTCTTCCATATTACATATGTTTAACTGTCTTCTTTTATTATCTTTTTTACTTAGGTGGAAAGATCATTTGCCCCCATGTGGCTTCTTCATGCAAAGGTCAATTTGTTTAAGCCCCATTGCTTCCCCAACCCTGTCACTGTATATCTGTTTGAACATTTCTTCCTCTATTATTTCACCTCTAGTTTCATCTCACCTATAATCTGCTACTCCCTCACTAAATGGATCCTCCAATCAATCAGCTCATTACTTGTTTCTCGACTTCTAAATGTACTCCAGGCTAAACACACAAAACACAATACTTAAAGCTAATGCCTCATATAAACAAGAATGTGCAGCATTTGTCTTTTGGGGCATGGAATTTTTTTTTAATGATTTATGTGCTTACTTAGAACCCATTGTTAAAAGAGAATACAATCATACCATTATAGGTGGATGTGTGACAGTAAACTTAGTTACTTAATAAACTTAGTAACTATGAAC
The DNA here is from genome assembly GCA_026225945.1 of Cricetomys ansorgei. Lineage (NCBI taxonomy): Eukaryota > Metazoa > Chordata > Mammalia > Rodentia > Nesomyidae > Cricetomys > Cricetomys ansorgei. The sequence goes on along the minus strand of JAMJFZ010000199.1, from coordinate 44,542,828 downwards.
TGTAAATGTGTGAAGGCAAGTGTCCTGAGTATGGTATAATATGAATTTGGTTTCATATTGTTTTATTTATAAATTATTTCATATTATGCTGTTTCAGAGCAACTAAATCCTGAGAATTTCCTAAGTACTTTTTGTTAGTTGCTGTTCATCTCCAATGATCACACTAGAGTTCTTCATAGTGGAGTGACTTATGATGAGGTACTTACATGGCCTAAAGAGGAAGCTGTTTGCCCAGAAAGATGTTTGACTGGCTGACCTCAGGAATGGGTAAGAGATTAAGCTCTGGAAAGACTATCACATATGACACGGTGAACTTTAGGATACTGAACCGTCTGTCATTGGGGTGCAATATCCCAGAGAAGGGTGGGCATGGGATCTCTACCTTCATCCACTAATATTTTAGTTTATGTTATAGTTATAGATATTTGTCCTTCATGTATGTCTGTATACCACTTGCATGCCTGATACCTGTGGAAGCCAGAAGAGGTCATTGGATCCCTTGTAACTGTAGTTATAGAATGTTGTAAGCAGCCATATGGGTGCTGGAAATTGAACGGTGTCTTCTGGAGGTACCATCTTAAGAGCAGCAAGCGCTCTTAAGAGATGGCCTTACTGGGCCATCTATCCAAGTCCCATCCCTAGCTCCTGTTTGCCATGTGCAACCATTCTATCTGCTGCTTCTTAGCTTAACCTTTTGAGCTGGAAAAAAAATCAGTAAGGCCATTCTCTGAATTCTGTGAGCTAATCTAGCAAATCATCCAACTAGAAAGAGGGGAGGTTTATGGAAACATGATTTATAACTGATGCCTAAGAAATAGTAGAGGCCCAGACTTCATGATGGCATCTAAAGTGAGCACAGTTTAATGGGATTGAGCTCTGAACCAGCAAGATCTGCCACTAACCTCAGACACTAACCTCAGAACTGCACTAAATTATAGGACATCTATTGTGCCCACTGGGGAACTGGTTGGTGTGCATGCAAAATGTATTCTCATGGCCTAGTTCAAGTTCTCCATACCTACTATGCTCCATTTCCTTCTTAGTTCATGCAGAAATTGCCTATTCTTTCCCAAAGAATGTTTTCCATAGAATTGAGTTTTCAAGGAACCATTTCTTCATTCATAAAATCATATGCATATTGCCTAACTCAATAGTTCCCTATCTACTTCTACTCAGTATGTTTGTATATCTTACATTCTTCAGTGTAAATTAGGTGACTTTAAAAAATCTAAATCTAACTAAGGGAAGTCCATTTGTTTTAAAATTCAAATAGGAACCAGAATATAGCAATCACATAAATATTAAAACTTAGAGTAAGGATATAGCTCAGTGGTAGTTTATCTGACATGTATAACACCCCAGGTTTGATCTCCAAATTACAACAAATAAAATAAAATAAAATAGCTATTTATACGCTATAAATTAATAACCTCAATTCAGTCTCATGAATTCACATTACAAAGAATGTGTGCTATAAATTATTTTATTAAAAAGCCAATGCTATAATAACCCAGCATTTGGAACCAATTGAAACACATGGGTGCCATTAGAGTGACTTTTGAACTCCTCTGATTTGTGGCACAGATAAGAATAAAAGATGGGCTAATTAATTTGTGAACAGTTTTTAAAGTCTCCTCATTGTGACAAGTTAACGAATATGGTAAATAGATGGCCATTTCATGCTACCTAAAGTGCATCAAGCACTTTAAACTCAGTTCAAATTTGAGAACCTGTCAATGACACTTCAGGAGTGTTTTCATCTTAGTCTTCCTTGTGAGTGGACTTTGATTGTTCAGCATCCTATAAACATTAACCCTTGTTTATGTCTCCTAATCTTGATTGTTTGCCACACTGCAGCCTTGTCTTCCTTTCTGATCAAGAGATTGAGTAGCAAATGCTAAGGCAACTCGTATGTACATGTAATTTTGTTTGTATGTTTTTTTTTCTTTGCCATAAACTGAAGAGAAGAGAATTATGACATACCATATACCTTGTGCATGTACTGCATGTTAAGCAAATTGTTTTCTTGAAACTTTATTAATTGCGAATAAAAAGTTTGTCCAGGTAGAGCACATAAGGAAATCTGCAAGAGGAAATCAATGAGGCAGAAGGGCTATATAACTCACTCAAAGTTATACACAAAAACATGGAGCCAAATTTATATTTGAACCTGCATGTTCCATATCCACTGTATTTCTCAGTCTTTTTACAGCATAATTTTCTCAGACTGTTGTTTTAAAATGCACATTTGTGGTTCCCTCTCCAGTCTCATGGAAACTGAGGGATGAGTTCCAGAAATACTACTTTGGTGCATCTATAAAGTTCATAGACATGATGGTCTTTTAAACTATATTTCAGAAACTCTGCTATGAAGAACTTCAAATGAGGATCTCTTTTCTACTTGAAGCCTCATTATAGAAAGTGTCCAGCACCTGAAAACAAGCATTTAGAGTGACAAATGTTTTCTCAGGGATAATTACAGCTATTGCTAAGCTAATGATAATAAATCTTCTCTACAAAGCCCAAGTCTTAGTTCAGGATAGCAGTAAATCAGCATCCTTGGCACAAAAACTTCAAAAGGGAATCAAGTGAGGACAGTACTGCAAATGCAGTTTCCCTGGCACCAGATTTCTAAGTTGTGTATTGGCACATTTTTTTTTATCAAGAGTTATTTTTAAATTAAGAATAGAAATGCATAGTTTTTCTAACAATCGAAATTGAAATGGGGAAATAATCCAGAGACTGACATTTCCAAAATAAACTGTGTATGCATTAATGAGCATGTCTGTTTGACTCTTCTTCCCTACCCATTCTTCTTCTAAAAAATAAACTAAAAATGCACCGCATTAACATTCAGGGAGAAATAAAACAAAAACAATATTAGTTTACAAATAAGATTTTATTAACCTGCAAGTTACCACCAGTTTGAGTTTTTTAAATTTTCCAAATTAATTTCTTTCAAAGAGAAAAAATAGGATTTTCCTCTTATCTCAGTTTTTCAACTTGAATATAGTAAAGTTTTTTTTAAAAAATCATCAGGCGGGAGTACTTTCCATGCAAGTGTGAGGATTAGAGTCCAGATCCTCTGATCCCACATTAAACTAGACTTGGTAGTCCATGTCTGTAATCCCAGTGCTCCTAAGGTGAACTGGAAAGCAGAGACAGAAGAATATTCAAATAGCTCACAGGCCAACTAACCTAGAATATTCAGAAGAAACAACAAAAGAAAGAGCCTGTGCCTAATAAGCAGATGGGAAAGGCTACCATCTGAACTTGACCAAAATCCTGTACATGTGCACGATCACATGTATAGCACGTGCATACAAACACAAACACACACACACCGGGGGAGGGGTTAAAGAAGAAAAAAAGAAAGAAAGAAACAAACAAACAAAGAATGATCTTACTGTCTCCAAAATCTCAATGTATGTCAATTCATCATTTAAAAAAAAAAGACAAGAAACAACAATATTTTTCCAGATGCATTCATTTGAAAGAAAGGCAAGAAGGGAGGGAGAGAGAAGGAAAAGCGAAAAGAATATGAAGATTAATGTCAAGTAACAGTTAACAGGCACAGAAGAGTATTGCACAAGTCAAAGATGGAGACACAAATGCAGTCTGTGTTCATAGCTGTGCTATCTATTGTAGGTGCCTAAAATATTGGTATCATGGTACCTGGATATTCACTCTTTGGGATAATTTAATGGATTTCATTTGATTATATAATACACCTGTCACAGACATGGGGGAGATATTTTTTCAAAGAAACTCCTATAATTAATATACAATATGAATACTTTTCATAAACATTCTATTTAGATATTTAGCTTGTAACTTCATTATAATCAAGGCAGGGCAATAAAATCCCCACAAATAAGTACTAACCTGCCCTTTTCACCCCTTTGTTTCAAAGGATGATCACCAGTGGTGATCATTTTAATATAACTTTACCTGAATAAAGCACTATAATAAAGGGATATCATGGAATTGGATATATGGCCTGATGGCAAAGAGATGGTGGTCTTTGGCCTTTATGGTAGTGATCAGGACAGGAGTGTAACAATGCATCCTTGCATTTTGTGCCACAAGAGTCCTCTCAGGCCTGGCTTATGTGGAAGAATGCTTAAAAATGTAGCTTTTTTTTTTTCTTTAAAAAAATAAAATACAATCCACCAATTACACTTTTCTTTAAGGCAAATTGGTAATTAATTAATCTCCTTTCTTTTATTTAGGCTGATGTTGTCTATCCCTAAGAACTAAGGAGCCTACAACAATATTCTAACATGTAAACAAAGTATCTACAAACAGACTCATCCCATTGGAATGTCCATATATTCAGTGTCTGAGAGCATTTGTTATAGACGCATAAAGACCTGAGCTCAAACCCTCAGAACCCAAGTAAATATCCATGAATGGCTGTGTGCACACCTGTAATCCTACTGCTGTATCAGGTGAAGACAAGATCACTGGGACTTGCTAGCAGCCAGCCTATCTCAACATTCTATAAGAGTTCCTACCTCAAGGGAATAAGTAATAGAATAGGAAACCGGCATCCTCTTCTGGTGTCCCCATGCAGGTGCACAGCTGCACCCATCTGCACACATATGTCTGCTTGTACCACAGACTTACCACACAATGTACCCACACACACATACTCAAAATACTGTTCACATACTTGATTTCAGTAAGAAGTTATCTGTATGTATAACTGAAGGATCTTGCAGCTTATTCAGCAATATTTTAAGCATTTATATTTTATTTTTATATTTTACTTTATGTGTTTAAGTGTTTTGCTTGCATGTATGTATACATAATATGTGCATAACTGGTACCTGAAAACAATACCAGATACCCTAGACCTGGAGTCACAGATAGTTGTGAGCCAATGTGGGTGCTGGGAACTGAACCCAGATCCTCTGAAAAAGCAACAAGTATTCAACTTTCAAAGCCATGTCTCTAGGTCCTTAAGCATTTATTTTAATGGTGACAATGTGGTATGACTCCTTTCAACAAATAACTTGTTGAATTTTAACTACTCATATTAAATATGTTACATGTTTTATGGTTGATATTTGAATATTTTTTCTGTTTTTCATAAAACTTACCAAAAGCATGCTCATAAAAGCTTCATGGTAGGTAAAAATTGGTAATGCTTGTGAATATATGTATGGAAATCAATACTGTCGTATTTCAGACTGAACAAGTGAAATTTAAGTAGGCCATGATGGCCCAATTTGCCTATTGTTTCAGCTACTCAGGGGACTGAGGCAGGAGGATCATAAATTCAAAGCCATCTTGGGCAATTTAACATGATTCTGTATCAAGACATTTTTTAAGATAGACTGAGTATATTAGCTCAGTGGTAGAGCAGCCTAGTATGTAAAAAAGCTTTGGGATCAATTCCTAACAGTAGCTTTTTTTTTTGAAAAGAGTAAATGAAAAAAAATCTAGACATGGTGCTGCACACCTGTAACCCCAGCACACAGGAGGTTAAGGGAAGGGAATGGGAGAGTGCACAGCAAGCATGCTCAACACAGTGTTTGTCGCCAGCCTGGTCTCATGCAATGACATTTTAAACAAAGAAACAAATAAAGTAAATGAATGCAAAGATACCTCAATGACTTTAAGTGTGTACTTTGGAGTATAATTGATCTCACTGGCTTTACTAAGCACTGTGTTCCCAGGCCTTTTAAGAAAGGATATGATTTGATTTTGTGCATCTGTGTGAGTGCCTGCATACATGTATGTGTACTGTGTATGTGGTAGCCACAGAGGACAGAAGAGAGCATTAGATCCCTTTGCACAGTTGTTACGGCGGTTATAAACTGTCATGTGGGTGTTGGTGACTGAGCCTAGGTCCCCTGAAAGAGCATGTGCTCTTAACCACCAAGCAATCTCTGCATCCCCTCTCAGACCTTTTAAAAGCTTCTATTTCCCTTGTCTGGAAAGCAAGGCAAATGAAAGTGCCATCTCGCAGTGCTTTGTATAGATTAGCTAAGAATTAATACAGTGCTTAATTTATGGTGATAATACAACTAGGAGTTACTATATATTTATGTGATAAATTCTTGTTTTTCAAAATGACAGTGTCAAAATTTTTTATCTGGTTTTCAAACTCTAAAAAGCCGGATTTTTAATTAGACACAAAGCCTCCTCTTTAGGAAAGATTAGACTTGAAAACTATAGTTGTCTAGGATCTACAAGATGTATTCAAGATAACTTTAGGAGGAAATGACTTGGGCTAATTTTTGTTTGTTTGTTATTTAAGATGTAGGTTGGCTTTGTAGCCCAGGTTAGCCTTGAACTTACTAAGTAGGACAGGTTGGCCTCAAACTCCAGGTCTTCCTGCGTCTGATTTTGGAATATTGACATTACAGATGTGTTATCTTCACACCCAATGTTAAGCTATTTATGATGGAAACTAAATATTTTACATTGGATTAATATTCTCCGTGCATCTACCACAACCTGCAATGCTCCTGATTTTCCTCATTTAATTTACTGGTAGATGTTCAAGCTAATTACAGAAGACTCATCCTTGAGTCCTTTTTTCTTTTCACACTCATCCAATCCTTCCACAAATCTCAATAGATCACCCTTTGAACCATTGGACTATTTATTTCTGTATCCTCTGTTATTCATTTATACTTTATACTTTTAAAACCTGTTATACTTTAAAATGAATAAATAAAAATAAAATCTCATGTAGATTTCATTTTTATTAACAAGAATAAGTGTTAAAAAAGCTATTACTTATTTTCTTTGTTTCAAGTTTGACATGTTGAACATAATCTTTAAAAATCCTCTCTATAGGTGTTTAAAAAACTCAAATAAACAATACTAGTTATTCTTTCTGCTTTCCATCTATCAATGCATCTAAAACAAATAACAAAACTATCATGTAGTCAGGATGAGAATGTGAGGATGCAAACTTCTAACCTGTCACATAGTGATCTTATGCTACCCATGCAATCTGTGCTTCATTAAACCATCGTTCTTCTGTGATGGGCCGTAGTATGACTCCCTGCTCTGTTAGCATCATTTCTATTTCTTTATATTTCACTGCATGCTATCCTTTTGGGAATTTTCTTGAGCCATAAACATGAAGCTTCCTGGAAGGAGAAGACATGTGTTACTTGGCCTTTCAAACTGATCCTCACTAACCTGTGTTTCCATGAGTACCAGATTCATTGAGTTTTCAAAGAGGAATGGTAAGTGTCTCATGATGAAGGAGGTTTGGATTTAATTTTCACTTTGAGACACATGGATACTATTGCCCAAGAAAACTCTGTTGTTCTGAAGATGTCCAAGTGTTCTGTCTCCAAAAGCCACCAAGAATAACAGCTGCATGTGAGGTGCAGTGCTGGTGGCACTAAGAGCTGTCAAGCAAAGTGTTAGTAGAAACCAGCTGCCTTCTAAGATCAGCCAGAGGTATTGGTGGTCTCTCTTTCCACCTAGTCCCTGGAGCAGAAACCTGCATGCAGAATTTGCTTCTGCAGAAAAATGATGCAAATGTTATGGCAAAATAACAGCAGATATAAGACAAATAATTGGCTATGCCATTTACTGAGTACTTTCCAGAAGTTCATGACTATTTTAACCATAACTCAGTAATTATTTAATTCCATCTCTATACTATAAACATGTAGAAAATTGTGACCTTCCCCACACAAGTGGAAGAAAAATTATAGACAGACCCTAAATCTTTAGGATAGTTCCAAATCCCTTCAGACCAACAAAACAAAAAGCTGAAGTAGTTCAAATGCCTTTACAATGAAGGTAGGTGTGTGTGTGTGTGTGTGTGTGTGTGTGTGTGTGTGTGTGTGTGTGTGTGTTTGTATGTGTGCGTGTTTAAAATCTTGTTTCTTTCTTAGAAAAAGAAAAGTCTAGGAGAAGCCTTAGAATTCCAGTGAGTTTTATAGGGCAAAGTCTTCAATGATAATTGATAACAATCCACTAAAATACTCTCAAGAATGCTAGACAGGTGGCTCAGTGGTTAAGATTACTTGCTGCTCTTCCAGAGGAAGAGCACCCATATCAGGTAGCTTACAACTACCTGTAATTCCAGCTCCGGGAAATACAACATCCTTTTCTGGCCTTTTCTGGCAGAAGCATGTATGTGCATATATGTACACACAGACTGGCACACATACTCATAAATAAATAATAAAATAAATCTTAATAACAAAACACTCTCTAGACATGACCCAGAAGTAACAATAATCCTGAATTTAGCATTGCTAAAATTATAAATATTTCTCAACCTTCATTGAGTATCTATTATGCTTTGGAAACTTAGATATACTGTATCTTTTTTTAGAATTCTTATTTTTTGTTAATATCTATTATTTCTTATTTTTAACATATATATTTTTGTTTCTTTAACCAGAAAAAATATGAGTAATTCTTACTCTACTATTATGAGCAATGTGTTATTATCCCCCCACCCCAGAGTTGGAACACTATGCATACAGGTAGCTCTAATCAGGATGTCTGATATTATTCCTAGGGTAAGAAAAGGTTTATGCTCAAGTAGTATCTCTTCATTTCTCTGTCAGGTGGTGGAAGCAAAAGACTATCTGCCACTCAACGTCTCTTCATCTCCTTATCACCCTGAAAATACATTCTTTTCCATCTTTGGAGTCCTGCCCACAAGTAAAGAGTTCAACACTTGTAGACAGTTCATCATATGAATGATCTTATATTGTCCTTCTTTCCAAGATCAAACTAAACTAAGCTATGATCTTGAAATTTTTATTTAAAAAAAAAAAAAACCCTGAAATGTGAGCATGACATTCTGTGTTGAATATTTTCTGACTCTGGTGCCTTTCATCATTGGAGGGGTGGGGGGCATCAGGTGGTCTCTGGACAGTCACTTATTACCCCTCTGGCTTCCTGTGCATCAGGGAACTCTGACTCTACTAACGTTCTGTGAGTGGCACATGTGGCACAGGTCTAAACTAGTTAGCCTGAATTGTAACCAGTTCAGAAATAGTTCAGAGATAGTAGTATGACCTAATTTACTGCAAAGAGAATAAATCCTAAGATGTTAAATCAAAGGTAGAGGGAATCAGAGAAGTGCCCTATGCTGATGAGGAATGATGAATGGAGCTTCAGGACTGCTGGCAGCATCTTGGAACCGAAGCAGAAGATTCTGAGAGTGGAGCTGAAAATTGAGAGGCTGTTTGTTAGACCGTATAACTGCAATGAAAACCTGTTAACCTACCAAGATGGTAATGAGTACATATCTAGATATCCACCGTCTGTTTTCCTGACACATTATCATATTATAGTATCATCTCTTAAAAGTAACACCCAAGCAAAATTGTGTATCCATAATGCTAGAGGAAACAACTTTCCTTTTTATTCAGATTGCTAAGCTTCAGTGTTTCAAACTCTGTACCAGTGGCTATCCCCCTGCCACAGTGAAACGCTTGCCTGCAGAATGACACTGAGCAGAGACAAACAGTAATGAGAAACAGGTAGGGTTAGAGGGGTAGAGAGAGCAAATAGGGAAAAGTGAGAGTATCAGTAGTGGAGGAAGCAGGAGTGTGTGAGCAAGTAAAGGAGAAATGGTAATGTTGGGAGAATAATTAGCATATAGATAAAAATTCCAGTTTTGACAAAACATATTTTAAGTTACACTGACCTTTTGTTGACCCTTTTTCAAATATAAAACATAGATTCAGAAATTATATACTTATTCAGCATTTAATCAGTGCTAGACAGTTCTAGATGCTCTCATTTAATGTTTGTAAGTCAGAGTAGGCTCTTGGAAACTGTTAAAGTTGTTTTTAAGTAATATGTAAAAATATAATGTAGTGTGTAGGAACTGTTATATGTGAAGGGATACAGGAGCACAAGACAAATTGAAATCCATGTTTCCAGTGAATAAGAGCATTAAAGGGATTGGAAAAGAGTTCTTCTTAATGGCAGATAGAATAATAAGGGTTCCAGTTCGATGATAATTGTCTACCATATGTAAGACCCTGAATTCAGTTCTCAGCATGGTCAAAAGTAAAATTTAAAGACACAGCTAGAAAAGAAAGAGTAAGTAGAGATTGTTGTTAAACAAAATATGAGAGCATGTGAAAATCTCACAATGACATCATATCAAGTGAATTAAATACTAACCTTTATCATTAACATATATATGCTTTCTCAGGAAAACAAAAGCCTGCATTAAAACACCAGCTCTCAATACAACCCACTGATCTTTCCTCAATCTTCACTTTAGTTAATGTTAAAATTATCCCAAGTACAATTTGGGTTGGGGTGTAGTCAGGCTATATTTTCAGTGTTTCCTCTGCTACTTTACTAGTTTTATGAGCATGAGAGTATTTGCATCTGAATTGTCTCTGTTTCCTCATTTGTAAAAGGAAAGAAGAAACATACTTAATGAGTTGGTTAGTTTTATGTCAACTTGGAACAAGCTAGGGTCACTGGAGAGGTGAGACCTTCAGTTGAGAAAATACCTCCATAAGAACCAGCTGTAGGGCATTTTCTTAATTAGTGATCAATGGGGGAGAGCCTAGCCCATTGTGGGTGGTACCATCCCTGAGCTAGTGTTCCTCACCCCTGCTGGCCTACTTTGGAGAGGCATATTTCATCAGAACCTGTTCTAAAAGCAGTTTATAGCTGATATTTAAAAGATTCGTCATTTTAAAATGCACTCCAGTACAAACTTAGCCAGAAGTGGTTTGGGGTTTTTCTTTGATTGTTTGTTTTTATTTATTTTTATTTTTATTTTTTTGGAATGCTTGTCATCAGTATGTTAAGATTCTCCAGCTGTCCATTTCAGAGGGACAAAGGGGCCTGTCCATATGTGCTGTCATGTTGTAAATGTACTGGGTGGTATGATGGGCTAAGAGATAGAATAGAGACATTCTTAAGATTCCTTCATTATGCTCAGAACAAACTCAATCCATGCCCCTAACAATTGATAGAATAAAATGCATTGCTATTGCTGGTTTTTCTCCAGTTTCTGCTTAATAGAGTTAATTGATAGAAAATAACTGATCTGCTATTTAAGCCAAAAAACTCCAGACAATTTCTCTATCACTAATGACTACCTAACCCTTGATAGAAAAATAGTAATATCAAGAACATTTAATTCTTAACTTTCTTTTCTTTTTTTTTTTTTTAAGACAAAGTTTCTCTATACATACTAGACTGGTCTGGAACTTGTTGAATACTCCTGCCTCTTCCTCTGAGTGCTGCAATTGAAGCTATTCACACCTGATTTTGAGTGTTTTGAATACAGAGGATTTCTCCCACAGAGTAGCCCAACTAAAAGTGCAGGCCAAAAGGCAATTAATAAAAATACAGCTCCCTCTTCACCTGATCTGTCAGTATAAAAGTGTCAATGCCTTTAACCCCAGGCTTTTCTATCTCCCAATATCTGCTTTGTTTTTTCATTCCATTTTCAGTGGACAACAGTCTATCATTATGACTATGTCTATAGAACTTGTGATCTTGTAGTTTTAAGCCCAGCATTTGTCTTCTGAATATGAACTATTCAAATCTAATTTTGTACATTTGGCAGGGCTGAATTCTGCCATGCAAACACACTGACACATTTTGTTTCCCTGTGCTTCCTTGTGCTCACAGCGAACTGCTGGAAAGAATCCTCTTACTAGCCTATCGGTGGTGGCACATGCCTTTAATCCTAGTACTGTGGAGGCAGAGGCAGGTGGATCACTGTAAGCTTGAGGCCAGCCTGGTCTACTGAGTGAATTCCAGAACAGCCAGAGTTGGAATAGAAAAACCCTGTCTCAGAAAAAAAAATAAATCATCTTGACCAACTCTGCTGTTCATCATGGTCTCCAGTCAGTTGCTACTTCCTTCAGGCTGGTCCTAATATCTTAATTCTAAGTTGAGTATTCTTACACTCGCTTCACCTTGCCTTACAATTTTCTCTCTGAATTTTCCAGTAGCCTGATTGTTCCGATATCAGCTGGAGATGCTATTTTGTTTACAATATCATTAGAAGGAAGGGATACAGTTGTGTTTTAATAACTATTTGCTAAAGAGCATTATTTTTTGTTTTGCTCATAGCATTATTTTCCTTCTTATCTGATGACCACCATATGGTCCCTTTACCTGTTAATTTTGGATGTGGCCATAGGGCCTTGATTGACCAATAGGATATGATTACAACCTGTACCATGCCAAGATAGAAGCTTTAAACACTATCTTTCTCTTCCTCCTACCTTTATCATCAGAAAGGCACTTTTCAAATCATGAATGCTTCTCAGACTTGATTCATACAGTGAAGATACAGGATACAAGCCAAGCCCAAAAGATCCCAGCAGGGTCTAGATACTTGAGCAACAAACAGCTGCCACGTGTCCCTGAGATCTGATGATTGCTTGTCACCAGAGTAGAGGTTGACTAATGAGATTAGTAGCTATAAGGGAGACACTGTCATTACTATGACCTATTAAAATATAGAGTAATTGCACAATGTCTGTTTCATGAGCTCTGATGTTACAAAAGACTGAGAAAAACCACAATATAGACTAAGAAACAATGAAAATTTTTGGTAAGGTAAACTTTCCACTTAAAATAACATGGAAGGCTAAAAATAATATTTAATAAATTCAAGACATATGTTGGCAGGATCACAATCACTACAAGAAAACAATGAGTTAAAAAGAAAAAACAATTGTTCTGTTTTAAAGAGAGAATGAAAAGGAAAAGGAGAATCCAGAGACAAGGTTAGGATAGAAGGATGCAGCTGCATGTCCTGTCCAGTGAAATAGCTGCTTCCAATGTGTGATGACACTTCAGTGCAAAGGACGAGACAAGGACACGGATAGTTGTTTTGAAGGTATACGTTTTCTTAGACACAATAACTATATTTTTACTGAGTTCAATACAAATGAAACTTAACAATTTAGACAAACTCTGAATATGAAAGTACTATAGTAACATGAGTGATTTTAAAAGCAATTTCAGAGATTTGGGAGTTTAGATCCTAGCCAAGTTATGAGGATATAAATGCCATTGGCTTCCCGTTGAGTTGGGACCACATTCATCAGAGAAGCATCCAAACCAAATCACAGAGCTGGCCTGACAGAAAAAGTACAAGCCTGGCCAGCTCTAAAGTGATCTGTTTGTTATGTAACATTTCTAAACAAAACTCAGCATCCTTCCAAGGAAGAGCCACAGGTCCTGAAGTGCTTTATCCACAGCAGAAAAATTGTTATGTGAAGAAATACGTAAATTTGACTTACCAGCAATAGAAAGAAGCTAACAAGATACCTAGGTGTTAGTAGAAGAAGACGTTAAACTAATCATGGCAAACATTTCAATTCTTTTGAAATGTAGGAAAATGGATATAACATACAAAGTAGGTAAATAGAGAATAAGGACTGAAAACCATAGAAATCAAACTGCCTTTATTCACAGACATGATTCTACACAAATTCCCAGAAAACCTTCTTAGCTACAGCAAGTGATACAGCAAGATCATAGAACAAGAGTGTCCTTTTGTAAATTGTTCCAGTAAACAACTGAAAACGGCATTTAAAAGTAAATGTATAGTTAGATGTGGTGCCCCAATGTGGTGCTATTATCCCAGACCTTGGGGCTAAGACAGGAAGAGAGTGAGTTTGAAGCAAGTATGCTAAGTAGATATAGAGTTCTAAGCTGGTCTACAAAGTAAGGCCCAGTCTCAAAAAGTCACATAAGTAGGACCATGGCTATGGCTCAGTGGGTAAAGATACTTTGTCTCTGAGCCTGATGATCTGAGTTCAATCCCTGGGACCTACATAGTGGAAGAGAGGACTGACTCAGTTAAGATGTCTACTAACCTCCACATGCATACCATGGCTCATCCTCCCCATCCCATATACACACACAAAATAAATAAATGTTAGAAACTCAGCTAAACAAAATAAGTACATATCAAACATCCCCAAATAAGTGAAAACCATGGAATTCTCAATAACAAATCTAAAAGAAAAAGTATGAGACATTTCTACTTTGCTAACTATAAAATTGTGGAAAGAAATTAAGAAAGAAGCAAATGAACAGCGATACAAACGCATGTTGTTTCAAAATTCAACAGAGTAAAGCTATCATACTTCCTACAATGTCCTGCAGGATCAATATATATTTAACTCAGGATAAGTTTTATTGTATGTCAGAGATTAATAACCTAGTGCAAAGGACCTATAATAGTCAAAGTAATTTCAAAGAGGGATACAATGTATTTGATGGCTTAGTGTACTAGTGGTAAGATTTAGTAAAGCTACATTAAGACAGCATATCATTACCTTAAGAAAGATGCATAGCTCCATTGAAAGAAGAGACACTCTGGAAATTAGTCCTCCCATATATTTAGCCAATGTATAGAGCTAAGGCCAGTTTAATGGAAAAATATAAATCTTTTCAACAAAGGATACTAGAGCAACTGAGTATTTGTCTGTCCATATCTAGACATTATAACATATCAAAAATGAAACTGGACTGTGACAAATTAGAATATGAGAAGTATCTTTCTGTAATGAGCATTCAACGATCTTTTGTTAGGTAGCAAGCTCTAACCTTGAAAAGAAGAATAAATAGGATTTTTATCAATTTGAAGCCTCTGGGGCTAGAGAGATGGCTCAGTAAGTAAAAATACTTGCTGTGCAAGTATGAAGATTGGTGTGTACATCCTTAACATCCGTGTAAACACTGGATGAAGATGTGATCTCAACATGTGGGAACTGGAGACAGAATTCTCAGAACAAGCTGGCTAGATTAGCCAAATTGAACTGTGGGTTTAAGTGAGAAACTCAACCTCCATATTTAAGCTGGGGATATGTATTAATTACTTTCCTGTTGTTGTGACAAAACACCACGACAAATGCAGCTTGCAGAAGCATTTATTTGGACTTATGGTTCCACAGAGACAAGAGTTCATCACAATATGGAAGCATGGCAGCAAGTAGCAGGCATGATAGTAATATCAGGAAGCTGAAAGTTCAAATCTCTTTTTGTTCTGATTTATTTATTTTTTAATTTAAAAATATTGTTTTCATATGGTATATTCTGAGCAGACTTTTCTTCTCTTCCAGCTCCACAGCCACCCAACTCTACTTTCTTTCTGTCTGTCTCTCCACAAAACAAAAAAACAAAAACAAAAATTGAAAACACTACCACATCTGGCTGCCAGCCTGGAATGGACCCTGGCCCCTTAAATCATATTAGCTACAGCTTTCTTAAGAAGTTGTTTTTTAGGAGTAGAAAATGCTTTACACTCTCTTTTACATGTTTAATTGGGTAGGGTCTTGTCCTAGGGTACCTTCACTTTGTTTCAGTGTAGAGAAACCCTCTCCTTAATTGTGCTAACCTGCTTAACAATTATAGCCCCTGTTTTTACCATTCTTCGGCTGTAACATTAAACTTCCCAGTGTTCTTCTCTCCTTCAAACTGTATATTTTCTATTTGTAGTCTTTCAATGACATGGGGGTTTTGCAATTCCTGTGGGAGTAAAAAAATCCTAAAAAAATTTAAAAAATACTTCTATGAAAGTGTCTTTATAATTCATACAGACAGAAGCTTTTGGGGAATTCTTCTCTAAGATTAGATCTACACCCATAATTATGTCATTGTGTCCACAAAAGTGTCATTCTTTTACTCAGTTCTTGTAACTTGTTTATAAGCCTGGAAGAGCAAGCCAATGATGTACAAAGCCACCTGCCACTTAGATACCAGAACATGCTGTAGTGTTCCCACTAGAGAAGAGAATATTGGTTAAACTATGCTTTAAATTAGGTGCATAAAGAGTAAATTAAGTGACTGAGGAATGTATTTTAGAGCAAAAAGCATAATGTTCCAGAAATCAGTCATCAGGTTATCTTGGCCAGTGTACATGCAGCACATCAGGATTTTTCTCAGGACAACATTGAATGGATGTTTCTGAACAGTGTTTAGATATTGTTTGGCTATTCCAAATTCTAGAAAACAATAAGGGACGTGTCAAATTATGGTGCATCATATGCCAAAACTTACTCCTTGACATAAGATAGTAGAAAATCCCTTAAGAGTTCTCCTTAGTTTTATAAATTATAAGTAAGTTATGGCATACTCCTTCACAAATAACACCAAAATGTCCTTAGTACCTTTAATTCTTCCTTCACATTGGTGGGTCAGATGTTTTCAATAAAGAGTATACTCCTATAGTATATGGGCAGTTAGAGCCATGTACCGATTCTCTATTTAGGCATTCATTGTTTGTTTTTTTTTTTGTTTTTTTTTTTTTAATGAGATTGCCTGGTTATAGAAGATGGCTAGTTCAGGCTCTCTATCCTCCATTACTAGGGGACCTTGCCAGAGTCACCCTCATAGATTCTAGGGAGTTCTCACTGCACTAGGTCTCCAGATTGTCCCCAATTGCAGTTGTCTCCTTATATTCTATCCCTCCATCCTCTCCCCCTACATGATTCTTCCTGTTCCCATTCCCATCCTGCCCCAGCCCTTCTGCAATATCTGTTTTATTTCCCCTTCTCAGGGAGATCCATATGTCCCAACAGAGGCCATCCTTGTTGCATAGTCTTGCTGGGTCTGTGAATTCTAGTGCCTTTGTCCTTTACTTAACAGCTAATAACCACGTATAAGTGATCACATATCATGTTTGTCTTTCTGAAACTTGGTTACCTCACTCAGGATGATTTTTTCTAGTTCCATACATTTGTCTGAAAAATTCATGATGTAAAGTTACCACATTTTCTTTATGAGGGGTATCTAGGTTGTTTCCAGTTTCTGGTTATTGTGAATAAAACTGCTATGAACATAGTTGAGTGACTGGGACACCAACCAAGCCACAAAACCTTCAACCTATAATCTATCCAACCTGCAGGATATACTGGGACAATGGAAGGTCAGAATCCCTTGCCAAGGGAGGGAGCCCATTCCTGATTCTGTAGAGCTGTCTAGGAACTGGAGACTGGATAGCCAGGAGTTGATTCCTAATGAATGATATTCTGCTGTGCTTATAGATCAAGCACCATCAGAGAGGCTTCTTCAGGCAACTCATGGGTGCAGATACAGAGGCCAACAGCTAAGCATTGAGTGGAGCTCAGGGAACCCTGCTGAAGATGGAGAAGAGGGATTGTTGGGACCAAAGGGTTTGAGGATACCAGGAGAATACACCCTGTGTAGTAAACAGACCAACATTCTTAGGGGCTCAGAGATTGAAGTAACAGAGAAGGAACCTGTATACCTCCTACATATATCTCATACGAGATTACATCTCATACATGTAACCATGTGGGATAATGGTGTTCAATCCTGATGAACTTTTAATGAAATTTTCTCTGTACAATAAGAACTCAAGGGAAAAGATGTATTCTGGAAATGCTTCCTAACACTTGTTTGAAACTTATCTGTTATAAAAGATTTTGCCAAGATCTGAACTAACATGGTTTCAGCCACAATAATTGACACATACCCAATAGTCATTAAAACCCAAAATACAAGCAGAGATATAAAGCATCTCTAGATAATCACTTGAGCACATCCCACACAAAACCACTTTGAACTATGTTTTACAGTTTTCATCTCAGAGTAAACTAGAATGACAGAGAGATGTCATTTTATTTTCTACCATTAGATGTAGAATAACCAAATGAAAAAGAAAAAAAAAGTTGCATAGAGGAACATTTAATCTTTTGATCCAGCAGCATGGCTGTTCTAGCAAAGGATCACATTGAATGTCCTGTGTCAGATCTAGGAAAGGATCACATCCAAAAGCCTGTATGATCCAGATGAAATGATCTAAAAACAATGGTGGTGACACTTTTAATCTCAAACTCTGAGGATGAATAAGAGTGAAGAGCCAGCTGAAATTGAATCAGAGTGAAGTCTGAGATTGAGTCAGAGTGAGGACATGCCCAACTCTCAAGATAAAGAAGGAAGCTCTCAGTTCACAGACAGTTCAGAAAGAGTTCAGAAGGCAGTAAGCTCACAGATGGAAGAAGCCAAGAAGAGCTGATCCAATCCAGAATAAGCAGAGAGAAAGCAAGGTCAGAAGCAGGCAGTTGATGATTTATAGTTCCCAGTTCACAATACAGATCAGAGTGAAAAGAGGTAGATCAGAAGATAGCTAGTCAGAATGATCAGTAGTAAGTCTCAGAGGATGAAACATTCTAGGTTTAAGTTTTCAGATTAGATTGTACAGAGGCTGAAGCCTTCTAGGTCTAGGCTTAAGATTAGATTGTACAGAGGTTGAAACTCTCTAGGATCAGGGGTTGAATTAGCAAAGAATAAACTGCCCTTTGCCATGAACCCATGAGAATAATAAATAAAATCAAAGATTACACATTTGAATGATAAATACTATTTGATTTTAAGACTTATTATACTATGTTAAGTATGATTACATCCTTGCCATAAAGAAAGCCAAATAGTTAAATGAAATAGACATGGAGCTTAAAATAGATCCATGTGTAACATAGGAAATTAATTTCTTTACAAAGTTAAGGCAACTGGATGGAGAATTTTTTAAGTAAATGCTGCTTAATACTGAAATATCATGTGAAAAAAACATACTAAATTTGTAATCTTCACTATAAATTTAATTTAAAATTTCTCACAGCTTGAATATGAAAATACAAAACTATAGAACTAGTAAAGAGCATAGAGGAAAAGAGATGTTGGCTTTATGTGGACAAATATTAAAGGTATAATCCTTAAAAATTAAAATAAGTGGAACTTTTGCTTGTAAAATGACACTTAAGAGAATGAAAAAAAAACAAAGGAAGAAAAAAATTTCAAATCGCAAATCTTATATAAGACTAATAGAAAAAAATATAAAGAACTGTCAAATTAACAAAGTAATAACCTGTTAAAAAGAGACAGTGATTAACAAATAGCTTATCACAGAGATATTTAGACAATGAGGAAGATAAAAATGTTGCATAACAATGCCAGTCATTAAATAAATACAGGTTAGAACTACAATGAATTATGCCACTACACTGTAGACTGGTTAAAATAACTGACTATACAAATTGGCAAGAATGTAGAACAACTTGAATTCTCATTTGTCACTGATGGAAATTTAAGTTCTCAGGCAGTCAAAAGTTTTATACAACTTTAAAAAATCTAACTATACACCTACTATGTGATCCAGCTATTCCTCCTCTAGATTTTTAAACAAGAAATTTGAAAGTTTCCATATAAACTAAGATTTAAAGACAAACATGCCTAGCAGGTTCATTTGCAACATCCCTAAACTGTAAATAACCCCAAAGACTCATTAGCATATGAGTGGATTAGCAAATAGTGATATATTGAAACTTCAGAATAAAAGTAATGAGCTATTAATACATGGAGCAACATAAATAACTTTTTGAATTGTTAAGCTGAATAAAAGGAGCCAAAAAATTTTAAAAAGTAAATGTATGATTTAATTTATATATGACTCTAGAAAATGAAAATTAATATATAATTATAAGATGTAGCATAACAGTAGCTACCTAGACAGAGAAAGGAAAGAGAGGAAGGATTAAACAAGGGAACTGCAGAATTGGTGCTTACTTCAGCTTTTGTCTGAGGTTTTTGCAATGAGCACCATTACCACAGAGACTCAAAACTTGTCAGAACATTGGGAATAATTGAATGTTGAATACTAAGCCTTAAATGGGCATCTATATAATCCTTTCCAAGGCTCAGAGAACATGATGGAAGAGGACATGGACAGAGTCAGATAAGAGCCAGAAGAGAGGAAAACATGGTCACTGCACTCTTCAGGTCTCAGGATCTGGGATTACTCATCATGGAGTTGGAAAGGCACATGAGGCTTCACACTTTCCTGAGGGTTTATAGCCAGTTAAAGGTTCAGCAGGAAGGGAGAGACATTTTCTTCAGTGGTGTAGTCACTAGCAAGCTGCCAATGCTCCTGTAAATAACCTGTAATTCACATAACTGTACACATCCCTAATTAAACTAACTGGAACACTGGAAAGAAGGGAGAGTAGTTGGGCAGAAAAACGGAATCAGCTAGTGTTGAAGGGACAAGGGAGGAAATAGAGATGAGTATGATCAAAATATATACATGCATAAAATATTATAAACACATTATCATGTATAATTAATTTGTTCTAACAATATATGCTAATAAAAACTTTAAAAAATAAGCAATAGAAATGAGGAAGCTTTTGAAAGCAATGGAGGGACTAGAGAGATGCCTAAAAGGTCAATAGAACTGGCTGATCGTCTAGGGGACTGGAGCTCAATTCTCTGCATCCATATCATACTTCATAACCAGCTATAGCTTACACCCCTGGGATCGGATGCCCTCTTCTAGCCTGTGCATATACTCATGGTACACAGCTATATATGCAGGTGAAACACCCAAACACATAAAATTAAAAATTAAAAGTAAAACTAAAAGGAAGACTAAGTAATGGATGTGGTTATTATATAGCTTGTGGTGATAGTTTCAGAGAATGGAGGTATCAAAGTTACATACTTTTACATTCCTGTAGTGGTAAAAAGACACCATGAGAGTCACCATCTTAGCATGTCTTAAGTGTGTAATGCATTATTGGTGGCTATGATACACTTTCTTGTGAAGTTTTTTTTTTTAAATAAAGTATGCCAAAAACCTGCTAAAAGTAACAATTGCAAAAATTATTCTCTCTTTGTGTAAACACTATAGCTATAAAAAGTATCGCATTTTGTATTTTATATTCTTTTCTTTTGTTTATATGCTATGGTGAATTTTAAAGGTGTGTGTGTGTGTGTGTGTGTGTGTGTGTGTGTTATGTGTGCACAGGTACCAGTCAAGGCTAGAAATGGGCTTTGGATGCCATGAAGCCAGAGTTATGGGACATTGTAAGCTACCCAGCATAGGTTCTGGGAACTGAACATGGGTCTTCTGGACAATTAGCAAGTTCTGTTACCTTCTGAGCTCTCTTTCCAGCCCCCTGCAGTCATTTTTAATACAATTAAATTTCTCATTTTTCAACTGCCAAAGATTACTTTGCCAATTGATTGTTTTATCATGTAAAAAAAATCATAAATATTTTCACTAGTGATCTGAGGAAAAATAAAAATTTCTGCCTCAAAAGGAAATTATCTATATCATGTGATAAAGAAAGTTGTCTAAAATGTTACATGATCAAGTGCTTCTAAAAGTCAATAGTTGATAAGTGCTTTCAGCATTTTGCAAATTTACCATTTTTCCAAACCCATCCTTCTTCTTAAAGCAAGCAATTATGAAATGTCACCCGCAATGAAATGTGCATTCCCATGACTAAAGATACATACCCCGCACTTCTGAACCTTTTTCTGATGTATTGTTTATCTTCCTTGGCCTTCCTTCTCCAAAAGTAAATGGCAGAGTAGATTCTTAAAAGACAAAGTTACATTTCAGTGAACTGAACTGCATTTGTTTGAGCATTTGTTCATGTTCATTCCTTGTGGTTAATTACTTTATAAGATTATAGGTAGGCAACTATAACTAAAGGTCAAGAAAACAAAGCATCTTATACCATGCCTCCACTCGTTCAATGATTAAAACTGCTGGCATTAAAAACTATTCTAAAGGTTGAATGGCTTTGAAGTTGTAGACCAGAAATATTCATGGCATATCTAAATTAGAATAAATATTTTAGAAATACCTACAGAGAGTATTCCCTATCATGCTTTTAAATTTATCTTATGGTAATTCTGCTTTAAGATTAAGAACTAAAAGTGGTTAATTTTGTGAAGAAATATTAATAATTAACAATTAACAACTCTGGCTGTACTATTTACTTTACTTGCTGTTCTGATAAAATAAATTGACCAACCAACTTAAGGGAGGAAGGATCATTTTGGCTCAAAGTTGGACGGTACAGTCCATCAAGACAAAGGAAGTTCTGTTTGCAGGAATTTGAAGAGCTGGTCATGTTTCACCCAGTCAGGAAACAGAATGATGTTGTTAATGTTCAGCTTGCTTTCTCCTTTTTAATGTAGTCCAGACTGCATCCCACAATGCAGTGCCACACAGTTAAAGCTGTTCTTCTCACCTCTGTTAACTAATCTAAATAATCCCTCACAAGCTTGCACAGAGGCTAATCTAATCTAAGCTATACTGTATGATGTACCTGGAGGCTCATGACCTAGACAGTTCTAGATCCTGTCACCTTGACCGTATTAACCATCACACTGCATAGCCGTATATTATATACTAGCACCCCTCCCTTTTCAAGAGTGTGAGATAATTTGTAAAAGCAGAAATGAGATTCTAGGATGATTAAAATGATCCAGATAAAGTAGATATTGTAAGAGAGACACTCAGTTACCAAGTTGAGACAGCAGTGATAATAGAACATGATAATCAGTGGAATGGAGTAAAGAACTCAGACATACACTACACTATGCCAGTAGCCACACTATACATTGTTTTCCCACAAGATGCTATCATTGGATATGGACACAACATTAAAACATTAGCCTGAGATCATTTTCACACTATATAAACAGTTATTTCAATGTGGGATATTATAATGAATATTATACTTATGAAAATCTATTTTATTTTGTTTTGTTTCTATGCTAAACTGTGGTGTTTTCCATGTTTTAGGTGGTATCAGTGGTATTAAGCATGGTTGCATATGCTTGTATTTTCAGCTAACATGGCTGAGGCAGGATGATTGCTTCAGGCCAGCCTTGATAACATGAAACAAGTTGATTCTCAAAAACAAAGCTACTTAAAAGTCAATAATAAAGTTATTATTCTGGTTTTAGCACTGACTACATATTATATACCTGTATTTCTATATTATTATGATGATGATGAACTGGTAAAATGCAATATATTTTGCATTACATAACAGTTTTCAAATATCTTGTCAACTTTTTAAAACTTTAGAAGATGATAGGTTGTTACAACTATTTGGGGGGAAATGTGTTTTCAAAGTGAAGTGTAAAAGCAACAACACATTTTTTTTAAGTTTACTTTGTATGATTTGCCAAAATGATTTTGTAATTTAGCTGTTTCTTTACCTCTGATCGTTTCTCACCACTCAACCCTATGTCATCCAGGCCCTGAATTGTTCCCAGAATGATCTTTCCAGTAAGCAATGTGCCCTCTCACACACTGCTTGAAAACCAATTGTTATTTATGATTTCCTAAAATATAAAGTCTAATCATTACTGAATGCTGAAAGCCTCTAAATCTATACCCAGCCTACCTCACCTGTCTTCACTCTGCATCACCATTACAAAATAGACATCCAGTGCTCCCTATGGGCCATGCTTCTCTGTTCCTTTAGAACATGCCACAGTTTTTCTTAGGGTCATTCTCTCTAGAAGAGACATCCTTGTCTCTGCCTAGTCAACTCTCTCATCTCCTCCCTGAAGCTGTCGTCAGCATCCTAAGCTCTTTTCACTCTCAGGGGATTTTATGTAGAACAGTAACTGCTATTTGTTGAGCGCTTACTATGTACCGGGCACTGTGCCTAACTAAGCACCATACAGACGTGATCTCATTGACTCTTCTCAGCAGCCCTATGAGGTAATTGTGGCACTGTTCATGGTGCCCTTTCACTCATTGTTTTCAAGTCTATCTCTTCATTACAAGAGACCAGTGGAGTTCATCGTATCAAAATCATCTAATACTACAAAATCTGACTGAATGGGAGCACAATAAATGCTTACTGCGTGAACAGTCGATGAAATGGAGTGAAATAAATAAACCCAATGGGGTTACTTTTATAAAGCAACCTGTTAGAAAAGATTAGTATTTTACCATCTTCTGTAGCAGGAACACTGTGGATATTAACATGCTAATTCACATTTCTCTCCTCTTGCCACTAGTATTTTGTCTGGCATCCCTGTGGATCTCAAGATGAATTTCTCTTTATTCTTGGTATCCCCAACAAAGATTAGATCTTATCTTACATTGTGATTAATCTTATCTTTCAGATTTCCTCCTCTTTATTTTTAAAACCAGAGACCCTAGAAGAAAAAAAGATCATCTTTCTAAAATTCTAATCTGTTCATATATTTATCCTGTTCAAAAACTGTAATGTTCTAGAAAGACTATTTCTCAGACTGAATTTCAGAGGTCTTCAAAATCTGTCCCCAGATTAATCATATACCTTCTAATCTATAGCACAATCAGTCTAAAATAGTTACCTTTCTCAACTACATTCCTCTGTTCTTTTAATGGCTCCATCTTTCTGAATTACCCTTTTCTTTTCTCTGTCTATAAAATTCATTCTTTTCCATGATGATTGCCAAGAATGCACCAGTCAGAAACAGTTTTATTTCTCTCCACATACTTACTCCACCAACAGAATGAAAAATGCATGAAAAACTGTTTGAAGTTGAAACTTAACTCCCATATTCAGCAGAGTTAATTCTTGAGGCCTTTTCCTAACTTCCCACCTCTAACGTGATCCTCTTCTGTTATTTCTCCTTCTCCATAAAGTATTGTCACCTGCTGCTGCATTTCTACCATCTCATCTTCTTTCTGTGACCATAGTTAGATCCATAGTGAGCACTTGACCACACCGAGATTATAGAATGTCTCCAGAGACTTTGTAACTTTAAAGTTTCTTATCCTGGATGTGGCCCCTAAATAGAGCAGTTGGGAAGTAGAAAACTGTTATCCATAACAAGTCCTTATGTACTTGTGAGGCTGTCCCTGATGAGAGACTCTTTATTTATATTTAAAAGCATGGAAATAGTAGAGTATACGTAAAATGCAAGTCATCAAGGATCTTACTCAGTGTTAGACCTGCAACAATAATGGCCATCCAGGCATTGGTACAACAGTGGCATGATTGTAATGGAGTAACTAACGACTTTCTGATTAGATTTGAGCCCTGTTCCACAGGAAGAAATTCATTCCTGATACTGTAAAACAAGTCAAAGGCCCATGGCTAGGGAGGTCAGAGAACATAAGGTGGAAACTACTATTGTTATTTTGCTAAATGTTCAAGCTATAAAAGTGAAACTATTTATGAGTATACCTGCAGACCTGGATTGTTCTCAACCTTGGTGAGAGAAACTACTTTCAGCAGCGAAAAACAGTCAACTCAAAGACCCATAATTGGTCAATGGGCTGAGAATAAGTGACTGTGAGTGTTCTTCCTTAAATGAGACATTTGTGTCACTCTTCCTCCAAGTCTCAGGAACATCTTGAAGAAAAGCTGTAAAGAGGTTCAGAGTTGGACAATGAAAAGGAATTCTGTGAAATTCTATCCTCTGGACATGTCAAGGCTATTGCATTCATGAACACACAATATCTACAACTATTTGTGCAAGATCTATACAAGATAGAGCCAGCAAAATGTTCAGCATGTATAGGGAGGAGCTCACAAGTTCCAACTAAAGAGCAATTAGCAGTTTTTAACTGCTGTGGGGATGTACAATCCATTTTTGGGGTGTGGTCATTAGTACCTTTCCCATGATCCAGTGGGTGTACCTATCAAAATCACATATAGACAAAACAAATTGGACTTAGTGGATTACTTTTAAAAGAAAAAGATGACATGAATTTGGGAAGGTGTACATACTAGAGTATTTATGTGAGTGGGGCTGAAGGGGAATTGTAGTGACTATGATATCATTTTTTCATTGTATACATGTATGAAATTCTCAAAGAATAAACTTAAACAATAAAAAATAGATAACTTATGTGTGATTGATATCATTTCTTTATTAAACATTTGATAGAATTTATCAACAAAAAAAGGAGAGGAAAAAAAGAAACGAGCTCTCCAGGTTGTTGCAGTTCCAGAATCAGGGTACAAATGCACATCTCAAATGTGGGTAGCATTCTAGCAAGGCTGCACAAGGAGAGAACAAAGAATAGACATAAAATCTGGAGAGAGATTGAAAGGTCTGTGTTTAAGTGTGTGTGTGTGTGAGAGAGAGAGAGAGACAGAGAGAGAGAGACAGAGAGAGAACACATATCTTGCTTTCCATTACCTTGAGTGATACCCTGATAGAGATAGAATCACTCACTAGTCCACATAGCTTTCCTCAAACACTCCAGTATTCTTTCAATAAACTTCTTGCTTAGGTCAAGGTAAAAAAAAAAAAAAAAAAAAAAAAAAAAAAAAAAAAAAAGTTTGTTCGTTTTTTAATTAACTAATACTTCAAAGCCAAGAATAGAACAGAGACTTGAAATATTTGGCTCCTGATGGTATAGATCGGTTGAACATTTATAATACTGGTTGGTAAACTTTCCCTCACACTAGCATTCCCTTTGGTGCTTTTCAAGAACCCTTTGTATGAAAACTACTACAAGTCAGCTATATTCAAGTAGTGTTGGAGGGAGGGCTTCGGCTTTGTTATCTTGTAACACTTCCCTGGTGCTAAATCATTTTGTTCACTAATTCACATATGAATTTTTTGTTCAGATCGCACATCCTGATTAAGGGGACACTGGGAGCAGCACAGGACAAGAAGGAAGGGGAGGTCACAAGTGAGTTTAGTAAAGTTTTGATAAAACAACCATGTATGGTAGTCCTGAAGTAACTGTTTAAGGGAGTAGCTAATCTAATCTATGAGGAAGAAATAGATTATTTCAGTGAATTTCCTACCAAAAATGAAATTTTAATTGTTAAAGAATTTTCAAGCATTTCAGTACCAGAGGCCAGACAAATATAACATCCCAGTGAAAGCAGTGTAACACTTAAACAAACACAATCAAGTAAGTGTTTTATCCAAATTTCTAGTTACTAATTTTTCATTTGTAGTTTAATTAATAATAAATGCATTATTAGGATGTAGTATAAACTTCATAGCAGTTATGAAAGATAACTTCCCCATATATTTCCCTGACATCAAATATAACTGCATCCTGCTTCTGTTCGTATCTTATTTTCTCTTAATGTAGTCTGTCTTGCACTGTGGCTATTACAGTGCTTGTCTCTTGCCTTTTATTTATTATAAGTTTTTTTAGATAGCAGACATACTATTCACCTTTACGTCCTCTCATATGAATCCTTCTTCAGTTCAAGCAGTTTAGTTTTCCTTTTGTATCAGTCAGGCATAAACTTGGCTGCAAATAATGGTAAACCCTGTAGTAGAGGCTCAAGCTGCATGTTTCTCATATAACGGAAGTTCTAATTATAGGCAGGCCAAGGTTGGTGCAGCTGTTCAAGAAACCCAGTGTGGACACATGCTTTTTCCATCCTTCCGATTCTGTCATCCTTAGTGTTCAATGTGTCATCCGATTGTCATGAAATGACTTTTGTTCCTCTCTACGCACTGAATTTTTTACAATCAAGAAGGAAACAGATTCTACAGACCCAAAAGACAGTTATATCCCTATGTATCACTGTTAAATGCTGCCTGAAAATCAGGGGTGGTGATACATCCCTGTAATCCTGTGCTTCAGAAGCTGAAACAGGAAGAGTACAAGTTTAAGGCCTTCATGAGCTACCTGACAAAACCTTGTCTCAAGAGAAAGAAGGAGAGGAAAGGGGGAGGGAAGGAAGGGTGAGCCCAAAAGTAAAACAGAACAAAAAAAAGTCATGTTGTAGGCCTTCTGCCACTAAGCCACAAATAAGCTGCCAGTAGCAGCTCATGGATTAGAAGTGGACACATTAGTCCCAAAACCAATACTTGGAAATAGCGAACTAGAAAAGAACTGGAAAAGATACTTGGGTCTGCCAGATACATTGTACCACAACTTTTGATACTAATTAGAATCGAAAGGGATATTAAAAATTATTTGGCACCCTGTACTGAGATCTGACAGATGAGAAAACTATGGTCCAGCAATGTCTGAGATACTCAGCCAGATAATGGCAGAACAGAGTCTAGACTATGATTCAGCTATTTGAATTTCTAGGATATTGCATATTTCATATATCAGTGCATGCATCATTTGAAAAACGTGTTTCAAAAGATGCATCTCCTTTCCAAAGACAGAACTGTGAATGCTGGAATACTGTTTCAACTGTCTCTAAAACAACTTTCAGAACAGCCAATAGGTAAATAGACCAAGAAGTATGAAAGATGATGAAATAATGTGTTCAAAATTTCCACTGGACATGCCTTTCATCAGTAGTTCTCTTACTCTATGCAACACAAAAGAGTGTGTGTGTGTGTGTGTGTGTGTGTGTGTGTGTGTGTGTGTGTGTGTGAATTTTTTAAATCTTAAATCAAGACGAATCCAACAGGCAATGGAAATCCTGATGTGCTCCAATGCAATCCCAATTTGGATCTGGGACTATGTGATGGGTGCTTGTCTAGCATAAGCATAGCCCTGAGTCTATGAGAGCTAAGAGAGCTCTCTGTCTCTTTCTCTGTTTCTCTGTCTTACTGTCTCTCTCTCTGTCTCTCTGTCTCTGAGTCTCTCTGTCTCTGAATCATTCTCTCTCTCTCTCTCTCTTCAATTCTCTCACTTCCTCTTTTAGGTTAGCATGTACTACCATAAATTTTCTGAGGAAGTTTAAAACAAGTATTTTTTTTACTATAAAATTACTTTAATCCTAACTACTAGCTTAAATAAATAGTATAAACACATATAAATTAAAGAATTACCATTCCATACTTTCTCAGGTTCTCCAAATAATAAATTTTAGCTACCTGGGCATGACAGTCACATTTGTGGAGGATTATATATTCATTTTTATGAAAATGTTTCTCTGTAAGTGTATTGATTATTGCTTCTTCAAAGCTCTGATTTTGAGTATTCATTGTATATCACTTAGCCCTTAATTAAGAACTTCAGAAGTTTTAGTTCTGATTTCCTGAGAATTTACAATGTGACTTGTTAGAAAACTCAGTGTAAACTGGATTTAGTAGGAGATCATTGGAGATCCTGACGATACTTCTGTTGTAAATGAGCATTTATCAAAGAAGTAGAAATGAGAGTCTAGTGAGGTTATACAGATACCACCTGAAGTTCCTCCGACCAAGGCTCAAATCTCACAGTATTTCCTGTCATATTTCATCTGTCAAGGGTTCGGTTCTCTTAAACATGGGGATGAAAATGAAAAGACCCAATTCCTTACACAGTAGCAAGAATTAAATGAGATGAACTTAACATTCTTTCATATGAGTGATAAATGCTGAATAAATGGTTGCTATTATTGTATTAAAGCTAATTCAAGACATAGGTAACAAAGTTAAGACAAAGTTAAACAAGACATAGTTAAATATGTTTGAAATAAAAATGTCATGTTAAGAGAGAAATCAGTTGTACTGTGAGAGTATTTATGTACATTTGGGCCTAGGTTTTAGGAATTTACAGTTTCTCCAAACTACGTCATTTCTTATGTTCAACATCTATGTTTTCATAGTGCTCATAAGTTTGTTGTGATGTACAACTAACTGTGATAGATTTAAAGTTTATTCATCCGTAGTCTTGCTGCCACCAACACACTGTTCTCGAGAATGGATTCTATAAAAATTGTATTTCCTAAGGTATCATTTCAGTATAGAAAGTGATAATAAACAGATAATTTAAACACAATTTTATAGCAATCCTACATAGTTTTCCTAAGTGAGTTTCAATCTGTTTGGGGTGTATAGTTTATCAGTTATATTTCAGTTTCTATGGTAACAAATACACTCATCCATACACATTCCGCAGCTGAATAGACAGGGAGTCCCCGCTGAGCCTTCAATTTGCAATTAAGACAGAGCCTTCAATTTGCAATTAAGACAGAGCATAAGAAGGAAATGTCCTTTTCCAGAAAACAGAGTACATTGCACTTCTAGGAGAGCAGCCTCAGGTGACAGCCAAATCACAACTTCCAAACAAATGCTTTGTCCAGGTTTCTCATGGAAAATCTAAGACACTTCCACTTCTGTGTTTAGAGTCTGGGACCGAGGCTAAATAAAACACAGTGGAAACTTACACGAAGTACCTGGTTCTCATCCATCACTTCTCATTTCCTGTTTCCTGAAGTGGAATGATAAAACATGCTTCCTATGTTCTGAGCCTAAAATTTAGACAATGGTAAAAAACAAAGTTGTAGAAATTACTGGAAAAGAGAAAGATCAAAGAAAATTTAGTGATAAAATTTACTAAGATCCATGATTTTCTGAAAATGAGATTTGTGCTATCATTTGAGCGATTTTTTTTTTAGACAATATGAAATACTTAAACATATTTGGCTCAGTTGACAAAAAGATACTTCAGTTTTTGTTATGGAAAATCCAAATATATAAAAATAGAATAATATACTATGCCTTTCTATACTCATCTAACAGATTCATCAAATATTTTCACACATTTTGTCTACATATTCCACATGACATTTTGTCCATTTACATTAAAGTAAATTATATTTAACTACTAAATGCATAGCATATCTCCAGCTGATAGGAATATTTTAAATGTAACAATTATGTTTTCATATGTAATGCTTAAGAAATGAAAAGTTCTTACTATTACAAATATTCTATTTTCATTAATTGTTATGAAAGAAATTGGTATTAACCATTATATACTATATTAATGTCTTGTCAATAATCAAATTTTACATTCCTATAAAATTTCAAATGTGTTATTTCCCTATGAATACAGAACACTTTATAAAAATCTTTTTTAACTGACTGTAGCTTCCCTCTTCCTCTTTTATGAAAGAGGCACATGCGTGCAGCTTGTCCTTATTTTTTCATATCAATATCAGAAAAAAAATACTGAAAAGTGAGTATTAAGTCATGAAGAAGTGTAGATCCTGTTCACTGGACAAAAAAAAAAAATGCTCATCTTGCTCAAAACAGTGCCAAAAGATTGTTATTCTACAGGTGTCTGTCAGTATTGAACTCTGGTATGATCATGAAATCTTCTTATTCATGAAAAGCCATCGATCAAGATGTTTTTCATGCAAACCTTTCTCTCTTAGAGTGTGGCTTGTGCTCCTCTGTGGGGTACTCATCTTTCTTTGCTTTGCCATTTAACTTCTAGGAGATCCTTCTGAAGACATTTTCTCTTATCAATCTGTTCTCAGCTTCTTTGCCTATTACTGTGGCTCTGTGGGTATCTTTATCTGTCTTGACTTTATTTGGTTTATTTTGTATCTATGCTCTTCCTTCCAAGTTGTTAAATTTATTGCATGTAATGGAAATGTTTGCCATTATAAATTGTAAATACAGTGAGGGAACTTGATTGGCCATGAGCCCATTCCAAGCACCAGCTAGGAAAGTACTCACTGCCTGGCTTCTCCCCAGGGACACAGTCTACAGCATCTAGATTTTTATCTAGATGAAAAAGATCAACAGGTATTGAGAAAGGGTGGTGGGATCCACCCTTTCACATGACCAAAAGGTCATGTGTGAAATGAAAACGGAAGCAAGCCTACTGGAGATGGGAGGGGACAAGGAAAAGAGGGAAGATAGGGAAATCAGTGGGAGAAAAACAAAGAAAACAAATTCCATTTTAAAATCCTATAATAAATTAATTCTTAGTAAGCCAATAAAAATTAAAATAGATAAGAAAGCATCATAGACCTATGTATAAAATGTAAAATAACAAGTTCTAAAAAATAAAATAAGGGAAAAACTTGGGTGGCTTGGAGTATGGTGAGGACTTTCAAGACAGCACCAAAATCATGGTCCATGAAAGAATTGCTAAGTGGCTCTTCACTAAAATGGCCCATGAAAGAAAGAGTTATAAGGCTGTTGAGTGAAAAGTAATGCCATGGTAATAAGACAAGCTATGGACTAGGAGGAAATATTTGCAAATGACATATCTGGTAAGGACTTGCTTTCCAAAGTATGCAAAGAACTCTTCTAATCCAGTAAAGATCACTAGGTAGCCCTGAGTGGTAGAACTCAATATGTATTTGAGGTTGGACTACAGTGACAATTAATCCTCCTGCTTCAGCCTCCCAAGTGCTGAGGTGGCAGGCATGTACAACTACACTTGGTTTAAAACAATAAAGAATCAATCCAATTGAAAAAAACCAAAGCCCTTAGCAGACAGCTTGCCAGTGATGGTATACTATTCACAAATAGGAATGTAGAAATATTATCCACATTTTTATTACAAATTTAAACACAGAGCTATCAATACACATCTATTTTAAAATGCTAAGAATCCAGAATAATGATGTCTGGAAAGCTGCTGATACCTGATATCAAACCAATAGGAATTCTCTTCTGTGGCTGGCAGGAGTACAAAATGGTGCTGGCAGTTTGGAAGGCAGCTGGTGGTTTTCTACAAAACAGAATTCTTACCATAGAATATAACTACAGTTATCTAATCTGTGATATTTATAACAGAAGTCTGAAGGAAAAATGTGTGTTCATGGATATCATTTGATCTTAGTCAAAGACTGAGACGCAAGACACTTGGATGTCTGTAGCAGCTCCATCCACAACTGCCCAAACTTGAAAGTAATAAAGATGTCCTTCTCTAGGTGGGCGGGTAAATAATTTATGATGAATTAAGGCAATTTAAGATTATTCATCACTAAAGGAAATGAGCTTCCAAAAGATGAACACACAGAGAGCAAACTTAAATGCATACTACTAAGTGACAGAAATCAGTTAGAGAAGGTTACATCCTATGTAATTCTAACTGTATGACATACTGGAAAGGGTTAAAAATGTAAAAAAAATTAGAAATATTAGTGGTTTCCAGAAGTTGGGGTATGAGAGAAAATAACAGATGATGGGCACAGGGAATCTTTATAGAAGTCGACAATACTCTGTAAGATCCTATGTTGATGGATGTGCATCTGTGTACATGTGCTCAAATCCACAAAATGTACAAAACTAAGAGCATATGCAAATGTAAATTGTGAAATTTGTGTGATTACAATGTCAATGTAGAGTCACAAGTATGACAACTGAACCAAACTGATAAGGTGATACTGATAACTTGGGAGGCTATCCAATAATCGGAAGAAAAAATGGGGCATCATTATGGGAAATGTCTAATTTTCTCTTAACCATACTGTGAATCTAAAACTGCTCTTAAAATAACCTTAAAAATGAAAAGTAAATAAAATAAAGTCTTCAAAAACATGATCGAACCAGACAAAATGCCAGTACTGAGAAGAGGAAGTGGACACAAATATCTACTCCTAGCCAAGAAACTATTTGCAATTGATACCTACAATTGTAAATGAAAATCAGTTTTCTCCAATGGACTTACAACGGTATGTTAGCCACACTCCAGGGCAGGCCTCGTGTCCAGGAGTAGCTGGACAACACAAAATGTACTCCATGTCATTTGTGGCGGGGGTATGCGGGGGGCTTTTTGTTTCGTTTTGTGTTGTCTTAGTATTTTTGCTTATTGGTTTATTTATTTGTTTTGATTTTAATTTTTCTGGTTTTGGTGGGTTTTTTGGGTAGAGAGAGGAAGAGCAAAAGAGCACTTGTGTGTGGGGGCGGTGGAGAGCATAAAGTTGAGTGAATACGGAGGTGAGGAGGATCTGAGGTAAGTTGGGGGACAGGGCAACATGATTAAACACATTGAATGAAAAAAATTAAAGGAAAAAAAGAATGACAAAAACATTTGAAGCTTCTATAATGCAAATAAAAATTGCTTTTAATTTTATTTTTAATTCCTTTAGTGTTTTAGTTCTTTTACATCATTAGAAAAGTTGATTAGCTGTTCTATTAGATGGCTAGCTATACACTGCATGTTTGTAGATGATTTTCAAAGAATTCTAACCAATTTATAAGCAGGAATTTTACTCATTTTCAGAATCCATAGTAACGCTGCATAGGTTGTATTTTTGTTCATATATAGATAAGGTCACAAAGTTTAAAGTTTCAAAGCATCATTCAGCAGATGAGTACAGACTCATTTTACTTGCAAAATTTATAGTTATCCCAATTTAGTTAGATACTGATTTTGTGAGCCTTGTTTAAGGCTTAACTCTAAAGGGCATTTTAGAGGCAACATAGCTTAAAAGCTTTTCATTTTGTCCTTTGGGAAACTGAGATCATAGAAGCCAAGTTCTGCTTACTAAGTTACAAATGGAGTTTAATTTATTGACCACATATCCAGTGCTTTGTACATTTTCAGTAAATAAAAAATATGTAAAGGAAAGGAGGTGGTAGTACAGTGGGTAAAGTATCTGTTGTGCATTAGTGAAGATCTGAGTTTGAATCCCCAGCAACCATGTAAAACAATGAAAGGCCAGAGATGGATGAACATGATTGCAATCCAAGCAGGGGATTAAGACAGGTGGTTCTCAAGAGCTTGCTCTCCAGCCAGTCTAGCTGAAATGACAAGTTCCAGGTTCAATGAGAGACCCTATATCAGAAAACAAGATAGGAAACTGATCGAGGACATCTTGGTCACAATTTCTACCCTACCTACACACATACACACACACACACACGCACACATGCACACACAAATAGGTATACTATACGGAGAAGACATTGCTCACTTGCATCAGTATAATAACATGCATTATGAGTTATTTTCCCAGAGTGCCTAATACTCCCACACTTTTTTAATCTAATGGCTGTAGGAAAGTGGCTGAAGAATACAGTGAAAGGAGATTTAATCTTCTTTCATTATTATCATGCTAGCTTCCCACCCACACAATAATGAGTTAATAGGTCACAATATTCCTGCAAGGGAATTTTTTATTAGTTATTTGAGAATTTTGTACTGTGTTTATATCATACTCAGCTCTTCTTCCAACTCATCCCGGATCCATCCCCTTTTACCTACCCATCCAACTTCATGCTCTACTTTTTTGTCTTCATGTATGAAGTCCAATTTGCACTGCCTATATGCGCATAGACGAGTTGCCTTTTTCTGGAGCATGGTCAATCTACCAGTAGCAACACACTCATAGGAAACTGATTCTTTCTCACCTAGCACCTATCAATTGCTGATAAATAGCTCCCCCTCTAGGGTGGGAATAACTTCTGTACCTCTCCTCTAAAAATAGTAAACTTCTATCTCAATGAAGCAGGAAATACTGGAATCATTTTGTAAAATAGCATTCTAGTTTGCATACCTGAAAGGGAAAGAAGGATGGTGTCTTCTACCTTCAGTAATCCAGTGTATTTCTTAGCTGTCATTATTGACATATTTCATTAAGAAATTCCCCAAGAGCATAGTATTAGAGTTGGTACTTAGATAAAGCATTAATTGGCATGCAAGCCACATTCTTGCTGTGAATCTAGTGCCTTGCTAATAGTGATGGGTAATTAGTGCCAAACATATCCTAAATATTTGTATAAGTGATTTTCTCATGGTGCCTTTTACTCTCCAAAAGAAATTTTGGAAACATGTTTTAGTTTTTCAACCCTAAATGAATGACTTTCATTTTAAGGCATTAAATAAGCCTGTCTTACTGCTAACCATTTATCTCATGTATCTTGAGATTATTAACATCCTCCCCCTACTTGATTGTGAGACCCTATTGCTGAATACACCATACACTTGGTCACAGGATGTGGAGAAATTAAGCTGATATTGAGCAGGATGCTTCCTCCCTGCTAGCTAGCTTTCACAGTACTAGAACATGCTTTATAGGGTGTTTGGTAGGTGAGGGGTGAGTAATCAATAGTCTTTCCCTGTTATAAACCTTTCAAGCTGCAATAAAGACTGGTCAGGCCAGACATGTCCTTGGGTGCCAAGAAAACATGAATGTTACAGGATAACACTATTCTCTGATTGGATTTGAGGCCCACTCCACATACTTGGTACTGTAAATCTGACTGAGAACTCATGGCTGGTGTTCACATGGCTTTTATATATGAACCTACTACTATTATTTTACCAAAAGGACGTAGTATCAAACTGACCTCTAAATATGTGTTTCTTTAATATATAGATCAGAACTCGCTTAGAACTCATCAGAGACACTTCTTTGTGTGGTAAAGAGTGTTCAGCCCTAACTCACAACTGGTCAAAGTACAGAGAAAAAATTATAGTGGAGTGCTCAACCACAAATGGAACATCCATATCATATTCCCTTTCACCAAGGTTCAGGGAACATTTCAGAAGTGGAGGTGGAAAGATTGTAAAAAGCTGGAGGCTGGGGAGGACTGTGGTGAAACAATGTCTTTTGGACATGACATGACTACTGAGCTTGTGAATTCACAGCAGATATGGTTGCCTGTAGAAGATCTGGTTAACTTTCCAACAGAGAGGTGGGAGAGGCCTACGAGCCCTCACCCTTAGTTGAGGATCTATGGAAAGTTGATGGCAGCTAGTAGAGGGAAAGTTCGTTTTCTTTAGGGGTGTGGTTCCTCGTAAGTCAATCATGCTTCAGTGGATGTTCCCACACCCAAGTGGATATGAGCAGCAACTACTGGACTCAGTGCTCTATAAAAAGAAGGAGTAAAGGAGGAGGCAGAGACAGAAGTTTGAGAATGAAGCAAGGATGGGGATGAATCTGGGAGAAGTTAGGGGATAAAGAGGATCAAGGTACATTGTATGCATGTATGACATTCTCAAGAATTAATAAAGAATGTATATTTAAAAGACAATTAGCTTTCTATATTTGTTTGTGAATGACTCCATGTATGATATAATTTCATTGAGAGAATATATAATCACCTTTCATTATAGCTTTGCAATGGGTTAGAGTTAGAACTGTTGAAAAGCCACCACCCTTCCCTCAGTGTTTCCGATGAGAAAAATAAATAAATATTAGAAATGTCACTTTGGTTAGGTTATTAACAACGTTAAATTGTAGGGAGGTGCCCCTGAAGGGAGAAAAGGGATGATAAAACATGTCTCCATGTAATGGCTTCATAGTGTAAGCAAGCAGCATAGCCAAAAATTTCCCACCCAAAAGGAAGTGGTAAGAGTGAACAGCTTTAAAACATTCCAGAGAAATAAAATTGTTGCAAAGAAAAGTTAAAAGGGAAAAAAATCAACCCACTGTGCCATCAATCAGCTCTTCATTGAATTTTAATGAGAAACGCATATGCTTTCACTGGTCTACCTGAAAGTCTCCCCTCCCCCACTTTTTTTTTTTTTTTTTTTTTTTTACAAAACTCAGAGAATGGATTATGAGAAAGTGATCTCAACTGTATTTATTTTTGTTTAACACATCTATTAGTGGTTGGAGAGTAGTATCTGGTCAAGCACAATATTTCATATTTTATCTCATCTTTTCTGCTTTATTGTTTTATGAAAAGTATTCTGAGACCATTACTTTTTTTTTGGCAATGATTAGATAAGTTTAAATCCACTGGCCTTCTCCTGTGACCAGGAGGGCCACTTCTGCTTAAAAGATCATGTTCTGGGAAAGCAGAAATATTTTAAGCAGCAAACTAAAGCTTCACCATACATATTATATGTTATTAAATATACATTCCCATATGAGTTTTGTAAGACTTTTAGGATTTATTTTTGTTTATTCAGTGTGTGTGTGTGTGTGTGTGTGTGTGTGTGTAAACCAGAGGACAATTTCTCAGGGGTTGTCAGACACAAGTCACTATATCTGACATTTTTACAAGAATTCTGGGGTTCGAACTCAGGTCATCAGGAGGGCACTGTGGCAAGTGCTTTTAAGCACTGAGCCACCCTACCAGCCAAAGATTTGTGTTTTAACTGCTGTGCCCTCTTTAGGAGCTGGATTCACATTATCAACTTTTTACAAATAATGACAATTCAACTTAGAAAGTTTAAATGCATAAAAAGTCACAGGCCAAAAGGGATGTCAGATCTACAACTCATATTCATAGGACATATGTGGTATTCCTGTAATGGACTTGTGTGTTTTTGTTTTACTCTTAATGTCAGTTCATCTCCTAGAAAACAAGAACTGCCATGGCAAATCAGTGGGAGGCTGACCCTTCCTTCCACTCTTCCTTCAGTTACCGTCTTGGACATTCTACATGCTTCAGTGACGTCAATCTTCCCATTTATTCATCCTGCAGTCCTCACCTTGAACTCTCTATGGCATTCACATTACAAACCCATATTGCTATCTTCAGGCTAGGTGTCTCCTTGTTAATGTTATATCAGGACAAGATCATATGTGTCAAAACTGGGACCACTCTTCTTCTAAAATATGTTTCCTTTCCAAACTGCAACCAAGTTGCTTTGAACTTTCCCCCTCTCTCTTCTTTTGCATCCTGTCTGTTACATATTCCTATTCATTGGTTAATTGATTTAGTCCTTAAAGATTTACTATGTTTCCAATGCTAGAGCTGGGAGTTAGGAATATCCAAAAAAGTTCTGCCTCTCAGTCTCACTGTGCCTGGATTTTCAGATTCTTATTTAATGTCTTTCACATCCAATAATTTCCATTCCCACTGCCAATATTTTCATTTTATTTTCTCATCAGGCTAGGAATCTGGTGACATTTGCAGTTTGGTGGCCTGTCTCTTTCTGCTCTCTGCTCACATCAGGCCTATCCCATTCTTGAGGCCCTACCTGACCTTCCTATTCACTACCAACACTGGATCTCCCCAAATCTTATTCTGTAATATTTTTCTTTGTTCATGCAATTTTAATGTTTGACATTGCTAGAAGAACCATATTCAAATTTATTAGTCTGCATTTGAAAAGTTGTTATTTCTGGAGGAACCATGTTCACATGTATTAGTCTCTATAATCTGCTTCTCCTTTTCCACTCTTGTTTCCTGCAATAACTGTGCCTCTCAAGCATGTCTTCAGATTCCTTCACTTGGAGTCAATAGGTATCTTGTTATAAAGATCTCTCATCTGCCAGTGAATAATCTTGAAGCATGCATCTGAGAATCTGGAAAATGGTCTCTGACACTCAAGAGCTAGCCTGGCACTCACAGCTAGGCTGTGGTATTCTCCTGTTATGTGCAAGCAATCCTACAGATTACCAACATCAGACAAGACCACGCAGAGACTGTGATAGACAACCTGCAATCAAGTGTAAGCACACAAAACCAAGACCAAGCCTCTAGGAATGTTATATAGGCCCATTCTGGACAGTATGATTGATTGTTTCTCCTTTATCAGCTACAGTTTTAATATTATTGTGTTCTTCCACCTACTAGGTAGAAATTATTTTAGAATCACCCCTGATTCCTGGCAGTGTCTAATCCAGAGGACAGCCTTGCTTCCTTGGACCCTCCTAAGCCATGTAATATAAATTCAAGTCCTTTATGACATCCCTTTAGTGAGATACTCCATTGTTCTCCAGTAGTGTGTGGTTTCTCTCTTTGGAATTTAAAAAAAAAAAAAGACCCTCGATCTTCAACTACTTAGGTCATCTTTAGGTGGAGAGCATTTGAGAAATAACATAAAACTTCATTTTACTGAATCCCTCAAATCTGAAATCAAGATTGAGAACCACTGTTTCTGCCATTCTGCCTTTCTCAACATGAAGCATCTTTCAGAATGTTGCTTTAAAAGTTGCTTCTTTTCTTATATAGCTTTCATAGCTGGAACTGCTGGTGAAATAAAGATCAAGCCTTTGGAATTGTTGGGAATGAGCAAGTATTCCTATATTACTATTTAATTACATTTTCTGTAATATTATATGAATTACATGGGTAGCAAATGACAGGAAATCAGAGTCCAGTATATCTTGTCCAATGACACATGTTCTCTCAACACCTAGCACCATTCTTTGCTCCATGTGGAAATAACCAATACAAAAGAAATAATGAGTCTTTAGATATCAAAAGTAATAGAATAGAGAGGCAGAATGTGATGGAAGTAAATGACTCAGAGCATCCTGGATCTCACTGGAGATAAGATGGTGGCAACTTGAAATGGTCACTATACAGTATTCCAAGATTCTTGTGGCTTCAGAGAAGGTATACCGAAATAAATCTGTATGTACTCACATTTCAAAGAACTTGTGGTTGGAAGAGGATTATTGAAGGAGACATATTCCTTTCCTTAAGCAACCTACTGCTTGCTGAGGAGGCAAGGATAAGGCACGAGAAATAACTTGGTAGCAATTAAATGATAGGCATGAGGGACTCATAGTCTAAACTATGATGGTAGAAGAATGAATGAGACAGAGAAATAGAATCCATTTAGAATCCATAGTTACATTCTTTTATGTACTTTCCGATGTCAATTTATCTTTTTAAAATATAAATTTGCAAAGACTAAAAACTCGGTTTGCTTAATTGATTAAAGTCATAATTCTAAAAATTCTCATCAAATGTCTTAAGTGAACAAATTTGTGAGGTGATTGTAACATCTAGCTATGACAATTAAGGTCCAAGTCACCTTGCATCCTCTACTATCCTACAGAATTAAATATTTAGGTACCAACTTTCCTACAGTGGGCCAGTTTCTGTCTATGTGGTCAACATTTTAACAGACATGCCTAACCATAGAATGGTTTGCGTTTAATCCTCCTAGGGGAATGAATTCTGGGCCATACTTTCCAAGCTAAACTGGCATGTTGTGAGTTTTGTCTTTTTGTATTAGTTATCTATTGCAGCACATCAAATCTACCCTCAAGCACCGATATTTATTCTCTTGCATAATTTCTCAAGATAACAATCTGAAAGGAGTATAGCTGTGTCCTTTTAGTTCAGAGTCTTTCAGGAGACTGTAGATAGAACATGAGCTGGGGCTACAGTAGTCCAAAACTGGGACTGGAGAACCCACATCGGAACTTATTTACATGAGTATTGGCTAGAGACCTAAGCTTCTCACCACATGTATCTGCCTAGAGTAGCATGTGACCCAGCAGCTGGGTTCATCAAGAATGACTGACTTTGGAGAGGGAAGGAAGTAGGGAAGGTATGAGAAAAGACAAGGCAGTGGACAAGAATGGAAAGAGAAACAGGGAAGGGAGGAGAGGCAGACGAAAAAAGGATAAGATATTGTCTTTGTATATTTCACACCATGTGTTTTACCTTATTCTGGCCCATTAACTAAATCTAGTCCTTATTCAGTGAAAGTGACTCATGCGAGGACAAAAGTAGTAGCAACAGCTTTGGGTCATTGGAGCTATTCTAGATGCTGCATACAGAATACTCCCTTGTAAAATATTGTCTTGATTATTAACTGAAGAAGTTACCTTTATTTTCACACATAGTCATTGACTCCTTCATGAAGTTGGAATAAATTCCAAATGCCTGTGTAATTACGTGAAGCTTATACTTTTCCTCAAAATAATGGATTTCTGTCCTTTGACAGATTCCATTCTTTGGAGAATAAAAATATATCCATCTATTAATCTTTTTTTCTTTCACTGATAGTCGCAGGTTACAATTTCTCCCTTGTTTGGATTTCTAAGGCTTATCAGAATAACATCACAAAATACTCCTTAATCTTATAATATCAAAGAGAAAAGAGAACATTTTCTCTTCCCTATGGGCAACTGAAAATATTCATAACCAAGTCTTTTGCCATTTAGTCAGTAAGCCAAATCCTGTTTTACTGTAGAAATGGGCAATTGTCAAAATATTTCCCTCTTGTAGTTATATCAAATAAACAAAGAACTGCATTACTGTGGGCATTGGTT
Source organism: Cricetomys ansorgei (assembly GCA_026225945.1). NCBI lineage: Eukaryota > Metazoa > Chordata > Mammalia > Rodentia > Nesomyidae > Cricetomys > Cricetomys ansorgei. Next base: position 44,501,519 of record JAMJFZ010000199.1, on the reverse strand, counting down.
TATTTCATAAATGATTGAAGTAATTTGGGTGCTTGAATCTTAGGTTTATAGAAAACAAAAAAAAATTCTCAAATAAAACCTGACTTGCTACTGTGGCTTGACTTTTGGGTAATATTCATTTAAACCAGCTATAAATTGAATATTGAAAGCCCAGATCATGCTCTCTACTATTTAGAAGTTTACAGTGAACAATTTATCAGTTGACTCCTGGATCTCTATTAATGCCAGCAAAAACAAACATTTTGATAATCCCCTTCATGCTTCTCAGAACACAGTAATGATGTGGTCATTTCTTGGATGCATGCCTTCTATGGTAGCACTCAAAGAATCATCTGGTGAAGGAATGATGCCAAAGTTCTTGCTATGGGATTCTCAGACAGGCTTCTTCATTTGTCCTCAGACACAGAGCACCAGACAAGTGTAGAATATATCGAAGGCAGGACTGTGCTCCATTCTTGATTCCATCACCAGCTGTGTTAACTTCAGCAGCTTCTCTGAGTTTATCTTCCTTAATGAGAAATACCTAAACTGGCAGATATATTTTGATGGTTAAATGGATCAAAATATTACCCACATTATTCCACAGGAAGCATAAAGAAATGTTTAGTCTTCTTTTTTTTGTGTCATATAGCAGGGTTCTAGAAGGAGTTCTGCCAGCAAGCTTCTGTGTGTGTGTGTGTGTGTGTGTGTGTGTGTGTTTTTGTATGTATATATATATATATATGTGTGTATGTATGTGTATGTGTGTATATGGATATATATATATATGTGTATGCATATGTATGTGTGTGTGTGTGTGTGTGTGTGTGTGTATATATATATATATATATATATATATATATATATATATATATATATATATCCATTGCTTTGTTTTCTGTCTTTGCTGGAAAAAAACTGTGTGTGGAAGCATTTTTACTGCTCACATGCAGGACGCCATGTTGTTAATTGTATTCTGGACATACTGAGAGAAGCGAGATAAATATTTAAGTACTCCCTAAAGTCAATGTGTGATTTAGGAAATTATGTATATTAGAACACTATGCTGCAATATGATACATTAGGTCCCAGTGAAGCTGTGGTTCCTAATTCATACAGTATTAAGTTTCTCTGCTTAAATTTTATTACAGTGTAGATCATCGATATCAAGTGAATCAAGCCAACCATGGAAGCATTGCTAATAAGAGAAAAAACATTTTAATGTATCAAGAAACCACTCCATGAAGTTTTACACAAAACACATCACTTACTTCAAAGACATTTGCTGCAGTTTTTGTTAATTTATATTTACCAAATGCTTTGAAGTTATCTTTGTTTCCAGTCTCTGAAGATTTGTGATACAGCATCAAACCAAACCTTCCTCTGGAGAAGAAGGAGGAGGCACCACTTTACCACATTACAATTGAAAATTGATAATTTGGTCTGCAACCTCTTGTGGAGTCCCATCTACTCTCAAACTAGCCAAGCTATGGTACTGACCCTTTTTGCAAATACTTTTTCTTTTTCCTCATACTAATTAAAAACTATACTACCTCTCAAACCTCCTCCTTCTTACCCAAGTGCCAAGAAGAATCAGCACCTCTGCACATTCCAAGCCATTTGTTACTACACTAGAACTTTTTGCTTAAAAGCTTTTTATACTAGAACTCAGTATAATTCTTTTACTGTCATACAATCTTGGCTTCCTTTTCACATCCCTACTCAGTACATTGCTTTTAATAATTAAATTTGTCTTTGGCAATTTCATAAAAGCATATAACATATTCTGACTATTCTTAATCCCACCTTTTCTCACCCTTTTTTATCCCTGTCAAACCTCCCTCCTCCCTACAAATTTTTCCCCATATTCATGCTTTTTGTTTACATATTTTAAAATATTTGTTTATTTATGGGTGTGAGGAGATTCATGCATGCCCTGGAGCCCATATGGAAAGCATAAGACAGCTTATGAAAGATAGTTCTCTCCTTCCACCATGTAGACACATTGATACAACATAGTCAAACTTGGCAGCAAGTGCCTTTATGCATGGAGACATCTCATTAGTCTATACGTTGTTTTCTTTTGTGGCCCACTGAGTTTATGCAGAGCCATCTGTGTAACCGCAGGTTTGGAACTGTCTAGTGGAGCCTGGTAGGCTCACCAGTGGGTACACACTCAAGATAATGACTGCACCCCTCTCAAGAATTCATCAGTAGCCAATATTTCAGTACGGAAGAGTAAGGCCCCGTGAGCCTTGTCTCCATTCATGACTGACTGTTAACAGGCCCAATTTTGTTGAAGGCCACTGTGGGCAACAGACTCTCTGGTGATTTCCTGATTAGAATGGCTATATCATGCCAAGAAAATAACATTTCACACCCCTTTTTTCCTATCTTCCAGTCCTTAAATTCTTCCTGCCCCCTTCACTGTGTTCCCTGAGACCTAGAAGAGTTGATACAGATGTCCTGTTTACAGCTAAGCACTCAACAGTCACATATTTTCAGCACCTTAAGCAACCATTCAGACCTTCATTCACCACTGTTCATTGCAAATGAAAGTATCTCTGATGTATAGTAGAAACTCCTTTTATTCTTAAAGAATATGCTCAAAAGACTAGCCAGTCTTTCACACTACCCAGATTATAGCTTAGTCTTAGTCAAAACACAGTATGATATGATTAATTAGAGTTAGCCATTGTTAGGGTCACCTTGACACCTTAAGTATTCTTGTATCACCTTAGCTGTATCTTTGCAGGTAACCACATCTATGCATCATGTCATGCTTTCTTTTCCTAAGCGTCATTAAGACTGTGGTTAAGTACCTTTGCTTCCAACCTCACATCCCTTTAATGTAGTTCTAGCCCAGTTGTTGCTCTGCCAACCAGTTGTACCAAAGTATAATGTGATGGGACTTTGTTTCCATGACAATGAAGTTTTGTTTTCAACATTAGGAAAAATTTCTACAATACTTGTGGGAACTAGCTCAGCTATTTTTGAGTTACATATAAATCTGGAAGTGTGTATTTAACACAATGAGGGACGAGAGAGTCCCTGCTCAGCTGTTCTTCTATAGGACAACTCTGAGGTAGATTGCATATGCTATTCAAAATGTTCTCACATAATACAAATCACATTGGTTTATAATTCAGTGAATATAAATGATGTTTTGTCTCAAAGGAAAAGTATAGGGTTTAGACATATTTTTGTCATGCCTATTTTCACATTAGCAAATACATACAATTTTGACTTTCAGAAGTATTTTATCAGTTCTCAAATCAAGATATATAGTATCCAGAATGTTGAAGCCATTCTAAAATATTTGGGTAATTTAAAAATAAACATTATTAGAAAGAATAACTACTGGAAACAAGTAAGTCAGATGTTCAATTGTATGCACAAGTCTGTTCGGCTCAATGACCTACCATAAAAACATGAAAAATTAAGTTTACCCTTTCAAGTTAAGTATTTTCCATTTTACTTTATAGAAATATTTTGTGGGAACGAGTCAAAAATTAAATTATCACATTACAAAATTAAAGCATAAAAAGCCCTGTTACATTTGTTAAATTTGCCTCAAGATGATTTCCAACTTAATACCCTCCTTTAAATACTGGTAGAAAATCAGAGGTCAGCCAAACATCTTGACAATGTTAAATTATGTCTTAAATGCAGTCTTGAAAACTCTCATTTTCATTTTCTAATCTTAATTTAGAGAAGATAGAAAACACAAGGTTTGAGTCCCCAAAAATCATCAGCTCTTCAGGCGACTGATTCGGGATAAACGGTCCTGCACGTGTGCCCTGTGAGCTGAGTTAATGTTGCTATGGGTACTGGGCTTCACCTTTCCTGATTTGTTCTATTATTTCCAGCTTATTAGTTTAGTATTTTAAAGGAGTGTTGGAGATGACTCTTGAAATTGTAAAAGCAGAGGGCTGCCATTTGTCTGGAAAGAAAAATCCAGTATCTATCAAGAATTCTCTGTCATCTTTTACTTGGATGAGTGATGTGATCGGTTATAGTCAATGCTTTTCTTCACACACAAGTCGAACTGTTTCATACGAGGTTGACTTCATTCTTTTTTGTTCAAGAAAATAAAGTTCACACATGATACCATTCTTTGTTTCTGCCTTAGACTCAATAATATGTCTGGTCTCAGCAATGGGATCCATTATCCAGTCACCAGAGTTACTTTTAAACAAGAAAAAATTTTCTCTGAGTAACCAAATGTGTTTAATAGTCTGTAACAGTTCTAATAACATTATCTTCTTTTCAGCAGTTCATTTATTATTGTGTGTGTGTGCGTGTGTGTGTGTGTGTGTGTGCGCACATACATGTGAGAGAGCTTTTATGTCATAGTATGCATGTAGAAGCCAGAAAACAATATCTGGGAGTTGGTTTTTGCCTTCCACTGTGGGATCCAAGCATCAAAAAGAGGTTTTCTGGTTTGTGTGGCAAGTGCTTTTATGTATTGAGCCATCTTGCTGGCCCTTGACTTCATTCTTTTTCCTCTGTGTTAGTATTGGCTGTAGACAAAAGTCTGCTCAAATAATAATCTCTGTCATACTTCTAAATTGTTTTGGAGGAATACCAAATATAGTTTAAGATTTATGGAATGGCCTACATACTCCCTCCTTCTAAAATAGCCGTGTAATTTTATTCTCACATGTTTTTAAGAAATGGTTAATTTTGTGTTTATTATTTTTTTACAATCACAAAACCTAAAGTCAGAGCAACCCACACTCATCTTCTAAGATTCAGCTGAAGTTTCATCACCTCCTTGAAGACTTTCTCCAGCCCTATAAATATCTGCAACATGTCTCTCCTCAGAGCCCTGTGCAGATTGTGCCAATGTATAATGAAAAATTTACTTGCCTGAGAAACACTGAAATTTCCTTAAAGACAAAATTGTTTCCATTGCTTACCTTTGTATCACGAATGCTAATATAAGATGTCTTATATGTCAGCAATCCACAAACATCTTTAAAGTAAATGAGTGGCACAGACATGGATTTTATTTGTGTTACAGGTGAATGTTTATGTAGAAAACAATGAAAAGTAACAGATTTGGCATTCCAATTGTACTGTAATACAGACTCCTTTTATATTTTGTAAGAGTTTTGTACAAGATTCTTGGGAAAACTGCTTAACCACTCCAAGCTTCCTTTCCCCTAACTATAAAATATGAATGGTAATAACATCAGTTTCATAACACCACTATAAGAAACAATCATAATATCTATGTCATCTGATTCTATGGATATTATTAAAATAGTTATTTTAAAATATCATTCCCTTTCATTTCAGCCTACCACACAGAAGATAGATGATAAAAATCTTCACCTATTATTCTCATTCATTAGTCTCATCAGTCAAGGAAATCTATTAAATTGTTGACAATTCTACATTGTAACAAAAAAAACTTAGTTATTTAACTGATGTGCTGTGCTTTGGTTATTATGACCTGAAATTACCTAACACATGACACTTCTGAAACAAGAGCACATTGGCTAATGTGAATCATATAGTTCTGCTCAACTTCAAGAAGTTATAAAATGTGGGGGACCCATGATGCTATTTTGTGAACAGTAAATATTCTTCAATAACTAATGGATATAAAGTGTTCAAAGTGGTTAGGTATGTTTCGGTTGCTCCAGTCAGAGTTTCTCAGATAGAATACAGTATACCAAATTACAAAATAAGTGATGAATAATTTTAGTGTATTTATCACAAACAGTGTTTGGATTATCTTAGAGTTAAAAATTAAATACGTGTTGTTTATCTGCATTTGAAACTAATTTGTCAAACTTACCAGCCTTATTCAAAGGCTGTGTGTTTATATATGACTAAAACCCTTGGCTGATTTGAAGTGGGTTATTATTTTCCTCATCTAAAAGTACTTAAAATCATATTTCAAGTTTCCCAGCCAATGTAGGAGGCCCGTATCAAAGTTGAACTTTGCCAGTCATTTGCCAACTCTAGTTTTTCTTCAAAGCCATCAACAATCAAGCCTGTAGAAAGCCTTCTGCAACTTACTAAGTTCTCTAAATCTAAGATTGTATAAATTTCTCCTTTCCTTATTCTTAAAATTAGGAGATTCCATTTTAAAAACTCAATGGTAGCTTTTTCTTCATAAAATACACTATACTGTGGTTCCATTGTTACTTCTATAGTAATATGGCAGGATAGTAATGAAAACATGCCACAAATGACACTTCCAAGTATTATCTTTTCCAGGATCCCCCAGGAAGCTGTAAAATGATTCTTACAATAATGCTGTTTCTTAAATCATTTTTAGAAAGTGTAGCAATGCTTTCTTTTGTATATCTTCCTCTTGTGGCAAATTATTTTTTCATCAAGGTAGATTAGATTTTGGAACCAAACGAAAGTTATTCTGCGCCAAGTACTATGCATGGTCAAACTAAAAAAATAAAATAAATGGACAGTTTTGACTAAAAATGAGGTGGGTTTTTCAAATAATTGAAACTGATCTACTTTTGTGAATCCTGAACAACCACTTAAAGGCAATTTGTTTTAAGAGAGAAGTTTAAAAGGTGGTGCTACGCAAAGGTCATGTCCCTGAGACAAGATTATTGCCTCCAACCCTGACGGACTCATACTCAACTGTATATGTGAATTCTTTAAGTTGGTAACAAAAAGTCACCCTCTATCAAGCAGCGAGTGACTCACAGCAAGTCATGATAAAGTACTGAAAATGCAATTCCAAATGATTTATTACTCAAATGCTCTTGAAAATAACTTTTCTCCCAAGGCAGAGTTCCTATTTAGTGAACTTTTCAACTATGTTTAAGAAGGGAATTATCTAACACTTTGGTTTCCTATCTCAAGCTGAAATAACTGGGTATTAGATATATTGTATATATAAATTTATGGCTATGTCATGTCTTGTTCATGAAATTATTTTTTAAGTATAAATATTTATGCTTTTCATTTTAAAGATTATACGACAGATTAAAAATAGGGAAAAGTAATGGTTTTTAAGTAGAAAAATTGGTTACATCAAATATTGTTTCACATTAAAATGCAAGGATTTGAAAAAAGTAATTTCAAATAAAAAAACAAACAGAATTAAATACATATATTTAAAACGGTCAAGTTCAGCTGTAATTCCAGACCTAGACAGGCAATGTTATAAAATAAGAATTTGAAGAAAGTAAGGGTTGACTTTTGACTCCTGAGTTGAAGGTTCAGCCCAGTATGTCAGAGAAGGCATGGCAGCAAGAATGTGAAGCAGCTGGTCACATTGCGTCCACAGTCAGAAAGTGGACAGGCAGGCACGCTTATCTTATTTTCTTATTCTTTCTCCTAAGTTTTTATTTATTTACGTGTATTGGTATTTTGCTTTCCTGTATGTCTATGCATCATGTGCGTGCCTAGTGTCCATGAACGCCAGAAGAAGGCACTGGATCCCCTGGGAATGGAATTACAGATACTTGCGAGCAACCATGTGGGTGTTAGGAATCGAAAATGGGGTCCTCTGGAAGAACAGCCGCTACGCTTTATCACTGAGCCACCTCTCTAGCCTCCCTTCTTCTTCAGTCTGAAATCCACATCCATGTGGTGGTACTATGTCCTCTCTCACTCAGTTAAATATTTCTGAAAATTCCTTCAAAAATACTCACAGAAGTGTGTCTCTCAGGTAACGCTAAACCTGGTCAAATTGACACGGATGATTAGAATCACAAACTCCACAACTCTTGTCTTCTTTTCCCCATTAATCTCCAAAATTTTTTTTCTTTGTTGTTTTTTGCTTTTGTTCCTTTTCCTTTTTTATGTTTTATAAAGCACACAGTATTTTTATGCAGAAAAAAAAATATATACATATACATATAAGGCATGTTTAAGAACATCAGAAATTCATTCTTAAACACAATATTAAAATGTTTATCTAAAAATGTTTAAGCTTGATATCCCCTGACTTAATAACTCTAACCTTAGTAATCTATCTAAAAAAAGAAAAAAAAAAAACTGTTGTGGGCCAAATCATGTCATCTTCCCTCCATTAAAACATATTCACATCTTAACCTCTGCAAGTTGTGCTACATTATAAGGAACAGAGTATTTTAAGTTATAAAGTTAAGGATCTTTTGATGAGATAATCATTGTAGATTGTCTAAGACATTTATTGGGCCTTAAACCCAATGACCGAGTGTCCTTATAAGACTGAAGCAGTAGGAGAGATTATAGTCAGAGGAGGAGGAAGCAAGGTAAATGAGGGTGTAAATACTGCATCAATGTGGCCACAAGTCAGAGTGTCAACAAGCATCAAGCTTGAAAATACAAGAGATTTTATATTCCTTCAGGTGAGTGTTGCCTTCCCGGATTTTCAGATTTCAGTCTCCACAACTATGAGAAGAACACATTTCTTTTATTCATCCTCATAACGTTTGCAGTATATTTTTAACAAAAATATCAGGAAAGTAATATGGGTTTTGTCATAGAATCAGTAAATATAATGAATCAAGATTTACTTATAACAAAAAAAAAATCAGAACATGTTTGTAAGAGAGAGATCATTATCAATTATAACCCTATGAGAAGATATAAATCTTACATCAAGAGGAATACTCAAAATATACTAAATAAAAAGGCATTCTACAGAACATAATTACATATTTAAATATATCTTGGATATATATATATATATATATATATATATATATATATACACATACATATCTTATATATCTTGGAGGTTAATATCTGAGAAATATACAACCCAACACAATGTAAATGTAAATGTAAATGTAATGAATGTAAAGTGTAGCTGTCATGAAAATAATATGAGAGTTCCTCAAGAAACAATTAGAAAGTAAGTGTAGTGGTGCACACCTATAATTCCATCACAAGGAAAGCTATATGCTCAGAGTATAGCAGGATCCAAACAAAAAAGCTGTGTGTGTTATAGCCAGCAGAGCTGGACAATCAGGGTTATTAAAGCCCTCTGGAAGCTGAATGATCCATCACCAATCCTAAATGTCTGACAGGAACCAGCAGGATTTGGAGTTCTCGGTCATGCTCTGGTGCAAGCATCCCTCTCCGTGCCTCAATTTTCTTTATGGAATGGGAATGTTTACAATGTACTATTACATGTTGGAGTAATGAAAGTTGGTTTTGATTTTACATATGCTTACTGCGAAGAGACTGCCTTGAGTTTCAGAAGGGATTCTAGATTTTTGAACAGTGTGAATACTGTTTGAGTAAAAAAAAAAATGAAGATATGACTGTTCCTAGGTATGGTGAATAGAAAGCTTATTGTAACTATGAGGGCGAAAACAACGAGAAGAATCTGGAAGAGTCCAGATTGAACTGGGCCATGGGAAGTGAGAAAGGATCCAGTAGCCAAGAGGCCAAGAGCAAGCCAGGAAAACAAGAGTACCAAGAGGGCATGGACCCAAATGGCTGAGGTTTATATAGGGATGAAACGATGGGGGAAAGGGAAGCAAGCCCAGCCTCTGGGAAGGAGAGGTTTAGGGTAGGATGCAGGGTGAGAAGTGTTGGGAGGAGCCACAGGTACTGACTGAGACTTGTCCCTGGTTTCTTTGCAATCTGACATTCCAACCTTTATGTTGATGATAAGGGGAGTTGTAAACTTTTCTATAAATACTTCCTTCTGAAGTTGGGGTATCATTGTTGGGGGCCCAAGAAGGCTGGAATGATGGTCAAAGAACAGAAAGGGAGGTGTGCAGACTGGTGTACATCTGTTTCAGTCACTGTCCAGGTTACAGTTGATTGGAAACCTAACATTGTTAATGACTATGGGGACTTTGAAAATTGGAGTGAATACTTTGACAATCTGAGGTGGCCATTGGCTTGGTGGTAAGCAGGAAGAGGTAAGAAAAAAAAAAGTTGTGGTTTGAAAGTGAACCCTCAGTCTCCAAGCTCACTGTTCAAAAGTCCAGAATCTCTTCTAAGATTCAAGGCAGTCTCTTTGCAGTGAGCATCTACCTGTAAAAGCAAAAACTAAGTTTCATAAATTCAACACATAATAGCACACTGAAAATGTTCCCATTCCATAAAGGACAGGGGGCATAGGAAGTGGTACTTGTTCCAGAGCATGACTGGAAACTAAATCTTGGAGGTCCCTGTCTCGGCATTAGGGATTAGTAATAGAATCATGATTTTACATTCAGGTTATTTTGTCGTTGTTGGGATGTATATTTTCTGGATATTATCTTCCATGTATTCGAACACTTGGTCCATGATGTTGATGGTATTTGGGGAGGGTGTAGAAGCCTTAAGAGTTGGAGGTGAATCATTCATGGTGGGCCTTGAGTTTAACAGCCTGGTCCTGCGCCCACCATGCCTCTCTACCATGATGGAATGTATCACCTAGAACTGTAAGCCAAGACAAATCTTTCCTTCCTTAAATTGAATTTGGAGGTATCTTAGCACAGTAAGGAGAAAAGTAAAGAGTGGAATTATGAGTTTGAGGATATCTTAGGCTATATGTGAGGTCTTGTCTCAAATATTTTTTTACTAAAGTAAATTAAAAATAGAACTACCACTTTTGCTTATAGGCCTTCCAGAATTGTAAGATGGGTGTTCAAGAGATACTTGCACACAAGTGTTCACTGAAATATTATTAACAATAGTGAATGGTGGAAATATGCTTAATATTTATAAGGCCTTGGGTTTAATATCCAGCACAGAAAAAAAGAAGTAGAAACAATCCACTGGCCACTGACAGATGACAGATCAACAAAATGTGGTGTAAATATTCAGACTTAAAAAGAAATTCTGGCACATGCTATAATGTAATGAATCTTGAGGACTGTATTCTGATTGAAATAAGCCAGCCACAAAAACCAAAGACAAATGATAAATGATTCTACTTACATGAAATATCTAAAGTAGTCAAAGTCAGAATCATAAAAGTAGAATGATGGTTGCCAGAGACTGTGGAGGAGGAGAAATGGAATATGTTATCTAATAGGTATAAAGCTTCAATTCTGTAAGGTGTGCAATGCTCTTAGAAATCTGTTGTACAATAGTTTGAATATAGGATAGGCTACTGAACTACACTCTTAAAGTACTTTTTAAAAGCTTGTTAAACATATATACATATATATGAATCACAATAAAGCTGTTGAAAAATATTTTGTTGTCTGTTAGATTAGCAAGTAATTAAGAAATTTCCAAGCCAGACTTCCTAGCTGTACTGCATTTGAACAGGTTTTGGGACATTGAACATGTTATGTAACTCTATTCATCTGTCTTTTCCTCTGTAAAATAGACTTTCTAGTGGTATTGTCTACTTGGACTAATATTCATATAGAAAGGTTTAGTCATTGTGCTAAATAAATGAAATGTCCTCTCAATCTCATGACTGGTGAACCTTTTCACACTTATGGTAGCAGAGGTGATTTGTAAGTGGCTGTTCCATATAAGATTTTAATTGTACTCTTCCAGGTTTACTCTGTTTACCCTTATTATGCATCTTTATGCTTTTGATGATAAAAGCAATTGGAACTTTTAAATGTGTATGAAGCGTGTCGGATATACAGTCTTGGTAATGCTAAAATTGTCATTTTGAGTAAGTGTGGACCATTCATTATATTTCAAAGTCCCAATGTTTTTAACCTTAGTGTTGAAAAAGAAAAATACTATTATGTGTATATAAGAAAAATAGTTTATAATAATAATTTGTAACTGTGAAATTATTGCTTTGTAAACCCCTGAAATTTTTATAACAATTTAATTCATTATTGGAAATATTTCACATACATAATACAAATATATGTGGTTATCAAATAGGCTAGGTAACAATAACACACATTAGATGCAAGACCGTGAAATATTTCATAAGGCTGTGTTACTGGCCCATTATTTCTGCAACACTGCAAAAAGCTACAGTAGATTTGGTGTTGGTCCTGTTATTTCCCCTGGAAAGAATCATTTCTGGCCTGCTCTATCTCTCATTACTGTGATGACGGCTGTGTCCAGATGCTAAACACTCCAGGGGCACTCCAATGCAGTGTTAAAGACTCTGAATGAACACTTCATCCCCCAAGAATGTAACATTCCAAGAGAAAACAGCCCTCCTTCTGACACTAGTAAAATTGTGAAGGTGTGTGATAAATCAGAGATCAAAATGAAAGGCCACAAATTCTTAAAGGTGCATTGCCCCTCACAGGGAATCTCTGCTTTTCTCTTTCCAATATATGAAGTCACATATTATAACTGTAATAACAAAGCTTAGAGATACATGAGCAGAAACAATGATAAAGTGTTTAAACATAAATCACACAGTTGCTATAATGACCTTAAGAAAGGTATCCTGCTGCTTTTTCCCTTCTTTCCTTTCTTTTCTCTTTCTTTCTTTCTTTCTTTCCTTCTTTCTTTCTTTCTTTCTTCCTTCTTCCTTTCCTTTCCTTTTTCCTTTTTCCTATTTCCTTTCCTTTCCTTTTTCCTTTTCTTTCCTTTTTCCTTTCCTTTCCTTTCCTTTCCTTTCCTTTCCTTTCCTTTCCTTTCCTTTTTCCTTTCCTTTCCTTTCCTTTCCTTTCCTTTCCTTTCTCCTTTTCCTTTCCTTTACCTTTACCTTTCCTTTCCTTTTTTACTTTCCTTTCCTTTCCTTTCCTTTCCTTTTTCCTTTCCTTTCCTTTTTCCTTTCCTTTCCTTTCCTTTCCTTTCCTTTCCTTTCCTTTCCTTCTTTTCCTTTTCCTTTCCTTTCCTTTCCTTTTTCCTTTCCTTTCCCCTTTTTCCTTTCCTTTCCTTTCCTTTCCTTTCCTTTCCTTTCCTTTCCTTCTTTTCCTTTTCCTTTCCTTTCCTTTCCTTTTTCCTTTCCTTTCCCCTTTTTCCTTTCCTTTCCTTTCCTTTCCTTTCCTTTCCTTTCCTTTCCTTTCCTTTCCTTTCCTTCTTTTCCTTTTCCTTTCCTTTCCTTTCCTTTCCTTTCCTTTCCTTTCCTTTCCTTTCCTTTCCTTTCCTTTCCTTTCCTTTCCTTCTTTCCACTCAGGAACAAACCTAGGGCCTTACACAATAATTTACCACTAAACTACATCCCCAGCTCCAACAAATCTACTCTAATTGAGAGCCCAGAAATAAATGCCAAGAGATATGTCACCTAAGAACCACTTATGAAATACCTTATTCTAAGATGAGTAATGTTTTTGTGCATTGTCCTTTGTACAATGGTTTCTTCCATTTTCTTTTTCTACCATTTTTTCCTCTTTCCCACCCTTTTTACAGAATTTTTCATGTCTTTGTATTTACAAAAGGTAGACTATAGTGTTTGACAGTTCCAGTTACTGGAATCAACTTTCTAGAGAAATGAGAAAACCTAAAGAAAAAAAAAACAAATTTTATTTATATAAAAGACAAAGTAGCAACAAATAAATTTGTCTATAATCTAAATTTTTTTCTACTGGTCAGACTAATTTAACCAAAACTATGCCAAAGATGCTTTCTAGAATGCCCATGTCTAAGTTTGCTAACAAAAATATGAAATAGTATACTCTATTATAATCAGTATATATAAATCATGCCTACTAGTATAAATTAAAATGTACTAAACAAATGTACTTATTTTGCTAAAACTTGTAATTCCTAACATATTTCTTTTTACTTAGATCCCCTGCAACTGGGATTACATGGATTCAAGAATTGAACCTGGATCTTTTGCAAGAGAAACATTAAATGGGCGGAGTCATCTCTCCAGCCCATTCTATTTAATCTTTAATGAGGTATAGCTGATGTAAAGTAAACAAGTATATAGATTTCTTTGCTTATTGTTTGAGACTGAATCTCCCTACATAGCACAGACTGATCTTGAACTTGCTATCTTCCTGCCCCAGAATCCCAAAAGCCAGGACAATAGACATTTACTACCATGTCTATCCCTAAGTATGTATCTTGATGATTTTTTAAAGATTTGTAGCCACAAAACAGACTGCGAAACAGAAAACCTCATAACCATGTGAAAGACTCCCTTGAGCTGATAAAAATGTGGACTCCTAGGCTACATTCTTAGATTCCATGGTGAGTCTGTGATAGGTCCTGAGATTTATCATTAAAAACACCTCCACATGGAGATTCTCTACCCTAAAAATGCTCAACTTGACTCATGTCTCCAGAAGTCCAATAAACTTCACTTTAAAATTATATTATGAAACCTAGGTGCTTTCCCGCTGAGCACTGATGTATATGATTTTTAATATTTGTTTATTGTTTCATGGTAGTTTTTCCTTTCTTTGAGCCAAAGTCTCCCAAATGAAGTTTCCAACACTCCACAGAAAATGCAAATTAAAAAGACTATAGTTAGTTATTTGTAAGTCAAATCTTTTTAAAGTATTGACATTTATTCTGAGATTATATTTGTTCCTTTATGAAATAATTCTACCAGTAAAAGTTAATTTTAATTATAAAGTTAAGGAGTTAAAAATTTCAATGTCATTCAAATTTCTAAAATTCAAACCTTTCAGTCTGGTCCTGAAATTTGAACGGATGCCATTGGACGAAATAAAGTGCCACGACTGTATTACATAAGCCAAAGAGCTATTTTTTTCTGACAGAGTGAAACAAATTTGACCACACATTTTCTGCTAATACTAAAAAGGAACATTAACTGCTTTTCTCTTCTACTTTTCTGTCCAGAAAACTTTCAGAAAATGAAAATTAAATTAAATAAAACCTACCGAACTACTTCTAATATTTAATCTTTCTAGTCTTTGTCTATGTAGACATTTTAAAAGTCAGAAATAAGATACACATACACGTACAGTTGTTCCCATGTGATATTTTTTCTTTAGTATTCTCTAGTGGCATAAAAACTCTTTTCAAGGTAATTTTGCTTTTATGTTATAAAGGTATCATAGTTTCTATATAAACTACCATACACTTAGACATAGAGGTTATTACCACTTCATAAATGCAAATAACACTACGTGCTAGTTGACTAAAATAACTCATGGGTGGGCACATTTATTTTGGCTCACCAATCAGTCCATCGTGGACAGGGAAGGAATGCAGAATACATGTTAGAGCTACAAGGCAAAGACTCATTGCATCTTGGAAGATCAACATGCCCTTCCATGCCTATTTGAGGATTTTTAGATTTTGTGTTAAAAAAAATGAAAGGCCATTGACAGTTTTAAGCTGAGGATAGTCTGTTTTCAACAGCTTCAGGTGAGATATAAATTGTGTATTAGACTTCAAAAGTGCAACTAGGCGCTAAGGGGTAAAATATTTGCTGTGCAAACATGAGGACCTGAGTACAAAGCTCTAGCACCCAGTCAAAAAACCGTTTGTGGTGTTGTTCACCATAACCTCATCCCTAGGGGGATGAAGGCAAAAAAAAAAAAAACCCTGGAAGCCTTGCAGGTTACTCAGTCTTGACAAATGGTAAGCTCTGGGTTCAGTGAGAGATGCTGCCCAGAAAAATTAGAAGAAACGATAGAGGAAAGCACTCAACACTGACTTCTAACCTCTACATGTGCATTCATGAGCACACACACAGGCACACAGGAGCCCACACATACATATCCCCCCACACACACGTACACACACCTCCCCCGACAAATGGGAAGATAAAATTAAGTACAAAATGTTATGGGAATCTCAGAGAAGGTCACTTAATTCTGGGAATTTCAAGAGTTAGAGGAAAGCAAAGATGAAAGGAATAGCAGAGAGATAAAAAAGCACCAAGATTTGAAAGAAGATTTTATACTTGCCTGACACACACAGGTGCAATTCATACACTGAGTTTGAAGGAGTCAAAGGAAGTTAAAAAAAAAAAAAAAAAAAAGGATGTGAACAGTTCCAGGGGATTACAGACACAATCCACCAAAGTTGGAATCACCAAGGTTTAAACTAATACATTAAACAACAGAAAAAAAGAGCTCATTGAAGTCTAAAAGATTTCTTCTGTTTCACATCACTGTAAAAATTCAGGAAAATTAAATTTCCCACAGAAATGAGCACCTGAAAAGAATGCAGGTGAAATTCTACTCAAGATTATTAAAGAAAAAGGAAAGGAAACAAGCCTCAAAGATGTATTCACAAAAATGAACAAACGAAAAACTCTCTATGATCTGAGCTATAGAAACAAACCTAAAAGCATGACATGCTTCCTGATGTGGAAGAAAATGACTCAAAATTTAACAAAACAAAACAAAACACAGCTTTGAGGTGAAAGAACTTAACAAAGAGAAATAATGAATTTCAGGAGCATGGCAGCAGATAAGCACAATGGATTATTGTGGAGTGGTTATTCAAAGACTTTATAACAAAATTATTTTGAAGACCAGGAAGAGATGAGAGTAGTTAAACAAGTCATTCCCAGTAGCAGGCTGTGAGCTGTGTTGTTCCTGTTGCTGACTCATGACCTTCCCTTGAGACACATTTGTGTTTGGCCTGATTTAGATCTTGACACATGGCGGGAACAGGATACTTTTGTTAAACACAGAACCTCATTTCCCCATAATAGCTCCTCTATCCTCTGTCTCCTGGACTTAAGGAAGCCTTCAAGACAAGAAAAAACTGACCTAGCTCCCACCCTTCCCTGGCATGCAGTGAATCTCCATTGACACTAAGGACAGTGAGATGACATCTCTCTTTCAGAACAAGCACCAGGATTCAAGGCATTTCTTGTTTTTGATTTTTCCTCCCTATAGTTTTCACTCTTTTCTATCCACTGTCTCCAGGAATGTCACTATTCTTTGTCATCTAGGGACTCTATAGAACACAAATGTGCTTATTCAAACTAAATTACTGAATAATTAATCTGACAGACAGCTATTGGTAAGAAATAAACATTATGTAGTGATGAACAAAGTCACAGATTAGTTACTCATCTTTTCAGAATTATTGTATTACACAGGGTTCTCTAAATGAACAGAACTGATAGAATGTATATATGCATGTCTAAAGAGGTTTTATTTAAGTGGCTTACAGTACCTGTTGTAGTCCAGGTACTGCAACTATGGCTGTCTCCCAATGGAAAGGCCAAGGACCTTACAGTTGTTCAGTCCACAGACAGTATATCTCATCAGTCTCACAAGGATGCTTGAGTCCCAGAAGATTCCTAGAGAGCTGTCTCAGCAATAGAATAGATGAACTTACCAGCAAAAGTGAGGGCAACCAAGCAGAAAGTAAAAGCTTCCTTGTTCAGTGTCTGTATTTGTAGATGTAGATGTTGATTCACCAGGTGTAGACATTGGTTCAGGGCAGAGGACAGTTTATTCTTAGTCTAATTAAACTACTGGTTCTTGCCAAGAGCCCTGGAGCCCAGGAGCATTTCAGAGTCTTTAAAATCTACTCTTAATCCTTTAACTAGAAGTCTTCAGTCTTCATACACTCTAGAATATTTAAACTGCTAGCCTGGACCCAGAAGGCTTTAGCCTTAGCCTTTCAAGACCTACTTCTAACTGAGCCACTCTGATTAGCTTCTTCTGAACTCTTAATCTTCTGGTTCAACTTACTCTCTGTTCTAGACTTCTACTGAGCTCTGCTGTGTGCTTTCACTGAGCTTTAATTGCTCCATCCTGTCTCTGTAACTGACTGCTTCAATTAACTGCTCTGTAACTCACTCCAGCCTCAGCTTCTATAACTCCTCTGCATCTCACTCTTCAACTAACTCTGCAACTGCTCCTCAACTAATGCTTCAGTCTGCTTCTTAACTGACTCTTCAACTGACTGCTTCAACTGACTGTTCAGCTGACTCTTCTTATTGACCCTTCAACTGACTCTTCTTAACTGACACTGTTAACTAAATGGCTGTAACTTCTATGTAACTCTCTTTTGCAGAGTGAGAGGCACCTTTTCTGGTGAGAGTTGGGTATGACCTTACTCTTCTAACTCTTCCTCTGATTAGTCACTTTATCTCCATTCACTCTGACTCAAACCAGAGATCATTTCCTGTGTGACACTGACTCCTTCTGAGTTCTGCTTCCTGTGTCTGCTTCCACTGTTTTTTTCTAGGGATTAAAGGGGTGGACCACCACTGCCTTCTGAATACTGGGATTAAAGGTGTGTCTACATTCCATCCAGACCACACAGGTCTCTGAATGTAGCCCCTGGAATATAGACCTTAGCTTTCACACAGGGCTATTCCTCTACAAGTGTCCCTTTGGAGACTGCCATCAGATGGTATGGCCCAGATATAAGATGGATCTTCTGACCTCAAATTATCCAATCAAGAAAATCCCTCAGATGTGTCCTGATTCTTGGATTTTAGTTGATTCCAGATGTAGCCAAATTGCAAACCAAGATTAGCCATACAGATTACCTTGAACCAAACCTACTAACCAAATAAACAAGGCTATTAAAGACTTTGACAAGCAATGGGAAGGACATAAACAAGGTGATAAACTGAGAGATACCACCTCAATAGGCAAGTTAAGGAAGACTTCTCTAGCCATGTATAGAGCCTCATTGTCACTATTTTGGTGTAATATTAATAAGCTCATGAACTGCCCTATAAAAGTCAAATGCTGTGTCACTTCTGGAAATACCCACAGGCCTCTCTGTTCTTTTTATCCTCCACAGGTACATGGGTTATAGCTGGAAACAAACACTTCATTCCTGACAAAATAGAGTAAATATACTGGCTTCAGTAGAACCATATTCTGCCCATACACAAGGAAAGCTATCACAGTGGTCAGGCAGGCAGTATTTATTTGTAATATTAGAACCTTTCCAGATAGGTAACAAAGACATGGGCTATTTTTTAAAAAGACACAGAGAGAGCTTCTCTCCTCACTACCTCTTCTTGCAACTGTGACAGATTCCCGATATGCTGGCCTCTCCAACCAGCCAGAAGACTCGGTAGAAAATCTGCTTGTTGACCCCTCCCACCTGACCAGCCCCTCCCACAAAGCCCTACACTGCCTCTATCTTCCCACAACCACACTCCTTACCATCTCTTCATTCCACAGCAAGGGTTTCCCCAAAACCAACTCCAACTGAGAAGTCCTGCTCCAGTAATGGCCTCTCCAATCAGCCAGAAGACCAGGTAGGACATCTGCTCGATGACTCCCACTGGACAAGCCCAACTCCCAAAGTCCCACATCATGTCCATCTTTCCACCTTCCCACTGCCACCCCACAAGAAAAAGATCTTAAAGCCAACTTTCTAAAGATAATAGAGGCCATTAAAGAGGAAATCAATAAATCTCTCAACAAAACTGATGAAAAGACAAACCATGGAAGGCATTCAATAAATTCATTAAGAAAAAAAAAAAAAAAACAAACAACCAATTTGAAGAAATGAATAAATCCTTTAAAGAAAGCCAAGAAAAAAAACAAGCAATCAATTGAAGAAAATGAAGAAAAAAGTTCATGATCTGAAAATGGAAAGAGAAGCCATAAATAAAACACAAATTAGGGAATTTTGGATATGAAAACTCTAGAAAAGTGAACAGAGGCAAGCTACAGCAATAGAATATAAGAGATGGAAGAGAAAAATCTCAGGAGTTGAGGATATGATAGTACAAATAGATACGTCAGTAAAAGAAAATATCAAATCCAAAAATTTCCTGACACAAAACATTCAGGAAAACTGGGACACTATGAAAAGATCAATCCTAAGTAAAATAGCAATAGAGGAAGGGGAAGGCAATTTACAGCAAGCCCACAGCCATCATCAAATTAAATGGAGAGAAACTCAAAGCAATTCCAATAAAATCAGGAATAAGACAAGGTTATTCACATTCTCCATACCTATTCAATATAGTACCTGAATTTATAGCTAGAGCAATAAGACAACAGAAGGAGATCAAGGGATACAAATTGGAAAGGAAAAAGTCAAAGGATCCTTACTTACAGATCATACGATTGTATATAAAGGTGATCCCAAAAGTCTACCAGGGAAGTCCTACAGCTGCTAAACAATTTCAGTGAAGTGGCTGGCTACAAGATTAACTAAAAAAAAAAAAATCAGTAGCCCTCCTGTATACAAATGACAAATGGACTGAGAAAGAAATCAGAGAAACAACAACCTTCATAATAGCCACAAATAATATAAAATATTCTGGGATAACTCTAACCAAGCAAGTTAAAGACCTGTATGACAAAAACTTTAAGTCTTTGAAGAAATTGAAGATCTCAGAAAAATGGAACCATCTCCCATGCTCTTAATTGGTGGGATTAACATGGTAAAAATGGCCATCTTACTAAAAGTAATCTACAGTCTCAACTCAACCCTTATCAAAATCCCAAAACAATTCTTTACAGACTTTGAAAGAACAAAACTCAACTTCATACGGAAAAACAAAAAACCCAGGTTAGCTAAAATAATCCTGAGGAACAGAAGAACTTCCAGAGGTATCACCACCCCTGATCTCAAGCTGGACTACAAAACTGTAGTAATAAAAAGCACATGGTATTGGCATGAAAACAGGCACATTGATCAATGGAGCTGACTCAAAGATTCAGATATAAATCCACACAATTATGGATACCTGATCATTGATAAACACACCAGAAATATACATTAGAAAAAAAGAAAGCATCTTTAACAAATGAGGCCGGTCTATTCGGATGTCTGCATGTAGAAGAATACAAATAGATCCATAGTTATCACCTACACAAAACTCAACTCCAAGTGGATCGAAGACTTCAACCTAAAAATCAGATACACAAAACCTAATAGAAGAAAAATTTGGGAATATCCTTGAATGCATTGGCACAAGAGACAGTTTTTCTGAGCCAAGAACCAATAGCTCACCAATAGCTCAATCACTAAGATCAATAATTAATAAATGGGACCTCATAAAACTGAAAAGCTTCTGTAAGGCAAATGACTATAAGACAAAACAGCAGCCTACAAAATGGGAAAAGAATTTCCACTAACTCCACTTCCTACAGAGGGCTAATTTCAGGAGTGATCTGGAGTCCTAGTGCAGTGGAAACTCACTGGAATCTATGAGAGAGACCCTAACAAGGATCTTAGTAGTGGGGATAGGGACCTTGAACAGGCTGTCTCTTTAACCAGGCAAGACTTCCAGTGGAGGGACTGGGACACCATCCCAGCCACAAAACCTTTGACCTATAACCTATCCTCCCTGAAGTATCTGCTGGGACAGAGGAAGGACAAAACCCCATGCCAAAGGATGGAGCCCATGCCTGATACTCCAGGACAGGGCAAGAACTAGAGACAGGATAGCCAGGAGATGATCTCTAAAGATATTCTGCTCTGCTCACAGATTGGTACCTAGCCCAATTTTCATCAGAGTGGCTTCCTCTGACTGCTGATGGGAGAAGATACAAAGGGCCAAGCATTGGGAAAAGCTTAGGAAACCCCATGGGAGTGGGGGGATGAGGGACCAGAGGGAGTAGAGAACATTAGGAGAACAAGCCCCACAGATTCAACTGACCAGCATTCCTAGAGGCTCACAGAGACTTAAGTGGCAGACACGAAACCTTCAGAGTCCACTAAATATATCTTATGGTTGTCTTGCTTGGTGTTCTTTCAAAACTCCTACAAGTTAGAGTAGGGAGGTTTCTGGCCCTTTACCTGCCCCTAGGACCTTTTCTTCTGGCTGGGTTGTCTAGTCCACTCTTGATGTAGGAATTAGTGCCTGGCTTTGTTCCATCCTGTATGCCCTGTTTGAGCAGTAACCCTGGGAAGACTGTTCTTTTCTGAGAGGAATTTGCAAGGGGTGTGGGGGGATCAGGGATTAGATTTCAGGGAGAAGGGAGATGGAGGGAACTGGTCAGAGTGGAGGAAGGGGAGGAGGGTAGTTGGGATGTATTTTACAAGAGAAGAAAAATCACAAATTAAAAACAAAAAAAGACACAGAGAAATAGAAATATAGATACAGAAGTATTGTGAATTTGTTAATGGTTTATTGAAATCATTAAGTCTTATAAACTCAACACAAATCTCAGCTTCCTCTAAGATATTCCAAAATACTATAAATTGATACTTCCCTCCCAAAAAATGGAGTAGTTACATTTCAGTTCCTCATGTGGGGACAGATGAGGAAGAGCAGTGACAGTTCTATTTCTTTACATCCTTCTATTCACATACTGGAGGGCCACAGAACCTGAAGGGAATTAGCTGTCAATCCTAACTTTATATGAGGTGATACATGAAGAGAATGGGTTAAAGTCTTCCAAAGGCACCTTTTCTCAAGTGATTTTTACTGAAGATGACAGCAGGACTGGGTAAGGCTTCTGGAAATTCTCACACAGGCATTAAGTGAAACCAGTACGTGGGGAATTCTAGAAAGGTCCCTCCAGAGCAAGAGAATGAGGTCAAGAAACAGTCATCATCTAGAGATAATACAAGAAACAGTGATCACTTTGTCATATGAGCCAAACAAACCAAACTACATGTTAGCTGTGTATATACTTTGAATCTCATAGATATTATTGCTCATACTACTGCAGTGTAATTCTTTCTTTATATATCTGTCCTTTCTGCCCTGCTATAAATTCTTTTTCAAATGAATAGTATTTCAGTAGGTTTTAACCTATGAATTTAACTGACAATGATTTAGAACTAAAATTGACAAAATAAAATGAAAATATAACTAAAGAAGGCAGATATACTGAAATTGCAGTAAGCATCTTCAGGTAGTACATAAAATGGTAGTCAGATTAAGGTAGTGTCTTTGCTATTTAGAAATATATAAAGCAGACATTGAAAATTCTGATTGTTAAAATTGTGTCCACCAGAGTTTTAGTAGATATTCATTAGAAAATATCAAATACAGGTCTTCTTTAAAGAGAGCACTGTTCTGTCTTTATACACATTCATTCTTTTCTAGAACTTTGTTTATCATTGAGTATTTGTTATCCACTAGGTACTGAGTCAGGAATTAGCATTATAGTATCAGTTAGACATAGTCACTATTGTCAAGATTTATAGTGTGTATTAGTTTGCTTCCTGTTGCTGTGATAAAGTCATAACCAAAACAAATTATGGAAGAAGGAATTTTATCTTTATAGCAAATAGTCCATCATGAAGAAAAGTCAAGAAGAACACAAGAAAGGAATCTGGAGTCAGAAACTGAAGCACAGACCATAAAGGTATGCTGATTACTGGCTTGTAGCCTATTTTCTTATACATCTCAGAAGCAATTGACCGGGACTGGCATGGCCCACAATAGGCTGTGCTTTCCCACAAAGGATCATCACTCAAGAAAATACCCTGTAGACTTGCCTACAGGCCAATCTCAGTTGAGGTTCCCTCTTCTCAGATGACCCTACCTTGTGTTAAGTTAACAAAGAAATTTACTAGCACAATTCATTTCTTGTCAACTTGACACATACACATCATTAGTAAACTATAACCTTTTCTTTCTTGTTTAATCCCCAAGATATATGTTAATAACACAATATAAAATAGAGTATGACTTAAAAAATTTCCACAGTCTTTAAAATTATCAACATTTTAAAAGTTCTCACTCTCTAAACAGTCTAAAGTCTCTCAAGTATAAGCTCCTATAAAATCAAAAAAAAGTTAAATACTTCTTATGCCAAGAGGAAATATCAAGGGAACAGCTTCCATCATACCAAAGCAAAACCAAACAATCAGCATTTTAAATCAAAGCCTTTATTTCAGTGTATAGCATCTAGGACTCCCAATCTTCTCAGTTCTAAAGCGCTTCGGTAACTCCATTCTCCACCTCTATCTTCCATGACACAAATAACTTATCTTGTAGGCTTAGATTGGTTCGACTCCACAGCTGCTGCTATACTTCATGTGCATCCCATGATACTGGCATCTCGAGTATGCTAGCATCTCCACAAGCTATACTTTCACCAAATGGCCTCCTGACCTCTGTTTAGGGACTCCAACCTAGCTACGTGAAGCCAATCCTCAGATATTCCCATGACCTTTCCAATCATGCAGGTTATACTACAACTGAGTCTTCACCTTAACCAATGGCCTCTCCTAGTTTCTCACAGTAGCAAGCCTAAGTCAACATAAGATTCAACTTGTCCAACTCACCGTGAGGAAATACTCCCAGAAGATTAAACCTCAATGATGCTAGCTTCTTAATATAGCTGATTTCTCATATTGAGGTAACCACCATTAATTGTCTCACAAAAGCAAAGGTTACACTTCAGTAGTGCTGGTCTCTTGCTAATCACAGCAGATTCTATATCCCCAGATAACCAGAAATCACAAATTCTTAATTTAAAGTACCACATGAATGAACCTGATAGTGTCTTGGAAGGACTTTCAGACTTCCCTCTGAAACATCACAAGGCAGGCTTCCATCATGCACAATTCTCAGCATTGTTTTCCACTTTCCCACAATAGCTCAATAAGCTTTGGACACACAGGGCTTTTTCAGCCTACGGCTCCCAGATCCTTCATAATCCTCTAATAACAACATGGCCAGGCCTGTCACAGCAATAGCCTGCTCTCTGGTGTCAGTATTTGTCTTAGCTTGCTTGCAGTTGCTGTGATGAACAGCATGACCAAAGCAACTTTGGGAGAAAAGAACTTATTTCAACTTTACAGCCTACCAGGAAGAGAAGTCAGGACAGGAACTCAAGGAAGGAATCTAGAATCAGGAAGTGAATTAGAGACCTTAAAGAAACATTGCTTATTGACTTGTTCTTCATTTCTTACCCAGGCTGCTTTCTTAGACCAGGATTGGCCTATCCTCAATATGCTGGCCCTCCTGTATCAATCATCGACCAAGAAAATAACCCACAGACTTGCCTAAAGGCCAATCTGATGAAGGCATTTTCTCAGTTGAGATTCTCTCTTCCAAGATGAACCTGGCTTGTATCAAGTTGAAAAATATAAATGAACCAGCATGTAGTCTAACAGCAGCAAAGAGTGTCTATGTGCATGCCATTACATTTCAGGGTCTGAAATAAAACTTTTGTTTTTAGAAGAGAGTGGCAGCAGGGATTCCTTCAGATCTGTTTTGCACGTGCAAAAACACAGAATGGGGAAAGTGATGTTTCAACTGTAAGTCTTGAAAAAAATTAAGTCAGCACGGAGAGGAGAAAGAAGAATATTTTTGTCTAGGGTGCTCTACTGAAGAAAGTTTGGAAGTTTGTTGGAAGTTTGAGCAGATTATTGTGGAGGGTTTATGAGATTCTGGAATGAAAATGTCTTTAAGTGGTGTGTAAAAATGCTAAAGTGTATGCAAAACAGGAAATGATGTGGTACATTAGTTTTGTTAGGCTGTCATATCAAACCATCACAGACTGCATGGTTTAAACAGCACACAATTATTCTGTCCATAATACTAAAGGCTAAATTCCAATATCAAGGTGTTATAGAGTCTGTCTTATGAAGCTTTTCTCCTCTGCTCATACAGATAAGTTTTTACAGCATTTTTCCTCTTTATACTTTTGTGCCCTAATCCCTGGTTTTTGTATGGTCACTGTTTGTGGATCAGAACCCACTTCAACAACATAGTTTGAATTAATTTTTTTTCATGACTCTATCTCCAAATACAGTCACATTATGAAGTACTGGGTTCCAGAATATCAGCCTATCTACCCAGATAGAGAATAATTTAGCTCACTACAGGGTTGTACCTGATTCACTGATATGATATGCTTTGTGCTACTATAACACAGTATAATAGACTGGGTAATTTACAATAAACAGAAATGTATTTGTTGCTGGTTATGAAGTTTAGGAGTCTAAGATCAAAGGGTTGAACTTTTATTGTATGCCTTTATGCTGTATCAGCTCATGTAGAAAGATAAAGAGGGTAAAAGTGAGCTAAAGGAAGTTAAACCTTCCATTTTATAAGGGACCCATTCGTGTGACAGTTGCACTAATTATTCCATTCACCATGGTAATAGTGTTCCCAATGGCCTAATACCTCACAGCAGGTCTCTCCTCTTAACAATGCCATATTAAATCCAACCTCTAAAAACTGCCACACCAGGGATCAAGATTCTAATACATGAATTTGGCAACCATCCAGACATTGTGGTAGACAGGCCCAAGTAAGAGAGATATTTGGAAGAACATTATAGTGGTCTATGTAAACATGATCAGACTCTCACAGAAGACAAAAGAGGACATGGCAAATAAAGAAGACAAGAGAATCAAAAGAAAAATACTGTTAGGAATCACTGGCCTGAGTCAGCATGATGACACATATCTGCCACCTCAACACGTGGAAGACTGAAGCAGGACCTCAAATTGGAGTGCAGCCTAGACTTCACAGCAAAGCCATGTCACAAAAATCTACAGGTGGGGGGTGTAGTTAAGTGGTAAATAATGTGCCTACCATGTGCTAGACTCTGAGCTCTATCCTCAGAAGTACAATAAATAAACAACTATTCTGCAGCATAGAATTCAACTCATCAGTATAGTCCATGGGCTAAAGACAATTTAGTCATTATGCCCTGCTGTAGACTCATGTCTTGCCAGTAGATATAAGATACATTTTCCTCTTAGCATTAGGTCTTTCTCAAAGTCTCCATTTACACTATGCTTTTTCCCAAACGTATGTGCCTCCTGAACATCTGTCTGTCCAGGTAGAGGTAATCAAATGTTAACTTCAGTACTAAGCTCTTACTTTCTCAGGCAGTGGGTTACTTCCCTCGGCCAAGCCCTGAGAACACTGCACAAAGGCATCCTCACATGATGCTGTGCTTGGTTTATGCTTTGCAAAGTTGCCACTCCTTTGAAACTATTTCTTGTGGGCTAGAATCAGTTTTCTTTCTTTGTTTCTCAAGAGCTCAATATGGTGATCATTCAATGGGGAACATTCATGAAACATCTAACGAATCTGTAAGGATCAAACTTTACACCTGATACCACCAGAGTGGACCAAGTGACCCTCTTCCTGTGCTTTCTCTGTAACATCCCTTTTGTGAAAACACCAGGAATAGACAAAATTAATAAAGTTAGATGTTTTTAATATTTAGAAATAAGCCTCCCATACATAGACACACACAAAAAAAAAAGAAAAAGCAACAGAAAAAAAAAAAAGATATTTTGACTAACCAGCAAGGAAAATTCCAGGGGGAAAGCCAGGCAAACCAAAAGAGTTTCCAATCTGTCACTACTTTAATCCATCTTATAAATCACTGAAGGGACAAAACATCACTGGCTTCGTGTCTTTTTCAATTTAAGAACTTAGTAAATGGCTCTAGTTGCCTATCTGGTCAAATCAAAGTTTCCCAGTCTAGCTTTGAAAGCCTCCATTGCCTGGCCACATATCACTTCTCCAACCCACTAGCCACACAACTGTCAGAATTAACCTTTCTGAAATATAGGACTACTCTCTTTCATACTCAAAAATGCTTTAAGGCTCTGCAGAATTTAATATATATTTCACACTATACACAACTATGAATATTTGGCCCTTGTCCTTTTCATCCTGGTATATCCTTTTCTATAGACACTAGTCTTTAGCTAAGTTTCCAAGCTCTTTGTTCTCAGGTTACTGTCTGTGTTTCTCCAGTTTTCAAGTTGTTTCTGAACCTCGTGCAGCAGTGCTCGCTTCTGTGTCTAAGACTCACCACTCCTAATCAGCCAAGATTTCGCTGTCTGCTGTATTTCATTGATAATTTCTACTGGGGTTCAGCCTGATTGGTACACTCTGCTCTTCTCATATTTCAATCAGCCTCTCACAATACTCTACTCTTCCCTTAGTGATTTAGATTAGTATTGTATCCAGTACTACTAGCATCCAAACTGCATTGTTTAAAGCACACTCTCTTATCTACTACTCACTTATTTTTTAGGAGGTTCTTCAAAATATGTTTTTATATGCTGCTGCAATCTTTCTCCCGTTACCCTTTGAGTCCACAAAAATAGATTTTTTCACCTGCAATTTATTAAAAGTGCCTATGTTAAGGTCATTAATAGAAGAGAATGTGCCAAGTAAAAGCGAGAGTCAGATATTAATAGTAGAAACTTCATGTGAATAATTTAAACATGAATGTAGGCTTTATTTATCACCATGAACGATAAGTACTATTTCACTTAATTAACTGCTACTTGAACCCCTTCCCTCCTTTGGCTCATAGGACAGTATTTTCTTTTTTCCGTCTATGTTATATTTATTAGTTAGGATTCTCTAGAGAAATAATACTAATAAAATGAATGGGGGGAGAGAGAGAGAGAGAGGGAGAGCATGGGATTTATTTGAGTGGCTTATAGTTTATGGTCTATTCCAATAATGACAGTCTCCCAATGGTAAGTACAAGAGTCCAGTAGTTGTTAGTCCACAAGGCTGGATATCTCAGGCCTTCTTCAGCATATGTCAGAATCCTAAAGAAATAGGCTCTAATATCAGTGAAGGAATGAACTTGCCAGGGAAAGTGAGGGTAAGCAGGCAAATAGTAAAAGCTTCTTTCTTCCTTGTTTATTAAATAGTCTGTCAGGATAGATGTGGCCCAGATTAAAGGTAGGTCTTCTGAGCTCAAGTGATACGGGTTTAAGGTGGGTCTCCCTATCTCAAATAATTTAAATAAGAAAAATCCCTCACTGAAGTACCCAACTGCTTTGGAGTTAGTTAATTCCAGATGTAGTCAAGTTGACAACCATGAGTAACTGTCACGTATACTAACTATCTGGTTTCCTGCTTTCTTTGCTTGATCTGAATTGCCCCAGTATCACTCACTCTTACAGATTAATTTTATGCAATTTCATGGTTTTCAATTCCATCAATAAGTTAGCAAGAATTAATTTTATAACTCTAATTCCGATCTTTGCCTTAGTTCTACTTTCATATATATGCCATGACCTAATAATCAGTCTCTCCACTTAAATGTCTTGTAACTCGCCAAACTACATCAAGTCTATTCCTTTCTTTCTAAAACGAGCATTTATTTACTGGTACAACAGGAAGGGAACGCTGATAAACTTAGAAACAGAAGAGAGTATGAAGAAGGTTTGAACCCCACCCAGTAGCCCTGGAGAGGGTGGAGAGGGTGGAGAGGGTGGAGAGGGAGGGAGGGCAGCCCTACAACGCGCACGCGCAGCTATCATCAGCTTTCTTTAACAGAACCACGATCACACATGCGCAGTGCGGGGCTTGTCCGTCTCTGGGCCCTGTCAATAAAGTTTTAGCGAACAAACTCTCCTTTTCCCCCGGCAAGATGGCGGAGTACGACTTGACTACTCGGATCGCGCACTTTCTAGATCGGCATCTGGTCTTTCCGCTCCTTGAGTTTCTCTCTGTGAAAGCGGTGAGGAAGCTTTGAGAGGGAAGAAAGCGTGGGGGACGAGAAAGGCCCCGGGAGAGGTGGGGAGGCGGCGGCCGGGCCGACACGTGCGAGCCGGAAGCCGGCTGGGGCCGCCCTGCCACCGGCTAGGCCCAGGTTCGGCGGCTCCCGGCATGGAGTAGAGCTGCCCGGGTGCTCGAGGTGGTGGGGTTCGGCGACACTGAGGCCATTGCTTGCTGTCCTGCGGATGCCGGTGCTTCTCGGGGCGCTGGGGCTTTGGGCTCTCCATGGGTGCTGTTGGAGGTTTCGTTTTACTTTTAGGAACTAAGGCGATGGGCTTGGATTTGAGACGTTGCCTGCGGAATCCTTGACATGATTCTCGTACAAGTAGTATCTGGCACTTTAATTTCCATAAAGTTGTGGATGCTTTGCTGTGAATTTCTTTGATAGGTATTCGCTTCCTAGAAACATAGCCTATGTTGTCAGGTGAGCTTAAGACCAAGAATAACCCACAGACCCACAAGCTGCAATATAAACTTCGTTTTCTACTGTTGATATTCAAACTTAAGGTAATAAGATTTAGTCGTTAATGTTCCATGAGATATCCTTTTCTGAGGACTTCACCTTAATACATGTTTCAGCCCTAAAGCACTTTGTTTTGGTGTACTGAAAAGAAATATTGGGTTAGAAATTGGGTTTGGCTTGGCTATATGTTGAGTAAATGAGAAAATTGATGCATTTATGAATTACAGTAAGTAAAGGCTAGAATTTTATCCAGAAAAGTTAATGAATTCTGTTTCTGAACAGAAACTGTTTCTGGTGAAATTGTTTAGATGACATTTATAAGCTTCCAGATAGTTACAGTTTATGTGACAGGTATAATCTTTATACTCACAGGAAGCTTTTTAAATGCATGTAGACTACTCTAAAATTGTTGATACTAGGGAACAAGCTATGTTCATTTTAATAAAGAATGTCTTGACAGGTAAGACTTGTGCTTGACAGATTTTTTTTTTTTTGCGTTGATTTGATTGTTTTGTTAAGTGCTATTAAGATGTTTTTAGCTATTTCTGTTGGATTACGTGTCTTACTCTTTTGTTGGAGTTTTGTATATAATTTGGAGCATTCACTTTTGATTCTGTGATATATACTATTGTGGACTTTTTCTATATTTTTCTTTCCTTGGCAAAATTAAACTTAAAACATAAGTCTTATTTGGCTAAAAATCTCAGATTCCTTTTATGTTCTCAGTAGCCTTCATGTTTATGTGACTCTGTGTATGTGTAAATCATTTCCCCCCCTCCCCCCGAGTTACTATGTCTTTCTGGAACACTCTGTAAAGCAAATCTGTAAAACACTCTTTAAAGGCATGAGGTTGTTGACCTACAAAACTGGTGCTAGTTTTATTTTAGAGGTACAGATGGAGAAACACATATATGATTGCAACTATTAAATGAGAAAAAATGTAAAGGAGTGGCTACATCAAGGTGGTAGGCATCATGTGGGTGCAAAAGATAGTAAGGAGGTAAAATATTTCAGAGCCTGTTCCTAACTACCTGGGTTGGAGAGGAGGCAGATATACTTGCTTTGCAGTTTAGGTATGGTAGATCTTTTTGAATATTGCATAACTTTTCTAGAAAGAATTGCTTGGTAAAACAATAATTAAGATGAAATAATTGGTTGCTTTTCTTTTTACAAAAAAGTTTAGAGAGAGAGTGATTTTAGGGATTGAATGTGGCTCTCCTGACTTGCTTATAGCATGTGCTGTACAGCTCACCAAGCACACAGACACACACACAAACACACACACAATTTTTAAATACTGTTTCATGAAATGTTTTTGAATAAACTGAATATACTCTTGTTAAATATATACTTGTTAAAAAGTAGTTTTTCTCTTGCAGATATATAATGAAAAAGAATTATTACAAGGGAAATTGGACCTTCTTAGTGATACCAACATGGTAGACTTTGCTATGGATGTCTACAAAAACCTTTATTCTGATGATATTCCTCATGGTAAGTTTTACTTAGAACTAAAGCTTGTGTTATAGTTGAAAATGTATGTAAAGCTTTATGGTATATGAAACAGCTATAGCCAAAAGGCTTAATGATCATTCGACTGTTCTTTAAAGTCATTGAGTAAAAGCACATAAAACTGTTACAGGGATTCTAAGATGTGTTTTCTCCTAGTGAAAGATGTGAATCTACTTTAAACATAATCATCAAATACCCTCATATCATAGAATGTGTCATCAAAGTTGCGCTTATGTTACAGGCTGTCAGCTTACAATTTTCTGAGAATCTTGAAGTTTTTTCTCTTATATAAGTCTTTTCTCCAGATATGGTCTCTAAGGCCTGCATCATCAAGTCACCTGGGAGAATTGCTTAGAAATGCAAATTTCGGCCCACAACCCAGACCACTGAGGGCCTGCATTTAAGTTGAAGAACTACTAGGGGAGTGGTTTTCAGACTGGTTCAGTGCAGCAGATGTTTCTTGAAAAAGAAAAGAACAGAAATATGGTCCCTTAAGTATAGAAAATACAGGCTGGGTGTGGTGGTAGACACCTCTAATCCCAATAGTCCAGAGGCATAGGCAGTGATTCTTTATGAGTTTGAGACAGCCTGGTCTATCATCACAGCAAGTTTCAAGCCTGTCAGAGCTATGTAGTGCCCTGTCTCAAAAAAAGGTATAGGAACACTAGCTTTTTTTCTTTTTTTTTTTTATTTTTCTGTGCATGTAATAAATTTTGGCTATACCAAAGTACTCTTTACTTTGTTTAAAATTGCTGTTTTTCAGATTTTGATAGCTCCCTTTTTTTTTTTTAGACACAAATTTTGAAATATTTTGTGTTTTAACATATGTCTTAATCACAGCAGTTAATAGAGAAATGCTTAGGGAAAGAAAAAGACAGCCTATGTTAAGCCATACAAGTGGCTCATAGAGTAAATCACCTGCTGCAAATGCCTCATAAAGAACCAAACTCTACACTCACCCAGATACCTTCATCATATTCGTACACAAAATAATTATAAATAAAATAGCATTTGGAATAAAAACAGTTTTCATGTGTGGAAAGGGAAGCACTGCTCTGGGTTAAGAGTGATATATAATGTAGACATTGTTGAAATAAATACAGCCTTTTAAATATATAGGCAGTAACTATTTAAATTTAGTTTGTGATACAAGTGAAGCTTTTTTTTTAAAGATTTATTTTATGTGTTTGAAGTTTGCCTGCTTGTATGTATGTGCACTGTGTGTGTATGCCTGTTACTTTAGAAGATCATAAGAGAGCTTCATATCCCCTGGTATTGGACTTAAAGATGGTTCTGAGCTACCACCAAGTAGGTGCTGACAATCAACACCAAACTCATCTGCAAGGGTAACAACTGCTTCTAACTGCTGAACCATCTCTTCAGTCCTACTATTATTATCTTCTTTTATCTCAGCTTCCTAAGTGGCTAGAAGTACGAGTGCATGTACCACAAGTACAATGACTATTAGTCACTGAGTATTAATCTGAGATATTTTGCAACATAGATTATGTATGAGTTTTCTCTTAATTTTGGTAGTTGTATAGTAAACAGGAACTATAGAATTTGGTTTGTGAATTACAGTTTACTTATAGTAAAAAAAGATCTTTGACTAGATTTAAATTCCATTCCACCTAGTAATTTATAAACCCATTAGTGCTTCTGTTCAGAAACTCTAGAGTAATAGTCAATCAAGAATTAATTAGGAACAAATAAAAGGATTCTTGGAATGAAGTCATGGATAGAGCCAGATGACAAGTGACTAATACCTGTGTGCTTCTTTTACCACCACCTCACACCTGCCCCTTCATTGTATGTATGTAGTTTTTTGCTTCCCAAGTAGGAAGATGAATCCCTCTTCCTTTATGTGCCTTTGTGGCTCTAACAAAAGAAAATTGTGAATTTGGGGAAGTTGTTGAGTTGGTGGTTTCTGGTGGTTTAGTGTGAAGTAAAATTTGAAGAGTAAATGAGTGTATACAGTTTGAATTAATGGAAATCTCTCCAGTCTCATGGAGTAGTGTAATAGAACTTTCTAGTACTCAATGTTTTTTATTAGCTTTGAGAGAAAAAAGAACCACAGTTGTCGCACAGCTGAAACAGCTCCAGGCAGAAACAGAACCAATTGTGAAGATGTTTGAAGATCCAGAGACTACAAGGCAGATGCAGTCAACCAGGTAATCTTTCATTTGGATTCTAGAAGTTCTCTTTCCTGGATCAATATAAAAAGCTAAACTAGTATCCTAAAAGTTCATGATTGAAAATGATTGCTTTATTTGTTTATTTTCGTTTATCTTTATGGTATTTCATAACAGTTAATGTTCATACTAATCTTTTTTGTGTATGAGTATTTTTGCCAGCATATGTATTTGTGCACCACATACATGCCTAGTGTGCTTGGAGGTCAGAAGGAGGGGACCAGAGTCCTTGCAATTGGAGTTGCAGGTGGTTGTAAGCCACCAGGTGGATGCTAAGAATTGAACACAGGTCCTCTACAAGAGCAATAGGTGCTCATAAAAGCTGAGCCATCTCTCCAGCCCAAACACTAAATTTTTTAAAGAGACTCTTAATCATGCCTTATGCCATGGCAGTTCCTATCCTCTGCCCCTTCCTAGAAGACATTTGGCAATATCTGGAGACTTTGAGTATCATAATTGGAGGGGTGCTGCCAGCACCAAGGAAGTAGAGGTTGGAATGCTGCCAAACATATTGTGTACTGCCTTTCCCACTACTCCTCCCCAAGCGTTAACCAACTCAATGTATATAGGAAATCATGTTGCCAGTGGATACCTGGAATGCTTGGGTTGCTTTCCGAAGGATAAACCTGAACTCACTTATCACTTACATTCTCTTACATCCTTTCAGTGTCTGTACTCATCCCAGCTAAGATTATTTTATTTCTAATTTTTTGCTAGAAACAGACTTTCTTGGTTGGTCTCTAAATAAGGCATGTTGCCGTAACCTTATTTGATACATTGAAGCCTTTGGAGTTACTAGAAATATTTAAAACTAAAGTGTTCTATAACTGAATGTTACTGTTGTAATATGTCTTAGCTACCAATGTATTTACTTCAGATTCTTAGTGATTTTGCCATGCTGTTTGTTTCTAGAATGAATGTTCAAACCAAATATTTAAGAGATTGGCTTTAAGATTTTACTTGTGATTTGGAAAAGTGTTAGCTGATATTATTGGAAAAGCTGCAAACAGTTACTCTACCATGTTATGAAATGCTATATACTTTGCCAATATACAGATATTCAGATAAAATGCTGTTTTCAAAGGAGAAAGCTCCAACTTTCTGTGTGAATCTGTATATTTTTCCATTAGACAATTCATGTACTTGTAAGAGTACAAAGAGTAATTATAGACCTTCAGACCTCATGTCAGCATCCATAAAGTAAAAGTTGAAATAATGCAGATGTTAGGCTAGGATAGACATTTCAGGATGTGTTCGACATGTGAAGATTGGAAATGGGGACTGGAGAGATGGCTTAGCAGTGTAAAGAACATGTACTGTAGAGAACTGGTGTTTAGTTTCCAGCCCCACTTCAGTGACTCACAACTACCTGTAACTCCAGCTCCAGTGGCCCAATGACTCTGGTCTCTGTAAGCACCTACAGTCATGTTATACACATAAGTAATAAAAATAAATTTTAAAAGATTGGGCCAGGTGGTGGTGATGGTGCATGCCTTTAATCCCTGCACTCTAGGAGGCAGAGGCAGCCTGATCTACAGAGTGAGTTTCAGGAAAACCAGAGAAACCTTGTCTGTAAGAAACCCCCTTACCTCCCCCCCCCCCAAAAAAAAAAAAGATTGGAGGTGATGAAATTAGGGTAAGAGTAAAATGTATATATGATGTGTTCACCACAGCAGACTAATTCTTTTATAACTTGGTGATCACTGTGCTGATTAGTTTTATGTCAACTTGACACAAGCTAGACTAATCTGGTAAGGAACTTCAATTGAGGAATTGAATTGCCTCTATGAGATTGGCCTGTAGGCAAGTTTATACATCATTTTCTTGCTGAGTGATTTCTGTGGGAGGCCCTAGTCCATGGGAGAGAGGGGCAGTGTCACCCCTGGGCAGGAGGTCCAGAATTGTATGAGAAAGTAAACTGAGCAGGCCATTGGGAATCAGGCTGGTAAGCAGCATTTCTTGATGGCCTCTGCATCAGTTTGGGCCTCCAGGTTCCTGCCTTGAATTTCTGCCCTGACTCACCTTCATGGTGGACTGTGATTGGGAACTGTAAGTCAACTAAACCCTTTCCCAGGTTGCTTTGTTTCAGAATGTTTTGTCACAGTACTAGAAAAGCAAACTAAGGGAGAAACTAATTTGAAAACAAATGAAGGGATCAAGTGTTACAAATTTGTAATCTACTTAGACTTATAAACTACTTATTTTCACAGTAATGATTTTTTTTTCTACCAATCTCTTTTAAGTTTGCATTGAACATACAGTATTGTATTTCTCATACTTTCTCAGAAACAATTAGCCAGAGGACAGTGAAAGTTGAACTTTGTGCACATTTTGTATTCAGTATTATATTTAGTAATTTAATCTGACAGGGCCTCTCCTAGTTAAGTTCTAAATGAAATTATGCTCCCAAAGACATGGCACAGGCTACCGCATATTCTCACATATGAAGAAACCTACAAAAATGTTTTACTTTTTGAAACTGTAACAGGCATTTTGACTTTATTTTTTCTCTCTTGGTGTCCTTGTTACACTTGTCTCTTACTAGTCTATCGGATCTTGAGTTAATGCAAAGAAAAAAAAATTGGGCTGCTTAGCAGTTTGATATGGATAATCATTGTGTGGAGTTTGTGACATTGTGACATAGGTACCACATAAGGTTGGTCTTCAGTCAGAGCTTAAGAAATTTGAAACTAAAATTTCATTTTTGTTTTGTATTCATATTTTAAAATATAATGTCATATTTCTGTTGCAGTATTAAGAGAGTTAAAGTGACTTTTTAGATAGTAACCTAAGTTAGTGCTGCATATTTTGTCTTCTGTACCCTATGAAGCATAATAATACTCACTTTTTCACTATTAAGGGATGGTCGGATGTTATTTGACTACCTGGCAGACAAGCATGGAGTAAGTATATTTTTTAAGTCAGTGATGATAAAAAAAAAAGTATGTTTATTATCTCCTTCTGATAACAAATCCTCACAGTGTTTGACTTAATTGTGGATACTCATATAATAATAACTCATGTTAGTGCCGACAGACAACTAAAACTTGCAGATTATGCCCTCCCCCCCATTCTGAATCCCCAGGATCCTTAGATTTTCTGAGGCAGGATTTTCCTATGTAGGCCAAACATACCCTAAATTCGTGGTGATCCCTCTGCCTCTGGGTTTGGGGTCTTGGATTATATGTACATGCTATTGTGCATATCAGGATTCTTTTTCCTTGTGACTTTGTTTACAAATAGTAAAGGCAGACCTAGATTTGAATTAAAAATGTTTTCTCTGCACAATAGAGAACATTTTGGCTGCCTTAGGGAATGTAGTAGCTCTTAACATTTTCATGTTCTTTATTAATTCAAAAATTCATAAGTAATTGTTACTTTATTCCTAGACATCTTTGATTTCTCTTCTGTTATCTTAGAGAATGACACTTTGTAGATAATCAAACTTAACTTTCAAGTCTTAGCTCCCATTTAGTAATTACTATGGTAAATGAATTGCTGATCCACATAATACTCTTTGTGGTCTGGTACAGGATATTTAGTAGAGTTTTTTTGTTTTGTTTTTGTCTTCAGTTCTTTTAGGTTCTTTGGTTTTATTCTTATATTATTAAGTCTAAAAATATGTATACATACATACATGCAATGAAATGTTCCTCTGATTATGGTATTATTGACAGCAATTTTAGGGAGACTTTAAAAGAATTGACTTACTGATTCATCTAAAAGGCTTAAAGGAATAGAATTTTACAACTCAATTAACTATAGAAGCTTTTTTCCCCCCCAGTTTAGGCAAGAGTATTTAGATACACTCTACAGATATGCAAAATTCCAGTATGAGTGTGGGAATTACTCCGGGGCAGCAGAGTATCTTTACTTCTTTAGAGTTTTGGTAAGTACCTGGTTTTGTTTTTTGTTGTTGTTGCTTTTTTCCCCCTTTACCCTCTGTTTCTAGAACTTTGTTGATTCCTCAAAAAAGTCTATTGATTTGAGTCTGTCTATTAATTCTTAACAGTAGTCATTGGCAAAGGAGAAAGGTAACTTAGCTTTAAAAAAAAAAAAGAAAGAAAGAAAATGAAAAGACCCTTCACAATAAAAGTTAAATAGAAAACCTTGGACCTCAAAATTTGGAGGGAGGGCTAGTGATGGGACAGAAGATAAATATTCTTGCAGTACAAACCTGGTGACTTGTGTTTGATCCCCAGTTTCCACGTCAGGGTGTAGGGAGAGAACCTGCTCTACAGGGTTGTCGTCTGACATCCACACTAGGCTATGGAAGTCTTCACCCTTGTACACACATGTATGCACGCAATAATAATAAACACAATTTAAAAACAAATTTGGAGAGAGCTTTAACTTGACCTTGAAATCCAAAAAATAGAGGACCATTACTTATAATTGTATGAATTTTAAGTATTAGCAGAATTCTGTCCTGTAATGGATTTATTATCATACTAAAAGCAGCGTGAATTATGATGACAGATTTAGTAAATGTTACCTTATCTATCCTTGTTCTAAACAAATGTTATCTTGTATTTTTTAAATGTTCTGCTTTAATACTGACCTAATTTCTGTTTGCTTGTATTTTAACTAATGGAGGTGTGGCTAAGCTTGAATAGTATTACTAACCAGCATTATTGTCATCTGCTCTGTCTCTTCTTGGATTTGGTGCTTTTGCAAAGGAGTATTTATGAAAGCTCATTAAAACTCAGGTCTTTGATTTGACAAGTTTTCTCCTTCTGTCTTCTATTTAGGTAATTGTAGTAATAGGTACTTTTTCTTTTAGCTTCATATGTCACAATGACAACACTTGGGCAATGCTGTCTTTGATGCCTTCAGTGAAGTTTCCTCTTTAAGGTTGTTAAAGATAGTTAAATCAGTGTTATTTACTCAAATAGCCCCTACACTAAAATTGCACTGGGAACTTTAGTTTTTAATACTGCCCACCTTTCTTCCTTCAAGGACACAAATATTTTCTGTTTATTTCTAAGCTTGATTGAAAACATTGTTTTTCTCTTTCTTTCATTTGTAAATGAGTTCTTCATTTACAGGTAAGTTGTGATTAGCTTGCAAGTGCACTGAAGGTAATCACTGATGTTAAACTTGAAGTGACTTATCAGAAAATTCCATCGCTTTTGCCTTGAATGTTACCAGGGATTTAGGAGAGCAAAAGTTGATTACTTTGAGAATATAAACAGCTTAAGCTAGGATTGTAAAACCAGAAGCCTGGTATGATTACAGGCACATGAAAAGAACCGGTTATTCATATCATTTGTTACTGCTGGGAGTGAATTTTGAGAATGAAGATTTAGTATCATGTTAGAGTTCCAGCACAGTAAATTTATTGTTGCTGGTCAGTGAGTGAACGTGCCATTTTCCTAAGACATGGAAACTTAAAGTAACTGCTGGAAATCCAGATATTGAAACTCTTCTAGTATATCCACCCTTGAAAGCAGGTTGCTATGAAGAGCCAACTGTAATGACATGGAGTTGAGCCAGGGTAGTACACATGAACCTTTTGGGGTTACAAAACTTGTAGAAGTTGTACAAAAAGCTTTTATCCCATCACATACAACACATTTTAGTTTTATGAGTGTCATGTTTATGTAGTATGACTTTATAATTAGTCTCAGAATTGCTATAATTAATAGGTGCATACTTTAAGACTGAGAGTTAAGAACAGCAAACAGGAATTGAGTTTCTTAGAATTTATGTAGTATTCACTTAAAAATTAATTTTACTGTCTCATTTTTATACCACAAAAGATTTGAGCTGGGTAGAAGCTGTTTTCTAGCTTAGCAAAGCAAAGAATAGATGTCAGTTATATTTATTGATTTACATACTGCCATTAAAAATCTCAGGTGTTTGTTTGAAAGTTTAGCAGCAAAAATGAAAACTTTGCTTTGGATTTGGAATGGAAATGTCATGTTTTAGTTGATTTTTCGTGATTTTTTCTTTTCCTGGTAGTAGGTTACTCTTTTAAAAATCTATGGTTAAGGAAACATAAGCTATGAAAGAGCCATTGTAACTACGGGCTGAGATTAGAATTTGACTCTCCAAATGACCTATTGTAGGTCAGTGTTTGTAAATTAAAGCTGTGTGACCCTAGATTTATTTTTTAAAAACTTGATGGCTTTTAGAATGTGTTGAGGAATGTGGCTATGAGACCATTTGGATATGAGACTTGTTATATTATGCTCTAAAAGTGTGTTAAAATGAAATTAAAAGAATTTTTAGAAATTTTTGCCTGTTTTTGTTTTAAAAGAAGACCATTAAGCAGTTATTAAAAGTAAAAGTGATTTTAAAATACTAAAACCATTTCTTACTTTTTTTATAGTTTTTGTTTGTTTGTTTTTTTCCCCCAGTTAGATTGGAAGATGTATTGACTGTTAATGACATAACAGTCCATTTAAAAGAACTTTACATGATGCCCAGACAGCTTGGATAATGGTGACTTGAGTGTCTTGGCCGTAGTATTAGCTCTGATGTGCCTGTTGTCCTGTCGGTTTAAAAGGTGTCTAATTCATACTGATTCCTAGGCATGGCGTACACTTCAATGTCTAATTGGAATATATATTGAGTTGGTTATTTTTAGTTTTAGGTTTACTTTTAGATAAAGTAAGTATATGTTAAATTTGACAGCCTCTTAGTCTTGATGAAATTGTATGTGTTGGAGGTGGGTAGATATATGCACTTGGAATTGGTAAATGCATGTGAAGGCATGTAATGCTGGGTGTTCTTCCCTATCATTCTATGCATTATTCCTTTGAGACTGTCCAACTGTACCTGGAATTAGACTAGTGCTTCTCAACCTGTGAGTCACAACCCATTTGGGAGTCAAGTGACCTTTTTCCAGGGTTCACCTAAGACCATCTGCATATCAGATACTACATAACACTAGCAAAGTTACAGTTATAAAGTACCAAGAAAAATAATTTTGTGGTTGGAGGTCATCACAACTTGAGGAACTGTATTAAAGAGTTGCAGCATTAGGAAGGTTGAGCCATTGAGCTAGACCAACAAACCCCAGCATGTCTTACCTCCCCACTCCCAACACTGTGGTTATAGGCCGTTGTTATGTGGGTATTGGAATCCTAACATGTACAGCTGTCACTCAGCCCACTGAACCATCTCTCTAGTTCCTTGATGGAATGTTTTAATAATCATATAATTTGAACAATTTTATGGAATTTTATAAATCAGTTTTTAAATTTCAATTAGTTTTGACATGTAATTAACATAAAAAATATTTTTCTAAATTTTCAAAAGATTTTGCATGTGTGAGTATTAGCCTAAGTGCATCTGGAACCTAGGGCCTTCATTAAAACAGTGCTCTCAATCACTGTGCCGTCTCCAACACCCAAGAATATTTTCTGTTCCCTCTTTGTAATCATACTCTATTCCTAGTCTTGAACATAATAATCTGCTTTTTATGCCTACAGCCTAGTTTTGTTTCTTTTAAACTTGCATGTGCAGTGATAAATGCACATGTTTGTATCTGGCTATTTTTCATCAGAAAAGTTCTAAGTCTGTGGTGCTGCAGGTATCAGAACTCTTATTGCTTGGTAGTGTTCCATTCTAGTCATATACTTGAATCTGTTTTGGTTTGGTCTATTCGTAAACATTTGGATTACTTTCAGTTTTTAGTTTATTAACAGTTGTGCACATTTTTGTCTTCATTTGATAACTTCACATTTACAGAATTCTTACCATGTACTGAGTAATTCTGTCATGTTTAAGCTTCATAGCAACTGAGGGGGGTTCTATTTCATCCCCATGTTGCAGGTGAGGATGCTAAAGCTTGGGTGGCCCTGCTGCTTATGGTCACAATGGGAGAGCTGAACACTTGGCTGGCTTCCTAATCGCACAGTATAGTTGTATTTTAATTTATGATACACATTACTGGTGCTTTGTGTTGTGTAAATATTTTAGTGAAAAGTGAATTCAGAATTTCATCTTGGAGTGCAGGACTCTATTCTTCTCAGCCTCGTCCCTTTCTTTTGCTGCCTTAACACATAATTAGTTCAGATTCATTTCATGTGTTCCCATTACTGTGTTGTAAGGTTATATATTGTTTTAGCAATAATTATCATTAGTTTGGTGGTTACTTACAACTTTGAATGTAATTCTTCAATAACTTCCCTTATACACCCAGTAGGTAGGTTTGCATTTTACTCTTCCTATTACACTTTCTTTCTTGTCATAACCCCCCCCCGCCCCCCGCCGCCCTTGAGTCAAGCTCTCTGTTATGTAGTTCAGGCTGGCCTCAAAATTGTGATCCTCCTGCTTCAGCCTTCCTAGTGCTGAGATAGCTGCATGCTACAGTGCCCTCTTTGGAAAATTTTTAGTATGTGCTTAATCTCTTACTGTATTGTGATGAGACCCAGAAGTTTTGCTTCTTATACTTTAAATCCACTGATGTTAGCTTCTTTTGAATCTACCATGGTTTGTAAAGTAGTCCTAGGTATTTGATTGCATATGTATTATCTGAAATAGGTTATACTGGAATGATGCTGCTATTTGCTGGCATTAAAAATCACCCCTTATTTTACAATGAAGACCTAACTATTTTTAAATAAAGTATTTGAAACAATTTACAATTATGCTTCAATAAGGTCTTAAAAGTATGGAGTTTGAGGTAGAGGTATAATTTGGGTATGTGTCTTTAGGTAGGCTAGATGGATGTGTTGGGTATAAAATACACCCTTGTTCTTGCTGCATAATATTGAAACTGTAACTAATTATTCATACAGGTTCCAGCAACAGATAGAAATGCTTTAAGTTCACTCTGGGGAAAATTGGCCTCTGAAATCTTAATGCAGAATTGGGATCCTGCCATGGAAGACCTTACTAGATTAAAAGAGACCATAGACAATAATGTGAGTAACGTGTTCTGGATTGATTGTCTGGAATTTCTATGTATTTGCCATGTATTCTGATATGGAACAATACTGTACTCTAGGAGCAGAAAAAGAAATTTAAAAAACCTTCATATTTTATGGGTTTTGTTGTTTTGATTTGATTGAAAAATCAGAGTTAGTTCATTGGAAACTGTCACATTTGGTTTGACTGTTAGAGAAAAGGATTTAGCCCTTTCCTTCTGCTTCAGCTACTATGCCTGTTTTCTATGCCAATGAAAATGACACTTCCCTTGTTAGTGCCTTCTACTGTAGATGGTTTTTGCTGAAGATGATAGTTTGACTCACAGTTAATCTCACTTTCCTACCCACTAATTAAAGACTGTTTACTCTGTCCTTGTTTTTTAAATGTCTTCTGAAGTTATTATAACATTGTAATAATTTGAAACATCAAAGATCATGAAAAAAAGGATAGGCATCAGACCTCGTTCATATTAGCCCTGGTTACTGCAAGCCTTAGAATAGAGTCTAGCTTTAGTTACTTTTTGAAATCAGTAGTGTTTGTTTGCATGTCTGTTGTTCACATACTAATATTTCCTACGTAAACATTTCTTAATCCTTCAGTCTGTGAGTTCTCCACTGCAGTCTCTCCAGCAGCGAACATGGCTCATTCATTGGTCTCTGTTTGTTTTTTTCAACCATCCAAAAGGCCGTGACAATATTATTGATCTCTTCCTTTACCAACCACAGTAAGTTACATCACTGTTTTGATTTGCTTTTTCTGAAATGTTCC
Source organism: Cricetomys ansorgei (assembly GCA_026225945.1). NCBI lineage: Eukaryota > Metazoa > Chordata > Mammalia > Rodentia > Nesomyidae > Cricetomys > Cricetomys ansorgei. The sequence goes on along the minus strand of JAMJFZ010000199.1, from coordinate 44,458,597 downwards.
CCTCTAATACTTAAATTTGTCACCTGCCAATTTTTTGATTGTGGTATATATGCGTGTTAATTGAAAAGCTTACCTGTTAGGTAAATTATTTGATAACATGTACTCTAGGCCCTTCAGAATTCTTCTTAAATATGATCTCTGAACCAAACAGTATGTAGACTCACCCTAAAGGATTAAATCGGAATTTGCATTCTCACAGGGTCCTCAGTTATCTAGTATATAGCTTGGTCTTCCACTTCTGTGGGTTATACATGTGTAACCAACCGAAAGGAAAAATCTTTACTGAATATGTACAAATATTTTGTTCTGGCAATTATTCCATAAATAGTACAGCAGTAACTACAAAGAGATTATATATTATTATGTATCATAGATAATTAGAGTTTTTTTAATTATACAGGAGTGTGTGCAAACAATACTTTATAATTTTATAAGGGACTTTGGGATCCATAGATTTCTGACACATAATGACATTCTAGAACCAATCCCCTTTTGATACTGAGGGGTGACTTTACATTCAAGTGCTAGAAATAAAGACCTACGCTAAATTACTGGAAAGGAAAGAAGGACGTGGTAGGAGTTATATCATGGAAGGATTCTTTTTATATCAACTTGCCCTGTCTACCCTTTGATTTATCTTCGGTCGATAAGAAATGCACACACTAGGGGCTAGAGAGATGGCTCAGTGGTTAAGTTACTGAGGTTCTCTGTGTTCCTCAGTCTTGCCTAAAACTTGATCGTCCTTCTTTGTGTCACGTATATAACTACTGTATCCATCAAATTTTTAAATTTGACTCTTCTAGATAAGAGGATGTGTATATATATCTCACAAGCAGATATATTCATGTCACAACAAATAAGAGAAATGGATTCCATTGTGCTTTAAAGGCACATTGGAATTTTTTTATTTATTCAATTAATTTAAATTGAATTTAAAATGAATTTGAAGTGTACAATAAATGTACAGTATGGGTATGCTAATGTATATATCCACATTACCAGTCTACAAGTATTAAATCAGTGTTTTCATCCGAGGAGAAACCATCTGTAAGAAAATTCAGAAATTGAAAATATTGCATCATAGCAGGCTTTTCTCAAAAACTAATGATAATGTACTTTCAACAAAGTTTTTGTTTCAGTTTTTGTTTTTTGTTTTTTTACTTTTTGTTAACCAAGTAAGAAAAGTCATTTCCCAGCAGGGATTCAGTTTTTTATTTCAGCAGCCAAAGACACACAACCAGAGCAAGTAAACTTGTTTGAAACTGGAATAGTCACTCAGGTGAGGCCACTGGAGACTTGCTCAGGGCAAGGTAGACATTTTCTGAGTTCTAGCTGCTGTAGGCTCCTGCCCTCACAAACTGCATGACGTGGAGATGCACTTATGCTGCAGTCTAATAGTCAATCTGAAATTTCAAAGTAAAACAGTGCTTTCATGTAAAATTTATGCTTCAGTAAAGTCATTTAAATGACAACATGGTATGAATCACAAGTTACGCCTTGCAGCCTTGTACACTTTCTGTCTGTCAAAAGCTAAAACAAGAAGCAGACCTTCCTTGCTGAACAGATTTGTGACAGATACTTTCAAATCACATTGCAGTTCTAGAATGTTATAAGACCTCATTACAAACACAAAGGAAAGTCCCATATTTCTAAATTCATTCAACTAAGTTAAATTGGAAGTGATGAATCTGTAATGTAGTCACATAAGCAGTATCAAGACAATTTAATTGAATGATGTAAGCAATATTATGTAAGTAGTAAAGTACTTCCATGTGCCTGTCTAATGAGTATTTAGAGTATCTGTGCATGAAAAATGTTTTTAGAAACTAAAAATACGAATTGGGGATATAGCTTAGTGGTAGAGCTACGTCCTTCCATAGTGTTTGTGAAGCTCTAGGTTTGAGTCCTGGCATTGCAAAAAAAAAAAAAAAAAAACTAAAATGACAAGATATTAAATATTTGAAAGTCTTGTTATAGGTCAGCATTAACCAATAAACATTTTAAAATATAAGTTTTTAAATTTTTATTTACTAATTTTTATTCTATTTACTAAATTTTTTTTTTAATGGAGTATAACCTGTCCTTGAAAATTGTTTAGTGGCTAAGAATGACTTAAACACTTGATTTTCTGCGTCCCACCCCCAAGTGTGGAGATTACAGGTATAATTTGCAATCAGTTTTCATAAGTACTTTTAAATTTGAACCCAGTTAATTAACTAACATTATCCTCAATGAAGGGATTCCGTTTGTCTCATTACTTAGCCTGTATTTTTAAAATGTAAACTCAAATACTATAATTTGAATTTTGTCAGTAAAATATTTTAGAAAGTTGACTTCTCTTTGCGTAATTAGCTACATAAACCTAGTTCTTCACAAAAGTCAGCTTCTGACATGTATACACAGAAATGTGGTATCTCAGGGATGTGGCTTACTAGAAAGAGGAAAACATTGCGTAGTGATAGAAAATTTAGAATAAATAAAAAGAGTAAATTTAGTATCTTACAAGGTTAACTTGGAGATTTTGGATAAATTTTTAGAAAATTCCTTAAGTGTCTACTAAAATGATCTGCTTTAATACTAATAAGAAAACAGAGACTACCGAGTAAACTATTATTTTACGTTGAATATTGCAATTTGCTGTTTGAAACAAGGATCAGTTTTTCATAAGATACCACTGTTAGCTGCTACATCTCAGTTCTTTTCCTAGAAGTTTTATTCTTGAGAGGGTATTGTTTTTATACTTAATCTTAATGAAGGGTTGTTTAAGAGAGGCCAGATGGTACTAAATAGGATTAGGTATTAAATTCTAAAGTCCTCCAAAGAATGTAGTAGAAATCTACAATACAGTGGAGTGTGTGTATGTATGTGTGTATGCATGTATGTATGTATGTGTGTATGCATGTATGTATGTATGTGTGTATGCATGTATGTGTGTATGCATGCATGGGTACATGTACAAGACATTCTATAGTCTTGGACAGTGTAGAAGTTAAAAGATGTATGGGATTTCATCTTCTGAGAAGTATATAATTGTGAGATCAGTTTCTATATAGTTAGCTTTAGTGATGGAAGCTGGATTGGTAGTTTAGAACTTGAATCTATACTTTTGAGAAATGGTCTTTACAGACAAATAATTCTGAACTTAGCAAAGTACCTGGTCAGGAAGGTGCTCAGTTGGTATATATTGAATCTATGTAAAGAAATTGATCAGAGAGATGTGGTTTTCAACCTTCTTATGCTGCAGCACTTTAATACAGTTCCTCGTGTTGTGGTGACCCCAAGCATAAAATTATTTTTGTTGTTGCTGTATTACTGTGGCTTTGCTACTGATACGAATTTTAATGTAAATATCTGATATGCAGACAGTCTTAGGCAACACTTAGGGCACTTCAACTTCAGAGGGGGTTGTGTCCCACAGGTTGAGAACCACTGACTTAGAGAGTTGCCTACTGTCAAAATAGGAGCATGATTTGGTAATAATAGCTAAAGTTCCATTGGCATTTAACTGACTGGCACTTAAATAAAACTGGCATTTTATTCCTGCTTTTCATGATTGCCACTGTTACTAATTTAATCCAGACCATGTAGTACTGTAATAATGTTTTCACTGTTTCTACTTTTACATGAGGAAAATTACTTAATTTGTGTAACAGCTCACTTTTCTGACTATGAAAGGTTCTGTGCGCTTAAAAAGGTTTCACTCCTTTTTTCTAATGGGGGAATAAAAGTCATAGTTGCTTTCAAGTCTTTAGAATAAACTAATAGTACATCTAAAAAACCTTCCAAAATCTATTCAGCAATGTGACTTCCTAGACTCCTGAGTGAGTTTTCTAGCTCACTCCTAATTGGCAGTAATGATGACATTCCATTTAGATTACTGTCATTAGATTGTGCTGATTTTATAGATGCTTATTACCTTTTAATAATTATTCTTAAATGTTTGCAGTCTTAGGATAAGCAATACATTCAGATTTTTCTTTAATCTACACTGAATTATATACATGGAAAATTTTGGGAATTTAAAGAGTATTAAGTAATAGTTGTATTTTTTTTCTTAGGTACCTTAATGCAATCCAGACAATGTGTCCACATATTCTCCGCTATCTGACCACTGCTGTCATAACAAACAAAGACGTGCGGAAACGCCGGCAAGTGCTAAAAGATCTAGTGAAAGTTATTCAGCAGGTAAAACTTAAATACTGTAAAGCACTGAAACCTTAGGTGTAATTTCTTTTAAAGTAAGGCAGTGGGGTCTGAGGTGAAAATATGTAAAATGGAAGGGAAGTTACATGAAGTTAGAAGAGACTTGAGCCCTGAGCATTTGTTTTTGTAAATTCCCAGGCACCTTTATGATAGATGTGGTATGAGTGATTAGTGCTTCCTGCTAAAGACTGCAGCTTGCTGGAGCTGCTTGTTGGTGGTACATGGTGGTTTAGGGTGTCCTTCCCTGCACAACTTCAGTTGATGACCTTTAAGTAGAATGTAATTGTAACAGTCCTTAGGTGGGCAGAAGCCTCTGCTGTTTGATTTCTAGTGACTCAAGGAAATTAAGTGTTAGAATTGAGAACTTTTAGAATAACTCTTAAGTTTGATTTGGATGCTATTACAAGCTTGATATATTATCTGGACTAAGAGTTGGAACAAGTGGATTGAGAAGATGACATTGGATTATTTTCTGTGAATTAATGATAATGAAGAAAACTAGAAAATTGGGATATTTTATAGGCTCAACAAGATCTAACTGGACATTTGTCTTAATTTTACAGGAGTCTTACACATACAAAGACCCTATTACAGAATTTGTTGAATGCTTATATGTTAACTTTGATTTTGATGGGGCTCAGATAAAACTGAGGGAATGTGAATCAGTAAGTATGAATTTTTTCTAAGCAATTTACATTATTAAATTTCTAGATGTAGTAAAGTATCGAAGTAATTGAATAAGAAACCATAAGCTATTGACAGATTACTGGTAGAATGAAGTCATTTAGTTAGCATTTGTCTCCTTTTAGTTAGGGAAATTAAAGCTGTTTTAACTACATCTGGGTCTCCTTAATTCTGTGTTATTCTAATTTATTTCATATGTACATGTATATCACAACTTTGATTTTCTTTGTAAATGGAATTACTGTTTTAGAGTTTTTAAAATGACTATACTTAAAATTGCGTATAAAGCAGGCAATTTATTATAATTACGAATTTTGCATCTAACCTTTCCTATTCTTTAGTTTTTAATAAGGTTCTTTCAGAGCAAATCTAGAACTTGATATGTAGCCCAAACTGTCAATAGACTCACAGAGATCCATCCACCTCCTTTTGCCTCCCAAGTGCAGATATTTAAAGGCCTGCACTGTCATGCTTTGCTGCTGTTTTTTTTGTGTTTGTTTAGTTTTTTAGCACATGCGGATACACATACAGAAGTCAGTTGACCACTTTTTGGAGTCTGTCGTTTCACCTTTACATGGATTCCAGGGATCTAACTCAGGTGTTGGGCTTGCATGGCATTTGCTTTATCCACTGAGTCATCTCCCAGGCCATGCTTTATCTCTCTATATGTCTGTCTGTCTGTCTGTCTGCTTTTTTATATTCACAACCTCATCTTGGGTTGATTGAGGGGTGAGTACACAGTTTGCTGTTTATCTTTAGCTGACCTTAGACTCATGATCTTTGTACCTTGGTTTCCTGAGTGCTGGGGTTGTTGATGCACGACACCACGTTCAGCTACTTTGATTTTTTAAAATCAAAGTTTGGAACAAAATGCGCAATTTAACTAAGATTTTGGTTCTCTAATAAAAAAGTAGTGAAAATATACATGGTGGTGGTGTTTTTTTGTTGTTGTTTTGTTTTTTGTTTGTGTTTTGAGACAGGTTTCTCTGTTGTAAGTCCAGCTGTCCTGGAACTCACTCTGTAGACGAGGCTGGCCTCAAACTCACAGAGATCTGTCTGCCTCTGCCTCCTGAGTGCAGGGATTAAAGGCATGGGCCAGATAGTTTTTGTAATATTAGTCAAAATAGAAACTAAAATCTAGCTTGATAGTTTGTATCCTTATAACCATGTGAATGTTACATATATGTTGCTGTTGAAATAGTCTTCATTATTACTGTGTTTAAAATAGGAGCTATTCCTTGCATTTTTTTTACCAAGTCTATTTTTGTGTTGCAGAAAATTCATGTCCTTAGTCCATTTTTTTTATTTTAAGTAGTAAGAACATATCAGACAAAACAAAATGTCCAGAAGTTGCTCTGTTACTTCAAATCATCAGTGAAAAACGGAGACATTGAGCCTTCTTGGAGATTTTCTTTCCATCATTCTTTAACTACTTGTTTAAATTATTAAGGATTTGAACATAAGCAATATTCCAGAAAGTGCTATGTTTAGGACTTTTTTTTTTTAGATAGTGAAATTATAATAAATAGAGCAATAAAAGTAGACAAAGTCAGTCAAGTGCTCAACATCATTAATTTTTTAACTATTTTATGCTTGTAGGTGCTTGTGAATGACTTCTTCTTGGTGGCTTGTCTTGAGGACTTCATTGAAAATGCCCGTCTCTTCATATTTGAGACTTTCTGTCGTATCCACCAGTGTATCAGCATTAAGTAAGAACACTTAGATATGTATTTTCTACCTCTAGTCTCTAGAAATTGCCATCTATTACAATGTTACATGTAATGGGATTTCAGCTAATTCCACTTTTATTTCTCTTAGCTTTAGAAGAAAAAGAAAATAATTTGCTAGTAATTTGTGAAATTTTTAACCTGTTTGAACTTTGAGAAATTTTTAGTCTTTATTTGTGTGGCAGAATAGAACAATATGACAAGTTCAAGACTTTTAAACTTACTTTAAGTTACCTTTTGAAAGAATAAATAGTGTTATACCATTACAAAGGGATATTTAAAATGGTTTTCAGCAGTGGGTCAAATGAGTTACCCCTTAGCAACCTGGAAATTTTGTTGAAAGACCAGTACATTTGGTAATAATTTCTGTTAATTAAGTTTGTTTATTTAATTACATATTTGAATTCTCATATAGTAAGCTCCTGTGACATCCTAAAATGTTGAAACATGGAAAGCTTGTGAATTTTAGTTAAAAGTTTCTGTTGTGTGAGAAAATAATTGGGAAAATTGGGAAATATACATGACCTATTAGAAACTAATTTCATGTATTAGTGTTTCAAAAATTATTAATGCCCTTGGCCACAGATGAAGTCAAATATAAAACATAAAAACTAAGTACTTTTAATGTTTGCCTCTGAGGAGTTGTGTATAACCAAAATTCTGTTTCTTAATGCCATTTGTTTGTGGTAGATCCATCCATACTTGCCTAATTTTAGGGTTTTCCTTGAAGTGGTTGTCCAGAGTTAAAAGTATAGTGTGATTACTGCGTTTCTTATGTGAATTAGGACGTAGTTGTAGTTTTCAGGCATGCTTTTTAAAATTGATTCTTTGCCTATTTTTAATAGGCAATTGATTGTGTGATAAAAAGGCAGGCAAGTCACATTATTGGACTCATGGGCAGTAGCTACCTGATGTTGATTGTTCTTTGTTTTTAAGATTTGTAATTGGGAGTTTCCTATGAAAGAAGAATGTTTGGTTTTTAGGTTGTCTTATTTTTAATTTTCTCCCATTTCTTTGAAGGCTATGGTCTCTTATGTTGGGGATTGATTTGTTTTGCCTGTGCATTTGAACCACAGCTTCTTTAATTGTTCCTGTGTTTTACAGCAAATTGAGTACAAATTTTTGTTAAGTAATATATCATAAGACTTCTTAGCACTTTACTTCTGAGTTAACATGAATAAGAAGTTTGTGCTAATTCTATCTCTTTACCTTTATAAACTGGTACTTGTGCTCATTGTTTTGTTTCTTAGAATTAAGTTTACTGTGTTTGTCAGTAAAATAGACTAAGCATCATGTCTACTCTGGTAAAATGTGTTGTTTGGTAAAGGTAGTAGACTAGGAAGACCTCTATGAATGCTTATGGTTTTGTCTGTGTTGGCTGCTTGGCTTGCTTGTACTGCCCAAGATCCAAACTAGGACCTTGTAATTATTTTTAGGTGAGCACCTGACCACTGACATATGTACAAAGGTTGCCAAATTTTCTTATGTACATTTTACTTTTTGTAAGATCTCTTCTGTTTTCTGCTAGACTATCTCTAAAACATGTTAAACTAAATTTCTAGTAGAGGTGTTCCAAAGCCCTGGGCTTTTCTAGTCCTGTGTTTACTTGAGGTTGTTCAAACATTTCTTAAAAATATAGTTTTTTGTTTTGTTTTGTTTTAAGAATACATGGATTAATTTTTTTTCAAAATAATAGATGAGATCAGGCATATTCAGGTTAGAATGGCCATAAACATTTTCAGATATTAGAAGTTTTGAGTTACAAGAACTTTTTTTAAAAATTTTGAATCCAGTACTGCACAGCTGTAGAAAAACTTTTCAGTAGAATAAGTCTAGAAAAAGGTAAAACTTTCGGTATGGTAGTGATGGTGGTGGTATGGTGGAGGAGGTGGAGGAGGAGATGTTTTATACTTTCATTGTTTATCCTAGGGCACTTGAAACATGACACACATGCATTTCAAGTTCTAGAATCATGCCTTTCAAATGCTGAGTGTGTTTGTGTGTACTGGCTTGCATATGAACAATTAAACCTACAATGACATATAGTCTTACTTATATGTATAGTTGTGTATGCATGCAAGTAGATTAAATCAGGCATTTTTCATGCTGTTTATCCTACATTTTTCTTGACATTTCTTTGTAACCCCGAGATTTCTAGAAATACTGACTTAGTGCACTCCATTGTTACTTAGCTGGAAGACTTAAGGTTTTGGTATCTTCCAGCTGCTTAGGTCACACTGGATTATCAAGCTTAGGCTGGTAAGCCTCATACATTATACTGCACCTCACTATGAATTGTTTTGTTATGAACAGTTTATATTTTTAGAAATTATCTTTATATGTAATTGTTTGTTAGAATATCAGTTGAGACGAAGAGTAAACATGAAATCCATGTCAGTTTTTAATTCTGTATCCCAAAATTCCTAGTTTTGTTTGACACATACAGATATGATTTTGTAGCAGGGCCGCTATGCTTTACCTTGAGGGTTGGTTATCTCTAAGCATAGCCAGAATTAAAGAACAATCACATCCCATCACTTAATTTTTTTTTAGCCATGTAAATTACATCTCTTTACATGTAATGAAGTAATAGACCAGTAACATACTATCTTTAGTATATTGAATAAAGTAAGCGTTTTCATATTTTCAAAGCTGTTTTACTGGATTAGAAATACAGCAGCTGAGAATAATTCGAAGTGTTTATATTAGGATTTTACAAATGCAGCAGATTTCTTAATTCAGACTCCAATGACTTAGAATCCATGAAAATGATCAACAGACCTAGCCTTCATCTTTAAACAGTACACAGGGAGAAAAGCAGTTTTTCTTTGATCCAGAAGTTTTTAAAGCCTGCTGTATATTGAAGTTATCTCTAGAAGTTACATAGCAACTTATATAGAATTGATTTTTCTGGCTTCACTCAAACTTTCTGAATTAACTTACAACCTAATTGTTCAAAGAAGGAAGCATTGCAAATGTTAGCCAGACACTGGGGATCAAGTAGTGACTGTGCTCAAAGAACTTAGAGTGCAGGGGAAGAAGCAGACACTAAGCGCACAAATACGTTCAAAATTAAAAATAATGGTAGGTGCCTTAGTTTACTTTTCTGTTGCTGTGAAGAGACAGACCACTGACCAAAATAATATATTTATTTTTAAAAAGGCATTTAATTAAGGACTTCCTTATAGTTTCAGAGGGTGAGTACATGACCATCTTGTCGGGGAGCATGGCAGCAGGCAAGCAGACACAGTGCCATCTTATCTACAAGCAGAGGCAGAGAGCTAGACTGGGCCTGGTGGGTGCTTTTGAAATCTCAAAGAAATCTAGTGGCACACGTCCAACCAGACCTAATTCTTCCTACAGAGTCTACGAGGTAGGAATGAAGCATTCAAATATGCGAGCCTATGGTGACCATTCTCATTTAAACCACCACAATAGGTATTTTGAAGGACATTAGTGATCAGGAAGAATCACATGAACATATATATTGTATATTGGAAAGCCCAGAAAAGTAATTCAAATGGAAGTTTCTGTCAATCCTAATAACTCTGCCTGAAACTAGACTTTCTGCTGAATGCTTATTATGACATATTATCTCGTTCCTTGGCTCATGTGGGCCTGTTTCTACCTCTAATGTATGTTCATATTCTTTTTTTCTTTCTTTATGGACATATTTCAATTGCAGAATACAATAGCTTTATAAGACTCATTGTCTATTAAAATAACTTTGCACTTGTAATTCAAAACATTCACTATTAATATACTTCTTGCTTAATTGGATCTAAGCATATGTGAAAGTCTTTAAAATATATATTAAGATTCTGTGTATGTATGTATATATTCCTGTAGATTTGTAGGATGTTACAAATCTGTTTACCATAAATTACATAACAACTGCCAGAAAAGATAGAGATAGTATGGTAGGGTTTAATTTTGTATAGCTTACTAGTTTATTAGATATGTGTGTCTGAAATTTAAAAGCTGTTGAGAAATAATTCTTGGGCTTGTTTTCAACAGGAGATAAAAAACAAAGAATGGAAGTAATATTTTGAATGCATATGATAAACATGTTGGATTGAATGCTAATATGATTTCCTTAGGGAATTAGTGTGGATATTTGCCAACTTCTATTGCATTTTTTTAAAGAAATTTTGTGTTTTTTTGAGATGGGGTTTCCCTGTTGTAACTCTGCCTGTCCTGGAACTCACTCTGTAGACCAGGCTGGCCTCCACCTCACCTTACCTGTCTCTTTCTCCTAAGTGCTGAGATTAAAGGTGTGAACCACCACCGCCTGGCCCCATTTTTAACATTACGAAGTTGGTCTACCTCATTTATAAAGTAAAATTACATCTTAACATTTTCCTTTATGTTATTATTACCACATTAAACAATTTAAATTTAAAAATCACATTTATTGGTAGTAAAGAGAAACAGCAGTTACCAGATAGTTTCAAAGGTCATTATCTCATTTCTGTGTTAACTTTAATAAAAGGTTATATATTTCAGTTATCAAATTCAGCTTCACTGTTTCTGAACTTTCTATGTCCTCCTACTCTTGACAGTTCCTTTTTAGCAGATTTCTTTAGTTCTCATAGCATACTCTTACAGATTTACAGACCAGCCTTTTCTTTGGATGTGTTGTCTGCAGTCTTCAGTGAAAACTAGACTAGAAGTTCCTATATCTTAGCCCTTTAGTCAACAACATTTGAAATAAATTGCACTTGTCAACTAAAGTTTGGAAAAACGAGTTATATGAGATAGCAACTAATATCACATATTAAATGCTGTCAGACTGATGACTGGGGAGTTCAGAGAGAGACCATCCCCAAGGCCTTGTATTAACCACTTAACAGAGAATCGATGTGGAATAAGTAAAATCCCGGTTAAGGCCCAAGGTCAAGATCTTTATCTAATGTTTGACAGTAAGCACCCTTACATGCTGAGCCATTTTGCCAAGCCCAGTTTTTGTGTTCTTTAATTTGTTCTTGAAGTGATTGGTAGCTTAGATAACTCAAGATGCCATCAAAATAATGTACTAATGCTCTTAGAACTTATTTCCAGTTTGACATTGATTTTACTTTACTAAGAAAAGGATCAAGAAACAGAGTAGGGACAGTGAACCCAATAACTATCCTACAGTCGGATACAGTACAGCCCAGCCTGCAGACATGTATACAGCTCTACTATGCATGATGCCAAATCACTGTAGCCATGATAAGACTGTGTAAAGTAAAAGGAGAGTTGATTCTAGTAAGAGTCACTGTGTAGAATTTAATTTCCTTCTTTTAAAATCTAAGATCAGGTATTTCCTTAGGTCAGGTCTGCAGGCTGAAATTGGTTTAGCATTAGTAAACCATAATAGATTTCTCAGATCTTCTAGGGTCTTTTTTACTATACTTATTTATGGTAGTTGATATATTTGGGGATTTCCCTAACTCCTTGGCTTAAATACTCTAAGAGTTGATCTTTGTCACAAGCATCAAAGCCAGCTCATATTTCACTAAATGAGTGATAGAGAAGGAAGAGAATTGATTTGGTAAGGCTGGCATATGGTATTCATTCATGAAGGCGAATGGTGGGAAGCTGAAGACTTAGATTGTAGCTAAATTGGAGGAAACTATGACTGGGTAATTATGTGTGAATGTTTATGCTTTTTGTATTCAGAGCTTTTTTTAACAATTGAAAAGATCTGGGAAATAAACTGATTAATTAGGGCTAAATAACTATGTAAAATAGATTACGATTTTAAGATGCAGATTATTTGGGTAATAATGAGAAAGTAATAATGGAGACTGAATCAGGTTTATGGCTAGAATAGGAATCAGGCAGTTGAATATTTGCTGTCTCCTTCTTATCTGCAAGACACTCATTTTCTGGATGTATGTATAGTAAAAAGGGCATCTGACCAAAGTGCGTGTTCTTGGGTTTACTATCTAAGTCTGCCTGGGAGGGCTGTAGTCAACAGCAAAGGCAGCTAAGAGAATAGAATCATTACAGAAGCACATACTATCATTGGAAGATTTATTTTTATTTGAGAACCATGTAAGAAACAGGTAGCTAAGTGCGGAAAAGATGGATGGAGGGAAAGGCTTTGCAAAAAAGACCTTAAAGTAGATTTGGAAGCATTCAAAGAACACTTCTCTAGTTGGCTGCTGGAGAAAAGTGCCTTTCATAGTGAGAATAGATTGGTAAGGAACTTTTAATGAAAAACTATGATATAAAAAGCAATTGAAAGACTTCCCTTTAGATAGAGATGACATAGAGGAGTCACATAATCTTATTTTTAAACTTATTTTATTTTACCTACAAAGCTTACAGTCTTTGTATCATATTTTAAATATTTTATGATGCCAACTACTTGTGACACATGCCTATAATCTTAACACTTTGGGTAGGGGGTGACAGAGGCAGGAGGCTCACTGCAAATTTGAGGCCAACCAGAGCTAAACAATAAAATTGTACTTCCAAAAGTAAATAAATAAATAGAATGCTATGGAGAAGATTAACTGTAAACCAATCTAATTTAAACAAATTGTTTCCATTATACCGAGTAAAATAGTTTGTTTTTAAAACGTGCTCTTTGAGATTCAGGTATTTGCTTAGGGGGTGAAAATTATATTTCTTGAAAGTACTAGTGGAAAACAGAAGGGATTAACTGCAAAGACACAGAAAAGACAAGTTACAGAAATTTTTCCCTCTTGAAAACAATGCCTTTTAGCTGGGTGAGTCTCTGGCATAGGCTTGTAATCCCAAGGACTCATGGGGAAGATTTGTTGAAAGTTCAAGCCCTTGCCAAACTAAAGGCCAAACTCAAGGCCAGCTTTGGCAATTTAAATCCACCCTGTCTCAAGAAGTAAAAAGCAGGTTAGGATTGTAGCTCAGATGTGGAGTACTTATCACACATGTGCAAGGTCCTTTTTCAATCCTATTTGAGACTATTTTATTGATAGACTAATTTTTACGTTTTGAACACAATTTTGTTAATTCCTTTTCTTTAAACATGAGAAATAGGGATATGGTAGAGAATATATTATTTCCTAAAAGGTATTTTCGATGAATTAAATTGGTTGCATTTGGGTGGAAACTTTATCACTATATAATTGCTTGTACAGCTGCTAATGGCTTAAATACATTGAAAGATGGGTAACTGTTAGATCAGGAATTTGTCTATAACATTCCAAGGAACAATTTTATTGCAGAATGGTATGTTGGTGGTATGTGTTGTGGTAAGCATACCTGTCTTCCATTCTTGTTGAAATATTCTAGTCCTCTAAACCAAATCAGAGATTATATTAGAGATTGATCAGTCTATAATAGTTTTAGGTAAAGACAAAGATCAGTTAATAGTAGTGTGTATACATGCATGTATGCAGATGTGATATGTTCCTAGTAACATAAGTGCATATGTGCTTCTTACCAGCTGACCGATTGACAAGCAGCTGGTTATTACTTTAGTTTCAACACATCAAGCATAGGCCCTCTACAACCTGCTTGTAAGGTAGAAAAATAAATGATGCAGAACAATTTGTCAAAGGTGTTTTAGCATGTCTCTCTGGTATCAATTGTGACTGTCTCCAGCCCCTTCACTAGCAATGTCAGTTGCATGCAGACTAACTGCAAGGAGTCCCCCAGAGTTTTATCACAAATACAAATAGCAGGCTTGAGCATTAGCTCTTTGTAGTAGGTATACTTTATCTAATCATTTGATATCATAAAACTTTTCTTCTTTAGATTGCTACTTTGGAAGATGCAAGTATAAGATCATGTTCTAAAGAAACAAGTTCTCTAAATGCATATGATGTTATGAAGGCAATATAAGATGTTTACGTAGTTTAGGGTCATGTGAATGAGAGAACATGATCCAGAAGTATCTTAAGTCTATGCAAACTAAGTCAAATACCATGTGCAAAAAAACTAAGCTTTTACATCTCCCATTAGTATGTTAGCAGAAAAACTGAATATGACACCAGAAGAAGCTGAAAGATGGATTGTGAATTTGATTAGAAATGCAAGGTTGGATGCCAAGATTGATTCCAAACTAGTGAGTATTACGTTAGGTATGGTACATGCTTTATAACAGTTGCTGACTGTTTTTATAATTCTATGAATTTTTAGTTAAAAATTTATTCTATAAATTTTTTTTTTGTTTGTTTGGAGACAAGGTCTCACTGTGAAGCTCTGGCTGCCCTGGAACTCACTGTATAGACAAGGCTGCACAATTGCTCCTTCTGTACTGGGATTACAGGCACACACAGCACACCACCTGTATATGAAATTTCGTTGGTCTGTGTCTGGTGGTATAAGCCTGTAATCTACCTTACTTTCAGCTCTGAGGCAGAAGGATTGCAAGTTTAAGGCCATCCTGGACAAGTTAACAAACATTATGTCAAAATAGAAAAGTAAAACCAGGACTATGGCTGTACCAGAACTGGAGCTATAACTCTTGACAAGGTGCCTATGCTGTGTCAGGCCCCATTACTGATATTATATGCCTCTGCCAAAAAATAGTTTTGTGATAGTTGTTTGAAGGTGACAGCAGTGTTTTCTTGCTGGCTAAATATTATCATCTTCATACAGCGTATAGTTATGCAGCAGGTATGTGGTGTGCTCACAGTTTACCAAAATGTTCCAATCATTGACTTACTAGAATAATTTCTCTTTTTCATTTTAGGGTCATGTCGTAATGGGTAACAATGCGGTCTCACCCTATCAACAAGTGATTGAAAAGACTAAAAGTCTTTCTTTTAGAAGCCAAATGTTGGCCATGAATATTGAAAAGAAACTTAATCAGAACAGTAGGTCAGAGGTAAGAGCTAAATGTTTTCTGTTCTGTCTAGGGTTAAACAGTAATATTACAACTGTTAAATGAACTTCGAGAACGTGTAGTGGTTAGCTCTAATTTCGTACTTCCTTTTAGTGTTACAAACATTGTGTTCAAGAAATTACTAAATTGATACTAATTTTGTCTTAAATGTATTATATTCATTAGTCAAGGAAACAAAATAAAATTATGTTCCTAATTATAACTTTTTTCTTTGAAAGTCTTCTTATATGACTTCATTAAGTTGCTTCCTCTGGCTGTCAGTGCATCATTTTGATACTGATAGATGATAGCTTACATGTACTTGAAGTGTGTGAGCTGTTTCTAAATCTAAAGAAATGGTTTTATAAAAAAAATACTGCTTTTTGTGCTGATCTTACATAAATTTTATTTTTATCTTTATCTGATGTTCATAATTAACAGTCCAAAAATAACCCCTCCACTTTTAGTAGAGATCCTGTATTTTAGATGTTGAAGGAACTTGATTGGTTTTGTGTCTTTAATTCTTCTTAGACACTGACTGCAAATAACTAAGGGTAGAAAGTTGTTAGTAAGTAACTGGTGTATTGAAGGACTCCATTGACTTGAGCCTTGAAGAATAGATTAAATTAGAATGAATTGCAATTGCATTTTCCAAACAAGTCTAGTAGAGCTGAGCTTAGAAAGTATTTTATGTTATACTTGCTTGCTTTTTTCCCCATATATTTGGCATGAATCGTGCTGGTGCTGATTATTGTTATACTTTATCACTATCCAAATGTCATACCAGTGATAAGGTGCTTGTATCATTCCTTCTCTGTTAGCATTTTCAGATTTCATTTCACCTTGATAATTTCTTTCTCCATGTAACTTAGGCTCCCAACTGGGCAACCCAAGATTCTGGCTTCTATTAAAGAATTATAAGGAAAAGAAGAAAAAGGAATCAATAAAGACACAGTAACCATTATATGTAAAGGGTGACATACATTTTTAGAAGCAATTTTTTTGCTATAGAAGCATGTTTGCTATCAATTTTGGAAAATTTGAATAAAATTGGCTATGATTCATTTTTATCTTGCTTGAATTTCCTTGTGTTTGTGCATGTGTTTTATTAACTTTGTTTTCAAACAATTATATATTCCCAGGAAGCTGCGAAAGCAGTACAGAGAGGTCCGTGTGTAAACCCAATTTCTCCAGGTACTGTATGCAGGACAATGGAAGTCAGGGTATTGGCATGGGCACAATATACATAAACAGTTCTTTTTTTAATATGTGCAGATTAGTGTAGCTTGTGGTTGAGGTACAAGAATATCATTAGATCACATGCTGTCAGGTGTGGCGATACCTCATCTTAGTAATTCTAACACTTAGACCACTAATCTGGTCTCCATCTCTGAGAATTTTACAAAGATGGAATGAGCCTGCCATGTTGGTAGGTTCTGTATCTATTATTGAATATAGCATAATGAATAAATTGTCATGTAGATCAATAGTCTAGTCCTGTTATTATTAAGTAGGATTCCTTTTGCTTTTCACCACATTGGATAGCAGTGTATCTGTAGAAAGATATTCTGTTTTTTTCCAGTTTGGTGCTATTACAAGTATAGTTTCTTAAAATTTTTCTTAGTCACTCTAGTTACAGAGACTAAGTAGGAGTGTCAGTCAAATTTTATAAATGTTTCCCTGAATGCTATACACAAACAAGTTTAGCAGATACATAATTATCTAAGTATAATTTACTTATTGGGTCTTGTTCACGCAGAATTGTATTGGTGTATGTGTGTTTTTCTGTGTGTGTTTTACTTTGGTGTTGACCTAAGACTCAACTTAATAGTGAGTTTCTGTTTCTCCTCCAGTGCTAATTGCTTTATGATTTGTCAGACTGACAAGAGTCAGTTGTTGAGGTTCTGAACACCAACTTAAAAAGTGTAGAGAACTCCCAAGAGCAGAGTGTGCAAATTTGCTATAGAAACGCCAGATAGTAACTGTTAAGGCCCTGAAAACTGTATGTTCTGTTGGAACTATTCACCTGTCATATCACATAAAATCATATGTGTGATTAAGTGAGTGCTTATGGCTATCTTGTAATACAATTTTATTTTTAAAAACCCAAGTGCCAGAATTGAGATTTCTGATTCTTATATTGGAATATTGATATTCCTAAATAGGAGTCCACAGGTGCTGAAATTAGGGTGAGCCATGTGCTAATTTTATATTCACCATTGTTGTGAAATGCTGTTGCCCTAGCATATAGAGAAATGTATAAAAAATATTTGTAGCACAATATTACCAAAGTTCATGGAGAAAGATCCTTATGTATAATAGCTAATTCTTTCATCAAAAGTCCTGATCAGTAACAAAGCCGTAGTTCATTATAAAACTAAATAGAATTGCATTCACTACTAAGATGTCAAGTTTTAATCTATAGCTTAGCCAACACATTTATAGCAAATATTTCTCCACAATTATCCATTCTGGCAATCAAAACGTTTATCAACTGTGTCCTAAGTGGGTTAGCAAAAGTTCAGGGAAGGGATATAGTTACTATTAAACATTTCTCTGTGCCAGGCTCGAAATTACCCTCAGGAAAAGGAATGTAACATTTGAACATAGACAAGCCTAGAAGTGTGGAATTCCCATTGTATTCATATATAGGTGATAGAGCATAGTCTAGTACATATTAAGGTGTAGAACAGAGAACAGTTGTATCAGTTCTTCAGGTTGTACCTCTTAGATCTTCCCAGTTTCATTTGCTGAAGGTTAATCCTTTGTGCTAAGGTGTAGAGCAGAGAATAGTTGTATCAGTTCTGTCAGATTGTACCTCTTAGTTCCTTTCCAGTTCCATTTGCGGAAGGTTAATTCCTTGTGGGTTATTAGGATGCTGGTCAGGGTCAGCTGTTCAAAGTAAGCACAAAAGGTTTTCCATGTTCAGTTCCACCAGTGATTTCTGGCTACTAGTTCACATTTTTTGCTTTTCTTGAAACCTTACACCACTATTAGTATCATTTGGAAAAAAATGTATAGAGTTAATGCTCATTTTTGCACATTTATAACATCTGTTCATTATTAAAATACATTCTTGTCATGCATTTGTATAAAAATTATTTGGCTATGGATATAACTGGATCTAACCTTAACCTAAACAACAGGTGAAGGCTTCTAGTAAGATACCAAGTCAAAATAAATTCTAATTTTCGTGTTTATACTCTACTCTTTAATATTATGCATTAGCAGCTTTTTTGTAGACACATCAAGGGCCAACACATTCATAAACTTTGGGTATTTGCTTCTGTAGCTATACATTGTTTTCTTCTCACAAATGCATGTTTGTGCTATTTAAGATATGAACTATATGCATTGCTGGTGGGAGTGCAAACTTGCATAGCTCCTATGGAAATCAGTATGCCAGTTCCTCAGGAATTGGAAATTGACCTATCCCAAGACCATACTACTCCTGGGCATATACCCAAAGGACATTCCATCCTACCACAAGGACATGTTCAGCTATGTTCATAGCAGCCTTATTCATAATAGAAATTGGAAACAACCTAGATGTCCTTCAACTGAAGAATGGATAAAGAAAATGTACATATACACAATGGAGTATTACTCAGCTATTTTTTTAAAAAATGACATGAAATTTGCAAAAAATGGAACTAGAAAAGGTCCTGAGCAAGGTAACCCAAACCCAGAAATATAATCATGGTATGTACTCACTTATAAGTAGATATTAGCTCTTATGTTAAGGACAAGTGTAATACAATCTACAGACCCAGAGAGACTATACAATAAGGAGGGAGCCAGTGGAAAGACATGCATCTCCCAGGGAAGGGGAAATAAAACAGATATTACAGATGGGCTGGGGAGGACAGGAAGGGGAATAGGATGGATTGAGTAGGGGGAGAGGGAAAAAATACAGAGATAAGCAACTAGAATTGGAGGACATTTAGGAAGTGATCTGGAAACCTAATGCAATGGAAACTCCTGGAACCTATGAAGGTGACTCTAGAAAAGACCCCTAGTAACGGGAGCCTGAACAGGCCATCTGACCAGGCAAGGCTTCCAGTGGTGAGACTTGGACACCAACCCTGCCAACATACCTTTGATCTATAACCTAACCTACCTGCAGGATCTGCTGGGGCAGTGGAAGGGCAGAACCTCATGCCAAGGGAGGGAGCTCATACCTAGCACTGCAGAGCTGTCCAGGAACAAGAAACTGAATAGCCCAGAGATGATTCCTAATGATATCTGCTATGCTCATAGATCGGTGCCTAACCCAGTTGTCATCAGAGAGGCTCCCTTGGGAAACTAAAGGGCACTGATGCAGAGGCACAGGGCCAAACATCGGACTGAGCTCCAGAGACTCCTATAAGGAACAGAAAGAGGGATTGTGGAGACTAGAGGGGTCAAGGACATTATGAGGATAAGCCTGACAGTCAGCTGACCAGGATTCTTAGAAAGTCACAGAGACTGAAAAGGCAGACATGAAGCCTTAAATATATCTTATTGTTATTTGGCTTGGTGTTCTTATAGAACTAAAAGTTGGAGTGTTTGTGTATGTGTTGGGGGATATCTCTGACCCTTTTACTTGCCCTTGGGACCGTTTTCCTACTGCTGGGCTTTCTCATCCAGCCTTGATATAAGGGCTCAAGCCTGGCCTTGTTCCATCTTGATATGTCCTGTTCCAGTGATAACCCTGGGAGTTCCTGCTCTGTTTTGAGAGGAAGCAAGGGTGGGGTGGGGTGGGCAATTTGGGGGGAGGGGAGCTGGGAGAAGTGGAGGGTGGGGATGGGATCAGGATGTATTCTATGTGAGAAAAAAAGTATGAACTATATAATTGTATATATAATGATACATACTGTATATCCACACATGTATATAGATAGACATATATGCAACTTGTTGAGAGAAATCAAAATCTATCCAATAACATCTCAGCTGTTCTGCTTCAGAAATAAAAATCTTAGTATGTGAAGAGTTACATTTTTTCACCCCTGAAAAGTAAGCACTGCAATGACTTTTGTATGTATAATTCATTTCTTTGTATTTATGGTTGTATATTGTGTCTTTAAATACAGTTTGGTTTTCAGTATTTCCAGTCTAAGTTGAAATTATGCTTGGTATTCTGTATCTTGCTTCACTCAGCAGATTGAGATGTATTCAGATTTAGTTCATAGCTTGTCACTTCCTTTGGTATTAACTGTATGTATGTATGTATGTATCATAGATTGCTCATGTAAGTGTTGTTGTATAACAGTTACCTTGGAGATTAAAACATTTAAGCAGAAAAGTAAACAACTCAAAACAGTTTCAGAAAGTCCCTGAAACGGACTAGATTCACTAGGCCCCTCTTTCCTAGAGTAAACAGTAAAAGCTGAGTCTTTCTTAGAAGCAAGGAAGCTGAGCTAGCTGGGAAGAAACATGTTAGACTAGACTAGCTGCCTGAGAAAAGGTTTAGATGGACTGAGAAACCTGGAACTGACCTCCAACCTGTTAAGCTGCCTGTAGGATGTGCAGTGTGCTGCTCCATGTTCCCAGCTTTGTGAGCTGTTAATCATGCTGGGGTGGCTTTGGTGATATAGCTGTCTTTGAGTCATTTTTGCTCGTGTAAGTAACCCCTCACGAATATTTCTGTAAGTAACCTTAAAACTCATTGGTACACCAAGTTGGATTTTTTAATGGTATCTGTACTTTGGTCTGTCTTGGAATCTCTGTCTCCTGGGGTGAGTAGATGTGTGTGTTGTTGTGTCTCCCCAGGAAAAGTTTTGTCAACATAAGTGTTGAAAAACAAGCTTCCAACTTCTTGTTTATGTGGATTTGTTTGAATGAGTTAAAATATTGTGTGTTTAGGCCAGTGGAAGCTGTGTGTATTGTGATTATTGATAAAGAAGAAGTAGTTCAAGCTTTTTTTTAATGACTTTTGATACATCTCCTTTGGCCAAATTTTCCTTTTACTTCTCGATTTAACTTGTTCTCTACAGTTCTATTATTTCCCCTGTACTAGTTGAGCAGCAGCATTTCTGTTCTTAGAATGGTTAGCCTAGAAAATCTGACATGCATGTATTTACTTGTGACTTAAAGTTATTATCTTGCACCATCTATATACACAAGATGTTTTATTTAATGAACCTGCCATCTGATTTTGATACATATTCTATCCATATTGTAACCCCCAAATGACATTATTTTGCCACTCTCTAGGATTTTTTTTTTAATTGATGTTTTTCAGGTTCACTATAATGTCTCTGTGCAAATTGGGATTCTCTGTGACTACCAATTGGAAGATAGCTTTATACTGTTTTCTTGCTAGGAAGATGGCCTTTTGGCTAGTCCTTTCCCAAGTTTCTGAGGTTTGATTCTTCAAGTTTTTAGACGAGGGTAGGGAAGCATTTTATTCTGTGATATGTGGCTCATATTTTATTTAATTTTTTTAAATGTGCCTTCCAGTCCTCTATTGATCTTTTCACCTGATTTGCTGGTAAATATCCACGGAATTTCTCACTTGGTGATTTTCCCCCATTTTTTGTGGACTGTTTTTTTAAAAAAAAATTTTTACTTTATATAGTTAAGAGCAAGATAGTCACTCAAATGCTTGTCAGGTCTCAAACTGCAGATCTTAATGAGCTTCTATGTTAGAATGGCCATTCTCAAGCTGTGGAGCTTTGTGCAACAAATAAAGCTAGAGAAAAATAAAAATCTTATGTTAAATCCATGCTGCGTTCTTTTTGTTTGTTTGTTTGAGACACAGTTTCTCTGCTATAATTCTGGCTGTCCTGGAACTCACTCTGTAGATCAGGCTGGCCTCCAACTCACAGAGATCCACCTGCCTCTGCCTCCCAAGTGCTGGGATGAAAGGCGTGTGCCGCCACCACCACCCAGAGCATGCTGTGTCTTTTAAACTTTTTGTGTGCTGAATTTACTCTGCTACCTTCTTTGCTCAAGCTGTCTCTAGTTACTTCAATGAATATTACAGCTTTGGTAACTCCCCATTTTATTTTTCTAGACTAAAGACCGGCTTCCTGAAAGCATTGTTTAATGCCATCCATAAGCAAGAACTATTGTTTTCAAACCATTTTGGTGGCTGTAGATTAAGAAAAGCATTTTAAATCACCCCATTATCTGTGTGTGTGTGTCCTATGTACATACCTGTCATTGTGTTCCTACACTGATTTTATAACCTACTAATTGGTACTAATCTACCTTATAGAAGCATTGCTCTGTTATTGCTCTGATTCGGGTACCACTCCCCCAGAATGAATTTTGTCCTTCTGCAGCCTCACTATACACATACTTCTAATTTGCATTTTACTTTTTCTCTGGAATTCAGTTCAGCTATGAAGGCAATTTTTCCTTCTAGCAAAGTTGTTACAGGCTGTCTTGTGAACTATCATACTTGTAATTATACTATTTGTGTTCCTAATTGGTTGTTGCATAATAACACTTGTAAACGTAGATTGAAGTTCAAAGGTGGTTTATTCTTTGTCCAATTCAATCACTAGTCCTTAGTCTTAGAACACTGGAGCTTTTCAGCCTCTGTACAATCTAATATTAAGCCTAGACCTGGAAGGCTTCAGCCTCAGCCTCAGTACAATCTACAATGTTTAAGCCTTGAAGACTTACTGCTGACCAACTCACTGACTTGCTCCTTCTGAACTTTGACACTTCTGGTTCAACTCACTCGCTGTACTGGCTCCAAGCTGACTGGTTCAAACTGACCATCTGAGCCATCTTACTTTTCTGACTGAACTCTTCTGACTTTGGCAGACTATGGCTGACTCCTGCAACTTCTCTATCTGAACTGCTCTACTTGGCTTCAAATTAACTCACCCTTCCTGTCTGAGACTGACTTCTGCTGCATTGCCTGTTTATCTGCCTTAGACTGCTCAGACTGCCCCTGTGTCTTGTCCCCTCTGTGCTCTCACTGCTCCATACTGCCTGTCAGCCTCTATCCTCTGCCTTATCCTCAATCAGACCACTTCATTGTCTCTATATCTTATCCTCCATATTGCCTCTCTCACTGACTCTTCACTGAGAGCCTACTTTTATATCCTAAGAGTTGAATGTGTTCACTGTGACTCACTCTACCAACTCTTCCTCTGATTTGTCACTTTGCTTTCCCTTTAACTCATTTCAGATGTCACTTGGGTCTGACACTGACTCTTGAACTCTGCTTCCTGTCTTCCAAGAGCTAGGATCAAAGGTGTTCACCACCCCTGCCTTCTGAATACTAGGATTAAAGATATGTACTAACTTTTTAAAAACAGCCACGCTGCCAGATTAAATATTCCTGAACAAACACTAATTTGTTTGATAGGTTTTTTATTCCTAATTCCTAATGTCTGACTTTAATAAATTATTGAATCAATAATATTCAGAAAGATCTGAGAAAAAATATTAATTTGAAGGTCTAAAGTGTAAAACTAAGTGTACTGATGAGAAAACTTAGTTTTGTTTTTGTTGTGAAACCTTCTGAAGCAGCGATTATTTTGTGTACCTGAAGTAAGCACCCACAGAAGTAAATAGCTGAGCTTCAAGGTACAGACCTTTCTTTAATCTCAGATACTCAGGAGGGTGGAGCAAGAAGATTCAAAGTTTAAGACCTATCTGGGCTTTAGAGGGGGCTCAAGGCCAACCCTAATCTGTGCCAAGAGTAATGAGAGAACTTGTGATTTTCAAAAGGTCAAGGAATATAAGCAAGTGGTGAAGTGCTTGCCAAGCACATGCAAAGCCCCAAACTCAAACCCCCAAACTGCAAAAGTCAATGAACGCATGTCATTGGAGCCCTGCTTTCTATGCCATAAGCAACCTGAAAGCATCATTTAGTAGTATTAAGTATTGGTGGTTGGTTGAGTTGAGTTGGTTTGGTTTGGTTGGGGTGAGGTGGGGTGGGGTGGGGACTGTGTTAAATTGCATGGAGATTTGTTTCAGGATATTGTAGTTGATGAAAGTTTTAAAACATCTTTGTTTTTATCTTATTTTTCTTGGTAGTGGTAGAAATAAGAATGGAAAGGCCTTCAGTTTCCTTTCTTCTTCATCTCCCATTGTCGGCAGAGTAGCTAGGCAGCGTACACAGCTACTGAACTTCCGAATTAATGGTTTATGGATGTATCTGGTATTTCTTGGTCTCCTATTGATCCCCAAGCATGATCACTATTGTGATTCCCAACGGGTAGATGTGAAAACAGAGGGGAAGTGTGCTGCTACCTTTAGATATCTTCCCTGCTTGCTTTGAAGAGGCAGGACACTGGGAAGTAGACCCTAGTGATTCCTGTGCCACTCATTAATGCAGGAGCCATTGAAAGCAACATCAAGTCAACAGTAAAGGCCAGTAGTAAAAATGAACTGTGAAGATCACCAATAAGAAAAATAGTGAGGGTCAGGGCCAAACTGTCAGAGTGAAATGTTTAAAGCTTCTCATGAGACTTCTCTTAAAAACAGCTTACTGCCAAACTGTTTTTGTATTATCCATGCAAAATTTCCTCCCATGCATTTTACATTCCAAGATCAAGGGTCCACTGGAAAAGCTCTAGCTTCCTGGAAAAGGAGCACAAACACTGTTCTGTTCATTTTTCATTTTCTGTATTTAATAAATTGTTTGACTATTAGAATCTGCATGAAAGAACATTAATGCATCTCCTATGTTGGTTCTAAAACTGACTCTTGTACTCCCTTCCATTAATCTGGTGAGATTGGGGGAGAAATGTCAGGTTGATTCATTTTGTTTTTAAGTGTTATGAAGACAAAGCAGAGATGAAGATAATTTTTGAAGATGACATTTTGAACAGACAACAGTTTGGCTGCTCAGGCATCATTCCAGGTAAATAAGCTGAGTGAGTGTGTGTGTGTGTGTGTGTGTGTGTGTGTGTGTGTGTGTGTCTAGGAACATTTAATCCTTTAGTCCAGCAGCAGGACTGCTCTAGATTAGAAAGAATGTTAATACACACCTTTAATCCCAATATAGCACTCACCCTTAAACCCAATTCAGAAGGCAGTGGTGGCACAGGCCTTTAATCTCAGGAAAATGGAAGCAGAGGGATAACAGGTGAAGTTCAGTGTTCAGAGAAGGAAGCAAGGGAGAAGCAGAGTATGGAGACAGAGCTCAGAGAAGCATTGAGGGAGAAGCAGTGTGTGGAGGCAGAGTTCAGAGAGAAATTGAGGTGAAAGCAGAGGTGGGAAACTGACAGTAAGCAGAGAGGAAAAGTGGAGAGTTAGTTCAGCCAGGCAATTTGAGTGCAGTTAGCTCTTAAGTTCAGTTCAGAAGGAGACGCCAACAAGAGCAGAGCCAGTCCAGAATAAGCTAAGAGAGAAAGCAAAGAGTCAGAAAGAGAGAGTTTACAATTTACAGTTTTGAGATCAGAAGACAGCTAGTCAGAGTGAGCTTAGTCAGCAGTAAGTCTCAGGCTGAAATGTTCTTGATTTAGGTTTGAAGACTAGATTATACAGAGGCTGACATCTTCTAGGTCCAGGTCTAGCATCTTCAAGGTTAGATTATATGGAGGCAGAAGTCTTCCAGGTCTAGATTGAGATTAGATTGTATAGGAGCAGAGACCTCTAAGGACTGGGGATTGAATTAGCAAAAAGTAAACTGTCCTCTGCCATGAATCCATGAAAATAATTAATAAATTAGTGCATATGTCTACATGTACATTTGGTGCACCAACGTGGTTGGTAGAAGGATTCAAGTTCAGCTGACAGAAAGCTGCAGAGAAGAAAGTCAGCTGAAATCCTCTCCAATACAGATTAACTAGTGTTAGAAGGGATTGAAGGCCAGAGGTGTGGCAGTTTGGCAGAATGAAATAAAGCACAATAGGATCATAAAAAACAAAAATAAAGAAACTTTCTTTTTATCAAGATATACAATCTGGAAGTTGTGCAGGAATGAAATATTGAGGTGCATTTTTTAGGAACATTTTTAAATGTTTCTTCCCCATCACATTGCCCTTTGGGAAAGGGACTATAATTCGCTCATAGATACTTGGTAGGTTTTTACTTGTTCGTCATAAACTGGTGTTTGAGAACATTTAAACAACAGCTTGATAGAAAAAAAATGCTGTCATTCTCTGGTCTTGTCTACTGAAATCTTTATGGACAAGTCATCCACAGAAAAGAAGCACATACTTAACTATCTTTGTTTAGTTGCCTAGTCAGATCAGGGCAGTTGGTCCATCTCTCCATAAGCCATTCAGTACTTTTCATTTCCCACCACAGGTTTGCACTTTGAATCTTCACCAGCTGTTCCTAAGTGCTTCTCATTGGAGATCAAGGATACCTGAAAAGAGTCCAAATAGATCAGCTTTAAATTAATACCTTTTAAAAACAAGAGAGCATAAACCACAAACCATTTAGTGATCAATCATTATCTGTGCAATTAGAGGTCAACACATTGGTATCACTTCTGCTCCTTACTGGATGAATGAATGAACTGATGGATAGATGGACAGGTTGTGTGTGTGTGTGTAGGTGGTTAAGACACTCTGGATTGAACCCAGGGCCTGCTGCATGCTATGTTCACAGATACTAACTGTATCCAGGCTGGTCTTAAACTGATGGCAAGTGTGTCCACACCCTGCAATTAGAGCAATACAGACCTCAATATTGGGACTTTGTTTTGTTTTGTTTTTGGCAACACCTTATTGCAAAATACATGCTGCCCTAGAACGCTGTGTAGCCAGACTGACCTTGAACTCTAGGTAGTCCTCTTGCCTCAGCCTTCTCAGCACTGGGATTACAGATATGAGTCACCATGCCTGACAGTATTGGAATTATTTATTTATATTGTGTGGTTAGGGGAGGGGAGACGGGGATGTACAAGAATGTGGTCATAGGACAACTTGGAGTGGATTCTTTCTTTGCTCCATATAGCCCCAGGGATCAAACTCAGTTTATCCCACTTGGTTCAAATACCTTTGGCCCATTGGGCCATCCCACCAGCACTAGTATTAGAACTGTGTTACCATTTTTCATAAGGAAAACAAGTTCATTTTTGCTAGTGAGTCAGTTAACACATCCTAGGTAAAATATGAATAATCTTGTTGAATGAGAGTTCTCTCTGCAGCTCTGTATAACAACATGCCTTCTGCTCTAATGAGTGATAGTTTCAGAAAGTGTTCATGTCCAACAACACCTTCTTTCTTCTATGATTTGTGCCTCATTCTTTGGTAATTTGTAGGTATCATGAATTTCACTAATCATCAATAATGTTCTTTTGGTTTGTTTTCATTTATTTAACATTTACCCAAATTCATTTGTATCACTTCAGGGCAATTTTAAATAGTGTTGTGATGCTTACTGGCCATTATCCTTCAGTCTTACCTAGCTAGTCATTGGCTCTTTTCATGTAGGGCCACTAATGTGTTAAGGAACTCTGGGGGAAACAGTTGATTATGAAAGGGGAAAATTAAAGTCTCTATTATTTTTTTTGTTGATGAGAGAGAGAAAACAATGAAATTTTAGATGCAAAATTATTCCTCAAAATAAAGGGAAAAAGGCAAATAGATTGTCCCTTTCTAGCACATTTGAGGGAAAATGTTAAATCAGCAACCAACATGCTTTTCCATCAATGAATACTTGAATAGACAACAAAAAAGAATGGTATGTTTGATTTCAGCTAAATTGTCCTTACTAAGAAGAGTTTACTCCAACATAGAAAAGTCAATAGAACAAGTGATAGTAATGCATGATGTATTGGGAGAATGAAGGGTTTGTGTTAGAAACATAATTCTGCTACATGACTGAATCGTAGAGAAGCGAATCTAATGTGTACTTTTTTAAAATCCCATGTTTGTTTTGGTTCTGTGTTTTAGGTGTGAGCAAGCTCCTTTTGCTTTTTGTTGCTATCAAATATGTAGTCTTAAACATAAATGATGTCCGATGCTTGTTATCCATACTTAATTAATGCATTTCTTCAAAAATAAATGTGCCAAGGACATAAAGTATAACATAGTATGTAATGTTTTTCTTACATTGTATATTTAAGTTGGTAGGGTTTTAATCTTTAAACTTTTCTTACCTAATAAAATTTCAAGTGAAATTTCAAATGAAAGTGATTAACTAATAGGTGATGGTTGTATAAGAACAGGTATGTTGTCTTGCTTTGAATTTAATAATAATTATCAAAACAGTTATTCTGAATTTTTACATATGAATTGGCAGAAAACACTGGTTGTGCATTTTGACATATGTTCTTCCAGATTTTTTAGAGACACTGATGATACCAAAAGAGGAATGTAATTCAGAAGGTCTTTTTTTGTACTAGATTCTGATGATCACCTAAGAAAACTTTCATCACTTACTGTTTTTCTTCATCACATATTGGTTTTTGAAGACTGTTGTTGATAATTGTTAGTAGTGAATAGTGGGGAATAAGATCCTTTTTTCCTTTAATTGAAAATAGGTCTTTTTCCTCATATGATATATTACAATATGATTTTCCCTCCCTCTACTCCTCCCAGTTCCTCTCCCACTTCCCTTCACATATGAATCCATTCCTTTTATGTCTCTCTTTTAAAAGACAAACAGGCTTCTAAGGGATAATAATAATAAAATTAAATTAAATTAAATTAAATAAATCAAAACTAACACATTGAAAGTCAACAAAACAAACAGAAGGAAAAGAACCCAAGAGAGGACACAACAGAGACCCACTCATTCTCACACTTGGGAATCTCATAAAAACACTAAACTAGAAGCTATAATATATATGAAGAGGACCTGCTGCAGATCCATTCCAGCCCTGTGTATGATGACTCAATCTCAGTGAATTACATATTCTTTGATCATGTTAATTACAGGGCCTTGTTGTCTTACTGTCCTCCATCCCTTCTGGCTCTTACACTCTTTCTGCTTCTTACATGGGGTTCCCTGAGCTTTGAGGGGAAGGATTTGTTGGAGACATCCCATTTAGGGCTGAGTGTTTCAAGATCTCTCATTTTCTGCATACTGTCTGGCTGTGGATCTCTGTTTTTGTTTCCGTCTACTGTAGGTGGGAAGCTTCTCTGATAGTGACTGAGCAAGGCACTCATCTATGATTATAGCAGAACTTCATTAGGAGTCAATAATGGCTATATTCCTTTAGCAGAACAGTAGTATTTTGTTTTTATCTTAGGTCCTTGGGCTAGACTATCTAATCTCGGGTTCTTGGTCACCCAAGTAGTGTTTGTTGGGCTGCATCTCATGGAGTGGGCCTTAAGTCAAATCAGATATTTATTGGTTATACCCACAAACTTTGTGACACCATTACTCTAGCCTATCTTACAGACAAGTCACCATTGTTGATTCAATAGTTTGTATATACATTTCTCTTTTGGTAGCATGCTAGTACCTTCTTATACTAAAGACAATAGAATGTAGAGGTGAAGGTTGTAGGCACCAGCTTTACTTCTCTATTTTCAATAATTGCATAGGTATTGTTTTCAGTAGTGGGGCCTTTCTGTCATTTTGTGGAGAGCAACCTATAGTCTTAGCAACAGCCTAGGTTGTTTGGGGATTCACATGGGACCCCTCGGCCAACAACTCAATTAGGTGTAACCCAATCCCAGGACTGGAAGCGTCATTTGATGAAAACAGATAGTCAATTGGGGCTCTGTCTTCCCAGTTATTTGGCAGTTTCAGTTAGATACTGTGTTTAAATATATATATATTAGGGAGCTACTACTGTATTAGGTTTCTGTACTATATCCCTCAAATCAACCTTAATTTTAGCTGTCTCTCCACATATTCTTTCTTGTCCCCTCTTCCCTTCTCCCAACTTGATCCTCCAATTCCAGCCTCCCCACCCATCCATAACTCTTCTATTTCCCTTTGATAGGGAGATCTATCTACCTTACTCTGTGTGTCTACCCTTACTCTATCTATGCCTAACCCCTGTGGTTCTATGGATTGTGGCTTGGTTATTGACTTAATAGCTAATATACATATATAAGTGGATGCATACTATTGAAACATGGTCAAAGAATGGAATCATGGGAGAATTCTAAACGTTTGTGAAAAAAAACTCCAAGGAAATGACAATAGTCTTGTGACCTCAGTTTCTTGAAAACATGGAATTGTTCTTGGAATGTATTTTTGTACTCCTCCCATATGTACCAGATAGGATTTTACTTCAAGTTATTTATTACAAATGGCTATTGCAATTTGTTTCCTTGTTTCTATAGAAAAACATGTTTTGCTTCATGTGACTTGACTACTACTTTTGGCTTGTCCTTATGATTGTACACTTTATTCATGTGACTCCTTTTAACCCTCAGAGCATAAACTGATGTTCTGAATAAAGTTGGCTATTGCATGAAACTTTAGTCCATCTCATTTATCAGGTTCATACTTCCAGGTCCCACTGCCTCTAGAATGATAAACACATACCATATTTGTCTTTCTGTGTCTGAGATAACTTACTTAGGATGAATTTTCTCTAGTTCTATCCATTTATCTTCAAATTTCATTTTTTTAAACAATTGGATAATACTCCATTTTATAAATGTACCACATTTTCTTTATCCATTCATCTGTTGAGGGGCATATAGATTGTTTTCAGTTTCTGGATATTGTGAATAGAGCAGCAGTGAACATGTGTCTCTGTGGTAGAATGAAGTATGCATTGAGTATATGCACAAGCATAGTATAGCTGGATTGATTCCCATCTTTCTGAGGAGCTGCCATACTGATTTCCATAGTGGCTGTATAAGTTCCACCCCCTCCAGCAGTGTATGAGTGTTCCTCTCACTCCCAGCATAAGCTATCACTTGTTTTATTGATCTTAGCTAGTGTGTAAGGTAGTTCTGACTAACAGGTCATGCGTACATTTTCTTCTACATCATGGGTATAAGATAAAACCTCAAAGTAGTTTTGATTTGCATGTCCCTAATGTCTAGGGATGTTGAGCATTCATTATTTCTCAGCCATGTGAGTTTTCCCTTATGAGAATTATTTGTTTAGCTCTGTAACCCATTTTTAATTGGGTATTTGTTCTCTTGATATTTAGTCTTTTGAGTTCTTTATGTATTTTGGATGTTGGCCCTCTATTGAATGTGGAATTGGAAAAAAGAAAGAAAGTGAAAAAGAAAAATAGAAAGAAAAAGAGAGAAAGAAAAAAACAAGGAGAGAAAGAAAAAAATCAAAGAGAGAAAGGAAAAACCCTCCAATTCTGTAGGCTATTGCTGTGTCCACATGACAGTGTCTTGTCATGCAGAAGCTTTTCAGTCTCACGAGGTCCCATTTACTGCTTTTCTTAGTGCCTGTGTTAATGGTGTTTTGTTCAGAAAGTCTTCTCCTGTGCCAGTGAGTTCAAGGCTATTTCCTCTTCTATCAGGTTCAGTGTATCTAGTTTTATGTTGAGGTCTTTGATCATTTGGAGTTGAGTTTTGTGCAGGGTGATGAGTATGGATCTATTTGCAGCTAACTAGTTTGACAAACACTATTTGCTGAAGATACTGTCTTTTTTCTAGTGTGTATTTCTGGTTTTTTTATCACAAATCAAGTATTCATGGGTATGTGAATTTATGTCTGGGTTTTCAATTCAATTCCATTGATCAATGTGTCTGTTTTCATGCCAATATAATGCTGATGTTTTTTTGTTGTTCTCGTTTTTGTTTTTTGTTGTTGTTGTTTTTGTTTTTGTTTTAATGATAGCTTTGTAGTACAACTTGAAATTGGGATGGTGATACCTCCAGAAGTTCTTTTATTATTCAGGATTGTTTTAGCTATCTTGGGTGTTATGTGTTTCCACCTGAAGCTAAAAATTGTCCTTTCAAGGTCTGTGGAATTGTGTTAGAATTTTGATGGGGATTTCATTGAATCTTACTTTTGGTAGGATGGTAATTTTTACTATGTTAATCCTACTGACCCATGAGCATGGGAGGTCTTTCCATCTTCTGATATCGTTTTCAATTTCTTTCTTCAAAGACTTGAAGATTTTATGATACAAGTCTTTGACTTGCTTTGTTAGAGTTACCCCCAAGATATTTTATACTATTTGAGGTTATTGTGAAAGGTGTTGTTTCCTTCATTTCTTTCTCAGTCTGTTTTGTTACTAGTATATACGAGAGCTCCTGATTTTTGTGAGTTAATTTTGTATCTAGCTACTTTGCTGAAAGTGTTTATCAGCTGTAAGAGTTTCTCCGTGGAAATTTTAGGGTCACTTATGTATAGTATCATATCATCTGCAAATAAAGATACTTTGACTAAGAAGAATAAGTGTTTGAAACAAAATCAAATGCCTATACAATGCCATGTTCCTTACCTTTTGCTATTACCAGAAAAATATTTGTACGATAAGTTGGTAACAAGTACAGTTTCTTTATGGCAGATTTTTTTCTGTCCTGTTTATCACTTCCCGTGAATGGATTAAAATTTATAAACGATAGTTCTAATGTCTATCATTACAAGGTGGACATAGTAGTGTATACCATCCAGGGGATTGAGAATTCAAGGCAGCCTGGGCTATATCATAGCAAGCTCTAGGTCCAACTGGCCTATAGAAAACCCTGTCTGGAAGAAATAACATCACTCCACCCTCCCCCCAACACATAACATAGATCATTACTATAAGAATGGGAATGCATGATTCTTGATCTCCCCTCCCCCTGTCATCCAGACTGGGAGAAAACTCTATATTTTAGTGTCAGAAATGTGGATGTTGTGTAACCCACAATGTGCTATTGTGCAATAATTAAAGAATTTTTAAACTAAAGATTAAATTGGAATGTTGTTATAAACATAAGGGAATGGCCAACATTTTTCATTGTTTTACAAGAAAACTCATTTCTAAAAATATACAGCCTCTTTGTGATGACTCTTTAAAATAAGTTTAAGTGATTCCATCCAGAGATGAGCCTTTGGGTCTGTAGTACTTTGTCATAAAGTCTGTGCTTTGACCTTGGAGCCTTTCATCAGGTATGTATCAACAAGAAAGCACAGGCATGCCAATGGCAATGGGAGGTCTCTGTGTCTCCTGCAAAGAGGGCATAGAGGGCATGGTGAAAACATGAGGTATCTTGGGTACATAAACGTAAGGAAATAATACAGTCATTTCCTGGTTTTAAACTCTGATTTATTGATTTGAGGTAACTGTGGACCTTTGTAAAGGTATCAAACTTAAAATTTGTCTTGGTTACAAAACAAAACAACAACAAAACAGTGTTTTTGTTATCTCCCAAATTTTATCCTTCCTAGAAGTCAGAATTAGGTAAAAGGAAAGATTAGGAATGTTACCTAGTCTTTTAAGTGGAGTTATGCTTAACATTTAGTAATGCAAAATTATTTAGTATAACCTCTACATATTGATTTTGTTTTACTTACCAGTCTTGGATGGTTAAGCTAAAGAAAATTCTTTTAAAATTTACCTTCTATTCCATCCCCACTGGAACCTGAATTTCTTATTACTGCTGATTCTGTAATTCACAGAGGCACGCACATTGCTTTATTCCTCATGTTTTTCGTTTTGTTTTGTTGTTATTGTCGTTGTTTTGTTTGCTTTCTCTGTTTGCTCTCACTTTTTTTCTTTGCTTTGTTTTTATTTTCAAGCAGTAATCTAGTGATAAAGAACTAGATATATCCTTGTGGAAATAAACCTTTAAAAACTATTTTCAATACTTTCTTTGTGGGCCTCAGCTTAAAATAATTATTACAGTACCACCCACAATGCCTGTTCACCAGCAGTCAGTCTCCCTTCTCTCTTTCCAGACTCTCCTTTTTTTCCTCCTCTCCCAGTTCATGCTTCTCATGGGAAAAACACTTAGTGAGTTAGCAGTTTTCATCCTTGTAAACTTCCCTTCTGGCCACTAATCAAGCCTTGCCCATCTTTTCTATCCTGGAACACTCAGTTAGCTAATTGATTCAACTACTCTGTTTTTATACCTAGTAAAGTTCTTTATCCATTGATTTACATTTATAAAATTATAATTTAGGAATAAAATCATTGATTTAGAGTTGAGAAATAGAACATTACAAAAGATCGCTATCAGTAACTGCTACTCTCCATCTTTTTAATGATTTTCTGTTAATCTTCATAAACTTATTTTTAAATAAACAGATTTTAAATATAAATAAACAGATCTTTAAATGACTTTGTGAATGTATATAATCTATTTTATTTATAAGTATTATAAGACTTTTACTGTGTACCAGGTGTGGTTCTTTCCCTACACAATCCTATTTAAATCCAACTAACCTGTAATTCTAAGTCCAGGGGATTTGACACTCTTCTTGGGCACCTGCCCATGTGCACACTTAACACAGGCACACACAAAAATAAATAAAAGTAAACTTTTTAATAGGTTGCTAAGAATTCTTAAAACAAACAAACAAATAAAACATTCTGCAGTTGTTGGTACATTTCCAGATTAACATCAGCTAAATTTCATTATTAATATTCAGATTGCCTACATCCTCATTTCCTCCTTACTAAAAAAATATACCAGTTACTGAGAGTTTTGAGTTAAATTTTTTCCTTTATTCATTGGCAAAAGGGTCCCATAGCTCACATCCAAACATTATAGGCTATTGCCAGTATATAGTGAATATTGGTTACCTTCCACAACCTGACAATAAGGCTGTTTTGCTGAAGATACTACTTATGTCACTGAACATGAGAAAAATCAAGCTGGTGCCCAACTAGAAGCTTCTGAGCATTCATGATGCTGGAAAGTACTATGCATGCTACTGGAGGAGAAAAGTAATCATCAGCCTGACCCAGCTATGAGCTCTGCCACCTACAACAGCAACCCACCTGCAAGATGTAGTTGCAAAATAGTGGCATAAATGTTATAGAAGTGACCAACCACTTCTGTTTTTGTTGGATTTAAAGTCCACTTCAAAAGATGGGACCTATACCAGCACTAAGTAACCATGGACCTGACACTGGGTAGGTCAGGGGTTTTGGGAAAATCCTCTACTATTATTATGTTAAAAGAACACAGCAATAAAATGTCTCCTAATGGCATATTGTTCCTGTAGATCAATGGTATCACGTGACCCTCCTCAGAGAAGCTGCTTCTTTCAGTACATGGTAATTAACACAGAGACCCACAATTGGACAATATCCAGAAAGTGAGAGACTCTGGAGCACTCAGCCATAAATGGGATGCCTTTATCAAACCCTTCACCCCAAGGCTTAGGGATCTATGCAGAAGAAGAGGCCAAAAGATTGTAAGAGCCAGAGGTGATAGATGACTCCAAGGAAACAGCATCTTCTAGACATAATAGAGTAGTTGATGTACACATGGACTCACATAGACCATAACAGCACACAGAAGTTCAAGCCAAATGAAATCCCAACATGGAGAAAGGGAAGTGTCCACAGAGTTCCATCCCTAACCAAGAAGTTCCTTTGTGACTGAACCTGCTGGAGAGGTAAAAGGAGTTTTCTTCAACAGAGTGACACTGAGTATGTCAACCATACTCCAGGGCAAGCCCCATTCCTTGAAGTTTGGATTCCTTTGTTGTTGAGCTAGAACATGAAGTTGGGTGGGTATAGAGATGGGAAGATTCTGGAGGAATTAGGGGAGAAAAGTGATATCAAAATATATTGTACAGGATTTTAAAGTTTTTCCTCTACTATGTCTTATTTTTGTCTCCTTAATAACTATTACACTGTACTTTATCCATTTGATGCCATGTTATTGGGCATATAAAAGTCTAGGGTGGTTAACTTCTTGTTTGTTACTATATAGTGAACTTTATTTCAGTAATGCCTTTTACCATAAAATCCATAATATCTATTAGCAGTGATCTCATATTTCTTTTAGTTGGTTTTTCCAAATACATTTTTCTAATTTTTATTTTTAACCTTTTTATAGTCTTATGTTTTAGATATAGCATTTTAAAAACTATTCTGGTGATTTTTGACTTTTAATAGGAGCATTTAGTCCATTAAGTTTATTTTAAATTACTATAGTATTAATTATAATTATCATGTATATACATCTCGTTAAATGTATGGTATAATTCTTCTAAGTATTAGCATCTTTAAATAAATAAATATTTTAAATAAGTATGCCTGTATTTGGGTGGTTTGCCTCAAACTGACTGTGTTCCAACTTTTCTGCCCTTCCTTAATTATCTCTTCCAGGTGGTCATTTTTCTATACTTTTCTGGATCATTCTTATTAATAACTACTAAATCTAAGAAATAATTAAAAGGTATTTTTCCAGGAATTTTTGTAGGTCTTCCATAATAGTTAAAATATTCCAAACAACACACAAAACTTACACACTGATTCTAGCTACCAACTCACCATGTATGTAATGCACATATGCTTTAATCCTAGCTTCTTTTTATTTGAATTTGCAAGGTTATTAATGCTGTATTATGCTCTCACTGTTTACTGAATTTATCTGTAAAACCTTTTTTCCCGTAATTTAAACTCTCCATTCTCTCACATTCCAGATACCTAAAGCAGATATTTTAGAATTTCTTCCAAAATATTTAATTATCAGCAAATTTACTGCTGTTAATACTCTGAAGATATTTTTGTTTACCCTCATTTTCATTCTCTTACATTTATAATAGTTTTCATTGGCATGTATTTATTATACTTGGTACTAGGTTTCATAAGGACATTTTCACAGCTATTGTTTCATAGTCTGCATAGCTCTAAGCACTACAGTCTTCCAATCTTCTACTAGGATGGTCCATTAAGCTTTGATTACAGTATTTCACCGTTTCTCTAGTACAAAATCCCAAAGCCTTCCGTATTCCTCAGAATACCCACAAAGTTAGGTCTCTCACAACAATACCCTACTCTCTGGTTCCAACTTCTTTCTTCATTATTTTTATATTCCTATGATAAAAAGCCATGGCCAGTGTGACTTAGAAAAGAAAGGGCTTATTTCTGGCCCATGGATATAGAGGGATAAGAGCTAGCATTACAGCAGGGAGTAACAGCAGCTGAAAGCTCACATCTCAATCCACAAACAGGAAGCAGGACTGGGGTTGTTCTTTAAGAACCTTCAGACCCCTATGCAAAGCTTTCTAATTATTCACTGTTGAGAACAGATTTCATTTGAGAAACAGAAGACTTGTGCAATCCTTACTTATGGCTTCTGTAGAATAAACTAATACTACCTGTGATGAAAGGTTTAGATGTCTACCAGAAGGAG
The DNA here is from genome assembly GCA_026225945.1 of Cricetomys ansorgei. Lineage (NCBI taxonomy): Eukaryota > Metazoa > Chordata > Mammalia > Rodentia > Nesomyidae > Cricetomys > Cricetomys ansorgei. The sequence continues at coordinate 44,421,092 of JAMJFZ010000199.1, read as the reverse complement.
GCAGAATATTGGCACTTCTGTAGATTTCTAGCCAATTTGTGCTGCCTGGTTTTATGATTGACACAAGCTGGAGTCATCTGAAAGGAGGGAACCTCAACTGAAAAAATGCCTTCATAAGATCCTGCTGTAAGGCATTCTTAATTAGTATTGATTAGGGAGGACCCTGTCCATTCTCAGTGGTGCCATCCTTTGGCTGGTGGTCTAGGTCCTATAAGAAAGTAGGCTGAGCAGGCCGTGGTTAGCAAGCCAATATGCAGCACCCCTCTATGGCCTCTACATTACTTCCTGCCTCCAGATTCCTGCCCAATTTGAGTTCCTATCCTGACTTCCTTCAATGATGAACAGTGATGAAGAAGAGAAAGCGAAATAAACTCTTTTCTCCCCATGTTGGCTTTGGTCATGGTGTTTCATCACAGCAATAAAATTCACTGACTAGTTATTGTATTCCAGGCCCTGTACTGAGTATCCAGAAGAGAATAAGGATAATCATATACGCTTTTGCTTTTCTTCCCTCAAAAGCTTAGTTTTTAAGGGAATTTATTTTACTTATAATTTCTTAAGCAAAAAAGTAATTCTGTTTTCAGAAATCTTTTATTAACTTGATAAATATTGCATATACATTTTAATGGTAGATTAATTTCTGTAAAAGTAGAAGACATTACTTCTTATCTTGTAGCTGCTGTGAATTTATTGTTACTTTGTTAATATCAACCTACTGTATGACTTTATATTATTTCAACATATAAGCTCATTTTACATAGGATAACATTATAGTTTATCTTCTAAGCTGAAACCTATCATTTCTTTCTTTAATTCCTGGTAGTACATTAGAGAAAGGGTTTTTAAAGGGCAGTTTATGGCTGCTTTGATGATACTTAAAGGCAATAAGTGGATAAGATAATGATTTTAGATGAGTTTGTGGTAATTTTCTGTTTATGAAAAACATTGAAACGAAAATGTAATTTAACAAATATATCTGAACATTTTATATCCCATTTTCCTTATTAAGTCAGAGTTGGATAATTACAGGCATAGCTTAAAATAAAAATTTATCTTTTAGAATCCAGCACAGTGATGGCATAGCATTCAGTATTACGGAAAGAGCTGAAATTTGTCCTAGACTTACAGAAATAACTTAGTCATAAATATTGGAACCTCTGGAAAGAAGATGAACCTTGGGCATTTTCCAGTTCATTTATCTTGGCATTTAGCACACGTAGGTCAATGGGCAAATGAATTTTAATATTGTAGATATTTGAATCATTTATTGAGTTCCATTTTGTTATTCTCAAGACACTGTGAGTATCTGAATACACCATCAATATTAAAGGACATCAAGAAAAAAGTTGTTATCTTTAATAATTCCCATAGTTCTATGAACCACAGTAACTTTATTCAATTAAAGAATTAATAAGCTATTTAGTGTTTAACTAAGAAATGTCTGTTAACAATTTCAAATGTAAATAAAGATTTATCAAGATGTGTTTGGACAATGTGAAAAATCCACTATTTACTCATTTGAAATAGCTATTGAGTTTCTCAAACAGCCAAATTTAAGTAAAAAAAAAGGTTTGTTAGCATAGCAACATGACACTATAGATGAAGAGATGTATTTGAGTTGATCAATCCATAAGAGAGTTATTCAGACCTAAATCTTATTTCAAATTTGCTTCCTCCATCTGATACTGAGCACCTTGTGTACTATATGTCACATCATCTGAAAAACCTGTATAAAGGTGATTTCTCTGTAACATCTGTTATCCCATTGGTACCCAGGGTTGACTAGTCTTATCTTCATGTCTAGGCAAATGCCCACTTCCTCCCCCAGCACTCCATGTGTGTCTTCCTGAAGCAGTGTGTCTAGCTGAAGAGAAAAACCTTCTTCAACAAGGTGAAGCTTTTTTTTTTGGGGGGGGGTCAAGGGTATTCAAATAGCTGTGCTACTCTGTTAGAACCACCAAACAGGATATCAAGATGTATCTAAAGACCCATTTAGACCTAATAATGTCATATCATCTTTGGGAGTTCTTGCTTGAAATGCATCCAGTTTGCAAACATTCTGAGAGAGACAGAGTGAGAGAGAATAAAGTTATCGATATTTATTCCTGAATAAAAAGATGTCTTTATAACCCTGAAGACTAACAATGCAATCAACCTTTTCTTAAGAAGATTTATTATTTATTTACGCATTTGCACAATGTAGATGCCTGTGGGTGAAGGTGCTCTTGGAGGCCAGAAGAGGGTATTTCATTCCATGGACCTGAAATTACAGGTGACTGTGAGCTGCTGAATATGGGTGCTGGGAACAGAATTCAAGTCCCTTAGAAGGAGGGCAACCACTCTTAACCACTGAGCCATCTATTCAGCCCCTATAATCAACATATTTAAACTTACAAATTATCTGACTTGGATTAAATGCAAAAATTCCCTGAAAGCCACAAATCACTAAACTCATTTAGAAAAACATAGATAGTGTTAACATGAATTGTCATATCCATTAAGGAAATTGCATTTATTTGTTGAAAATCCATGAACAAATAAAACTATAGTTCTAGTAAAAAAAATTGCAAAATAAATGGAAGGAAGAACTAACATGAATTCTATAAAATATGCTCCAGACAATAGAAGTAGAAAATGTTTGTTTGATGATGTCAGCATCATTCTAATATCAAGACAAAAATTTTACAAAAAAAAAAGCAGTGACCAAATTTCTCAAACATGATTATAAAAATTCTTAACAGTGTATTACTAAATCAAGTATAGCAACATATATAAGGATAAAACAAACTAGATGTGGTAGTACATATCTGTAATTGAAAGACTTAGTAGGCTAGAGCTGGGTTGGGCTATATAGCACGACAAAACCAAAATGAAAATACATTATAACTACATATGTTTATTCTAGGAGTGCATTGGTGAAATAATCAATCATAATTCACAAGATGAAGGAGAAAACTCACATGACTCTCAGAAGATGTATAAGAAACATCTGAGAAAATTCAACAGCTTTTTATATCATTTCACAGTAAATAGGATGGAATGAACCCTTCTTAAATTACAAAGAACATATACAAGACAATTAGAGAGACCAAAAACTTTCTAAGAATTGAACAGATAAGAATGTCTGCTCTCATCAGTTCTACTCAACATTATTCTGGGAGCCACTAACAATGCAGCAAGATAAGTAAAAGGAAAACTGAATTCATATTAGGAAGAAGTACCTACCATTGTATATTTGAAGTATGTGATTTGATTTTTTTATTTAAGAAGGGGTTACAATTAAGGGATTGCCCTACATAAGAGAAGAGACTCTGGACTTTTAAAATGTTTTGAGACTGAAAAATTGTGGGGACTTTTGAAGTTTGACTAATGGTATTTTGCATGATGGTGTAGCTACATACCTATTGAAGCCAGGGGGTGGAATGTGCTGGTTTGAATGAGAATGGCCACCATAGGCTCATGTATGCTGATAACATGCTCCATGATAGTCATGGACTTTAACCTTCTGGAACCATGAACCTCAAATTAAATGCTGACTTTTATAAGTTCCCTTGGCATGATGGTTTTTTTTTCTCCCCATGACAATAGAAAGATAAACAAGACAAAAGGAATTGTATTAATACTTCACACATTGACCTACAGATTCAATGCTATTCCAGTCTAAATCCTAACAGAATATTTTAAGGTGTTGATAAAATGATTTTAACATGTAAATATGAAGGCAAAGATAGTAATAGACACTTTTCAAAAAGTAAAGCACTATTGGAGGACTAAAATTATATGATTTTAAGGCTACTTTAAAGATGCAGCAATTGAGGAAGTGGGATATTTGTGAAGGTCATGTCTCTCTCTGGATTGGTGGATCAGAGTAGGCCCCTGAGTGGCATATATACATATATACATACATACATATATATGGTAATATGTTTATATTACCATATTATATTACATTATATTACATTATATTATATATGAACAATAAAAATTAAATTAAATTAAATATTACCATTAAAATACATGGTAATATATGGTAAATAAGTTATTTTTGCCAAAGTTATGAAGACAGAAAATGCAATCTTCTTCCTCCTCTTCTGGTTGGATAGCAAACCTAGGCTTTATACGTGTAAAGGCTTTATACTCCTGAGCTACATCCTTAGGCATCCTGACTCCCTTTTGGAGTCAGTGTCTTACTATATAGCCTAGGCTGGCCTTGAACTTGCTATGTAGCCCAGACTAGTCTCAAACTCACTATTCTACCTTATTTCCCCAAGTGTTGGTATTATACCCATTCACCTTCATGTTAATTAGGGTTCTCTGGAGGAACAGAACTGAGAATGAATATATATATTAATATATATGAATATTAATATAATTATATATGCATATATGGGATTTATTGGAGTGGCTTGCAGGCTGTGGTCCACCTAGTCCAACAATGGCTATCTCCCAGTGGAAAGTCCAAGAATCCAGTAGTTGTTCAGTGCACAAACATGGATTTCTCAGCTATCTTCAGTATATGTAGGTATCCTGAAGAAGTAGACTCTAATGCTAGTGAAGGAATTAGCTCAGCAGCAGGATATGAAAGATAAACTTACTAGTGAGGATGAGGACAAGAAAGCAAAAAGCAAAAGCTTCTTTCCTCATGTTCTTTATATAGGCTGTTATGAGGCCCAGGTTTAGAGTGAGTTTTCTGACTTCAAATGTTCCAGATTTAACGTGAGTCTTCCTACCTCAAATGATCCAATTAACTAAAAGTCTCTCACATGTGCCCAGATGCTTGGGTTTTTTAGTTAATTCCAGATATGGTCAAGTTGACAACCAAGAATAACCATTGCAACCATTTTGCTGTGGTTAGTGGCTATTCTTGGCTAATGATCTCAGTGTAACACCTTGTAACATCTATGTACAAAAATAATGTTCCCATTTACCTGTTCCCCAGTTTTGTGTCAATTTTACCTGAAAATGAGTGAAAGATATATAATGTAAAAATTTTGGAACATGAGAAGAACTTTGTGACCTAAAGTTAGGACAGAATTGCTTAGACTCAACACAAAAAATAATCTGTAAACCAAATGTATTTGTAGATTAAAATTAATCAATATTAAATATTTTCACTGTGCAAATTATACTGTTAGTAAGCAAAATAGAAGCCAAGCCCTAGATGTTAAGAAAATATTTGGAGTCTCATTTCTGATAAAGACCTTAGATTCTGAACATAATTAACTCAAATGTAAAAAATAAGACTCCACTTATTATCATTATTATTATTATTGTTATTGTTGTTGTTATTATTATTATTATTATTATTATTATTATTATTAATTGTGTGTGAGTGCTATGTTGCACATGTGGAGGTCAGCAGGCAACTTTGTGGCGTTGGCTCTTGACTTACGGTTCTGTTGCTGTGAATAGACACCATGACCAAAACAATTCTTATAAAGAAAAGCATTTAATTGGGTGCTTACAGTTTCAGTACTTACAGTTTCAGACTTAGTCGATTATCATCATAACAGGGAGCATGATGGCACACAGATGTGTATGGTGATGGAAATGTATCTGAGAGCTACATCCTGATCTACTGGCAGTATTCAGAGAGAAAGACTTGTCCTGGCATGGGCTTTGAAACCTCAAATCCCAAACCCAGGGACATACCTCCTCCAACAAGGCCACACCTCCTAATTCATCCCAGACAGTTCACTAACTGGGAACCAAGCATTCAAATATATGAGCCTATGGGGCCCATTCTCATTGAAGCTACCACAGTTCTCTTCTCTCCTTTCACCTTTAAGTGGATTCTAGAGATTTAACTCAAGTCATCAGGTTTGAGAAGAAAATACCTTTAGTTACTAAGCCAGCTGCCTACCCCCAGTTAAAAGTAAGCAAAAGATTTGGGGCTGGTGACATGGCTCAGTGGTTAAGAACATTTGCTTCTCTTTCCTAGGACCTGGGTTTGGTTCCCAGTGCCTAAATGGTGGTTCACAAACATGCATTAACTCCAGTTCCAGGGAATTCTGTGCCCTCTTCAGCCATTGGTGAGCACCAGACATGCGTGTGGTGCACAGACATACATACAGGTAAATTCACACATAGCATAAATAAATCTTTAAAAATTTAAAGCTATTTGAACAAATAATTCACCAAGGAAGTCATAAAGATGGAATATAAATATATGTAAATATGTTTAACATCATCAGTCCTTGGATATGTGCAAATTATAACTACAATGTGATGCCACTACTCAGATACAATGACTAAAATCAAAGGCTGCCCATTCCATGCGCACAGAAAGCAGTAGTGTATCTGGAACTCTTATTTGTGGCTGGTGAGAGAGCTTACTATTGATTAGAAATCAATTTAGTAGTTATCTATAAAGTTAAGCATACAGTTGTATTGCAACCCCACATTTCACACTATGTGTAGGGCATTTAACTAAGAAACAAAAAACTATGTTGGTTTTGTTTTATGACTTTTTGAGACTGGATCTCATGTAGTCACAGCTGGCCTTGAACTTACTATGTATCTAAGGATGGCTTTGAGGTTGCGAACTTCCTACCTGTTGCTTTTTTTCTCTCTCTCACTTTCCTCCCCAGTGTATGACTGAGCTATCAGCCACCAGCTCACCCCCAGGAAGGAATGCACAGGGTGTGGGTCAACATATCCTGGCAGGTCCCAGATCAGAGGACTAAGTTGATAAGAATGATTCAGACTCTCAGGAGAGGCTGTCAGAGGAGCATATCTCTCATTTATTAAAGTAAGGGTGGTTACATTCATAGGGTGCAGGCAGGGGAGGGTACCCAGGGATGGGATCCGTTGGCTAAAACAAGGATACTGGAGTAGCCTCATTTGCATGTGGAACTCAAGTCTAAGCATCAAGGTCTTGCACGGGCACCTTCTACATAAGGTGTGGTCTCCCAGGGAAAAAGAGGAAGGCACCTCCGTAGGCTTCCAGCTACAGCACAGATAAGCACCAACCAAGCCACATTCCTTTGCTAATGACCTTTGGTGTAGCAGGCGATATTTAATATTTAGCTGAGTTCTGGCCAGGGCTAAAAAGTGAGAAGCACACAAACTCCTACTGCTTTCAGGATGAGAAAATCTGGGGTTCAAGGCCAATTTCAACTCACTCTCAGCTCTAGGACAGTCCCATACCTACCTACCTATATGCACATACCCACAAACCCAAGGAATGAGGCTTACAGTGATATATACCATGGCTGGTTTAAACATCTATGCTTACAAGAAAAAGAAATCTTTTTTCCTTTCTTGTCCTCCTTCCCTCCTCCCCCACTCCTTCATGATTATCATGATTTGAACTTTTTGAACTGTATTCCATCACTTCTTCTGAAACCATGATCTGAAACAAATGCCATGACTTAAGTTGCTTTTCTTAGAACAGAACAGAAAGGGCCAACTACTACACTTCTTAAAAAAAATCAAGAACCCTCCAAAACAAATCTGCAGGAGACTATGTCATAGCTTTATTCCTAGTGATGAACAACTGCAAATACTCCAAATGTTCCACAACTTGGGTAAACCAGAGTAACCATGCAATGGAATATTACTAATTAATAAAAACTAATGGACTATTGAATTAACCTCAAATTCTTTTTGGTATTCTAGATGGTTTTCTGGCAAAGTAAAACGTTAAGATTTGAGAACAGAAGAGTAGTAACCAGGTTGAGGGTGGGCTGTGGTACAAAAAGTGGTAACCTGTGATGGCTTGAATGAAATGGTCTCCACTGGCTCACAGGGAGTGGTGCTATTAGGAGGTGTGGCCTTGTTGGAGGAAATGTGGCCTTAATGGAGGAAATGTGTCACTGAGAGAGGGTTTTGAGGTTTCAGAAGCTCAAGGTAGGTCCAGTGACACACTCTGTTTCCAGCTGCTTGCTGATCCAGATGTAAAACTCTAGGCTTCCTCTTCAGCACAATGTCTGCCTGCCTGTTGCCATGCTTCCTGCCTTGCTTCCCACCATGCTGACAATGGAGTAAACTTCTGAACTGTAAGCCAGCCCCAATTAAATATTTTCCTTTATAGAGTTGCTGGTCATGGTGTTTCTTCATAGCAACAAAAGCCTAACTAAGGTATAACCCAACATAGTTTTGAAGGATTGATAGACCCATTTTTCATTTTGTTTATCCTGGCATTTAAAATAACTCTTCTCAGCCAGCAGTGGTGGCACACGCCTTTAATCCCAGCACTTGGGAGGCAGAGGCAGGTGGATCTCTGTGAGTTGGATGCCTGCCTAGTCTACAGAGTGAGTTCCAGCACAGACAGAGATACAACAGAGAAACCCTGTCTTGAAAAACCAAAATTAAATAAATAAATACAAACAAATAAATAAAGCAACTCTGCTCGTTGGCTAATTCATGGAACTGTACACTGAAGACAGTGAGTTTTACAGTTTGTAAATTAAAGTAATAATTATTATTATTGTGTGTGTGTGTGTGTGTGTGTGTGTGTGTGTGTAGAGATAGTACCAGGTATTATTACACTTAGGGTCCCATACACGCTACATGCACGCTGAGTTACAGCTACAACGTGGCTTTTCTTTTTCCTTAGTAACTTTAAAGTTTCTCCCTGGCTGATTTCCACAGGAGCTTTTCTAGTGTCACTTACACACTTTTCAGTTTACAAATGATTCTGATATGATATAACCAGAAAGGATAGCCAAATAATGCTTTGAATAGTAAGGCTCACTACATTTATTTTATCTATTCTACTTTAACATACACAGGCTATATGAGTTTGGGTCTATTCCATAATTCCACTGGACTCAGTTGTCTGATCTTAAATTAAGACAAATATAGACTTAGCTATTTCTTGGTGTTGTGAGAATAAATGCATTCATACTTCTAGTGTCCCTAAATTAGTACCTGACAGAAAACATGCAATGTCAGGTGTTATTACTGTTATTGCTAACCACTGATTAGCAAGGCTAATTGAAAACTATCTTGGGTCCCACATTATTGATCCAAGAAAAGAGTTGTGAACTACACTTAATATTATACTGAGTAATTTTGAGTTTAAATTCCTATCCCTAAGTATTCAAAGCATATACATTAGTACTTCCAATAATGACATGAAGTAGTCAGCAAGAATTGTGAAGAATAATGGTGAGTATTTAGGAAGAACTGAATACATGTGAAGAGAAGAGGACAGGCTCATGGACTGGGATTAACTGGAGCAAAGTGAATATGGAGAAACAAATGTCTACCGACAATAGAAGAAACACTTGCAATATAGTAAAGTGGTTCGATGGATTACTAGACAGTGAAACATACTCCCTAAATTCGCCTTTATGTTAATGTTGGTGAGTGCCACAGACAGAATATGGAGAGAAGTAAGCAGATCCAAAAGAAAAGCTTATATTATTCTACTCATATACAATTCAAAGGCAGGCAAAACTAAATTAGGTTGTTAATGGGTAATATATGTGTACAAAAATGATAAACTCATGATTGTCACAGAATCAGTGAAAGGTAAAGAAAGCATAGAGTCAGAATAAATCCCAAATCTGTCAAGAATAAGATCACTACAATTGAGCCAAATTTGAAGCAAGCAAGCTTTAATCAAATTGATTAAATACTGGCCAGAAAGATGGACTCTGACCAGGACCATTCTGAAGTACTCATAGAGTAAACCTGCCATGTCCAGAGCTCCCACAGAAAGACCCCGAATCACATGGCACAGGGGCTTAAAAAGGTAGAACCCTTAAGGGCTAAGCATTTCCCACCAGGTGCAATCAGTGGCAGCCAAGCATTTATCCTGATGTATTTCCTGTCTGGGTTATTTCCCGTTTACAAGCAACCAGGCATATTGGTGCATTTGAAGCACATCTGGTGCAGTAGGGTTACCTTGGGATCTAGCCACTCCCTACCCAACAATTCAAGAGGTTATGTCCTTGGGCAAGGGAGATTCAAGACCATCTCACCTGAACAGCCCCACCTAGCATTCCAGGAGGTTATCTATTTTTCCTTTAAAGATGTCTTAGGCACAGCTAAAGTTTAAAACATAACTTTAGCTCTTACATCAGCTCTGAAGATGTTAACCATGTTGGATTATTTTGCAATGTGTGTACATGAAGGCAGAGAAAGGAGAAGTGTGACTTGTATATTTGCTTTATAACTCATATTTTAAAATGATAAAACCACTAAAAGTGTGAGTAAGGTCTAGGAAGCTATCTATCCCCAGAAGAGGATCCTCTATGTTGTGGATGATAGCAATTAAAACCAATAAGGTCAATGCTCGGTCTACTTTCTGAATACTGAATAGCATCAGATTGGCTTCTGCCCCCCTCCCTCCTGTAAGCTTAAAAATCTCACCTTCCTCAGTATACAAAGATAAATAATGGAAGTCACAAAGAACAGGTAAAAGGTCACCAGGGTAGGTATTGAATCCTCCAACAGGAATGTTACCTCTGACACCTTGCTACCTAGGCTACAGGATCAGGCACAAGGGGAAAGTGAGGAGTTGATAGCCAGGAGTTGTCTATCAATATTAAAGGCTTTCTTCTTACAATTGAAGCCCTTATTCCCATTGACAAATGACACAACTGAAAAGGAGGAAGGAATTCATTCCATGGTCCAGTATATGACTGGAGTAGAGTTTGGTCAGTCTGTGGGGAAATGGAAGTGATGGAGTGAGGATAAGCCAAAGGAATGTACTTTATGAAGATTGGAATGAGATCTAGGCAGATATATTGCAAGTGTAGACACAGGGAGTTTATCTCCTGCATCTGAAATCTGCCCCAGACATTCCATTGCTTGTTGCTCTCTTTTAAAACTGCTGTCAAGGAAATAAAATGCCAGCTGTGTAAGAGCAAGTGAGAATCCAAAAGCTTAATATTCTATTTGACTGCTTCTAGAATGTATACAGCAAGGAAAAGAATCACTCTAAATTAATTGTTCCTAATAAAAGTTATTCTTAACTACCCAAGGATGCTAAGAATGATGTAAAAGTCCAAGGCTAAGTCAGAAGAATACTAGCAAGAATAGCAAGTAAATATTGGCTCTCACAGAAAAATTTAAACAGTCTGGCCAAGTACGTATAGTGAAGCTAGAATGCCAACTGAATTCCGTCTGAACAAAAACCAGAAGTGACAAGTACGAAGTATGCTCTGAAAGAGATGAGGTGTCTTTAACAACTATTACCAGAAGTAGTCGTAAAAGATTGGTATTGTCTAGGGAAGTACCTTCTAGGCTAATGAGAGATGGGGAGCAGAAGCTGTCCACTAGTAAGGGCAAGGCTATTGCAGCTTCCTGAGAGGATGTAAAAATAGAGCCTTTGATAAAACAAAGAAATGGACAGTATATTTGCAAACTGAAAAGACTAAATATTGTACATTTGGATTTAGCCATCTAGGACATCAACTAAGGTCCTACTTTTCTCCCTAAATTATCACTGCACTGTGGCTATCACTTCATAAACTTGACTAGCATAAATTGCAACAGTGTGCCACCACTGAAACTGGAGAAATGGGTAAGGGTGCTCAGGTCCTTAACATCCTGGCATTAGGAATTGTAGCTAGCACACTCCATGTTACACATCTGTAAATCCACATTCCTTTCTGTGATACTAATATAACATTAGACAGGCCATCATTTCTTCCTGCATTTATTGGTTTGTCTTATTACCTCATATCTTGCGTCCAAAATATCTAGTGTTCCCTCTCCAGCACATGCTCCTCAAAGGCTAGCAGAGTATTTTGGGGTCTTGTTCTAGGGGCAGGATGAGGCTAGGGGTTGACAGTTCCAGCTAGAGGCCTCTCTAGCTCTGTGAGAGTTCAGCCAGGTTAAATGCATTAAGAAAGGAATTTAGAAGTACTGTGGGTGGGGAAATGTTGTGCAAATTCTGAACTACAGCTCTTCTGTAAAAAGGGCCATGATTTGTGAAATGTAGAGACCATGACTTTTCCTGGAAAAGTCTTTATGGTGGACATAAGGACTCAAATGCCCTCAATAGTCTCATGAGTGAAGTAGGCCAAATATAGATGGACATTGGTCCTTTTTGTTGTTGTTGTTGTTGTGATAGGTAATGCATTTTTATGTAAGCAGCAGTAAGCATGCCTGAAGACAAATGACTTGGAACTCAGTCTAAGTGTGGAGACGGAAGGGAGATGTTAGGATGTTGGTGGTTAAGGGATCCTGATAGCAGGAGAGAAAGACTAGCATCTGTGCCTGTACCAGGGCAAGTACCTTGGCCGGCAACACATCATGTGGCCTTTAAAATGGAGGATCCTGGAAGATTGAGCCCCAAGATGGAAAAGCCCGCTGGGATGTTTCCCGATAATCCCGTCTTGACAGAAACCTTGTTCACCAACATCGACTAAAGGATACTAGGATCTTAAACATACAAGCCTAAAGATAGATGATTGGACCTTTCCAGACCTTGCCCACTACCCAGAGCGATAGCAAGCTTTAGATAGGCTGAATGAAGTGTCTAGTAAGCATGGACCAAAAGCAGTTGGATCTCTCCCTTATGCAGTGTCCTGTTTTCTCTATAAAAGTCCTGCTTCTTCTACAATGAAGTAAATCTGTACCACCAGGCTGGTCTCTGGAGACTGAGATTCTTGGGCTAGTGACTCTGCCATCATTCACAACCTTTGGGACCTCCCTGCTTCCACAAAAGACTACATTAGGAGTGATAGGGGTACACTGTAAATTGGAGAGGGTTTGTGTTATCTAAATGGTACAATGACTACTCATCTTATTGGTGATAGTAATATGGGGTTGCAATTTTTTTTTAAAATTTTCCCTAAGGCCTGAAATACTCCTTTTAAATGAAAATTTCCTGATTAAAAAAAAAAAAGATTACCTTGGACTCAAGTTTTTATAAAACAATATATGGGTCACATATAGCATTTACTCAGCATGAATCTTCCCTGGGGACAACTGGTTTGGATCCTGGGACTTACTCTATGATCAGAAACCTGCTCTGTATATAGGTGGCTTTGATTTTATCCTCCAAGGAACTGACTAGCTGCCACCCCTCGGCCAGATTACGTTTCCTGGCTGAACTCTCTCTAGCCCTCTGTACCCTCTGCTTTTTCTCCACACACTTCTGTAATTGCATTTGAAATATTTCATTGCTGCTGCACTATAAACCCACTGGAAGAAGGAACTATTTTCTGCATTGGTCTCTGTTACTCTGCCCTGCAACTCGACTCCAGCTTACCGGGAACTATATAGAGGAGGACTACTGGGCAGGGTTCTTGGAAAAAGTGGGTGAACAGATTTGTGGAGATTGAACCTGGGACTCAGTCATGTAGGCTGTACAATTACACAATTCATATGTAATATCATTTCAATAGAAAAATACCGAAATGAGTAGATATTTGAAATTATAGTCCAAATCACCAACTTCCCTGAAGCAAAAAACGCTGTTATTTAAATCCTAAAACAGAACTAGTCGATAGTGTTAATTAATATTAGGTCTAATTAAGCAAATGATGTGCATAAGGAATACTTTATATTTTCACCATATTTTTTCTTCAATATAGTTTTCTACTCATCATTTTATTGGATAGTAAATATCTTTTAGCTTTATTAATGTATGTTTTAAGTTTCATGCTGAATAGATAACACTGTATCTAATAAAAAATAGCAATTTGGTGAGAGAGATGATGCTGGGTAGAAGTGTTTGCTGCACACACTTGAGTAATTGAGTCTAGATCCCAGCACCCACGTTAAAAGCAGAGTATGACCATGTGTACACCTATAACCCCAATGCTCGGGGTGGAGGAGGTGGGTATGGAAGGATTGCTCATGCTTCCTGTCCACCAGCCTAGCTCCAGATTCAGGGAAACTGATAGAACATGCCTTAATTACTTTAAAAATAATTTTAATTACTTAATAACTGTTGCTATGACGAAATACCCTGATCTGCAACTTAAGGGAGAAAGGGTTTATTTTGATTCACAGTCCAAGACTGTAGTCCCTCCTAGTGGGGAAGGCCTGTGATCAGCAACTTGAGGGAGCTAGTGCCATTGCATCTGCCCTCAGGAAGCAGAGTGTGATGAACTTTAGTGATGAGCTAGCATTCTTCTTTTATGCAGTCTAGGACTCACATCCAAAGAATGGTGTTGCCAATTATTAGGGTAAGTATTAACATCTCAATTACCCTAATCAATCAAGATAATCCTGTCACAGGCACACCTAGAAACTAATGTAAATAACTTCCGCAATTGTGCCTAGAAGCATGGTGGGCTGATTTCAGATCCTACAAAGTTGACAGTCAGCAGTAATCTTCATGTAGCAATACATCTGATGTTCAATTTTGGCTTCCACACACATGTTCATGGGCATGTACACCTGACAACCCCCCCCCCACCCCCACACACACACATACACTGCTGTCTTTGGATAGTTTCATTTTCTCTAATAACACTTCTCTGGCTAGCCTACCGCCTTTTCTCTAGGACATCCTTTTCTTTTATATAAAGTTAAAGTGAATATAGTTGGATATCAAGCTTCTCTGCTCCCCTCAAGTTCACATTTCACTGATTCTCAGTTTTAAACCAATGCAATGACATCAATCTACATATGCATCTTCTCAACAAAGAACAACAGTTGTTGTTTTAATTTAAATAACAGAATCACCTTTTTTTACTTGCAAATTCTAAAAACACCCCTTATAGGCCAACAGCTGTGGAAGGCATTGTTCTTGGTCATGCATACTCAACTAGTGGATAGGGAGGAAGTATATGAATCCTGAAGGCCAAAGCTTTAGTGTGGCCCTAGGCATAATCCATGGAGCTTTCTTGACAGCTCTAATTGTTGGATTTCAGCCAAACATGCAAGAACTCCATGGAGAGGCCCTGTGACTGAGGGATGCTTCTGGCAACACTTCACAAGAGCATGTTTGTGGCCTTGTCAGAATTACTCTTTAGTTCTCTAAGGCTGTCTATCATTTTGTTCTTGTGGATAGGTTTCAGTAGACTAGCTGGTTACCAACCAGGTTCTTTTCGTGAAGAAGTTAAATGTACAGGTTATCCATGGCCACATTATTTATTCCTGAACTCTTTTTAGCATATTGGATATGATAAAAAGTTAAGACTCTTTGTATAAACCCCCAGTACTAACAATGTTCTAAAAACTGGTAAGAATTCAGTTTTGGTCCTTTCAACCAATGGGCCTTTTTTTGTAAATTGGCAGTAGCAGAATTGTGGTATTTTTACACTGTACTTTGTTAACGTGATTAGTAATGTGCTTTGAGTGTGTGACTATAAATACTTGAATTATGCAGCTGGCAAAAAAATAAAGCTCTCTTTCTCAAGAAAAATGATTTAAAACTATATACTGTTTCTTTGTATGTGTGTTTGTTGGTTTGGGTTCAGTTTATTAAGACAGGGTCTCTGATAGTCCAGCCTGGACTCAAATTTGCTATGTAGACAATGCTGGCCTTGAATCTCCAATCCTCCTAGACCTATCTCCTAAATACTAGTATTACAAGTGTGTGTCACCACTCCCAGCATGGAGATATTGTACCTTGTAACATTGGATTACAAATAAGGGTCAGTTTTGCAAAACGATGATCATGACCTGCTTAACTTGGCCATTCTTTTTTGAAAATTTCCTAAGAACCAAAAACCAAATGCTGTTGTTCTGCTAAAGGAATGTGGAAATAAAATGACTCCTAACGACATTCTGCTGTACTCATAGATCAGAGTCTTGCTGATCATCAGAGAAGGATAAGATGGGAACAAATACAGAGACTCACAGCTAGACAATGTGCAGAGAATCAGAGAACTTGGAACACTCAGTCCTAAGTAGGATCCCTTCCCTCAGGGCTCAGGGAACTCTGTGGAACAGAAGGTGGAAAGATTTTAAGAGCCAGAGGGCATGGGAGACACCAAGGAAGCAGTGCCTTCCAGACACAACAGGATCGATGCACATATCAACTCACAGAGACTGTGGCAGCATTCACAGAGGCTGCCCAGGTCCAAGTCATATGGGGTCCTAGCTCTGAGAAGGGAACTTGACATGATCCTCCATCTCCAACCCAGAAGCTATTTCCAACAGACAACCCTTACAGAGGAAAAATTAGTTTTCTTCAAAGTGTTTCACTGAGTATACTAACCACACTTAAGGCAAATCCATTCCCAGCAGGATATGGCCAACATAAAATGAACTCAATGACATTTTTGGAGATGTTTTGTTTCATAATGTTTGGTCATTTTTTCTTTACCTAACTTGTCTGTTATGATTTCTGATTTTGTGTATGGGTTTTGGTGTGTGTGCATGTGTATGTATGTGTTTCTTGTGCTTTATCTTTTTTTCTGTTTATCTGTTTGCCTTGTTTTATTCTGATATGTTTGCCTTGTTTGTTTGTCTGTTTTCTAAAGAGAGAAAGAAGGCATGGAGTAGAATGGGCAGGGTGGTGGGGAGAATCTGAGAGGAGATGAGGGAGGGAAGATTGTGATCAGAATATCCTATATGAAAATATTTTCAGTAGCCATGGGAAAAAAATTTCCCAGTAGCCATGAAGGACATTTCTGGCCTTGATTCTGGCCTTGATCAATTTGCTATAGAAAACAACCAATGGTAAGATATGACAGAATCAGCACTATTGAGGTCCAACACATCTGCTATCCAATTTCCCTCTTTTCTTTGCTCCTGGAACATTTTGCTGAAACCTGTGAGTTGAGACAATAAACTAATTATTGGTATATTTTTGAAAGACTGAAAAACTTTGACTGACTTAAAAATACTTGCCTGTTTCATCTTTGAATTATTAGATTGCATATCTTTATATGTTTCACTTCTCTTCTTCTCTCATGCCAAACCCAGAATTATTTTCTGCATTAATTTTATCCCAACAGGATTGTTTATTTTTGCTATTTAAATCTCCAAACCAATTGTATGCACATCAGTCAAAACAACAGTCACTTAGCCTTATTTATTCATTTTTGATGATGTTTGGATTATATTGGAAATGATATTATTATAATCATTAAATCACCAGTGTTTAAAGACTTACAAAGTATACCCAGGGCATTCATATTAAAAATTAAATTAGCAGTATTTTGAGACAAATCATAACAATTAATTCAAAAGTTAAAGATGATTATTATCACCACCCCATTTTTGTGAACCTCAAGTCCTGTTTGCCAACACCAGTGGTCAGGGAGAGAGAAAAGCCCAGTGACTAAGAAAGGCAACTACTCTGTATTCAATTTGCTGCTATAAGCAGTAGTCCTTCCAGATGCTGCTTTGGAATGACCTTTGTATTTTCCCCAACCAACTTTGTCATTGCTATCCACCAAGAGACTTCGGTATGACTGTTTTATGAGGTGTAATTCCCTCTGTGGAGATTTGAGCTTTTTTGCTGTAACCATGTTTGTCAATGCCTCTGTAGACTCTCTCTCTTTGAGAGTCTAAGACAGAGCCACCCAGAGCCAGTCTTTGTATCTTTGGATGCTGGTGTGTTTGGCCCCTTCTTTCTCAGGAGGCTCTAGTCTCCTTATCAGTCTTGTCCTTTGGTTAGTAGTAAGGGTTCTGCCTTTCATTTGGCAATGCCAAGAACGTCTCTCCTGGAGACTGTGGAGGTTTCCATTACATGTCTTGTCTCAGGTCAATGGTGTTCGCTCAGATCTACATTTTTATAACTAAGTCATCATATTCAAGCTATTCTTCAGAGATTAAAAAAAGTTTTCTGCAAGGTAAATTTATATTTCCTATGTTTATGGCTTTTCATTTGGTAATTTTATCCTTAAAACACCTTAATTTATATATATTATATGTTAGGATCTTTAAAGAAAAAATATATCATTATCTTATTAGCTATAAACATAATAAATATTCAGAAACATTTGTTTGGTGAGTGAAGGTTTGTAGTCTAGAGATGGCTTTTGCAGGAATATTGCAATAAAAAGAGTTGAAATGTTGGCACAGGGAAAGATATTTTTATTAATTTGTTTCTTAGCTGAAAATCTAAATTTTATTCTACCCTTAATGTTTCCAGAAGTGTTTGAATAAAGAAACTATACTAATAAGACTGGAGTTCTACAGAACAACAGAAAGGTATAACTTCAGGGATAGCAGTGGCCAGATTGTAACTCTGGATAAAGAACATGCATATGTTAAAAGAGTTAAGAAAATTTATCACCTATAAGATGATGCACTAAATAGTAACATGATTCAGATGTGTTCTCGAACAGAGCACATAAAAGGACACTTAGAATGTAATGATGAGAGAAGTAAAGATATCAAGGTACTTGTCTCATCTGGGCAATGGGACATGACAATGTAAGGGATAAGAGTGATACAGTCAGACAGAATATGAAGCACACGTCTTGCCATGTATCCCATCTGTTTCCAGGCTGACGATTTACTGAAAAAACTCTCTGGCATTCAAAGACACTCATTGTACATAAATCACTGACCACATATACAAAGTATGCTGATTTGAAATTGTGGCATTCAGAATGCACCAACTAGGACAAAAATTCATGCTTATGGACCCAAGTAAAAAGGAAAGGTGTCTTTCTCTCTTGTAGGAGTTCTTAGAACCTTTCCTTTTGTTTTGAGGAATTGTTCCTTACGAACTAAATAGCGTATATCAGAACCCAATGTGTCCAGTATTTCCTAAAGTATTTCTAGCAGTATAAAAGTCCAGCCTCAAGTTGTAGCCCATAACCATACCCAGAGATTCTGACTCAACATTTATCCGCAACTGCTTAATGGAGTCATTTTAATTTTTGGAAAAGTTCAATTTCCTTTCATGCTGCATGATGAATAGGAAGCAGTAGTGAAAAGGGACCCTAATGGGAAATTGAGTGAGTCCCACAGTCACTTAATGCAGCACAATGGAAATAACAATCATCTCCCTTCTGTTGTTCCTTTTCCCCTTTTGGATAAACAAATGAGAATTATCTTTAGGTCATTATGCATTCATTGAGGGGCTGTGACCTTAATCCATAAAGCCCTATACAGTTTATGCTTTGATTACCTTAAAGCCTGCCTCCCCTTATACAGTGTCCCAGACAATCAAAATCAGCCCCAGTATGCCTTCTAACACCTAACAGTTATACTAGACCCATGTCTGGGCCATCTGGCCAATAGAGTTTGGCACAGAGAGTCCCTTTAAGGTAATCAGACCACAACACACCATTTGCCTAGAAATATCCCCGCTTTTTTGCAATAATGTGAGGCCAGTTCCTAGAACTCTCCTTGTATTATTAGACAGTGCAACAATTAGCAAAACTAAACTCTTAAAGTTTTGATGCATTGAAAAAAAAAGCTTCTATGATAAAGCTACACATGTTTTTAAATAGATTTTAGACATTATTTATTATTAAGCATTTATGTGACTAAGTAATATTTAAGTTCACTTGAGGGGCACAGGGTAAGAAAAAATATTTTTGGTGGACCCTGCATTGTGTGGGAATCTGACATGTTTTCCTACTTGAGGCCCACACTGCCATATAGATGTTATTTTTGTTTTGTGAATAAGGAAACCAGCTTAGAAAGGGGAAAGTACTTGCACAGATATGTAGAGTGTACAGGGCAGACTTGAAACTCACATTTTACTGTTTGGGCTCCAGCTTCTACACTTCACTCTCCAAGTATTAGTCTAAACTTCCTAGTTTTCATCCAGCTCTGTTCATTTCTTTATCCTCTTTACCATCTTGTACCCTCCCTGCCTCTAAATTACTGAATTTAAAATTACATTTCTGGCCAGGAGGTGGTGGCACATGCCTTTAATCCCAGCACTCAGGAGGCAGAGGCAGGCAGATCTTTGTGAGTTTGAGGCCAGCCTGCTCTACAGAGTGAGTTCCAGGACATCTAGACTTAAAACAGTGAAACCTTGTCTCAAAAAAGGAAAATAAATAAAATTTTTAAAAAATGGAAAACTAAAAATAAATAAATAAATAAAATTGCCTTTCTGGTCTTTAACACCTTAAGCTGCAACCACCCCTCCTTAACTAATACATTAGTTTCTAGTTGATCTCATATTTGTTTTTCTGTTTGGTCTCAATCTGTTGTCTATACATGATCTTTGCAAAGGGGAGTGATATGAGCACTTTTGCTCTAAATTGTGCAATAGAGTGACAGCACTTGTGGAGAACATCTTTTTGGATGGGCAGATTCCAGTGTGACCTACCTAAAGTCCTGTCTCCTGCCCGTTTCCTACATTTGCCTCTCACTCTCACAGAGATTCAGCTGCTGATTTTCTCAGGATCTCAAAGGCCACGTTCACAACCAATCTTACATTTGCTGCTCATGTTCTCTGTTCTCTCCTTGCTTCATACTCTGACTTCATTCAGGGCTCTGATGAACATTCACTTTTGAGAAAAAGCCTTCTTGACTCTCAATTTTTAAAATAACTGTCTCTGGGATCTCCTAGTCTGATTTACTTTTCTCCACAGAACCTATCCCAAACTACCTGAGATTATATGTTTTAAATATGAATTTATTCTCATTTTCCCACATGTCAAGAAAGCATAGGTTCTCTGAGAAGAGGGATCTTTTCTGTCTTGCTTATGGTTACACCCAGAGTCCCAAACAGTGAGTGGTTATAGAAGGCACTCAGATATCTGTTGAATATAAAGGTAGCATTTCACAAGTATCTCCAGAATATTCAAAGAAATCTTAGCAAATTTTCCTCTGGTCTTTCCACTATTTCTTTCTTCATTTTTTTTTTGTTGTTGTTGTTTGTTTTTTTCTTCTTGCATTTCTTAGTAACACCCAGACTCTAATAATTGATTGCATACTGACTCCTGATGCTGTTTGTAAAATCTAAATAATATAACTGCAGTTTGTATGTTTCAGTTTTCATCTTGTTGAGAAGTGCCGTAGAAAGTAGCATAAACATCTTCTATAGTACTTTCTTAGTTTTTCTTATAGCAATATAGTTCTTTTATACTACGTAGTTGAAATCAATAAATGCCTTTTCACAGACTAATGATAAATTATGAACTACTATATACAATCCAAGTGATTTTTAAAAATACTATTTTTAAAAGCCTCAAGTGGAACTTCTCATTCTAATTCTGTAGATAAGGAAACTGGTTATGTAAAGAGAAATGGTTTGCTTAATTAAGTTCATTTATCAAAGAAAGGTGAAGTGGTCTAAACTTAGATACTACCGTGCAAACAAGTGCACCTCTCTCTGCAGTGTTTTTCAGTCTGTGGTTCACAACCTTTTGGGAGTCAAATGACCCATTCACAGGGGTTGCCTAAGACCATCTGCATACCAGATATTTATATTACAATTCATAACAGTACAGTTCAATTCAAAATCAGTACAATTCATAACAGTATAGTTATGAAGTAGCAGGAAAAATCATTTTATGGTTAGGGGACACCACAGCATTTAGAACTGTATTAAAGGGTAACAGCATTAGGAAGATTGAGACTATAGCTTTGATGGAAAATGGTTCGCACAGTGTAGATTTATTCAAACCGCATGATGACTCCCAAACTAGACTGAGTTACCTTGCCTGCCTTGGATGAAGAGGAACAGGAAAGAGGAATATATTTTTGGGCTTTAACTCTGTCAGGTGCTTGGTGAAAAGAAGGACTGAAGGGCAGATAGCTCTTCCACAAAGGAAGGAGGCATTTGAAGGCACAGAGCATGTAAGGGTACAGTGTGATTTTGATTCATTCTCATTGTCTGGTTCTATGGTATTTGAGCCTCAAAACAAACTAAGGGGCTAGTTTTCCCAAGCAAGCCTGGAGCCTAGGAAAGTGTTGTTTTAATTAGAGTTGGCAAACTCAGTGTGAAACCTAAGAAGAAAAAGAATCAGTCACTAGTTAACCACATTTCAATTCTCTGTAGCTGTCCAAACCACACTCTGCCCTTATTTCTTTGCAAGCATAGCACTGTACAAGATACCTAGCACAACCACAGATATAAAACCCCTGCTTAAAAGGCACATGAGTGGCAGCACGTTACTACCCCTGTAGTAACGGTCATGTGCTGAAACTTGTCACTTTATGGAATCTTTGAGTTTGCTGGTCTTTTTTGATTGAAGCTGAGATCCATGATTGCTAACATCAACCAGTGGTGCAAAGGTGTGGTTTGTTTAAGGACCATGGGTTTACTTTGTGAAAAGGTAGACTGGCTCCTTATTGCCTAGATTTTAAGTTAGTAGGCTTTGGGTGGAACGATAGAAATTTAGACTTAAATAAATGCCTCTAGACGATTCTGATGATACATTATCTATGTAGAAATCAGTCTAAATAACCTTTTTTCTTTCATATAATTAAACTCCAAAGTTGTTTTATATCTCTGAATAATATGTTATTTCCCACATGAGCACTGAGGACAACTGAATATATGGTTGTGTTGATATTTGAGTCTCAAATCCAAAACAATAATAATTCAAGATATTTCTCCTGTAATGGTTTATTCAAGTCTCTTTAAAAAAAAAGTCTTCTAGGGCTTTTAATGCACAGTCAATCTTTTAAATTAGACACTGGCCAAGCATTAGCTCACAGTCTATATGGCTAAGTACTAAAAGCTGGCCCAGCGTTCTGCCAAGAAGGATGAGCTGCGAACAGTGAGGCTTGACAACCAAGATGGTGTGAAGCGCTTAGATCACCTTGGGGGCAGTCTTGGCAAGAATGCTAATCCCCATTTCCCAGAAGGCTCCTCTCGTGTCACATAGTGGGGAAACCATTAGCAGATTCATTGCAAGAGAACTCTGGCTGCTGCGGTGTCCGTGCTAAATCTTTTTTTTTTTTTTTTTAATTTTATTACACTAAATTTTATTCTAAATACTATTCTAAATACTATTAGTACAAAACTGGATGAGACCCTAGAAAAAAGATATATATGACAGTCCTTTCTCCAAACACCCCATAGGAGATGAGTAGAAGTAGACCAATACATTGTTAATTATGTTTTAATATGAACAGCACTAAAAAGGCATAAAAAAAATCCTCAGAGCTGGGAAGTTGTGAAGAACAGGACAGAGGGTGATATGTGAGTTCAGCCTTGCAGTTTAAGTGGGCTGTGACCAGGCAGAGAAGGAAGAAAGGAACTTTTTTCTTTTTCTTTGCTGAGAGGAAGCACTTTCTCATAAAATAACAATAGCAACTAACAATTTGTTGAGAGTTCCTTGTTAGGCATTGTCACAAAAAATTATGTGTTTCAGCCCATCTAATTCTCAGAACTATGTAATAGGTGTTGCTACAATCTATAGCATATAGTTGTGTGTGTGTGTATGGACCATTCGTGTAGCTGTATGTCCGCCAATGGCCCCTAGTCAAAGGAGAGGACATCAAAAGAAAGTTAGGGCAAGGAGATAAATGCTTCCGTTAGATGGTAATAATTGCTTTCATTACAACAAAGAGTTTTATATTTGTTTCTAATCAGTGTTCCTTATTACAAAACTAATGTCAGCATGGTTTTAAGAATCTATAAAGAGCATATGATAGAGAAGCCATATCCCAGATCTTCAGCTCCACATCTTCTCTTCCTAGAAGCAATCACAACCCCTAACTTCCTGTGCCAAGGCACAGATATTCTTTGTATAAGTAGCTCCCTTCTTTGTCCTCTGCTGCCCACACAGGAAGGAAGGAGCACATTGTATAAATTCTGCTTCCCATCTGAGGTGGTTCCCTGTCAGCATATTGAGCTCATTTAGATCTATCTCATTCTTTCCCACAGTTTCATGTTTTCCAATTATGTGGTTGAACCATGGTTTATTCAACCAGTTCCACTAATAATAGACATTCTCTGTATTGCCCAGTCGATAAGCAATGCTGATTTGAATATTCCTGCTTTTAAAAACAAGTGTGCCGATGACTACAGAAGACACTCCTTAAGGTGGAGTTTCTGTGGTTCGAGAAGGAATTTAAGCGGTGGAATGACATGAATGGCTTGGCTTTTCAGAGCTGTCAATCTGGCAGCTGTGTGAAGGATGAAGGGGCAGGAGCAACACTCAGAAGTGAGACTGGCCAGGAGTCTCTTGATTTCTTCAGGAGCATGGCAGTGAGAGCTGCTAAAAGCACCAACAAAGATTGGGAGAAGACAGATGGGAAGAGCAGTGAATGTGAAGACTCAAACAAGAAAGGACTCCTGTGACCTGGGGTTTCCCATGCTGTGCCCGTGCCTTTTTGTTTTTCTCTAAGCTCTCATTTGCAGCTTCCTGTGATCAGAAATTAAGTGTGCTAACATTGCCACCTTGGATTTGAGGGAAAGAATGGTTTGCTATCATAAAATTAATAACCATGGAGAATTTAGAGAACCAATAAGTAGTAGATGAAACTCTTAAAAAAAAAAGTTCCCAAAATAAGGGTAAAGGTACATGAGTGTTTGGTGTTTGCCCATTTCTACCAAGTATAAGCTGTGAGCCTATACATCTCTAATTGCCATCTTTTTTTTCCTTTTCTTCATACCAATAAAAGAAAACTTATTATCTTTCTATTTGAGGGTATCTACATTACCCTCATTAAGCCCATAATTTCTCTCATTCACTGTCTGGTCGTAATCTTAATCACTCCTGCTTAAAAAAAGCTTAACCTACTTAAAGGAGCAATAACAAACTAATCCCCGGGTTTGACAACACATATGCATGGCTGTCTGGATTAGGAGCATCTATCACTGCCCAGCCACTGAGGGGGAAAGGCAGCCAGGGAAGGAGAGGGCTTCCAGGTGCCCTCATCTTGCCTTCTTCTTTATGTAAAAAGGCAGCTTTGGGAAAGGGACCCTCCATGCTCAGGCTTCAGAATGCACTGCAGCCCTAGTGCCCTAGGACCCTCACATAAAACAGGAACAAAGCAGAGTTCTTCCTGGTGTGGTTGCTAGGCAGAACTAGAGAAACATAAAAACACTAGGAAAGACTGGCTGCCAGTCACACAGTGTGCCTTTCTGTCAGGGTGGCACGGTACATCTGACCTTGATATGTGATCTGGTGAAAACAGAAACAGCCTCAAGAGGCACAGCTCACAGCATTTTGTCTGAGAGGAGCACCCAGGGCCCTGTTCTGCATATCACAGACTGACACTCAGTCTGTGGGGAGGAAAAGTAGATTCTGATGTCATTTAGGTAAAAAGAGTCAGCAATGTTTCCTGGGCCTCTCCATGCTTCCACCCTAAACTTTAATGGCCATTGCTCTGTTTATGTGAAACAAGAAGAAAGGAAGTTGAAACTGGAATCTTACAGGTGGTGGGCCATAGTTGTTTGTTTTTAGTACTGAATTTGACTAATTGACACATTTCTTCTTACTCTAGAGGACACTGAAATTCATAGCAAGTGAATGAACATAGTAATGGGAGGGAGACAAAGAGGAGCTGGTGGCGCAGGATCTCAATTTGCTTTATTTACATGCCTGGAACAATCTTCTCAGGCAGAACTTTCCAAACAGGATTGATTTCAGATGAGCCAAAATATTGACCTTTCTGCTCTCAGGCAGGGCAGGTGAGGTCAAAGGGGCCTGGAGCTGCCTTTTGCATGTGACCCGAGTCACCATCAAACGCTTTTCTGCTTATACGCTCAATAGCCTCTGTATTGTAAATTCTTAGAATCTCCTAGTTTTCTAAGATGTGTGTGTGTGTGTGTGTGTGTGTGTGCGCGTTGGAGGATGATATAGGGGTGGATTTCAGTATAGGTGGTGATAGTCTATGGTTTAAGTCCTACAGAACTGGTTTGAAACTCTTCCGTCACTTCTCAGTGTATGGTCTTGAGAAGGTTACTTAGCCTCAATGAATCTTAGTTTTGTTAGAATTATCTATCCATTTTGTTAGGGTCATAATTTTGGACAAGCAACTTAAATTTCTTGTTTCTCAGGGTTTTTTTTTTAACTGTAAAATTAGACAATAATATGTTCCTTAGAGTTTTGTGGTAAGGATTTATGTACTAAGGCACATATTAACATAGGTACATAATCTGTCACCTTAGGTATGTGTATCAAAAGTATAAGTTACTGTCAATCATCATCATCTAAAGGGCAGAGTCTTAAATATGCATGAGGGCCACCACCATCATTATTTTAAAAGAATTATTTTATGCTTAATTGTATGTGTGTGTGGGGGGGATCTGAATGTGCATACTAGCAGAGATCAGAGTTGGATACCTCTGGAGCTGAAGTTACAGATAGTTTTGAACCACCTGACATGGGTGCTGGAAAACAAATTCGAGTTCCTCACAAGTACATGTTTTTAACCACTAAATCATCTCTGTTGCCCCCATCATCATTATTTTTAAAATTAGCATTGAAATAAAAGTATTTTTGTTATCAACAGAAATAGCAAACTGGGCAGAGTTCTGACAATATAGTGATAACCGTTGAGAACATGGGAGATAAGACTCTTGCCTGGTTAAGTATAAAATGTACAATGTAAACCCTATAGCTGTAGAGAATGGATTTCTTGTGGGGTTCGTATGTACTCTGAAATCTTCTTTACCCGTTTCTTTACAGCATCCCTACATCAGACCCCTATTCTTGTTAAAGCACTTATCCAGCAATTCTGCCAAAAAAAAAAAAAAAAGTTATTGTGTTTTGGGAGCCCTTTCATGTCCATTACCAAACTGAAAAAACAGCAGTGCCAAGGAAGAGCTGACTCTGTAGCCTTCTGGATTCTTCCCCTCACCAACCCATCTGCTGCCCCCCTTCTACATGATGGTAACTAAATGATACAATGTTTAAGAGAGGTGCGTGAAAACTTAAGTTGGATTAAGTGTTAGAAACAAGAATTATTGACAAAAAAACTATGGACCCTGAGACAGGAAAACAAAGCAATCAAGACTGAGTTGGGGCAGATGCATTGTACAACCAAGCATTGCTAAAATGACTTTCTCTGGGTTTTCTTTGCTATAGCTTGTATCAGGCTTAGGAATAGAGCAAATCTGTGTCCCTGGAAGAAGCACAAAGCTTCTCAGTTCATGGCCTCTGCTTATACCTCCTTCCTCCTGCACCTTGGCTTAAAGGCATTGTGAGGAGGGGAAGAAGTAGGCCTTGGAATTCTCCATCTGGAAGCCACATCTCCATTACCAGCATAGCAGCCTGACCAGAGCAAGGATGCCAGCATGAGGACCAGATAGGCCTGAGTTACAGCCCAGCTTTTTTTCCTTGCCACTAAATGACCAAGCCCAGGCTATTAATGCCTTGCTTCTCAGGGCCCTCACCTGATAGATGAAGTGAGAGTTGCTGCACATATGGCATTGTGTCAGCCTGAGTTAGCAGACGGCAAGAAGTCTCCTCCATGGGGAAACAGGTGCTTGGTAAGAGGTAGCTATTGCTAGTCTGTCTTCTTATCATCAGCACCAAAGTCAGAAGGGCTGCTCAGTAAGACCTCTAAGACCCGATCCTGTTTCTTTCTCTCCCTGCTTCTGGCAGCATCCTGTTGGCTTTTCTTGTCAGCTGCTAATGGTTTTGAGTTTCAACTGAATTCTAAGTGTGTGCAAGTGCTTGCTCTGATATTCCTTGGACTCATAGCTCTCCACGAACCATCCTCTGGGGAAAGAGTCAGGCTGGGAGAGAATTCACAGACTCCCATCGTCTCCTGTTCTGATCCTTCCAAAGTTCTTTCCTGCCACATACAATCTGACTGAGGAGTCTTATAAACTACAGATGTATTCAAAGGGCACTTGCTTGGGGCAGGAGAGGAACTGATCCTTCACTGTGGAATGATCTCTGGGAGGGAAGGTGGAAGGGGGAGGGGGCTGGGCCATACAACAGAGGAGAATGCAGCAGAACCCTTCATTGAGAGATTCCTATTGGCAGTTTATTTTGGTTTCTGGTTTTGAAACTGCTGGGCAAAGTCAGTTACTGACTTTGGGTTGCTCTTTGTTGATATAAGAGGATTATAAACTCAACCAAGTTTCCCCAAAACCTCCTCTCTGGGATTGGTTCAAAAAAAAAAAAAATATTGCACTGGTCTCATCTCCCTCTTAAGATGGACTTGTTTACCTAGGACTATCATTCTTGCCACAGGTCAGAGGGAGGTATATGTGATTCTTCCTTGTAATGAATATGTCAAGAAGACACCAGGATCCAGAAAGTGACTTTATAAGCCTAGACCCTAAGCCCCTCACAGATAACAGATTATCTTTGGTAGAAAATTTGGTTACCTTTAAAAAGAAATAGATGAAGCATTTAACTCAGCTGAAGACTCAATTTTTAGAAACTGATTAAATGAATGTCTGTATGATCCTCCAAGTCTATGTGTTTCAGATAAATGTGTGTGTGTGTGTGTTTGTGATTTTAAGTGATATCATTATAATGAATTGAAATGGCCTCGGATATAATTACACTTTTCTTTTTGTCCCCCTTTCTCCCTTTTCATCAACTGGGTTCTTGCCATTAATTTAAATTCCTGGAACCAGCTGGTTGTCAAAATGTCTAAGAAGTTTTATTGGACTTGAAGGAGATGTTGGGACCCTGGTCCTTTCTCTGTGTCCTTTTTGCTTCCTGGTGACCATAGGGTGAGGACGTTCCTGCTCTCACCCCACATCCAGAGGCAATGGTCAAGGAAGCGTAAGCTGAAACTTCTGAAACTGTGAGCAAAACAAACCTTTTCTCATTTTAAGGTGATTCTCTTGGGCATTTCGTTACAGTCACCAGCAGAAGCCAACTCATATAATGCTCAAACAATTTTCTTTTGGAACTTGATACAAGATGCTCTGAATTTGGTGATGTAAGAAACATTGTTTTTTCTAGAGATAGAGAGGTTTATATTGACTCCAGTTGAATCAGTGCACAGCTCAAATGAACAAAGGACCATTACCTAAAGAGTTTGATGCAGAAAAAGGCACTCTCCAGATAAAATAAGACCCATGACTCTGCACACCTACTTTTGCAGACAACTGCACTCCATGCCTTCTGCATATGTGCTTTGTGTACATTAGGTCTGACTATAAGTATTTTTTTCTGTGTTTCTCTTATTCTTCCCTAACAAGGCACAAAAAAGCAATTATAACTATCTTCATTTTACAAATGAGAAGACAAAAGTTCATAGAGGTTAAATAAGTTATCCAAAGAGAGAATCAAGAGTAAGTCTTTTTGTTGGACTCCCAAGGCGGGTTCCCCCATAACTTTGCAAAGTTGAAAGTGACAACGAAGACGTCAAGCTCTCTACTTTTGAAAAACCCCAAGGGTGAAATTGCCTGGGCAGAAGTGTGGCCTGCGATGGATGACATTGGCCCACTGACTGATAAACCCGAAGAAACTACACAGCAGAAAAAGAAAGGTTGAGGAAGGGGGCAGAGTGGCAAGATCTTTCTGTACAGAGAAGAAAGCTGGGCCTCCCCCTCCCTCTGCCTGGCGGGTGCAGCACAGTGGTGGCCAGTGTTTGGCTGCAAAGCAGCCGCTGTTCTCCCAGTTCTAAGGTTGCAGCGTGAGGCTCTGTTCACCTGACACTATTGAAAAGCAGAGCGGGTATAACAGTGGCTTATCACAAGGCACCGGAGGTCTCTGTTTCTGGCTGGGTTCTGCTGTGGACTTGGCATTCAGAAAGCACTTGTAGACAAACTGCCAAAATACCAGCTTTATAAAAAAAAAAAAAAAAGAAAAAGAAAGAAAGAAAGAAAAAAGAAAAAAAAAAAAACCCTCCAAGGTAGGGTCAGGTTTTCTCTCCGTCTTCCCTCTTCTCCCTCCCCCAAGGTAGTAACCACATCACCGGGAAACCCGAGCTCCCTTCCTTTTTCTGCCTGCTCCTATTTGCCTGGAAAAGATGACATTTACTGGAGAAGACCAAGAGAGGAATTGCTGTCTTCTGATTTATTGCTCCTTGCTGGAGAAGTTTTTGCTTCTGAGAATTCTATTGTGTCAGAGCTGGGATGGGATTTGAGTCTTGCTCTAAAGGGATTGAGTCTTGGTAATGAGATTAATAAGAGGCATGTTCTGGAGTCAGAAAGAACTCTGATGTGGCAACCTACTAAAGGGAATAGAGAAGGGTAGTTTGTTAAGTTGCTGTGCTGTTCTTGAGGTCCTTTAAGTACGGTCTCTCCTGATGCACATGATGGCATAGCTCTGAGGTCCCAGGCTGGCTCTCCTGCCCTCCCCTGAACTCAGTCTGTGTCCAGCCTATACTGCCAGTCCTTTCACAGACATAAAACCAAGATGCTGTTGACAAGAGGAACAGAAGAGGAGGTGTCGTTTCCCTTCAGTGGCAGACATTCTTTCAGATGTAGTAGCCCGGTGAATGTGTGTTAAATAGATGAACTGGGATTTGTGGGAACAGTGGGTGATAGTAGGGATAGACCTCAAGGCATGGGAGGAAAAGGTGCTATATGGAGCTAGGGTCATCTCCTACTCTGCTCTCTCTACCCTGTAAATCTGTTGCCAGTCTTGTTGGAGATAGCATAATGTGTTTAAAATGTTTACATTGAGGGAAGCTTTCTCTGTGTGAAAAGAGTTAATGAGTGCCTGCAGTGGACCTTAAAATCTGTTTTTATATTGGTGTTCCACGAGGAGATCAAGCCCAGTGACATTTTCTCTCTGTGACAGACATGTAGTTTCATACTTGTAACATCCTTGGATGAGTTTCTTCCATTGCTGTCCCAAGGGCTGAAGAGAGGGGCTTTATCTTAGTTTAAGTTCAAAAACTATACACATGTAGGCATATAGTGTGTGAATGTAGGCCAGAGGTTGATGTCAGGTCTCTTCCTTGATTGTTCTTCACTTTAATATTTTAAAAACATTGCGGGCGGGGGTGTTTCTAATATTTACTCTGTGTGTGTATGTGTGTGTGTGTGTGTGTGTGTGTGTGTGTGTGTGTGTCTACCAGCATGCCATGGTGCATGTGTAGATGTAAGATGACAACTTGTGGAAGTTGATTACTTCCTTCCAATGGCTTCTCACTCTGCAGAAAGTGCCTTTACTCACTGAGCCATCTTATTAGCCTACTACTTACTTTTTAGACACAGTCTCTTATTAAATATGGAGTTCACGCCAGTGAGCTCCAGGA
Organism: Cricetomys ansorgei; assembly: GCA_026225945.1. Classification (NCBI taxonomy): domain Eukaryota; kingdom Metazoa; phylum Chordata; class Mammalia; order Rodentia; family Nesomyidae; genus Cricetomys; species Cricetomys ansorgei. Next base: position 44,390,234 of record JAMJFZ010000199.1, on the reverse strand, counting down.
ATTTGTCTGTCTCTTACCCTCTCCCCACTAGGGTTAGCAGCCTTTCTTGACTTTCATTTGGCTGCTATGGATCTCAACTCTGGTCCTCATACTTGCATAGGGACCCATTTTTCTGAATGAGCCATTTCTCTCACTCAGACAGTTGCTTTTAAACGATAAGATGCAATGCTACATGATTTCTGAATGTGTGGGGAAAATGTGCATGATTTTAGCCAGTCCAGACTAAACTCCTGAATAGTAACTTAGCTACTAAAAAGGAAATAATTTTCTAAGATTAGCTTGTTCAAGGCTCAGAGTAATTTGATTTATAGTTTCTAATACGTCCAGAGTGGGAAAGATGATTAAAATACTTTCGGATAAAATAAAAGAGCAGAGGGCTAGGGAAAAACAACAGCAACAACAAATCAATTCTGGAGCTGGTGAAGATGCTTCAACATGAACGTTCTGAGTCATAGAGGAACAGGAAGTTGCCTTAGAATCCCAGTGCATCTCTTTAGACAGCAAAGCATGAGTAGAAAGGATTCCCACCAAGTCCTAAAACCATATGAGATCTCAGAGGTCAAGAGCTATTTCATGATAGTGTTGATAGCTCTAGATACAACTCCCAATAAAGACATGCTTCTCAGGGAGTATTCAATAACTGCTGAATAGATCAAGTGAAATGAAATGGGAAAGTCAGCCAGAGATCTGCTAGGTTAAGTGAGTCAGGTTAATTGTTCCAGGCTAAGCATTGGTGACTCTGTAGTGAGAAACACACACACACATACACATAGTCCCTGTCTATTTGTGTAGCTGTTTCTTCTGACTTCCAAAAGGCTCTTAAGACTTGGGAAGTTAAGAAAAATATTTATATGCACAGGGAACCCAGACGACTTAGAAGACGGAGGAAGCTCAGAAAGTTACAGGACTCAGAAGGTCCTTCCTCAAGGTTATATAACCTGTAAATAACTGCTGGGGAAGAAGAGATTCCTCAGTGGCTGTGCCTGCAATGTGCATAGGGAGCTCCAGAAATCTGAGTCATCATCCAGACTTGGTTGGTGGTTTCAGTAATGCAACTGTCTTTGAGCTTCTGCTCCTGTGAGCCACCCTGCGTCCTTGCCCCTGTAAGTAGCCCCAAGACACTGACTGGTTCACCAAGCTAGACTGGGTGGAGTTGTTTCTTTGCTCATTCTTTAGTGCCCTGCCTGGGGTAAAGTCACACTCTGTCATCTCTACAGTAGTGTTTTCATGCTTACTTGATAGTGGCAGCATGGAGAATTTAATTAGGATTGTTCTAAAGTGATGCTTTTTTTTGCCATCAAAAATATTTTTTCCTATAGTGAATTGTATCAAATCAATTTCTTTCCTGACCAATATTCTAGAGAAGAAAGTAAAACCACTTTTAATATTTCACTTTAGTTTGTCAAAAAAATTTTTTTGGTCTACATATAGCATTTCCAAATTGGTCTTTTTCACATTTTTAATTTCGGTCCCTCTCTGACTCCCCTTTTCATTAAGTCTAACTCATAAAATTTCATATTTTCTCTGCTGCTAATCTTATGTTAGGTAGACTGATTCCACTACCTGTCGATAATGAGCAAGGCTCTTTGTGTTTATGTCCTTGTAAATCTGCACAACAATGAAGGCAGCAGGGCTTTGCTGAGAGGTGTGAGTCTCCCATCACTGCTGGGGGCTCCTCTCATATCTTCTCAGCCGCTTGCCTATGCGGAGAGCAGTGCCTGTGGGTCCTGTTTCCTTCCCATTATCTCCCAGGACACCTGAGCATTGGAACTCAAACGGGATACCCAAGGCATGCCGTTTCTCAGTATGTTCATTCTTTCATGCGTAAGGTTATTCTGTTTCTGTAAAACTCACCAATCCTTGTATTTTATTTTCTAGCTATTGAATTTTGAGGCAAGATCATCCCTATATAGTTCAGGATGGCCTAGAACTCACCTATAGATCAGGCTGGCCTTCAACTTGTAGTCCTACTGTGCCAGGTGCAAGGATTATAGCTGAATGATCCCACAGCCAGAGGATTTTATTAATCCTTTTAGCTATCTATGGAAATGTTGCTGGTTTGTCCTATAAAAATTAATTTATTTTAGTCCTCATGGCACAGATATGTTACATTAAGGTTTGTTATATTATGGTATGTTGTACTAAGGATTGTTGTGTATTATATTAGTAACCTGTTAGCTTCTGTATTTGAATTAAAATTCCTAGGAAACAATTCATATTTTATTTATTTGTATGTTTTCTAGAATTGCTTCTACCGTGTGTTTGAACGGTGTTTGTGTTTTGTATGAACATGAGTGTGTGGTACATGTGCTTATGAACACACATGAAGAAGCCGACAGAGACACTGGCTGTCTCACTCACTTTATTACTTTCTCCTCCTTGACACAGAGTCTCTTGCTGAGATGGAAGCTTGCTGTTCAGACTAAGCTGGCTTCCAAGGGAATCATGTACTCCGTGGGCCTCTGACTCTCTGTGCTGAGGTTGTAAGCCTGTGTAGCCATACGTGCATTTCCATGTGGGTTCTGGAGATTCGAACTCAGGTCCTTATGCTTACACAGCAAGTGCTTTTACCCTTTGATCCATCTCCCTAGACTATACCTGTAATTATTTTTAAAAATCAAGTTGACGCTCTTTTGAGACACCATTATTATGGTCTGAAGAGTTGAGATGCCTTTTTTTAAACTGTTCCCCTCCCATCATTGGCCTGTCCTCCTCCTGGCACCTTTGTCTCTGCTAGCCTGGTCTTATCCATTTCTGCAACGGTTCCATCTGTTCTTTGCTTGGGGTGAGGAAGGCTCAGATATTGGTAGCTCCTTGGCTAAAGTCTCTTGGTACCTACACACTCTGTTGTCTTGTCCACTCCCAGGGATGCTTCCCTTATATCAGCAGTTTTCAACATGTAGATTGCCACCCGTTGGGGCTAACCCACAGGGGTCACCTAAGACCATCTGTGTATCAGATATTTGCATTATGGTTCACCACAGTAGCAAAATTACAGTTATGAAGTAGCAATAAAATAATCTTATGGTTAGGGGTCAGCACAACATGAGGAACTGTATTAAGGGGTGCAGCATTAGGAAGGGTGAGGATCACTGCCTTATAGTCTTGGTCCTACATACCTTGCTTCTTAAAGATTACATGTCTCTTTCTTTTACTTACTAAAGATACTGACATACAATAATTTTTTTAAAAATTTTTTTAACAAGCCAGAAAAGTTATCTTCTTCAAAAAGCTTTGAACTTTTCAACAATATTCTTTGCATCCAGGAAACACTATGGGCCTAGTTATCTACTTGGACTAGTGAGAAGGTGGGAAATAAAGAATAAACATGGAGAATGAAAATGTATTTACATTGTGACAAAAAAAATCCTTCCACAAATAAAAGGTGGATAAACAGGGTCTGAGATGTCAATATTTCCAAAAAGAAGGAGTAAGTTTGAATTATAGTTGTAGTCAGCTGCCCAACAGGCTTGACTTAAGAGACCAGACAGCTATGAACAGTTTGGAGTAGGAAATAAATACTGGCAGGTGAGTCCCTGGGAATTTAGTAAAGAACAATAGCTGAAAATGTTAACAGGGAGGTAGAAAGCATCAGGAAGGGATAGGTTGGGGACTGGGACATGGGACATTGGTCTGTGACCTATAACCATAACATTATTTTTGTTGCTACTTCATAACTGTAATTTTTTTTACTGTTGTGAATTGTAATGTAAATAATTGATATGAAGATGGTCTTAGGCAACCCCTGTGAAAGGGTTGTTTGAGCCCCAAATAGATCATGACCCACAGGTTGAGAACTATTGCTTTAGAGGAAAAGGCCATTGGGACAAGCATCACAATAAGTTAACAATTAATGAGGAAAAATTCCATGACATTCTAATATCCAGAAGAGGATTTGAAGAGAACTCTGTACAGAAACAAGGCTGGCTCCTTTTTTGGTTGCTGAGTCACTGAGCTACTAGATTATGGTTTCATCACTTCTCCTGTAATAGAAGGAAGGTTGAGTCCTGAAGTTGGAAGTGGGGATAAATTCTAGCCTGCAGCAGAAATCTGAGTTGCCCCAGGGATAGGGACTGGAGGGATAGGAGAAGGTGTAGACAATGAGTCAGACAGGCCATTAAGCTAGATTCTGGATGCACACTGAAATGAACACTGGAAAAGGTATTAGTCTTCACACACTTGTCTGCACATGGATACTGTCAATATGTAATTTTAAACATGTTGGCCAAAAGAACCTGTTTTAGAAAATCATCATTTACGTTTTCTTCTCAAAAGTAAAATTGCCACAATCCAACATAGTAAATACTCCATTTACCACAATTCAACATAGAGAATACTGTATGATGAAAAACATAGCAACAATGTTCTGAGACTCTGCTCTGAGACTTAGTGAAGTCTCATGAACAGAGAGCACATTATAGGGAAGGATCAGGGCCATATCATAGATGATGGCCAGTTGTGAACCACTAATCAGAAAATACTGTTGTATACTTATCAGACCTTCATAGAGACAACAACTATAATTGGTGCAGTGCAAGCATTGAACATTGTTTAGTGACTTCATATACAAAAAGATCCAGCCTCTTTACATTTAATGTAGGCCACATCCCACAACCAGGGCATTCTCTCTTAAACTACTAGCTCTATACATTCAGCCCCTCACTTCATAACATCTACTGAGTCCCTACTGTGCCCCAGGTCAAGTCCAAAATCTTCTGTCCAGTGTTCCTTCCACATTTGACTTATTCTACTAGCTTAGTCACAGTCTTCACTTTAACTTTTTTCTGAACATGTCAAACAAACCTGTGTTCTACATCTGTTCATGCTACTGGAAACAACTGTTCTAGAAGTTGTTTCCCTTTCCGTTTTCAGTGTAAAAACTTTGCCAGTAACACATGCCATGGATTCTCTCCCTTCTTTTGTATTGAAGTATTTCAGACACAAAAGACTACCCTCCTAATATCGCTCTCTTTCTTTTTAAAGAGTTCTGATTTTATTCTGGGAAACTTGTTGGAGTGAAATTGGCTAATATGTCAGCCAGCCAGACAAATAACTTTCTAGAGATTGATTTCTAGGGGCAGAGAGATGGCTCAGAGGTTAAGAGCACTGACTGCTTTTCCAGAGGACCCGGGTTCAGTTCCCAGAACCCACATGGTGGCTCACAAACACATGTAACTCCAGTTATGACATGACATGTCACCCTCTTCTGGCCTCTGTGGGCATGAGATGCAGGCAAAACACTCGTACATAGAAAATAAATAAAATAAAATAGATATCTTCTTAAAAAGAAAGAAATTGGTTTTCTGATATAGGCATAACACTGCATTTTTCTTCCTCCCCCTCCCCCTCCCCCCTCCCCCCTCCCCCCCCCCCCTCCCCCTCCTCCTCCTCACCCCTCCTCCTCCTCCTCCCCCTCCTCCTCCTCCTCCTCTTCTTCTTCTTCTTTTCCTTCTTCTTCTTCTTCTTCTTCTTCTTCTTCTTCTTCTTCTTCTTCTTCTTCTTCTTCTTCTTCTTCTTCTTCTTCTTCTTCTTCTTCTTCTTCTCTCTCTCTCTCTCTCTCTCTCTCTCTCTCTCTCTCTCTCTCTCTCTCTCTCTCTCTCGTCTCCTGGAAATTGGACCAGAAGTGCCAGGGGAAACTGTCATCACTTTTTTGTTAAGAAAAAAAAAGAATGAAAACTAAATGGAAAGGTAGGAGTTAGGTATTGCTACCCCCACATCGTCTTGTGTTGCCTTTATGTGGTCAACATTTTTATATAGAAAAGTAAACCCCTATTGGATAATTCATAATAGATTAGAAGGTAATATACATAACTTTGTAACTCAAGGTCAACAACATACTCTACATCAATTATTTGTTCGTTTATCCTTTCATGTTTATTAATTTTTTTCTCACTAGATACCCCTTATCTATCATTAGCTATGCTAGTATATTTTCACTAGTGTTTTATCACTATTCTTTTTCGACATTGAGATTTCTAGTCGATGACTCTAACTGCAAATATTGTTACTATTACCTGCTCAGTATGCTAATGATATGATCCAAACAACCCAAATGCTAGATGTGGTACCATATAAGAAAGTATGAGTTTTGGGGGCAATTTTATTGTGACCCTTTCATGTAGATTTTAAATATATATTTAAAAAAATCATAGCAGAATCAGCTACATTTCAGTATTTATTATCCTTATATTTCACTGTTAAAAATACTTGTACTTTCATCAGCTAATGAAAAATAGAATAATTAGATATTTAATAGAGATAGGAAAACTTACAGGATACACTTAAACTTTATCTAGGAAGGTAAGTTATCATGGGATGGATGTCATAAAACTGTGAGAATGGTGAGAAATTAATTTCCATCACAAATTTAATAAGAATGCCCTTTCTTTAACTATGACAAAGCCATTCTTGAAATTGAGGAAGTTGTGACTCCCAGGATATTAGATAACTTAACTATATAAAGTTAAGTTCACCAAGAATGATGAGAACAATGGAAAGAGAAGAAAATGTTAAGCCAGTACTGTGTGAGTATGAACAGAGACTTAACAGCATGAGGAAAATTCTTAAGAAACATTGCTGTTGATTTTATGTTGAGATCCAATATTGTATTTGAGCTATTATTTACCCTTTTGATTTTTCTGACTCAGTAAGGATTTTGAAAATATATTTTACATTTCAAGATCAATGGATTTATTAGGAATCTAAAATTTTATTATATTTTGCCTGTTTAATTCTGTAGAGTTACTTGAAGTTTTTACTACTTTATTATGTGGTCAGCTTTTTTCCCCAGTGTTTTGTTGTTGTTTAAGAAGAATACACATCTAGACAGGCATGGTGACACATTCCTTTAATCCTTTAAAGCACCTGGGAGGCAGAGGCTGGCAGATGTATGTAGCAAGTTGCAGGCTATCTAGGGCTACATATTGAAACCCTGTCTCAAATAAAATCCCAATCCAAACTAACTAACCAACTTAACAAACAAACAAACAAACAAAAACACCACCAAGAAAGACCAACATAGTTTTCAAAATAGTTTGGGGGCTGGGGAGATTGTTCTGCAACTAATCACACTTACTGCTCTTGCAGAGGACCTGGATTCAGTTTCCAGGAACCACATGGAAACTCAACTTTTTCTAATACCAATTCCAGGGGATTGTAGTCCCTCTTTTAGCCTCTTAGGACACCAGACATTCAAGTGGTGCATATACATGCATGACTACAAAACCCTCATACATGAAAAATTAAAAAAAAAATGAAGACAGAAATTGCCATGAAAAAAAAAGTTTTAAAAATGTATATCATCAGTTTGGGGAGCCTGACATTTAATATGTAACTTTTGAATTCATTGTATTAATTATATTACTCAGATGATGAAATCAATACCATATTTTAAATTACTCTGTGCTACAATAAGGATAATCTGTATGTTTATAATATAAATAGTTTGTAATGATGAAAATTTGAAACTTTAGAGCATATGTAACCTTGTGATTAACCCTGCGATTCCATTTTTTTTAAAGGTAATTGATACTAGGTTGGTGATTTTAAGTGGAAAGTTAATGGAGTTTGCCTAATTTTTAAGGAGAGATGGAAAATGTATGAACTTGAAATAAAAAAATTCATGCACACACACACACACACACACAACTCTATACACTCAAACAACTTCTTGGGTAAAAGAGTTGCAGTGTGCTATATACTTGTCTGAACAAACTTTTAAAGCTCTTCAAAAGAAAAGAAAATTTAGTCATCTAAAATGCTGAAGGAAATTAATCTTATCAACTGAAGCATCACAGTAGGATTCAGCCCATTTTGTCTTAGTTGACTAAGTGCTACTTAAGATTCCCTCAAAAGTCAATATTCTTGTTGCAAGTGAAATTTGCTATGTTTATAAGTAAAGCAGCTTTTCTCTCTTCCATGATGGAGATGAAACTCAGTGCTGTGTGCATGCTAGTCAAGCAGTTGACCATGAACTATACCTCAGCTTTTGCTAAATATAATTTGAGACAGTATCTTGTTAAATTGTCCAGCTTTGCCTCAATCTGTGATCTTCCTGTCTTACATTCCCAAGTACTTGGTATTATAGTTATGTGCTCCCATGCCCAGTTATAAAAAACAAAACAAAGCAAAACTTTAGGATTGAAAGACTTAAATTAAAAAAAAATTAGGCTTTTACTAGAGAAATTTATTATGTTGGACAATTAAATCCTATGTAATTATAAGTAATCTTAGCTTCTTGGTCATCAGAAAATCCTATTTGATGAAAACCAGCATTTGAAAAAAAAATCTAGAATAGGGGAAAGTTGGGTATTGCATCCTAAATAAAGAGACAGAAGAAATCTCTGTGGATAGCTTGGGGGATAATGGTGGCGTGAGCATATTTTGTTGGACCTTCCAGCCTCAATAGATATCAACAAAGAAGTACAAGAAGAGGATGTGTATATGAATAATATAGAGGTAAATTACCTATATCCTACAACAATTTTTTTTATCTCCTACTGAAGACAGGTTCAAACTTTGTGTTTTCATTCAATTTAGTCCTACCTTCAGTAGATCTGGCATCCCATATACCTTCTCCTATCTCCATCAGTTCAGTCTGGAATGCTAATGCAATAGAGTCTGCACATTTTAATGCCACCACAGAATGAATGAGAGTAATAAATATTGTATGTAAATTTTTTAGCATACAGGCACTACATTGGGAAAAATCATAGTAAAAGTGGGTTTTCGTTACTCTCTGACTCTGAACTTTCTTTTTTGACAGAGTGAATAGTTTCATACAGTGAGTAGATAGTGTCCTTTAGTTTTGAGGGGACAGGACAGAGAATCTGCATATGGACTAACAGGGTTCTAGACTGTGAATTGATAGAGAAAGAAGGCAGGTATGTGGGTTGTAACACTTTCTCCAATCTCTGTTGATTATGGTCTGTTTTCCAATATAGATTTCAGAATCTGAGACGGTAGCATCTCATTGGATTTTTTGCTTGTTTTGTTTTGTAGAGTAATGAACTTGATGGGTGGAAACAGCAGACATATGCAACTACTTCCATATATGCATTAAGTAATGCATATGATAATGTGAGGTACATGTAGGTTAAAAAACAATCGGGCTAAGGGCAACTAGGGAGACAGAATAGTTACGATGTGATGACTGATGTTAATAGCAGCCAATGACAGTTCATCTCTGCATTGTAAAATGAAAACAAATCTGATCTACCCACCCTGTTTCATTGAAGCCAGTCTGTTCCTGAGGACAGAAGATAATAACTGAAATAGCTTATGTTTGTATGCATACCAGCAATTCATATGTTAGTGTGTCAGACTCATTGAGTAGGTTGTGAATTCCATGAAGGCAAGTGCCACACCCCCTTTCTCTGTGCATACCCATCCCATAGCATAACCCATTCAGTAAGTATCTAAGAGTCATAAATGAATAATTAGGAGATGAAGTAGTTTGAAGCTAGCAAACTGAATGAATGGGTTTGCAGTTCTGAAGAGACTATTCTGTGAAATATCTTGAGAAGTTGCCTTTATAGAGACACATGGCTACTTCTTAATCATAAAATGAAATCCTACAGGCTTAATGTGTATATATTTAATACTTTTTTAAGTTTAGTGGCTACATATAGAAATTAAGATATACCGTAAAAATGGATTTTCCTAATTTTCTTGATTGGATTTTACTAATACCCCATTTCCCTTAAAAGATGGAAAGCCTTGGCTTCAGTAGGCCAAATGTTTATGGGAAAACATCTTTTCAGAGCAGAGTAGTGGCTGTTGTCTTGGAATAGGGTGCACAAATTCTAACTTACACAATCTGTTCCTATTCTCTTTACTAAGGACACAGAGGAATCAGAGGCCACCTTTCCTCTTCCAAAACCACTGAGAATCTAATTGGGCTTGGTGGGGTGCTGTGGTGGTTGACATTAGAGGGAATGCATATCTGTAGTGTGGCTGAATTGGGGGCACAGTGTGGATGGGTCTGTGCACTGATTGCTGGAGGGAAAACCGCTGGAAGACTCCAAATTCCATTTCTGTGGAATAATGGTCCTTCTTGGTAAATAAAGGCCAGCCTCCCCGAAGCCAGGGGCTTGCAATTACAGAACTTGGTTACTGGAGGGAAAGAGCTCAACAGGGGAGGGTGGAGACTACTCAGTCCAAACTACCTCATGCAGCTCTCTGGTTCTTAGAAGTCAGCCAATTCAATTTACTTACATTTGGCTTCCACTTTCCAAAATGCATACATTGGATGACACAATCTGTTATATTAGATTTACTCATATTTTATAGTGATACAGCAGAGTGTAAGCCAAATACTGTAGACACATGAGATTTATGGCCAGTAATTAATCTTGTAAAATAACGAATTGCCACCAAAAAAGGGGACGGAAAGATCTTTTTCCCCAAGAGGAATAGAAATCAAACCTACTGATTTTATGGATGAATATTTCATCTCAATCTCTGTCTCTCTCTTTATCTCAATCTCTCTCTGTCTCTTTCTGTCTCTGTCTCTCTCTCTCTCTCTGTGTCTAAAACAAACAAACAAACAAAAGAATCTAAAATATCTCTTAGCATCCAATAGCTCTTCTTCCCAAACCACCTTGGTGGGTATAATTGGCAGACTGTGTCTTCTCGTCTTACAAATGTTAGCAAATTGCAATGGGTTCTCTGCTGAAGAAACCTGATATTCTTGCACTGGGCCGTTCCAGCAGGAATCCAGCCATACAGTTGGCAGGCTCTGACTGACACTCACAAACAGGTCCAATCTGAAAGATGAGGATTCAGGATGCAGAACACCACATTTTTCTTCTTATTTTTTTTCTTCATATTTAGCATTTTTAAAAAAATGAGAAAAATCCCTGGATTTAAACTCAAAAAGAAGTTGAACGCCATTGCTTCACATTTTCTGTTTTTCACTTTTTTTTTTCTTTTTTATTCTCTGATTTGGAAAGACAGAGAAAACAAAAATATATTCTGCTTTAAATTTAAAAGAGGAGTAATGTTTGTTTGTTTATTTATTTATCTTTCCACTTATTTATTTATGTTTGAGGAAGAACACTGTGTAGAAGCCTGGCTATATCATTGTTTGGGGGTCAGAGCAAGATCTATAGCCTAGAATAATACTGAACTCATGGCAACCTTACCAATTCAGCATCTTTAGAGCTGGGGTTGTAAGGGAAGAGCTAGCATGTGAAAGTCTGGTCATGTTGCTGTGGATCCAGAGTCCTGGTAGTACTATGTATCTGATTCTTTTTTAAAAATAGATTTCCCCTTCTCTGAATTGGTGTTTTCTTATGGCTTACTGCTTTTTATTTTTCTTTCTATTTTTCTTTCTTTTGAGTTTTACATAAGAATATAGAGGGGTGTTTTTTCACTGTTTTTTTTTTTTTTTCCATGAAAGGAAACCTTTCCTTTGCAGCTCTGAATTTAAAAAACAAAACAAAACAAAACTGTGATCATTGGACTTGTTTTCCTTTTCCTTCTTATAAAACCAAGAAACATATTTTCTTTCTGCACTGAGACCATCACTGACCTATCAGATAAACAGCTGGGTGCTGTCTATTTATTTTATCTGGATACCAAGATGTTTATTGTCTGAAAATATTTTGATGGTAGCGATGGTGAATAAAGGGACATTCTCTCATATACACACAGAAGACCTATAATTTTTATTTTTTAATATTTATAGGTAAAGTCCATTTGTTTCCTGCAACGATAGCAAAACAATTTAAATCTCTGCTGGGAGGAGTTATGCTGATTATTTATGGCATTATAGGATGACTGTGAATTTGTAAATTATGCAGATTATGGATTTTCATGATCTAACATACCACAGAGGTACTGAGAAATAATGGGTTTATAAGGATAGACAAAATTGTATTTCAAAACTGCATTTTTTTTTCTGAGTTATTTGTGTCTTAGAACATTTGGGCTTGAAAACAAAGTAATTCTGAAGGAAAAGAAATACACAATGCTTCTATTTGGATGTGGTCTGGGTCACTCATGCTGTCAGCCAAAGCGGATCACATGGCCAAGGCTGACGTCACCATGGCAAGGAAACATGTTCCCCCAAATGCAGTTACTGCAGATGCCATGATAATGGATATGGTAAGTACTATACATAAAAGAGGAGACAAATGAATTAGTCCTCAGAAACTCCACCAGGATGATCATTCAGTCTAGTGTGTTTGGGTCTCCATCCCCCTTTCATAATTTAAATTGCTTCCTCCTGTTATATATTGTGAACCCAAGAGTATAGTTTTCATATTTATTGTTTGTGTAAGTACAAAAATAAAAGGAACAACGGAACAATAGTCTAAAAGAAAGACATGGCAGCACAGCCTATGAATGAAAACATATATAATCCCTCAGTATTATTCAATTTTCTTAAACATTTCTTACTCTTCTGCGAATTCCAATTTGTTTAAATTTTGTTATTTTATTAATGTCTCTTTTTTTCCTTATCATTTTACTACTTATTTTTCCAATTTTTTTAATTCTGTGCTTCATTCAAGTGACATTACCTACTTGACACATCTAGGATGCTCAGCTAAAACATGGTTCTCAATTTATAAAATAAGAAAGTTCTACTAAGGTTTTCCAAGGTCCTTCCAGTTCTGAAATTTTATAATTATTTGCTTCTAAAACAGTGCATGTTTGTAAAGGACATAAGGACAGACAATGTGTGCTGCAATACAAAGTAAAATATTCCATCATCTATCGTCTGTCTATCTATCTATCTATCTATCTATCTATCTATCTATCTATCTATCTATCTACCTACCTATCTACCTATCTATCTATCATCTATCTATCACTAACTGTTTATTTTATTTTTTTTGAGACAGGGTCTCTATATAGAGCCCCGACTATTCTAGAACTCACTATGTAAATTAGACAGGCCTGAACTCACAGAGATCAGTCTGCCTCTGCCTCCCAGGTACTGGGATTAAAGATGCCTCCCAACTAGCCACAAAGTAAAATATTTGTGACATTGGGAATGGTAATTCACAAAATATTATGAAAATGTAGTAAAGCATTATTTTAGGAAGACTAGTAATAAATCAGACCTATTATCCCAATTTTGCATTATTTTCTGTTTTAAATTTTCATTCCTTTCTTTCAATAGACTCTTTTTGTTATTTCATCCTTGGTGCCTAGCTCAGGCTCTGGATACCACGGCTGTTTTGTTTGCAATCTATATACAGAAAAGCCAGTTCAAGACAACCTAAGGAGGAAAAGGGAATATAATATCTCAAACAACTATCTATAAACATTTGTATTTTCACCCACAGATGAGTGTATCCTTTAATCCTCATGAAGGAAACTTCTCTTTGCAACAGAGGAATTTTACTACAGAAAACGACAAATAATCAACATTCAAAGTTGTGGATCCCAGTCTCAGTGGATACATCTACAAAACACTTCATACCCAAGGCTCAGAGAACACTGTGGAAGAGAGTGTAGAAAGATTGTAAGAGCCAGAGGATTGGATTTATCCTTCTAATTTTCTCCTTGATTTGTTCTCTAATTCTCTTTCTCTGGACTTCATTAATCTTAATATTAGCCCAAGGTTTTGTCTTTGGAGTTTTGATCCCTTAACCAGGCAAGCTCTTACATTCTTATAGCTTCAACTGTGTTCTTTGCATACTTGATAACTAAATTTTATATCATTAATGATGGCTTCTTTAAGGTTCTCCAGTTACATTATGATTACCCATAGATTTCTGGAAGTCTTTACCAGATTGATGTCCAACTTTGAAAGTTTCGTGATTCTAAAACATGACTCCTCCAGGATAGTAATTTGTAGTATTATCTTGATAGTTATCCAGTCTTCCAAAAGAGAAACTTCAGCATTGTCTGTTGCAGAAGTTTATTTCTAGTATGTTTAAAATGTTTTGTTTTGTGCCTTGTTGGGGGAAGGGCTGCCTAGGCCTTGGCATTTTGTATTATCTACAGGTGTTGACTTTATGTAAAAGATATTTGATTCCTCATGATCTGCACATGCTCACTGCTCTCTGGCAAAGCCATAAGGGGGCAGAATTTTTGTGTCAATGAAACACCTGAGGAGTTTCTGTGTCAATAAAAACCCCTGAGATCAGATGATCAGGGTTCCACTGTCCAGTATGGTGCTTGCCATAACAGGTGGTTCCCTCTGCTGAGGTCTGGCTGGGTTTGCAGATATGAAACTCTCTCCTTGTCTTTATTTCTGAGCAATACTCTAGGTGTATTGTTACATTTGTCTTTGCATCTTACCCTGTCTTCATTCCCAGATCTGTTTTATTCCTTGCTTTTACAAATGTTGTATTAGTTTATTTTCATAGATGCATTTATACAGCGTCAATCCAAGTTATTCATAAAGTCCATTTTTTGTAAATTTGCCTACTTTTTAAAACTTATTAGTAATCCCAAAATAGTGTTTTTGACACTTTCCCTGTCATTCATTGACATGTCAAAAGTGATGAAAAAAATTTGATTACTTGATGTACACATTCCCATCTGAGGTCATCGAGGTACCATCCTACCTTCACGTCTCAGCTCTCATACTGTAGATAAGCACCAGCTTTTGTGACCTATTCACTGCCATGTTTTGTGCTATAACATTACTGTTCATTACTAAAAATGATTGAAGGATTGTATTTTCCTAAGGGCAAGGAAGCTTTTGAGTGCCTTATAGAAAAGTTAAATGTAAATGATCTTACTCTGGGCTTGAGTATAACAGTGTCACCTTGTCTCAGTGTTAGGGTATTAGTATATGTATTTAATAAGGTGTCTTGAAAAATACATGGCATAAGGTAAATTTATGTAGCAATTGGTTTATGAAAATGAAGGTTTTCAAGAAAATAATGCTCTGCTTTTCCTCAGACAATATTCAGTAGTGGGTAATTCAGTATTCTTAGCCATTCTATGGAGCATATCTATCATGAAAAATGAGAATTAACTTTTCACATATATTTTAAATGATGTGTAGTATCCTAATATATTATGTTACTAATTATATGGCATCATAATGTATATTTTGTAACCGGTTTCCTTCTCATAAAAACCTCAGTTTTTCTAGCATAATTATCTTTCAAACGCATAAATGCATTACTAATTATATGGCATCATAATGTATATTTTGTAACTGGTTTCCTTCTCATAAAAACCTCAGTTTTTCTAGCATAATTATCTTTCAAACGCATAACTGAATATGCTATGCTTCCTGCTTAAAAAAGTACACAGGGCATTGAGGAAAATGTTCACAGTTGTTAGCATGACAGAGAAGTTTGCCTACAGCCTGGCTGTTGTCCACTTGTTCAGTCTAAACCATACTCATTCCATGCTCCATCCCATTAGGACACAGCTTGCTACATAACTATTTGGGTTCAAACTATTCTGTTTTCCCTCAGTCTATCATTTCTAATTTAAATGTCTGAATTCTCTGAATATTAATCTCATATTTTTGTGCTTCCACAACAGCAATAGTTGCTCTTTCACCATTTCCAAGTCACATTTATCACTGTTGGAAGGAGAGAGCTACCAACACGGAAAAAGGAATGCTAGGATAGATTTATTATTGGATTGGAAGATGAGGGTGAAAACTCAAGGTTTTAGATCTGATGCTGAGAAGGACTAGAAGCTATGTTTTCATGGAGGAATGCACACATTCCAGACTCAAGACTCCAGAACCTTTATACTAAATATAATTCTTTACAAAAGCAATCAAAGCTGCTTGGAGAAGAGCTTCAATCTGGGACTGGGATAGGGGTAAGACAAGGTGAGTCTGGAGGTAAAGCTGGGGCCCAATGGACTATAACTTTCAGGTTATAGAACACTGTTGAGGGAAGACAAGACAGACATTCAAGGCAGAAATTTGTTGCTGAAGCCAATAGAAGAATACTGCTTACTGACTTGTTGAATGTGAGCTGGGGAACAAGCTCTTTCCTCTTCCTGTTGCCTTCAGTCTTGGTGTTTATCACAACAACAGAAACCAAACTATGACACAAACAAAATTTAAGGACAGAATAAGAAGTCTGTATGTGATGAACAAGTTGATTTCGTTCCAAGGATCCAAGTTTAGTTCAACATATGCAAGTCAGTAAGTGTAATATAGAACATAAACTTAAGTACAAAAACCACATGCACGTCTCCACAGATTCAGAAAATCCTCTCAACAAAGTTCAGCATTCCTTCATGACAGAAGCCCTGAAGAACCACTAATAGGTAGAACTTGTCACAAAGTAGTAAAGGCTCTATATGAGAAACCTATGGCCAGTTTTATATTAGATGTGAGAAAACAGAGTGAACATTTCTTCTAAAATTTGATACAAGACAAATTTGCCCATTCTCTCCACTCTTATTTAACATAGTATCTTATGGGAGTAGCCAAAAACTTTCTGATTGGATTTAATCCCACCCACCAAAAATGGAACTCATGCTTGGTACTGTTGACTGGGACAAAAGCCTGTAGCTGGCTTAGGTGATAGGCCCAAAAGGAGAACCCAATAGTATTATTCTGCTAAATGAACACAGAAATAAATTTCTCCCTAAGTTATTGTTTTTATATCCATATATCAGAGAAAGTTTGTTGTAGTAGTATACCCATGGTGTTGGTCAGTGATAAAGACAAGGAGAGAGTATAAGATCTGCAAACCATGCCAGACCTCAGCAGAGATGACCACCTGTCATGGCAAACATCATACTGGACAGTGGATCCCTGGTCATCTGATCTCAGGGGTTTTTATTGACACAGAATCTTCTCAGGTGTTCTACTGATAGCACGTGCAGATCATGAAGAATCAAACATCTTTTACATAAAGCCAACACCTGCAGACAATATAAAATGCCAAGGACTAGGCAGTCCTTCCCCCAACAATGCACAAAACAACCATTTTAAACATAACTAGAAATACACTTCCGCAACATAAGTCTCAAAAACTTGACAGAGGGTTATGAGAAAGGATGAAGAGAGCTTGAGGAAGGCAGAAGAAAAGTGAGGGTGGTGAGACTCAGGACAATAAAACAGGAAAACGGGACAAAGGAGAGGGCACAAGAGGAGGAAAGGATGCAGAACGAAGCACATATGAAACCTATGCCATAACAAAACCTATGCCTGCATATGGTAAGTTAAAATATGTTTTAAGGTTTAAAAACGGGATCAAAATAAAAAATACCAAAATAAGATATAAAAACTTCTCGAAACAAAAATAACATCTTACTTTTGTTGTTTATCTCTTTGCTAGTTAGAATCCATTTTCTTTCTTTTTCCCAGGGTAGTCTCACTACTCATAGCAATGACCATTCAAAAGGTTCTAATAAATGTTTGTTAAGTGACTAAAGGAAAACACATAAAGAGAAGTAACAATTGAATGGATTTTCAGGCCTCTACTGTTATTCTCTCCTGAAACGACAATGAATCAATGAATATAAAGTAAAATAATTATCTTCCAAAATAAGATGTTTGGAAGAAAGAACAAGAGAAAATACGAGCCATGGTAACAACTGTGCAGCCCTGTGCTCTCCGTCTCTCCAGAGGCCCCTTGTTGGCAAAACATGAGCAGTTCTTTCTGTGAAAAATCTGACTTTTCCTTTGAAAATAATTAATAAATTATATTTGGTTCCTTAGCCAATGCCACCATCAGTTTACTTATGTTCAGTTTTTATTGTACAGTAAAGTGTAAGTTGAAAACCAAATTCTAAAAGTTTTGAATCAAGTTTTAATATCTTGCTTTTAATCTATTTATCTATTTACTTTTCTTCTCTTGTACAACACATCCTGACCGCAGCCTTGCTTCCCTCCACTCTACCCAGCTACCCTTATCTTCCCTCTCCACCAGTTCCACACCCTCCCCACTCTTGATTCCCTTCAGAACAGAGCAGGCCTCCCAGGGTTACCAATGGAACAGGGCTTCACAAGATGGAACAAGGCCAGACACGTGCCCCTATATCAAGGCTGGATGAGGCCATCCAGTAGGAGGAAAAGGGTCCCAAGGGCAGGTACAAGGGTCAGAGACCCCCCACTCCTACTTTTAGGAGTTCTACAAGAACACCAAACCACACAACCCTAAGATATATGTAGGGGACCTAACGCAAACCCATGCAGGCTCTGTGTCTGGTGCTTCACAGAGCCTGTGAACCTGCTCTGTGAACTCCTAAGAGATTTGGTCTATCTACTCAGTGTGGTGTGTAGGTCTTTGGCTAATTTCAAGTGTAGTATCTATTCTTATCAGTTTATTACATTACTTTTAAATACAACCAATTCCTCAGAAATTATCAAATGTCAAAGAAATCCTTATAGATGAAAAATGAAGACAAAATACAGAAAAAAATATGTTTGGAAGAAAAAGGGTCGATATGTTAAAATGTTTTTAAACAAGTAAGATCTTGAGGGAGAAAGGGGGCAGGGCAATGGAAAACACACTAGATGAGTTGGAGGATAAAATTGAGGGACGAGATTAGAGAGGGAAAATGGCAAAGAGATGAGAAGTGAGAAAGCAAATAGAGGAAAATTAGAGGTTACTCTAGAATGTTCAGTATTTGAAGGCTGCTGGGAACGTAAAGCAAGGAATGAAGGGGGAAATTATGCATAAAATTAGAATATTTTCAGGTGTGAAAGACATAAATTTGCTGGTTTATGAGGCCATCCAGTTCCCAAAAAATCCAATGAGACAGATAGCCACATGAATATGTCTTCAGTGAAACTGCAGAACTGTAAGCTTCCCAGAGGAACACGGCACAGGAGCCTGACCTCAATCAATCAATCAATCAATATCACAATTAGAATGCTTTGGCCTCCTTAAAAAAAAAAAACAAAACAGTAACTGGAAGTTAAAAGATGACATTTTAAAAATTCCAAGTGCCAAATGCAAATGAATTCAGCCTTCAAGCTTATACTGAGCCACACAAGAGTCGAGAGGGTAGATTAGGGACAGTTCTCTACACAAAAGAATAAAGCATTTATTCCTACATAAAAAAAGTCAGTAAGTCCTTCCAGAATGCAGTACTCTGCGGTGCAGGTTTACTCAGGAAAGAGGAAGTGGAGAGGGTGGTGAAGGTACGAAGGTACATGGCAGAACAGAGACACCAAAGCAGACACTCCGCAGTAGAAGCTCCTGGAGCTTTGAAAAGGGACTTTGTAGGGGGTGGGGAGAGGGGTGAGATGGTAGTAGAGCCAAGGAAGGGACTATTTGGGGAAGGCAGGGAGCCAGCTGGAGTGCAGAGGGAGCACAGGGGAGGGCCATGAAGTAGGGAGATGAATTACGGCAAAGCATGATGACATATATACTTGAAAATACTGTAATGCTACTCATTACTTTGTATTTTAGTTATTTAAAAAAAAATTAAAAGGTGAAACCAATGTCCTATTTGGCCCAAATGAACCTAACAGAAGGTGATTTGATTGGCCAGAGGAGAACCTGGATTGAATTTATGGTCTGCAAAGGTGATAAGAATTCCAGAGGAAACAAAGTAAAGCTTAGGAAAGCAATTGTAGTCCTGGTTTGTTACATGACTTTGCTCCAAATAGCATGGTTAGTCATAATAATAAAGCCACTTAATATTGATCTAAGTGTATTTGAAGGATGTGCAGATGATGCTGCCAGGGAAAATGGGAAAAGGAATACATTTTCATTTCATGTAGTGGAAAATCAATGGATAATAACTTGCATCAGTCATGATGCACTCAGCCACTCAAGCTGTGGATAGGAACTTCACCATAGGATTGGATCCTTCACCACTGCAAAGGAACTAAGGATGTAGAGCTCTGGAAGGAAAGGGAAAAGACCTGGAAAGCCAAGTGTCTGAGCACTAAGTACAAGCACTAAGCACAGCCATGGAATTTGTGTGCACAGCTGAGGAAAGCTATGGTCTTCACAGCTGGTCTTTAGTGATGGTTCTGGTATCTGTAGATTGGAAAGACCAGGAGTCAGGAGGAGGGTTTAGATGGAGAGCCAAAGACAATGAGTTTAGGTTACTCTGTGGACTTCATCATTCTTCTCTTATTACCTCATACTGAAAATGTGTTTCAAAAAAGCATTAAATATTTTATTCTGATCCTTGAACCCAAATATCCTGTCAATTCCTCCTTTTTTATCCAACTCTGTCTCAAAATATGCTGGTGGAGATAAGGGGAAAGCTGTTTCCACCTTTATCATGATGAAACAGTAGAGATCTTATCAGTTCCCCTCTTGACAATCTGACATGTGGAGCATATGTCTTAATTACATTAAATATTCAGGTACAAAACTGAATTTTTACTGCCACGTAACATGATTGCCTATTACCACACAGACACACCCACCCTCTAGAAGAGGGCACATCCTGCTCATGTGGCCCTCTATTTGTCTTGGGGGAACATTCTTTTTTCAGATGAGCCACAATCACTGTTTCATACCCTCCAGTTTATTTGTAACAGTTGTCCTGAGTGCTGGCAACACAGGCATGCACCACCACAGCTGGCTTATACTCTTTCATTTAAACACTTAACTATAACCTTAAGGGCAGTCCACATACCTGTGTGAGCTAGCAGAGGAACAAGATCAAGCAAATGTTGACATCTGATAATTTGTGTCAAATCAAAGAGCTGTTTATGACCATGTAATCTATTTTTATAACTAATAAAATGATTGTATCTGGTAAATTGGACAATTAATGCTTTATCTAATTTGTATAACAGGAAAACTTGTGACTTACTAGTGTAACTTGATTCATCACAACAGACTCATAGCCAGGCTTAAGCCAGTTCATAGCTCTAGAGTTCCTTAATGGATAAGGTCAAGTCTACAGCTGTAAATCTTTCTCCTGGCCTTCCTCAGAAAGACCTAGGATTATTTACTTTGATGACCACATTCAGGGAAAAGGACATAACTAGAATTTGAGGGACTCTCAGATATTATTTTAAACTCACATTAATTTTTTGATTGCCCTTTCCCTCCCCAATATCACTATGTATCACAGAAGAAGGGCTTATGAAGATTGGGTGGGGTTTTTTTTTTTTTTTTGGCTTGGCTTGGTTTGGCTTGGCTTGTGTCTATTTTCCAGTGGAGTGAGTCAACCACCAGGTTAACCTCATGTTTGCTTCCTCAGTTCTATTCTAAATAGACTAGTTTGTTGGGGAAGTTTATTTTTAGTTATGTTTGAAATTGTTTTATGCACTGTTGGGTGAGGGACTATCCTAAGTCTAGGACATTCTGTATTGTTTGGAGGTGTTGGATTTTTGTGGGGGTTGTTTAATTGCTGATTATCTGCATGTGCTATCAGTAAAATACCTGAGGTAGTCTGAAACAAAAAACTACCTGAGCTGAGACACTCGGGGCTCCACTGTCCATCAAATATGGCCCTGGTTAGGATGGTGGTTCCCTCTGTTGAGGTCTGGCAGGACTTCCACCTATGAAAATGCCTTGTTTTCTTTGCTGAGTCACCCCACGGTGACTAACAACTACATTAATTGTCTTCAGAAACTCAAAGAACCCCATATTATTTCTGTGTGTGTGTGTGTGTGTGTGTGTGTGTGTGTGTATGTATGTATGTATTCTGACATATATATTTATATTCTTTTATGTTATTATATTTCCTCATATTGGTCCAATATTGGTCCAATGGCTTCTAGAAATATATTTAATACTACAAAGTAAAATACATCTAAAAAGTAGGAAAACTATGACCATAAAACACAAGACAGGTGTTTGGAAAAGGTGTATCTGCTTTGGATGCTAAGATTGAGAAGAGTTCTGAAGAGGATGCTTCCCACTCAGTATTACCTGTTCAGTTGTTTATCTCAGACATGCCCCACACGGATTAGCTATTGTCCAAACAGAGTGAAAGAGATACCCCATTCACAGAAGTGAAAACTGAACCCAAGTCTTAAATAACTGAGAATCTTCATGTATCTCTTGTTGTCACAATAACATTTGCTTCCAGAAGCTACAATTACACAAAAGAAAGTTGGAAAGATACATGCTATTTTAGTTCAAAAGTGTTGAGGGAACTGAACATTATGTTAAGGAAATAACTTTTAAAAACTTCAGGTCAGTTCTTGAGTTTTCTCTATTGATCTGATCTGATCTGGATTTCCTCTGGAATAAATATGGCTTTCTGGATTTCTTCCAGGAAATAGAGAACAAAATCAAGAAATAGGTGTTATCACATCAGCAAAGAGGCAAGTTCTTAAGTGGCAGAACACAGGATTAGCATTTGGAGAATCAAATATTTACACATTTTTAAAACATTAAATAAGTGATTATGATGTGACTTTTTAAAACAACAAATTGGGCTGAATAAGGACTGATCTGTGACCTTGGTGAAGATTTTTCTTAATTTCTCTACACAAATATAATACATGAACATGCACTACCCCATGCAGCTAGCAAATGGACATTTAATATATTTAAAAGGAAAGAACATTTTATATAATCAATATTGACACAGTGGCACAAAACACCAAAATTGTTCATGTACCAAGAAAAAAATATCAAAAATGAATAATAACACCGTGGGAAGCTTTAGTCTGAGAAGATGAGTATCTGATAACATAAAAGATAAGAGACTCTAAATCAGTGAGCTAACGAAAACAAGAATCAGTGCCAAATTCAACCAAATCTGTGAACATAAACACTCAAGATTCAGAAAAAGGTAAGCCTATTTTACTCTTGCCTCCTCCATCCAGACGCGAGATCAATCACAAGCGTTCTCTGAACACTGTGGAGACTATGCACCTGTCATCTCCTGAATGAACATGTGGAGAAACTACCATAGGCAACAGTTGTGTCGATTATAACCTAAGTGAGGATAAGACTGACAAATTCCACTGCAGAACATTAAGGTTGTCTGTATTCTAATTTACATAAAAATACAATTAAAAGACAGTTGATAAAATTGAAAAGAAACATATTTTCAATTCACATCACAAGGTATAATGCATATTTACAGGCTATACTCTACAAAGGAAAAGTCAGCATGGAGACAATAGAAAAGGAATACATTGTATTTTTAGAAAGTTCATGGAAAAGGAAATATAATGATCTAAACATACTTGAGGAACACAATTTTATTTAGGAGCAAATGATTACTAATTAAAACTTTATGATAAAGCCACTTTTGGCTATAAGTATTTAAGAAATGTAATGTATGGTTTTTATGGAGAAAGGATTTTTTTTTTTTTTTAAAGACAGGATTTTCCTGTTACAATTCCAGCTGTCCTGGAACTCACTCTGTAGACCAGGCTGGCCTTGAACTCGCAGAGATCCACTTGCCTCTGCCTCCGAAGTTCCGGAATTAAAAGAATGCACCCCCACTGCTAGGCTGGGAGAAAGGATTTTTATACATTGTAATACCACTAAATCATTATGGAAGTCAATTTGAAGCAAACACATGCACACACACACACGCATGCACACACACACACACACACAGAACACACAAGTATGTACAGCAGTTTAATTCAACTTTCTAGATGTAGGAATTTATTGTGTAAAATCAATTGAAGTGATGCTTTAAAAAAGAGAGAAAAAGAATGACAATGTATCAGTAGAAAGTTGAATAAATATAAGGAAAAGATATGCAATGGCATAAAAAGAAGAAAGTACACTGTGAACTGATGTGGAATGGACTAAAACACACTTAAAATATCGAGGTATGAATTAGTAGCCATGGTATCCAACTAGCGCCAAAAAGAGAGGTTAGGAGGTAAGAGAGATAAACAAGAACACATGTGAGCAAATGCACATACATTCACATATGTAAGTCTGTATTTTGATCGACAAGCACAAAAATGACTAAGATATTTAACTCTGGAAGTCTACTCAAAACTTGAAAAGGTATACAAAAATAACTCTCCATAAGGGAGAAAACAGGCTGCCTCAGGGAGGGAGGTGTGAGAGCCTTTCACATACTTGCTCTTTTGCAAGAACTGAAAATATAAGCTATCTGAGAATGAATGACTCATAAAAGTAAAATACAAAAACTGCCTGTCATCTAGGACATGTCACAGTCCTGTTCTTTCAAACTTCAAGGAAAAAAAAAGGGTAAGACAATCTGTTAAAGATAAGAATATAAAATGCATAAATAACGCACATTTGATTGATAAGCACAAGTATTTTATTAAGAATATATTCATCTCTGGAAGCCTACTCAAAACTCAAGAAAGTTCTTCAAGAATAACCTGTTTCCATGGAAGAGAGACTGTCTGTCACCAGTGAATGGTATGGAGTCAGCCTCCTCAGTGTGTGCTTCTTTGTAAACAAACACTGGGCACACACCTATTTACAAAGCTCCTTAATGAAACCACCATAGAAACTCGGTCAGAAGAAAAAGTCCATTGAGTCTCCAGAATGGAGTGACTGTGAACTACGATTTCCAACAGCAGCATGTTCTGAGCTTAGAAATGAAAGGAAGCAAAGATGTGAGATTAAAGTCTATAACAGTTTAGGATCCATGGAGGCTGATTTTTTCTTTTTAAAGTGGAAGAACAATCTTAGGTTCTTGAAATACATACACATTGAGGGTGGGGGGCAAGAAAAGATTTTATATAGGGAAGTTTGCATCAGAAATGAAGCGTGAGACTTTAAATACCAAAGTGATAGGTCTTGAGGTTCTGCTCTATCTTTTACAAAGAAGAAAGAGAACAGGGTGTCATCAAAAAGTACTCAGGCATCTTCTTTTCTTCCAGGGTCTGTTTTTATATTCCTAAACAATTTGACCATAGACTGCAAAAATGATGCGTTAAATTCTTTTCTCATGCATTGAACCCAGAGGCTCACCATTGTAAAATATTTTGGGTTAAAATGACAATGCAGAGGAGTAAAATTCTGAAATATTGGAGGGATAAGGTTGAAAGTAGTTCATAAATTTAATCCAGGATGACAACACCTGTTTCCTATGGAGACTTCATTCACTGATGATTTTGCTCTCAGTCTCCTTAGACCCCATAGCAAATTCCTTAAAAAATGAATTTTTGGCTAGAAGAATTAAAAGAGAATTTATCTAATTCCCTGAAAATACTGTCAAGGAAACGGAGATCCACATAATTGGAACATACTACATACTACATACATTTGGGTGTGTGGTCATTTGAATGGACATTGGACAATTAACTCATCTTACATGTGTTTCAGAGCTATGCCAGAAACCAGGAAGCTTATTTAGGAAAATATATTTTTCCTCCCCTGAATTTCATCCATGTAAGTACAGCACACTTGGTGTCTGTGTGAGTATGTTGGAGGAGAGAGTAGTATTTATCAAGACGGAGAGAACTGCCTATGCTGAATTGTTTCCAGTCATTTCCAATTTTTGTGATAAAATGTCAAGGACTGGGGCTGAGAGGTGGCTCAGCAGTAAAGAATACTGTGTGCTCTTCCGGAGGACCAAGGGTTCAATTCCCAGCTTCCACATGTTGGCTGACAACTGTCTGAAACTCCAGTTTCTGGGGATCTGACCTCCTCTGTGACCTTAGAAGACACCAGGAACACAGGCAGTGCACCTGCATATAAGCAGGCAAAACACCTATATACATAAAATAAATAAATAAAATGTTAATAAAAAAGTCAAGGATTTGAGAAGCTGGGTCAAAGTAACTGCTTCTATTATGCGCCTGGTGAGAAGTTTGTGCCCTGTGGGCAAGTCTCCTGACTCAATTTTCTTATCAATGAAATGGTAGCAGAAACTTAAACTCGGGTTCATTTAGGTGTCCTCAGGCACTGAAATTCCTTGAACAGGAAGGAATGTTACTGTTTAACAGTGATGTGCTATAGATAGGCAATAGTGGAATAATTAATAAACATGACTATTAACATCACCATTATTTCTATATGATTCTTTAACTCAAGTTTCTGAGAAATTTGAAACCTGAGCAGAAACTGAAGGAATAGAAAAGGGAATTGAAATTGTATAAAATGTTATTATGGATCCTGGACTGATGGCATTTGTTTGTTATTCTAGCTCTTAGGTGGTGGAGGCAGAAGGACCAGGAGTTCAAGGCTAGTCTTATCAGGATGAGTTCCAGGTTGGCCTGGGCTACAAAATTAAAACCTAGCATTAAAACCATTCTCAAGAATAAAACCTAGCAACAGACACTGAAAAGCTCCTGTGATAATGTGCCTAGGGACATGTCTAAAGAGATACCCATATTACCATGCTTAGCATTATAAGTTCTTATCTTTTGTTCAAAGAGAGAGACACATTTTTTCCAATAGTGGTGTACGATAGAAGATTTCACTAAAATGAAATAGGTAGCACGTAGTGTATTTAATGAATGGTGTACTAAGAATTTTTCAAAACACAAAGCATCTAAAAGTTTAATCTAGGCCTTGGGAAGATTGGGGAGGGTTGAGGATTAAGAATGAAGCATACTTCAGAGAGAAACAAACGTTTCTTTATAGAACTAAGTTTCCAATTTTTTGAGTATTGAAAAGTACCACACACCTTTGTGAAATTTCCTGGGGAAAAATAAAGTCAAGGAAAAAAAAAAAACAGTTGTGAGAAAAGGTAAAGGATACTGGAAATATTAATTACAGTTCTTAAACTGAGTGCGTTTTAATTTCAGATCTTGCTCTCAGATCAGGGAAGTTTGCCTACAGAGTACGGCCAATATTTCAATTTTTAAGAAGGGCAGAGGTGTGCCTTCTTGTAAAAAAAAAAAAAAAGCTGGAGTTTAAACTGTTTATCAGCATGGAACTCTAGAAGCAAAGTCTAGTAGAGGATATCTTCAGTTCCTCATCAGATTCTCTAGAAAGGCTAGTGGTGAGGTTGGAACCGACCCCCCAGTGTCAGGACACCTCAGGCAGGAACAGCAAGGTCAGGCTACACCCCTCACCTTAGGTACTCTTATGTTTAGACATTCCCTCTGTGAAAGCCTGGTGAGCATTTCTTCCTCCGTGAAGCTCGCTGCATGCTGTCTGTGCTCTTTAGGACCTCAAGGAAACCCGAGCGTTTCTGGCTTTAGGACCCAGGAACTCTGAGGCAGACTGGCTTTAGTTGCCTTGGCGCACAGCACCACCTACTTATAGAAGCATCCCGAGCCTTAGCTAGTCTGCATCTCCCTCGGAAAGTGCGCTCGCCACGTCCCTTCGGCCTCCGGGCAGTGTTCCATCTCCCCCCGCAGCGCGGGCAGGGCGAAACCTCAGCTGTGAAGAGGTGGAGGAGAGAGCCCCGGGAGCGGCGACTGCACCCGGACGCCGAGAGCAGAGCGGACGCGCCCCTCACCCGGGAATCGCGCTCGCGGGCGGAGACCCGGCATCCCAGCGCTTGCAGTCCGCTTGCCCGGCCGCGCGCTCCTGCCAGGCGCCGCCAGCCCCGGGGACCCTCGGGTCCGCCGACCCTGTCGCAGCCGGCGGAATCCCAGAGCTGCCACGAGCTCTCGGCGGGTGTCCGCAAACTTTTTCCGAGCCCACGTGCTGACCAAACAGCCCGGCTCTCTTCCCGAGCCTGGGATGGAGCGCCGCGCCTAGGCACGCCGTGCGGCCCGAGATACGCGCGCACGGTAGGCGACCCACATCTAGTGCTGCCGCCCTGGGCTAGCCCAACCGGGGCGCGAAGGAAGGGCTCGTGGGTGCCCCTTTAAAGCCTTGCTCCCGGGTGCTTTCCAGAGCGCCTTTCCTTCCGCCAAGCCCGCACAACGCCCTTTCCCCAGGGTCAGAAGGCACCGCGCCGCATCGGTTGCTAATTCACTGATTGCAATCACCTCCCTCTCCAAGTCGCCAGCAGCTGTGCCATCTGGGTTAAACTGCCCCGTGGCTCGTGCCAGGGAGTTCGCGTCCTCCCTCCCTCCTTTCTTTAAATCGAGAGGCGAGAAGGTGCAGGTACCTGCAGGTACCTCAGGGTTCTCTGGGTCCCCCACCCATCCTGCTTCTCTTTCCTTGCCTCCCAGGTTCACGGCGGAGGGAGAGATGCTCATCGAGCCTAACTGACCATTGCAGCCAGGGCCAGCGGCATCTGTCTCTGTCCTCCCTAGGAACGCGACCCACGCCGTTTCCTTGCAAGGAGCCCCGCGTTTCCTCGACTTTGAGAGGCGTCTCTCTCCCGCCCGACCGTCCAGATGCGTTTTCGCCTCTTCTCTTTTGCCCTCATCATTCTCAACTGTATGGATTACAGCCAGTGCCAAGGCAACCGATGGAGACGCAATAAGCGAGGTGGGTTGCGCTCGGCTGAAGGTGCGTGGAGTTCCCGAATGGGTGGGAGTGTCGGGGCTGCTGAACCCCGTGAGTGATTCACCTCCAGGCTTTGGGGACTCGGGGGACAGGACTGTTCTCTGCACCCCAATTCTTGTGTAGGCTGCAACTGCCCACTCTCAGGGTCTCAGAGCTCGGCAGGCTTTCTTCTGCCCCTAGTAGGCGCGGTGAGAAGCAGGGAGAAGCATTGGGAGCCCGCTGAGCTGCGCTCCTCTCCTGCTAGCGCAAATGCCCAGGGATTTATCATGCGGTCCACAATCTGTACCGCTTCTCCTGAACTCTTCTTTGGATCGTATTTTTATGTGGCATCTATTTTTCTAGTTTTCTCCTTTTGTCTTCTTAATTATTTTCCTCGAAGTCCAAGTGTCTTTAATTTCCTGACCCATGTGTGCCCTAAATCCTGCCCCCAAATGCCTTGGTCTGGCTTGGTGTGCGTGTGTGTGTCTGTGTCTGTGGGTGTGTGTTAGGGGGAGGTTGTTGGAGAGGAATGTCAAGTTGCATGGGAGAACCTTAACTGCCAAGAAAAAAATAACACTGTTCTATTTTTCTGGAACCTGAGAAGAGATGGGAAGTTAATGAATTAAGTAGCGACTTCTGCTCTGGTCTTCTGGGGAGCTCTCCCCTGCAGCGCGAATGTTTTTAAAAATAGGCCCACATTGCCCTGTTTGTTTGCTTTCTCAAAAGCATCAATTTCAGAGAAGGGTTTTTGTCCTCAATAAAATTCACTTGAGGCTTCTTAAACGCTCATTTCTCCATCACTTGTGTGTGGAGTGAAGACAGGTGGAAGCCTCTAGAAAGATTTCAGAGAATTAGACCTTAGTGTAGGCATATTTCTGCACTCCTGTCTTCCAGTTCTACTTGGGGTGGGGTGGCTAAGCTAATTGCATTTAGAGCATGTGCACCCAGACACAATGAAGACTTCTGGAGGGACTTAAACGTAAACCACCACACAGGCATAGCGTTGAAGTACCATTGTAGGGCCCTGGCACAGCAGCCTCGTGTGAGCACCTGATGAGAATCAGTTGTATTTGCCTACCAATTTGGTCTTTGAGGCAGTTAGGGTTTGTCATCAGGTTTGTAGACCTTGATTTTGTTTTCCCAGGCTATTAACGTATCTGTTTGTGGTGGGACAAGGACTCTGGCCCTGCAGCTAGTTTTGGAGATATTATTATTATTATTATTATTATTATTATTATTATTGACATTTGGAGGGACATTAAGCTGTTCTCATGAGCTGAAGAGCTTGGCCTATTCCAGAGCAAAGCTTGAGGTCACTGATGTGTGATTTTTTGAAGAACTACTGTTTTTTTTATTGTTGCTGTGTATCTCTGGCTTATTGAAAAGGACTCCCATTCCTTTCTCTATTTCATTTCTAACATTTGGAAAATATTTTCAGAGATTACTGCATATAAAACATAAGGAAGAAACTCCTCCCCACAGGTGTGAGAGTTTCATGTAGATCTTTGAAAAAGTCCTTCTCCATCTCTTCTATCACCCTTCCAGCGGACTCCTTTCTCCACGGCCTTATTATATTTCCAGGCATTACTTGGCAGTGCTGGGTTGTTTTTTTTCCCTATACTGTGGTTCAAAGTATTGGGAGAAGCTACCCCCACTTTTAAAAATTGGACTTGTATTCAATTTCATTTAAAACATGAAAGTGCACAAAGTTTGTAAAGTAACAGAAGTACCTGAAGCTCCTTAGCACATTCCTGCTTATTACATGACTTACTAATTCAGTGATGGGTTTCTGATTCACATTCTGGCCCCTGTGGTTGGATGGAGAAGAATTAAGCACATCGCTGAGAACTTTAATGCTGAGATGCTGCTTGGTGGAGAATGGCATTACAGCACTCCTGCGGCCAGGAGCGATACTGCATGCATTTATTTCTCCTATAGGGCCACCTCCCAGGCCTGTGCTTTTCTTCTTAAGTATCAGGATCAGATCCTATTTTGTTTCAGAGCTCGCTTACCAAAATTACTTGTAGCGACTGCCATCTCCAGTCCCAAGCTCTGACACTTAAAAAACCCAATTAGAAAGTGTGCAACAGTAACGTGTGCCAAATGAACCTTGTTATTACATAAATTTTGAAGGCTTTCAAGTACGTGTCAATTGGTATGGTTGTTTAAAAAATGCCTACCAAAGTACGCTGCTGGCCTTATTCTCCCACTAGATAGATGGCTTTTCCTGAATCCCAAGTTTATGCCTAAAATAACTACAGTTTTAAAAGTGATTGTACTATCTGTGCCAACAAAGGGTGCACTGTGTTTTTAATTAAAAGTGGAACTACTTAAAGGGCTGGCTAGACAGCGCAGGGTCATAGTTGCCTTTCTGCCCCTCAAGGAAGCTTAAGGACTGTATTGTGAGAATATTGAAATGAATAGAGATCTAACTCAAGTTGCGTGAATTGTCCCTCTTCACAAACTTAAGCTGGTTTTAATTGATCTCATGTCCACTGATTGATCCTACACCGATTGTTGTGCATACCAAACAATTGGCTTTTCCAAAGGAGATTGATTTAAATTAGTTTTTTTGGTGAATGCCTGACTACCAGCCAAATCGTGTCAGGAGTGACAGTTGGCATGCTAGAGCCTATTGTGGTGCCAATATTTCCCCTTGGCCCTTTGTTTTGCATAGTGACAGTTAAATATTACCTTCTAGGAAAAAAGAAGTGATTACTACTTAAAAAAAAAAAAAAAGGTGTCGTAACATAAAGGAAGAGTTATTTCCTTGGCTTTGTGCTCTGACGCAGGCAGGCAGCACTGGCACCAGCATTGGTTAGGCTTGCCCCTGGGACATGATTTTTTTTTTCTTCCTTCCTTCTCTCTTTCTTTCTTTTTTTTCTTTTCCGTATTACATCTGCAAATAATCAAACCTTCACTGTGGCACATTCTCAGAACTCCTTTGGCATTATGTTTAGTCTGCTCCATGATCTCAGATGCTCCTTAATATCATTTTCTTAATGAAATAAAATCCTTGGCAAAGATCAGATCATTTAGTCAGTTAAAATCAATTGCATCCAGTCTGAAATAGAGAGCAAATGTATCATTTAGCCTTATGCTTTATTTCAAAGATAGCCAGAGGATTGAGAAAATAAAATATCGACCTTGTCAACTTTGGGGCAAAACTTTGTCCCATGAAGATCATCATAGACTGCCACTGGATTTTCTTCCCTTTATTTCATAAGAGTACATTTAATGGTTACTAATAGGGCCCAGCTGCGATAATTTTATTAATTACTCACAGCACAGTGCTGAGAATGCATATCTTTGTAAAAGGGACGCACATGCCAATATTTTGGCAGGCTGCTTGACAACTCATGATGTGTCTGCATGGTAAGTGTTCACATTGTCAGGCCCTCCATTCCTCTTTCTTCAGTATTTGTCCCTACTAGCTGCTGTTAATATTGCTGTCTGTGTCTGTCTTGGGTTCTTGTGATTTATCTCTATTCTTAAACGGGGTTCTTTAGCTTTATTTTCTTTATGGAGTGATTGTAAGCCCATTTTTAGCTGAATTACTGAAAATGTAAAATATAACTTTATTATGGCCTCTCAGAATTTCTTGAGCTTGGAATGTGGTGACTTACTCTTCTACCGTTTCTGCTATGCTTGGTTATCGCAAAGTCAGGGAAGCACATAGAGAAGAGACTTCTTGAGGACGCTTTGAAAGAAGCAGCCAGGCTGAGGGACCTGTAACTTGTGTTGCAGGTGGACATGGCACTCCAAGTGCTGTTGCTTATAGCCTTTTCTCTCAGAAGCTTCCAGGTCTCCTTTATCCATAATGTCTTGTGTTCACAAAATTACGTTTGGCTTCTTCTACAAAGATGAAGTGTTTATCACAAACAGTGTGGTGTGTTTCTGGCAGCTGAGGTTGGAGAAGAAGATAAACAGTTTCTTTTTAACTGTGTAGAGCTAGATGAATTTGTTTGTCATTTATAATTTAATGAAGAGATTTGGAGGTATTTGTTTTCCATAAGTACTTTTTAATAATGGCTTATTTCTTCCAGTGTCCTTTCAAAATACAAACTAGCACATGGAACATATTAACCTACACTTAAAAGCTTCAAAATACATTTCATATGCGTGCTTACTTTTTTAAGTTCCAAAGTAGTTCAGAAAAGTTGATGTGATGTTTAACTTTCAACATAAACATGTTCTTTCTTTTCTTAACTTTTTTTTCCATTGGCTGCTGTTGTTTCCAGCACAATTGCATCAGTTTTTCTGGCCAGCATTTTAACCAGTACAAGGAGGTCAGAAGATTGCTGTGCTCAGACCAACATCTTATTTGCCACTGACATTTGGAAGAGATTCAGAATAGGTGATGTTGTCCTAGCCTTCCATTTAATCCTGACTTACTTTATCTGATCTTAAAATGAAGCCTGAGTAGAATCCAATATTTACAGCAATCACAAGTTGGAAATGACACTTCCAATTCCTTAATGCAAAACTACCTCTTGATTTATTCAGGAACTGGCCAGTTCGTAGATTATCCAGGCTACTTATTTTGTTATTTCCTTAATTCCAACTGACTGCTTTTAAATCTTTGCCACCCTTTCTGGATATAATCATTCTTATCCCCCCAAGTCCAGGAAATAGATAACAAACAGATCTTTTGCTACAATGCTTGATCACCACTCTGCTGAAGAAGTGTTAAGTTTGACGATGATAATGAGGTTTAAGTTTTGGTACTTTCAAGGTGTCATTAGGTCATAATCTTGTCCTCATTACCTATAGCAAATCAAGTTCTAATTGCTAGGGGAAGGCAGTATTATATTTTTAGCTAGAGTAAATGTACAAGATGCTAATTATGATACTAAAATGCTTAGATAATATGTGTATATGTGTGTATCAAAATGAAGATATATATATTTTCCCTGTGTGTTAAGAGCATATAGTAGAAAAGATTTGAAAATGGAGATCTTTCTTTTCAGAACTAAAATGATTTTTAACCCATTTTCTGTTGTCTTTCACTTCATTTTGTTTTTCTCTTAGGATGCTAAGATCAGGACCGTGGTAGGATAATGAGGATGTTGTTTCTCTTTCTGAGGCCCATCGCCTCCTTTTTCTCTTCCATGTCTTTTCTCTCTGCTAGACTCTTTAGGTATGCTCCTGTTCTGTTTACTTAAAGTTTTGTTTTAAATTATTTTTTTGTTAACATACACAATAATGGACTTTGTTATGGTCTTTCCACACATACATGTCATCATACTTGGTTCCTCTTGAATCCCTCCCACTGACCTTTCCTATCCCTTCCAGTCTTGTGGGTCACCTGCTTCTTCTCAGATAATGGCCCCTCTGTCTTCATGTCACACGTATCTCTTTGCTTTCTTTTGTCCCCTCACCCCTTGTCACATCACTGTCCAATCTCCTCTCCTTTCTTTCCTTTTCTTGCTTGATATGCGTGATAATCTTTTGGGCTTCATACACTTTGCAGTTGGTTACAATTTGGCTTCTTATTTCTGTACTTTTCCTGAAAGGCTTTTCTATTCAAGATTATTGGCCTTTGCTTTTACAGTAGTTTTAGGTTAAAAGCAAAACTGAGGCTGCTGAGAACATTAGCTTTTAAAAATAATTTTTTTAATTTTATGTTTTATTTTGTTTTTGTTTTGCCTACATGTATGTTTGTGTACCACATATGCAACTGTGCCTAGTTCTCGGTAACCAGGGATGCAGATCACCTGAGACTGACTTACAGGCAGCTGTGAGCTGCCGTGTGGGTGTTGGCAATTGAACCCTGGCCTTCTGGAAGAGCAGCTGGTACTCATAATCACTA
This sequence comes from Cricetomys ansorgei, assembly GCA_026225945.1. Lineage (NCBI taxonomy): Eukaryota > Metazoa > Chordata > Mammalia > Rodentia > Nesomyidae > Cricetomys > Cricetomys ansorgei. Next base: position 44,356,322 of record JAMJFZ010000199.1, on the reverse strand, counting down.
AGCCATCTCTTCAGCCTGAAAACAGTTTTCTTGATGGCCGTCCATACTTTGTAATTTCCTGGTAACATTTTGATCCTCCATTCCTCATCCCTCAGGAGATAATCCTACTGTCTTTTTCCCCAGTAAGGGTTTCTCCCTCTACCTAGCAACATCACAATGTAGGTTTTGGATCTCTTCATTCCTGTTTGTTGATTCTTATTTAGAATAGGTAGGCCATTGATTTACCTTTATTCTCTTTATTTTCCCCCATCCCTGTTTGTTCAACTCTTACTTCCAAAACCAGTCTTCAACTCTAGTTTTCAACTTTTTAAGCTTCAGATTACATCACACTCAGATTTCCCAACAACTATGACACTTGGATAGATGTTTTATGTAAACTCCAGCTTGACAACTTCTTTCCTCCCCACAGCTCTCCCCTGGATATGTGCCTTTGCTTCTGTTCCTGCTTTCCACTCATGGGGTTTCTGTGTGTTAAGACTGTGGGCCTTGCTCTTGCTTTGGCATTTCTGTTGCCTTCAAAAAGTTTCAACAGCTCATTACATTTGAAGCTGTCCTTTACTATAGAGTATACCTTAGATATATTTGTGCTTAATAAATGCATCTTGTCCATTTCCAAACATATTTCCTATCCAGGACCTCATAGCCTTCTTATCTAACAGCATCTCTGTCTTCCATACTTCATCCTTTGGAATGCTGGATGTATATCATTCTCAGCCACCGATCTACTCACAGTCTTTGCTTATAAACCTCAAATACTCCAGCATCTATTTTACCCACAGAGTCAATGCCAACCTCTCTCATATGGCAGTCTGTGTTCTCACCTTCTGGTTGAAGCCTGTTCCCATCCTCCTCCCACTCCTTAAAAAACCATGTAGTCACACTACAGCATATATACATGTAAATATGCATTTATATACTATAAACACACATCACTTACATTGTTGAATGTGTTAGGATGCCCAGTTAAAATGCTGTTGCTTCTAGACAGCCTTCCTGGAATTACCTGCTTGCCTATTCTGAGGCCTAATGACATTGTACATATTTAGTTTCTTAGCTTTTCACACTACTCCTAAATGATTGCTATTTTCTTCCTTATTTTGGTTATTTTGCTGTGTGTGTTGTCCTATTTTGAACTTCTGTAGATCAGCACTATGGGATTAGCATTTTGACAATTGTCGCTGTACCCAGCAGAGTCTTCCCTGCACAGATTGCAGCTTGATATCAAATAGATTTAATTGTCTGTCCTTAAGAAATTTTGGTGACAAGATTTACAATGTTTTGCACATAGTTGAAGTTTGAATGCTTCACTGCCAGTTGTAGTCACATTTCCAGCACATGTTGTTACTCTCTGAAATTCACAGTATCCCAGTTCCTGTATGTGGACCAAACACTTGCCTGTCGTTTGATAGTTTCCGAAGTGGCTTTTGACAAGGGAATAGATTGGGGAAATTTCTGGGACAGGCATGCCTATTTTCTAAAAACACTTCTTTTAGAGAAAAGGGTAATAATGAACTTTTTATACCCTGGATACTTTATTCAGATGAATGAATAAATCATTGAGGAGAAATTAAATGGAAGATATATACTTTCTTAAAAGGCATTCATACTAATACTATAGATAAATTAGTTCAGGAAACGTTTAATCTTTATTTTTATACTTACAATGTTGATACAATACACCACGAAATCATAGCTTTTGGAGACACATGTATGTTCATGTGTGTATGAAGTCAAGTTCTGCCATAGAAGTGAAGAGGCTAAGTAGAGCTTGATTATGTAGTTCCTTTCAGAATGCTGGCATTTCATGGCTATGCAGGAGTGGGGGTTGCTTGATAAGGTAAGCTACTTAGTAAGATTTTAAAGCTAATAGTTAAGAAGAAGATGGGTGGTACTAGACTCCAACCCTTCCTAATTAATTTCTATATGTGTTATGCCTTTATATAAGTATTTGTTAAAAAAATAGAAATAATTTTTTATTTTGATCCAAAAAGTTTTGAAACTACAGACTTTTATTAGTCTCAAAATGCTCTACAACTCATAATTATGCTAATAAAGAACCAACATCAAATAACTAGAAGTTAAGGATGGAGCAATTAAGGGAGCATATGTATGTTGTAGTTAAAATTTGCATATTTGATACATTTTCACCATTCCAGTGTATGAAGTATATCAACTTATTTCTGATAATCTAAAAGTCAGAATATGTGACTATGAGTACATGTCTGTGTTTGTGCCTTCATTTGTCTTTATGTATATATTTGTAGTGGCATATAGTTTATGGATATACATATATTATACTCAGAATATCCAACAAAGAGTAGAGAAACCTATTAAATATTTCTACTGGATAACTTTAAAATGTAGGGGAACCAATTAGATGTAATTTTTCTTTCATCTTCATTTGAGAAAAAATTATAATTTACCCAAAGCCATTACATTTTTATCATATATTGATAAAAAGAATACTTATCAAAAAGGCATCTTCCTGCTCCGCATGTTTCCATTAGGCAGAGGTGGTTAATTTGGGTTTCAAGAGAGGCAGGAGCTTTTGTTTCTTCCTGAAATTAAAAGCAAAACTTGTTTCCTTTGGGGGCAGGGAGGTCAATCTAGATCTAGACCTTTCCCTAAAGTGTCCAAGTGGTCCAGACTTTACTCTTTATTATAATGGTTTAAGAAATGTTGGTTAATAGAATAGAGGAGAAACCTTCTTAATGAATATGGCATCTAATGTCTGCTTCGAAATGACAGAAATTTTGTTTTCTCAAAGCTTTTATTTCCTGTATGGGATTTCAGCCATTCACTAGGGGTTCACTTACCATATGGCCACATCAGAAGCCACATCAAATAAATACTTTGGCATAGTTACCTTCTCAAAGATAATAACTTTTCTAGTTTCAAAGACCTCCCTATGAGGACATATCTCTTCTAAAACACCTACTTCAGCTGTCAACAGAAAGACAGTATCTCCTGTATAGACACAATTTCTATTCCATCGATAAGAAAGGCCCATAATGCTATTTCCATGGTCTTTAGCTGTGCAAAGATGTTAGTTTGTGTGGTGTGTCCCCCACCACACAATGACACAAAACAGTGTGTTAGCTTCTGGTGTGGAAAAACCAAGGCTTACAGAAGGCTACTCCTTCCTGAGGAAGCAACATTGAAACTATCACAACCAGCATACTTAGGTTAGAAAATGATAGTTGATGATTCTACATACATCTCGAAAACTTATAAAATACATCAAATATAAAGGAATTTGTTAAAACCTCAAATGATAGAATTTTATCCCAATAGCAAGGATGATATCTATTCATTTCTGTCCACAGAGAGATAGTTACAGTGTTCTGAATCTCTTATAATTTTCAGCCAGCTACAGTATGATTGGGCGCATCATGTTCTCTGCATACAGAATGCTGAAAGCTAGGGTTTGGTACTTTTACATTCTGAAGTGGCATGCTTAAGCTAGATCCTAGCTTCTATGTCAGTACATTAAATGATTTTTGTATCACGATGGTTTTTGTCCCTCACCTGTTGCTGAGAAAGCAGCTTGTGAGTCAACCACCTCAGCAATTAAAATGTATAGACCAATAGAGGGCACACTTTGCATTCTTTTCCTGCTTTGTTCTTAAGGTTCTGTAGGATTTATACCTATTTGGTGCCTTGGCTTGGGTGGCAGCCCTGCTCTGCTTTCTCCCTTGATGCTGTGGTTATCTAGATATCATTAGATAGACAACAAAAGCAACGAGTGCCTAAAACTTTAACTCTTCCCAAGCACTTTTGACTTGGGTTCCCCATCTTCTCTCCAGAAAGGCAATATGAACAGTTAGAATGCTGGTGACGTGGTATTAAAGCTAGAAATTGTCTTGGTTTGCAGTTAAACAGCAAGTTCTATACTTCCTTAAAAAATATCAATTTAAAAAAATATTTAAGTATTTTCCATTAGAGTACATGCCTAAAAGTTTAAACTGCTGCTGAAGTTTGGAGTTGCCCAAAGGACTCCAAATTCACATTTCTCTTTAAACTTGGCAGATGGATCCATCACCATACATGCACATGTGCCCCTCATATTTTAGTGCTCAAAAATGATTTTAATTTTATTTAAAAATACAAAATTTACCTATTCCAAAAAAGTACTTTCCCCATCTTGAATAATAAAATGTAAACTCGGGGTTTAAAAATCTGTTACTTCCTTATTCTCCTCGCTTGTGCTCCAACACACCTTTCTGGTACTCAAAGCCGGTTTTTAATGTAGAGGGATTTATGCTATGTCAATGTTAACCTACACAGTTAACTCCCATTTTTTCTTCCAAGAAATTGAAGTTTCACTTTGCTTTGTCCCATTGGGATGTCCAATCTGTTCTTGCTCTAAGAGGCTTAATTGAAGCATAATGCAGTGTATATCCTATGATCAAATGGAAGTGTATACACTCTCCAAGACAGACCTGTTTCAGATGACTGTTGTTCTCACCTTTCCATTCCATCTATGTTCTTTGAATACCCTGCCCTTCAGAGAGATGGTTGCTCAAGGTCCAGTTAACTGGGAAGGTTTTCAGTCAAGGATCCCAGGTTTCCATACCCAAGTGGGTACTAAAATGGGGGCAGTCTTGGTCTTTGAGTTTTTTTGTATGTGTCTTATAAATGGAAAAATAGTTTGTCAAAAATTAAAGCTAATTTTTTACACTTTATTCTTGATGTTTTAAAGGAGCTTTCTTTTACACATGCATCCCCTCTCTTTGTGTGTGTATATATACACACATACACACATACACACACACACACACACACATGCTTATGGGTCAGGATTATAGGGTACTTTGAGGGGATATTGGGGTGCTCGTTCTGAGATATGGTATGGGAAGGAAAAAGGAAAACAACTTTTTTTGGAATGAATGAACTCATTCAAATTTTCTATTTCTTTTAAGTCTTAATACCTACTCAATGGTATAGAGGAGGTAGAGCTATTTTTGTGTAGCCTTTCTTCCACATGATATCTGTTGCTACCCATCTTCTCCAGAATAGCATGGTAGAGAAACTTTGCTGGGGTCAGAAGACCAACTAACTATAAAAAACAAAAACAAAAGAAACACTGATGATTACAAAGTGGACACTGGTTGTTTCTCAAAGCACTTTTAGTGGGTTGGTTGAGGTTACTATTTTGTGGAGTTGGGAAAACCTGTTTTACCACTCCTGATGACAAGTCACGCCATAGGCAATATGGCTTTTGACTGAATCTTGCCAATTATGAAAGGCCTTTAACTCTCCCTTTCAGATGTATTATCTGAAAACTGATGGAGAGTTTGAAAACTACTCCTTGAAGATTAGATGCCTGAATTGGAACTTCAGTGTAATTCACTTGCTTCTTTGTATAGAAGTCAGCATTAGTCCTTTGTAGCTACTGAGTGACTTCAGCATGACTTGAAATGATTTCATTGCTATTTTAAAGGCTCTATGCATTAAGTATTCAAGTTTGGTTGAAGTCAGAGAGAAATGTTTGAAGAAATGCTGGAAGAGGTTAGTCCTAGGAAAAAGAAGAAAAAGCAGTGACAAGATGACCATCTCCAATGCATGAGGCTCATCAAGTGGGAATTATTTTACTTTTTTGAATTCCATAAAGAGGAAAATAAATGCTGATATTTAGAAAACTATCCATTAAACAGAACTAAATGGAACACTATTCATTAATTAAAGACACACTTAAATACCCACAATTTAAAAGTTGTTTTTTCTAAGCATCAGGGTGCCTTGAAGGAGTGTGTTGCATAAGTAATTGCCAAATGCAGAATGTCCAAGGATCATTCACACAGAACAAGTCAGCATGTGGATAACTGCATTCATATGACACCTAAGTGCTACTTACATATAAATTCTTGCTGACAACTGTTTAAACTCAGATGTTGAGACTCTTGCCATTCTAAACAGAGAACATAAAACAAAATTGATTCTTATTCATTGAATGCCTATGTTGTCAGTGTGGCCTTCAGTAGTAAGTAATGCACATTGGTGTTTGGTCAGAAGTCCGTAAAGAGAAAGCATGTTTATCAGTTCTTACATGTCCATGATGTCAATTTGCAGAATTCCAGCTATAACCTGCATATAATTTCTATAATGAAATAACTGGAGTAGAAGATAAATACTTGGCAAATACTGATTAACAACTACAATTTGAAATAGCAGAATGAGTTTAAAAACTGTTTGGATAAAGCAGTATAGGTATGTCCTCAGGCTTTGTACTGAAGTTATATACTGTATTTGGTGAAGAAGGGATTGAAATTCTCTGGAAGGGATCCTCTGGCATAGTGGAGGTCTCGGTCTTCAGTCTTATTTGAGGCAATACTTTCTTAGAGATTCAGTTAAAGACAAATTGTATGCAAACCACATTTTTTTTTGGTAGAATGTGATGGAGAATAGGATTTTATTTTAATATGTTAGGTAATTGATCACAGAAACAAAGCAGTGATTGGGTATGATGGGATAAATTTACTAATGAAATCTTAATCACAAAACATGTAGAGTTTGGACTTTTTCTTTTTCTTTTTTTTGAGTCAGAGTTTCTCTGGAATTCACTCTGTAGACCAGGCTGTCCTTGAACTCACAGAGATACCCCTGCCTCTGTCGCTTGAGTGCTGGAATTAAAGGTGTGCACCACAACCCACAAGTTCTGACTTTTTGTGTTAGGAACTAATTGTGGAGGACTAGGATATTGGAGATCATGGATTTTAGTTGGTGTTTTAGATAGTCTTACTACGTAGCCCCATCTGACCCCAAGTTCCTGATTCTCCTGTCTCAGCCTTGGTAGTGCTGAGATAATACGTGTGTAATACAACATTGAACCACATTCATAGAGTTTTTTACTTATCCTAAGATTATGATGTGACAATAAGAATGGACTGTATCAAGGCCCATGCTTATTTTGACTCAAGACTAAAGCAGATGAAGTTCCCAACCCATAGTAGTAGTCTCTACTGCTCTGAATGTTGTGTCTTTCAGAAGTGTAGTAGAAGCACACATTGTGATGTTGTCTTATTTCCTAGGGCTGCTGTAACCAAGTGCCATAGTCCGATTTGATAAAAACACCAGAAACTTAACTTTCCCACTGGTTTGGAAGCTGCATGTCCAGTATTAAGACAACAATAAGTCAGGAAGTTTAAGCCTCTGCTGAGACTTGAGAGGGGGAATCCCTTATTGTCTTTTCTTGCTTCTGGTAGCTCCAGTGTCCTTAGGATGGCTGGTAGGATGATGCTAGCCTCTGTCTCTTCCTTCTTTGGCTCACCTTCTGTCTGTGTATCCATTTTCTAATGAGAACCATGGTTATGCTAGGTGTGGCAGTACAAGTCTGTTAACCCCAGCATTTGTGAGGCTGAGGAAGGTAGGATCAGGAATTCAAAGCCAGCCTGGGATACATAGGGAAACTTTCTCCTAAAAAAAAAAAAAATAATAATAATAATGGCAGATAAAGAATACCAGTTATACTGTTTTAGCATTCAACTTACTGCTTTGTTGTTTACAACTATGAAAACTGTTTCCAAATTAGGCCACATTCACAGGTACTGGGAATGAAGTTATATTTTTGGAGTACACAATACTTCACATAGCATACTGCCTGTGTCAAACCCTATAGACTTTAAACCTTTTTTATTTTCACAACAGCCCCATAGGAACAATATCATGTGGTGGTAACAGTAATAAGTAGCGTAGCTGATGAAGCAGTAGTAGTGGCAGAAGTGTATTTCACACGAAGCAAGAGTGATCCTAATGGCAATCCATGGACTTGTGCACACGGTACCTTGGGGGTGAGATGCTTTAGGGATATTCAGGTATGTAAGTGCTTGGAGCATGTATGTTATCTCCAGTTCTCTCTGATTTTGCAGTTCTAGTTTACTTCACAAGAATCAGTCTACACATTGATTTTTTGCTCCTTATTGCTGTTCCTTTTCCTGAGGCTGGGCATTAGGTTCCTCAGTTTCCTCTAAGCTGTGAATACCCTTTAGAGAACATTATAGCAACCTCAAGATTGCCTGCTGCCACATGGCCTGTGGTGTTAGAGGCATCTTTTTGTACCTGTGACGATGAGCAGTACCTAACACTGGCATTGGGAAGCACATGGGCTATTCCTATTTGTATGCTAGATATAAAGTGCTAGAGGGACTAATTGTTTTGAGAATTTTATAGGTGAGTACTCTATTTACATCTTTTCCACCCCTCCTCCTCTCCCTGCAACTTCTGTCTTCTTTACTTGAGCTTCAGTTCCTGACCTCCTCTTCAATTTTTTTTTGGTGTGTGTGTGAATTTTTTTTATAAAAATATTAATTTTATTTTATGTGCATTGGTGTGAGGGTGTCAGATCCCCTGGAACTGGAGTTAGTTGTGAACTGCCATGTGGGTGCTGGGAACTGAACACAGGTTCTCTGGAAGAACAGTCAGTGCTTTAACCACTGAACCCTCTCTCTAGTCCCAAGTTTGTTTTTTTTTTTTTTTTTAAGGTCACTTTTCCATGGAATGTTTAACCTTTGGCATTTGATCACTTGCTCCTTTGTGTGGTTCATTTAGTGTCTCCCTTTATCTTCCACAATTTTGGCCAACTGGAAGGTATTTTCTGGAAGCCTTGATTAGTTTCAGGTTCACTCTTTTGGCTAGGATACTTCACAGGGGTTACTGTGAACTTCGTTATGCTTTAAACCAGAGGGCACAGCACACATGTGATACTAAGACTAAGAAATGATGCATTGTGGTACTGGCTTGCTTTCTTCATTGTAGAGTTCTCATTAGCCTTTCATTTAATGCTTTCTTCTATTGATGATCTGTGTCTGAGTCATCAGTTTCATTAGAGGTTGCAAAATTGTGTGGCTTTAAAGAATTCTTTCTACATTTATTAGCTGAAATTCTATTAAGAACTGTTCCTTTTCAATCATAGATATTTTGTTATGAAACAGAGGTCTCAATTCAAAAGTAAGCAAAACAAACAAAGCAAAGCAAAACAAAACAAAAAACCCTAGTTCTCTATTAGCTACTAAGTTTTCACACTAAGGAGTTGATCTATGTGAACCAAGACAGTGAGTTGACTTCACTACAGGAAAATAAAATACTTTCAATTGTGTCAAGCAACTGCTTGTCAGATGAGGGAGGTCTCATCTTCTAGCAGCTTCTGTCTCCTGGAAAGGTAGTTGTAAAGTAACATTAAAAAAAGATGTTTTGGGTAGTGTTAACAGGGCTTAGCTCTCTCTCTGCTAGCCCTCTGCAAACCTGAATGCTGTTAGACATCTTCTCATGATGTTTTCTGTTAACAGCTTTCAGAGAAGCTTCTAAGTGAGCAAGCCGCTGCTTTAGCCTGATGTACTCTGGGGTTCACTAAATTAAAAAAAAAAAACAAAAACAAAAAACCCAAAACAAAAGCAAACAATCAAAAAAAACCTTGATGCAACTTAAACACCCCATGGAAGGTTAGAGAGAAGAGGAAGGAATAGTTTTGAGATCAGCTTTTGGTTTAGTATATGAATAGTGCCACCTGAGAAGAGTTAGTTTCTTCAACGCTTGAACCACGTGGTCGCCAGCCACGTAGAGATCGCACCTGTGCCCACCTGTGGCTGATTTTCTGCTATTTTTACCTTATAGAAAAAACAACAACTTAGTTTCTGGTTGCAGCTAGTTCTTCCTAATTATAGAAATCTTTATCTCGCTAAAAATTGAACTCACTGCTATAGAATTTATAATAGTTTTTCTATCTATATATTATTATTATTATTATTATTATTATTATTATTATTATTATTATTATTATTCTATCAGTTTAATTCACATTTTCTCAAATTATTGAGATGATTAAGTGAGGGGGCTTTTGAATGGATTTTTCATATATATTATGAAAATGAAACAAGAGCCCTGTTTCCAGCAATAGCATACTGTTAGTATGATTTCCGTATTCATCAAGTGCCTTCATCATACATTAAGAAATGTTGCTGGGAATTGAATGCAGGGCCCCAGGCTTTCCAGAGAGCCTCTCTACTACTGAACCATATTCAAGACTGTGCAATACTTTTAAAAGAGCACAAAATATTGCAAACTGAAAAAAACAAACAAAAAACTGGTTGTATTGTGAACCAGAAAGTAGAAATTAGGAATGCAAACAGATTCTCTTATTAATAAAAAAGAATAAATTATTTTCTTTAACCTATACAGTGTTTTTGAAGTAAACAAATAAATGACATTTAATAATTGAGTATGAAGACATGAATTACTCATAACACCGTTTAAAAACTTGGTTTTTTGAAAGTTGGTTTTGCATTTGCAATAAACGTTCTACTTTGTCAAGATATTCAGGTGTTTGGTCTTGGGACCAAAGGATAAGTTTTTTATACTTACATTTATGTAAGGAGTTGGCTTTTAAAAACATAGTTCCTAAAGTTAATATGATTCCCAAATTCACGAATTATTAAGAGGCAAATAGATATGACCACCAGGAGAAAAACAAACTACCAGAAATCTTTCCATCAAGAAATGATCACTTTTAACACTTTGGGTTTTTTCATTCCAGTTGTTTTTGATCTTCTCTGACATATGTATAAAAATCAGAAAAAAATATCACAGGCATGTGGTTTTAACTATTCTAACAATTTGGAATGTCTATACCATAGGATAGTCATCATAAAAATTTAAAATATATTTTCTGTTGGACAGCTAATGCTGAAAATTACATTTAAAATTTTATTTTTAATTATGTATAAAGTGTGTGGTGTATGTGAGTGCAGGTGCCTGCAGAGCCCACAAGAGGGCACCAGATCCCCCGGAACTGGATTACAGGAGTGTGTGAGTGACTCCATGGGGCCTGATGTGCTAGGAACCCAAGTCTGGTTCTGTGGAAGAGCAAGAAGCAGTCTTAATCATTGATCCATCTCTTTAGCTCTAATACTGAAAACTTTTGAACACTGAGACGTTTATTTGAAATGCTACTATGAATGAATGAATATCCTGTGAATCTTTGTTCACATTTTTTTCTTATGTGTCATTGACAGAATGGATACTATAATATATTATAATGATCACACTTATAATGACCGCACTTAATGTGTGCCAAGCATACTTTCTTCTTGCATTCTATTTTGGTTTGTGATGCTGGGGATTGGATTCACAGCCTCAGGTATGCTAGACAACTTATTCACCACTAATCCATTATTCAGTCCCTTGAAACATAGTTTTCAAGGCTGTATATTTAGTCATCCAACAGACCTTATTTTCTCCCGTTTTACAGATGAAGCATCAGAGGCACCAATGGGTGAATGGTATTTGCAAGGTCACAGAGTTGGAAGGGACAAAGCTAGAGGTTCAGTCTAGGCACCTGGCTCAGCCATGTCCTTTACTATGAAGCTGGAGATGTGAGGCTTTTGATTTTACTGCCAGTGATTTTCTAGAACACTGTGCAGTTTGTGATTCTTTAGGTAAGAATAATGGATGTATTGCTTTGTGGGCCTCTGGTAATGGTCTATTTATTTATTTATTTATTTTAAATGAACATCTTGCTTAAATCTGTTTCCATTGAGAATAAAAGCATCTAGCTCCCTCACCTCCATGTAGCACATATTTAAATAGGAATAAAAGACTCTCCTGTAACCTGGCTCCAAATAAGATTAGATGTTGATTCCGTTGCTTAAATCATGTTCCTATTTTCTCGGTAACGCATATCCCCTTCTCTAGCTTACATCATGTTTCTTTCCTCTAAATCTGCTTCCATTTGTAGGTCACCCTATGCCCATCTTCTTCCCTACTCTCATCAGTAGCCTTTCAACTCAATCTTATGTTCTCTTTTCCACTAGGCATTCAGAGTGACTGTTATAAAACAAGTCAGAGATTTGGTTCCCCAACCTAAGTGTTTCAATGGATTATGCCCATTATATCCCAAATAAATCTCAAACTCCTTGCCCAGTCTGGAAGACAGCATGACCTGAGTCCTGTCTGTGTTCCACCTCTCCTTTGTTATCCCAGTTCTTTCTGGTTCTCAAACACTCAAATGGTGTTTCTGTGTGGAGACTGCTGTGTGCCCTGTGCACTGTTGAGACAAGTTTCTCTATCCTCTTAAAGCTTTCTCAGTAACTGGAAAAGACTGAAGGCAGCACCTTTTTCTTCCTTACATCTTCTTGTTGTAAATTCTGAGGAACAGAACAAGGCTCAAACGGGAGAGTGTGTGCTCTTCCTTGCCTGTGATGAGGACCTCTTTGGACTTTATACCCTGAAAGTCTCATTTATCTCTCTCTAGTTCTGGTTCCATTCTGCTGAATCAGGTGTTTATTTCTCAGATTCTAGAATTTTCTGTATGTTTCTATAAGAGACAACACCATGCAGTTATTGATTTTTTTTTCCCCCTCTGTTACCTAACTAGTGTTTTTCTAGCATCCTTTGGGTAGGGGCCATGGCCTGAATTTTGATTTACGAAATCATGTATTCTACTACCGTGCTTGTTCCTATTAAGCCGTTTGTGGAAGTCACTCATGATGCTGTATTACTCCTCACTTATTTATTGAGGCAGGAGTCCCTCTGCTTTTGTTCAACATAGTGTTATTTAAATTCTAGTTAAGAAAGAGAATTTGAGGGAAACGGAATCAGTATTTAAGATGACTTAAAAGTGAATCACAGCATCAATTAAAGCAATGTCAGTAGTGGCAAGTCTACCTCGCCAGCTTGCCTTGGTCTCTACTTCTCATGTGCTAGTAATACACATGACAGCAGCACCTGTCTGGCTTCGTATGTGGATGCGAGAATCTGAACTCTGGTCCTCAGGCTTGTGTGGCATGTGATTTATCCACTTAGCCATCTCCCCAGGACCCCTCCCACACTGTCCTACCACATGTTCTTATATCATAACTTTAACATGAACTTTGTGACCTCAAGTCTTGTACCAGGTCTTCTGCTATGTCCTCAAACCATTTGTTCATTTTCTCCACGCATTTCTGTTTTTATTGATGAGGTGTTTGGAAAAAAAACTGTTTTAAATATTTTCAATAAATCATTCAGTATCTCTTAGGACCTCTTCTTCACATGGTAAGAAGCAGCCAACTTGATGAAAAATCTTGCCTTTGTGTCAACCCTTTTTCCTGCTGACTGAGCCACACATCTCCATTTTAATTATGTTAAATTTGTACTCTTGATTTAGACTCCACCCTCTTCCTTCCCGTTCCCTTTACTGTTCTCACTCTCAACTTAGTGACCTTCAATGGCTTGCTGTTTAGATTGTTTTATAGCAGTGGAATCCTATTTTAACACTCACACGATCTTTCAGTCCCCTGTTAAAGTTTTCAGTTGTTTTTCTTCGTCAAACGTAGTGGTGGTGGAAGGAGAAATGTGGGGGACTGGGGAAGAAGTTGCTTGTGACTTCCGTCAGTCCCATACAGCTCTTGTATACATCCTTCCTGAGAGTTGATTTTTTTTATAGGGTCAATTGGACCATTTTTGATGCTTTTGGGACATGTTGCTGTTGCCATTACTGTAATTCCTCTGCCAGGAAGACATCTGAAGCTTCAAGCTGGTTTAAGTGAATCCAGGACTCTTTTGCTCTGGGTGAACATAGATAACTTGCTTTTCCTGGTCTTAAGTCATGCTCTGTTTTCTGCTCAGTGCTGAGACAGGTGGTAAGATGCAGATAGGTGGTTAAGGTCAGCCAGATTTCAGATCCTGTTCAACTTTGACTTGGGAGGAACAGTAGTTTTCCCCAGAGACTTTATGTTTGCAACTTTTTTGCTTTGCTTTTTTCCATTACAAATGGGAGTTTTTAATTAATGCAGCTTTGACCCTTTAGATACTAAAACATAGCCCCCTTTCACTTTCAATTTTTCTTAAACTAGAAATAATCATAAACATAGAATGGATAGTAAAATAAATGCCCACATACGTGTAGCCTAGAATAAATGCTTAGCATCTTGCCTCATTTGTGCCAATAACCTATACCCTATTACTAAGCATTGAGTAGGTAAACTTACAGCTATCTGGGGAAGAAAACAATCTTCCAATGGGATGTATTTTACTATTATACAGGTAAATCTTATTATAACCCACTATTATTAAATTCTATCAAGTCCAAAATCTTATGAAAGCAAATATTGCAGCATCTGTGGACTTTGTAACTAAAGGCATCTCATTTCCACTGAAAGACTCTTCTGGGGGCTGTTGAGTATTTGAAAGTGCAGCAGATACAAAAGAGATATATAGAAGAAATGATTTGGAAGATGCCAAATGTTTCCCTGTATTGACTGGCTGGAGTGGAAAGAGAACTGTGAGTTTTCTAACGTCTTTCTTTTCACAGAGATTAAGGAGTTATGTACATGACAGGAAATAAAACTGCTTTGAAGTAATACCGAGCCTGGGATGGGAGGGTGGGAAGAGCTTTGCGCATCTTTCCTAAATGTTAGGGTTCTAAACGGGGATAGTAATGCCTGAGTCACTTGTCTCTGAAATATTTCATTTTGAAAGGCCAAGATCCTGGGTAAATGAAAATGAGTATTTTAAATGTTGGAAATTTAAGAAACAAACACATAATTTTTAACACATTTCGTTTTCTGGCATACATTTTCTGTAATTTTGCTGTGACTATGTCACTTTCTCTTATTTCTAGTTATGGTTTTCATGCTCTTGTCCACTCTGTGCGATGCAGAGTGAGCAGACATGAGCAGGTTGGCTCCACTCCCCTTGCAAATACTGCTGGAATTTGCTTTCTTAAGGTACCTTGTGATGCTCTTCTTATACATTTGTATGAAATGTATCATGAAAGGCAAGGGACTGGATGGATAGCATTCTGGGTAGAAGCTGTGTAGCTTCAGAAAGTTGCCCAATTCCCTGGACCTTAGTTTTCCTTATCTGTTGTACGGATGTGACAGTACCTACCTACTTAGGATAATCAGAACGACTAGATAGTAATACTGCAAGAATGCTTAACATGGTACTTGATAATAGGCACATAGTATGCTTTGTTTCAGATTTTCTGCAAAATTAAGAATCTGACAAAAGTGGATTCTTTTCCATTAAAGAATAAAGAAAAATCTCATTGTGTTAATCCCTTAACTTGTCCCATGACATTGAGTGGCCCCTGTAGTCACTGAGTGGAAGCAAGCACTTCCCTAAACTTTATTTTCCCCTTAAACTTAGATAAGAAGTAATGTTAGAATAATGCTAGATAAGAAATGTGTTTTGAAGAGCATGTATTCTTCATTATTAGAAAAAAGGCCTTTTGTTAGTAAAACAAAAAAAGTTGGTTAAAACAATCACAAATTTCCCAGAGTTCTATTCAATATACTTAACCTGGACATTGACATATGAGCAATTGAAGTCATAATTAAATATTTGTAATATCAGAAGTTTTGAATGGAGTTTCTGGTCATATTTCTCTCTAATATTTCATAGTCTGGATAACGCCCATGAGTTTCATGAAGTACGAAGATGGGAGAGCATAATGTCATAATATCAATTACTGTCCTACTTCTAGGGGCAACTGCTGATGAGGACGTGACCATTGTTCTAAATCCCACTGACCACTCTTTCTCATCTAGTGGTGGTTCCGCCAAGGCTTGTGAGCCATAGTAGCCTTTGCCTCACCATTTTCGCTCCACTCTTCTACTCTCTTTGAACCTGTCTTAACTATATTTTCTCAACTATTGTCTTTGGAATCAATTAAGATTTCTCTTGATGGTTAGGTAAAGGCTTAATATTTCATGCAACTTGAAGAGCTGTTTTGTTTTTCCCCCCTAGAGATATACTGTGGATTGTCCTTAACAGTTGCTGAAAGAGGAATTTCATAGAGTAAATATTTAACTCTTGTCCATTTTATGTGCGTTTCAGCAGGATTTTGTCAGTATACTGCATATGACTTGAATTACGGTCTTGACATGTGCCTTGCTCAGACTCAAGGGTACAATAGCAGTTACTGCAGCAGTGCTCTCAAACAATACTCATGGGTCATGGTGCCCACTATTAATCTAAACACAAATATGCCCAGATAGGATATGATTATTCCTTTACAAATGTTTGGTTTAAAAACTGATCACTGACTATTTCGACTAGATCTTGTCTCCTCTTTGCCTTATACCATGTTCACATCCTATTGGTTTTGTCTGCCACTGAATAGACCATTTTATTCCTTTCTACTTTTCTGAATAGTGTAAAAGAAATACTTGTCAAATGTTTCATGCTGTATGTGCTATGAGAAAAATCTATAATTGTTTGATTTGGATACATGGCAATCAAATCCCAGATATTATATTCCAAGATAAATGATAGCACATTTTATCTTTGCATTTGTGAAATCTTATTATGCCATTCTGCAAATGTATAAATGTTTTCTTTTCATAAAGCCATGGGCCTGAATTATAGCTGCTCATTAACAAATGGTTTCCATACTCCGAAACATGTGTGGGCAAACCTTATTAGAGCAGCAATTGTCTTGATTTGCTTTGTCTGGAATAGAGCTGGGACTTTTGTATTGAACTATATCTGTTCTGTATTCTGACTCCTAGGAGATAAGAGGGATTTCATGTTTTGTTGCATATTTACTTATGTTGATCTGACACAAGAATTCATTTCCTTGAATAGAGATGTCAAAATAAAGGGGATACAAGATATATGTCACTGTGTTTTGTATTATACAGTTTAATTCCAACCATATATGTGGAATATATATATATATCCTGCAGTTTGACTCTGTGGCAGTCTAGGTATAGGCAGTAGTTAGCAAATTGTTCCTACTTCTCCTTCAACTCACGACAATGGAGGAAAAAAAAATTATGTTTAAGAATTTTATGTCAGGATAACACATATAGATAGGATGGCTATCTTTTGTTGTCTTGGAATAAATGAACAGTATAATTTTAATAACTTTTCATTGCAGTTACATATGGGTCAGACTATTCTGCCTCAGTTCCCTGAATTTGTATACTTGGAAATCTTGGAATTTAAAGAGTAAATAAAATATCTCTACAATCTTGAATATATTATGTTATATAATAAAGGGAGAAAGGAATTCATATTTGTTTGGATTTTGAACCCATTTATTATACATGGGCTTTGCAATCAAAATATTTGTGTTAAGCTTTCTGCAGTCAGAATCTTTCCCTGTTTGATCACTTCCTAAATATATTTTGCTTTCTCTTTGGAGGATGTGTAGCTTCTGTATCCACATTAGAATTTTGGTGTAACATGTCTTGGGACCTGTCAGCTTCTTGTGGAACTTGTATTCTCAGAGCAGAGAGCTCTTGATTGCCCACAGGGTATCAGGCATCGTTATTCTTAGTGTGTTGGTAAACACAATGCTTTTGTTTAATTTTCTTTTTAAAGTGGAAAACTGAAGTGTTTTTCTTTCTTTTTTTCCTTCTCCTAAAGTTGATTCAAAAGTAGCCAAAGCTATACAAGTCCTTTAAAATTCCTTGCCATTAACACAAGATTTTACATAAATGGCTTTTTCATTTTACTTTCCCTAGAGTATTCTGCCCCACAGGGACATCTTTCCTTCCCATCCTGGCTGGAATAGCTGTCAGCAGGCTGTAGAGCACTCACATTCCATTGCTTCTTGCCTGGCTATCACAGTTATAAAGTTCAGCCAAGTTGTCACGGGTATCTCTTTAATTTTCTTTCAAATTAAACATGGAATGAGAGAATGTTGGCCTGCTTCAGAAACAGAGGTGCTAAGACTATTTTTGGGGTTTTTTCCAAGCTGTGTCATTTTCCTCCTCAAAATAACATTAGTAAAAAGTCTAGCCAAAGACGACCATTTCTGTAGCAGTTTACCAAGAAAGTGATCTAAAAATTTAGCTGCAACTTCAGAAGTGAATTTTTGTTTTGGTCCTTGCTATGAAACAAATAGTTCTCGTTCAGCAGTGTTCCACAGGTAAAGCAGCTGAAGGCCACCTTCACCTGGCATGGCTGCAGAGCCCTCTGTGGACATCTATCCCTTGGCACACCACTGTTTCATACTAGGTTTTTATCTCTCTAAAGCTTTTACCAAAAAGAATGCAGATTTCTAAGTGGCAAAACATCAACATTGCATGCATTTTAATCAAAGCAAACTCCCCTACAAATTGAGTCTACTCATCTCTAAGGTATAAAAGCTCCAGTTGTCAAAGGCCCATGCTGTTTGTGAGGTAATTGCTCTTATTCCCTCTCTACCTCACTCACTGGCTGCCCCCAGACTGTTTTCACTTTCATCAGCCTCTATCTAGGACCATTTCACTCAGTGCCTCTTCCCTACAGGCAATAATAGCTACTGTTCATCTTCAGTTCATTGTTTCTTTATCCTTAGTGTGTTTCAGCTCTGCTTTTTACCAGTGTTGATTGCAGTTACACTTAGCAGCAGCCCGATGTAGATGATGTGAATGGTGAAGCTTATAGGCAAAAGGTTGAAGGAGTCAGTGATGTGAGGCTGCAGGATCCTCCAGCTGCCCTGTGATGAAACTGGCCATTTCCCAGTTGTGTGACACTGCCAGTCTGCCTGTTTGCTGCTGCCTTCCTCTGCCTCTTATCACTGCTGTCCTGTCAGCCTGCTCTCACCTACTCCTAGTGACCGGACTCAGCTTCTCCTTCCCCTCCACCTCTGAGCATCTGCAGAAAACCACTTGAGCAATAAATTGGTTCAGTTTCTCTACTGGCTCCACCCATCATCTTGCCTTTCAGTGTTTAATGAGTGCCAACACGAGCCATAGTGAAATTTGGGCTGCAGGTGATAATGTATCATTTCTGGCATCTTCCTCCTATGAAATCCCATCCTTTTACTTCTCCAGATCCTCAGGAAAGAAAGGCTGCTTCCCACTACCCCATGTGCTTTCTTGGCTAGTATTTCCTCTGTTATTATTTATGAGTCTTCTACATCATGCTTTCCTGCTCCCTTCTCCATTCTATCACAAATCCACTATCCTTTGAGCTTGCTTCGCTGTCTTTCAGTTCCTGTGATGCATAGATCCACAGGGTTCTTCTAAACTCTGTACCAATTGATTCCATGTCATTGACCTTAGAGGTCATACTCTGGATTTCATCCTCTCAGTTATCAATATATTGACTATAGCCTGGGATCTATTGACTCTCAAGTGAGCATCTCTTCTTGCATATAATTTATACTATACAATTGTTCTTATTGTCCCTTAACTGATTTTTTTTTTGGACCTTGCAGCCGCAGGTTCTTATCTGGTGACTATTAGTGATTTTAGCACTGTCAGCATAGTGATAGATCTAGAATACTGAAGGAATTTGTGGTCTCCTAATGGACTGTCTTAGCTTTTGTGATAGCAGCTCTACTCTGGATGCTGTTCAATGGCTTCAGCCTTGCCTTCTATTTTCCTATCCTGTTTGGCAACAGGTATTTAGCATTCTTTTTCAGAAATTTCTTATTTATACTATCTATTATTTGTCAGGAGGGAAAGGTGTTTTAGTTTAGGCTGCCATAACTATGCCATGGTGGCTTCTAAACAATAGAATTAATTTAATATTGTGGAGGCTGAGGGCAAACAGGGTGGCAGCATAGTTAGGTTTTGGCCTGGTTTCTTGTGAACTGCAAATCTCTGACTTCTCATTGTATCCCCATCTGGTACAACGAGTTAATGAGTTCACTGGCACTTTTGTATAAAGAAACTAACTCATTCATTTTGGATGCCCTTCATGACCCAGTTACCCCCACCACCCACCCCAAGGATCTTTCCTCCCAATTCAAATACCTTGAGTTTTAAAGTTTTAACATATGAATTTGAGAGTGGTGAGGATGCAAACATCAGATGTCTATAACAGAAAGATGGAGATGCATAACTGATCAAATGTCAGTCTGCCATCTTCCTTCTTAATGTTGATCAGAGGAGAGAGAGACAGGGCCATCCTGTGCGGAGAATGTGGATGTGACCTCAGCACTCTGTTTTCCTTATTTGAACACTTTGTTTACTCTTAAACACACAGGAGAACCCTTGAAGCATTCCTTTGCTCTAAGCACTGAATCCAGATTGCAGGTGTGTGAATCCTGGCTTTACTGGTTGATGATTGAGTAGTTCTGGGCAAGATACTTGAAACTCCTGCATGCTTTACTTCCAGTCTCTGTATAACTGGAATATTAACAGTATCTCATAGGATTTAAAAAATATTAGATGAGTCAATGCATGTAAAATAAGTGGAGTATGGCATGCAGTACATTCTTAAATGCTAAAAATTAAATTACTTTGCCAAGCAATGAGAAATGGCTATGAGTAAAAGGATCAAGTATTACTACAATTTATAGGTTCTATCTCACATGCCAGGTTACTAAAAAGCTATGGTTGGATACAGCTAAAGTTTAGGAGCTCTTAAAACACACAGTATAGTGAAAGAGCATGAATGGAAATGTAGGGAAAATTGCAGATTCCGGTGTTCCCATATAGGGGGCTGACCAACCAATTTAGTTGGTTAATCCATTCAAAGATGTGAGTAATAGCTTAGTTAAGTTATTATTATAAATCAAAGCATTTATAAACTAGTCCCTGGGTGATAGTAGCCCATAGTCTTTAAGGGATTTTCAAATTTGTGTGGTAAACTGGTACTTTTATAACTGCAGCACCTTACTGAAAAGTGATGGATACAAGTACATATACTGAGTCTCTGCTTGGCTCATGTTTCTCAGTGGGATGCACCCTAGCTAGGCACTGGAAAGCATTTTCTCAGTAAAATGTTAGTGCACACCAGTGATGTGGGGGTGGGCTTTATTTTGCTATGTTGAGAAATCTGTGCAAATGGTAACATGCCTGTGATGGTTACTTAGTTTATTAAAGGGAAGTTTCACTGCTTTTACAATATTGAGAATTTGAATACAGACTTCGTAAAAATGTTCTTTTATGATAACTGGGGGGAAGTTTCCACAGAATGTCAAGATACTTCTGTCTTTCTTTGTAATATATTTAACAAAATAAAGATAAAGGTGCTTGCTTAGGCAACCTTGGATTGATGTTACGGTTCCTGAACCTGCTTTGAGTGGGAATAGCCTAAAGGAACATTTAGAGATGTAGAAGCCCTGACCCCAGTGCAGCTAAACTAAAACAGAGTCCCTGTGGGCAAGCTTATGGGCAAGCTTAGAACAAGTCCCTGAATCAGAGAAGTACAAGAACAGAGAGCTATGAGAACTTGGAAGTCACTATAACCTTGCGGTATTTTGGAAATTGAGTCTGTGATAGTAATTTATACTCAAAGCTGAGACTAAACAGTTACAAACACAATGAATGAGTTGACACTTACAGGAGGTAGCACTATATCTGTGACTTGTTCTTGCC
Source organism: Cricetomys ansorgei (assembly GCA_026225945.1). NCBI lineage: Eukaryota > Metazoa > Chordata > Mammalia > Rodentia > Nesomyidae > Cricetomys > Cricetomys ansorgei. The sequence continues at coordinate 44,335,083 of JAMJFZ010000199.1, read as the reverse complement.
TGACTTATACCAACAAGGTGACACAAAAGGCAAGAAGCAGTAAGTTGAGGAAAATAGTATCATCCAGAACCCTCATTTTTGTTGTGGAGACTGAACCAAAGACCTTGTCCATGCTAGGCAAATATGCTCTACCACTGAGCTATATTCCAGTCTGTGATTTTTCAAACTTCTATTGCAACTGCCAGACAATTGGTATCTTCTCTCTCTCTCTTTCTAAATATATATATGAATATGTGTATTATATTTTACTCTATTATATATAGCATCTCTCTCCATATATATATGAATGTGTATATTATATATTACTCTATTATATATAGCACATTTATGTATATGTATAAATATATAGTATGTAAATATATATAAACACACATGTATATACACATACATGCATACATATTTAAGCATTGATCTTCTTTTCCCCAGCTGTTCCTCCTTCCCCCTCTAATAAGCAAATATCAAAAGTTAGAAGACAGGTGATGTTGGAGACAGTTGACAACAAATTTCAATGTGATTTAAATATAGGTATTATGATATGAGGGATGAATGAGTAAAACAGCACTTGAGAGAATAAATTGGTAATTTCAGTCAAAACATGAAAATAAAACTTAGCTCCTGTGAAGGTGCTGGTCTTAGGAGGTTATTACATGTTTCGGTGTCTTCCCCTCCCCCGCCCCCCACTGTGTATCTTTATTAGCCTTGGTAGTGTACATGTATTTTCCACTTCAGATTTGTTGTGTGCATGGTGGTGCTGTGTGTTTGGTGCTGTGGAGTTACCTGTGCATGCATGCAGAGGCCAGGCTTGGCATCAAGTATCTTCTGGTTCTTTCTTTTTTATCGGAGTCAGGGTTTCTATTGAACTTCAAGCTTACTGGTTGGGCTCTGCTCAATAGCTAGTGAGTGAACCTCAGTGACCTGATTTGGTTTTTACATAGATTTGACCTCAATTTGTGTACAAAAATAATCTGTTACTGCCACTGTGGCTCCATTCTGTGAGCCTATTTAATCATTATTTAGTGTCTCAAAGGAGAGAAAACATATATTACAATCTTTCACTAAAATTTATAATCAAACTATAAATAAAGGACTTCTATATCTATCAAAGATTTAACATTTTAAGATAATTTTGCATAGGCTTCCTCTGTTTTTTTCCTGTCTCTGCTCTAGGAATTTGTTATTTTCTTTTCATAGTCATACATATGTTATATCATGTATATATCATATATGGTCACATATATCAGTGATACACAAGTCTCACAACATTTTCATACATGTATGTATTTTTTATCACATTGTTCCCATCTAACTTTCTCCTGTCTCCTTGTACCATTTCTATGGATTCCTCTTCCCAGTTAATTAACCTTCTATTTTTGTGTGTTTGTGTGTGTGTGTGTGTGTGCACACGCACACATGTCCCAATGTGATTTTTTTAGAGTTTCTTATGATATCTTGGGTAAAGGATTATTTATAAGGGCATGACCTCCTTATCAATAATTACACCACTGATAAATTTGTCTCTTTCCCCCAGCAAATTATACAAATATTTTAAAGCAAATCTCTGATATGTGTTTTATCCTAACATGTTGAATTATTCTTTTATAAAATGTTCATTTTTAGCAATGCATTCTCCCATTCATCAAAAGTAATAACTGCTCAGTACCACTGAATACTTACCCCAATTCCTCAGACTATCTCAAAAATGTTATTTTCAATATTGTGTCTAACTGAATCAGCATCCTGTTAGGAAAAGGATGCCTTAGACACAATTAAAGAACACTTTAGCTTCTATGTAGTTAGAAGAAGTGAGGAGGGAATGAAAAAGAAAAAGAAAAAGAAAGCAAGGAAAGAAGAAAAACACAAAACAAAACTCACAACCTCATGGGATTTCTTAAGTATTTTGTGGAAGGAACTAATACTTTCTCTCCATTTTCTGTCCTGAGTGGGCACTGTGATCTATCCCCTGAGAATGAGCGATCTGAAGCACTTTTTAAACAATGTAAACCACAGCTTCTGGTTTAATGAGGGATTGCTTTTCACATTGCATTTCATGTCAGTGCAAATGCAGTGATTTCATGTTCTAAAGTTAGTACTGCAATTACTGTTTTGATTGCTCTTAGAAAAATGCACACAAAGAATACAGTGACTCAGCGAAAGGTGCTGCCAGTGGGTTGTAATTTTTAGATTTTTAGATATGATGGAATGGCATGAAGAATGCAACTTGGTGTTGCCTTTTCAGAAAGCGATGGACTCATGCCCATGCCTTTCCAAACTTTCCCACCACAGCACCAAAACACAGACTGCTGTCTTTTCTTCATTTTTATTTATATTTTTTTCTTAAAATAATGACAAAGATCTGGAAGTGTAGTAAATAGGAAATTTGCAAATATCTACAGCTGTCTCCTGTTCTTGACAAGGTCTCACATAGCTGAGACTGACCTTGAACTCCTGTAGCCAAGGTTGTGAATCGTTTGCCTCCGCATCTTGAGTTCTGGGATTATGGGTGTGCACTACCACACCATGTTTGATGCAGTCCTGAGAATGGAACCCAGAGGGGTTCTTATAGTCACATACTCTACCAACTCAGCTACATCCCACTCCATGAGCTACTTTTAATAGGCAGTAAGCTATTACTTCCCCTGTGATCACAGAGATCTATGAGGATGTATGTTTTCTATTTTAGAGATTTAATTTGTGTGTGTAGGTGTGTGTGTGTGTGTGTGTGTGTGTGTGAGAGAGAGAGAATGTGTGTGTGTGTTGTGTGTATTCTCATTGCGAGTATATGAGAAGTACTCTCAGTCAAGTGTGACATAGGAGGACGAGTGCTGTGGAGGGGACACAGAAGGAACAAGCAGGATTCTATAAGCAGTATATCCCTTGCACAAAGGTCATGGCTGACAAGAGATGCTAGAGAACTTAAGATACAACACTAATTTAGGGACATAATATATCCTTGAGACAAAAGATAGTTGTCAGCCATTTGTGCTGTAGTGTTTAATGAAAACTGTTATTCTTCTGAAGATAGCCAGGAAGGCTGGTAGAGAGCAGTCATTTTTTATTTCCATATCCTAATGATCAAGAAAAAATATCTGGTAAATACTTAAAATATAGTGAATCAAAAGAGGACTATGTGCTGGGTGATGGTGGCGTACGTATGCCTTTAATCCCAGTACTTGTGTGGTAGAGGCAGGTGGATCTGTGAGTTCCAGGCCAGCCTGGTATACGGAATGAGTTCTAGGACAGCCAGAGTTACAACAGAGAAACTCTGTCTCAAAGGTAAAAAAAAAAAATTTAAAAAAGGACTATGCTTTTACTCATTTATATGGACTGCATTATCCTCAAAAGCTAGAAACTGTCTTCAGGGACAGTGATAACTCTGTGTGGCTGCTCTCAAGAAGTTTATCATTTGCAGGAATGAGGATCAATGGATGGGTTCCTAGAGGATGTGGAATACAGGCACTATAAGTGTGTTTTTAAATTCTTGTGAATATGTTTGGTAAAGCCAAAAGTTGGTAGACTCCACAGGTGTTCTTCTGTAACATTCTTGTTTTCCTTTCTATTTTGTTGTCTTTAGAATAAACTTCAATATTTGAACTGGACAAGAGTTGTCAAGATTTGGGTTTTAGAGGCAAGATCAAATAAGTACTTGCCTTTGAGCTAATGCAGTGGTTCTCAACCTTCTTAATGCTGCGACCTTTTAATACAATTCTTCATGGTGCTGACCCCCAACCATAAAATTATTTTTGTTGCTACTTTATAACTGTAATTTTGCTACTGTTATGAAATGTAATGTAAATATATGATATGCAGATGGTCTTAATATCATCCTGTGAATGTTTCATTCGATCCCCAAAAATCATGACCCACAGGTTGAGAACCACTGATCTCATGCCTCTGGTCTAGTCAGGGTTCCTGGATTAAAGCTTTCACCTATACAAGCTGTACCTTGGTGGTAGCTTCTTTTTTGCCCTTCCCTTCACTGTTTCTTGCAGGGTTAGCCATTGCTACAGTTGATGGGTTGCTTATACTGAAGTTAGGATGAGGCATCGACTTTATTCTAGTTCATTGCCTTTCTTCTCTTCTTTCACAACTTGTGCCAGAAATGGAGGAAGCTGCTCATTGCCTCCAGGGGACTGCAGTTGAGTACAGCAAGCTGATTGATGCCGGCCCCCCCACCCCGGTGTATGTGTGTGTGTGTGTGTGTGTGTGTGTGTGTGTGCTTTGAGACAAGATTTCTCTGTTTGATTGTCCTGGAACTTACTCTGTAAACCAGGCTGGCCTTGAATTCAGAGATCTTCCTGCCTCTGCCTCCTGAGTTCTGGGATAAAGGCATGAACCATCAGCACATGGCTGCTGATGTCTTTCTTGATGCAAGGTCATGTTTCTTGCCCCTGTCTTCCATTCATAGGAAGCAGCAACAATATAAAACAAACACCAAAGACAAATTCAATCTAAACTTTCAATCTTCCATATTCGCAGTGTCAGTGAGTTTATTTTCACATTTTCATTCACATAATTTTCAATACATAAAGATATTTAAATTTTCTGACATTTACTATTCCTAAGCAGGGGTCAATAATGACATTCATCTTACACTGAAAGATTCTTCTGCAATCATGAAAGTTTAGCTTTTTAAAAAAATGTATTAACAATCTAAATTTCTCAAAGTATGTGTGATATATAATTCCTTTAATTATCAGTAATAAATATAAAAAAATTTTTTCAAGTCGGTAGCTGAACAGTCATGCCACAAGAAAGGAAGCTTGTAATGGGCTCTGTCTTTACTCTTTTAAAGAGTATGCACCTTATTATGGTGATCCATTGGTGATGTAAGATCTTTCCCAGGTTTTAAGTACCCTGTGTAGAGCTAGTATTTGTAGGAAGATTGGTATGATACTAGATAGGCCATTCCTCTGATATTTTGGCCAAGAACTCAGCTTTATTCTGCTTGTGTCCTAAGAACTTAGGTGAAGCTGAATTTAAAAGTAATGGCTGGTTTGCTTGGTAGAGGAAATGCTGAAGCAAGATGGTACTTAGGCCGATGCTGAAGAAGAAGCTGTAATTGATAGAGAGATTGGCACCATTGTAGAGAAGCTTTCTGCATTGCACTGGGGCAAAAAGAAAATATTTCCTCACAGTGAGCATACAGGAGCTTATACAGCTATGGATCAACAGGCTGGGCTACTATAGGGCAGGATCAGAGCCTCTGCAGAGAGGCCTGGAGATACTATTGCATGAAGCTATAAAGGTAAAGCCCCCATTGTAATGTTGATTCCAGGATATTTGGAGATGTTAGGAGCCTGTGATACCTGCTGAGGAGAGCTGAAAACATGGCTTAGAGTTGTCATAAGCCTAAGAGAGTAGCCATGTATGCTACAATAGCAAGGCTGGGGAGTCTAGCTGTTTAGGTATATTGGAGATTGGCTGATTGCATCATAAGCCTCAGATGCCAGGTATGGAGCTGTAGGGTTTGATGTTCGCCTTGCCTGATAGTTTGATTTCTCTGTATAAAATAATGTTTATGTTTTGTTATTAGATGCTATAAGTTTGTAATTTACTTTTGATTTTATAGTATACTATGTTAAGAGACTTTGGACTTCTGAAGTGTTTGAATTTTAAGAGTACGTGGACTTTTATTAAAATTAGATTGTATTTTATGAGACTAACATGAGATGTTGGGGACAAGGGATGGAAAACTGTTTAAAATGATGTGCTTGTGTATCAAGTTGATGAAGGGTGGAATTACCATGGTTGATTTTTTCAGTTTCACACTACCTAGAATCTCGAGGAAGAGAATCAGTGAGAGATTGTCTAGATCAGGTTGGCTTGTGGGCATGTCTTGGGAGAGTGTCTTGACTATGTTAATTGATACAGGAGGATCCAGCCTGAAAGTGGATAGCACCATTGCTTGGGTCTTAATTTTAAGAAAGTGGAGAAAGTGAACTGAGCACAGGCATGCCTGTAGTCACTCTCTCTCTGCTGTTGACTGCAGCTCTGATTCGGTGTTTTAAGTTCTGCCTTGACTTCCCTGGCATGATGGACTGCGACATGGAATTGTAAGCTGAATAAATCCAAATTTCCTTAAAGTTGCTTTTGTTAGAGTATTTTATTTCTATAGCAACAGAAAACGAAATTAGTATACCAGTTGTCTTTTCTTTATGGTCCTAAGATCCTAGCCTGCAGAACTCATCTCTTTAAATTGTTTCCAAACTAACATGGAGTTGAGGAAAAGGGAAAGTGATCCTTTCTATGAAAAATATGTGAATAGCAACTAGTAAGAATTGGAGCCTTGTTAAATGCATGCTTGCATTCCTTACTAGAGTGAATACTACAAAGACAAGGACTGTCTTTACCTCTGATTCTTCTAACTGTGCTTAACACAATGTTACCTGGAGATGAATTATTGCACTGTCATTGCCAGATTTAACTGTAGTCTCAACTCATTTCAAATGAAAACATCATCATCTTCTGGTTCTCATCCATTAGAGAATATTCAATCTAAGTATTCTTCTTCTTCAAGTTCTAGTTCGATGTTTCTTTTGGCAGAAAGAATGTTTGGCTTCTCTTTTATTTCCTTTGAGTCATCATTGCTCTTGGGAATATTGTATATATTTTGTCTTGCAGATACTTCACGATGTAAGGGGCTGTGAGTAATGCTTCCTGAGCCTTTAGATTTGTGGGAAATTGAAAGTGATTCTTATGGGCTTAATTTTCCTAATATTTAGTGTGTGGAATATTTGAGTGTAGGATTTTGCATGGCCATAGGAATTTTGTTTTGCATTTATCATTTAAATTATTTTTAAAACTTTTAGGATTATAATATAATTACATCATTTCCCATTCCTTTTCTTCCTCTAAATCCTCTCATCTAACTTCCCTTGCTCACTTTCAAATTCACAGGCTTCTTTTACTTTATTGTTGTTATATGTGTGTTTTAAGTATATACATATTTAGTATATATGAGTCATATGTTACTTGCTATGTGTATGTATTTGGGGATTTTTTTTTTCTTTTAAAAATCCTACTTTGAATATTGGCTGTGATATTTAATAATAGTCACTTAAATGTTAAGTTCCAGAAATTCATAGCATTTTAGCCATTCTTACAACAATCCTTAGATAATTTATAGTAGAGGTCCAGAAATGAATATTTTAGGCCTCATGGGTCATATTTCTAGAGCAGTTCTTCAGTTCTAGATTCAGGATCTCAGAATCCAAAAGTAGTAGTAGGTGTTATGTAAAGGAATATTCACAGCTAGATTTGACTGGTGGGACATAGTTTGCTGACTCCCGGCATAGAATATCCTTTTTAAACAGTGGGATAGAACAAGATAAAATGAACTGTGATACTACCAACACACCCCAAATCACATTACTCTAGTAATCAGGATCAAGATTTGAACTGAATCTAAGATGTAATGATTCAAATTATCTGTCATCTATTTATGATCTATATATCATCTATCTATATCTTCTATCTCTATCATTTGATCATTTGTCTGTTATCTATATCTGTATTTGAACACACACACATGTATATATGAGTATATATGAATGTGTTATGATAGCATTATAGGATTCTACAGTTTTACTGGTCAAATGGATTATAAATAACATTTGTTTTTAACTATTATAGTTATGAAAGAATCAATATTTTCACAGGACAAACTAAATATCTTTATTTTTGGTGAAGGTTGATAATAGATGTAGCTTTTGAATGCTAGAAAAATAATGTTACTAGTTTATACTGGAATCAGACAGTCTGGGATATCAAGACATAGGTACCACATGGCTACAAGTCCATGTGGTAGTTGCCTTTTGTAATGATTCCAGAGTGGTAAGCTTTTCCAAAGAAGAAATGATGCTAGAGTCTGTTGGTGCACAATGCACAGTTCACTGTTCATAGTTCTCTAACCAAAGAACTTTTTCCTTCTCATGGAAAGATTAGTAAGGAGGAGAGACTGGGATAATAGTGTTTGAGCAGGCATTCCCTATGAGGCACAACTGACCAAATGTCTTAATTAACCTGTGACTCTCTGAGTCACTGAAATTCTTATATCCTGGCAAATAAATTCTTGGCAAAGAACTGGGAAATTGTTGGTTTCTTTAGTGTCAAGTGAGGATCATGAATCCTATTTATTGAACCACACATTTATTGACTAGTCAAAGTTGCTAGGCATGGAACTCTTTGTTATACACATTTGTCTCTCCAGGGCAACAGCAAGGCTGGATGGAAATGAAAGGGGGAGACCAAAGACTGTCAACAGACCTGGGAATGGCCTAAGATGGCTTTGCCTGAACTTAGATTTTTTGGTTTAATTTTTGGTGTACCCCAGTAATTTAAAAATACTTAATATTTATATATATGTATAATTTAATTGGATCAAATCCATTTCACATTTACTTCTCTCTAATTTCTTCTGTATTCCTTAACCTCACTTTCCCATTACAATTTCATGTGGCCTCCTGTCTCAGTTAGGATTTCTATTGTGCTCTAGTGAAGCACCATGACCGAAAAGGCAAGGTGGGAAGGAAAGAGTTTATTCAGCTTACACTTTCACAGCACTGTTCATCTTTGAAGGAAGTCATGACAAGAACTCAAACAGGGTAGGATCCTGGAGGCAGGAACTGATGTAGAGGCCATGGAGGGGTGCTACTTACTGGCTTGTTCCCCTTGCTCATCCTTGTCTTCTTATAGAACCCAGGATCACTCCAAACCAAGGATGGCTCCACCCACAATGGGCTGACAATGGGCTGGGCCCTCCCACATCAATCACTAATTAAGACAATAACCTTACAGCTGGATCTTACGGAGGCACTTTCTCAATTGAAGTTCCCTTCTTTTAGATTCTACTTTGTGACATAAAACTATTCAGCACAATTGACCCATTGTCAACCTGACAAACATATTGTTAAGCCACAACTTCTTATTTTTTGTTCATCTCCAAGATTACACATTAATAAAGACATCACAATAGAAAATATTTTAAAAACCTAGAGTCCCACAACCTTACAAATTCAAATACTTTAAAAGTTTTCCCTTTAAAAATATCCAGTCTTTTTTTTAAAAAATCCAAATTCTATGTAAAATCCCAGTATCTCTTTTTTAAAAAGTTTAAAGTCTCCCTACCATGTACTCCTCTAAAATGAGAAATAATTGAAGTACTTTCTTACTTTAAGAGGAAAGAACCAGGACACAGTCACAATCTGAATAAAGCAAAACCAAACTCCAAAAGTGTAAATAACTCAATGTCCAATGTCTGAGATCTGCCCAAGACCCCCGCCTTAAAATTTAATTCCACTAGGTTTGTTTAGTGTTTCCAGTATACGTATGACTGTGAAACCATCTACTGTAGCATGGGGAGCCTCTCAGGAGACATTCCCCTGAAGAAAACTGACTCTCTTCCCTTAGCCATCAGCTACCAATAGCTCCACAGCTAGGAGCTTCTTGTGACCATCTTTCCCATCCATGCTAGCATTTTAAATGGCTTCATTTTGTAAAAGTCTTACCCATTTTAGTCCCAACCCTTGAGAGTTTGTGTGTGTGATTGAGCTGTCAAGTCTGACGAATACCATTTTACTATAGACATCAACTCCTCTGGCTCTGACAGTTTTTCTGCCCCCTTCTCCCATGATGACCCCAAACATTGGGGGAGGGTTGTGATAGAGAGATCTCCCCCACTTAGGACTGATCCTTTTATAGTCTTATTCCCTACATGTTCACCTGTTGTTGGTCTCTATGTTAATCAACATCTACTGCATGGAAAAGTTTCTCTGATTTGGGTTGAGAGATGCATGAATCCATGTTTATACAGATAAGCACTTAGGGGGTAGTTTTTATTATGTCCATTTGGTAGAATAATGGTATTAGGGTCATCTCCCTTAGGGCCTGTGACCCAGGAAACCATGTTTTTGGTTTTGTTTTGTTTAGTTCTGTTTTTGTCCACGTAACAATACCAGGAATGAGTTCCATCTTTTGGAGTAAGTTTTAAATCCAATCAAAATGTGATAGGCCAATCCCACAGCATTAATGCTATGGTTGGCACTGGTGGGCATAGCTTTTCAGGCCAATAATTAGTTCACAGGGTTCACAGCTGGATAAGGTTGGTGATGACTCTTTTCCCCTGTATAACATCTGTCAGCACCATAAAACCAGGCCAATAGGAATGAAGCTTTCAGGTTTGTAGCAGCTTGATTTCCCCATGTCCTAAAAAACATGCATATGGTATCTTCAGCAATAGGGTCTTACTATCAAGTTCTGTAGAGTAACTGAGAACAATAGTAACAGTCTCTAATGTTCAAGGTGGGACATGTCTATAAATTTTGTTGCAAAATTATTTCAGAAGTAGAAAATGGTTACATATTGTATAAAAATTTGATATGCCATATACTTTGAATCCTTAAATGTTAATATTTTATAATAATTATCTTATGGAACCCCATGGACATCTTCCTTTACAGGAAGGGAGTATAGGAAATAGGTTGCAAATCTAAGAGTGTAAAACCAGATGAGACTATATTGGGAAATGAAATAAAAAAAAGTTATCTATAGTTTCTTATAGATAGTAATTATTTTGATGTAAATTGGAGACTATATGCTTATCTTGCCTAAACTTGGATTTTAGTATTTGATTTTTATTGAAAATAGTTTTAGATTTATAGAAAGATTAATATTGCATCAAAAATCTTGCCTATAATCTGCTTCAGTTCTTTAAATTTCAATAGTTTATCACACTAAATGCTTGCAATATCTTATTACCTAATTTTTTTCCAGAAAATTTACAAGTTAGAGACATGATATTCTTTACCTCAGAAAAACTCCATACACATTTATTTCCTTAAAACAAAGCCTTGTTTGTAAATCAGATTATTAAAACACTTATTAAAACAAGGAAACTAAAGCTATACAGTACTGTTTAGTCCATCAGATTTAGTCACATTTTACTGCTGCACAATAATGGCTATTGGTAGTAAGAGGGAACTCTCTGACTTAGTTTTGACACACAGTCCTCTATCTTACATCAGGGTTTAACATCTATTTCTTTATTTTCCTTTAATATTGATCACTTCATAAGAGTCTTTGTTTTTCTTGATTGTGACTTTTTTCCCCCCATTTTTGTTTTATTGCAAATAGATTTTGTTCAGACAGCATATTTTGATTGTGGTTCCCCTTCCCCCAAATCCTCTGAGATCTTCCACCTCTCCTCCCATCAGTATCTACACTCATTCTGTTTCTAGGAAACAAACAGGCATCTAAAGAATAATAATAAAATAAGATAAAGCAAAAATAAATAAACTGGAATAGGAAAAAACAAACGGAAGAAAAAGAACCAAAGAAAAAGCACAAGAAACATAGAGATGCAAGGACACACACATACAGATACACAGGAATCCCATAAAAACATGAAACTGGAAGCCATAACATATATATGCAAAGGACATGCGCTGTTAAACACACACACACACACACACACACACACACACACACACACACACACACTGATAAAACATTATGAGGTAAAGATCCTCCAAAGATACTGTTGAGTTTGTTTTGTGTTTGCCAACTATTACTGGTTGTGGGGACTGCCATTAAGAGTGGTTTGTATCCCCAGTGAGACTCAATTACAGAGAACTAAGTTTTCACTTGCAATTGGTTTTCAGTTGGAGATAGTTTCTGGTTTAGAGTTAGTGGCTTGTGTCTACTTTTTCTCCCAGCCCTGGGACTCATCTGGTATATACCTGTGTTATAGACCCTATGCATGCTATAACAATTTTTGTGAGTTCATATGGTTGTGTTCTATTTAGAAGGCCTTGTTTCTTTGGTGTCCTATATTCTCTCTTGTTCTTACAGTCTTCATGCCTCCTCTTCCACAGGGTTCCCTGAGCCATTGGTGGTGGGGTGGTGGTGGGATATGATGGGAGGCATCCCATTTAATGTTCCAAGGTCTCTTACTTTTTGCACACTGTCCAGGTGTGAATCTCTGTATTTTTTCCATCTGTTGTAGGAAGAAGCTTCTGTGATGATGGCTGAACAAGGCACTGCTCTATGAATATAGCAGAATGTCATTAAGAGTCATTTCAAGGCTACCTTCCTTTAGCAGAACAGTAGTATTCTGTTTTTCTTTATATCCCTGGCCTATATATTCTCAGGTTCCTGGTCACCCAAGCAGTGTTGAGAATGATTCTATCCCATAGAGTGGACCTTACATCCAATTATATATTGGTTGGTTACTACCACAAGCTTTGCACCAGCATCTCTTGCAAATAGGTCACCTTTGAATATTGAAAGGTTTGAACCTAGGTTGGTGTTGACATTTCTCTTTTGGCAGCATACAGAGTACCTTCTAGTACCAGGCACACTAGTCTATAGTTGTGACAGCTCTATGTAGGCACCAGCTCAACTTTTCCAAGTTCAATGACTTGTGTAGGGGTTGTCTTCAGAAATAGGACCTTATTTTCAGTTTGTGGCGAGCAACGAACAGCCTTGATAATAGCTTGAGTTGTTTGGAGGGTCCCATGGGGCTCCTTTGCCAATAACACGATTAGATATAACCCAGTTCCATCACTGTGAGCTTTCTTTGGTAATGAGAGATGTCTAATTGTAGCTTGTCTTCCCTATTATTTGGCAATTTTATTTTGCCTTCATACATGACTATATTTTCGGAAGTTTCTACTGTATTAGGTTTCCATTAACCTCTTAAATGACCTTTAGTTTTATCTGTCCTTCCCTGTAGTACCCACCTGTCTCCTCTGTTTCCTTACCTTCCCCATTTGATCCTCCTATTTCTGCCCCTCTGTGCTGAATAGTTTTATGTCAGCTTAACACAAGCTCGAGTTAAGATCAGGCTGTAGGTAAGCCAGTAAGCAGCACCCTCCATGGCCTATTCATTAGCTCTTGCCTCCATGTTCTTGCCATGTTTGCATTCCTTCCCTGACATCCTTTGATGATAAACAGTAATATGGAAATGTAAGCCAAATAAACCCTTTCCTCCCCAAGTTGCTTTGGTTATGGTGTTTTCTCACAGCAATAGTAACACTAAGACACTCCTCATCTATAACTATCTATTGTAGAGGAACATTGTTCTGTACATCCAATCCTCCATTTGGACTTCTCTCATGCTTCACAATGATTAGTTTGAAGCATTTCCTCTGGGGTTTGATAGGAATATTTTCACTCTGTGTATTGTATCAGGAAGTGCCTGATGCCACCTTGATCCAATTATGATATTTATTCTCATCACTGCATTAAAATTTCATAGGAGTATGGTCACTAGTTTTCCTTTGATAATTACCAAGTATCTTGTGTGAGACACTTTGACACTGTATCAAATTCTATTTCCTTAAAAAGGGGTGCATGGGAGGGCTTGGAGGGAAGATAGGAGAAATTTAAGTATTTGTAATATCTAAAACAAAAATACACTTTTTGTACATTCTAAAATTTATTTTTTTGTGTGTATATTTGAGGGTATATGCATGCAGTGCCACATGTGTGAAGGTCAGAGGTCAACTTACTGGAGTTGGTTCTGTCCTTCCACCATGTGGATCCTAGGTCCCAAACTCAGGTCATCCTGCTTTTGCTGGCAAGTGCTTTATCTGCTGAGCCATCTTGCTGGCCTGAAATCTTATTTCTTATCACACATTCATTAAATACCTTTAGCTAGATGGAGAAACCATAACCATTGAAATTTCCGGCAGAAAATCTTCTAGTTCTTCATTTATTTTTGTATTCATTGAATGGGATTTTATAGTAACAAAGACCCTCCCTTCTCTCTGATTTATTTATTCATCTATTTACTTAGGCACTCTTGACTAATGTCTTATTATTTTTCTGCTATGGATTGGTTATAATCAGTCTCGATTAAACGTGAGCCTCTCTGGTCTTTATGGCACGTTCTTAGCATTCTTGGAACACTGTACCACTGTCTGGAACCAGATGTCTCCAGATTTTGTACGTTTTTGACCCAGCCTTGGAGTCAGCATTTCTCCAAAAGATTCCTTTAGTTGAGAAAGGGTAACTTAAGAAACAAAATCTGTATGCTGGGTAAGTTCATTGCTTCTGGGCTTTTCCAGCAAATGGAGCCTGAAAGTAGGCCTGTATCTGTGTACATACCTAAATAGAGGTTCACATAGGTCTGTTTTTTGTTCATTTTAGGTTTCCTTTTCCAAATCCTTGTAATTTTTCTTGATTTACATATGGCAGACAGCAATGTAGTTCTGAAAGATGAAGCAACATAGAGGTGTTCATATTTCCAGCAACCCACCCTTTTACCCTGTTCACTTTTCCTCCCTTTCCCTTTTTGTTTTCTCCTGCATGCTGTGGGTAAATAGAGTAGCCTCTCTTCATTTCTGGGTTAATTTACTTTATGTGGGTTTTTTCCCCCACAAAGGAACCTACATGTATATTTTCTTATTTACCTTTTGTTTTCATAACAAAAGATAGCATATAAATGTATGATATTTTTTAGCATTAATTTTTTTTGCCTATAAATGTATCCTGAATATAAATTTGTATCAGTTTAGGAATCTTACTAATTCCCTCCCACCCCACCCCAAGACGGGGTCTCACTATGTTGCTCTGGCTGTCCTGAAACTCACTCTTTAGACTATACTGGCCTTGAACTCCAGAGATCCACCTGCTTCTGCTTCCCAAGTGCAAGAATCTACTCATTTTTAATGGTGGGTGTATATACTCTACTACATGTATGTACCGTAATTTACTTCAACTACTTTCCTGTATATGGATATTAACCTTCCTGTCTATGGGTATTTACTTCAAGTATTTTAAAGTCATAAGTTGCATGGAATTTATGATTAATATTTTTAAATAATTCATTTATTTAAATAATCCAGCTTTCAAAGTCTTTGGTGAAAAGAATCTTGGAGTTGCATGTGTTTAAGTGTTTCCTTTAAAAGTACTTTCAATGTATAAAATTGTTAACTTCTACTTTTAAATATAGAAGCATACTATATTGGGACTATACACCATGAAATTTCAGTAATTTAATTCATGTTTAATGTGTGGTAAAAAGTGCCCTTATGCTTCCTGACTTTTTATTATCTTAGGTAATCTGAGTAGCTTCTAACGATAGGTTCTAAAAGAATTTGGGTAACTGGTTTTATAGTGGTAATTGAGACACAACTCTGCATAACTCCTTCCATCTACCACTTCCTCCCCTTGAACAGGACAGGGGCCTTAAAGACTCTGAGCTTGGCCATGTGTATTGCCAGATTAATAGTTGTTCCTTTATTATTAGTATTTTTGAGGCATATTTTCTAGACATGTGATTATCAAATATCTATTACCTATACTCATAACAGAAAGTTCCATTAAATACAGCCATATCTATTGCAGCTTTAAAATACAAAGCTGTGACAGGGCCATTCTGCAATACCTTCACAGTTTGCGTTTTCTGTTTGGTTGTTCACCTATGAGGAAGCCAGTCTTAATTTTATTTATATATCCTTTCTCTTGAGTGTTCAAATGCTGCTGGTTGCTTAACTTTTAATCTAAAATTCAAAGCATATCATTTTAATTCAGATGCCATATGTTGCATTTTATCTGATCCTCATGCACTTGAACTCAAGTTTCCTCCACAAGGACCCTGTTGTTTCTGGTCTGATTTACTTTAACCAGAAGCTGGTGGTTTCTAAGCTTTGCTTTCAAAAGGGCTCTGGGGCCAGTGGTGTGATCTTCCAGGATGATGAAAATCCTTCATGTTTTCTCAGTTTTGAATTCACAACATTTGACTAAAGGAAAACAATTTTATTGACTCACAGTAATTATGAAGAGGGGTCCCCTTTACTGGTTCTAAAGAGTAAACTAATGAGTACATTTGAATATGAATGAACTAAAGGAGTTAATTTAAAACTGATTATTAAGTAATTTTATTATAAGGAGCCAATCTCTCCTCTCAATCTTTTTCCTCTCTCCCTTTCCTAACATTCTCGTTTTGACTATATCTGTATTATACAAATTTATCTTTAGTGTATGGGGGGCATAAAAACATGTTTCCCATAGTACATTTATTGCTTTTAAATTCAGCTTATTTTTTTGTTGTATGTATTGGAGACATCCAGCATGAATGATTACTATAGTCAAACAAATGTGTATGCCCATCATTTCTCATAGATATGTATGTTAACAGTACCTAAGATGATCAATTTATGGTTTTTTATATGTTTATTAGTTACCCCACACTTCATTCAATATAAAGATGTGTGTTTAGGCCTGGCGATAGAATGGAAGTGTTATTTCTCTCCAAAGGAAAGTCCATAGGGTTGAGGACATGAAAATTTCCTAAATTTTGGTGCTATTGATAGAAAATAGAAAATTACTTCTTTAATTCTTAGAAACTTGTTTAGTCATGATAATTCTTGTTTTCTCATGCCTGTTGTCTTGTTCTGGCTCATGCTTTCACTCCTCTCCCAAGATCTCAAGAAGAAGTAGGAAACTTTATGAGGTATGTACTGCTTCTGGAAAGTCCTGTGAATGAGATGAGACTTTCTTTAATGGGCTGTCAAGGCTCAGAGAACTAGGGTGGATATAGCGCTTGCCAGGCAGAGTTCTTTTGATAATAAAGGTAGGTGACTCCTTCTTTATTGCTGTCTGAGACCTTTGACCATGGACCCTTAAGGCTAACCAAAGAGAAGACTAAATACTTGCCCTTTAAGGGGGTGGACATCACTGCTCACTTTAGCATGCTGGGGAACTTATCACATCCCCCCAACATCCTTGCTCTCCAGGCTCTTGAGAACAATACAGTTTTCACCTGTGTTATGGTGTTTTGTTAAACATAAAGAATTTATGTTTAAAGATAACTTAAACTGAAAAGAAATGGGTTTTCCATATGTAAGAGCTATATTTTATTTCTGTTTGCTTTACTTATGGAATCTGTGTCCTCTACCTATGGAAATAATATCCAACTAGAAAGTGAGGCCTGGAGTAGCTAAAGAAAAGGAACCTTTAATAAAAAGTAATTTATTTATATATCCTATGGAGTCAAACTGTTTCAGTGAGTTAATGATTTGACAAGGAGATACAGTTAATTAGCCCTATGAACAGATAACCTATATAACATCTTATGATGCTTAAATGATCGTGAGAAAGCCTTAGGGATATTTATCTCTTTGCCACCCAATGTTCTACTAAATTTCACATGCCCCGGAGGCTTATGTTGTTAGACTGTATGTTCCCAATGACAAGGAAAGGGCCAAGTTGCTAAGGGGCCAAGTAAAAAGAGTATGTGATAGGGAAGTATAAAAGAACATTTGATCCTTTAATCCAGTACAAGGGTGCTGTAGGGTAGAAAGAATGTTAGTACATGCCTTTAATCCCAGTATCACACACCTGTAATACAAATCAACAAGGCAGTGGTCGCATATGCCTTAAATCCCAGCACTTGGGAGGCACAAGTGAAGTTCAGAGGGGGAAGCAGAAAGTAGAGACAGAGTTCAGAGTTCAGAGAAGGAAGTAGAGTGGAAGCAGAGTTCTGGGAGAGGTGGAAGCAGACAAGAATCAGAATGGAGAGGGAGAGTTAGTTCAATCAGGCAGTTTGAGTGTAGTCAGTTCACAGTTCAGTTCAGAAGGAGAAGCCACGAAGAGCAGAGGCAGTCCAGAATAAGCTAAAAGAGAAGTCAGAAAGTCAGAAGCAAACAGTTTACTATTTACAGATTGGAGTTCAGAAGATGGCTAATCAGAGTGAGCTCAGTCAGAAGTCTCAGAGGCGGAAACATTCTAGATTTGCAGATCTTACAGAGACTGAAGTCTCCTAGGTCCAGGTTTGTATCTTTAAGATGGAGACTGAAATCCTTTAGGGCAGGGGATTGAATTAGCAAAGAGTTAACTGTCCTCTGCATGAAGCCGTGAGAATAATTAAATAAATCAATGCATACATAGATCTACATCTACAGGGAGGGACTGGGAGGAGTAGAGGGAGGGGAAATTGTTACCAAGTTATATTGTATGAGAAAAGAATCTATTTTCAATAAATAACAAAAACATTTTTAAAACCTTAATTGAAACTCCCTTCATTTTGGTGATATTATTGTGTAATAACTGATGGCCATATTAGATGCATTGAGTTGGACTTTGAGTGTATCAGGGTGTACAGGCAATGACATTACTATGGGAAGTTTACTCTCTCCTGGGCAGACACATAGCACAATTGTGTGATTTCACCAGAATGTGAGAAATGTAATGGAAATGTCATTGGGGATCTTGCTGAATTTATATAGCTCTAAAAGTGAGAGTATCAGAGAACTATTCCTATGGGGGAGTTCTGTATTCCTTAAGTTCCTCCTTTAAGTGTGGTAATTGTATATTGTTTTGATCAATCATTGGTCCATCCCAGGATAGAGTAAATAACCAAAAATGTTTGTTAGATGGGTAAATGAATAAAACAGAGACTATATGAAGTGTCAATTTGAATAATAACTAAAAATGAGGATTGGATGTATTCTTGGAGTGGGTGCAAAGCAGAAGCACTAAGTTCCGGTTTTTATGCTTTATATTCAGGTCAGGCCTAAATCAGAGATGCTACTCAATATTGTTTGGAAGGTGGAAGAAACCATACTGGATTTCAGAGTTCAATAAAGGGATTTTATTTTTAAATAAATCCTTTTGATATCTTTGTGGAAAATATATTAGATATGAGGACCTGGAGCGTGAGGGTATGAAGGCTGATGTATTTTGGGGTGAGAAATAGGATCATCTAGTGTTTAGTTTTATCTTTTTTATGTTTAAAAGCCTGCAATCTAAAGATAAGAGTTTCCTGACTTCTCCCATTCTAATTTGAATGTCCTTTATTCTCTCCCTTAACTGGTTTTTGCAGTAATCCCATCTTGAGTATGTACACACTAGAAGAGAAGTCACCATGTCATATAGATGCCTGCACTCCCACTACAATTTTATCATTATTCACAAAAGCCATAATTTGTAGTCAGAGTGCCCATTACTGATGATGATGATGCTGCTGATGCTATATGTGTGTGTAGCAGTGTAGTATACTATTATAAAAAAAACAAAATCTTGCCAGTAGGAAAATAGATGGAGCTCGAGGACACACATAAACACAGAGGGACAAATATCACATGCTCTCGTTAGTGGAAACAGGAACAAAAATCACCCTTTCAGGAAGAGGGGAAGTATAAAGAAGGGATGATGGAGAGAGGCTGGATTTGGAAACTAAAATACAGCCAGGTAGGAGGAGTTAGTGTTGGTGCCCAGTAGACTAGAAATGCATTTATACTATAGTTCATGATATAGTTCAAAATATCCAAAAGAATATAGTTGATTGATAGATAGAAATAATATTTCTATTATTTGATAGGAAGACATGAAGTGCTAATTGTCCTAATTTTATCTTTACCAGTTGCATATGCACCAAGTTATTTTTATGTACTCCATAAATACAAACTGACATTTTGTGTCAATTAAAACAAAGGCAACATGCCTTTAATAACAGCACTTGGGAGGCAGAGGCAGGCCAATCTCTGTGAATTTGAGGCCAGCCTGGTCTATAGAGTAAGTTCCAGAATAGCCAGAGTTACAACAGAGAAACCCCATCTTGAAAAGCAAAATAAACAAAAGGCAACTGGAGGAAATGTAAAGGGTGGGTAGGAGGAAGCATGCATGCTTTGGAGAATGTAGATTGGCGAGAGCTGGCAGTTGTCTGTGGGGAGTGGATGGAAAGATTATTTTTGATTGGTGAGATATAATCTTAAATCTCCCAGACAGGGCTTCTAGTTAGGTGTTGGCTTTTTATCAAATATAAGAAACTAAACTGGTATCTATCATGTCTCTGCTTAAGAGTGCTAAGTAACAAATGCCCAGGACTTGGAAAAGCAGGTAGTAATGTCCAATGTTGGTCTTATTATTAGGAGCCTCAAACAGCCTGAGGTATGTTATTCATAAGAACATATGACGAGCGTCATGTACCAGTGAAGGACTACTATATTTGTAGATAATGTGTATAATATCCTTAACATGTCCTTTGGCACTTCTAAGACTATTGGTTGTATATGTGATAGCAAAACAAGAACACAGCAAAAAACTAGGTTGAAAGAGAAATGAATCAAAGAATCCCTAAATGAGAAACAAATGAACAATCCAAACAGCCAGGAAAGCAGGAACCATCAAAGGAAAACAGGAACCATCAAAGGAAAGCAGTGTGCAAGCATGTTGCTGAGAGTCTCCTCTGGCTGAAAGTCTCTAGAAAGCCCATAACACTGAGAGCCTGTCATGGAGTATGGGGCAGCTTTGCAAAAGATGAGGTAAAGACGTAAATAGAAGGGGCTCAATGGATCATACTTCTTTTACTGTTTAAAGAACAAGAGTTGTGAGCTAGAGAGATGGCTCAGTGGCTAAGAGCACTGATTGTTCTTCTAGAGGATATAGGCTTGGTTCTCAGCATGCATATGGCTGCCAACAGTTTTCTGTTTCTGTAGTTCCAGAGGGAACCTGGTACCCTATTCTGGCTTCTGGATATCAGGTGTACAGATGTATATAATGCATATATATAAAAATATTAAATTATATATAAAATATATAATTAAATTATATATGTATATATGTATATGTATATGTGTGTGTGTATATATATATATATATATATATATAATATATATATATATATAAAACTAAACATTTAAAAAATCAGTGCTGGATAATATACTGAGTTTTGAATTGAATTCATTTTGTAGACTTGAATATATGAAAGATTGTTAGGTTCACAGACCAGAAATAAAAAAAAAAAACCAAAACAATCTTTCAAGTTTGTTTCTCTGTAAACCTTTTATAGAGTAATATTTGCCACATTTAAGTATACCATAGCTGAGTTTTAGAACTGTTGTAAACATGCACGCAATAGCAGATTCAATTCTTGTGTTGGCACAAAATCCATTTTAATATATGAATCATTCAGTATAAGAGCCAAAATTATTAAAAGACGAAGGCATGAAATTTAGAGTATTGGCACTTTCAGATTTGGGGTATTTCAGACGAAATCTTAGTACTTGGTGATATATGCATTTAGTTTTAATGCTTTGTCTGGGTTTTCAATCATATCCATAGCCCCTTTCTGTCCTATTAAAGACAGACATTTGGCAAAGAAGAACAAAGAGATTTAATTCTGACTAAGTATGAAATTCCTTTGACTTGAATGATGTCTTTATTTTTGCTCAGTCTAGAAAGATGTAAGTTTTAGCTAACACTGGAAAAACTTGGACTTTCAAAATCATACATGTATTGTTTTGTCTCCTATGTAGGAAAATACTTCTGTGTGGCCTAGCTTTATTCGTTGTGGTTCTGGTTAAACTGGTTGACTGTTTGAGGTCTCCTTGTTGACTTAATTGAGGTATGGGAAATATCAGTTAAATACCACAGTGTGAAAGGATTTATTGCAAATGTCGTGTATCATTAATACAGGCATTCTTCCCTTCTAAGTCCAATTTTTATTTAAGAAAGTGTGAAAAGCATTTGGATTAATTTTCTAGGTAATGAGACTACTCTTTCCCAGTGGCTCACCTTACAATGAATTGATCTGTATCTTTGCCAGTCTGTCCCTCTGTTCTTTATTCTCAGGGTCTCCTGTATCACAGCATGGTCTTGAAGTAACTATGTAGGTGAATGTGACCTTGAACTTCTGATTATCCTGTATCTACCTTCTGCATGCTGGGATTATAGACCAGCATCACTGTTTCCTTTATGTGCTGCTGGGGTAAACTCCCAGGCTTTGTGCCTGCTAAGCAAGTACTCTACCATCTGAACTATCACATCCCCATCCTCTTGTGTGTATTTCTTACATTTAAAAAAAATTTTATGAGTCATTTTCTCTGGAATGGTATTTCATTTAGTCTACATGAAATCCAATACACACATTAGTAAAATTATATATAAAATGATAGGGAGAATAATAATATAGATTTGCTTAATAAGCCTTGTCATGCCTAGATGTTGTAAATACCAAGTAATTAAAAATCATATTACAAATACTGATAGAACTTTAGGTTTAAACAAAATTGTTACCATGGAATTGCAAGATTCACCATGCTGCTTTAATTCTGGCTCAAAAACTATCTAGGGACTGATAGGTTGCATTTTCTTCAGAGGGAACATGGAGGAATCTGGGCATATTTAAAAGGTTTGATTAGTATTAAGTTAAATTACTATTATTAGAGTATGTACAGGTTACACAGTTGGCTACAAATACCAATAAATTCTGCCAAGAAGTAGAAATCTAGCTCAGTGGGAGAAAATTGTTGAAGTGTGCATAGGCAGACACATTTATGTTAGTTACCCATGGTGAACAGGTGTACATGTGAGAGCATAAACTGAGCCTGTGAAAACAAAGCCAAAAAGCAAATTATAGGTTTAGTTCAGTTAGGTTTCTAGTATGTTGAAGTCACTAGTATTGATGTCAGATTATTGACTTTCAGAATTATGAGGCCCTGAACTCTGGAAATGACCTTTTAAATTTAATACAGATTATTCTGCTACCTGTGAATGAGTAAATAATATACATAGCAGGCTTATAATGCCCCAGAAAGACATAGAACACTAGTCAGGAAGAGAGAAAAAAGATTTTAAAATGGCTAGGATAGGAAGCATCTGTCCATGGAGCAGAAAGAGGAGCAAGAGAGACCTGTGTAGAGACATGGGTGCTGTCGGGAGGTCTGTGATCATTTCCTTGTTTACAGTGAAGCTATGGGTGATAAAACACAGTGCCGTGTTCGGAGATGTAGTATAAACTAGAAAACATCATAAAATTATAGAACTGATTACTTGAAAGGAAGTAGGTGTGAAAACCCCAAAATAACCTCAGAAATGATTTAACTATGTGAAGATTCATAATGGGATATTACAAGGAAAGATATTTTGGCACGCTCCTAACCCTTGAGGTTGACAGCAAAGAATAGCCCTGTTCCCCATAGCATGTGCTTCAGTGTAGAATCCAGCATGGGAAAGCTTGTGAAGTCTGACCCAGTGTAGATGGACCACAACTCTAAGATCTGGGCCAAAAATGCACAGACTGTAAATTTAGAGTAAATCCCAATAATGGAGTTTTAAGTTTTGATGGCTAAAACCCTGAATTCTTAACTTTTATATTTCCTCTTGTTTGTTCTCCTTTAAATAGAGGCTCATTTCTTAGCTTTTTGGGAGAAAGATTTATTTATTACATAGACCACACTTGACTGCAATATTAATTAGCCATCTAGATTTTTCTCATGTTTGAGGTTGAATAGGGTCTAACAATTATCCCAAGAAATGGAACTTTGAATTTCTCTTGCACATAACTCCAGATTCAATTTCTGTTTTCAGATTATGAACTAGAAATTCTCCCTTTCAATTATTATGACTTGGTTTTTATAATGTTGTGTTTTATATATAGGGAAGCACATAAGTAGCCTTAGGTTTCTCAGGCACCATAGCTTATCTTACCTGTTCTTTTTTGAAATGTGGGGTGGGGGGTAAACATGAGACTTTAGTATGCATACCTTAAAGCAGTGTGTTGGAATCTAGTCAGGATTCTCTTTAATCAGATGGAAGATGAGGCCCAAGATGCAGCTTTCAGATGTTAATGTTGCAGATCTGAGGACCACAGTTTGCATAGCAAGACTGTAAAGTATCCTTTGCTAATTTAGCACCACAGTGTATACAGTCTTCATCTCAGATTTCCTACTCAACATGTTGTTGCAAGGGCAGAGAAATAGTGAAAACAAATCATATGAACAAGAGCTAAATATTGTTTATTTGAATATTGAATTAGTTTATAAATTTATTTCTACCTATTCAGAATCTCAATCTTTCTCTCTCCCCCCTGCCTGCCTCTTTCTCTTCATAAATATATTCATTGTATTTAAAGAATGAAAACCCAAATGACACAAATGTTTTTTGATACTGCTAAACCCAAACACACAGGGTTTCAGCTCTGTGTACTTTGCCTAATTGCTGGCAGTAAAAATGAGCAAAGGGATTTAAGGCTTATGAATGTTCTACTTGGAGAGAATTGTAATTAAGGTTATTAAGGTCTTTGGGTTCTTGTGCATTTTAAGCAAATTAGGATTTTATGTCTTCTTTAAAGAGACAGTAACTCTTCACTTTGCGTCTATTTCCTTGCCATGTCAAATAAGTTGTCAGTACCTGTGGGTCAAACTGCACATGCCTTGGTTTATTCTTTTAGGAAAATCACAGATCTATGTGAAACTTTTATTTTTCTGTTTTGTTTCTGTTTGTTCTGTAATTGAATCTCTGGACAACTTAAAGCAAGAACTGAGAAATGGAGATAAATGATCTATATACTTTGTAATTAAAAATATTTGTGAAATACAGTTATTCCTGAAATTCTTTAAAGTACTTTGGCAGGATAATTATTATCTTGTTTGGAACAAAACCCCTAATTAATGTGGGTCCTTGCAAGATGTTATCATAAGAAAAAGTTCATTTCATGGCCTTACAGTAATAGTATTGACATTATTATATTTCCCGACATATATGTAAAAGGCAGAACTTTTTTAAGAAACGACCTTGCTCAGTGGTACAAAGTCACTTTATTTTTCATACTTGAGTTTGGTTTCTATCTCCAGGGTATCATTCTTAGTGGAAAATTAATTCTAGTATATTCTGGTAAGTTGTGTCAATTAAATGTTTTCCTATTCCTGGGTGAGCCTTGCACTTCTCCGAGCCAACCTCTGACTTTACACCAAGGCTCACATCCTTTTTGAGGAAGGAAGGCCATAGAGAGCCAGTGTCCTGTGATGCTGCTCTCTCCCGCTGTGGGTTGTCATTCTTCTTCCACCCTTTACCTTACCTAGTGTGTGTCATTGCATGGCATGACATGTGTTAGTGGGGGCTCTGCTCATCTGTCCAGACTCTGAATTTATGTCCTGGCTCTGTGGTTGTCTCTAGTCTTTACTCTCTCAGTTCATTAGAAACACATTTTGGATGGCCACCTCTTCATTCTAGAGAGGCCACCTCATGTCTTCTCTGCTCTGAGGTATTCCACCTTCTCTCCCCAGCTGTCAGTTTGAATCTCAGGGGAAAGATCACTCCTGGTGATTACTGCTACTGTGTCTTTTGTTTTTAGGTTCTCAAAGTTATCAACAGGATATGAATTACATTTTTTTCCCATTTCCATAAAGGTGAGAACTCATGTCCCCTTGGAAGGAAGGCCCTATTCAATACCTCTTTTCAGTTCTTTCCCCCAACATCTTTATCTTGTCAAAGTAGGTAATTTGCTCTGATAGATAGCCTTCCATGTTTACCTATGAGAACTTTTATTGTTCTGAGTCTTGAATTTCTGGTTTCATTACTCAAAGCCAAGTGTCCTACAATGTAATAAAAATTAAAGGAAAGAACAGTTGCCTGTTCCAAGATTTTTAAATTCTGTTTGGAAACTCAAATTTTGAGCATTTGTATTACTTTCTTTGAGCAATCTTCCCAAAGCCAGCGAATTCTACTTGCGTATTTGAGTGTAGAAAGGACTAAGGACTGAAAATGAAATAAAAGAGAATGAACCAATGAACAAAAGCCTCTCAGTTAGTACTACAAAATATCATACATGATGTATATACTTTTTAAATAAAGAAAACTAGGGATACTACACTATTTTGTAATCTGTTCTCTGAATCTTTTACATAAAGTGTCTTCTATACATATTATTGCTACTGTGTATAATCAATCAGTGGCTATTTGCAGTTAATAACAATAGTTATTAGGTATAAAACGTTTGTTTGATGAATGTTAGGTTGTTAACCACACTGACTATTTAAACAAATTCTATAATCTAAATTTGTTTGTATATTTCTCAAATTATTCTTTTAGCTAGATTCTTTGAAGTAACATTATTGGGTTAGGCAGAAAGTTCAGTATTGCCAAGTTTTGTTTTAGAAGATTTATTATACAATTTATATTACCAGGGATGACGTGTGAGATATCAGTTTCTTTCTTTTTAAAATGATTATTACTTTATTTATTCATACTTCTCTCATACTATATTCTGATGCCAGTTTTCCTTCCCTCCACTCCTTCCAACTTCTCTCTCCCTTTCCTCTCCTGAGATAACTGCTCCTCCTTTTCACTTCAGGAAAGAGTAGGCCTTTCAGGGATATCAGCTGAATATGGCATAACAAGATAGAATAAGACAAGGCACAAACCCTCATATCAAGGCTGGAAGAGCCAACCCAATAGGAGGAAAAGGGCCCCAAGAACAGTTAAAAGAGTCAGAGATACAACCCCCTCCACTCCCACTGCTAGAAGTCCTACAAGAACTTTAAGATAAATAACTCTAACAGATATGCAGAGGACCTAGTGCAGCCCCACGCAGGCTGCATAATTGCTGCTTCAGTTTCTTTGAGCATCTGTGAGCCCTGCTTAGTTGATTTTATGGGCTGTTTTTCTCTTAGTGTCTCAACCCCTCTGGCTCCTAGACTCCTTCCTTCTTTTCTTCTGAGGAGTTCCCCAAGCTTCACCTAATGTTGGACTGTGGGTCTCTGGATCTGCTTCCATCAGCTGCTGGAGGAAGCCTCTCTGTTGACCATTGTGTTAGGCACCAATCTATGCATATAGCAGAATATCACTAGGAACCATCTCATTGATTTTGTTGTTGTTGTTTTATTATTGGCCAGTCATGTTTAGTTCTACCCTAGGTCTCTAGACTATCTAATCTCTGATTCCTGGCCATTCAGGCAGTGTCAGGTATGGGCTTTCTCTCCTGGCATGGGTCTCAAATTAGTCCAGTCATTGGTTGGTTACTCCCACAAGTTCTGTACTTCCATTGACCCAGCATATCTTGTAGGAAGGAAAGATTGTAGACCGAAGATTTTGTGTCTGGATTTGTGTCCAAGTCTCCCCACTGGAAGCCTTGCCTGGTTATAGAAGATGGCCTTATTCAGACTCTAGCCCCCATTACTAGGAGTTCTTGCTAGGGTAAGCCTTGTAGATTCCAGGAAGCACTCAGTTTTCATAACTCTAATGAAATGAAATCCCCAGTTCCCATTGTCTCACCCTGTACTCTCTTCCTCCATTACCTCCCCACACCCATCTGACACCAGCCACTTTGGAAATCAATATGGTAGCTCCTCAGAAAATTGGGAATTGATCTACCCGAAGACCCAACTATACTTAGGCATATACTCAAAGAACACCCTCATTCTACCATAAGTACACTTACTCAACTATGTTCATAGCAGCTATATTCACAATAACCAGAAACTGGAAACAACCTATATGTCCCTCAACTGAAGAATAGATAAAGAAAATGTGGTACATTTGCACAATGGAGTATTACTCAGCTGCTCAAAAAATGATATCATGAAATTTGTAGGTAAATGGATGGAACTAGAAAAAAAATCACCCTGAGTGAAATAACACAGACCCTGAAAGACAAACATGGTCTACTCAGTTATGTGTGGATATTAGCCATTAAGTAAAGGATAATCATGCTACAATCTACAGACCCAGAAAGGCTAGGTAAAAAGGTGGATTCTAGGGTGAATGCATAGATCTCCCTGGGAAGGAGAAACAGAACATATTTTGTAGGTCGATTGAGGGCAGGTGGGGATGAGATATCCATTTCTTAAATTTACTTTTTTTCTGTATTGTTAAGAATATTTTTAATCAATTATTTGAGAATTTCATACAGTCTCTTGTAAGCATATTCACTCTCACTACTTCCAAATTCATTCTCTGTACTCTCATCTACGCACCCAACTTGAGTTTCTTTTTCTGTTTTCTTTTCCAATTTAGTCCAGTTTGTGTTGCCCAGCTATTCTTGAGAATGGGACTTTCTCTGCAGTATGGTCAGCTTACCAGGGGTCACATAATTAAAGGAAACTGACATTTCCCTCTTTCAGAAGCTAGCAGATGCAATAGCTCCTTAGCTAGTAGTATGATTTCATGCCCTGGCCTCCCATGCTGTGATTTTTGTCAGGCTTGACCTTGTATAGGCCTTGTGTGTATTGTTACTATTGCTATGAATTCATATGTACTATTGTCTTGTTGTGTTTGGAAAAGTGTTTTCTTGAAGTTACTCACCACTTCTGGCTCTTACAATCTTTCCATTCACTCTTCCATGAAGATCCCAGAGCCTTGTGGGGAGGCATGCGGTATGATTGTCTCTTTTAGGGCTGAACACTCCCACAGTCTCTTAATTCTCTTTAAATTGGCCTTTGATGTTCTCCATGTTAATTGATACCTACTGATACCTCTGATAAGGACTGAAAGATAAACTGATCTGTGGATATAGCAATAAGTCATTGGTAGTCATTTTGGTTTTATATTCTTTTAGCAGAATAATAGTACTATGTTTTCTCTCATGGCTTATCACCTATCTATCCACAGGTTCTTGGCCCCACTAACAGTACCAGGTTTAGATAGGCTCCATCTTATGGAGTGGACCTTATATTCAATCAGAAAGTTGTTGGTAACTCCCATAACATTAATGCCATATTGCACCAGTGGGCATATCTCACCAGGCTGGTTTGGGGGGGGGGATTGTCTCACATGGTACAGTACTTACATTAAAACTAATGTCTTATATATTCATATGTATATTTTCAGAAGCTTCTTGTTCAGAAGGCCTTTAGTCTTAGTTATCCCTCTCCATATTTTCTCTTGTCTCCTGCCCTACTGTCCATGGTTAAAGGGGAATAATGTAGAGAGAAAAGATAAGTGTTTACTCAAAACAGCAAGAGAGGATCTTACTGTGTTAACCATCTGGCCTAGTGATACTCTGGCCTCAGTGCCTAAACCAATATTTTTAAAATAACCAATAGTGTAAACCTTAATGTAGGATAGTGATAATACTTTGATGTACCTTTTGTCACTAGTTAGGTTCACTATATCTTGACTTGTACCTTTTCAACAGCTTATTTGTATCTTTACACTTTTCTAGCAGGCCTTTTTGCTAGAATGTTTTCAAATATTCTTTATACAAAAAAGTTATTTGTTGTATAACATTTCCAATTTGTTACACACACACACACACACACACACACACACACACACACACACACACACACACACATATATATATATATATATATATATATATATATATATATATATATATATATATATATATGGCTTTGTCACATAGCCTGTCAGGAAATTTTTACTCTATGAACATAGACTTATTAAAATTGCAAACATTTTACATAGTGTATTTTTTTGACATGGCTGTGAAATTAAGGAATATTTACATGTGTTTATAATAGTTTCATATGTGAATCTAATTTGTTTTTTATTAATATTATTTCTATGATAACATCTGTTCTTTTTATGCCAGTTCTACTAAATTCTAGTCAAAAACCCATCATGTTATGGATTAACAATTAATTCACACTGAGAACATTTGCAATGGTTTATGAGATGACTCAAACCTCCTTGTAAGTGACTGAGTTGGATGTGGATGAAAGGTTGTCGATGACAGATTGACCTCTGGTGTGTTGTCTCTGGAGGATGTTCCTTGGAGGCCAGACAGCTATTTAGTTCTTTGGGTTAGATTGGCCACAAGTGTAACAGATAGAGCTGGACTCTGTGTTAAACAGATAAATTTAAATACAAGGTCACTGCCGCTCTGCTCTTGCTGGTGGGTTAAGCACGAATGTGGATATGTCATTTGAATCCTTGAGAATTTCTATTTAACATATTTCTATATGCTACATGTTAAACAAAAATAAGGCTTTATGGTAGCTCAACATGCAACATGATAATGAACTGATTCCCCAGCAAACAGCAAATTCCACTTATTACCTAGGGTGTGTGTGTGTGTGTGTGTGTGCGCGCACACACACACACACGCGCGCTCATACACATTTGCCCGTGGATCAGCGTAATGATTTTGTCTGGACAAAAACAAAAACAAACCCTTATCTGTGTTTACTGCATTTTCTTTTCCCCATTTGCTATACTCCTTTTGGGAATCAGTTATTGGCTGGGCACTATGAGTGAGAATGAAAAGAATAAAGAATAAAGGTTTCCATGATGCCAAATTCTGCATCCCTGGGAATGCAGTTGGAGACAATGATTACAAAATACTTGCAAGTGTCTGCTGACAAGATTTTTGTGCAGATTTTACTCACATGTACCCCCCTCCAACACACACACACACACACACACACACACATACACACACACACACCTTCCATCCATTGGCATTACAGTAGTAAGTTAATTTGGTTAATGACAGCAAAGTAGTAATCTCCGTGTCACTACCAGCTTTTAAGGCATTCTATAAGACAACTGGCCTACATTGTAAAAATATCAACAGCAAGACAATGGTGGATTAATTACTTTAAATTAAATAAAAATAAACAAGCCAAAGCAATGCACACCCCTTTATTTCTGGATAAATGGGACACACGGTATTTCAGAGATAACTAAGGACATATGGAGGCAGACAGAATATTAGCATTTTCTTCATATTAAATGTCCGAGGTCTAGCAATAGTATTGTGGCTGTGTAAACTGTAGCCTTACTATGGGAAGGTGTCTGATTATCCACCTGCATTGCGCTTTGAAGCTCTTTATTTTTAGGAAGTTAATAAACTAATAATGCTTTTGTCCTTTTCCAGTAGAATCTTACATCCTAGAAGGTAGGTTTACTGTTGATTTTTGATAAATTTACCAAAAAATTTCTCTTAAGCTTCAGGGAACTTCTTCCTTGGCTCACACTTGTGTTAGGATTATTCTGTTATTTTCTCTTCCTGAATAAATCAGTGAACTTCCTACCAACTATGTTGATTTCTCTAGAATATTGTAAATTTTGCCCCTTATGTTGTTTCTTATTTTGTAAATATGCTAATTCCTGTTCTAACTTGGAAACTTTAGCTGTAAATACAAACCTGCCTTCTAGTGCTTTTCAGTTACATTTTGTAAACCCTGAGTTTACACTTTTAGGGTCACAGGTTTTCTATTTTCTTCCTAAAGCACTGTGGTAGCATTGTGATTCCATGATTCCATATTAACAGTGTATTTTCCTTATATTGAAGTTGCCAATTCCTATTATTTTTGACAGTAATTTGAAAAATCTAAAAGATGAAGGGTCTATTACCTAGGCTAGGATTTATAGATCCACTCACTCTTTGTTTTTGTATCCTGAATTCCTGTGCACCAAATCTATACAAATTTTGTGTGTGATTTCCTCTCTACCTGGAATTCCATATCTAACTGGCAAACATGCTGAAGACCCAACTCACATTACTGTTATTTCCAAGATGAGTGAGACTTCCTTCCCCTCTACACCAAGACATTTAGTAGTATGCACATAAATTATATAGTAGAAACACCTGCTAAGAGGGTAATTTAAATGCTAAATGAAAACAATAATAGGGATCAGTCAGTTGGTTATAATCCATGCCTTCCTACTGACAAGGAAAACCAGGTGGTTAATAGATAGTATTAGGAAGAACTGCCTCTTCTATCCTAATAAAGGACTGGTTCCAAGTCACTGGTGACACCTATCACAATAATGCTTGTCTGAGGTAAGAACTACCCATAGATGCAAAAACTAGTATCTGGAAACTTTACAACAGTCAAGATTCTGGGGGAGGGAGAGTTTGCCATCCTTGAATATTGCCCAGATAGGATGCTCATGTTCCAGTAGATAGCCTGACACTTATGCATGTACTTACTGATGGCACTAGATGGACTCAGGGTTTTAAAAAAGGCTACCCAAAGCTGAGAATGAAAGGTGGTGGAGGGGGCATAGAAGAGTTTGAGAGGTGGGGATTGAGTGTAGATTTGTTGAAAACATATAATCCTATGGAATTCTCGAACAATATATTTTTAAAAAACAGATTTTTTAAAAAACAGTTTTACAACTTTTTGCAAAATACTAATTACAGAAGGAAGCCTACCAGCTATGAATTTATCCAACTGATCAAAGTGTCATAAACTGTGCAATCCAGTTCTTCATGTGCTATTCAATTTGACACACAGAAGAGGACACAACATCAGTTCATCCTTTTTCCCCAATTCAGGTCCAATTAGAGAACGCCAAATGTGACCAAAGGAAATGTTGCTAATAATTCTTAGAAAGTTTGATAGTCAAGAAAACAAGGCCCTCTACCTCAACACGAGCAAAGCTCATATGAACTCATTAAGACTGAGGCAGCATGCACAGGGAATGAGCAGGTCTGTGCCAGGTCCTCTGCATTTATATTATGGCTTCCAGGTTAGAGTTTTTATGGGATTCCTGAGTGTGAATGTGTGAGTCTGATTCTTGTGCCTTCTTTG
Source organism: Cricetomys ansorgei (assembly GCA_026225945.1). Lineage (NCBI taxonomy): Eukaryota > Metazoa > Chordata > Mammalia > Rodentia > Nesomyidae > Cricetomys > Cricetomys ansorgei. The sequence continues at coordinate 44,302,855 of JAMJFZ010000199.1, read as the reverse complement.
GGGCTCTTTTCTTCGTTTATTTGTCTTGTCTAACTTTTGGTGTTACAGTTTTTGTCTTATCTTACATTTTATTTTGTTATATTTTTAAAATGAATGAGTGAGTGAGTGACCCTAGCCACTAGGGTCAAAGCTAACATCTGATCTGTCATTTATACCTGTTAGGAGAGGGAAAAATCAATTTACTCTAGTGGAGTGACACTGGGTTTATCAACCACTCCAGGGACGGGCCTTATGTTAACCAACATGTAATGGACTCTACAGTTGTTGTTGTTGTTTGTGTGTGAGTGTGTGTGTTCTTTTATTTGGTTATAATTTGGTGTATTTATTGTTTTTTTTTTTTTTGATTTTGATGGTTTGAGTATTTGTTTCTTGAGAAAAAACTGAAAAGTTGATAGGGAGAGAAATGATCTGGAAGGATCTGGGGGCGGGGTATGATCAAAATATATTTAAATTTAAAAATTATTTTAAATAATAAAAATATAATACAAAAGAAAAAAGTATGGTACTCATGAAAGGACTGTTTCAGAGTAGAGATTTAAAGAAATATAAAAACCTGATGCAATATATAATATAAGGTGAGATTCTAACTAGAAAAAAATATGAAGGATTATAAAAGACATTATTGGAATAATTGATAAGCACAGTGGATTAGAAAATAATATATCAAATAAGTTTGAAAGACAAATGTTTTTAAAAATACATATTGAATCCTGAAACCTTGAGAGATAAAGGACCCAATGTTTGCAAATCTACAAATGATTCAGAAAAAAAGGATATAAATCTTGCTTATATATTTGTGCTGTCTTGTGTGTTTGTATCATTACACATACCTATTCAAATTCATGTATAGGAATCCTTTTTGAGAGTCATCAAATACTATTAACAGTTTTCCATTAATGTATATACAGGCTACTTTTGGCTTCCAAGGTTGGAGTGGGTAGAGGAGAGTCGGTCAGTGAGCAAGTTACTCCTAAATCTGTTCTGTCCACACTTCACTCTTTGGTACATCCTTAATGTCCAGTTTGGGTCATTTGAATGGGGCTCCGAGGCTTTTTAATTGCATAGGTATGCTTTCTATGTGACTTCAAAGGCCCCTTAGCCAAGATGGGCTCTGTCTTCAAAGACAGTGAAGAGTGGCCCATTTGCAGGAAATTGCATGGTTTGAGGGTGATTTTTGTTTTCTTTGAACTTGTCAAGTAGAACTCCCTGCTTAAAAGGTGCTGGCTTTTTGCTATGTGGCCAAACAGTTAAAGACTTTTCATTTATAGTTCTGTAGATTTCTCTTTAACTCTGCCAGAAGAAACCTGTAACTCAGTTTCCCCCATTATCCTCTTTGATGTAGCAGCAGTTTTATTTGGAAGTGTTGGTGGGAGACGTTTTAACAATTTTCACGATGTTTTAATGCATTTTCTTCCTTGATGCTGTGTGTTGTTTAGTGGGGAAACAAAAATTGTGGCGTTTGAAGTGAAAGGTGAGGTCTAGATTCAAGCCATACAACCTTGGAAAGGTTTCTTAATCTCTGTTTATTGACGAATATGTCTGGAGATTCTGAATTTTAAGTATTGTATTCAAAAAGTCTGAGAACATGTGGCCTGTCTGTCATGTGGCATGCTCTCCAGTGGTGATTTTATTTACTTTTGTCCCTCTTTTTTGAACTTTTTTTTCTTGATCTGAATTTACAGAAACATCTTAAAGAAGTTAGATTTCATTTTGGGTATCAGATATGGATTACTGTGACATTAGCATAGCTACCAATTAAAACATTAAAATGCTCTCATAAATAGTAAATACAGGCCATTGGTTTAAAAAGTTGAGAACAAAGTTTTTGTAAGTCTGGAGATGTAGTAGTGAATCAGTTTGATGTTCTTAGGTGATTATTGCTAGTGATGACCCACACTGTACGGTGCTGGGATACACTACAGTATAAAAAGTGAAAGTCATAACTATCATAACTATTGCATAATAATCTTTGCCAAACTTAAGTGTTAGTGTTTTTCATTAAAGTTAAAATTTTTATTATCTTCAAGAAATTTCCTCTAGCATAATAGAACTAACATGGGTGTTCATTCTTGCTTTTAAAACCCAGTGGTGAGACCTGTGGAAGTTTCCACCTCTAGGTCTCAGGGAGTCTGTAGTTAGTTTCTTTTTGTGGGGTGAGCATTTTTTTTTCCATTTATTGCTCTAAAAGTTAAGATGATGTAAGCAGGAATTAATAAACACTTTGTTTTACTAGAAAGTCAGTGGTATCTGTAGAGTTGTTGAATGGACTCTGCTATACTCGCTTCCTCCCTTTTAAATTAAATTAATCTTGGTGGAGGTAGAGGGGAAGCTTTTGCATACAGGCAATTACATGGGTCAGACACTGACACATATATTGCAGTACTTAGGAAGAACGCAAAATTGTCTTCAAAAGTGTTATCGTAAGAAGTGGTTAAACATTTTATGGAACAAAAATTTGGGCTTGTGAGCAGTTTTTTTTTCTATTTGAATGATTGGATTATCTCCTTTTATAAACATGGAACCATGTGAAAGTGGTGGTTTCACAATCTTCATGAATGTATATATTTAGATCTGTTCATGTGGGGGTTACTATGAGCATAGCATTGTATCTATATTTTCTCATGGGTGTTTTAAAGTATGTTGTTAAAGCTTAAGCCAAGTTTAAGCATGAGTAATTTGTATAACACAGCAGTTTCTAACTATGGCTTAGAAAATCACACGCATTCTAACTTTAAGATTTTCTTTTGGCATTCAAACAGTTTCATGAAATAATTTTTTTTTCTTGTGGATTCCAGCTTATTTTATGTGACACATGATAGGATTCTTCCCTTGTTTTGAAAAGGACCATTTCCCAGACCCTTTCTTTGAAAAGTACAAGTACCACCAACCCAGCCTATATGTTAATTGCTTAGTACTTAATGCTATGGGTATTCACACTTAAAATGTTTATGTTGGTGGTGGCCTCCCTCCCTCCCTCCCTCTCTCTCTCTCTCTCTCTCTCTCTCTTTCCTCCTCCCCCCCTCCCTCCCTCTCTCTCTCTCACTCTCACTCTCTCACTCTGTGTGTATGTGAGTGCATGCACACACACACATGCACATACACTTTAATAGGTTATTTTGGGGATAAGTGCTGTCATCCTTTACAGCATTTTTTTCATTACACATCAGAATTAAAATTTAGTATAGGGATGTACATTAAACTTTTGTATCCTAGAGATTTGTTGGGCAGCAAAGAAGAACAAAAAAGCTAAGGCTTGGACTCCCAAAGTGAGTGTTACAGAAAATATTTCAACATTTGTAGGAATTGTAAATATTGAATTGAGAGGTTTTATTGTGATCTACGCATGACTATTCTTTTCCTGTGTCTTGTCTTTTCACTTGAATTTTGGTATTAACTTACTGGAAAATATATTTCTGAAGTACTTTTTTCTTCTTGATTTTTTTATTGGTCTGTATTCTTTGTACACAGTGTTGGGTTTCATACAGACATTTCCTTTCAAGTATATCTTGAAACCCTGTCATAGTTAACTCCTTCCATTCCCTCTCTCAGTAATACCCCCCACCCCATCCTGCTGGTCTATTTCCTTCCACAACTCTCCTTTTAACTTCCCCTCCCTCCATCTCTCTCTCTCTCCCTCTCTCTCTCTTTTTCCTCTGTTTCATATCTATTGCTGTGATAAAATATCCTGACAAAAGGCAACTGAAAAGAGAAAAGAGAAAAGGGTTTATTTCGGCTTACAGTTCTAGGACACAATACATCATTGTGGGGAAGTTAAGGCAGGAACTTTCAAATAGTCACATCTCATCCAAGCTAATCAGAGAATAATAAATCTATATATTCTTACTTGCTTGCTCTCAGCTTAAGTTTTTGTACTCCTTTATAGTTCAGATATCTCTGTCTAGAGAATTGTGCCACCTACAGTGATCTGGTTCATCGATCAACTTACATGAGACATTAAATGGACATGCCCACTGTTCCAACCAGTGCAAACAATGCCACATTGAATGCATCTTCCCAGGTGAATCTAGATTCTAGATCTTAGGTGTCAGTTGACAATTAAAGCTAACCATCATGAATGTGTATGTATATGCACACAAAACAGCTTTATATATCTATAGAAGAATTCCTAGACACACAAATGAGAGAAAATATGCATTATTTATCTTTTTACATCTAGTTTATTTTGCTTAATATGATCACCAGCTGCACACATCTTAAAATAATGACACAATTTCATTTTGAAACCTTGTATTTATACTATTTTTTTATCCATTCTTCTGTTTATGGACACTTTGATTACTAAGACCTATTTGCTTCATTTGGATGCTTACATACTACTTGTGGTCCTTATTCTGGGGAATTTGCAGTATGACTGAGTGATATGCAGTTGATCAGTGCCTAAATCTAGCACACCAAAGCACTGATTTTGGCTTCTCTGAAGTGTCCAGTCTTGAGGATCAGCATCTGATTAGTACAGATAAAGAAAGTACTTAAAGTACTTTGTGTTGTAAACCACATGCTTTGAGATGCTCCTTTGCATTTCTGTGGCTCCTGCTACAGTGTATGCAGCTGTCCTTTACTTCAGTTTTGGTGAAATACATTGAAGGGGTGTATTTTATTTGAGGTGGAGTAGGTTGGACCAAAGTTATTTTTGTTTTGACAACTCTTCCATCTCTTACAGTCTTGCAGATTGTCTTGAATGTTAATGAGGTCTGTTGTTAGAAAGAGAATGTATTTATCACATTCTGAAAAGCTCTGCTCTGCCATTAAACAGAGCCATGTAAAACAGCATCTTCATTTTGCCCTGTTGTCTGTCCTAGACCAAAATTTACTGAGTGCTTTGAGCTTCTCTGGAATGTCGTACTGAAATGTATTGAAGCATTTGTGACACATGCTTCCTGAAAGACCTTCTGTTTCTCTAATATATTAAAAACATCCTATGCACTGAACCATCTTGTGGCTATAGTTAGTCATAGTTGTAAATGTTCTCCACCAGTGCATATTTATGAAGTTTATGGCTGAAATAGTGCTGACTCTGGAGAGTAATTAAGAGCTTATAATTGCAGTAATTTATGTTTTGGAAGATATTAGCACTTCATGTGTTTAAATAGATTTGTGACCCTTAACTGCCTTCATAATTTAAAATCTACCTTTTTCTAGTATTGATTTTTTCTACAGTGACATATATTTATTAGAAGCAAAATGATACAATTAAGGATTTTTAATTCTTCTGTCATTAATATCGATTTCTGAACAGGGTGTGATAGCACATGCCTATGACTTTAGCACTTAGGCAGTAGAGTCAGGTGTTTAGCTTGGGTTACAGCTATGGCATGAAACAATCTCAAAAGTCTAAAATGAAAGGAACAGAACATTTATTTCTACAAAAAAGTTCCATATTTTAGGAATGTATACATTTTAGAAATATTATTTTACTAATATTGCTAGAGATAAGCACACATTCAAGCTTCAAGCTTTAATTACTAACTAGCATATTTTAGGTGGATAAAATAGCATTATCAAATAATAACTTTTCTAGATTTCTAGCTAACTAAGGGATATTAATCTTTTCCTTTCCGTCCTTTTTTTTTTTTTTTTTAAGATTTTTCCAGACAGGGTTTCTCTACATAATCCCTGGCTGTCTTGGAACTTACTCTGTAGACCAGACTGGCCTTGAACTCACAGATCTGCCTGACTCTGCCTACTGAGTTCTGGGATTAAAGGCATGTGCCACCACCACCTGGTAGATAGTACTTTCTCAAAACTAGTTGTGTATGAAGTGACAGCTTTGTGAATCTTATTTTATTTCACTTTTTTGTTAGTTTGCTTTTTCTTTATTCATTTTATTAAAATTGATTTTCTCATACAATTTTTTCTGATTGTAGTTTTCCCTCTTCCAACCTCCTCCCATATCTCCTTCGTCTCCCCACCTGCTCAAGTACACATGCTTTCTTTTTCTCTCTCTTTAGAAATTAAGCAAGCAAAAAATAATAAAATAAAATAGCATAAAGCAAGAACAAATAAACCAGAATAGGACAAAACAAACAGAAAAAAAAAGAGCAAAAGGAAAAGCACAAGAAACACATATAGATGTAGAGACACACACATTGCACACACAGGAATCCCATAAATACACAAAAACAGAAATAATAATATATAAGCAAAAGGCTTGTAAGGTTAGAAAAAACCCTCCAAAAATACCACTGAGTTTCTTTTTGTGTTGGCAATCTACTGCTGGGAATGTGGCCTGCCCTTGGTTTATGTACCCAGTGGGAATCGGTTGGAGTAAGCTAACTTTTCCTTTGCTAATGATTATCAGAGCTAGCTTCTGGTTTAGAGATGGGGGCTTGTGTCCACATTGCCACATTTCCTTTCAGCACTGGGACCTCATCTGGTGTAAGCCTTATTTTAAAAAGCATTGTTGAAGAACTTGTGGTGAGAAATAAACCAAAATCCTGAAAAAAATATCATTTACCTCTAAAACTTTGAACATCTTGGAAATTATTGCACAAGATTTTTTTCTTGATTATTATGTTCAACCTTTCTACATTAAATTTATGTTTATTAACTCTTCTAAAACTGTAATGGATGACATTTAGTAGTGTATATTCAAATTTTAATAGCATTTTAAATTTCAATGATTTTTAAACCTAGACTATGATGACTCTGAACATCATGTGTTAAAATTTGCTTTTATATTAATAATTGCATTCCATGTTTTATTATGATATTTTATGTAAATACTTAGTTTAATGCAAAATAGGAGTTAATACATTTTAATCAAAAGTTATGTGACTCGTTAATTCATGGCTTTGATTGCTTCATTGGCTGCTGTGTGCTGCTGTACAGAACTGCTAGATTTTCATAGCAGTACTGTCAAGGCCTTGTGGAAAGCATCTGGCACAAGTTAAGTTGTATTGGATTTCATGCATTTCATGGTGCTACCAAGTTTTTTTTATTTACTTTTAATATACACCTTGGACTTGTGGCTGGGTATGCACATTAGTAATTTTATGAATAGCTTTATTAATATAGTCCTATTGACTTTAGTTTAAAAATCTGTGTAACTTGTAATATTATTTAATCAGTAAACATGGAGTGAAGTTAAGGTGCCAACAGTCCATTGTTGAGTTTCATCATTTTCAGAAATAGACATCCGTCTCTTTGTCAAAAATAGATGTCTTTACCTAGAAGGAATTTAGAGCTCATCTTGTTTGTCAGGGGCTAACTCCAGAAATAGGGGAGCACTTTAAAAAGTGTCAGGGATATATTTAAATCAGATAGCTGCTCAACACATACATATGACATTAAAAACGTGAAAAACTGGATATATTTACCATACAATCAAACCTAAAACATCAAGATTAATGAAAAGGCCAGACTTAGTTTGCAGTTTCAAAGGAACACAGTAAAATGGATAAAATTATGAAAAAGTTCTAAGTATGCTGCCTTTGCTTATGTTACAAGTATCAGGAATGTGATATTGCTCATTGGTGCAACCATTTCAAGGAGATCTGTTTGGCCTCATGCAGAATCACCTTTGCCTTTTTCGGTATTCTTCATGTTGCATGTGATGAGTTTCATCTTTCCAGTCTTAGGTGGGTCTAGATTTGGAAGCATGTTTTGGTTGGAAGTCTGAGGCTCTGGATCTCAGCAGGCTTTGAGGTTGGAGAAGTTGAAGCCTACAGAAAAAAGCAAATAAACATGGTCATCAAAGCTGGGAATTAAGAACTGTTTATCCACCTGCACACTTGAATTAAATCTCACAGCAATAGGCAGAGCCATTTGACTTATGACCTTGATAAAATAGTCATGTCCAAGTATCTATTTTGCCTATGTTTAGATACGCAGTTAGGGTAGTTATCATATATAGTAGGTGGAAATGTTTTGGTTGAATTACTCCTGAGATATTGATTTACAAATCAGAGAAGTTGACAGAGATATTTGACATGGAACGAAGGGCAATTAAACTGAAAAATGTATTTGAGGAATTGGGCAAAAAGCTTCAATTTGCCAAATTCACTTTTGTTCTTGTTCTTTGTTACTGAACAGTATGAGAAAGCTAAGACTGGAGGAAGTGCTGAGAGAGCACTTAGGTTTGGGTGTGGCATGTCACTCCTGGTTTAAGAGAATTCCTTATAGGTCATGTTGTAAAGATAGCTAAGATATAGACTAGGGTATGGATTCCCTAATTTGTTTTTACTGTTTAAGTCTGTCAAGGTTCAAGAAACTAAAGCAATGTTTTGTAACAGTTTTAAGATACCTTTTAAAAAGTAAAATTGACTCTGAAATTCTGTGGTCAAGATGAATGCAGTCTTCTCTACATAAATATAAAACAAAAAGGCCTTTAATTTGTGTTGATTCCCTTGGTTTTGTAATTCCCTTTCCTCTGTACTTCTTTCTATGGAGTATGATTTATGATGGTAAAGTGTTCTTGGTTTGACCTTTGACTTCAAAGCAAGTATAACTTCACTTGAGTTTGTGATCACTGTGGGATAGAAAACCTCCTTAAACATTCTGCCATGAGTATAAACCTTTCAAATTCTTCTCTCACTTCAAAGTTAGGTTTTGGGATTTGAATGACTCTTTTAAAATCTGTAATTAACTCGGTAGAGGCATATTTAATCTTTTAATCCAGCAGCATGGCTGCTCTAAGGTAAAAAAAAAATGTTAGTACATACCTTTAATCCCATTTTAGCATAGCACACACCTTTAAACCCAACACAGAAGGCAGTGCTAGCACACACCTTCAATCCCCAAGACATAAGCAAGTAGAAGCAAAGGAGGAAGCAGAGACAGGGAGCAGAGATCAGGAGGAGTCAGTGTCAGACAGGAAGAGTGACATCTGAGATGAATTCAAATGAAGAGCAGGCAAAATGATGAATCCGAGAAAGAGTTAGCAGAGTAAGTACATGCCCAAATCACACAATATAAAAACAGGCTCTTAGCTCAGAGAGGAAGCAGTCAGAAAATCAGTCAGATAATACACAGAGACAGTTCAGTAGATGAGTAAGTTTGGGAGAAAGAGTTAAGTAACCAGTACAGCTCTGAGTTCAGAAAGACAGCTAGTTATAGTGAGTCAGCAGTAAGTCTCAGAAATTTAAACATTCTAGGTTTAGGCTTGGAAATTAGATTGTATGGAGGCTGAAGCCTTTTAGTTCTAGGGTTAAGATTAGATTGTATGGAGGCTGAAGCCCTCTAAGGACCAGGAATTATATTAGCAAAGAATAAATTGTCTTCTGCCGTGAACCCATGAGAATAATTAATTAAGTCAACACATATATCAATGTCTACATAACTCCAAGAGCAGAGAATAGGCAGCACACTACTACTAGTTGTAGGAGGCTCTGTGCTAGGATCTGGATGCAGCTCCTATCAACAGCTCCCTTTTCTGTTTTAGCCTTCTAGTTGTTCATACAAGAGGTTTTCTAAAAGCCAATCCACAGAGTCTTGTGTATTAGGTGGATACCATTCTTGAGCAACCCTGAAAATAAAGAGAATTATTTATTTCCCAGCCACTTTTCCCACTCCATCATAGCTTCTAATTCCATGTCTGTTCCTCTTTCCCAGCTCTCTGGACTCAATTACCCCTCAACTTTCCCTTTCTTATACAGAGATGTTCAATTGTATCTAGGTTTGTTGAAACTTGCACCTTACCAGAACACCAAGAACAATTATAGAATCAAACCTGTCCCAAATGTAACTGGAAATTTGGAGAAGCTATATAGAACAGGTTACTAAAAGAAATCAAAATTTCTAGTTGGGTTAAGGTGTAGCAGAAATACTATTGAGATGATAGAAATGAAAAAGTGACAAAATTCACTTAGCAATAGAATACAAAATGAAGGAGGGAAACATCAGCCCAGGATTGAGCTCCGTAAGTATTCAAAAGAGAAATAATAAAGTCCCAAGTGAAGAGATTAGTGACAATCATAAGAATTAAGAGTGGAATCAAGTGTATAGCAGAGGTTGTAAGTTTATCATAGGAGTAAGAAAAGGAAGACAGCCTTAACAACCCAAACTATTGAAGTTAGAAGAAACAAAGAGCATTTAGATTGGGTTCACACTGCTTTTGCTTCTGGAGAATTCCTCATGTGGGTTATAAAGATATTAAAGATCTACACTCAGAGACATATTCTCTCATTCTGTTCATTGCTTAAGTCCACCCAAATTGAGAAATTACAAAGGAGGTTTTAAGTTGAAGGATGGAAATGGTTGTGATCTTCAGAAGGAGCATTGTTAAAGATAACTGAAGTTTTTGGTAAGTAGAGGGTAAAACTGGCAGGTAAAACTGCCTCCAGGAAATAGGATTACAGAGATTCATCTGGGTCATTGCCTTGGAAAGCTAATATGGCTTTACCTAAAGTGAAAAGTTATGGCCTACCATATGTAATATGATTACATTTATGAAAAAATTTTGCGTCATATTGTGTGTATCTACATGAATATGGAGGAACATCTGGAGGAACATTCACTCAATTTTAGCACGTATAGATAAAGAGATGAATTTGTCATCTGAATTGTTTTCCCCTAGCCAATCTCTGATTAGATCTTACGGTCCCAGATTTACAGAATCAAGGCAGTAAATTGAAAATTTTTTGAATACGTAGTTTTGTAAGCAAGAGAATGTCCATGGAACAGCTCTCTGGAAGCCCAGTAGACAGAAGATATCTTATGAAACTTATACCTAAAAAGATGTGCCACAGTTAATGTATTGGATGTTGAGTCACTCTACATAGAGGAATAGTGTGAGATACAGTGCACTGTGTTATATATCACTCATATGAATGTGTTCCTTAGTACTGCAATAAAAATTATAGTTTAACAAAAAGGATGTCCTCCTAAAGGTAAAAGACTCAATACCAGATTGTGTAGTTTCCAAATTTGATGCCATGTGTACAGAGAATATTTTGTATTTTTTAACTAGTGTGTTTAATAAAGAATAACAGATTTTATGAGGATATATTGAATTTTAGGTTGTATTTAATATCTTTCCTTATCTCTATCTTATCTCCTAAATAGAATATTTCTGTTGTCTATTAATCAAGCAAAGAAAAACTGAGCTTGGTAGCACACTCTATTAATTCTAGCAATTGGGAGGTAGAGGCAGGAGAATGTGTGAGTTCCAAAGTAGCCAGGGCTATATAATGAGATCTTGTGTTAATACGTATAAAATTGGGAGGAGTAGAGGGATGGAAAGCCATAATCGAGATATATTTGTATAGCTAATTTCAATAAAAGAAAAAAATTTAAAAAGTCAAAATATCTTATAGATGAACATCTAATTCCTAGAATCTTGAAAAGAGATAGAATCTTAAGTAATTACATCATGAAGTTAGTGTATAGCCTTTTAATTTGCTTTATAATTTACCTGTGAATCATACTCATTAATTATAAAGATGAAGAAAGATATGCTATATTTGACTAAATAATAATACAAGTTTTGTAAATACAAAGCTCTATGACCAGCTCCCAGAATATGGAGAATAATGATAGAACCTATTGTTCACTGGTAAATTCTGTCTGCCTAGCAGTGGTTCTCAACCTGTGGGTCTTGGCCTCTTTGGGGGTTGAATGACCCTTTCACGGGGTGGCCTAAGTCCATCTGAATTTCAGATATTTACATTATGATTTATAACAGTAGCAAAATTACAGTTATGAAGTAGCAACAAAAATAATTTTATGGTTGGAGGGTCACCACAACATGAGGAACTGTATAAAAGGGTCCCATTGTTAGGAGAGTTGAGAACCACTGGCCTAGGCTTTAGAATGTGACCTTAGTTGGAAACAAGATCTTGGCAGATGTGAGGAATACAAAAAATAAAACTTTCATATGAGATTAACAGGGGTTCTAAATACAGGAGAGTGTCTACAAGAGACAGAAAAAGTCATGGAGGTACTAGAGTGGCCAGTCAGGAGAAGACAAAGTCCCAAACTGTAGTTACCAAACCAAGAACTGCCTGAGGCCACTAATGACTGGGAGAAGGAGAAATGAATTGTCCCTAGTGTTTAGCTCAGACTGGACATCAGGGCCCTGACCTTTAGCATGTAGAATGAGTTTCTGTCACTTAAACTGAATTGTAATGTTTGTTACTGTACCCCATAGAAATGAATGCAGTTCTTCAAAACTCTGAACTCCTCTACATCAGCTCTCAACCTTCAAAGGAAGGGCTGTGGTGTTCTTATATCTGCCCCAATAGAGCATCTTAACTCATTTTCCTGAATATTATTTTTCCTGTGCCTCTCGATTCTAACATTCAGTGTTTTGATTTTGTTCCAGTTGTGGATGTGTTTTGACACTTTCTATGTTCCAAAATTCTTTCTTCATTATGGTTTTTACTTACTGTTCCTTGAAAATCAATTTAGTTCATGTATATATGCCTCACTCCCTTTTTTCTCTTCCTTCCACCTGCCTTGCCTACAAATCTCTAAGGCTCTTGTTATTGAGTTAAATTCAAATATGTCCATTCCATTTATAAACATTTGAGTTCTTTCTGCTAATATTTTATACATTTATTTGGTCTGTTTACTGGTTTAGCAATTCTATGCTCAGTGTTGTATTGGCTAGTACCTTAAAGTTATAGCAAGTGCAATTTTTTTTTACTTAAAATTTAATTTATTGATATTTCTAATTGATAATAAAACTTTTAAGGTTCAATTTTGGATTCCTTCATGTTTTGTGTTAATGCTAAATTTAAATATTTATTTTTTAAGTTCTGAAAATGAAAATATTTTATTTTTCGCATACTCTTAAGATTTAAATGCTTCCTTTTCCGGGGTGATGATATTTGTTTATATCTCTATCTGAGTAAAGCAGAGACATCTTTTAAAAATAGTTTTGTTTTTGTTGTTGAGAACTTCATACAAGACCACTGCCTCTGTGTCACTCTTTTGCCCTTCCACTCCAACTACTCCAGTGTCTGTCTTTCCAAGTTCGTAATCTCTTCTTTAATTATTATTATTACATGTATATTCACAAGCAAATATGAACTTACGGATATATTGTCTATGGCATCCATTTAGCTTTCTTCATCTGTGGACAACCTATGCTGGAATTTTTCCCTGGTTGCAGCCAATTCTCTCTCTTTCTCTCAAGCCACTGACTACCTGCACCTCATATCCAGGGGTGGGACCATTGGAATTTCCTCTGTCTTCATTGGCGTGTCAACTGATATCATTATGTTGGTCTTACTCAGGCAACCATATTGTTGAGAGTTCATCAGTGCATTTTCTTGTTCATAACTAGGGGGGATGATCTATTAGTAGGCATCCTTGGCCTCTGGCTTTTTAGATTTTTTTCTTCCTGGTCTTTCATGGTTTAAATGTGGGGGTGCACTGCAGATGTATCGATTTGAGTTTTTCACTCCATAGCCACTTAGTTTGCACATTGTTACCAGTTGTGGATCTCTGTAATAGTCTCCAGATACTACAAAAAGAGGTTTCTTGGATAAGGTATGAGGGCTACATATATCTGTGGGTATAAAGATAAATATTTAGAAGACACTTAGAAATTATATTGGTTTACAAACATGGCAGTAGCAGGTTCTCCTCTTGGGTTTATGATGTGAGACTTCTTTCTTTGTGCGATGATGTATAGACCAAAAGGCTAATCCATATTCATATTTAAATCGTTTTTTTTCTTTCTCTGTTACAGCTAGTTATGTATCAAATCCCATTTGCAAGGGTTGTTTGTCTTGTTCAAAGGACAATGGGTGCAGCCGATGTCAACAGAAATTGTTCTTCTTCCTTCGAAGAGAAGGGATGCGCCAGTATGGGGAGTGCCTGCATTCCTGCCCATCAGGATACTATGGGCACCGAGCCCCAGATATGAACAGATGTGCAAGTGAGTATTTGACTTTTGTCAATCCTATCTTACTGGATATGTAACTTAGGTAATGTGCTGAGTTTTGTGGAAAAATATATTTGTGGCAGTCTGTAGATATAGTCTAAACTAAAACTTTCAAAAATGAATGGGGTAGAATAAGAGAACTTTTGCTTTGTAGTTTGTGTAGGCATGTATCATATAGTCACACACATTTCAGTTATTCAGGTTAACCATTTTCATCACCTTGGTCTTCAAAATAAAAGCTTGTTAGAGCTTTACACAGAGAAATTATGGCTTGCAAACAAAACAACTGGTCAAAAAGAAATCACAAAAGGTTTTAATATGCCTGAGAAATCCTGGTTTGAACCTATTTTTATAGTTTGTCTTTTATTTTTGATTCATAATTCCTGCTTTTGTTTGAACTACATATATGCATTTAAAATTTATTTAAAGTACCATTACTGATAAAGATGCAATTAAAGTGTTTAGCTTATTTCAAAGTATGCTGCCAAGTATCTCGGTGAATAGTCTGTGCCCATAGCTAAGAGAGAAATATTTAGGCTTAGATGAAGATTGGATTTTCCTTTATTTCATGAAATTATTTGGATTATTAAAGGAAAATAATGCACAAGAAGTATCAATAGCTTGGTTGAGTTTCTAAGTATATTGTATATATTTAAGGTGTGTGATTTAATCAAACATAGGACAGTGGGTCCCCCTGGAAAAACGTTCCTGTTCTTACTACCTTAGACCACCTCTGGTGGGATTTGAGTATCTGATTCCCCTATGCATGTTTTACATTTGTGCACACTTTCCAGTGTGCAATGTGAGAAGCTAGAAGTGGATAGCTTGATACATTTATTCTAAGTTCTAGAGTTTTTGCATGAATTGTGTTTATGGACAACAATCTGGCCTTACACTGTCCTACCCATCCTAAGATGTCAGTGAGTGAAAGTGATGCCATTAGTAACTGTAGGTATGTGTATGCCAGAGGTTGATGCTGGATGTTTTTCTCAATTACTGTAAACTGTATTTTTTGAAGCAAGATCTCTCCTAAATCTAGTTAGCCAATTGACTAGACTGACTGGCCAGTGAGATCATCCTGTCTCCACCCCCAGGTGCTGGGATTATAGCTATGCATAGCTGGGTCTGGCTTTTAGGCAGGTGCTGGTAATCTAAACTCAAGTCCGTTTGATAGTGTGTGGCAGGCATTTTATCTACTAAGCCATCTTCCCTGCTCCAAATAAATTACTTTAGGGTATTAACAGCTGGTTTTATTTACTTATACACTTTTATGGAAAAAAAATGTTCTTACAATATGCTTTGATCATGTTTTTCCTCTCTCCCTACATGATCTGTTAAATGTGTTATATAGAAAGGTAATAATATAAAATCATCATGGTAGGCAAAATTTATTATGTGACAGCCCCTTTTCAATATCTTTTTTTCATCTTTCACTGAGCTAGCAAAGACAGTGATAATCAGTTTATTTTCTTGATCAATTAGGAAATAGTTTAAAATCTACCAAAAGTATTCATTTTATAGATTGAGTTCATATTAACATTAGCCATATATTTTGCGTTATGCCAGAGAAAACAAGTAACAACAAACTATTTCAAATAGTCTGAAGGATAGTGCTTTGTAAAAGTAAAAATAATTTCACTGACCAATCCCTCCCCTCAGTTTGTGTGTGTTGTGTTTACAGACATGCGTAACCTGTTCAAGGAAGAAAGAAGTGTATTTAGACTAATTAGAAGATAGATTACAGAGGCATATAGATAGATGACAGATGTATTGATGGACGGTCCTAGAAGAGCTTGACTTACATCTCCTCCTCTTTCTGTCTTTGTTCTTTTTCATTTATACCTCTGATTCTGTTTCTTTCCTTCTCCTGACAACATGTGTAGATACTGATGTTTATAAAGAAAATATGGCACCAAAGTCTCCTGCCAGTCAGCAACAGGATACCCATCTTGCTTGGGAACCCTGACTCATAGTAGAATATTCTTTCATTGTGCTGTTCCTTAAAAATAAACAATTGAGGTACATAGAAAAATCACTGTGCACAATTATAAATGAGTATTAGAAAATTTAAACTGTTTTAAAAAATAAATGGCCAGTGTGTTTCAAATCCCACTAAGTATTTCAAGACAGTCTTATTTTCTAATGGTAGAAATTAATTTGAGGTAAATCACATTTAAAAGAACACTGTACTAGAAGGATCTCTGCGTTCTCAAGTGTGTTCTGCCAGTAACTAGTTTTGTAAGCTAGGACATAACACATTATGGAATGAGAGTTGGCTCATACTCTCATGATCCTATCTATAAAACAATCCCAGTAAAAGAATATCTTTTGGTAGTTCCTCTTAAAGATATTGCTCTCATTGTGACTATATTGTTCCACAAGTCTAGTTGCTTCAGTATTAAATTTCTCTTTGTAACCCTCATATCTACATGGTTAATAGTTAAGGAATATGCATGAATGAGAAGTGAGATATAAACTCTTTATTGTGGTTTAGAGTAAACTGATGTCAAGGCTGGAAATACTTCATAATCTAAAGTGTATTATTTGTATCAAGAGAATGTGGTTGTATTAAGATACACAAGGAGTATCTTATTTCAGCATGTATACTAAAATGGTAGAAATTTAATATCAAATGTGTTTGTCCTTCAGCAGATACATCTGTCATTATCTATTATATCAGCTCCCAGTGTCATGTTAGGCAATGAGAAGTCAGAGTATACTGCTCTATTTTCTTTATGTAATGGGGGTCGGAAAGATGAAGGCTGTGCATGAACATGAGCCTAGATACAGATAAATATGTCTAATAAAAAGGATCTAGAGCTTGAACATCTAGGGTTTGAACTTGACTTTGGATATGAAATGGAGCTAATACTTAGGGGCTGGGGAGATGGCTCAGCAGTTAGGAGAGCTTGTGACTCTTCCAGAGGACTCAAAGTTAAGTACCCAGCATTCATATTGGTTGGCAAACAACTGAATGTAAGTCCAGATCCATGAATGTGACAACCTCAGCCTCTGCAGGTACTCATGCACATGTGGCACACACTCACACACACACACACAATAAAAATAAATCTTTAGAAAATTAGAATACTTTAAGTGATACACAAAATTGTACATACTTATAGTGTATTATTTGACACATTAATATACATATAAATTATCCAATGTTTATCTCAGTGTGAGCATATTTATCTCCTCAGTCACCTTCATGTTGTTGAGGTAAAAACCTAAAGCCCTTTGTGTTCTATTACTTTTAAATGTCAACTTACCTAGAATTACTTGGGGAGCTTCAGTTGAGGAATTATTTATATCATAAATAGGTGTGTGTCTGTGGAAGACTGTCTTGATTGTTAATTAATCTAGGAAGATGTAGCCCATAGTGGGGCTCCTGAACTCTATTGGGCAGAAGAAAGCTAGATTAGAAAAGCAGCAACCTAGCAGACAGCACTGTGCATTCATTTCTCTCTGTTCTTGACAGTGGATATAATGTGATTGACTGCTTGAATTCCCTCCTTAACATCCCCACAAGAGCTGACTCTAGCCTTGAATTGTAAGCCAAATAAACCCTTCTCTCATCTTAGTTTCCTTTGTTAGAGTATATCACAGCAACAGAAATGAAACTAGAAATCTTTCTCTTAGCTGTTTTGAACTATTACATGATCACTGTTTAGAGTAGTTAAGTTATATGAAAAATTTATGGCCTTGAAAGATCAAAGTAGTCCTCCTATTAGATATTGTCAACCAATACTATACAATGAAGCTATTGTATAGCTTTTCCATTGAGATGGGCAGCAGTATGACCAAGCCATCAATAATGTAATAGGCTATATCAGGATTCGTTGTAGATATCTGCTCATTTGTTTTAAGATAGCATCTCCCCACATAACGAGACTGATCTCAATTCTTGCAATTTTCTTGACTTACCATTCTGATCGCTGGTATTAAAGGCATTTGCCACCATGTGTGGCATCACCAGAGTACTTATTAGCAATTTCCATCAGCTATCTTCACCTGCACACTTAAACTTGCATTGTGAGTGCTGGGAACTAAACTTGGGGTACACTTGCTCTTCTGCCTCCTTGCTGACCACTGACAATGCTAATTCTATCACTACAGGGCAGGAGGGCTTAGGGGGACCAGTGAGAACTGAAAACTGCTTGCAAGAGATTGTAAACAGAGGCAGCTCTACCTCCATTTCATTCTCCTAAGTGCCCATTTGAACCTCAGACAGTGGACATGCAAGTGGAGCAGCTTCAAAGGCCTTCTTTTCAGCTAGAATTTTGGAGTTGACTGATGTGTTTTTGCTTCAGCACTGTGACATTTTCCTGTAGTGGCAGATTGTCTTTTGGGTGTAAAGGAAGAAGCTGAAAGAGTTATAGAAAGGTTTATTGCAGCTACTTCATCAATATCAATCTCTTTGGGTGGTACCCCCTTCTGTCCATTCCACTGAAGTACAGGATTTCCCCAAGTTCACTGTGCTTATATTGGCACTGTGAATTAAGCCATTACTGCATTGAATATTGATGGAGAGACTGGGAATCAATTGGGTATGAAGTGACTACATGGACTCAGAACAGCAGCAGGTAAAACAAATGCAAGAAGCTTAGAAACCACAACTCTGTTAATACTGGGCAGTGTTATGCTTTAGTTTTTTAAGGTACTTGTGGAACTCCTCCCTTGCTGCTGAAGTTCCAAGAAAGATTGTCACAATATTGTCATGGACATTGAAAGTAGCAGACATTCTGAGAATTCCGGTAGCCTACATGAAGTTGGTTTCTACTGCATGGCATGGTTAAAGGTTCTATCTGCTTTTATCATTGAACTTGATGGTTATGCACAGCAAAGCAATCTTTAAACTGAGCTGGTTAAGGATAGATGACATCATGCATCATAAAGCATAGCTATTTTCTTAATACTTTATGAACACTTAAATGCAAGTTAAAGTTATCTCCCGTGTACCATCTTCATGTCCATTTGATTTGTTTTTCTCTGGCCACTGAAGTTCTAAAATCTGTCTTGAGACCAAGGTCCTGACATACAAGACTTAAAGAACAGTTGTAGAAGTAAATATTATATTGGTTTCACTCAGCACATGTTGTGTTAAAAATGGGTTCTCTCCCTTTTTTCCAACCAGCTGTTCTATTCACAAACAAAGGACGCAGCACGCAGGGGATGAAAAACTTACTACAACAGGATTATATATTACCTGTTAATCACTGATCGGAAGTCATTTGTTCTTGACTAATAAGTATAATGTAAAGAATCAGAGTAGCAGTTTTCCCATGTAGAGATCACTAAATCGCTGTGTGTTTACACTGTTTATCTATGCATAGAGCCAGATGGTGGATGTCAGACCTCATTCTGAGTCCCTAAGCTAAAATGCTTTTACTTGGTGTTTACAAAATGAAATTGTTCTCTAAGTCAGAACTTTGCAAACTGCGACTGAGGGCAAGATCGGGCCTGCCATCTTGTGTGTTGGGACCTTGGTCTAGGGATAACTTTTAGAACTTTAAATGGCCAAAAATAAAAAAAAAAATGGACATGAAGATGGCACATGAGAGAAGAATTTAACTTGTGTATAAGTGCTCATAAATAAAGTTTATTGGAAAACAGCTATGTTTTGTGATACCTCATTTTGGGTACTTTTGTGTTCTAATAGAATTGAGTAGTTTCAACAGAGACCTTATGGTCTATATCCTACAACATTTACTTTCATGGCTTTTCCCTTTTACTGGGCAGAGAAAATTGCCCTTTTCAACATTTGGCAAATTCCAGTGGGAACTCAGGTCTGAAGTTTATTACCCTATTCTGGTTTCACCTTAATATGATAGCATGACAAGTTACCAAAATAGGAAAAGTACAAGGAGTAACCAAGACGAGGGACCTGCTGCTGGCAAGAATTGAAAATCTGATATGAAATATTAATTTGTTTTCTAATTTAAAATTTCCTTGTCAATTATATTTCTAGGTTCTTGTCTTTCTCCTTTCTTCCTTAAATGGAAAGACACGTCTCTTTAAAACATAGCATTACATTCCCAAATGATAAGTTCTTTTTAATTTCATTTGTTTGCAGTATAATTTCAAATACGCAACACTTGAAATATTAGAGAAGCCAATATCTTTATTTAACTATTAAGCTTTTTTTTCAGACTCAATGCTTATTTTTGTGTGTGGAAAAGGTACAATATTTAAGATATTATAGAGAGGCACTAGCAATGTAATTTACACATTTGAATTTGGTACTTATACACAATAAATGTGAAAGGTTTAAATTAAAATTGAGTCCATGAAGAAACCTATTTTGACAGCATATATATTTCTAGGAGTCAAAGTATGCCTAGCATGGGCATGCATGTCTATAACTACACACCAAGAGGCAGAGGCAGGATGATGGCAAGTGATATGAAAACTTGACTGCCTCTCTTTATTTTCTTTAGTCTCCATGCACAGTAGCTCATGATGAGCTGTATCTAGCTAGACTCTGTTGCATAAAAATGTGATTTTAGCTTTTAGGTTGTAGTTGTTAATCCATAGTGTGATGATATTATTGTAGTAACACTTAATTAGGAATATTTAATTTAGGAAACTTAGAATTTTTACCTAGGAATACTTATAAGCAGTTGCCAGTTTGGAGAAGGAATATTACACAGTAGCATTTGAAATTATTAGAGATGTCTAAAAATATGCAATTTGGAGACACTTCAGTTTAAGTTGTTAGTGATTTCCAAGTGAAAAAAATTCCTGTCAGTCTTATTTTGATGTTTTTGGAATAATTTATCCCTTTAACTTCTATTCAGTTTTACCCCATAATGAGCAGAGACATCTGTAGGGATTCCCAGGGCCTGAGTGTTCTTTGATTGGCACATCTGTGATTTGGGGGACCAAATGCCTTCTGAAGGGGGCAATGCCTCTGCACTCTGGAAGGAGGTGTTGATAAAAAATAGACAACTGGTTATGATCAAGTACAGTAGAACACTTACATAGGGACAAGGACAACAGGCAGTGAGGTTTGGTGGCCTCTTGGTCTTGATCAGCATCAAGAAATAAGAGATGTTAATTTTTCATTGTCTATCTGAAATCCTTATAGTACTTGATTTCCTCCCCACCCCTCTCATAACGTAGATTACAGTCTATAGTATTACATTTTCACAGTTAGATTTAATAAGGCTTAATTTGTATTTACTCTAAGGTTTTGGTTTCTGTTTATTATTGGCCACGTTGAGATACTCAACATTAGACTGAGAAGAGACATAAAATCTCTGTGTACTTAATGCCCTGAGATCGCTAAGGAAGAAAGGGCTGCCAGAAACCCGCTGTTAGTAAACAAACAAATTCCCAAAACAGAATGAGGATGAAGGAAGACACAAGATGTCTGAAAGTTTGAGAGGGTTGTGTAGCTACATTGCAATTTTATTTTTTCCAGCACCCCCTAAATAATAGTCTTTAGTATACTTCCTTATGGTTAGTAGTAAACCTTTGGGCATATGTAATCAAGACATGTGAGCAAAGAACCAGGATAACCAAAACAAATATTTCCTCCAATACAACACAATAGCCCAAAGGTAAGGAGTCTTCTCTATAGAAAAACATCACATGTCCTTTTAACTCAGTAACTAAACCTGAACGAAGAAGTTTCTTGCAAGGTCATTGCTAAAACGTCTTCTGAAAGCAAGCATGGTGGCAGTTTAGCTAACTGCTCCCCACAAATTCCTCCTTTTATTATTAAAGGGATCAGATGACTGTACCTGTCTTGTGTGAAGATCTCTCCTTCTTAACCTTACCTGTCTGTGAGACATTGATAGCAAAGATCAAAGTTCTGTCTTAGATTGGCTAAAAAGTGATTCTCCTTAACTGTCTCTGGCTACCAGCCTCTGATGGGGATTAATTCAAATACTAGATATTTCAAGTATAATGCTATGAATCTCTCCACAAATCTTCCACAGTGACTTAAAGAGGAACTTTATAAATGCAAGTGCTAATAGGAGGCAAAGTATAAGACATCCTCCAAAAACTATAACAGTGATCATAAGCTGCAAAACAAAAGACAAGGATGGGAGAGATCTCTTTTTCTACCTAGGGCAACAATATACGTACAATCTGACTTCCGATGTACAGCATTCTCATAGAAACTTTCAAACACCCAGTTATTGACATTATTTAAAAGCAATAGGTAGTCCTATCCCTGAACTATTACGGTTGAAGCCCTTCTCAGTCTGCACCTGCATTCTTCCTATTGAAAGTTGATTCAGCAGGTACGGTGTCATTTACTCTCACCACAATGTGGCCTTTCCATATAGATGCATGCAAAATGGGTGGATCAGGCACATAGTCCAATACACTCTCCTCCAGTCCTTAGAAGATGGTTCATCAACATCATCATCATCAGGAGCAGTCTTTGTTGTAGAGGAAGTCCCCAAAATCCAGACCAATCTCTCTGGGAGCCATCTGGCATTTTCAGCATCAATTGGCTCAAAGATGAGCCTGGAGCCTGAGGCCATGCACTTCTGCATGGATCTTAAAAAGGAGCTGAGGAAGTATTTCAACAAAGAAGGAAGCAGACAGAGGGCTATCATAACACAAAAACCTAAGACAAGTGCTGAGATAGCTAAATGAGTCCAAAATAAAAACATGTCCATTATCGATCACTGTCAAATAAACATTTTGAAATAGGGAATTACATAATAAACTGTATCTGTTGCATAAAAACAGTAATAGTGACAAAGTGGCAAATTTCTAAGAAAATATAACAAAGTACTTTGACTGAAAAAGGGCATTAATAACTTGTATCAATGTATACATAACAGGGTTGTCATATCAAGGTTAAGACAAATTGTTGACAGTAAAACTTAAGATATTTAACAATAAATGTGTTTGGAGACATAGAAAAAATTAAGAATCTTTATACTGTTTTTCTAATTAACAATTGATTGCAGTTCATAAGTTAGTGGCTTTTTTGCTATCCTTGTTAGATTTTAGCCTGAAAAAGTAAATTTTTGAATTGAAGCTCCTGTTTAAAAAAAAAAAGAAAACCTTTTAACTTATAGTTTATAGAGAGACTGGGAACTTTCCTGAATTTTCAAGGTACATTCCTGTATATGAATACATAGAGGTGTAGCTTCAATACCTATATTAGACATTGTTCTTAAAAACCCTATCTTTATAACCACCCCCCCCTTTTTATGACAGAAAAACGCCATACAAAATCCACTTTAATCTAAAATATCTTCGATCTGTTGTCTCTTTGATAGGTACCATGTGATTACCTCCATTAAGATGGTGGGTGAAGTCACATGGCATTTATCCTCTTTGACCCTAGTAAAGATGGTGCCAGCTACGTGGCCATTTGTCTTCCTTGACCCTAGAAAAGATGGCACCAACCATGTGGCCATTTGTCCTCTTTGTACCTAGTAAAGATAGCGCCAGCCACATAGCCACCTTCTTCCCCAAGTAGGAAGATAGCCAAGATGGTTGCAAACCACATGTCAGCAAGTCACATGCTATCCACATCCCAAAATGGAGCGATGCCATGTAGTACTCAAGATTATTATCAATCACATCTTGAATACTTTAACTTAATGTTCTCTTTTTAGATTTTACAGATAATTAAATTTGGTAGCAACCAGAAGACACATCGTTATCCACACAAACAGATAGACAAAACTTAGAGACATAGAAAACCAAGCCTGGAAGAACAGAACTGAGAAACATGAGGACTTCTCCATAGATGACTTGTTGCTTTTTTACAATTTGTCTGCTTTTTCTGGAAAGACACAAGCAAAAATCTGGGACAAGTTAGCCCGGTCCAAAAAGCCACTTCTACGGCCATGCATGTGGCAGTAGAGGTGGCTAGGACAGTGGCAGAAACCTTTTTGGCTTCCGGATTAGCAGAAGCTGATCCAAGTGTCCCCTTTGAGCTTGCGGGGTTAGGGTTAGGTCCATGAACATCATAATAATTTTGCAGCCTTTCTCCCACTTATTCCCACGTTTCTAGGTTCGCTGTTCCCTCCTCAGGAAACCAAGGGCAGACCTTCTCCTATCCATTCTAAGAAATTGCACAATTGTTGTTGCCCTACTTTCGCTCCACGAGCCCGAAGCATATATTTAAGCATATGTACAAAAAGCAATCGGTCGTTTCCATTCCCCAGTTTATCGTTTCTTTTTAAGACTCACTGCACAACTTCACTTTATCCGAGTGCTCACTTTATCCAAGGTGTCCTTCACTGGATCTCCAATTTTTGGGCCTTGTGTTTGGGCACCAAACTGCCAGAAACCTGCTGGTAGTAAACGAACAAATTCCCGAAACAGAGAGTGAGGATGAAAGACACAAGATGTCTGAAAGTTTGAGAGGTCTGTGTAGCCACACTGCAATGTTATTTTTTCCAGCACCCCCTAAGTAATAATCACCAGTATACTTCCTTATGGTTAGTAGTAAATCTTTGGGCATATACAATCAAGGCATGTGAGCAAAGAACCAGGGTAACGAAAACAAACACTTCCTCCGATACAAACAAATACAAACAAACACAATAGCCCGAAGGTAAGGAGTCTTCTCTATAGAAAAACATCACATGTCCTTGTAATTCAGTAACTAAATCTGCACAAATTCCTTAGAAACTGCAAGGTCATTGCTAAAATGTCTTCTGAAAGCAAAGATGGTGGCAGTTTAGCTAACCGCTCCCCACAGAGGGCTCACTGTGTGATTTCCCCCCCCCATCTGGTTTCTCTCTTCTCTACTCAGTGTGTTCTTTGATTGCTCCTTGACAATTTTCTCTTAGAATACTGAGGGTCCTGATGGTTTTCCTCTAAACTCATCTTCCAGGAAGGCCAAGTTTCTGGAAATTCTATACACACAGACACACACGCACACACACGCACACACACGCACACACACGCACACGCACACTTTCTATAGCTTTCTAGTATTAAGTACTCATGACACTATTTTGATCAGTCTGCTCTTGTGCTAAGGTATCTATGGAAACCAGTCAATAAGCCACATCAAGTCCATAATCTTGAACTCGTTTATTCTTATTAACTTTGTTCCTTAAATATTTAATAGTCATATAGAGTGTATAGAATGTGGATAACTAATACTCCTCAACCACAACTCCTGAACCCAAGAAAACATCCCCATCTCTGACCTGTGCCCCACTCAGACCTCTTCACTGGACCTCTCATGGACCTTGTGTATTTTCTCCATTGCTTCCACAATCTCACTTTGTCAGGGCTCCACTTTTCTTTGTCTCTTTAAAATATACTTATCTCAAGCAGCCCAGTATCCACAGTCTACTACCTGCTTTACTATGACATTCGCTTTCCTCTATTACAACTGTTTTCATGCATTACTAGTATTCCTGTATGATTTACAGTACTCTACAGCTAGTGAGGGTGGGTTTTCTTCCTTCTTTTCATATCAGAGATACAATGTATGTGCTAGCAATTTCATACTTAGTATTCAGATGCTAAAGTGAGTTTTTAAATGGCATTCATGATTGTTTACTTGGTAAGTACTAAAATTCCACGCCATGTCTGGCACTGTGGTAGAAGTGGGGAATTCATAAATTGAAACAAATAAAAAATGTAATGGGAGAACAGAAATGAGCCCTCGATCTCTGCCTGCAGTGTAGCCAGCATGTATCTCTACTATGTATTCTATGATCTTTCAATATTATGTTAGTGCCACGTGGCTGTGGCCCATCACTTTGGCATCAGCATCCCTGGGATAGGGGGGTGGGTGTTAACAAACTATGTTCTTAGGGTCTGGCACCATCCTTGGCACATACTAGGTTCTTGGGGAATGCTTGGAATGAACTAGACTACAGTATAATTTGAAAAATGTTACTTTAGAGCCTGTGTGGGTGGTGCGAGGACAGGAGAGTGGGGGTGCCCAGTGTGCTTTTCTGCTTCTTGGCTAGGATAAGCCCTTGTGACCAAATGACAGCCCTGTCAGGCTGCATTTGGCCACAGATTCACTTGGACAGTAATTTTACTTAAACCAATATTGGCAGTCCTCGCTTGATGGAATGCATTTTTGAGGAGGCACTGTAATTAAGAAGCATGTAAGTTGGCAAAAGTAGGGTTTTACATTTCTGAACAAGGACTTAAAACACATACTTTCATAACAAAGGCCTATGCTTAGTAAATTTTGATATACCTATTATACAGTATAAAAATTTCAAAGGTTAAACCAACTATTGTATGTTCCCATTGGCATTTAAATGGTGTTTAACCCATTAAATTTATGTGTTAAAAAGAGGTTTCCTGAAGCACATGTAAGAAACATTTAAGACAGTGACTCTTCCTAGGGAGTGAGCCTGATATGCTCTTTATGGGAGAAAGAAAATTTCTGTATGCTCTTAAAAGCTTTTTGTGCTGTTTTGAAGTTTTATTTAGAATGACCTTTGTATGTGAAAGAAAAGGAATTAGTGAAACTGAAATACATCTTAGTAAAATGAGAGTGAAGAGCATCTATGGTTCTGAGGCAGTGGCTCCTGGTTGAGTATACATTGTAAAGCTCCCAGGGAGCTCACTCTCCCACTCAGAAACATTACCTCTTGGAGACATGGCCATATAGGGTTAGGGAGATCTGGGGCTGGTGAGAAAAGGTTTTCAGGTGCTGAAGCACATCAAGAGGGAATTTCTGGGGAAAGTAGTTTGTATATTGGTAGTTTAGAAGGCCTTTGGTTTAGAGCTGTGGAATGAGTCTGTTGCAAACTGTGAAATCTGTAGAATCTAGGAAGGCCACTTGAGCTCTGGGTGTGTATACTAGGCACCAACCAGAGCCTTAAAGAATATTGTGTAGATAATATTTTAGGAAGTTTTCTTTCTTATGATGGAAGGGAAAATGTTAGTCACAGAACATTAGAAAACAGAGGATCTGGCAAGAAATGGGACATGAACTTGTAGTTTGAAGGTTAGCAGGTTCAGCAATATTAAAGCTCTAGTTTTGTGTGCCCAGATCTAGAAATGTTTGAGATGTGATCACTATGTTGTTTTTTCCTTTTGAAATCAAGAGTTATTTCATAATGCTAATATAGAAGCCTTTTTGTAAACCTAGGTAGTTTATTAAATTGTATATTTTAAATAATCTTTTCTGTTATTTTCATCATATAAGTAAATTGCAATTATAAAAGTTTCATATGTTTCAGGGTAACACTTCTTGATATTTCAAAATTCTATTATCCTTCCCTCAAATTAACTTTTCTATGAATTACACATTCATATGCATACCCACCCTTGTATATGTGGCGTTGTGGTATCATGCTATGTATAACTTGTAACTTGCCCTTTTCACCTCACAATAGGTCTTAGCCACTTACTCTAAGCCATGGCTTATAATTCCCAGTGTGCTTTTTAATGATTATAGTATTCTACTATTTGAATGTATCATATTTTTCTTCTACTCAAATTCGAGAGTACACAATTAAGCTTTTCTCCAGCAGGACTTATGCCTGAAATAGTCCTAAGGGACTGCACAGAGAATGATAGGCATTTGAGAAATTCTACATTTGTGAAGTGGTATCAGAAGCAAGTAATGAAATGAGGAAAGGGAGCTTTAAGTAACAATAAAGATCAGCAAACAACCTTGTAAAATTAATTCCAAATGCTTGTTGCTATAACTTTTTGGTCAAAAGAATGGTGCAGAGCATATTTGAAAGCAAAAATCAGACCTTTTATATAATGGCTGGTTGATGAAGTGTTTAGTTTTCACTTTTAAAACAATGTAATTTTTTTTTTGTTCCTTTCACCCTATTCTGTTTTATCCTTTGGAATGCTTATCACATCTTGGAAAATAAATTTGTAATGGAGGAGGCTATTTGCCCCTTCAAAATTTGCCCCTTTGTTGGTATAACAAGAACACCAACAATTTGTGGACCTACTGGTTATATAGTTTAGTCATGCTTGAGAGGCTTCTGACCAGCCATATGCCTCTGTTTATTAAAATGTAGGGTACAACATTTAAGACTACAAATGAACCTTTTATGGGTGACAAGCTATACTTCAACATCCACTATAGTCTGCCCACCACTATTTTCTTCCTCCAGCAAAGAAGCAGTGTCATAATTTACTGGTGTACTTTAACCCATAGATATTTGGTATTCTGGTTCTACATTTGGTGGTGTTTGGTGTTCATCTAATGCACCAAAGACCTATGCAGAGTCAAAATGTAAAGGTAGGGCACTGTCATTTTCTGCTTATGGCTTAGATATTACCATTATGTAATCTATTTTAGTCAACATTTTTAGCCCTTTGAATTTCTGGAATTATTTTCTCAATGTTTAAAATTTTAAGCACAAAGTGAGTTTTTATTTTGGTTGTTTTCTATCCCCAATTATCCCATAGCTTATAGGAAATATATGGGTTAAGTCTTTTCAGAATCCTTACAGCACTGAACGCAGGGTTAGGGCTCGGGAATAGGATAGGTGTGATGGTACCGATTTTGCATATCACTTTGGATACTGATGATCGCTGCCAGTTAACTCTGTTACACAATTGGCTACAATTTGTTGAAACCCACCCTTTCAGCCAACCAATATACCACCACCTCTGCTGAGAGCCAGGAAGTATGCTCATTCCTATCTGCCTGACACTGATGACTGGCCCAGATGCCCTGGGTTTCCCAGAGAATCTGATCTAAAATTCAAATCTATTAATTACTTTCTTTAAGCACTTGTTGGAATTTATGTCTTTGATTGAAAAATACATGTTTCTGGTTCCCTATTGGTTCTATCTGTAGACTTCCAATTATGTGTAAGTAGATTTGTATATGTCATTGCAAATCTTTATCATAATCTTGGTATCTTTTCTATAAGAGAGGGTGTCAATATCTGAGGGGGTGAGTGGTTTCAGAGCTGGTGTTCTCAACCTGCTCTGTTGGGTCTGCAGGCACCTGTTACTCAGTTATCAAGGAAAGAGAGTGGATTTAAAGATAAGCCCAGTTAGAACCAAAGCGGCTATTACTCTCTGGGTGACTTACTGTCTCTTAGTGTCCAGGTTCCTGATTTTAAAATTGTTGGTTTTACCGAACTGGGAAGAGTGAATGTAAATGTATACAAAGACCTCTGTGCAGTGAAGTTTCCAAAAAATGACCTAATCTTCCTTTCCCCTATCCATGTAACATAATACTTGAATAAAAAAGGCAGCAGTGACCAGTGCTTTTGGTAACATACCAGGCATTTAAAAATACTTTGAAATTTGAATTCTTAAGCCACTGACTATCTGCAAACAGAAGACACTGACTAGGGTTCCCATTCTGTTTCCCATTGTGGGACTTGGAAAGGCAGAGCAGATTGTAGTCTTGGAAGCCATATAATTTGTAGCAGGAGGGTATTTTGTATAATGATCTGCTTTAATCCCATTTGGACTTTCAAACATTTCTGGAGTCTCCTGCTACATGAGGCCCTTTGCTGGTACTCTGACTTAGCTCATTAGAAGAGTTTGGGATGAGTTACAGTGCAATGACATAAGAAGATAGACATTGAATGTGTCTGACCATTAGTGTTTTGGGTTTATGTAACTGATTTGTAAAGTAACAACATTCCTTAACTATGTTTTTCTCTTTGAAATTGTTTGTAGGATGCAGAATAGAAAACTGTGATTCTTGCTTTAGCAAAGACTTTTGTACCAAGTGCAAAGCAGGCTTTTATTTACATAGAGGCCGCTGCTTTGATGAATGTCCGGATGGCTTTGCACCATTAGATGAGACCATGGAATGTGTAGGTGAGTAGTTCTTAATTCAGCTCTCACATTGCAGATGTTAATACATCTTTCCTGCAAATGTTTTAGGCATCATCATGATGAATAGCTTTGTATGTATATATTTACAAATTTCCAAAAATTTGCTAG
The DNA here is from genome assembly GCA_026225945.1 of Cricetomys ansorgei. Lineage (NCBI taxonomy): Eukaryota > Metazoa > Chordata > Mammalia > Rodentia > Nesomyidae > Cricetomys > Cricetomys ansorgei. The sequence continues at coordinate 44,273,160 of JAMJFZ010000199.1, read as the reverse complement.
TTATGTATTTTCTGAGCTAGCTTACTCAAGGGCTGATATTTTATTATCTGCAATACACCCATTTCTTACTTTCTTAACAAATTAAGATCTCTGTAGAGTTCTTAACAAATTTCTTAATGAATTAAGAACATTGCAGTGTTCATCAAAATAGTTTTGTTGCTACTGAATTTTAGGACTATAGAATCCATACTGTAACATGCATATTATGAAAACATAATCGCACGTCTTTGAAGCTTCAAATGAATCTTACACTTATGTGTTTATAAAATACTGTGAGGTAGTTTTTTTTTTTTTGTGCCACTGATCAACAGGAAAAAGTGACTACATTTGACAAATACATGGATTTAATTGTAACTGTAATTTCCTGCCCATCCCTCCAATTTCACCTGTTGCACTGGTTTACTATACGGGAAAGCTATGAATTATCAATAATACTTCTCATTCCTTTAAATGGAGAGATTTTAAAGAGCAATTTGACATTTTTTTTTCTGTAAGAATATTGATGACATATTTTGCAGTTGAGGAGAATCTTAAAAGTGAGATTTAGAAAGAAATGTGTTAATTTATAATTGTGTTTGTGTGAATTAATACTTGCAGATTACCACTCAATTAAAAATATGAAAGTCACTAAAAACATATTCCAAGTGCTGTTATAGATTTTGAGAATCAAGAATCATACATATTGCAAATTGCAAATGGAAATGCACAGAATATTTCGTGACAAAATCCTGTGCATTGGCATGTATAACAATTTTAAATAGATTTGAAAAGTCATAGAAATGGCTCTGATGTCCCCTGAGCCTCCTGAGATTGAAAACTCCATGTATCATGTGTGGACTCCGGGTTAGGGCCTACATCTCATGGGAGGAGCTTTTCATGGCAAAGCAGATGAGGAGGTTGAATTCTGCATAGTCTTACTATTCCACTCCCATCGCCACCACTGCTCAATAATCTTAACAGAAAGGGACACTAAACGTTTTCTGTGACTAGAAAAAATAGTTCTTTTTTGCAGATGTCTGTTAATTTTCAAGCTTGTATTATACAGCACAATACAGAGGTTAAGAAATATGTGAGCATATTTGTTGAAAAAATAGAATAGGCAGAATGTGAAAAAAAACATAAAAGGAACTCTTTGCCCACCTCTCAGTACTTCTCCAATAAAGCTAATAGTTATGGATTTGGAATAGGGCATTTAAAATTCGCCTGTAAAATGTTGGCTTCGTTTGTGATGTAAAAGCAGCGTCTTCTGTCTTAGGTTTTATGTGTTTAGAGATCATCTTTTAGAGATGATACAGTTCTGCATTTAGGATTGACCAGCAGTATCCCTTCAAATACATGAACCAAGACAAATGGAAAATAACAGCTCCTTAATTACTTATGTGACATTTGTTTGTCTTAACTGTCATTGCTCTATGATTTAAACAACTGTAGTTCCAGAAAGATGAGTACAGATCCTTTAGGCTGCAGACCTTCCTTTTGGATACTTACGGTGGCAATGTCTAAGTTTTATATCAACAGGAGAGTAGATAACCAACTGCTGACTATGTTTGCATCTTTTAAATCTTTATCAGAAGGATGTGAAGTTGGCCATTGGAGTGAATGGGGAACTTGTAGCAGAAACAATCGTACGTGTGGATTTAAATGGGGCCTGGAAACCAGAACACGGCAAATTGTTAAAAAGCCAGCGAAAGACACAATACCATGTCCAACCATTGCTGAGTCCAGAAGATGCAAGATGGCTATGAGGCACTGTCCAGGAGGTGGGTCTAAATAATCACTATCTTGTGCTGTGAGCTTTCTGAGTATTTCCACTCCCTTCTCTTTCTCCTTCAAATAAATACTATTTATTCATGATGGAAATCTGATACTAACATTGGAGAGGAGATAAAATTCTACTTCTTCAGAAACAAATGCTTAAGTTGTGATGCATATATTGTGAACATTTCATTTGCTTTCATGATATTTTAAAATAACTTGCAGGAGTATCAGTATGTTTTCTAAAATGTGAATTGTAAAAATGTGAGTTGTGTGTGTGTTCTTTTTCAAATGTATTGTGAAAGTGGGTTCTTATGAAATCCGGCCTTTGCAGATGTTGCTCAGAAGGAAGGGGCCAAATTTAGTTGAGAGGAGTTTAGATTAGAAAGGTTTATGGAATCTGTAAAATTATCTACATCATTACTAGTTTAAGATGACAACTTAAAATAAACTTACCCAAACACTGGGGGGAAAAAACCCTGTCTTAATGTTACTACAATTAGCCCTTTCTCTCTGTTTTGATAATAATTTGTAGAAAACAGCTACTGGTATGTGTGTGTTTAACTCTGTAATAATTATACCGATTTGCAGCCATTATTCTATAATAGCTGGATTAGGCTCATTTGCAAATTAGGCAATGAGTACTTAGTGAGGTATTGGACAGTTGCAGAATCAGGAGTTCAAAACACGATTCTATGTGCATGTGTTTATACGTTGTATATACATGTGTGTGTGTGCACATGTGTGTGCATGTGGAGGCCAGATCACAGCATTAGGCATCTCTCTTTATTGTTTCCAGTCTTTTTAAGACATGGTCTATTACTGACCTGGAACTCACAATTTTTGCTAGACTGGCAGGCCAGCAGAGCCCTAGGACCCTGTCTCTGTGTACCCTTCCAAGGTCTGGAGTTACTAACATTCCTGACTTTTATGTAGATGCTGGGTATATGAACTTAGGTCTTCACACTAGCACAGCAAGCATATTACCAGCTAAGCCATCTCACCAGCTTCTTGATAGGGGCTTTTTCAATGTTAGTGTGCTTCTTAAACAGTAGTCATTTGTTGACATTTATTGTATCACTGGCCAAAGCCATGTTGCCATAGATGAAACTGAGATTTGTTTTTTAAGTACACAAATAAAAAAGCCAAGCAAGGAGAAAGTTGTGTTTGGAAAAGTGCCTTATACAATAACCTCTCCCTCACCCTCTGTTGGTGCGTAACTTTTCAACTTTTTAACTCTAGCCCAGAAAGAGAACATGTAGCTGCTTAAAATGGGTTTATATCTGCATTCAGCTGCCTCATAGAGAATGTCCATGATCCATGGAAAGAGACGAAACTCTGAAGACTGGAAGACTCCAGCCAGCCTCTGAGGACTATTAGATCCAGATCCAGGAGCTCCTGTGGAGGAGGCAGCTTTTCCTCTTGAATTAGTCTTGCTTTTCCTTACTGGGCCTTTGAAACAAAGTTTTTTTGGGTCTGCTTTTCACTAACAAGGATGGTTTTGTTCACTTAAAGTGAGTATTTTTCAGTCAAAATATAAGAAAATATTTTCTTACAAAACTAATAAGCCACTTCTTGGATAGCTGAGAGCATTTAACCTGCAACCTTTTGCCTAAAAGCAAACCTGATGTATTCAGGTATTGAAAAGAAAGACTTTCTTTGTTGTATATTGTTTATATAACTGGCCCCTCCCCCATTTCTTTTCAAGCAACATGGTCCTGCAATTGTGGTTTACGTTAATAGCAAAAATTAAACTGAAAAATATTTTTGTAACAAACATGCTCATGTGTAACAAGAGCCCAAAACACTCCTCTACAGCTCTTTCAAGCTTTTTATTTTGTCCTGACCTCAGTCACGAATGAGAATTTTCTAGAGAATGGATAGGTTGTTAACTATAATGTTTATCACATTTGTATTCTTCATGCTACCAACAGTTACCATCTTGAAGGAATATGCTTGACTCTACTGATAACTTAAATTATGCCACAAAAAATTGCTTAAGTCTGATTTGCTAGGTTTCTTCTTCTGACAATGAATCAGGGATAGATTCTAACTTAAACTATAGAGTTTAACCATATTTTATCCATTAAGCATTTCTCTGATGCTTGTAGCTATTTAATTTTCAGTTTACTAAAATGAATTTTTTCTAAATGTTAAATAGTAAACATGCTTGTGTTTGCTTAGAACAGGGGCTCAAAGATGTGCTGGAACTTGTTTTGTTGTTTGATTAAAAGGCAAATAAAATAAGTTAGTAGAAATTAATGGCTCTGCCATAAAGTAACTTCTGCTTGCAAAGGTGGGACATAAGAACTAAGAAATTAATTTTGGATCTTGAGCAGCAGTTGCTGAAAATTGGCATAACCTCCAGTGGAGAGTCCCACCTTGCCTCAGGTGAGAGAGGGAGAAGTCCCTTTCTTTGGCAGGTCACGCTGATTACTGGCAGAATGAAGAAGAAAACCGCTTTATCCCCCTTTCCATCTTGATTTGATTTCAGTGATCTGCTTTGACAGACCATGCAAAAATGTAAGTCGTAATCAGGTTGGGAATACAGGCATTTTTCAGATCTTTTCCACACATGTATGGATTTTTCTCCCTTTGGAGCCAATCTTAACCTGATTGCACTCAAATGCAGCCTTAGTCTCCTTCACACTGGAGCGCAGACGCATTAGAATCAGCTGCTTTCGATTATGGAGAAGCCTGAGATAGAGGTCAGCGTCATGGAATAGCTGCTCAGCATAGAAGATGTTACACTGAAAACAAAGAGGAGAAAATGAACACCCATAAAAGTGAAAATAACGACAAAAACATCTCAATGTAATGACGCACGTTATTTCTTTCCTTGTCCGTCACATGTTGATTTGTTTTGTGAGGGGAGGAGTAGAAAAATATAGAGAAATTGAGTAGATGTAAGTACCCATTCTTCATATCTAACTTTGTTTTTGATCATTTGCCTTTTTGTCCAATGCTGATGAAAAACCAGTAAGATTTCTTGGACTTCTGGTTTGACTTGACTAGTTTGGTTGAGAGGTTTGGTCTGTGATCTTGCTGTCTACATCCTGTCAACTCGTAACTTTTGTGACTGCTGACAAGTCACTTAGCCCCTCTTGGCCTTTATTTCTTCATTTATATATACTGAAGGTACTGATGTGAGAGATCCCCAAGGTTTAGTCTTTTGTAAACTCCAATGACTGAAGAATTAATTGCCAAAAGGAGCAGATAAGGTTTGTGGTTATCACTTAGAAGACAAGAAAAGAGCAGGGGGCTCAAGATCACAGAGTGATTATGGGGCAGATCACGTTCCTGGTGGTGGCTGCCCTGAGCATGTGCTGAGCCTTCTGCTACTGGTGGCTTTCACTCTCCTGCTTCAAAACTGACTTCTGTGTAGCCAACTTTTAAAGACTAAATAAGATTTGTCTTAACAAATGTGTGTGACCTTAACAAGTGTGACCTGTTACTTAGCTACCAGAAAGCAGAAATGTGAGGAAGGAACAAAGATAAATAAAAGGAGGAACAAGAAACCACAGGAGGAAAAAGACACGACAGTGGATGGATAGTACATTTGGGAAACTACTGAGAAGAAGAGTGGACCCCTAAAAAGTGAGCGCTCTACTAAGTTGCAGGCACAACCATCCCTTTCTACCTCTAGAGTGATAGACTGACTTCATCCTGGTGGGAATAATTTAGTTTAGTAATAGGGAGCCCAAAACTCTGAATGGAAGGAATTCTGGTTCTAGTTTAAGTTTTATGTTAGGCAGTATTTTAAGAGGAAAAGATAATTGGGCTATTATATATTGGAATAATCAATGGGAGACCAACATCAAGTTATTAAATTATGGTGCTGGAAGATAACCATGTTCAGTAGGAAGTATTGTTAGCTGTAAGTATATATAATTATCGACTCCTACAAGATCACCAAATATTCTTTCATATATATATATATATATATATATATTTATATATATACACACTCTGCATTATTTTTTCAAGTTTTAAAACACTAATTATTATTATTATTATTATTATTAGTAGTAGTAATGTGTATGAAAGAGAGTGAGGAGAGAAACCAAGAAAGCTGGGGAGGGAACTTTGTAGAGTTGATTATCTCCAACCTTTATGTATGTTTCAGGGAGCAAATGCAGGTTCTTGGGCTTGGACAGCAAGTGTGTTTGCTTGTTTAAGTATCTCTCTGGCTCTGGCAGCTAGTTTGACTAGTGTTGCATACTGTTTATTGCCCTATTCCTTAAAGAATTTCTGAGGTTTTTTTTTGAGAGAATAACTAGTAAAGAAGTAAATGGCTAAGCACATATATTTCATGTGTAGGCATGAGCTGTACAGAAAGTAAAGCAGGACAGTGAAGGATGCCTCTGGCTGAGATGCACTTAATTTATGTTGGATATTCAGAAACCTGTGAAAGCGATGTTTGATTAGAGATCTGAGTGAAGGCAATCATGTGAAAATCAAAGATTTGTTTAGTTGTTGACTGAATGACTATTTTAATATTCTTGATTCTCCCACAATATTTTTGGGAGGAGGAGGTTCTGGTGAGTGCCAGAGAGCCTCTGACTGGTCCTTAACAAGTTGCTAGTGGTAGAGTGAAGAGTAGGACCAGGATTGCTGCCTGGGAAGCCTGAATTTCTTGTGTTTTTTTTCCTTGTTCCTATATTGAAAATTAAAGGTAAATCCATGACTGTCTTCCATTGACTTACCCAAGTTTTAGCTTTCCATCCCTCCATTCAGAAATAGCATTTGGTTTCTTTACTAGTATTTTAAAACACTACACTATGCTGCCTCCATTCCTTCCTGACACCTTTCTATGTGGAATATCTAGGGAGATGAACCCCAGAGTTCATATTTCATATGTGCTAAAGCACTGGACTACTAGCACTTCATTGAGTCACACCAGATAAAAGCTCTCTCCACCTTTAATTTTAGCATTGTTTGTCTTCAGTTTGGGGAAATACGTTGCTTCAAAGTAGTCTCTTTCCTACTTAGTCCTTCAGCATCAGTGTTCTGGATGGTGTATTAAGCCACACTTTTTATTGCCCCACATATGATGACTCTGTGCTCAGCATTGCTTTACTTTTTTTTTTGTTTTTGTTTTTTCTGAGACATTTATGTAACCAGGTTCTTAGGTAATGCTCTGACAGATTCTCAGTAGCATCCTGCATTTGGTGCTGTGACCAGCTCAGCTCACAGTTAGCTCATTATAGTATAATTCTTTCAGCCATACTCATTTTTCCTCAGTAATATACAAACAAGTTAAATATGAAGCCTGCTACTACACACTATTTTAATTTGAAAACAGTTCATTCCTCTTGTGTATATTACTTGATTTTTATCCACTATGTTTTCTTTTCAGACGTGTTCTTCACTTAGGAAACAAAAGAAAACATTACTTAGCAACTTAGAACTTTAATCTCCATATACATCTACTTTTTAAAGGCAGTAGTAATAAGACCCCACTAATCTCTGTTTTCTGTATATAACTGCCAGCATTATGGGGAGTAAGCATTAGATAATATAAGTAAAGATGGTTGCAGCTTGTGATGGCTTAAACCAAGAACAGGAAATAAGCACATTTTCTGTAGGACAGGGTCAAGTCTATATGCTTTAGACATATGTTCTTTATTTCTCTACATTTTGTTTACATTTGAGTTGCACTTTATGTGGTCTGCTTTCTACATGCCAGCTTCAAGAATAGTTTGGAAGAGAGGATAAAAGAAAAACACTTTTCTTTTGAGACTTACCCATTATCCAAAGTGCCATTAATGAATTTTTCCTTGGTAGTATCTAAAACTGGATTCTTTTGTCATTCTATGTGACCTGATAACTACTTTATTATATTTCTTTGAGCAATCAGTTTGTATTAGTAGTGATTTTCAGTGAAGCAAATCATACTGTTCCTAGGTACTCTGGATACATGGACGGTAATTCCAGTGCTTATTTGTAGTGATTGTAAATCTGAATAATTATCTATAGCTTCCACTTTGTAAATGTTAATGTATTATTATTATATAAAGTTGATGTTTTACCACTATACACCTGCTTCCAGAAATTTCTGGCAGTATAGTTTCAGGGGGATTAATGGTGTCTTGAAAAGTGTCTTTTTTTCCTGAGCCCTTCTATCATGCCTTGTTTTAATTTTTTTTTTTTTACTTGTTATTAAAAAAGGGGCAGAGGGTAAACATTGGCTCTTGCTCTTGGTGGTAGTAGAATTTTCATTGTTGTTGTTGTAGTTGTGTGTGTGTTTTGAGTTTGAGATAGCATCTTAGTAAGTCCAGGGTCTTTGGAGTTCTACCTCCTGAATGTTGGGATCACAGGTTTGTGATATGGTGCCTAGTGGTGGTGCATTTTTTGTTGTTGCTATTTTCAAGCAATCTGAATATTTTCAGGTTTATTGACTGTCACATAGCAGAGTATAAGATCTGAGGAAATGTGGCGTGGAGAAGCAGGTTCCTGTGGTGTGCATGGAGATCATAAAGTTTATAGATGGCTAAATCAAGCAATGTTTTGGGCATAGGAACAGACACAGGGACAGAAGTCTAAGAGGTGCAGAGCACTTATAGAATACAAGGGAGGTGAATAAGACAATTTCCTTTCTCAGTTTCATTGTACATCTGTCCTAGTGCCAGTCTTGCTTGCCCAGAGGGAACAGTGAGTGAGTGAGCACGTGATAGAAGCTGCACCTTTGTGCAGTTCTCTGAGCCTCCCATCTGCAACCTCTACCAGACCCATTTAATTACAGTCTGGGGCACCATGTCCTGGTCTTTTTATGGGTACTTGTAAACAGAATTTCTCAACTGCATATGCCACTGAAGGCCTGAAGTCCAATGTGTAACAAGGCAAAGAGGAAAATTCCAGAGTGCCTTTCTTTTATGAATTTTACTCAGCAGTAAGCTAGTTTGATCGTAATATGAAAGATGGAAAACCATTTTTAGGACTATTCAAAATAAAACCTACTTTAATAGGACACAGTGTTGCTCCGAGGTAGAGTCTCCCCTTTACAGGCAAGGTAGAGTCTCCCCTTTACAGGAGACATCGCCCTACCCTCTGTAAGACAGTCTTACCTACAGATCCCCTAATGATTTCTTATAAATCCCCTTTCTTCACCTCTGATGCCTGTCATCTTCCTACAGTGTTGATGAAGGGTAGGAACACTTTGGTATACTTGCTTGGGATTCTTGTGCCACCTCTTCAGTTACTGGGCTGAACTCCAGCTGTACTTGTGATTTTCTCCAGGGACAGAGGCAGCAAAAGAACATTTTGTTGGACAAAATGGCTTTTACTAAAATCCCAGTGTGACTCATGTTATCATCATACAGAAGTAGCTAAGATGTTATAATTATTTTGTTTAACAGATTGGGCCAACATTTTCAGTATTAACCTTCAAACAATATGCAAACAATAGTTTCTGTTATACAAATAAGCCTCTCAATGGTACATAGACATAATTTTTCATAGATCTAGTATTATTTTCTTCCATTTAAGGACTTTGGAGACCAGGAGTAAAATATGTAAACTTGTCTAGTCAAAAGACATTTATCAATTAATACGATGCTCTTAAATCTTCTTCCCAAATGCCCATAGAATTTAGTGATAATGTAAAAATGTTACATGACAGCATGATGAAACAAAACCTTGAAATTCAGAAATTGAGGACCAAGGAAAAAAATGGAGGTAGAACAGTAAAGAGCTCAGGACTGATGAAAAATGTCCAAATGTCGGTTAAAAAAGTTGAGTAAAAGATTAATGTGTTTGTTACTAGGCAGTGGTAAAAAATAGATATGGCTCTACCAGAGTTTAAAATAAGTAATTTTAAGTTATAATATTTATTTCAGAGCTTTTGGAAGAAAAGTTACTGTGTGCATATATTTATAAATATGAAAAGTGTATTGGTGTATTAACAATAGATATATACATATACGTAAATATCCATGCACAATCTGAACACATTGAAGTATCAAGTATGAAACATCTAATTTATATCATAGGAGAAGGATTTATATGATAGAATAGAGTTTAGGAAAATGATAATCCTCAAAAAATATTCTGGTTCCAAAGAAAGAGAAACACTGAGCAGGTTACTGACAGATGAAATATATATCTCAAATGGGGGTGATTACTCTTGCAGTAGAAGGTGTCCTGCAGACTCTCTGTCACATACCATTTCCCAGAAGGCAGCTTTCATATTTATTTCTCCATTAAAGTGGAAGGTGTGTGACCATGATGCGACTCCAGAGTCATGAGTGAAGTGGAAACAACTCCAAGAATTATCATTAGTTTTGTTTGACTGGGATCATCCAGACTATTCTTTAGTGAATATTGGATTTGGGGTGTTGAAAGTTTGCCATCTGAAATATCTGGATATGAGATAGCTCTGTTGTCTCGTGAGTGGGCAGCCAGCCTTGAACCTCGTCAGTAAGTATGGGATCCTTACTTAGATGTTAAGATCTTCCAAGGGACTTCCCTAACTAATATTTTCAGGAGCCTTTTATAATTTTTGTGTTTTTTTCCCCCAAGGCTGTTCTTGGATGATTTTAATTTGTATCAAAATTATTTGTTATTAGAAAACCGCATGGAACTTGAGTAAATGCTTTCTGAATTGAACTCACTTTATTAAAATATGTTGCGGAGTACTTTCCCATTTCTCTGTTGAACCTAGATAGTGTTGTTTAAGAGCAGCTATTCTAAGAAATCTGTGTTTCTACTATTGTCCTGTCTACACATTCTATCTTGTTCTGAAAAAATGAAAAGATCTTGGAGAGAAGGGAGTTTTATAAGCAAAACTGATAATCAAGTCAGTGAAGAAGAAAATGTACATCACACAATAGCAAAAGAGCCAAATCATAAATTTAAACTGACTAATTATTATGGATAGGCTCTGATATTCTAGTGGGGGGAAAGATATTATTAGTTATTAGGGCCAAGAAAAAATATATGAAGATCAAGGATGGGCCTTGTAATAAGATGTGGTTATTTATTTACTTTATGCCTGTTTGCCTGGCTGAATATATGTGTGTGTACCATGTGCATGCCTGCTGACCAAGGAAGCCAAAAGAAGGTGTCAGATCCCTTGGAATGGGAGTTGTAGTTTTGAGCTTCCATGTGGGTTGTGAGAGCTGAACCTCATTCCTCTGCAAGAATAGCAAATGCTCTGCTCTTAACTACTGAACGACCCCTCCAGCCCTCTAAGTCTTGTTTTATTTATTTTTCTTTTATTGAAAATAGATTTTTAATACAATATATTCTGTTTACAGTTTTCCTCAACCCCTCCTAGTTCCTCTCCACCTCCCTGGATCCTTCTGCCTAACAGTAGAAAACAAACAGGCAGCTAAGGAATAATAATAAAACAAGATGGATCAAAAACAAACCAAAGAAAGAGAGGAAACGTATGGGAAACACATATAGGCACAAAGGCACACATTTGCATACACAGAAATCCCATAAAAACTCAAAACCAGAAGCTGTACTATATAAACAAAAGGTGAGGGTTGGGGGCAGGAACATTAGGATCAAATATGCAGAAGGGTGTGAGGGAGACAACTTGGGGAGTGATAGCTAAAATGGCCATTCGAGGGGTCATATGGAAGCCAATATAGTAGAAACATGAACATATGAAGTTGATATAAAGAAATCTCCAAATAATGGGGAAAATGATGTCCCAGCTAGACATTTCTGATCACCAAATGAAATTTCCAGTAACAGAAATGTGCTTCATCTAATTGAATTGTGGCCAAAGTGCCCCTGTGGGAACCCCCAAATAACTCAGCTATTGCCAAGGTTATTGGTTGCTCTCCACAAACTAATGGTAAAGTCCTGCCAGTGAAGACAACACCTACACAACTCACTGAACACAGAGAAGTCAAACTGGAACCTATCTAGAGACTTCACCCCTAATGACTAGTATTCATGGTACTGGAAGTTACTCTGCCTGCTATTAAATGAAAAATGTAAACACAGCTACAAACCCTTTTATCTACAATGGTGACCTGCCTACAGGATATGCTGGTATAATGGTGATACAAAGCTTGTGGGAGTAACTGACCAATATCTGGTTGGACTTAATTTTCAATCTATGAGATGGAACCCATCCACAACACTGCCTATGTGATCAAGAACCTGAGACTAGATAGGCCAAGGACCTATGGGAAAACCAAACACTACTATTCTGCTAAAGGAAAGTAGCCATAAAATAACTCCTGATGATATTCTGCTATACTTATTGAGCAGTACCTTGTTTAGCCATCATCAGAGAAGATTCCTCCTGCAGCAGATGAGAACGAATACAGAGACAACAGACAGACAATGAGCGGGGAGTGAGACACCTTGGAACATTCATCCCTAAATGGGATGTCTTCATCAAACCACTTACCTCAGGACTCAGAGAATTCTGAGGCAGAAAGATTGTAAGAGAGAGGATGGAGAACACTGGAGAAAAATACCCCCTAAACACAGCAGACTAGATGCACATATGAACTCACAGAAACTGTGGCAGCATTCACAGGACCCACATGGGTCTGCACCAAATGGGGTCTTAGAGCTGGAAAGAGAAGTGGACACACACCCCCATCTTTAACCCAGAAGCTAGTTACAACTGATAACCACTTGCAAATGAAAAAACTAGTTTTCTCCAAGGGAATCTCACAGGGTATGCAAACCACTTTTATTAAGTGTAGGCTCCATGCCCAACAGTAGATGGCCAACCCAAATGAATTCAACAGCATATTTGGGAATTCTCTGTCTTACCATATTTCATCAGCCCTTTTTTTAAACATTGAAGGATTCTTTTTTAAAAAAAGATAGTGGAAGCTCAGTGTGAGAATGCCAAACCCCAAAGTTGATGGCAGAAGGACTAAGTTGCTGACTGGAAAGTGTGTCTGTGGCCAGGAGGACTTTGGATTTTTTATCTTGTACAGTGTGGAAGGGCCAGGAGACATTTGAAAATGCAGGCATGTTAGCAGAAAGCAGACTGAAAATGTAAGTGGGTGAATGTTGTGATGGGAAGGTGTGAGTAAGAGGATAAACTGTCCATTCTGGATTTGGGGCCCAATGCTGAGCAGAGGCTAATTTTAATGGTAGAATTACAGCAAATACTTAGAAGTCCTGATGTTTATGCATTTTTCTGTTTGCTTGCTTTTCTAATGAATGTAGGATTTTGTCTTGGCTTCCAGTCTGCTGTGACCCCTCTATCTCTGTCTGCCAACTTTCTAAGCCAGGGCATTCTCTGGTTAGTATTTGTGTAATGTTTCCTCCTCTTCTTTTTCAGTCTAGGCTCATTTTGCTTTTACCCCAAGTGAACTGTATCTGTTTCTTACTCCTTCCATTTGCCATTTATCCAGATCGTTGAATGGATTATTCTCTATTCTTTGTCATATTAACATCCTAATGTATTTTCCTTTCCAGTATATTTTCTTAAAACACATAAGTATTATTCAAGTCAAGGGTGAAAATATTCCCAGAAGGCCAGATTTCAACTGTATAATCGAAAAAGATCTTATCTGATATCTTAGTGACTTGTCCATGGGTTTTAAATGAATTCTGAGTGAAATGCTGGGTTCAGGAGAAAAGTATGTAGTAACTGATTTGCTACATTTGTGAAATGAGGCAGGAGGAAATATATAGCTTATTTGTTCTTCCCTTCCTCATTCTGCTCAGGGCTTTTCAGCTGTCTTCCTCCAATCTTTAAGCATGAGTGCACATGTGCGCACAAGCACACACCCGTGCACGCGTGCACACACACACCCCTTTGATAATTCATTACCTTGTTTCTATTTTGTATCTTCAGCGACAGCAGCCATAAGTATTTTGAAAAGCACATTACAGGAGATTAATAGTTTTAAACTTGCTATATGCTATCTTTGTTCACCTCCTAGTTGATTGACACCAAGTTTTTTTAATTTCCTAAAGTTGTCATATATAAAATGGGGCTAACGTGCCACAGCATGACTAAGTAGTAAGTGGAAGGATGCAAACAGGTGAGTTCTTTGCTGCATTTTATTCAGGTTCTGTTATTTTGTAGCACTGTCTCCTATGAGCTATCCTACTCTTGGTATTCACTGTTTTGCTTTCAGCCCACCTCACAGCTAGTAACCAGCTTCTTTCTGAGCTCTGGTCTCACAGGTTCGCTCATTGGTAGGCATGCCCAGTTTACCATGGCTGGTACATAACTTACACCTCTTTTCTCCCAGGGTTGGACATCATATTTAAAAGCATAACAGCTTTCCAGTGCTCTGGACCTTAATAAAGTCCTCATACTCAGACAGACCAGGACGTAGATCAGCAAATTTGAAAAGTATCTTCAATATCAAAATCTATGTGATGGGAATAATAACATGTACCTGTGATATATAGTTGTCATTACAATTAAATAATACCATTCTTGTTTATATAAAGTGAAGGCTAAAAATACAGGTTTTGTTGTTGTTGTTGTTATGGTGCTAGGATCAAATCCAGGTGGTTCTACAGCTTGTCCAGTGCTTTACCACAGAGCTAAATTGCCCAGCACACTGTCTCCTTAAAAATAAGTAACTACTTGTCTAGTCTTGCTTCTCCATTGCTCACTTGTTTTTCTCTCTATTATCTGTTCTTGAAGTTTATTTTTGTTTTGTTTTTTTGTAGATATCTATATCTATATCTATCTATATATATTACTATGCAGGGGACTATCTTTACATTCATGCTAACTGATGTGTTGGCATCATCAAAGCTAACTTCTGTCCACTTCACTTGAAGGGATGGGTGGTAAATGAAACACTAAAGTTTAAAAATTGGTGGAGGCAGCCAAAGAATATCCTTATTGGGGCCTTGTACTGAGAAAGCCTACACTATTGAAAGGGACAGAGATTAGGTTGTAGGGTGAATAATAGAAGCTGATGGTTTCTAAGATCCGATAGTGGAGTCCAGACCTAGAATTATGAAAAGCCTGTGTCAGTTAAAAGGAACAGAGAAGAGACCATAAGAAGTGGGACATGTGTATAGCTTAACAGACATAACTGTGGATAATCTGAACCAATACATGTTGCAGAGAAGAAAAGGCCAATAGTTTGAAAGGAATAGAAATAAGGAGAAGGAATAAAGTAGGGAGACAAACATAATACCAGCAAGAGTTGCTAATTGAATCAAATCTCACAAATATATATATTGTCTGACAAACTTCAAGTTTTCATCAAGGGAAGATGAAGTCTCTGCCACTCGTTGATGATACATTGATGTACTCAAGCCTCAGTATGTGTTCACTGAGCAAGGCATTAAAGTGTAGGTATGACATATACTATATAGCTTAAAATCAGTGAGCCACTCTGAATGCAATATAATGAACATAAGCTTAGAAATGTGGGTACAGTTGACAACTGATTCAGTAAATATGTATTACTTCTGTGTCTATATCTAAAAACACTTTAGCTCTGGGGAGTCAATCCTTTAGTCTATTATACATTAGTAATCAAACCTTGAGGAAAGGGTGAGAGCTGAAGAAAAAAAGCTCTAGAGATCTGCATTCAGAGCTGTTCAAATTCTGTTCTCTGCAGTTTACCATGGTGTATGGTATTTTCCAGGCTGGAAGGAAGGCCAAGCAGACAGGGCACTAGTGTCTTATCCTTTGCTTTCCCTCTTTTACATTCTGGAGGTTCTGCATACATGGATTTTGTTTCAGGGAAGAATCAGAGGACAAAGAGCCTGACTGCCTCTCAAAGCTTTCAGGTGTGTTCATTGTATTTTTTAAGTCATAAATCTAAGGTTCCCAGAGGCCGGGGGCACTGCTGATGGGAAAGGGAATTGGTTCACACAAAGATTGATTTTTGCTTAGACATCAAGCCTAGTACTCTTTTGGCTACACAGCCTCTTATCATTCAGAGCAGAATAATCTCTAAGACATACTCATAGGTAACACAGCACACAATTTTCATCATATTTATTCCCTCTATAGGGATGTCTTAAACTTTCACAGTACGTCATCTCAGAATAGTGGCATGAAAGTTAGCCTGAACTATATTTGTTGTAGACTCTTCAAGGTTATAAAGTGAACCAATAATTTTTAAAAAATCTCTTTAAATTGATAGTCTTTTATTGGAATATACAACTTTTATTACTAAATAGGACTGTGATGGTTAGTGGTGTCAACTTTACAGAACCTAGGTTGTGTGCGAGGCAGACTCTGGAAGTACCTTTGGGGAAATAATCTTGATTGCTGGAGATGGAAGACCCACTCACTGTGGGTGGTGCTGTTCCTTGCCTGGAATCCTGAACTGTACAAGTGGAGAAAGGGAGCCAAATAGAAGTATGCATTCATCTCTCTCAGCCTCCTGATTGTATGTGATGTGACCAACTCTTTAAGCTCCTGTCATTTTGATTTCTCTACCATGATGAACTGTATCCTGGAACTGTGATCAGAATAAACCTCATCTTCCTTGTTTTTTGTCAGAGGATGTTATCTCAGCAACAGGAAAAGAAACTAAGATAATTATAGAGGACACACAAGAACTCAGTAGGCCCCAGACAAAGCTTGGTGTCGTTTTGCACTGCCTTTAAAAATATTTTGTTTAAAAATTATCTGGCCTCATTCCTGAGGGACATTTCTCACAAGTCTTATGTCTTTTCTGTTGTTTGGAAACACTTTTAATTTAGTTATTAGACTATCTAGATCCTGGTAGTGACCAAAAGTAGAAACTTGAATTAGTAATATATATCTTTATCATCGTGGACTTAGGAAATTGACAACAGACTGGTTGATTGGAAGGTCCTATTTCTCCCCAAACCAAGTATTTATATATCTTTCTTGAATGTCTGATACAATGAATTGGAAAAGCAATTTAATACCAGCTTAGGTAAGATGTATCTCATAAAGGTTCCCATCCCCCTCCAATTTTCTTCTTTACATCTTATGTCAAATCCTATAGAAGGAAGCTGTACCCATCTGTCTTGCATCTATACATGGATCTTACATGTTGAGAGAGGTATTGCTATCTTGAGTAATTTAAAGTAATTTTTATCTCAAATGTCAAGTGTCTGCTGCATTTCAGCTCTTCCTCCATTTGGTATAATTGTCAACTCCATGTGCACAGATTGACTTAATACAGTCATCAAATGTGCTTTGAATTAGAGCTATTTGGGCAGCTTCTGTAGCACTGTTTGAAGCGGTGTGTTCTGTGTTGCTGTTACCATTTTGCCTCTACTTTATCAGAAACATAAGAGCTGTGTGTTCTAAGAACTGCTACGTGAAATCTTTCCACCAGGTGGATGACATGTGCATATATCTAGTTCCAAAACTAGAACAATGGTAGTAGCCTAATTTGAACCATTCCTTCCATAATCGCTTACATTTATTAAGAACTTGCTTAAAGGAGTTCAAACAAGGGTAGTGACCTCTCAAGCCCTGACATTTTAAAAAAGGTTTATTTTTAACCATACAGTGCTCAAGTTGGTGATACCTTATGCAACTTTCAGCATTCACAATCAAGCAGTTCATAGAGGGATTTTGAAAATTAGAAATGTATCATAATTTATTATTCTTTCACATTTGTGCATGCATGCGATTATGTGTGAGAGAGAATTAGTGGCTCCAGCATTGCATTTAGGGAAAGGCTCAGTGTTGTGCTCAATGTTTTGTTTGACAGTTGTCACATTGTTTTCATCGTCTCTCCCCTTTTGTTTATTTCCCTGCTTCTTAAACAGCTTGGTGAAACCTCATCAGCTAAGTGGGGTGGAATTTTGATGAGTGCCAAGTTGCTTTGAAGAAATCTAGCATAATTATCTTAAACTCAATTTTATTTGGCTTTAGTGCTGTCATTTTCCATATTCAGGGAATTATTGCATTTGTCTGCTACTGGAGATACAAGGTCCAGGCAGAAGCAAAGGTAGCTAAAATTAAAAAAAAAAAAATTAAAAAAAATCTAATTCATTTTATACTTTTGTTTGAGAAATAGCTTGTATGTGCATCCAAAGTTTTAAAAAATGTTTAGCATTTATTTCTTCTAACAATAACAAAATCAAAACAAGTTGTTAGCCCAGACTACATCCCAAAAAGGAAATAACTTAGTTCTCTTTGACAAAAAAACAAACAAACAAAAAACCACTTTGAAGTCCTGATTTTTAAAATTTCCTGAGAGACAAAAATATTATTATTTTAAATAAGATATTTTTTATTTTATCACTATGAAAAAAATGAGTTTAAAAAGCTGTACTTTGGTTCAGAAGGCAGAGTTACAAAAGAGTCAAAGCATCTTAAAATTCAGTCTTTATTTCTGATACTTCAGAAGTGAGGAAATTAAGTTCATTGAAACATGTGACAGCACTATTGTATCTCTAAGATCATTATAATGTTACGATTTAAGGAGATTTGGGTGTTAGATTATGCCTCTGCAAATTGGGTTTTCAAAATGTTGACACAAGCTGAAAAAAAGGCATTAGCCTATTTAGCTAGGAAGTTTCTACTGTCCCCAGGGCTTCTAAATTTAATATGAACTAGAAGATCTTTTTGTTTGTAACTGGAATCTGGAATTAGAAGAGAAATTTTGACTTTAGAATAACAGTCTTCAGCCCAGCCAGCTTTGGAGGGTCTTAGGAAGAGTAGGCTCTTCTCTGGACATGTAGAGATTAGACTGACATTTTCTTATTTGAATTTATTCCATGAAGTTATTACAGAATTTTGACAGTCATTCCCCAACAACCTGGTAAAAAACATTCCCCATGTAAGACTCTTGTAGGTGATGGCAGTTTAATTAAAATCAGGTAATTGATGTCATGTAATTGAAGACAGTTCTGTGGCCCTGGGAGAAAGTGATATATGTTGCCTTTTGTCAAAACCATGTGCCTTTGTACAACCTCGTTCAATTGCCTTTCCCTTTCCATATATTTCTTTGGTTGGTTTTTCAGTAGCTGTAGTGTGATTTATTAATCACTATAAAGAATATGCTAGTTTTACTACAATGTTTATAGACTGTTCAATCTAGTAGTACTTCAAAATTACACCATTGGTGCATTCTGCTAACTATCAAACTCAGCAGATTTCTGTGTGACCAGAAAGGTCCTAGAAAAATCCTGACTTCCCATTGGTTCTATTTATGGTCTGAGTGATACTGATATCCAAGAAAACAAATATTCATTAGAGGGCTATGACTCTCATATTCCACATATTCTAGGTTATTTGTGTGTGTGTGTGTGTGTGTGTGTGTGTGTGTGTGTGTGTTTAATGGAGTATCTGTTAAAGGCTATCAAAGTAGACAATATAGGAAACTCTGAGCTCACAAAATTTAAAAGGGTCTACAGTTACTATGTACAGTGTGGTGCACATAAATCACCTTCACATAAGTTATTCCACAATCTATTCATTAAGGCTTTTTCTGTGTTTATTAGGTAATTGTCATTGTAATCATAACCTGGAACAAGATTCAAAAGAGGCTGTTGAGATTTGTATACTGCTAGAATTCCCTATAATTGGTTTAGAGTGAATCTTCCACAAAAGATAGTTACTAGATGAAGAAAAAATATAAACCAGGAGTATCTAAGACCTCTACTTTTGGACTTTAAAATATAATATTCTATGAACTTATAAAATAAAGGGAAATTTGGCATCTCTTTTGAAAAAAGCAAAAAAGAAGATTGTAGCGTGATGGCTAATGTCTTAGCACTCAACTGGATTTTAGATTCTGACTGTAGTCTACATCATAGCCCCAAATGAATCTCAAATGGTTAGCCTAGAATCTGGAAATAATTGCTGTGGCTCTGGTATAAGCGTCTTCTAATCCATAGCCTAGAAGGAAATGAGTAAAATGTGTACTTTTTCTAGTAAGATACTTGATTTTCGCTATAATAAGTATTGTACAAACCACAAGCTTTGTTGATAAAGTGACTCAAGATTTGAAAAGGTATCAAAGCTGCTATAATTAAAATGAAAGCAAGAACGAAACACCAGCAGCAGGGAACAGAGACGTCTTAGAAAAACACTGACACCAATTGCTTCCAAAGTCTGTAAGAGAGATCTATTAACCCTTTCTAAACTTTATCAGGAGAGAGCTATGATTGATGCTCATATCTATGGCTAAAGTACTTCATTGTATTTGATTTTTCATATTTATCACTTGACCAAATGATTCAGGTAGTTTTTTGTATTAAATGAGTGTTTTTTTTTTTTTTTTTTTTTTTTTTTCAGAATTGTGCTGGGTCGGGCACCTCAGATTTCCATAATTTCTTAGACTTCCTGAATCTGTATGGCTTGTGAAACTATTATTTCATAAAGAAATTTGTTGAGGTAGATGCTAAGTAGCCTTGGCCAAGGAGTTGTGAGAAAAGCATCCTGGGAGCTTAATATTTCCTGAAAGAATAGACCATTTGACTTTTTAGATTTGAAAACTTCTACCGACGACTCTGTCATCTCCTAGGACTCTGAAACTAGAATCTAGGGTAGCTTTACTACTGTTTTTCTTTTTTAAAACATGCAATAAAAATGTAGAACCATAACTAGGGAAGGGATGAAGGGTAAAGGGTCATGTCTCAAGGGATTGATAACAGGATTAGAACTTTGTGGAAATAATTTGAATTTCTGGCTAGTGTCTCTTACAAAATACACACACTTAACTTGGCCCCAGATATAAAGTACGGTAGTTTACATTTCAAGTTTCGTCTTGGCAAGATCTACCTTTTTTGTTTGCTAAGGAGTAATGATCACAACTGAAAATTAAAGACTAGCTCTTGGCATAAGACAAGGTAGACTAACATGAATAGAATTCCACTCAAAACAAATTTCCTTTTTCATTTTAGTGACAAAAGGCAGAATTCACTTTAAATTGTTGGTATGTCAGATTGAAGATGACATAGCAATAGCAAAGCCAGAAGGTTCTAAGGTAACCTCCAAGAGGACAGGTTTTGCTGTGTTGACTCATGGGAACTGAGTTGATAATAAGAAATTATAAAATTTACCTAAAGTGGGTATTTTGCTTGTTTAAATAACTCTTCAATTATTAAATATTTATTATCACAGTAGTAGCACACACTCTGTTTTATGATTGATTCTAGAAGATGTTATCTTATATATATAGAATATGGGCAGCATATTTCCAGGTAATTAAAAGCATTGTTTGCTTGTACTCCTGCTGTACAGATTGACAGGATGTGTTGTGAGGGCCAGCAGTGCAGAAAAGACCCTACTGGTCACATTTTAAATGTCACCCCTATCAGTAATGTAGCCTGTGCTATTATGATTGTTCTACAGTTTGACTAAGCTGCATGATCAAGAGGCTTGAGAGGCAGCCTTACTACTAATGAAAATTATGTCCTGTGTCACTGTCCCGCAGTAACTTCTTCCATCACTGTGCCCTTTTGTTTAGTAACTTCTCCATCCTTCTTATCCCCATTCTCTCTGCCAAACAGTTTGTGATGGATCACACCGCCAAGACCATCAAATGCATTCAGTTTGGGAAGCAAACACTTCATGGTTGTTTAGAACTGTGCAGTATTCACACAGGGAAAGCAGGGGTGGTTTCAAGTTTCTGAAACATTCTGCAGAAAGTGAAGTGATAACAGTTCCTGCCAATGGCCATATGACTCAGTAGTAACTGGAAGGAAGCAATGTTTGTTTAGGGCTTTACCCGAGTTAATAACAAGTGAGAACTACTGCCTTTTTTTGTTCACAAACATGTTCTCGTTCTCTACAATTTCTTTCCTCTTAATATAGATACTTTAAGACGTTGATATCTGACTTTGTTCTTGGAGAGATTTTCAAAATGTCTTTTGTGCTGACATAAGGCTTTATTTTTTGGTAGTCGACATGCATTAGAAACAGAGAAAAATCTCAGTTTGGCAGCTGCCCTATCACCATAGGTGGCTGCGGCACCACGTTGGTCTCTGTCGTCTCAGAGATAAGTCTATAGGATTTCCATTTCAAGTCTAGGATGTTCTGCCTCAGTTCATCTACACTTGTGCCTCTTTCAGCATGCAGAGTACATTTGGCACCAACATGTGCTAACAGGAGCTTTGTTGGTGTTTAAATTCCTTCCTCCGTTGGCTGGACAGATCTTTATTTTATTTTGGTCCCTGGACACATATGTCACCTGTCTCCTCAGAGGGTATGTGCTTGAGGGTGAGGAGAGGAAGGGCTTGTTTTGACTGAACCTGTGTTTTGTGTTTAGCTTCCAGATACTTTCCACATTCCTATAGCCACCTCAGGTGAGACACACAGTTTTTGATCCAGTTGGTTGAGGATCTGGGGAGGTATGGACCATTTTACTATATTTATTTATTTTCACTAAGTGGGTGGGATATTATAGCTTTAATAAATAACCTTTTGTGCTGATAATGTTGTGGACTGAGAAAATGTATATTTTGAAAAGAAAAGCTATCATTTCAATATGCTAAGTAATTCTACAGGAATCATAAATGAGAGGTTTAAAAATGCATTTTCATGAGGGGTGTCTGCCTTGGTCTAGGAAATGGATCGGTCATGAGAACAGTTTGAGGCAGAAATTACTTGAGCATTTCTAAATTAATTTTAAATTCTTAATATTTTTATGCACAGAAGTCATAAATACTTTACTGTAAATAAAATCAATGTATTTGAATATATATAAAAATACAAGAAATCATAAATCTGTCATTCAGTTTAGTATTTAATTTTTGGATGACTTGTTAATTTTACCTTTAGTACACATTAAAGTATATACACATTAAAGTATATAATGGGTTTTATTATGGCATTTCATATAATGTATATAATGCATTTTGATCATTTAATTTTGTTTAAATCCTTCAAATAGGCCTTTTGATATCACAAACTAATTTTTTTTTATTGTGTGTAGAAGCATATTTAACCATTAAATCCAGCAACATGGCTGCTCTGGGAAAGGATCACCATCCAGGGGTCTATATGAAGGGATCAGATCCAAGTGTCTATACGAAGGGATCACATCCAGAGGTCTATATATGAAGGGGTCATATCCCAGGGTCTATATGAAGGGGTCACATCCAGAGGTCTGTGTGGTATGGACGGAATGTAGAAAGAATGTTGGTATACTCTTTTAATTCCAGTGTTCAGAAGATAGTGGTGGTGTGTGCCTTTAATCCCAACACTTGAGATAAAGGAAGCAGAGTTCAGGAATCTGTGTTGTACAAGAAGTGACACCTGAGATGAGTCAGAGTAAAAGGCAGGCAATGTGTCAAATCAGAGGAAGAATTGACAGAGTGAGTCAGAGTGAGGAAATGCCCAATTTTCAAGGTAGAAAAGCAGGCACTCAGGAAAGTCAGGCAGTATAAGGTGGGCACACAGGATAAGACACAGAAGCAGTCTAAAGAGTCTGAGGCAGAGACACAGCAGCAGTTTGGCAGAATTCATTATTGACAGAACAGTGAGTGAGTTGAGTTGAACCAGAAGAGTTGAGTTCAGTACAACTCGCAGTTAGAAGGATCTAGTCAGTGGCTCATCAGCAGTATGCCTCTGAGGCTTAAACATTTTAGATAGTACGGAGGCTGAGGCTAAAGCCTTCCAATTCTAGGCTTAAGTCTACATTGTAAGGAGTCCAAAATGCTCCAGGGCTCCAGAATTAAGAACCAGGGATTGAATTTACAAAAGCATAAACTGTTTTAGTGCTGAATCAAAGGCTACATTTATTACATTCATTTTTCTTCAATTTCATATAGATATATGTACTGTATTTACATAATTTGTCCCTCCAGCCTTTTCTATGTCCCTACACTTCCTCTCAAATTCATGACCTCTTTTTCTGTAATTATTTTTGTCACATACTCACACATTAATTGTTGTTAATGTGTTAAGAAACTTCTGACTCTATTGTTTTATCTATTCTAACTTAACCCTTAAACCCTGAGGACAATAAATGTTGTTTAAATAAGTACTACTATGCTGCAATTTGATGCTAAGATTGCTCTTACAGACTAGATCAGGATTTTTAGCAGACATACAATCAACATCTTTACAGAGTCCATTCATACTCCCTTTATATGTGTTCTATATGAGAAAAATGTGTATTTTCTCAAGTAGTCTGCTGAAAATTTGGAGGCAGGCTTTTCCCTTGTAATCTGTATCAAATCTATTTAATGAAGTACCTAGTTAGCAGAAATTTTACTGGAAATTACTTTATGAAAGTAAAAATGTAGAATTAACAATTTTGATACTCAGGGATTTTGATACTCCAGGGATATTTTGAGTATTTCACTTAAGAATTAAGTTCCTTGATGATCTAGCCTCTCCTGCCAATGCCTCCCCACCACCACTTCTCAGGACTTGTTGGCTTGTTCCATTTGTGCCTATGTTTCTGCACTTAAATGATGGGAGGCAGAAGAGCAAAAGGCAAAAAGAACAAATCTTGATATCATCTCTTGATATCATCATCTCTTTGTTAATTCTGGACACAACACTGATAGCCTTTCTTTTCTTTGAAGTAGGGACAAATGATAGACTCTACCTTACAGTCTCAGGAGGTTTAACGGGAATGTCGGGTGTGCATATTTGCGGGGGGTATTTATGGCTGCTTAGGTGTGTGTGGATATGACAGCTCCTTGAGCTGTGGGTGGCTCACAAAGACACCAGAGTTCTTTAAATTTAAGATGTAAGATATAGAGTTGTCCTAATTCTAAGCTCCTCTTCCAGCCAGACAAGTCTCATTCTTACATCTCTATGAAGAGTGTTGATTCAGCATCCAGTAGATTACTCTTTGTGGCCCTGGTGGTCATTTACAAATTGTTGTGTCCTCTCATTCTTTCTTCTTGCTTGGCTTAGGTCCCTACTAGCTTGGTTAGTATCCTCCAGTCATTGCATTTGGAGACCTGAAAATGTTTTCCTAAAATCTGGAAGATCTTCCCAGGAGGATTAGAGCTTTTTACAAACTCAGGGCCTGGCAGGACACCATAATATTGAAAAATTCTGAGCTAAATATTTAGATCACATCAGTTTTGATCCTTATTTATGAAAGACACCAGTGGGGTTATTAACATATTTTCTAGAACAAGTTTTAAAATTATTAGCTTAATGATTAATGGTAGTACATAATTTTAAAATATCTTTCCAAATATTTTCTATATATAAGTCTCAGCACTGTGTAAAATATATACCAAAGATAACATATACAAGTATAATCCTTGTATAGAGATGAGAAAATGTTTTGCATCTAAGAGGCTAGGATTTTATTTTGTGATGTTTTAATGTTACATTTGAGCCCTCAAGATTTTTCTGTATTTTGGGTAAGTGTTTTCCTTTGGTTAAGGTTTCTCAATAAATGGCCAAGATGGAAACTATGTATTAAACAATTTAGCAATATTATAGAATTATTTTTATTTCTTTTACTATTTTTAAATTTTTTCATATAATATATTTTGACCATATTCTTTCCCCTTCTCCAAGTCCCTACAGATCCTCCTACCTCCCTGCCCGCCCAACTTCATATTCTCAACCCCCCTCTCTCAAAAAGATTATTTGGATAAAACGATAAATAATAAACTGGAGGGGCAGAATCCCATGCCAAGAAAGGGAGCCCATGCCTGTACTGCAGGGCTGGCCAGGAACCAGAGACTGGATAGCCAAGATACAATACCTAATGGTATTTTGCTATGCTCACAGATCAGTGCTTAGCCCAATCTTCATCAGACAGGCTTCCTCAGCAGCTGATGGGAGCAAATACAGAGGCCCATGGCCAAATATCAGGGAACCCTGAGGAACAGGGGGAGAAGGGATTTCTGGGACCAGAGGGGTTGAGGACAGCAGGAGAACACACCCCACAGAGTCTACTGACCCCCACTCTTAGGGGCTCACAGAGGCTGAAGAGGCAGACACTGAGCCTGTATGAGTCTTTGCTAGTTCCCATACATATATCTCATGGTTGTCTGTCTTGGTGTTCTTGTAGAACTCCAAAAAATTGGAGTGGGTTGAAGGTCTCTGACACGTTAAGCTGCCCTTAGGACTCTTTTCCTCTAATTTTGCCATGTCCAGCCTTGATGTAGGGGTTTATGTCCAGTGTTGTTCCATCTTGTTAAGCCCTGTTAGATTAATAATTACCAGAGGTGGCATGGCTGCACAGATGGCTGCTTGACACAGATCCAGTCTCTGGTGTGCCACCTCCATACAGAAGAAAGACATCTAGCAATAGGTGCTCTATTATCTAAATGGGCCTACTATTCTTTGTATGGTGTTCTTTTTCTCTCTAAAGTTTCATTTGTTTCCTGTAAACGGGACCCAAGCAAATGCCTCCATGGGAGCCTACTCTCTTGGTGGCCCCTTGATAAGGAAGAAGAATGCTGAATCTAATGACCTTGATGTGGAAGCCTTTGTGAGTACCCTAAAGGCTATTGACCCTGGCTCAGCCTCATTAAATGCAAGTCAGCTAAGGGTTCATGAACTGGTTCTTAAAGAACTTTTTGGAACTTTGTAATGTGACCAAGTTCAGGGACAGAATTATACTACTGAGCCTATGTTTCCTGAAATGGCTAGGGTTTACAGAAAGCCCCAGAAAAAAAGAAAAATGGATAGTCAAGGAAAAGAAGAATAGATGCTGTTAATGCTAAAGAAATATGTGATTGGAGTTTGTATAGGTATAGGAAAGAATTAGAAGAACTAGAGGAAGCTTGTATCTATAAATATAAAATTTCTGTCTAGCACCTTTTTGGCATTCTGTTTGATATATGTTGAAACTGCAAGCAGAGCACCCAGCTAACTGCCAGTGAACCATTGTTTTGGAGGTTTTCTGAGAAAAGAACAGGTTGATGATTAAGCTGTTAAAATGAAAATTGTTCTTATACCAAGTGTGAGAATTCTGGAAAAACGTAGATAAGTGATTTTTCTGTGAAGCTTTGAGTGTGCTTGACCTTGATGAACTGTTAGATTTGCAGTGAATGTACTTTTAGTAAATAAAAGACCGAGTTGGTGGTTCATGCTCTGGAGAAGGAAGAAAGAAGAGAAAGTGAGAGGGAGAGAGGGAGGGAGGGAGGGAGAGAGAGAGAGAGAGAGAGAGAGAGAGAGAGAGAGAGAGAGAGAGAGAGAGAGAGAGAGAGAGAATCCTTAAGCTCTGATGTTCTCTTGAAATGGCTAGCTGTCAGCTTGTACCAGCTTTTGGTTCCTGAATCAATTAAAGGATACTGATAGTAATTGGTTTGGGTGGTACAAGTCTGAATTATGATGGAGAGCCTTGGCAACCTACTATTTAATTTTCAGGGTTTAACACTTGTTGCAGGGAAGTTTCACATCAGTAAACACTTCAATGTGAATGTACACAAGAGTACTCTTATTTATATTCTTGGCAACTTAAAAATTTGGTTCAATTGTCATTGTCCAAGTATTATAATCAGATAACAAGAAAAATAGTTTTATAAGATAATATTTTCGTGATCAACTTATGAATATAACATCTCATACTTTTGATTATCATAACAAGTAGAATTACTGTACCAAAGGAAGAGATAATCTTTTTCTAAAATACTCATACTTCCACCTGGCTTTTTGGTGGATTGTGTTTGCCATTTACCTACCAGCATAATGTAAGTACAAGCCTCACCACACTTTCTCAGAACTGTTTTTGTATTTTAAAACACAATCTTAACATGTTTTCTAAGATATACCTCAACTTTTTTCAGGTATATGTACAGGGTTTTTAATGACAGGGATCTTTCTTTCATTTCCTCCTAGCAAACTGTCTATGTATCCTCAGCTTGTCTGTGACAAGGAACAGCCTTTGAAAAGTTTAGAAAAGAGAGAAGAAATAGGAATTTTACATGTTAAGATGAGGGGGCACTGCTTCTACTTTGGCAGTATTTTGAAGTTTTCACAGTTCAATACTTATAAATAAATGGTCAAGTTCAAAGACAAGGTCTTTAATTTTCAGATGGAGTAAAATGAGTCCAAAGTTGCACAGAAATGTTGGATTTATAACTTGTTGTATTGTACAATGATAATTTTAGCTTCTGTTCTTGTCTCCCAAGCTTTCCACTAAGTCTTGAGTGGCGCCAGCTAAGACAAATAGAATTAAGGGCATGTCAGCTTCTTTATGAAAATGAGTTTTGAAATATTTCTCTAGGGGTGAAGCATGGCATGTATGTTTTCAGAAATGAGTTCATGGACTTTTGTCAGTTTTTTATAGAATTGTTAATGTGATGATACTCTTTTACATAAGTATGTAGGCACATATATTTTATTTTACATATATGTGCATAATATTTTAAGTATTTAGTAAATTTAAGACCAGCATTTTTATGGTTATTAAAAATAAAAGGAATATATAAAATAAGTCCATATATATTTTATATGGAATATATATGATCTTCTTAGCTGTTTTATAAAATTTGAGTATTTTATGTGATCTTATATTTACTTTTATAGTAGGCCTAGTGTGTACGAACTGTATAATACTGAGAAAATACTGCCTTTGAGTTTTTATCATGAGAATGAAATTGTTGATGGAAATTCACCATCATATTGAAGAGCTGTGTGATGTATAAGTGAAAACTCCACCGGGCCTTGCTCATAGAAAACACATCATATGGCTTCTTTTCTCTGAGGGATGTAGGAGGGCCTAGGAAGATAGGTTGCAGCTTCAGTATTCAGGAATGGTAGATGATGAGTTTTGAGCCATCCACATGAAACAAAGAAGAATGCTCTAATTACTCTTTCTTCCATTCTCTGCCTTCAACTTTTAGTATTTCCAAGTCTCATACCACTCATCCTGTTGAAGGTTGAAGAAATAAAAAACTAGGCAGGCACGTGTGCTCATAATCTCAGCTGATCTCTTAGGTCTGCTCAAGGAGTCTGTTATATAGCTATGTCTCTCATGCCTTTCCCTTGTTCTTGTAACCTTGACTTTTCCTTCTCAAAAGATAATTCTGTCTTCTCTTTATAGTAGATAACAGAAGTCAAGTCAGTCACCTTTCTTCCCCTCGATGTATCTTCAAACACCGTGTATCCACTTGTAATTCTTGAAGGGGTGCTACCGCTTTTGTCCTCTTCTTTTACGATACTGGCATTAAAAACCAGATCCTGTTATGTAAATTTTCTACTGTCCCAAACACACTCTTGGGTGCTCCTGAAACTTAGACCTTCTTCAGAGGCAACTTAGTCAGCTTCATTGGTCTTTTCTCTGTTATGTTTACGTCCTTTTCTTTCCCTGTTTTTCTCAGTATCTTCATTGCCCTGTTCCTGATCATCACATTCCTACCTAACCATCGCACATACACTCCAAACTCAGAGTACATAGACTTCAAGTTTTCCCATCAAATAGGCTATTTAACACATTCGAGTATCACTTCCCTGCTTTACTTTCGCCATAGCCTAGAACTCAAGATGAACTCTTCTGTTGTTTTGTCTTTATTTCCCGGATGTACATAGTCACTGACTTCCTTTTGATTCACACCATGTACCTGATGTCCTTCTACTCAGTCTTGTTCTTGATTCTCTTTGCTCTCTATTATTTTAAATGATCTTTCCTTTGCTGGTTTTGGGACAGGCTTTATAAGAGTACATGTTTATTGTACTAGGTAATAATTTTTATTTTCTTTAGGTATTCTGACCTTGAAACAAACTACCATGCACCTATATTATCAATATTTTCGGGCCTCAACTTATTTTAAATAACAGCCTTTTATGTTTTGGCCTCCAAGTAGTTTTAATTTTCATTTCACTGCTAACTAAAGATGTGGAACTTTTTGTTTTCATTATTTTCTTTTATTGAAAATAGATTCTTATACAGTATATCCTGATGATGATTTCCCTCCCTCCATTCCCTGTTTATCATTAGAAGAAAAACAGGTCTGAGAGATAACAACCAAACTTGACAAAGTAAAATATAATAAGATGAACCAAAAAAAAAAATCATATGGAGTCCTAACAGCAGGCAAAAGAATTAGAGACCCACTCATTCTCATGGTCAAGAGTCCCATAAAAATACTAAGTGAATATAATATATATGATGAGGGCCTGGTGCAGACCCATGTATGCCCTGTGTTTGCTGCTTCAGAAATGATAGTCATGTTAGAAAACACATGTTATAATCTGTTTTGTGTGGTCACTTTATTTTAATGTTTAGCCAACTTTTTATTATTTTGCTAGTGAGGTACACCAGTGTGGCGGCTAAATGTTGTTGCTAAGACATTATGTGGCTTATTCTTTTCCCAGTCCAAATTTCCTTTCTTTTAAACACCATCTTTCCTCCCACATCTCCAGAAAAGAAATAGTTTATATTTGTGTGTGTTACTGTCTCTCTTTAGTACTTAGGAATGTTAGAGTTGTACTTCAGATATAATATCCAGCTATGTGGAGATTTCTCTGGTGGCCTGTATTTTCCTAGAATTTGTCTTGCTCTGAGGCATGCAACTATTATGTGTGAAGTGGTGTGAATTCTCTGAAGCATATTTCAGTTGCTTATTTCACATTTGTTGTTGGCTCCTAACCAGATCTCTGTTAATTTTATCCAACTATACTTTATCTTACCCCTCTTATTTTTATAGTATTGTATTTGTTTCAGTGATATGATACAAATATATAATTCAGTTAGTTTTATGAGCACCAAACATTCAAACAGAAAGTCATGTGGAGTGATAACATTCATGTACTTTGATGGCATGTAAAGGAAAATAAAAGAGGCTTGTGTTATATGTATACTACAAATCTCAAATTACCAAGGGCATTGCCAGACATAGGCTATCTTGGAGCCAGAAGGACTGAAAATTTGTGATTTGGAGGATATGTAAATAATAAAGACACACTTTATATTAATCTTCTATTTACTATTAAGGAAACAGCACTATTCAAAGGGAGCTAGTTCAAACAAAGTAACTCTTGTGTATTGTTGGTATAATATTTAGTGCAAGATTGATAAGTAGTTTAAATTTAAATTTTGTCTTGTAGTTAGCTTAATTTTGTGTCAGAAGATTTTATGGGAGTAATCTTTTTTTTTTTTTTTTTTTTTAATGCTGGCAAAATACTAGTATTTTTCCAGCCTGGGTAGAGAAATGTGAGACTTTATGTATGCTCTGAAAGAAATTAGCACATTTTGGTTAAAACAGCTGCCTAAATGATGAGAAACAAATTGGATTATAAAATTTTACTTGGTAGTTTAGTATGTCAATTAGCTAAGTAAGAATTTAAATCATATCATACAGTCATGAGATGAAAAATGACATAGAGCGGTCAAGCCAAGTGTCTGGTAATGGGGCCAACCTCAGTGCCTGGGTCTGGTCTTGATATGTGTTGGGGAGGGCAGAGATGCTTTTGAAAATAATCCTGTTTCTTCAGTGTTAGATCATAGTTGTCTTTAATAAGACTTTATTGAGTACCCATCATGAGTTAGATGACTTATTTAGGGATGAAGCAACATAGTTTGAAATCATTACAAAACCAAGACTGTATAATTTTAGTGCAGTGGTATTTGTTTTCCAACTTTGTGGTTCAGAATGCATCTTTGTACCACGAGAAACCCTAGTAGAATTATGGTACAATGAAGGATGCTTATTAGATTAGATGAAGAGTAGACCTATAATGTTTGAGTTACTTAGTAGTTGAAGCAGCCTTTTTCTTTATTGCAATTAGAGTAATAGAGATTAGGTAGTAGAGTCTGTGATGTATGATTCCCCTTCCCTTTACATTCATTTCTCTTGCAAATTTGGTTGCCCAGATCCCACTCCTGTATTTCCTCTCACTGTCTAGGCAATTGTAACAACAGGAAGTACTAAGTATTGCTAAGACTAAAAGTTGTAGAGTTCATATCCCAGCTGTTCGCTGAGTAGACTGGTGACCTGTAGAGTTAAATAATTTCAACTAATTCTTAGTCTCTCCATTTGTAAAAGATTCCTTCCTTGAAGATTGGAGTGAATCCTCAGTGGGTCAGTAACACAGGTCCAATGCTTTCCATAGTACTTATGTGTGTATTAATTTTAACTAGAACCTGTGTTGATATTGTCAACACACTTAAAAAAGAGTGATAAAACAGTCTTAATGACCTGGAGGAGTGGTTTTTTAAACCAATGAAACCATCAGAATCACCTGGAAAACTGTAGATCCTTAAGTGACTACAGTCTTTCTGTGAATTAACATGGCTGACTTGGGCCTAATACCTTCTTCCCAGCAACATTTTTAAACATCATACGACCTAACTTTAAAGAGTCAGAATTAAAGATACCGACAATTGCTTTCCATCCCCTTTCATAACGGGACATTTTGGAAGAGGTGGGGGGGGGAAGCAAGAAAAGCAGCTTTTGAAACTTGTATGTGTTGTAAAATTCTCAAAGTTCTTGTTACATAGATAGTTTACAAATACAGTGACAAGAGGGTGACATGAAGAAAGAAGGAGAACTGATGCTGTGAATTAAAGAATCCTTCAGAGATCTGGAAGACTTAATTGACTACTTGTACTTCAGCAGACACTGAAGCTATTTATCTGTGTAGTATCTTCAAGCTTGTAGTTAGTGAAAAGCTTCTCTGTCCTCCCTTGCTGCTTTGCCGAGAGCAGCAAGCACATTATTTGCTTTCTTGGGTGCTGTTCTGGGAGTGCGTGTATTTAAGGCTTGTGAGGGAGCCAAGCCGCAGGATCTGGCTGACTTTCAGCTGCTAAACAGGGGGCATGTAACTTGCCATTGGTCCCCAACTGAGAGAATTGTGGATGTAATTTCTTTTTGGTAAACATCCATCATGAAGTGAATTTATCTCCTCTACACATTTGTTTTCCTTTGGGTGTTTTCCTTTGGCTGTGTGATCCTCACTTTGTTGGACACAAGTACTTTCTGTAGCATTACTTAACCTCTCAAAACAATGAAAAGTTACTTTCACAAATCTGTTTAAGTCGCAAGATGCATAGGCTGTATAGTAAATCTTATGCCTAAAAGTGGATACCAGTCAGCAGCAGTAGGAAGAGGCTGTTCTGATTATCAGTGTGACAACCAAAAACTGTGGCATGACTGAGCTGGAACATGACTTTGGACTTCATGGTGTCAGGGTACATGGTCAAATTTCTCTTGTGGTTTGGCTCTGATTTACATTATTTAATGTAGTCGGTTTAAGGAAAGTTAAGATCTGCTTGTGCTTCTTTGACTTCTTTGACATTCTTTATTGCTTTTATTATCAGTGACAGCCACCATCACTACTAATGTGTATTGAGTGCTCATGTTGTGTCATGAGCAGGGCTCAGCTTTCCACTTAATCCAAATAGCCACTCTACCTAGCAGGTCACTGTTGTTTCTCGCGTGTTACAGAGGAACAGCTGTGGCTGACAGCAGACACCAGCTTCGAGGCTTTGGGTCCACTTTGAATGGGAGCTTAACCTAAGACTTGGTCTCCAACATCAAGTTCTTAACCTTCATGCTGTGCTGCTCTCCTGAACTAAGATGATGCGGGAAATCATCCACTTTAAGACCTCACTATGTCTAAATGTTTCACGTGTAAAAATTCAGAATGGCATTGATTGCA
Organism: Cricetomys ansorgei; assembly: GCA_026225945.1. Classification (NCBI taxonomy): domain Eukaryota; kingdom Metazoa; phylum Chordata; class Mammalia; order Rodentia; family Nesomyidae; genus Cricetomys; species Cricetomys ansorgei. The sequence continues at coordinate 44,240,024 of JAMJFZ010000199.1, read as the reverse complement.
GATCCATTACTTTCATCTCCTCTAAGTCCCTTTAGTCAAGAAACCCAGAAGAGAAGAGCAGCATTACAAAAAGATTTGCAGTATAGTTTGGGAGACTTTGGCAAGAATAAATTTGAGTCTCTAAAATAAATATGACATTTCAAAAGACAAATGGGCACAGTGTATGTTTATATAAGCTAATTATTTTTGCAAACTTTGTCAGCTAAACAGTATATCTGCTAACTATATGTTTTCAGCAAGGGTAAGGGGCGACCTAATAAATTTTCAAGAGCATGCAGATTGTATAAAACTTGGTGGCCAATTATTTTTCTCACTTTCAAAAATCAAACTTGAGTAACCAACCACAAAAGGAGACTTGGAGTTCAAAGAGTCAACAGCTCCTTGGTACTTAAAGTTATTAAGAATACTTAAGGATTCTCTTGAGTCTTTAGTCTTTCTGGAATAAATGGATGCAGTGCATCTTAATGTAGATAGATGGAAGAGATGAGCCTGAGGTCCTGTCCCACAGCTGTGTTCAGGCCGAATTCTTAGAATTTGTCATTTTCTGTTCATGTAAAAAATGTCATTGGACTTCTGAGTTGTCCTCAGTCATATAAGCTTTAGCGAAATGTTTTCTTTGTAATAGATATTTGAATGAGCTTAGTGTTAATGACCCTTGGCTTCTGATTCAAATGGTATTTGAATGGATTTGCCCTGGCCAACACCCCTCTAAATTTCTTCCTAAAACACTTGCAGTGATGGAATGGATAACACTGTAAGTGAAACCTGTTGGCAGGCCCTAGGAGGACGCCCCAACAACTACAAGCTGAAAGGCCTGGGATGAAGAAAAGAAGTGAAGTACTCTGGCCATTTGGCTGCTGATTGTGCTTAAGTGGAAGCCCTCAGGAACCCACAGACAGTTCTTTGACTCATACCCCTGGCCTCACTGGGTGAAGCCCAAAATGAATTAGTTAGAAAGCACAGCAGATATTCTTTAGTTGCATGCCGTCTTGGCTTCATCACAACAGAAAGCTACTGTGTTAAATTATTAATTTATTTAATTACCACAATTGTCTCATAGGACAGCTATAATTATTAGTTTGTTTCTGAGACCAAATGTCACTGTGTAGTCCAGGATGGTGTTGCATTCGTAATCCTCCTTTCTTGTGGGGACAGAGACACTACTCTACACTACTACCCTTGCAGCCCAAGGAACTGCTGTCGACTTTAGGGACCTTGACTAAGACCAGATCAGCATTTGTGACTTTGATGGTGAAGAAAATTTCAGAATTTCAAGACAAGGCTGTTTTCTGAAGCAGAGTTGAATAGTTTATTAAGGGCAAGAGGCAGTGAATTTGGAAGAAGAGGGGGGGTGGTTTATGGGAGGAGCTTGGAGGGAAGAAACAGAAAGACGAAATGTTATTATAGTCTCAAAGGTTAAAAAGGATTTTAATATAGGCTTACGTGAGGAGAAAGAGAGTTGTCAAAAGAGATTAAGACATATCTGAGTAGAGAGTGTGGGAGTGGGCTTCTCAAAGAGGGAGAGTAATCCTTGTGTATGTGTGGGAGGATGTTGTTTGTGGGTTTTTTTTTTCCCCCAAAAGTCATATGTAGGATTTTGCTGGAGTTTGGTATTACTGTCTTCAAAGAATTGAAGATCACTGGGTGTCTCTGGAGGAGCACTGACAGGATTGCAATTGATGTAGTAAAAAGCCTACTCCACAAGGAGAGAAGAAGGTGAGCTGTCGCTACTATAAACAAAGTTAAGTTTTGTGTTTTTATTTTCAGCCTGTGTTGGGGAAAAGGAAAGAGGCCCTGAGTCATGGCTGCCTTAACATAACATGTAAACTGTTGGAACATTTACCATCTTCCAGAAAACACACAAGGACTAGGAAGCACATTGCATCCCAGACAGTGTGGTTCCTGTGAATCAGGCATACAGTAAAAAGAGCCCAGCTAGGAGTGAGAGCTAAGAGTAGAGATGAGATTACTTCTCTCTGGGATGCTGAAGAAAGAGACCACAGCTAAGAGGTTCGCTTTTCATTCCATCACATACAAAAAGCCACTTACATGGAGGGGCTACGTTGGATAAAGGGTTCATGAACTGTTAGCCACCTGATGGGAAGTGGAATTTAATCCTGATGAACTGATGAATCAGAGCAGGCTCTTGAATTCATTTGCTAAATATGAGCTGACCGTTGGGGGAAAATCCAACTATAAACTTGTGTAATATCATTTGAGAACAAGAGTGAATTCAACCTAAAATTTAGGAAAACTCAGTCTTTAGACATTCACCTTGAGAAAATAATATGAAAAGTGCAGGAAAAGTTTGTCCCCAACAGGATTCAGGGAAGACATCCTAAACTAGGCGAGAACGCAAAAGTAAATGCACTGAGATAAAGGGACAGTGCGTTCAAAGTTCAAAGAAGGTCAAATGAGGTAAGGAATTGGAAGGAACCTGAACGCAATTGTTTTTTAAGCGTGGGGTTTATTGGGTAGGGAATGACCAATTTGGTGTGAGATAGTGACAAAAAGGAGAAGCTGGGTAACTAATGGGATTTTAGAAGATAAAGACAAAATCTAGAAGATGATGATGGAAAAAAAGGAGGGATGATAATAACAAACATTTGAGTTGAAAATGTCCTGGGTTTACTGAGCGAAGAACTCACATGTTAAAAATCAAGAGCAGAATGCCTTGAATGAGGGCTAGAAAGATGAGTCAGTGGTTAAGAGCACTGGCTGCTCTTCCTGAGGACCTGGGTTCAAATCACAACACCCACATGGCAACTCACAACTATCTGTAACTTCAGTTCCAGGGGATCTGACACTCTGACACTAATGAGTATGAAATAAAATTAAAAGCCTTGAATGAGCAGGGTAGAGAGAAGTTCCATAAACTCTCATAAGGAACAAGAAAGCTATCCTTAGACTTCTCAAGATAGAGTCTAAAATATTAATCAGTCCATCACTCAGTGATAGGACAGTGCAGTAGCCCGTAAGTATTGAAGGTGAAGTCTGTTACTCCATAGTAAATTTGCATGCAGTTAGGTGTTCCACTCTACCCGAGTTTTTTGCTATTATGATATTTGCTCTAAAACTTGGAAAAAGTGGGTATGATGAGGCACACATGTGCTTATCAACAAAAACTTAGGATATGAATTCTAGAAAAATGGTTTCAATGATTTCTAAAATTGCTCTTTCAGTCTCACCTCAGCAATCTTCCCGACAATATGGTGCTATTCTGGCTGCGTACTGCTGTACAAAAATCCTCTCAAACACAGTAGCTGAAAATCAACAACTTTATCATCATTTTGCTTAAGTCACTTGGCAGTCTGGTGGGCATTTTCCCCATTGTGCCAGTTGACTGGTAAGGATCAATTCAAGGCTAGCTCCTAAGGAGGTATGCCTCAGGTCTAGCTCCTGAGCAGGTATGTCTCATGTCTAACATCTGAGTAGCTATGTCTGGGCCAGGATTGGTGTGGCCTAGCATTTTTATGTCCAGTGTTCTGCATGTGGGTTGCTTGCATTTCCATATACGCTGTTGAGACATTTGATGACTGTCCTCATCTTTTTGTCATTAACTAGCATTCTGGCTACAAAGCCTTGCCAACTGTTGTGTGTTTCAAATACACACTTTGAAAACAAGCTTGTGTTTTATTTTTCTACCCCTTCAAAGATTCCTTGTAAGTGTGTGGGAGGGGGGAATCATAGCTGCATGAATTGCTATTTTGTGGGGATTCAAGAATCCCCTTTACTTCCACATTCTGCCAAGTATTTTTTAATGTAGATGTGATTTTCATTTTTCTTTTACTCTTTATTCCTTATTTTTGAATTTTATTCCTTATTTTTAATTTTATATTTCTTCCCTCCCCCTTTCTTCCTCTAAACCCTCACATATAGGCTTCCCCACTCTCTATAACATTCATGGTCTCTTCTTTCATTGTTACTGCATTTTTATATGTATATAAATATATATTCTTAAATATAACACTCTCATTTTGTATAATGCTACCTGTATGAAATGTTCAGGGCTGACCATTTGATATCACACAACCAATTGGTGTGCTCTTTCCCATTGAAAACCTCTCCAGCTCCTACATCTCCTCAGTTCTTCATAAGCCTCACAGGCTTTCCTCATCTACTTTGGCATGTTCCTTGGTGCTGTCTTTGTTCATCTGACATTTAGGCAGTCATGTTGCTTAGACTTTGTGGATGTACACATGACATTATTAGGAGACACAATTTCCTGATTCTCTGGCTTATACCATCCTTTCTGTTTTATAGTAAGAAATTTTAGGGTCCTTTTTTTTTAACATTTACAATTAAAGCTTTGTTGTATTCAGCAATTGTATTTTGTGTTATGTATGAGATGGGAAAACTGTTCTTCTCGCCCTGTTTGAACAAACTATCATCCTAGCATGGCCTATTTAAACATCAATTCTTTGTTCATTGTTTGCTGTATTATGCCTTGAAATACATGGTATACTCTCTATTCCACTTAAATTGGTATGTTTAACGATTCCTTAGAATCATCATATCTTGATTATTACTGAAAGAGAGCCAAGTGTTGTGTTGTGTTTAAACATAGTAAATGCTTGATGCTTATCTCTGCATTAGTATATACACGTTTTCACTGTTCATGTGTGTAATTTTTAAAAAATTTGTTTTTAATTGACAAATAATAGTCTTATTTGTTTATTCTGTGAAACAAGTTTTGATCTGTATATACATTATATGTAATACAAGATTATATTTGGTTAGTTAACATATTTGCAAACTCACTTTTTTCTTGATGCATTCACACATAAAAATGTATTAGCAGGACTATGTGCAACTTACTGGTAAAAAGTTTGTCTGGCATGGACAAGGTCCAGAGTTTGATCCTCGGCACTGCAAAGAAATTTTGCCTTTTGAAATATATAATTATGCTTATGATTACCATGTAATGCAATTAATCATTAATATTATTCCTTTCAGCTACACAAAATCCTTTTTTAATCAATATCTTCTCTTCCTCTATGCTTGCTTTCTCCCTCTACCTCTAAATTCTATTTTCATGTCAGCAATTTTTGTAGGTTTCATATTTAAGTAAAACCACACAGTATAATTTATCTTTCTGTAATGGCTTGTTTCACTTGATATAATTTTGTCCAGTTTTGTCTACCTTGTGACTAATAACAGGATATTCTTTTGAAGGCAATGGGGTTTTCCATTGCTCATCACAATTTATTCATAAATCTATGATGGAGCTTCGGGTCGCTTCCACATCTTAGCTATTATGGAAAATAAAAAGATGTATGTGGGTGTACAGACATCCTTGACATACCTATTTTAGTCCCTTTGCATAGATTATTACCCAGAAGTGGGACTGTTGGGTAATGCAGTGATCCTATGTGTTTCGGAGAAACTCCATGCTAATAGTTGCAATGGCTTATATTCCCAACAGCAGTGGACTTGCCTTTCTATATTTCCTCACCCATACATGCTTTCTGTTATATAAAGGTCATTTTAATGGGTATGAGATATCTCATTGTGATCTTAATTTGTATTTCCCCGGTGATTAGAAGTGTTGAACATCTTTGCATATACCCTTTGGCCATTCATCTCTCTTCATTTGAAAAAATGTCTATTCAAATACTTTGCCCATTTTAAAATTGGAATATTTTTATGTTATGCAATTGATTCAGTTGCATGCGGCTCAGCTCACATTACAATATAGGGCCTTGAGACAGCATGCTAAGATCATGAAAAATTTGTTGTTATATAATAGATCATTGTTATTCTGTATATAGTTTTTCTTATTAAATGATAGGTTATCTCTTTTGTTGACATTATAGTAGTTTCAAATTTGAATCTCTCCATGCGAACTTCTGATTCACTAGCATATTCCTTTTAAATAATTTGTGTTATATGTTTAAAAATGTTTAATGTTTTGTATGACTTTTTTTAACACCTAAGCCAAAATAAACTGATAACATAAAAATGAAATATGACAATAAGAAATGGTCAAAAAAGTTAATACAGATCTTATATATGTGTCTGTGTACATAAAATGTCATTGGGTTAGGTTTATATTATGTGCTTGACACTAACTATACTTTTTCTGAAATTTGAAAGTAATATTACTCTAAATTGAGGAGGTAAGATTGTAAATTTCTTTCTTTTAAAAGTAAAAAATGTGATGTCTTTGAGATATGCCAAACATATTAAAATAGTTTTATATTGAAATTAGTTACTGGAGTGAAGAGTTGGCTCAGTCATTCAGAGCATTTACTGCTCTTGCAAAGGGCCAGAGTTCAATTCCCAGCACCGATGTCAGGTGACTCACAACTGCTTGTGACTCTAATCACTTGTGCGCGCGCACACACACACACACACACACACACACACACACACACACACACAGTGATACCTATAAATAAAAATAAATCCTTTAAAAAATACATTGCTAGCCAGGCAGTGGTAGTGCACACCTTTAATCCCAGCTTTTGGAAGGCAGAGATAGGTGGATTTCTGTTAGTTCAGGGCCAGCCTGGTCTACAGAACGAGTTCCAGGACAGCCAGTGTTACAACAGAGAAACCCTGTATCAAAACAAACCAACCCCCTACTCCCCCCCAAAAAATATATTGCTGATACTTGGGTAGGAGACAAAGATTCTACAATGAACAAAGAGTATTTTGATCCTTTTTTTTTTTAAATAATAAAGCACTATTTTGAGAAATGCTTATTTTCTTTGACATATAAGAATAAAAATTCATTTGATCATACTACTGTTTATCAAACCATTGATGCTCTCAGGCTTCTGCTTATAAATTTAATGGTCCAGCCATTTAACTCAATGACTAGTATATGGGTTTTGTAAACATTTATGAATGAAGGAAATAAAGTTCTACTGACCTCCTCTCAGGAGACCATGCTTATTTTATTATAAAGTGATGAAAGGAAGTATATAAAAACAAACTTTGGGACAAAACCACTCAAGTCCCTGCTTTACCACTTAACATTAATGGCCCTAGAGTCACGTAACATTTCTGACCCCAAGGTTCCCTTTCTGAAAAGTATGGCTAGAGGTAGAATCTATAACATAGGGCAGTTTTAATATGAAATGAGTTAACTTATGTCAGGCACTTGCTGTCTGTTATAGAGCTTACAGTGGTATCATGATGACAATGTTGATGATGATGATATGATTGTGATTATGATGCTGGCCTAATATATGGGATTAACTTGTAAATAGCACCTTTCTGAAGTTAAAGATTCCCTTGTTTCCTATTTCTGTAATCTAGCTTGTTAATCACCTGGTACTACTGTTGTACTGTTAGCATTTATGTTACATGGAGCAAAAGATACTTTTCTCTCACCTCTTTTTTGGTCTTTGTGTGTGTGTGTGTGTGTGTGTGTGTGTGTGTGTGTGCGCGCGCGTGCACGTGCGCACTGAACTAGTTCTAGAACCCAGGGCCTTGGTATGGCGAGCAAGTGCTGTTCAACAAACTATATTGCCAACCCTCACCTTTTCAGTTTTGTGGGTGTTTTTTTGTTTTGTTTTTGGGGGGATTTTTTTGGTTTTTCAAGACTGGGTTTCACTGTTGTAACTCTTGCTGTCATGGAACTCACTCTGTAGACCAGGCTGGACTTGAACTCATAGGGATCCGCCTGCCTCTGCATCCCAAGTGCTGGGATTAAAGGTATGCACCATCACACCAACTGCCAACAGACTTTTTTATTTTATGTGCATTGGTGTTTTGCTTGCACCTATATTTGTGTGAAAGTGTTGAATCCCCTGGAACAGGAGTAACAGACAATTCTGAACTTTCATGTGGGTGGTGAGAGTTAAACCTGGGTCCTTTGGAAGAGCAGCCAGTACTCTTAACCACTGAACCATCTCTGCAGCCCCCAAACCCTCTTTCAGTTTTTGAATTGCCAACATTGTACACTTATTAAGGAGAAACCCCACATTTTAATAGCTAATATGTTTTAACATTTTCAACTGCTATTTTGTTTTTGTGTATTTCCAACTTTAGAAATCTTGTGAACCAAGCAAGTTGCCTTTGGAAACAGAACCGGTCCATTGAATCAGTTGAGTTGTTTTGTAGAGCAAGTCAACTCTCCCCAAAAGAAGCACAGCTGCCATCTTGATTGTTGCACGTGACTCGAGCCTGTTTCTCATGGGTGCAAAGTACTCCAGGCATGGGCATCCTTCTGTTCACTTCACTTTCCATAGCATCACCCATAAACAGAACAAGAGAAGGGATGCTAGGACTTTATACCTAACTCACATTTCAGTGCTGGGATTTGGCCCGCCTTGAGCCTGTACAGATCTTGTGGATGCTGCTGCAATCTTTGTCAGTTCATATGTACAGCTATCCTACTGTGTCCAGAAGACACTGACTCCTTGCAGTCATTCATTGCCTCTAACCCTTACATTCTTTCTGGCTCCGCTGCCACAGTGATCTCTGAGCTTTAGGAGATGGTAGCAAGGTCTAAATGTCCCACTTAGGACTGAGCCTTCCACAGTCTCATAACCTCTGCACATTGGCCAGTTGTGGGTCTCTGTGTTAATCACTATCTATCAGAAATAAGAGCTTTCCTGATGAAGGTTGAGATATGCAATGATCTACAGGTATAATAAGTCATCAGAAGTTGGTTTACTACTGTATCATTTTATTAGACTAATAGTAGGCTCTTCCCCAGGGTCTGTGATCTGTCTAGCCATAGGTTTTTGATGTGAAAAAGGTACCAGGTCTGTCTTTCATCTTGTGAAATGAGAGTAAAGTAACCCAGACCCAGATAAATGTATTTCACGTTTTCTTTCATTTGTGAATGTTAATGTTGAACCTTCAGATATGAATGTCTCATTTGGAACAGGAAGGCTTAAGTGCCAAGATACTTTTAACTCTATTGTTATGATCTGCTTAAAGATTAGAAAACTAAAGTTTGATAGTGTTTGAAAACAGCCTTAAGATCACTAGCTTCTAAGAAGCATAGTTCTGCTTTGAATCTAGAGTGAAATGATCTCCATAGCTTTATAAAGTCTTAACTTTCTTGTCCAGATAATTTCCCACTCCGATATCCTACTACCACATCCCATTGCTTGACTTCTCTGATCTAGACCAGGAGTGATTTATTGAAACCAGGCATCCCTGACTCTGTGGTTTGCCTTGTAGAGTGACCAAGGTATGTTGAATTGCCCTTATGGGAAATACATTTGAGATGAAAGAGATTGAGATTGAGGCTGTTGGAAAAGACAGTCATTCTTCAGTGTCAAGACAGCCTACATAAGCTACTTACAGAGCTGAAATCGGATTTGAACTGATAATATATGTTTTTGTATAGCTACCATGAAGAAAACATTACTTTATTTCACTTGTATGGGTGATCTAAAGTTCCAGGGAAATTGTTTTGAGCCTGAATTAAATCAACATTTGCCACATGATGATAGTATTAAACATTACTTCTTGGATATCTTATTCATTTAGTTAATGGCTATTGCTTTGAGATTATAGAGGAAATATTAAGTCCTCTAGTTATGACAGAATTCTCTTAGACGGTGTGTTCTACTATGAAGTCAGACATGGAGGAAACTGAAATTATTTTCTGATGACACCCCCACTCCTAATTAAAACAGTTTGTGTCATTTTCTTGGCAAATTCTGATGCTCTTTTCAGACTCTATATAAAATTGCCAATGAATCTGATCACTTCCTGAAATTTTTATTTATTTTGAGTGAATTTAGAGCGTGTCGCTACACAATGTTTTTGGCAATATGGTTTGAGTACTTCTCTTTTCCCCAATATTCAAATAAGTAAGACTATGAAAGCACTTAAAATGTATGGTAATCATATTGCATTGAGGAAACTTTGTAGACTGAATATTGATAAAAGGTAAGGAAAGTAAACAATGATTCAGAGTGAATTTTCAGAAAACCTAAGGCACAAGTAAGTGGATAATAAAGGGTTTTAATGATTGTGATGTGGTCAGTGACGTTTCTCATAGAAATCATTAAGAATAATAGTAGTTGTCTATAAATGCTTTTTGTCATTATTGAAAAAGTGACTCAACAAATGTATGTATATAGTAAATTTCTAAGGCTGTAAATCTACATAAGAAAGAGTGAAATTAAAACCCTTGGTTGCAGCCCAGTCCTGCTAGTAATTAGTTGAAAGAAGATGGACAGGTCAGTCTAGATATCTAATGTATCTTGCAGAGTTAAACTTGAGCAGTATGTCTACTTTGTCACTTGCTGTTTCTTGATTTGCATTCCCAAAGCAATAAGGAGCTGTAACTGTAGAAGGAAGCCAACTTGGTCAGGGAATTTTGTCAGCAGTCATTATAAGTGGGCAGCTTTTACTTGTGACATTAAGCCTGAACATGCTGTGTGAAATAGAAGCTTTCAGAGATGATGTTAGTTCTATAAGTGTTCTTATAAATTAGAAATAAAAGCAAAAGATTTATTCTTTGCTCTAGCATGCATTCGCTTCCCCATAAGAATATGTCAACAAGTTTGGCATTGTTAGTGTTTCCCTCCTAAATGGCTAGATAGAAGGATCATCTTGATAGTTCTTTTCTCTTGTCTGCAGATGTCTTTTTGATAGGACAGCAAAATTATGTCTTTCCTTGTACTGCATTTGGGTCTTATTACTGTTTAATCTTCTACAGAACTTATCTCTGGGGTGGGGGGGGGAGCCTTAAATTGAGGTTAAAAAAATTTAAGTAAGAGCTGTAAAGCACCCTTGCACAATTAAAAACAAAAACAAAAAACAAATGCTTCACCGATATTCTTAGCATAAAAGAGAGTTACTGCCCCCTTGTGGTGGAAGGATACACCCCCTCCCCCCCACCCCCATACAAACAGAACTAGAGAACTAGTTTAGGTTTCTCTATCCAGAGACTTTGTCCTTTACGATTAACGTGAAGAGTTCATGAACAGAATAGTGGGCCATTTCTCTTTGCCTATTCTTCCATCTAACTAAATAAAGTAAATTATGCCTTTGAATGTTTTCTCCCCTATGTGTGAGGTATTTCTAAGAAATTAAATTTCTAAAGAATTTAAACTACCTGGAGTCACAAATTTTATAGGGAACCAAACCAAGTTTCATTCCCATCACTTTTCTGTCGACCTTATTGCATCAGGTGCATTGGTAAAGGCTTGGATCTGTCATATTTGTCCTATAGAAGGCATATTACACACTCAAAGAACAACCTTTACAGCTATAAAAATAGGGATGTTTGAAATACCATGTACAGGGAACTATTATGCTAGCATAATTCAGATCAGTGTAAGTGCTTTTCTGGTTTAACTGTTTTCTATTGCTACCATTTTAAATATAAAACAAGATGTTTAATTCAAGCCAGGTAGGTGATGGACCACATATCTAATATACGAGCCAAAGGATGGCTTAGGGAACTCATTCTTCTAAGTTGGTTTTGGTAGTAAGATTTCTGGATTCTGATACTCGGCATAATTTTTCTGTGTGTATGCTTAGAGAAGTCCATTTCATCCATTTTCAATTTTTTTGTTAATACTATTTTTAATTTAAAACTGGGTTTTTCCTACTTTTACTCTCTGACAGTTTCATGTACAAACTTAGTTTTATTTCATTTTATTCCTCCTTCCTTTTATTAATTTTTATTTTGAGACTATAATATAATTACATCATTTCCTCCTTCCCTTTCCTTCCTCAACAGCCCCATCCCATGTACCTCTCCTTGCTCTCTTTCAAATTCATAGCTCTTCTTTCATTAGTTGTTGCTACATCTCTCTTTCTCTCTCTCTCTCTCTCTCTCTCTCTCTCTCTCTCTCTCTCCCCCCCCCTCCTTCCCTCCCTTCTTCCTTCCCTCCTAAATATAAGGTACTAAGTCCATATAAAGTTATTTACTTGTATGTTTCCAGGGTTGACCCTTTGGTATTCTATAACCAATTGGTGTGCTTTTCCCTGGGGAAGACTTATTTCTGCCGCTACTGCATGCATCTTTAGAATTATACCATGCTGGTCATTGTTGAGATTCATAGATTTCATAGCTGGGTAGGACTGTTGCTTTTTTCTCCTTCAGAAGCTTGCACAGTGTCTTCTGGAACCATGGATGTTACTCCGCAGAGAGGAGGCTATCAAATCAGTTCCAACTCAGTAGCCTATAAGCCATGTCTCAGAAGTGCATGGTGTCTTCAATAATAGAGACTTCCCTTCTTTCATCGAGCAGCGTAGGGTAGTGACAACAGTCTGGAATGATTTGAGAGTCTCTTGGACTACCCTGATGAGTAACTCAAAGAGGGCTTCTCATGCTTGTTGCCGGGGTTTGGTTACATGGTCATTGGCTCTTGGAGGAAGCACTGTCAGTTCAGATGGGAAAATTTCATTTAAACTATGTTTGTATATTTATACACTGGCATACAAGTATTATAGATATTTTTAGGTAGATAGTTAATCCTGTGATTCTTTATGGCTTTTTCAGACATCTTCTTCCTTTTCTGTATTTATGTCTTTACCTCCCCCCTGAGTACCTTACCCCATGTTTGTTATTTCCCAGATCAGATCACTTATACCCTGCTGTTCTTCTTTCTATTAGTCTCTTACCCTACCAAGCACTCATGTTGGCTTTCCTGGCTCCAGCAAGATACTCCAGCATATGCGCTCATATCTGAATATTTGTAGCTAAGAGCCTCAGAAGAGAAAGAAAATGAGACAGTTGTCTTTCCGTGTCCGGATTATTTCACTCAATATTATTTTTCTAGTTTTACCAATTAACCTGCAAATTTCATGATTTCATTTTTCTTTGTAGCTGAATAGTATTCCAAAATCTATGTGTACTACAATTTCATTGTCCGTTCCTTGGTTGTAGAACATTTAGATCATTTCAGTTTCCTAGCTAATATTAATGAGCAGCAATTAACATGGCTGAGCAAGCATTTGTGGAATAGAATGTTGAGTCCTTTGGGAATATTTCAGGAAGTGAAATGTTATATTTATATTTAGCATTTTGAGAATTTTCCACACCAATTTCCAGAGTAGATAGACCAGTTAGCATCTGTACAACTGGATGTGGGTTTCCTTTCTGTCTACATCTCCTCTAGCATTTGCTGTTGGATGTCTTATTGATCTTCGTCCTTCTAGCTGAGATAGATGAAATCGCAAAATTATTTTGATATGCATTTTCCCCTGTTTGTTAGGGACTATGAACATTTTGAGCCATTTCTTAGCCACCATTGTTTTATTTATTTATTTTAGTTTCTTTTGAGAACTCTTCATTCAAGTTTTTGAATGGTCAGGGTGTTTTTTTGGTTTTATTGTTTGTTTGTTTGATTGATTTTTCTGAGACAGGGTTTCTCTGTTGTACCTCAGGCTGTCCTGGAACTCACTGTAGACCAGGCTGGCCTTGAACTCACAGAGATCCATCTGCCTCTGCCCTGAGTGCTGGGATTAAAGGCATGTTCCACCCCTGCCTGGCTGATTTTTGTTGGTTGGTTGGTTGGTTTTTACTATTTATTTTTTGAGTTCCGTATAGATTCTGAATAGTAGTCCTCTGTCAGATGTATACCCAGTAAAGTTATCCCATTCTGTGGGCTTCCTCTTCACACCATTGATTGTTTCTTTAGTTTTGCAGAAGCTGTTTAATTTTATGAAGTTCCATTTGTCAATTGTTGGCCTTAATTCTTAAGCAAATGGAGTGATATTTAGCAAGTCCTTTCCGATACCTGTGCCTTGTATGGCCTTAGCTTGTTTCTAGAAGTTACACATTTCACATTTAAATCTTTGATCCATGTAGAGTTGTTTTTTTTTTTTTTTTTTTTGTGAAAGGTGATAGATATCGATCTATTTTCATTCATATGCATGTGAACATTTAGTTTTCCCAGCACCATTTGCTGAAGTTGTTTTCTTTTCTTCAGAGTATGTTTTTGGCAAATATTGTTGTCAGATATTAAATGGTTAAAGTTATATATACACATATTTGGGTCTTTGATTATGATCTATCAGTCTACACAGTCTACATGTCTGTTTTGTGCCTGTATCATATTGTTTTTATTACTATAGCTCTTGAGTTGTGGAATGGTAATCCTGCTAGTATTCTTTCTGTTAGGAATTATTTTGGCTATCCAGGGTGCTATGTGCCTCTGTATTAATTTTAAGATAGTTGTTTCTATTTCTGTGACAAATGAGAGGGGGCTTTTTTATTGGTATTCCATTAAATCTAAAAAGACTTTGATAAAATGGTCAATTTCACAACACTAATTTGACAGTCCATGAGAACAGATGTCTTTCCATTTTATAGTATCTTTTTCTGTTTTCTTCAGGGGTTTAAATTTTTCATTGTCAAGTTCTTAACCTTAGGTTAAGATTGCTTAGGTTTCTTCCTAGATATTTTATTTTCATTGAGGCTATTGTGAGTGGAGTGTATCCATGATCTCTTCTCTGTATATTTTCTGTTGTTTTGTGCTATTGGTTTGTGCAAGTTGATTCCATAGCCTGCTATATTCCTGAATTTGTTTTTTATAAACAATTGTCTGGAAGTTTTCTAGTAGAATTTCTGGGATCTGTAATATATAATATTATGTCATCTGCAAAGAGGGAGTTTGACTTCTTTCCCTATTTGGTTCCCTTTACTTTTCTCCTCGTGCCTTATTTCTCCATCTAGTGCTTCAAGTGCAGTGTTGAAAAGGAGTGAGAGTAGTGGTCGTCCCTGTCTTAATCCTGATGTCTGTGAGGTTGCTTCTAGTTTTCTACCATTTAGAATGATGTTGGCTGTGATTTCCTCAGATAAACCTTGATTATGTTGTGATATGTTCCCTCTAGTTCTACATTCTTTGGGACTTTTATCAGGAAGACATGTTGGATTTTGTCAAAGGTTTTTTTTTCTGTGTCTGTGGATATGGTTTTGTGTCTTTTGTGTGTGTATATATATATATATATATATGTCTATTATAGTCATCGACTTTTGTATGTAGAACCATTTCTGAATTTCAAGCATAAAGCCATTTGGTTACGGTAGATAATTTTCTTGATGTATGTCTGTATTTTGTTATAAGTATTTTATTGAGCATTTTTGAGTCTATGTTCATCAGTGAAATTGGTCTGTAGTTTTCTGTTGTTTTTTTTGTGTGTGTCTTTACCTAACTTTAGTGTTAAAGTAATACTGGCTTCACAGGAGTTTGGGAGTGTTCCTTCTATTTCTGTTTTTGAATAGTTTCAGAACGACTGGCTGGATATACTCTTGAAAGTCTGGTGGAATTCTGCTGTGAATCCATCTGGCCTTGGACTTAATTCATAGAAAAAAACTTTATTACAATCAGTCTCCTCATTTGTTAAAAGTCTGTTTATGATGTTCTCTTCTTGGTTTAATTGTGGTGGTTTGACTGAGTATAGAAATTCATCCATTTCTTTTAAATTTTCCTGTAAAAAGTTTTTTTTTTTTTAAAAGAACTCAAAATATTCTGGATTTCTTTCTGTTATTGTGTGTGTTGTGTGTGTGTTGTGTGTGTGTGTGTGTGTGATGTTTCCCTGATTTTTATGATTCAGTTAATTTGCCTTCTTTTTTTCCTTTTCTTTTTCTTTTTCTTTCTTTTCTTTTCTTTTCTTTTTTTTTTTTTGAGACAGGGTTTCTCTGTTATAATTCTGGCTATTCTGGAACTCACTCTGTAGGCCAGGCTGACCTCGGACTCACAGAGATCTGCCTGCCTCTGCCTTCTGAGTGCTAGGATTATAGGCATGTGCCACCACTGCCCAGCTTGTTTTTCCAAATTTTTAAGTTGCTTCATTAATTATTTGTGCTTTAAAAAAAAATTTCAATGTAGGCGTTTAGAACTATATATTTTCTCTTCTGGGACTGTTTTTAGTAAACTCCAGAGGTTTTGTGTTTCATTTAGTTCCAAGATTTCTTTCCTTATTTCTTCTTTGACTCATTCATCATGCAGTACTGAGATGTTTAATCTACTTGAGTGATTATTTACTAGCAATTACTTTGCTACCTGTTTTAAGTTTTTTTTTTTTTTTTAATTAGGGTCAGGTAGGATGCACCAAGTTATTTCCATCTTTCTGAATTTGTGGTATATTTTAGAAAATCTTCAATGTGCTGATGGGCGAAATGTATGTTTTTTGGTGTTTGGAAAGAATATTTTGAAGAATATTCTGGACATATCTGTTAAGTTTCTATGATCTTTGGTTTCATTTTATTCTGATTTTCTTTATTCAGATGATCTGTGTATTAGAGAAGGTAATGTACTGAAATCACCTACTATTAATAGGTCTGTATTAACCTTTAATTCCAGAAGTATATTTTTATGAAATTGAGTACAGCAGAATTTGATGCATATGTATTTAGGATAGCATTGCCATCTTGGTTAACTGTTCCCTTGATTAGAATGAAGTGTCTTTCTTTATCTCTTCTGATTAGTCTTAATTGAACGTTTCTTCTCTCTGATTTTAGAAGGGTGAAACCAGCTTGCTTCCTTGTCTCATTTGATTAGAGTACTTTTGTCCATCTTTTTATTTTAATGTGATGCCTATTTTTAACTCTAAGCTGTATTTCTTGTTAACAAAAGATATATGGATTTTGTTTATTGATCCATTCAGTCAGTCAGTGTCTTTTGATAAGGGAATTCAGGCCATTAATATTTAAAGTTATTACTGTGATGTTTATGTTAATTGTAGCGATGTGTTGTTGATATTTGGTGTTGATTTTGGTGTTGTGTTCTTAGTGGTACTTTGTGATTACAGCTTTTTTTTTTTCTTTCTACACTCTATTAGCTATGTTTATTTCCCTCTTAGTCCTCTTGAATTTCCTTTTTGTTTGCTGTTGAATACTTTTTTTTTTTTTTAGGCTGTTTACATCATGGGAAGCTTATCTTTCTCCTTCAACTATGGCAGATAGTTTTTCTTGATATTAGTTTAGGTAGGTCATTATGGTCTTTTAAGATTTGGAATGCATTGCTCTAAGCTCTTCTGGCTTTCAAAGTTTACATTGAGAAACTAGCTGTTACTCTGATAGGTTTTCCTTTATACATGATTTGAGGTTTTTGTTTTTGTTTTCTATTGCAGCTCTCTGTACTCTTTTTGTTTTGTATACTTAGTGTTTTAATTACAATATGCCATGGACATTTTCTGTTCTTTTGGTGCTCTGTAATTAAGATATAATTGCATCACTTTTGTCCTTCTCTTTCCTCCCTTCAATCTTCCTTATAACCTGTCCTGTGACACCCTTCATGTCTCTTAAGTTAATGGGTGTTTTTCTTTGTTATTGTTACATGTACAGATTTTCAAAGCATCTGTTCTTTTGTAAAAGTGAAATGACTTAAGTGATTACTTGGAAGTTTTTAAGTCTACCTTTTGAAATTAAAGGTGTTCAATAACTCTCATTAGGTGGCTTGTTAATTTTTAATACTTTATAACGATCTTAAAGCAAACCAATGAATGTTGCCATTCACAGTACTCTTCTTCTTCATTCTTCTTCTGACTCCCAAGCTCATGTAGATAAGAATATGTATGCTGGAAAATTGCAAAGACAGACTTTAAGTATTTGTACTATGGATAAGTATTTGAGGTGAAAGATGTGTTAATTAACTCAAATTGGTAATTTTACAAGATGAAAATGTGTTAGAATATGCATACTATAAAGACAATCTTCACATGCCATTTAAAATAATTACTATGAACTCTTAAGACAGACAGTGGTAGGTCCAAACTTTCTCATTATATTTGCTCACTTACATATTTTTCTAGACAAAACAATGAAAAAACTAGCACCTTATTAATTAATAGCCATTTTTAATGTCTGAACGATTTAGGTCAGTTATTCCTAAGCATGTATATTTTATATCCACATTATGTGTAATCACTCTATGAACAAGTTTCCTTATGATCATAATAAGAGTATTTTTGTGTTAAATGACTTTTCCTAGACCCATTAATTATAAATTTTAGGAATATACAATAGTAGGACTCTTAGAAATAGATTTAATTGCTGTAGCCTTAAAATATAAAATGTACTAATTCTGTGGTAGGGATATTTTATTGCTTCAATAATCATAAAAAGATGAGGTTATAAAAATTATTCTAGGACATTTAGGTAATTTACTGTTTTGTCATCATCATAGTAAACATCTCTATCCATAAAACTTTGTCCAAGCTTAGATTACTTTCCTAGGATAGATTCCTAGGTCGGAGTTAGAAGTTATGAATATTGCCAGATAGCTTTGTAGGAAGGCTGTATTAATGTTGTATTCTGTGGTGCATCTCATACCTGCCTCTCCACATTCTTAGCATATTTAGGGATTTTTATGTATAAGGATCCTGCAACAACATCTCACTTTATTTGGCAGTTTTAATTGTTAAATTTGTTTATTAGCCATTTTTTATTTTCTTTATGTAATTTTGTTGTATTTAAGTCTTTGGTGTATTTTTATATGAACTCTTAAAGTATGTTAAAGCCAACCTGACATTTTCACAGATTTCACAGACTCATTCATCACTCTTAAAAAAAAAATAAATTTCTCTTGCTAATCATTCTTCTGTGAACTCAGCTATGCCCATATGGGAAAAAGGAATCACCAACCGCCATTCATTGTCTCCAGTCTAGACCTCAGACTCTTACTGTGGAACCAACTCTTTGTTGTCCTACCTCCAGAGTTCCTTCTGAGGTATGGTAAAATTCAATAGAATAGTTGTTAAAATAACTTTATATCCTTCATTGTTAGTTGCTTGAAAGATTGCATGAATTCATAGAATCTCAGAATAACACAAACTTCAAAATTTACATGTTGGACATAGGTGATTATTTTTTGTTACATTTGTAGCTACAATAGTAATTATATGTAATTACACAGTTTGTTATATTTGTCATAATGTGTCTCTTTCCATTTCCATGTATATGTATAAGTATATATGTAGCATATATATTTACACACATATATACATATATATTATATTTACAATTGTAATGTATTTGAGTATTTGTAATATAGTACAAATATATATTTATACATACACATATATATTTACACACACACACACACACACACACATATATATATATATATATATATATATATATGAACACACAGATATTTTATTTTATAATCACAGTTAATGGTCTTTCCCTTCAGTTTCCCTCTATTATATTTACTCTTAGAAAGTCTTTCTCAGAACAAACAGAAGTCAATATGGAGACCCTAGACATTCTCTATGCCTTATTGATGGAAGTACAAGAACCATTTGCTACAATGATGCAAAGATTCTCTCTGAAGTCTAATAAAAACTGTTGGGATGGAGAGTTTGTGAAAGAATGATAGCGAAATCAGAAGACTCATTGTTTTCAGATCTTCTTGTAATTTGCGGCTCTTCCTGCTATTTTGATTCAAAATAACATTCACTATTGTGAATGTAATAGCAATAATCCACAGCCAAGAGGAATGTTCAATAAGCATTTTCTCACCTTTCACTGTAGAAGAATGGATAGGATATCATTTTGGACAGTTTCCATATGCGTGTAAATCATCAAGCTTATGTTGCTCAGCATGTGGCTTTGATAATACCTTTCTAGTTTTGTTCATTTTGATGATAATTTTGTCTTTCTTTCATCTTAGCAACATGACCAGTGATCTCAACTCTCTGGTGAACAATGACCATAGGTGTAGAAATGAAGATTCATAATGTAAAATGACATGTTTTATCATGCATCAATCACAATATCCAGGTTCTCGCTTACTGGAAGTAGCTTTCCTCTGTTAAGTCACTTTGCTTTCCTTAAGTACAGTAACCTATCGACAAGTCATTATCTCTCATCCATAGAATGATTCTCAGCAGACCTGTTGTGCAGATTGAGCTGTCTTACACTGGAGAGATCCATGCTGAATCACTGTGCTCTCAAAGCAGTTGGGATAATGATGTGCAGAATTTGTCAGTAGATTTACATATGTTGGAGGCTGCCAAACTCATAACTCAAATCTTTTTTTCTGATTATGTGTAGTAAAAAGTCTGAGTCTTCTCTTATGAACTAAAGGGTAAGAAAGTTAAATCTGTTGAATTTTTCTTAAGGTAACAAGTATTATGCATGTGTTTATCTGTGCATCATAATGTTGAGAATGTGCAATGGTACAAAGTCCAGAAGTCATTCTCCAACTTTAATATCAAAACCATGGATAGATATAAGGAAATTAAGTGGGAACAAAAATTAGCGCATTTATGTCCAGTATTATTGCCAAATAGATAAGAGCAGAGTTAGATATTTCTCAATTTTAACATAATTTCTTAATGTCTGAAAAATCTTAAATTGGAGAAAATGTATGTAGAGTCCTTTTTATAACTTCTCTTTTAATATTTTTCTATTATTTTAAGTTGAGCATAAAGTCAGAACAATCTACTGTGGACCGCAAAATATTTTCAGTTAATTTAGTCCTGTTTGTGGTCAGATTTTGGCTCACTATCTTCATTCTTTGGTATTTGCAATATATTTAATATCAGAAAGGGTACTGGCCCAAAACAGAACCAACAAACCAATCAACCAAACAATGGCAAAGAGTTTTCATTCAACAGTCTTCAGAAGAAAACCATCAGGGTTATCATTTGTTCCCAGATTGTTAGTTAAAACCTGTCACCAAAGAAATGACCATACAATTTGAAGCACTAATTCAGAGTTTTCAGAATTATCACTGAATAAGCTCACAATACCAAGCATTTCATGCAAATGCCAGTAACTGTTCCTTTACAAAGCCAAAGATCATCTGATACTGACGACTTCATCAGAATAGTTACTAGATAACTCACACAAAATTGGCCATCTTAAAAGTGTGAATTTCTAGTCATTATGCATAGATTAGGGTTTAGTGAAAGTAGTATACATTTCAAATATATAGCCCATATGAAG
Source organism: Cricetomys ansorgei (assembly GCA_026225945.1). Taxonomy (NCBI): domain Eukaryota; kingdom Metazoa; phylum Chordata; class Mammalia; order Rodentia; family Nesomyidae; genus Cricetomys; species Cricetomys ansorgei. The sequence goes on along the minus strand of JAMJFZ010000199.1, from coordinate 44,219,194 downwards.
ATTTTGAAATTGTGAATGCCAGAGGCATTCTTTAACATTTTCAGTCTAGTAGAACAAGTTTAAGCAAGAAATAGTTTTATTTTTTAGCTTCGTTCTCTGTTCACTGAATTTCAGTTTAATTTCAAGAGAAATGCCAAGCTTTAGATAAAGGAATGATAAACAAGATGAGTTTTAGAAATATAGTCAGTGATGATTGTTTTGAACTTAGGATATTTATTTACTTAGGGAACATATAAAACTGAGAAATCTTTGTAAAACTTTGTAATTGACAAAGCTTTGTAATTCTCTTTAGACATGCTGTTTTCTGTTAAGTACTTCTTTGGTACTCATCAGGCATTTCATCATTAGAGATAATGGACCTACATAGTTATAACTTCACAGCTGCTTGGATTAATGATGTCTTGGACTAAGGCTTCATTGGGTAGGATTAACTATGTTTAAAGATGGCAAAATGCCATTATAACATTAATGCCAAAATTTAATGAGAACCAGAAGTTAACTTCAAGGACCTTTATAATTTAATATGGGGGCATGATCATGTTCTCATTATTTTAATGTAGTGTCTATTAAAATAAGTTTATCTTTTTCCTTGTGATAATTTTTTTACTCTGGCATCATTTGTTGAATATTGACTCTATTTCTGTCATTTTGCTGGGGTATTGAGTAAGACCTTTCCCTTTCTCAACCTGCACAGTTTCCATCTGATCAGAAAATAAAAGAATTGGAAATAATTTGTTTAACTTAGGAAACTTAAGTCTTTCTTTTGGTTTTCTAAGACATGTATCTCCTTCATTTTCCCCTTATTTTATGTTTGTAAAGATTTATTTTATGTTTATGTGTGTTTCGCCTACATGTATGTATGCGTACCATGTGTTAACATGGTGCCAGTGGAGGTCTGAAAAGGGCCACAGATCCTTTGGAACTTTATGGATGGTTGTGAGCCACCATGGGAACAGAACACAGGTACTCTGCAATAAAACCAAGTTCTCTTAAACAATGAGCCATTGCTGCATCTAGTTTATTTGGTCTTAGCTACCTTCTCCACTTACGGGTTGTGAGGAAAAGTGTTGGGACAGTGAATTTCATATGTATAGGAAGATTGAAGAACATCAGTTGGATGCTCAGCTAAATCTCCCATCCATGCTGATTGCTTTAGTATCTGATGGCTGAACCCTACAGAAGTAGCTCATATGTTTTGTATAAAATTGGAAGTACAGCAGGTAGCAGAAAGAGGATAGTTGATCATCAGAATTCATTTCTAGGGTAGTCTTTCTGTGCTGAATTTGTGTAGTGATGACTTTCTTATAATATGTGACATTACCCTTTCTCTTCTAAACATGCCATGTTTCTATATGTTTGTAGTATAAAATAATGAACCAAACCAAAGTTCACCATATCTTGTTCTTTTTTCCCCAATCTTGTATATAAATGTATCTGAAAAAATGTTGAGATCTTCTAAAGTAAAATATAAGTCATGACCAGAAGATGGAAGAATGTAAAATAAGGCAGAGGCACAGGAAAAATTACATCCAATAACCTCCAGTGGGAGAAATCCTCAAGTATTTAGTTAGTGGTCCAAGCTTCTAGTGGCTGACACAAAGGAGAAATAGAAGTACTTGGTGTGATTTTCTGATATTAAATACTTACCCATTTGTCAGAACAAGCAAACCTTCTCAGTGTTAAGAATGTTCAAGGTAATTTGAGTAAGAACTGACAAAACACATGATGCATATTACCTTGTGAGGTTTTTGTTTTTTAAGTAGAAAATGAAAAAAAAATTCAGTGCACATAGTTAATTGTTTTATTCCTTGGTCTGTAGAGAACCTGGTAGGCATGTTATTAAAGCAAGACCCCATACTCCTGAAGAAAGGAGTTTGAAACTTCTCATACATTAATGATAGAGAGAAGCTTATTTCCTTCTAACTGACAAGCACATGGAACAGCAGAAAGATGCAAATGTGGCTAAGAAGAAGTAGCATTGTTAAAAGTGGGATTGTATAAAAGAAATTTTTGTGGCAGGATGATATTTGAAAAAGACTGATCTGGCCTCTGGGAAGTTTTTAAATATGCCAGTTCCCTGTAACAGGAATATCTGTCTCAGTTCTGAACAGCATATCCAATTTAGGAAATTATTATTATTTCATCAAAATTAATCTGGACAGTTTTCCCTTTGAAGCTGCCTTTTCCATAGGTGATCTTTTCCAGATGGGCTTTGTACAAAATTTTTAATGTCTTGTATTTTCTTTCCTTGAGAAAGAGTTTTCTGACATTCTCTATTTTCCCTCTTCTTTATCCCATCCTAGGGAAGAGAACACCAAAGTCAAAGGAGAAGAGAAACAAGAAGAAGAGGAGGAAGCTGATTGAAAGAGCTCAAGAGCAGCACAGTGTCTTCCTAGCTACAGACAGAGATACCCAATAAAATACAAGAAATAGCTGGGGTTTTGAGGGTTATTTTTGTTGTTGTAGTTTGTATTGCAAAAGTGCGCAAAGCTACTCTCCAATCCACACTGGCGGACAGCATTCCTGCTGCTCTGACCACTGTTCATTTTCAGTAACATTGTGAAGGGAAGTGCCCAAGTATGGACTCTTGAGTTATTTACACTTTGATTTGAATCTGGAGCCTGTCATAGCTGGAGCTCACTGACCTGAATCAGTGGGGGGCTGATGCATGTGCACTCCTGTGATAAGCACAATGTTTCCTAGGAATCTGTCCCTGGCTCAGTGGACCTACAGGAGGCATGAGGCTGTAGATCACCACTGGAGAATGCACTTGTGCAGAATACTTCTGTGAAAGCAATGCTAAGCGAGAAAGTGCTGTTCACTTGTGACTTTCATTTCTCAAACTGCACATTTTCAAAGACAAGTGTGTGTGGAGGAAACGCTTAATGTCACCACACAATGTCCTCAGCATCTGTGATCTTCAAACGGCCCTGTGATGAGACTGCTTTTTAGCTAGGGGTATGCTGTGGAAATACCTGCTATATTTCAGCCTAGTGCTAACATGTACAGATTTTGGTGAGCTGCATACAAAGCTCCTTACTGTATATTTATGCCTTCTCTGTGTAAGAGGTCATATCTGATTGATAAGATGTCACTTTGTTTCTAGTGGTTCATAAATATGGTCCGATATGTGGCTGTTCTAATTTTGAAAATTGGCAAATGTTTCGTTGCTTCTTGGTTTCTTTTGTTTGTATTATCTTTGGTGGGGGTGGGGTGGGCTTCTTATTGTAAGTATAGGATAAGCTAGTTTGTATATAGAGTCAAATGACTGATGTCAAAGTTTCATTGCTGATAGAACTTCCCCAGTTCATGTCATACACAGCATGCAGCATCTGGGCATTAGAAGCCAAACTCCTTTTGAGTCCAAAAAGTGATGACTCTGAAACACAGCTGAAAACAAGAGAACTTGTGTGCAGTTACTTGTATTTATTACACAAATCCCAACTTCATCTTTTTTTCAAACTTAAAGTAATCCATGACTTTCAATGATAGGTCACCTGAAAATAGTCTTGAGTACTGGGAAAGTTACTATCATGAAAATACCCAGAAAATGAAGATAGGATGGTTCCCTCAACTGAGAGTCACATCGTTCTGTTGAGCCAGGATCCATTACATTAGAACAGGGAACATGATGGAAGTTATCCATCTGGTTCACACAGCCATGACTTCAGAATGTCATTATCCTCTTGGGTCAGTCAGTCCTTAGATTTATAAATTGGCAGGTTCTAAATACATTGTCCTCCTGGCTGATCCAGGAGAAAATTAGAACAAAAGTTGTAGAGTTTTGAGGAAACAGCCAAAGCAAGGTAAAGCCTTTTCCTCACCTTGCATTGGTAAAACTACCTCATCAGCATTTTTGTTGAGTCAGAAACATCTTGCCGATATGTATAGATGTCATAAGCTTCCTTTTGAAAATATTGATGCAAGATAAGCCATATATGAATGTTGTATTCAACTTTAGGGTTTGCACTTAGTCCTAAGGTGTTCATTTCCCTTCATGTCTATTTACACTATATTCCTATTTACTAAGTGGGGACAGGTCTCCTTAATATCATACTTCATTGTTAATAAGTTAATGCTTGTTATGTTCTGGGATGTTGTTTTTGTGCATTAAAGACTCAAAAATTGTTTTTTTGGACTTTTTTTTTTTTTTGCTTTAAGACACAGTATACTTAGGAGAAAGGAGAGAGTGTAATGTTTTACCAGCACTACTGCTTACTAGTGATCCATCAAAACCATGAGAAAATATGTTGTTACCAGAGTTTAGGATATTCAGTTCAGTAAAAATAATCTCACAATAGTTGAAAGTTAGGTTTTTTAGAACTGTACTGCATAAGTTCCAATCTAGCCCAAGGAGAAGGAGAAAAATCACTTAATTTCCGTGGGTTTTTACCTACCTGTAGGGTATGCTTTAAGGACTGAATTAAGACATGTACCATAGCCCTCCATATCTACAGGTTCTGATGTAGTGTACTCATCCATGTATCACAAATGTTTGGAAGACCTTATGTCCATACTGAACATGTATGATTTTTGCCATTCCCTAAACTTAATGTATTTAGCAACATTTAAACATAACACACATATTAGGTATTTTTGATAATTTTTAGTGTATGGAAAGTTTGTAGACATTAAATTATGTGTAAATATAACACCTTTTGCTATGTGAGCATCGTTGGGTTTTGGGGATCTGTAGGACCTTTTGGAACCAATGTCCTTATACCAAGAAACCAAGACATCTTGTACAGACTGAGTTATGAATTTGGAGATATATATATATATATATATATATATATATATATATACATATACATATACACACACACACACCCACACCCACACAAAAGTGTGGTCACCATTATTAAACAGATTATTAAGTACTATACAAGTTGTTACCTATTACTTCTATTGGCTATTTAGATTTTTTCCAAAAATATTCTGTTAACAAAATTAGAATCTACATTGTTCAATGACAAAGAATTTTGCTAACATCAATAATATCCTATGTCCCATCTCCAATACTGCATAATACACTGATGAAGAAACAGTTTTGAAAGTATCAGACAGCTTCAGTCTATGGAGTGACACCTAGACATTGTTTAACTTTTCATTCTTATGGTAATCTGTTTACACCCATTTATTTCTGAGTTTCCTCATTAAAATAGCCCACTCATACAAATCTAAAATTGAATTCGTGATTGTATATCTCAGGGTGCAGTTAAGGAAATAAACCAAACTAGGTATTTCATATGGACTCTAATATCAAAAATCAATTACATGGATAATAAATGAGATATGAAGCCAAATGAGTTGCCAGGAAAAGCCAGGTGGGAAGCAACACCAGCAAGCCACTATCATGCTTAGGGTGAGAAGGATTACAAGAAAAGGAATTTCCAAAATCTAGATATCAAGCTCACCCCAGAAGCCTTAAAGCTATACCTGAGAACAGAACTAACTATAACCAGAACAAGCTGGTACAAAGGATAGAACACTTCCAGGAGAAAGTGAAATTTCAAGACATAACCTGGTAACTTTGAGAAATGTTGCAAATTGAGAGATGAAATGTCCAGGCTTCCTCTTCTGCAGCTTTGAAGAAGGCCTGCCACCATCCAGACCTGTCCCTGAACCTATGAGCTCGGGATCCTGGATAATGCCCTGCTCCATGATATAGAATGTAGGTCTGAGCAAAAACTAACCAGAAGCACCACTAAGGCCTGTCACTAGAACCATTTCCCCAGCTGCCTTCCTCTTTTAAGAATTAATGTTTATGTTCTTGGTTCATCGAGGGCTTTTTATTTTTCATTTACTCCTCTTGTTCTCCACAGCTTGTCTACTGGCTTACAAAATTCTAGTAAGCCTGTGTTGAGAATGAATAGTCGTATTTCTCACTTCCTTTCCTTAGCAAGTACTGGTCTCTTTTGGCTCCCTTCTGGACAATGCTATTCTTCCTAGATATTCTTGTTCACTCACTCTAAGTATTCTCCCTGTGTATTCTCACCACATCTTTTTCTATTAAAATGTCTATTTTGTTACTTTGTTAAGGGGATTTGTTAGAATCCCCTTAACCCAAATTTCTTATAGGGATTGAGAAAAGTCTGTACAAACTGATGTCGGAGTTAATGTCAAGTCTTTAAAGACTATGTTTAACTAGCAAGTGCTCAGTGTCTTAGATACTCTATGGAATATAAAGACAAATATGAATTCAAAAGATGGTTTCTACCTTAAAGTAGAATAGGGGGTTGGATAGTCTGGAAATATATATCAAATAAATATTTAAGCAGATTTTCATATGAATATGAGGAATCATTTTAGCAAACTGCCCCAGGCCACCTCCTCCAGCTTTAGCAGATGTTGATCATATACTAGACTCTTGAGGAAAATACTAGAATTTATTCCTCAAAGTAGAGTTCCAGGGCAATACTTCTAAGAGTTTGAAGTTGACAAAGGACTAATACCTTACAGCTTCTCAGGTATACATTAGTGCCCTGAAGAGTAACTATCATCTTTTTCCAGAAAATGTTTCTTAAAATGACTGTCTTAGTGCTTCTAACATCTCCCTTCCCTGTGCCCCTGTGGTCCAGAATTTCTTAAGCAGGCTTTCCATCATGGTAGTATATTTTCATTATGAAAGTTTGACTTTCCTTTCTGTCTTAGCACGACTAAAAGTGGAGTATGGACTGTGTGTCTTTTTAAACTGAAATCTTGTAGATAGTGCTTACAGTACCCTTTTTTTTCTTTTGATGGCTTACTTGTACCAAATGATTTTAAGAGGGAAGTTTGGTGTAATTATGAGCCCTTCTACTGTGGAGACAGTAGACCATGTGTGAATGTCAGGGATATCAAGGAACAAACATTACAGGTGTATTTTGACATGAAACCTAAATGATGAACATGAAATCTGGGAAAGAACAGCCTAGGCTCCAGAAAGTACCACTACAAAGGTCCTGAGGCACAAACCATCTCAAGATGGTCAAAGGACAGAAAAAAAGGAAGGAATGCTAACGTATAGGAGGAGGAAGGTGGAATCAACAGAAAATCAGCAGTAATGAAGGCTGTAGAGAAAACTCAGATTTTGCTCTATGCGCTGGGAAAAAAACATTGGATTTTTGTCCTGTTTAAGTAGGAGGGCGATGTGCTCTGATTTATGTACACTCTTCACTAAGTCTTCTCTGTGACAGGTACAATTTTCAGAGGGAAAGCATAGAGACAAATCAGTAGAATATTGCACTAGCCTGATAAGAATTCATACAGTATTGGTTAATGAATAGTATTAAAGAAAAAGAAGAGGAGCTGGAGCCAGGAATTGGATATGAGGTAAAGGAAAAAATAGAACCAGAGATGTTGTCTAGGTCTTTTGTTCTAAGTAACTCTATTTAGGGGACAGAATTGATAATGAATGATTCTACCCTTCATGTGCTAAGTTTGAAGTGGTATTTAGGTAGCTAAGTGGTCACAACAAGAAGGAAGTTGGTTATAAATATGGACTTTAGGGGGAAAAGTCAAGGCCAGAATATAATTTGGGAATATATTGGGGTGTAGCTTGTTCTTTAAATCATAGCTCGTCCTGTGATGGCTCAGAAGTATTACAGATGAGAGAACAAAAACGGTGGGATGGAAACAGAGAGACCTGAAAAGGTGTCCTGAGAGAAACACCAGAAGCTGCTACTTAAAGTGATCCAAAAGAGTTGCACTGAACATCGTAACCCACACCTATAATCCTAGCATTTGCAAGTTTAGGAGACTGAGGCATGGACATTAAGAGTTCAAGGCTGGCCTCAGACCATGCAAGGTCTGCCCAGGCTATAGGAGACCTATCTTTAAAACAAGTTGAAGTTTGTAGCTTTGTGTAGCTCCCTTCCCTCCTGTTTTATATTAAACATAGTAGGAGAAGTAAAAATTAGAAAAATTGTGATAATTGAAGGTTGGTGTCTTCTCAATTTTATTTCTGAGTTATGTACTCCAAGAGTGAAATTTACCAATAGTTTATAATCCCTTGAAAGTGGTTTTGATATAGAAAGAACTTAAAGTATGTCAATGCCTAAAATATTTGGAAACTACTCTTCATATAAATGTGATAATGATACTTAATTTCAGGATACCATATCATCTACCAACTTCATCTACGTTTATGATGAAATAATTATCTCAATGGACCTACAAAGATTTTTCTTTTATTGCTTTCAAAATCAATAAAATGTATCAAGTGAGCTACAAAACAAGCATTCTGTGAATTACAGGTCCTTGAGTTTGTAATTTTCGGCAATGAGGATTTTTCAAACTTGTAATTATTGAGTTACTTTCGTAGCATTTCTCTGATGTGAGTGCATGCGTGTCTGAACAGAATTAGGCATTGCTCATGCACACAATCATAGTATTTAACTAAAAAGCAAGATCAGGGTGAAAGTACTTCTTTTTTCCATGGTTTTCTGTGTAAAATAGAACAAATGAAAGCTTTAAGTACTTGCAATTCAATTTTAAATTAAATAAATGTGTTGTTATAGCCCCTTCTGGGTAAATTCACTTTTAATATGTGATATCTGGATAGCAACTGTAGTAAAGCCTGATAGAATTAGGTCTGTCTTCTCTGAGCAATGAGTGACATTCCATTCCCCAGTCCTATTTGCAAGTAGATGGTCCTTGTGCCTGATGTTAATCCACAGTGTTTCTGTGTGAATGGTGTGCATCCATTTGAGAGCTAGTATTTAATAGCAGGTGTACCTTCTGCATAATATTTGTTCCTTGAGCACACAGACAGATCCATGGGGTAAAAGCAGCCTATGTATTGCAGTTACTGTATGAAAGATAGTTGGTTCAAATAGCTGTCCAAGCTACACAAGTAAAATATAAATATTTGTTGTGTTGAGGCTTAATGGTCCTTCATTACTCCTGACATTGAGTCAAGACCTTCATCATGGACTTCAGAATGATAAGAAATGTTTTCCTGTTCTTTAAGCTACCCAGTCTTGAGTCTTCTTTTATGACAATCTAACAAATTAACCTATTGAATCACAGGGAGTGAGTCCTTTTAGGGAGTCTAACAACCCCGACTTATTGACACCATTCTCTGAATTGCTACTGTGAATGTAAATTGAAACAATATTTTTAAGTAAAATGTTTCAGCTTTTCTTCACCAATTGAGCAATTATCTTTTTATTCTACCAACTTCACTGCAGCCCCTTGAAATGACAACCCATGCATTCAGTGTGTAGCAGCTATTCTGCAACTGTTTGATGAACTTAAAGGATTAGTTGTTAATGGTCCAGTACATTTTCACAGTGTGTGTGTGTGTGTGTGTGTGTGTGTGTGTGCATGTGTGTACATGTGCTGGCATGCTTGTGGAGGTCATAGGACAACTTGAAGGAGTCAGTTTTCTCCATCCAACATGTGGTCCTAGGAATTGAACTCAGGTTATCAGGCTTGGTGGCAAGCACTTTTATCCACTAAGTCATCTTGCCAGCCCAAGAAGAAAATTTTCTGTGAGTGACATGGAGAACATCATTATATTCTTTACAAGATTTTCAGTTACTACATTACATTTCTTTAAAAGTTGAGACTATTATACTATGAATTGTCTCCTATTAGTTTATGCGATGATAATTGTGCTGCTGTGATTTTCCCAGTGTTAAAAAGGGCAGGAAAGGAGACAGGAGCACCTGCTTTCGGCTGCCTTTGTAGTTTATCAGTACAGTTCTCAATTCTGTGTGGTCTACAAATGGACACGTGGTCAAAGTTTAGCCAAAGTAAAACATCTGTTTTAAGTGACACCCTGAATTTTGTGATGAGCTAAGTGACTTGAGATGGATTGCTGGAGGTTTTTTTGCTACATGAAGATACATTATACTTGCCCATCTTCATTCATGAGATACACAATTATATATGGAAGTATTACACTCCATCAGCCACACAGTCACTGGCAAGGCCAGATTCTTGTGTGTGTTTCCAATCTTGCTCTTCTCTCTTCGTCAACTCTCTGCCCCTTCAGTGCTGCCCATCTATTATTGTCTCTGACAACATGAAGGATTTTCTCCTGGATCTATTGGCAAATACTCCTGAAAGTCCTTTGTGTTCTTTACTTTGTTCCACAGTTGCATCATTAGAATTGTACTGAGTAGTTCTCAGCATTGATTGAATGAAAAAAGGAAGCCCAGGCTTCAGCTCCAAGCAAAACCACTTTATGACTGTGTGGCTGTTCTGCACGTTAATAACACCAGTACCCAGGTGGCCAGATTTATGTCCACCCTCTTGATCTGATAAAAAAAAAAGGGCAGGAGGATGAATCGGTAACAACCCAGGCTGAAAACAGATGGTGACTCCCTGTGTGTATGTTGTTGAAAACCTACAAAGAGGAAACATTAAATATGTGCCTTTAAATTTAAATTAGTGCATTTCAAAAAACAAGCTGATGAGCTTTGAAAGCAGACAAGCTGAATGTGTTTCATCTTATAAGTTTGAACTTGGCTGTGCTTTGGGGAAGAGTAACAGACAAAATGGATGGTATGTTCCCTACCCTTTCTTTAGCTCCTTAGTATCAGTGGTGCGCCACTGTAATTAGGAGCTTGTGTATAGTTCTTTGTCATTAAATCTTCTACACCCTAATTATGGATGTTTAGAACACTAAAAGACCACCATCTAAAAATTGGCATCTATTATTAAATATATGTCCTCAGATCAGATGGCTTTTCTTTTGCTTCCACAATGCTGATTGAGTTTTGTGCTAAGTGATCTGTTTTAAAGCATTCTGTTGATAATTTACACACATAGTATTTTATCAAAATGCACTAAATTACATAATATTGTACTGTCTGAATGTACTCTTGGGATATGAGTAGGTATTTGAGTTAGAATCTTTCCAGGGATGATTATTTCTTTGATTTATACTCAGAGACGAATAAAACTGCCATTCAAAGCCAATCCAAAATGTATCTCAGAGTGATTTGGGTGAAAGTTACCACAAATGCACCCTATGATTCTATGAGGGTCTGTGATGATTGAATACAAAAGTACATAAAAATGAATGTAGTTGAAGACTGGGTGCAGTTTAAAGGCCACTCTAAAATCTGGGCTGGACTCTTTCAATATAGTTACAGGAAACTGGGGCCCAGGCAAAAGTAGGCTGGGAGTAGCTCTCTGTCAGCTCCATGCCCCATACCTGTTCTGTGTAAGTCTCTAAAACAACCTAACAAATGACCTCTATTCTCCCAGGTTAAATTCAAATGTTCCAACTTACAAGCTGCTTCAACCATTTCTTGGATATGGTCTAAGTTTTTTCAAAGTACCAGGATTTCTCTTTAGGGACTATTCTGCTCTACATGGGCAGACTAATAAGTCATGGGTCTAGTTTTTCTTTTTCCTATTACAGTTGTATATTGCTGCTGTGGGAGCTCAGCAAGGATGACAAGAAGGCTTTTTCATACTTGGAAGCCCTGCAAGACCTCAGCAGAGGGAACTACTGTCATGGCCAGCAACAGCCTCGACAGTGGAGCCCCGAGCATCTGAGCTCAGATGTTTTTATTGATTCAGAACTCCTCATCCCCCATAGAAATTTAACACCTGCAAACAATGCAGACTGCCAAGACCTAGGCTAGTTCCTCACCCAACAGTGCATAAAACATTTTATACATAACTAAACTTCCACAACATTTCCCCTTTTCTGTATTTAAAAAAAAACAAAACTGCTTTACCATTACGACTCAATTTAACACTACACCAGCAAAATGATTTAAAAGAGGATCAATTATGAGTGTTGCTAATGCACAGAACCAAATGAAACCAAACATCTATCAAGCTTTTTACAATGTCTTTGGACAGCAGAAAAACATTATCAACGTCCAATTATCTGGAATTCACTCACGATCTTCTGAGCTCCTCCAAAGGGCTTGGATCACCTGGCCCTGCCCTCTGTAGAACACAAAGATTATCCTTCAGGCTCTGGCTGGCTCTAGTCCACTATTGCTGCTGTTCTTGGTAGTCGTCCCATAGTACTGGCATCTTTGGAATGCTGAGGTCCTTTACTGCAACTGGGCTGCACTTTCACTATTAGTCTCTCCTGGGCTCTCTTCATGGTTCTAAGTCACAAATTCTTTACATGACCTCTTCAATCTAGGTCATGAACTACTATGGAGGCTGTACCCTCACCAATGGCCTCTCTTGGCCTCTCACATTGCCAAACCTCAGCAGCTCAACATGACCCCTTCATGGCTTCAAAACCAGCACCACTGGGAGTGACTCTTACAGCACCAAGTTTGGCTACCAGCGTGAGATACAACCTCAGCCAGTTCTGAAAGACAGGTTTTGTGTGCTGACCTTAAGGAAACACTTTCCAGATTTTAAGATAGAGTCTGGTTTGCTAGAAAAATAACTAGTCAATTTCTGCAGGAAGGGTTCCCTTGTGAGTAAAGTTCTCATCACTATCACTAGTGCCTGAACCACTTGTAGTCAGGTTTGCAAGAAAAAAAAATTGTTTGGTTTAAGTAAGCAGCTCTTTGTCTAAGCTAAGGCTTCTACTATAGCAGAGAGTCCTGGACCAGTGGGAAGAAACTCTGGTTGAAATGTTCTGGCGGTTGGCTTTTTTTTTTTTCATCACCGCTATGGGGTAACGTATAATCCTTCCATAGATTTCAAACATAACAACTTGAGCTTCACACACATACAACACAGCTATCAGAAACCTCAGTTTGTGAAACAGCACGCTACCACCAGTGGTGAGAGGAGCCACACTTTCAAGATCAGGAAAAAACTTTAGAACCTTGCTTTTTCCTGCTTTCAGCTGAGCTCTGTTTCCACCATGAAAATTCATATAAAACATTTGTCTGAAAAATGGCTTTCACCTCGAGCATCTTTCTCATTTACAACTCTCTCTTGTAGAGCTTCCATTTTATTAATACCTTAATTTCTGTCTTCTGGGAATTGCTCCGAGTGTACTTTACCAGAATCTGTGAGATTTGGAGTTTCTTTCTCTTCTTCCTTGTCTCCACATTGAATTAGCTCACACGATGTTGTGCCCCGTATCACAGGCACCATTTGTAGTTGAACATTGCTGCTGAGGCAGCTCAGTAAGGAAGATATGGAGGCATGTTCATAGGCTCAAATCCTGCCAAACCTCTATAGAGAGAACCACCATCATGGCCAGCACCATCCTCGACAGTGGAGCCCGGAGTGTCTAAGCTCAGGTGTTTTATTGATTCAGAACTCCTCAAGTGCAAATCATAAGCAATCCAACATCACCCCCAGAAATGTAATACCTGCAAACAACACAGAACACCAAGACCTAGGCTAGTCCCTCACCCAATAGTGCATTCCACAACATCCTATGATTCATACATCTATCTCATTTCTTATGAGTTTCAAAACTAAGCGGAAGAGAATGTTTCTATTATCTTTCTCGAATTTTGAATAGAACCAAAATGTGGTTCTATTTAATTTAATGACCTCGGAAGCATTGATAAAGCATGAAAAAATAGCCAATGCCAAGCCATGTGACCTACATTAAGAGAAATTTCTGGATTTCAAATAGTATTATTTTATAGATTTACAGTGTCAGCTGATTCTCCAGGCCTTGTCCTGCACTGGGGACATTGGGTGTATTGGGAGGGAGCAGAATATAGTATATTTCTCAGGTTCTTGGGAAACATGATATTCATTTACCCAGTAGGGCTGGGGAAACCAATGGGGGCATTTGAAGTACAAAGTGGTGAAATTACAGCTATGAAGACTGTAATTTGATAAAATGCAGAAAGATTGTAATACCCTTTCTGATGAGACCAGTTTTCATTAAAAACTACCATTCTAATGCCCTCCCTATGGGGAGGGCATATGACCTTTCTCCACTCAAAGATCGTTGTATGTGAAACTCTGGACTGAATGGATAATCTTTCCCCACAATGCTGATACTTTAAGTAATATCTTTTGTGAGACTGAGATAAAGAAGTTGTGTCATGTTTAACATAACCTCTGAGAGTCATTGCTGTCTCCTCTTAGAAATTTCAAATATAAATGAGGAGTTTTCATGATCTAAATATAATCTTTATATGGATAAAACTTAAGCTAATATCTTTAATAAAGTTAGGTTATAAAAACAGACATTTTGGTACTATTTTATGTATCAAACAACTTCCATGTTGTTGCAGTATTATTCACATCAGCCAATTCATGTAACCATCCTAATTGTCCATTGACTGAAGAATGGGTAAAGAAAAGATGTTCCTTTTATATAGTAGAATACTATCCAATCATAAAAAGGAATGAAATTCAGTCATCTGTTACAGGCAACATAGATGGAGTTAGCAGTCATTGTGTTAAGTGAAATATGGCAGGCATAGAAGGACAAATACCCATGCTCACTCATTGTGGAAGCTAACAAAGACGAGAAGTGGATGTGAGAAGCTAGGAAGAGGGATGGAAATGGGTTGGTTAATGGGGACAAAAGTGTAGTAGAAGGAACATTAAGCTCTAACCTTCTGAGCATAAGATGATTACAGCAATTGTGATGCATTTCAAATATTGTGCATTTCAAAATAACTAGGAGACAGGGCTTGGAATGTTCCTAAACATCAGAAATGGAAATGAAAACTGAGGTTATGGGTGATAATTATCCTGATTTAGTCATTGTAGATGGGATGTATCTGTCCAAATACCACACTGTTCCCTAAGCATAGTATACAATTATATGCAGCTAAAATGCAAACATTGTGCCGTTTTACACACAAAAGAGAAGAATGTGTTAAATAATCTCTTCTCCTGAAAGAACATTTGGCCTTTAACATTTTGGGGATATTTCTGCTTTTAAACATAGTTGTACATTAACAAAAGCAGAATTGCAGACTGGGGATATAGCTCAGGGGTACAGCCCTTGCCTATCTTTTCTAAGCTCTTGTGTTCAATTGTTACCACCACACACATAGAAATAAATTAGAGCTATACTGATTTAAATATAGTTTTATAATTATAATACATAACTGTTTTAAAGCCTATTATAACATGTGTCTGTATTGTTAACATTATACAGATATTTCTTACTTTAAAACAAATCATTTATTACATGCTTAAACTTATTCTAGTGTTATCAGTCCATGCATTGAACTGGAGTTGGAAGTTTAGTCTCTGCCATCAAATGGCACCCCTTCCTTGCTCTTTCCTTCCCTCCTTCCTGCCCTTCATCCACCCATCCCACTCTTTCTCCCTTTTTAACTCTTTAAAGATTTTTTTGTTTTTGTTTGTTAATTAGGTATATGCTAATTGTGTTTGCGTGTATGTGCTTGTGAGTGCAGGTTCTCTTGTGGTCAGAAGTGGGTGTTGGATCCTGTAGCAATGGAGTTGCAGGTGATTGTGAGCCACTACATGGAGGTGCTGGGAATTGCACTCAAGTCCTCTGTAAGAGCAGTGTATATTTTTAACTACTGAGTCATCTTTCTAATTCTCAAAAGGATCTTTTTGAGAAGAGACCAAAGACTTGTATTAGGCTCTTCTACATATTTTGTGAAGCCTCCACAAATTGCAGATAAAGACTGATCAAAACTTTTGGAGTTTTAAGAGAACCACAGTAGAGCATTGAAGCCAATATCAGTCATAGAAACTGTGCCATCCCATGGTTTCATGCCCATCCCTGGATATAAGTATAATTGTTTTTTTTGTTTTTTTGTTGTTGTTGTTTGTTTTTGTTTTTTTTGTTCTTTCAAGACAGAGTTTCTCTGTTGTAACTCTGGCTGTCCTGGAACTCACTCTGTAGACCAGGCTGACCTCAGTCTTACGGAGATCTGACTGCCTCTGCCCATCTGAGTGCTGGAATTAAAGGTGTACTCCTCCACCACTGAAATAAGTATAATTTTAAGTGAGACCTATATGGTAAGTGCCTTAGGGGAAAAGTGTCACAGGAACAGGATGGAACTGATTGTTCCATCTGGACAGTTCTTGTGGCTTTACCAAATAGCATGGAGTAATCAAAATAGACCTGACTGCTGTTAGCAAAACATGATAGGGCATAAATCACACCTGCAAAAGACACAAGAAAACAACAATAACATCAACAACAACAAAAACATGCTTATGTTGAATCACATAGAACATGTTTTCCCAAACACAGAATCCAAACACAACATTTGGAGAAGGGAGTCCGTTTTTATACATGAAGAACTGTGAGGCTGACATAGTGGGTGAACGCCAAATGCTTGTGATTTTGTTCTCTGATCTGCGAGAGCTAAAGAAACTCATAATGCTTTCTTTTTTTGTGTGCTCTAACCCAGTCAAGACAATGTAATTCTAAGAAAGCAAATTAAACTTATTCCAGGACAGGACATCATTTTATTTGATTATTTTACACTAAGAGTGAACAGACCAACAGACCTTGTGGCTTTTCTTATTTGGATTAACTTCAATGTCTAAAAGTTGCTAAGTAACACTTTTAATAATAAGAGATTTCAAGGCCAGGAGATTAATGATCCATGACCCTATTTAAGAGAACTATTAGTGTATCATGAGGTGGGAGGGCTGAATACAGTAATGGGAACTCTGGGTAATGCGCTCAGCTGCTTTCATTGCTTCTTTTTTCTCTGCTGCTCACAGTCGGCTTGGCATGACACTCCTTTATTAGACCATTTGTGGAGATTATTTCATCATCTCAAGTTTACTAGTAATTACATGGGAAAATTGTGTGATCTATGCAGAGTAACTATTGCACAGCAATTACCATTTTTTAAAATTAGTTCTAGATCTGATAGAAATATATGTTTAAAGCAAATGCAGTAAGACAGTTCATGGGTTCATTTCACTAAATCCATCCCTCTGTTCCTCTTCCTTTACAAGCGCCCCCCCCACCCCCCTCCTGCAGGAAGCATTGACTCCTTCTTCCTTGGACATGAAGAACTTGGTCCTCTCCATGAAATCTGAGCCTCAAGTTCAACTACCACACCAAAAGGATACAACCTGGACAGAGAACAACTTCTGAAAGTCTCCTGAAGCCAAACTTGGCTACAGCTCTGTATGTCTGGAGTGGAAACTTCAAAGGAGAAAACAGCTTCTGTGGATTAGTGGCCACGAGAGCTTTAAGGGTAAGTAAAACCCTTGACTGGAATTAAAAAAAAAAAATTGGCATTGGCTCATTCTGCTGAAAGCACAAAGCGTTTTAGGAGGAACACATCACCTTTTAAAATAAATGAATAATATCTGTGTAAAAGACGGCAAGTCGTTCATCTGAGGAGCATCTTCAGGGCAACTAAGTGTCCAGCACTGACAGATCCCTGCAGTTCATGTCCGACTCTTTCTTGTGGCCTCTGAATGTGAACCATAGGAAGAGCTGGGGATATTTTAGGGCGCTCAGAAAGAAGCCCCCAGGGATGTTCCTTTTGACCCAAATAGAAAAGTTCAGGATTCCAAAACTAGCTTTTCTTCCCCCCTTACACAAATGAAATTTATAAATAACTAAAAGCTGTTGCCCTAGTGCTTTATGACCTCTGTAGTAAGCTCAGGAGTTGTTGCCAGAAAGAGAGTTTTCAATATCCAGAGAAGGCAACTGAGGATGGCAGCACGGAGGACTATGATTCTTCTTACTCTGGATTTCAGGTTTCTCATGTCCAAGACAGTTTGACAACCTATTGGGAGTATTGAAAAAGTCTGGGAGCAAACAAGATATTTCCTATGTAACAAAAAATTATTAAACACATATAGGTATATAATTCTGAGTAAACGCAGCATGTGAACTGTGCCAGAGAGTCTTAGACTCTAGCCAGCATCGCTCATGACTGACCAGGCCTCATAGTGAGAGCTTGGTGAACAAATGGTGACTCCCTCCTGTTTGAGCAGTGCTCATGCTGTTGCCCTGTTTGTCAGTCTGTGCTGTAACATTCATTTATACAACTGAAGATACCTTATTATCAGATACCTTATTACATTAGATACCTTATTCTGATAGAAGACACCGAGAAAAAGGGTAAAAATGTCTCATAGAAGAGGGAATCTAGATGACCACACGAACATGAAAAGATGCTTGACTCCATTAGTAATAAGAAAATGTAAATTCAAACCTTACTGAAGTGCTATTTTGTAGTCTTTCTTATGAAAACATACCATGTGACTATGCCAAGAATTAGCAAATATAGAAATTTATATACTGCTGGTGATAATTTACATTCCTACAATCATTTTGTACTGCTTGTAAAATGTAAATTTTGAATATTTGATGACCCAGCAATTCTACTTTCCAATATACCCCTGAGGAACTCCCCCTCATGTGTTCAAGACACCCTACATAGGAATGTTTATAGCAACATTGCTGAGCCAGTCTCATTAAAAAATGTATCAACCAAAGCAGAAATAAGTCATGGAATGTTCACATGTAGAAAGGAAGAATGAGGGAGAGCTTACTTGCTTTGTACATTCCAACCAAGACTGTACACATTTGTTGGAAAATCTGGTGTTTCAGAGCTCTCAAATATGAAGTCACTTACACAAAGTTTTAAAACACACAAGCAATAGTGTAAGCAAATGTAGCATCTGTATATGTGTACATAGTAAAAATAGAAAGAGCAGTTGAGATGGACAGATGTCAAACTCTGGATGGTGGTTTCTTCTCTGGGATTGTAGTCATGAGGGAGTTAATAGGCACGTTACAGATTAAAAGATATTTTGATTTGTTTCACCTCTGTGAGATTTTAAAAAATTCTTTAAAATTTTTTGAATCTGAAATACTTTATTGCATATTTCCAAAGCATTAAAATGCAGTATATAACGAGAATTTGGCTGAGTGCAAATGATCCTAAAGACCTAAACAACAGGACATTTCAGGAAGGATGAAAGAGTTGCAGAAGAAGGTATGCACCCCATAATAGAAGACATGACAATCCATTTCATTTCATTTCTTCATCTTTATTTGGAATTCAATGCCTCTTGCAATTTTTTTTTTCTGTGAAAGTTGTCTACCTCTAACCGACAATAAGATGTTCAGGGTCAAGGTCTGATTCATTGACACAGCCTCATTTTGCATGCAGTTGGTACTCAGCACACAGTATGTATTTTGAAGGTGCTGGATTGGTGAATGAATAGGTAACAGCACAGATGGGCTAATATGATATATAGAGACAGTCTTCTTGTTTGTTTTGATTCCACTGATATCAACATGCAAACTCAGCACAGACAAGAAAAATTAAAGAAACAGAACACTTACGTTCAGCTCCAAAATGAAAGGGAGCTACATGCTCTATTATGGAGGCAAGATAATTCCCTTCAAAGTGGTAATTATGAGAGATGATTCTAATTTGAAACTGGTTTTCTAATTGGTGTTTGGACTTTAGAAATCTCACAGACCTTTAATTTATATATACATTTCTGAACTCGCCACAGTTCACCCCTATCACCAACAAATGCCTCTTTTTTTTTTTCAAGATGGGACGTTAATCATATAAAGGGTCAAAGAATTCACATGCACGTTCACATTCAGAACATCATTTCTATGACCCAGAATCTTTTTAAAAATGAAATTGTGAATTTGTATGAATGAAACAGCGTGATAAAAGGAGGTTTCTGCTACATCTTCTGTTAACCTTCTTTGACCATCTGAATCAAAATAATAGCCCTTGGCCCTGTTCTCTGTCTGTCTTCTTCCCCTGATTTACTCCTGGAAAGGACAGAAAATCCTTTTGACAATGTGGCTCATGTCTTCACTTGTGTCCACAGAATTTAAAAGATTTATTTTCATTTTTAAAACATAATTTTAATTATGTGTGTGTGTGTGTGTGTGTGAAGTATGAATGTCCAGAATCTATAAGAGGGTGTCCTGGTCCGCTGGAGCCAGAGTTACAGGTGGTTGTGAACCACAGACATGGGTTCTGGGACAAAACTAGGCTTCTCTGCAAGAGAAGTGTTTCTTATTCTCTGAATCATCTCTCTAGTCCCTAAGAGTTAATGTTTGATTTGTGGTAACCTCACCTGCCCTATTTATATAGCAGCACTTGGAAGATAAAAAGTCCCAAATAAATGTATGTTAAATGAAGGAATAATAGAGTCAATATTTCATTCCAGTAAAAACCTTTAGCTAGATTTTAATTTTAAAATGTAAGTAATTCTATCTCTATTAGTTTTTCTTTAAAGAAAAACAACCATATTTAAATGTTATTATTAAATGCGTAGTGTAAAATAGGGTAAGATCTGACATATAAACACTCATGAACTAATCACAGTAATTAAGATATTAAACATATTCATCACTTCCAAAAGTCTCTTGGAGATTTTTTTTTAAGTTATACATTTAAAATTTTTTTCTTCTCTCATATAGTACACCCCAACACTCTTCCTCCCCACCTTCATTTCTCCCAGCTTCCCTCTTCTGTCTCCTCTCTACCCTAGATTTACCTTCCATTATCCCATACCTTCCCCTGTCTCTCCCAAAGAAAGATCAGTCTTTCCAGGGTTATTGCTCAGACATGGCACAAGCAGATGGAATAGGGCCAGGCACCCTAACCCTAATCATTACTTCAAGGATGGATTAGGCAGTTGAACAGGGGGAGAAGGTTCCCAAGGGAAGGTAAAAGGTTGAGAGATAACGCTCCCCCACCCCTCCATTCCACTCTGTATGAGTTCTGCAAGGGCACCAAGGCAAACAACCTAAAGACGTAGCTGGGAGATCCAGTAGGTTCCATGCTTGCTGCTTCAGGCTCTATGAGTCCCTAAAAGTGCTGGTCAGTTGACTCTGTGGGGCTTGTTCTCCTGGTGTTCTCGAACCCTGTGGTCTCCAAAATCCCTTCTCTACCTTTCTGTGGCTATCCCAGATCTCTGTACTTCATTTGGCCTTGGGCCCCTGCATCTGCTCCTCAGTTGCCAGTGGAAGTCTTTCTGATGAAGATTGGGCTAGGCACTGATCTATGGGGAGAGCAGGATAACTTCAGAAGTCCTTTTCTCGTTATCCAGTCTCTAGTTCCTGGCCTGCCCCGGAGTATAATGCCTGGGTTCCTTCCTTTAGCATGGTGTTCCGCCCTTCCATTGTTCCAGGGGCTTCTGCAGGGAGGATAGGCCATTGGTTGAAGATTTTATGGCTGGTGTCCCACTTCCACCACCAAGCCTTGGTTGGTTATGGGTGAGAGCCTGTTTAGGATCCCTATCCCCTATTATTAGAAGTCTTCACTAGGGTCTCCTTTGTTGATTCCAGTGAGTTTCCACAGCTCTAGGTCTCCTGGAGATACTTTTAATCGTCTTTTGTTCTGCCTTTTGGGCTTAAGCAAACATTCACCTATTCTCTCTCTCCCTCTTGCTCTCTGTCTCTCTCCTCCCTCTCCCTATCTCAAACATACACACACTATACATTCGTTTATATATTTAGGTTTATGTAAGTGTAAGTATGTACTTTTCCTCAATTTTTTCAATCAAATTTATTTTGAGACTTAATTTGTATTGTTAAATATACCACTAACACATTCCTTCTTTCCTTTGTTCCTTTGTATTCCTGATATATATCTGATACATATATAATCACATACATAGAGTCATTGATTTATTTTTTTACAGTTGATATGCATTTGTATGATTTTTTAGGTCTATTGCTCTTAGGAACATCATGCACACATATTCATTTATACTCTAACACATGACAAGGTGAAGCAGATGTGTCATAATCCTTTAATTTCTATTAGAATATTCTCATGTGCTTATTTGTTATCAGTATATCTTTTTTTGATAAAATGTTCAACTACTTTGCCCATTTAAATTTCGTATTTCTTTCTTTCTAGAAAGTTGAAAGAATTCCTTATAGATGATGGCTGTAATTACTAATGAGATAAGTCCTTTGTTATTATCTTCTCTTATTCTGTGGCTTTTCATATGGTTTTCTTAGCAATATTTATAGAGGTGATCAAGATTTTCTTAATTGACAAATAACTACAATATCCTTTGCTCATATCTAAGAATTAAAATACTTATTTGAATACCATGTCTCACACTTTTGGGAGGTTACAGCTCAATGAAATATGTAGATCCACTGACCAATACAGGGTGTGATGGATTATTATAAACCACATGTCAATGTACTCAATCCCAAAGGGGACAATTACATAACAAAGAAGTGACCCATCCTTGGAAGACCCAGAACTTCTGAAGGAATCTCCTAAGTGCATGATTGCTACAGAAAATGAACCACCTTCATTCACAGTGTGTGTAATTAACAATGAGCTAGGCTATCACTGTCTAGAGACCTTCTTAATTATGAATGACCTATACATTTTAGAGATGGACTTATAGTTTTTCATTTTAGAACTATCTACTGAGTATTTTGTGCTACCCAACATAGAAATGATGAGTTCTGTTAGCAGTAGCTGAAGATAAATATAATTCAAATTTCCATTATATCTTTGTAGAGAATAGAACTAGAAGGTAGAAAAACTTTAAAAGTAACACATGTGCTCACTTGGAAAAATAGAAAGGTAGCCTGGATTGGGAATACTGAATCAACTCCTTACTTAGATTCTCTAAGACATAGAGGTACAAGCCAGCTGTGAAAGTGTGGGTAGGATTCAGATTTAAAAATGCATGAGAGAATATTAGAAGGGTTGAGTTGGCATAATTTCAGAACTGGTTGTATTTAAGTTTGAAGAGACAGATTACGTTGATGGTAACTGCGTGCATCTGTGTCAGAATCACTAAAGGGATAAAAGAAGGTTGTAGATGGATATGTACATTCTAGGAAGGAAGAATATGTAGTTTTTCATTCAGGGTAGGTTTTACTAAATACTTTGTTCTTGGGCAGAAGGCAAAGCCTCCAAATGGGAATGTCTGGGGCACTGCTAAGCATGAGTGGTTTAGTAGCATCCTCAGATCTTAAGAATTCTGGACAACCTCAGCAAAAAGGTGAATCTGAGCAGAAGATTTCAGAGGAATGTGGAATTAGTGTTGAGTGGAAAATAAATACTGGCGGGAAGACTGATTATCATTCCATAGAAATGCTGAGTTTATGTTATTTTTGCCTTTTCCACAATAGGAAAAAATAAAACTTAAAAAAAATCTAATCTGGTCATTAAGAATTTGGTTAACAAATGGAGTATTTATAGGCTTTTGTGATAGCCTAGCCTAGTCCATTGTCTGAGAATTCACACAACTGGAGAGAAAAAAAAATGCTCTCTTGTGCTGAGTTCCACCAAGCTATTATCTTCACCCTTGGTTTCAGTTCCTGGCACAGAGTAGGCACTCAGGCAATGTTTGTTAAGGGCCAGATGGTCCTTCTTACATTTTCAGCCAACTCAGTTAGTTTGCTTTCTTCCATGTGTGAGCCAGATGGTTGAACAGTTACATGAATCTTTAGCTATATAAACCAAAGTCACTTACATCATTTTAATTGTCTATTGTATATCCCATTTCTCTTTTTATTTTCTAAGGTAAATATTCTGAAGTTTCAAGCTAATTTCTCTAATGATGTGATATTGAGACAGCTATTTTGAAGAAGATAAATGAAGTAATATATTACATGGATTCCTTCTCAATTTGTTGTGTGTAGAGAACTTTGAGAAGACTGAAGGTTTGGTATAGTGGCCATGGTGTAGGATACTTAGGAATCAGCAAAAGATGTATGAAAAGGTTACAACATCAACTAACGTGTACATAGCATGTGTTTTCAGTGGACCAATGATGGTTCTATAATTTTCTCTGGAAGAATTATATCTCTATTGTAATTATGGAAATGGGATAAGATTGTTGTTGATTAAGTGGAGAATATTGAGGCACTGACACTGAAGCCTCAGATCCCAAGAGTTCTCCTTCCTCAGCTTTCTTCACACATCAGAATCCTGCTTGTTATTCATTTGTATTGCCAGCCCATCAACAAGTTGGCTTGTGTGGATCAGTGAATCGGGTAGAGCCAGGGACTGCATCTCTGATGAAGTGTCTCTACTTAGGACACACTCATTTTTAGGTTTTCTTAAGTGAGAAGACATTGACATTTTCAATTTATACTCAGAAATGGCCTTAGATTAACTGTTGTTCATAGGTAGTTTCTGATACTTAGAATTACATCCCATTATGGGCAAGAAGATGGATAAACAATCATGTATCATCTTAATTTTACTTCTGATTAGTAATAGAGGGCAGTAATTAGCAGCATGAGATTCATGAGTCAAAGAGATTTGTATTTAGATTTTGTTGCTATGGCTTATCACTGCTGCCAGCAATAGTAAATTTCTCTAACATCTTGAGGTACCCATGTTTCTGTTGAAAATACCTATAATAATTTATAAACTAGTTCTGAGATTAAGTGGGATAATATATTTAAACTATCTATTTCAGTGGCTATAAAAATAATTGAAAAATGAGGTATATTGGACCATGACATCTGCTACCATTGTTGTCTATGCATGGCAAGGAAACTACCCCAATTGCAATGAAATTGCATCAATGTGGCTGCCTAAGTAAGAGACAGTGCCAATGACATGCCACCATGGATGAGGGAAGGGATTTCACAAGACCCTACCCCTAGATGAGAAGCTATAGGCCATAAATGGCTGCTAAGAGAATATGAATCAGTCTCCCTCAGGGGTGAGACCCTGATAAATTATCTAGTCCCAAGTGGTGTTAAACTCACTCTGTGTGTGTGTGTGTATCTGTTGTTGGGCTCGTGGCTTTCTAAACTTTATATTACATGGAAAATATTTTTTCTCATCTTTCTAAAAGGGTGAATATTGTGTATTGAGAATTAGAAGACATGATTCAGAATGACAATATGTTTTGGGAATAATAGAAAACTATTTTGTGAAAAGGAATGAAATTTTTATCTTGAGAAGCAACAGAGGTTTAAGAGAGAGAAACCAGGGACTGAGATAGTGATGTCTACTTATTGTTTGATGACAATAAAGAAGCTAAGTTTACTTATATTTTTAGATAGAAATACTTGAAGCACTGTAGAATCCCCTACATTCATAACTACATGTTGCAAGTTCTGACATTATCCTGAAAGTTGTACACAGAAGACATCAAAGCAGAAAAAGAGTATTTGTAGAAGACAATTAGCTATGAGACTCTCTTAAATAAAGAGTACAGAGGGTGGTCCCATACACATATTGTGCTCAGTCATTCCTCAAGTCTCAATGGGAGATATCTTTTTTTTTAAAAACTACCTGAAGAATGTTTTTGTTTCTAATGAATCTAATGGGGAAGAATGCCTGCCGTATTGTCCCATACAATTCCATGGAGAAGTTGAAATGATGCTCACTTCTGTAGACATATGATCAAACAAGGATGACTTGGAAGCTGTTTCACATCCAAACCATAACATCCCCATAAACACCAACTCACTGAGCCTTGAGAAACCACACTAAGAGAGCAGTCCCTATATTTTAGAGTTGTTTTTCTATATTTTTCTTACCATGACATAATTTCTGTTCTCTAGATTCTATCAAAATGGTGTCAAAGATGGAGTAGACCAACAAAGACCTTGGAGCTTGCCACATTAGTATTCTTCAGAGAAAATAGAACCCATTAGAAATAGGTTAATATATAAATCTCTACATATCTATCCTAGACACACACACACACACACACACACACACACACACGCACACACACATATATATGTATGTATCAGGAAGATATACATCCAAGACATATAATACACCCGTGTGTGTGTATGTATACATATGTATACTTATACATACATATACATCTATGTATACAAATATATGTATATACATATACACATACACACAAATAATAAATACACACATACATACACACACAAATAATTAAATAATAATATGATTATTTTACTCCTACTTATTCACAAATGAGGAAGATCATTTGCTTTATTTAGCCCATCAACTCAAATGATACTCTTTCAGATACACTCTCATACACAAGCATAAATAATATTTATCTCTCTAAGAATTCTGTAGTTTAGTTAAAGTGATACATCAAATTTAGCATCATAGTAGCTAATACTTTTGAGTTACCTGAAGCCTTAATTATATATCAAAATTTTACCTAGATTTATGTAAGTTTTCTGACTCTGATTCATAAATGAGTCTTTGAATAAGTTGGCTGTTATTTGAAGAAAATGATTAATCTTTCTTTCTGTGATAGGATTTTCAGAGATGTTCTTATATGTCCTAGAACATTTTCTTCTATTTCCAGTTTGCTAGTAGTTTTTTTCTAATATGGGCATGGAATTTGGCCCATATAAACTACTTTGACTGATGTATTTTTGTTGGTTATAAAGCAAGGCAATTTCATAAACATGGCCCATGGCCATTATTATTGTTTTATAATTTACTGAATTTGAGTTGCTAATATGATATGTTGCTAAGTATTTTGCTAAGTATGTTAATGAGGGTATAAGCATAATGGAATTATTTATGCATTGCCCAGCCTACTAGTACTTTGTAAATGTTTGTCAAATCAAGAATTCAGAACATAAGACATAGAACACATAAAATATTGTCTACTTCATTAGTTATATAGTGAGATACAAAGAAGATATGTTCATTGAAGGAGATGGTTCAGAAAGACTTGTCTGTTTCCAGCTGTGTTTCAGACCATTCCACAGAGTGGAGACGATATAATCTTTCTAAAATGTAAAATTTATCTCATCAGTTCTACTTTAACTGTGACAATGGTTCTCCATCACCTTCAAAACAAAGTTTAAACATGCTACATTTTTAATCTCCCTAGCTTTTGTGCTCCAAAGGACCAACAGACAAGACTAGTAATCAATAATGTACTTCGTTTCTAGACTTTTGTGCTTGGTGGTCTCTTAAGGAGAACATTGTCTATTCCATTCATTTTCCATTTTCATAACAGCTAAGAGATAGAAGTGGGGGTGATTTTACTAAATACTAAATAATAATTTAAATCTGTTCTTGATTAGATCATTTAGCCCTAGATGGATGTTCTACATTGTATAGTGATGATGACAATAATGGCTATTCTTGGTTGTCTACTTGATATAAGCTAGAAAAAGGTAATTTCAATTGAGGAAATGCTGTATCAATCTGGAGTGTGGGTTCGTCTGTGGGGCATTTTCTTGATTGATAACTGATGTAGGGGAGCCTATTCCATTGTAGGCAGTGCTACCACTGGGCAAGTGGTACAGGGCTGTGTAAGTAAGCTAATTAAGCAGAAGCACAAAGCAGTAAACAGTGTTCCTCTGTGGTCTCTTCTTCAGTTCCTACTTCCAGGTTTCTGCTTTGAGCTTTTATCCTGGCTTCCCTCATTGATGGAGGATAGCCTTCCTCCCCAAGCTACTTTTGATTTTGATATTTTTCACAGCAACAGAAGGCAAGCTAGCACAGTAGTTTATCCATAGGATGTGGACAGGGAGAGACAGGCTTTATTAGAAGATCTAGACCCCAGCCCTACCTCTTTCACTTATTATCTTATTACCTAGGAGCTGTGTACAAGTTATTTTTCTTTTGGTCTCCTATACAAGTACCTAAAATGATTTTTATCATAACAAATGATAAAGGCTGTATATTTTATATATGTCTGACATCATTCCTGAAACAGCACACTTTTAATAAACATTATTGGTAATTTGTTATTGTTTTTTACCATCACAAAACTAAGCACCATATATCATAGCTCCTATTATAATTTTACTTTGGATTAGCAAATTCCTTAGTCTATTCACTCATGTAATTTTAGTTTTTCACCATAGTATTGAAAATAGGTGCTTGTTGAATATAACCCATTGATATTAGCATTTATCTATAAATCTCATAGCCTCTTTTTATGGATTGTATAACTTCATTAAGATCTATTTCAGGGATAATTTTTTTCTCCACACTAAGACAAGAGACCTAGGACCCTAAAGGTGGTAGGAATCAGATGCGTTGACAGTTTATAGATATGTGCCAGAGACTATGGTACTACATACCGTGCCTTTGTGGACCTGGATAAAGGTCTCAGCAACTGAATTTGGTATAGGAAAGTGCTACTAGGTGAAACACAATGTCCCAGTGAACTAGAAGTGTCAGAATATAATCCACAGACATGGTGACTTCTAACAGGAGATGCCGAAGACTCTGGGGTGGAACACAGAAATGACTACAATGGTATCGTCATGATGATGATGATAGTCATTATCATCATCATCATCATCATTTGTTGCTCCCATGTGCTAGACATAACATTGACATTGAATGCCATTTTTTTCTTTCATTTAGCCTTCATGGATATTCCTATTTTTCAAATAAGGAAAGCCAGCATTATATAGATTAGGAGACTATAAGGTCTTGATGGTCATGTGCTATACTCAGAAACAGTGACGTGGCAGTTATGGTGGATGTCCTAAAAGCTTGGTCAGAATTATTTAAGAATGTGGGTTCTTTTCTGGCTATTTGCACTAAATTCCTATTATTAGTAGTGTAGGGGGAGCAAAGAAAAAGATGAAAGTTTTCCCATTTGACCTCAGAGTAGTCCTACATGTCTAGCTTTGATATAAGGATGTCTAACTGTGAGCCAGGCTACCAATAATTAGCTTAGAGGGTCATGGCAATGAACTGTGAGAAAGTAAGCAGTGCTGATGGGCAGCAGCTCAGATATTCAGGTTTCTCATCTTTAGAGAAAGAGTTTGGAACTGTAGTTCTGTGTTGTTAGAGATAGGACAGTTTAAATTGAATATGTCTAGCACTATTTTAATAGAGAAGCTCATTGGATGAGAAAATAAGAAAATGATTCTGTACAGAGGATTTTATTTGGAACACAGACAGGAAGGGATTTCAGAGCTATTCTGAAATTATGCAGCCCACCCAGGGATGCGACTGAGCCAGACATTTTATGGATAGTTGGAAGCTGAGACCCAGGGGTCAGGATAGGATTAATCCTCTTTCCCTGAGAGCCAAAGACTCACCCCATCCCCCTCCTTCCTAGGAGCATAAAGTTTTGCTGCAGAGTCCAGTAGACAATTGGGCATCTGTCTGGTGGTCTAGTTTGTAATTGGAGCCTTTAAGACCATGGCTTGTTGACCCTTGAAATTTTACCCACTGACCTGGCATGATGAGCTATTATATTTGCCTCTTGGAGTTAGGGCCTTGTCCCTAAGAGCAGTGGAATGTCCCAGACAATTTTCCTTTTGATTACTTCCTCATATATTCCAATGGCCCCCAATTTTTCTCCTAGCTGGATTCCAGGGCATTGTTTCTGGGTTGGTTTTGAGGTAGCTTTATAGTGAGTAATACGCAGCTACTCTGAACTCTTTCATTTACCTTTGGAAGAAGATTCAGATTAAACCAAACTGAATGTGATTCTTCTACAGTGAGTTTGGCTGTAATGGTGTGTGTGTGTTTGGTTGATGGTGGACATTGGGCTGCCTTATCTTCAGGCCCCCAGAAGCCATAAGCCTTCTCACTGGGTCTGACATAATGCTGCAGGAGTTGCTTCCTCATGAGAAAAGCCAAAATGTTACAAAGCACAGGTGTCCTGAAGCTTACTGTAGACTTAACACAGGTGTCCTGAAGCTTATTATAGACATATGTGTCTACAATATCCAGACTGCGTTAGATGTACCTGGTGGGCTTGTTCAAAGATAGACTGTTGGACCCAGGCTCAGAATTTCTGATTTCTTAGAACTATAATGGACAGCAAGAATTTTTATTTTTAGTATGTTCTCATATATGCTGGTTTTTGCTTGCTAAAGAACTGCACACTAAAGAGGAAAAGATTTAGAAATAATTGAGACAAAACTTAGACACAATAGCAGAATATGAAACTTGTATACTGAAGGTTTCATATTGATGCCTGAGAGCAAGGAGGAATAATGTGGGCAAAGCACAGAGAAGATCCAGTGAGGAAATGAGAATAGGACAGTGGTGACCTGATTTCAACTCCTATCGGGCAGGTGCTGGGGAATGACATTACTATCCCTAAGCTAGACAAATGAACATCATCCCCAAATCTTTAGCTCAAGCCTGGGATCTAAGCAACTCTATTTTAAAATATCTCTTAAATCTTTTTTTCTCTTCTTCATCTTTCCTCCCTACTGCCCTTTGTCACTGCTTCTAAGAATACAGAGCTCTCAGCTGATCTGCTTCCTTCTTGATTTGGTTCCCTGCACTGTCATAAATACTGTGATCTTCATTTCAACCTCAATCTCCCGTTTATATTAGTTCTAAAATGAATAATAAATTAAATCAATTTAAAATCCTTTAAAATGCTCTGCTTCTCGGTGTCCTATGCCGCCCTCATTCTGAGTCAGTTAGCTCTGTTACTGTATAATGTTCTTGCCAACTGGATGCTAAATATGCAGGAGAATGTCTTCTCTTTGTATTAGCACAACAGTAATCACGGTTACTGTTAGAGCATGCCAAAAAATGTAGTAGTCATTATCTTTCAACTTCATAATACTTGAAAATTAGAGCGAGTTAACTTTACTTCTCAAACAAAGAAATAGAGACTTGTAAAAGTTCAGTGGAGTGTTCAAAATTACACAGATAATTTAAAACAAAGTTGATATTTGGATCTTGGTATCTGAGTCAAGATAACTTAATCCTTTAAACCTTCTCCACATGGTCACCAGGATAGACAGAGTCCTTCATGCCCCAGACAGCCCAGTTCACTGCACTTAGTCTGGTGGAGAGCAGGGCTTCTATCAATCACCTGTCCAATGCTCTTCCACATATCTAAGCCTTCGCACAAGCCAGTCCTTTACCCCGTGTCCTTTGCTCACCTGTTCATTTATGTTGCTCTTTATTCAGTCAATAGTTAAAGTTTCCTAGTCCCAAAGCCTTGCCATTTCTTCCTTCTTTTCCCACATTTGTGCTAGAAACTTATCACAGGAATGTTTGTCAGACATGCTTTCTCCTTACCATGAGTCACTGAGGCTTTTATGGGGGGAAGTTAGTTTAAATATATATGTCTGGCATAGAAGATACAAATCAGTTTGAGTATTTCTAGCTGCAAAGAACCAAGAGCCAAACTCAGTATGGCTTAAATAAATAAAAATGAAATTAGTAGGTTCACATATCAGGATATACAAAAACATCTTCATGGGTATTATAAAGCATGACATTTAATATAAAATATCTAATATTTACTGCACGTGTAGCACTGAGTATATACTCAGGAAATAGAGGCTACCATTATCCTTGGGTATACCTTTCACTCATCTACATCTAGATCACATTAATAAAGATTATTTGTAAAACTTGCCAAACTCCCGGCTGTTTTTCACATTAGCTAGGACAGGATTTCTCAAAAGCTGGGGACCACATATAGAAATCATATGAAGTATGGCTAAAGAACATTTTTCTATGTCCTTCTTTGTATCTTCTGAATCAACTTGGGAACTGAGGAATATAGGGAATAAGACAGCTTGATTAACAAGCTCTGCAGGTAATTACTAGTCAAGTTTGTTCAATAATGCTTTGTA
Source organism: Cricetomys ansorgei (assembly GCA_026225945.1). Taxonomy (NCBI): domain Eukaryota; kingdom Metazoa; phylum Chordata; class Mammalia; order Rodentia; family Nesomyidae; genus Cricetomys; species Cricetomys ansorgei. The sequence continues at coordinate 44,187,873 of JAMJFZ010000199.1, read as the reverse complement.
TTATTACATGCAAAGAATGATCCATGAGAAAAATAGAAAAAAAATGACTTGATTAAAATTACCACTTAAGGTCAAGTTTGAGTGTTTTAGAAGTACTTATTTGCACATCTCTCCCATGACCAACAGAGCTAGACTCTGCCAGATGAATAAGTTCATAGTACTTCTGTTGGTTACTGAATTTGGGTAGCACCTCTTCAAGACACACTTGAGATTCACTGAGACCTTCTAAGCCTGTACCCAAATTCTCATCTGCCAGCTGTAACTTTGGTCACTTTGTAAACTTCTGCTTTGGCTTCCTTCTCTGCAAAATGGGCGTTACTTACACCCAACGATCCTTGAGCTCATTAAGTGAGAGAGTATCTGAGACACAGCTGATAATCAAGGCATACAGATTATTCTCTACCTAACTCTGGTGAGAATGACTTCATCTCTCTTGCATATTTCTCTTGCTTTTCCAGGATTCATCTCCAGCTATATAATCAAACAGCATCGCATTTTATTTCCATCGTGACTTGCCCTTGTGCCTTTTCTAAGTTAAGCATTTAATCATTTTATTTAATCCTTATCAAAGGATATAGATTTTTCTATATATTCTAAGACTTCTTATTCCAGAGAATCATAAGAAGTCTTTGAATGAAGTTTTTACTTTGAGCAGAATCTTCAAAAGAGCACAACATATGGGCAAAGGCCCTAATTAAACACTTGTTGAAAGTAAATTAGTTAATTAGAGTTGACCACTACTTCCCACAGAGGGCAATCAACACAAGGGTTGGGGAGAGCATGTACATCCTGTGGGGGCAGAAACAGGGCTGGCTTCAAGGCAAAAATCATGTTCTTTAATAAGTGCTTTTATGTGCCTCATCCTGTCCATGTTAGGGAAAAAAAAGAGGCCAATACGTACGTAAATAAATAAATAAGGAGAAAAACAGATAATTGCTGGCCGGCTATTCTGTGGTCTTGAGGTGCTACCCACAAAGGGTGCTAGTTTCTTTTCTTCTGTGAGCATTAAGCAATTTTTGAGAGTTAAATTCCCGAGGCTTAGTTCTGTTACAATTTCTAAAGAAATTTCAATTTATCACTGGACCCCTGACCAGGAATAACTTAAAAACTAACAAAAATGTGCCACGAACCACCAGAGCTTGCCTACCATTTGATGGAGTGGGTGGGATTTCTGGATATTTCCCGTTGGAAGATGTATTTCACTCTAGTGGCATAATAACAATTTTCTTCATGTGAAAGTCAAGGGTGTAGCTCAGATAAGATGCAAGCTAACCTAAGCCGTCATTCATTCAGTCTTCATACTAGGTTTTGGCCACTTTTGGGGTTAGAAGATTTATGTTTCTTTTCATCTGGGTATGAAGCTTGGGTTTTGGCTCGTACCAGCAGTGGAAATACCATGAGAAAAAAAGTCTCAAAACATTTTGGCCTTGACCAAATCTGTTGTTTCATGAAATTGGAGTTTTGACATTAAACCTGTTTGAGAACAAGTGCCAAACAATGCTGAGTGGAGTCATAACAGCAATAAATACTTTCTTCTTCTGTGCTTTAAAAAAACTTTGAGAGCCTCACAGCTCAGACCCTCACAAACACTCTACCCTGAGCTCGCTATCTCCAGCCCTAGCTTTCCTTCTTTGGTGCCTAGTTGGAGGTACCTGGGAGAAAGGAAAACTACAAAGCTGAGACAGACTACATAGGTAGTCAAAGAATGTGAACTTTCTACATTTTGTGTAGTCTAATCAGGTGAAACCTGTCTGCTTTTAATAGCAGTCTCAGAGTCACTGAGCACAGAAATTTATGATACCCCAGTACTTAACTTTATTGTCCTATGGAGGATCTTGTTTCTATTATCTTTTCTTCCTCCCCTTCCTCCTCTTCTCTCTTCTATTTTTCTTCTCTCCCTGCTTTCTTCTTGTTTATTATTTAATGAAAATCTTTTCAATGATCTCATAGCTCAAGATCAAATAATAGTTCAAGTTAAAGACTAGCCTGCATAACTGGTAGTGTCAAATGTGTTATATTTTTCATGGGGTGTCAAATTAATGCTGTCTAAGATTAAACAGGACCACATTCTGAATTGAAGAAACTGATGATCAGGCAAGTAAGGAATGGGAAGGGTGATAATCTATGGTACAATGGAAGCATGGCTGTCTTTTACCTGGAAGGCTAGAGCGGTTTTGAATGTGCTGTACAGTTCCTGCTCATCAGAACAGCCACATGAGGCTCAGTTTGAGTTCCTCTTCACTTACCCTAGCCACAGAAACTCATGTTTGAAACCACAAATGCTATTTGTACTGAGAACAGTCCATGGCTTTTGAAACCCAGCTATTTCATTGGCATCTTTTCAGCAGTGTGTTCTTCCATTAGAAACTGGTTCCTTCATTAGGGGTAGAAAATGCAAATGTGCCTCCTCTTAATTTTGTAAGTCAAATGTAAAGAAATTTCAAGAATTGATGTCTTATGTTTTTTTGTTCAGGACCTTGATCATTAGTAACTACAGTGATTGCAGGCAAAAACTATATTTCAATAGAAGATTTTTCCTTTTTAATGAGATATAGGAAAAAGGATGAATGAGATTCTTTGTTCTGATTAAAACTTTAATATTTGTATCATAAATTGTTAAATGTTCACTCAGATTTTATTTTAATTCTTATACTTTAAATTTCATAGTTTAATATAAAGCATCTTAATCATATTTGTCTCATACTCCCACCCCACAGAAACCCCTATGTCCCCCAATATATCTCCCTTCAGGCTACGAGTCCTTTTTTTTAAAAACTCAGCTTAAACTTATGTTTTCTAAGGCAACTCAGCTTGAAAATTGTTGCTTCTTTATTGTTTTACAATAGTTACGGCCTTCTTCAGTGTCTTCCTTCACATAGTCTTCTTGGCCTCTGATACCAGGAACATTGTCGAGCTTTGAGAAAGAACACATCAGTCCATCCTTTGGTGTCTGAACTTTTGTGCCTGTGGACTCCAGGATCAATGCCAAGATTCTTGAGGCACATCATTAGTTTTATGAAGAGTCAAAAGAGGTGTTTCTTTTAGAGTTGAGTTCTTTCCACACACTGCTGGCTGCTAGATGGGATTTAATATGAAAGATTATAACAATCTCTGAATAATAATAAGCATGTAAGCAATGTGACTCATGCCCAGAAACTCCCTCATTTGCAAGGAAAGCCAAGTGTGTCCGCTAAAATACACACAGGCCCTCTATCACTGTATTCTTGACTTCTGGTAGGGCATAGCAATAGCCCATTGCATCTGGGCCTTGTATGGTACTGTCATATTAGAGGTATTTCCTTTTTTGCTTTATAATTTATTGACATAATATTATGTGATCTGTCTGACAAATTTACTGTGCGTTTTTGCTGCTTTAACTGATGGACATTTCTTCTTCTTCCTCTGCCTGTTGATTCATTATAGAATTCCATGCTCATATAACCAGTAGATTTGTCCCATGGCTATCAGAGTTTTGATCTCAGCAACACAACAGAGTTTTAAAGAATGTTTCATGAGAATAGTTTCTGAGACACAATTATATAGAGATGTTTACTAGAACATAATCTCCTTCTGGACACAAATTAGTGTTCATGTGTCTTGAACTATTCCAGATGTAGCAGTTATCACACAGTGGTACTCAATAATTACTTATTACCTTTGATTTCTGTGAGTGAGGTAAATAGTATCATCTGTTTTAATGATTGTAAAATATTACAAAAAATAAAGTGTTTAATCTGCTGTAGATATTTTCAAATTTCATCACAGGTAGAGACTGCTTAATTAATCTGTGTGGAATGCATATTTTCTGGTTTCATACTCTCAGACTTTCATAAGCAGCACTGGGCAGGAGCATGTACCTGTATCTTCAAAAGTGCCTGAGATTTTTAAATGTAGGTCGTTAGTAAACTACAATTAGAAAAAAGCCTCACCTCTGTAGTACTCAAAAATATTTATGTGCAATGATGAGATTTTTAAAGACCACTCTGCAATAATCCTCAATGACATCAGTACTCTGAAAATACCTGCTAAACATATACTTGGTGCAAAATGAACTAATATTGTAATATTTTCAAGTAAAGTGACCATCAGTCGTGATTATTGCTTGTGCTCTTTCAGAAGTGTGTGTGTGTGTGTTTGTGTGTATATAAAATCATAGACTCAGCACTATTAAATATTAAATAGCATACATTTATTAAACTCTAAAGGGTGCCATACCACTATCAGTGGGCTTCACTTAGTTAACTTTTGTAATGTTCAAATGACTATAAATGAGTAATACTCTCACTATTCTCATAAAATAGTTGAGGAAACTAAGCTACAAAAAGTTAATTCCTTTAAAGTAATAAACTTTATAAGTTGTTAACAGCTCAAAATGCTGTTGATTTTGGATAAACTAAGAGTTGCATTTAACGAAGTAGGTACAAAGTGCTCACCAAAATAAATCAAAAAAATCAAAGTGCAAGAAAAATTTTGAGTTCCTGACTATGATGTTAACTAAACTTCCAGTGTTAATTTCATAAATAATACTATTTTATAGTGTAGTTTCTAGAATAATTTTGAGACTGACTTTTTAAAATTAATCATGGCAAAACTAGGGGCAATAGAAGTTTCAAATTATTTGACATTATCATAGAGAGGATTTCAATTCAAATTACTCCAGATCTCTCTTGAGACTCCAGAAACCACAGATAGAGTGAAATTCCTGTTGCAACTGGTGCTCAAGGATCCCAGAAGCATAGTCACGGTGATTGATATGAGCCTTCTTCATCTTGAAACAGACTATTTGACCTGAAAAACCTTTTGTTCATAATTGTTATCCTTTAATTTATTTATTTACTTCAAAGATTTTGGTTCAGCAAGCAATAACTGAATGTGCTGGTCAGTTTTATTTGTCAACTTGATACACCAAGAAACACCAGGAAAATAACTCAATTGAGGGATTGCTTAGATCAGATTTGCCTGTGAGTAAGTCTGTGGTGGAATTGTCTTGATTGCTAATTGACTCAGCCCACTGTGGGTGGAACCATTCTCTGGGAAGAGTGGAAGGGGCTAGCTGAGTGAAAGCAAGGATCCATGCTTTTATATCTCTATGTTCTTGACTGTGGATGTGATACTTTAAGTGCCTCCTTGACTTCCCTGTAGTCATTGACTATAACCCTAAAATTTAGGTCAAATATCCTAATTCTTCCCTAAGTTGATTTTTGTCAGCATATTTTATCACATAAGCAAAAATGAAACTAGAACATGGAAGCTCTACCCTGGGATACCAACTCTGCTACTTTTTAAATTATATATTGTCTTATTCTATCCTATGAGGATGCCATTGTTATTGCTATTGGAGATTTAATATATATAATAATCAAGAACTTACATGAGTATGCAAGTTGATAGCAAGGGACAAAATTGAGATTTGAGTTCAAGTTTAAGTTTTCATCCATTTAAAGACAAAAAGTAAATTCTGGGTTTTTAATAGTTTCAGTAGTTTGTGTATTTTATATATCAGAACTTTAAAACCATAAAAATATTTAGCATGAATATTCCCTTCACTCTTCCTTTTGCCAGTACCTATAATCAATAGAATGATGTGTGCAGAAAAAACATATATAATTGGTAATGATAATGGTAATGGTAAAAGTGGTTAAAAAGCAAAATCAAAAACAAACAAATAAAAATCTCATTCAACAAAAGATCCTGAATGGTACTCTATACCATCCATCATGTTAGGCACTGTGGTTCTAGGGATGGAAGAAAGCATGACTCTTACATTAACACAGAAACATACACTAAGAAAATATAGTTTGTATAGATGATATGTAGCAGAACAGAGTGCTTTGTAAAATACAATGACACTGAGATCAAAACTAGCTTGGACAATAGTAATTAAAAGGAGAATGAAAAATTTGAGGTGACCATGTGAAACATAAGTAAAAAGCAACATTCATCAGAGAGATTTTATTTCTCATTATTCTTCACTCTTTTCTGCCCTAATAGATTTCAGGGACAATTTTGTCTGTGATGGGATCAGATTCACTCTAGTCCCTGTGTATCTGTGAGTGTCACCCTCAAAGTTCTATACAAAGAAGATCTGGGAACCAAACAAAGGGAACCTGGGGAGTTTACACACATTTTCTCTGCAAACCAAACATTGGCAAGAACATCAAATGCACCACTCTACCTTTAGGAAAAGTTCAACATTTAATTTAATTTTTATTTTGCTTTTGAGGACTATAAATCTTCATTGTACATTTTCCACATAACAGCTTAATTCTCTTGATATTAAATGGAGCACAGAAATTAGACTGGCCCACTAAATGCACAAATCAGAACAAGATGGAGGAGTAGCTAAGGTTCAGAGTTTTCATTCTTCTCCAAGGGAAACCAAACGAGAAAAATAATACACCCAAACAGTCAGAGTTCTGATTGCAATCCTGGAAAGAAGGATGCAATAAGATATTTCACAAAAATTTTCTTTGGGGACCTTAACTTCCAAGTGGAGACTAGAAGGTTATGTAGAGTACAACCTGCCACCGTTCTCTGGGCTCCACTCAGGCTTATCAATGGGACCCCAGAGGCTCAGCACGCACTCATGTAGACAGTAGATAAACAAGGTTGGGGCAGTCTCATTAGTCATCTGGTTAATATAGACCGCCCTCTATGTTAAATTAGATGTTCACAAGAGTTGTTTATGTTCTCCAAAGACCTTTCACCTGCAGTATTCTATGCAATTTAACTGTGATGGAGCATTGTGGGTAACTGGTTAGGGGATCAGAGTCCTGATATATGAAAAGAAAAAAGAAAAAGAGAACCAAAACCAAAAAACTTGAAACTTCTGACCCAGTCACAGGAACATTAGTTTAATAGGTAATGTGGTGTCTAGGCAGGAACAGTGCCTGAACTCTTTAATATAATAATTCTAAAGGACAGACCTGTGTGAACGACACTGTTTTTTATGGATTCGGGAAGTCCTTGGTCAGTATGGGCCTCAGTTTCTCCTTTATAAAATGAAATGATTCCTAAAACATCTTTTTTTTTTTTCCAAAATGATGAAATGATAAACATTATCTGTGGTTATAGTTTGGAAAATTCATGTTTAGTCCATCTTTTTAAAAATGCGTGTATGTGTATTTGTGTGTGTGTGATCCATGTGTACACATTTGAACACCAGATATCTACATCAAGGTCTTCCTGTATTGCTTTGTTCCTTAAACTTTGGAGACAAAGTCTCTCAATGACAGACTTTCACTTCTCAGTACTGGGATTATAGAAATATGACATCAATCCCAGCTTTGTTTTATGAATTTGTGTATTCATTCAAACTCCATGCCTCATGTTTGTATTTTGTGCACTAAGCCCATCTATTCCATATTTAATGAGTACTTCGTATTAACTAATGGCACTATTAATACTGTGTGGTTTTCTCCATGGTCTATCTTTCTATGAGAATGCAATAGAGAAAATGGAAGCAAGGGGTTCTGGAGTAGTTGTTTGTAATGTGTGTAATGTGGTTTTATAAGTGAAGCAAAACTAAATTGTGAACATTAGAATCATATGGGTAGCTTTTCCAGCATAGCCTAATTGTTGATCTTCTGGTCAATAGGAGAACCTGCCACAAAGGAAGTGGATGTGTTCCTGAGGATGACACATGTCATGTCCTGACATGTCTGTCCTCTGGTCTCCAAATGCATGAGCCCATATGCACACACACACATGCATGTGTGCCTGCATATACATGAACTCTTACACCTGTATTAAAAGTTCAGTATTTGAGCTTAGGTATTGATAAAACAGGACTTAGGCAAAATGAAAGAGGAGGCTTAACTTGGAGAGCACCTGTGACAAATTTAAGTGTTTTCTCTGCCAATTGTAAACCAAAGTCATCCAAAGAAGAAGAAAATTTATTTTAAACATAACCTAGTCATCTATATCTTAAAATTTGAGCCTGCTAATCGTGTGCATTGAATCTTTAAAAAAATCTTTTTTCATGCTAATGGTAGTGGGAAGGAAAGTTCCTAAGACTCTGGGTGGGGGAAGAACTCAAACACCAGACATTTTACCCTAAGGCATTTTCCCTCCAGTACTTCACTTTCTCTCCAAAAGATGCAAGATAAGAATTGCCAAATTTCTCCTTTTTTCAATTTGTTTCAGTTTATTTAATTTAATATTCAATATACGTATTTAATTTAATATGTTTAATGATTTAAAGAGCATATTTATTTTCATAATGATAATTCTTAATAAGAAAAATTAAATACAGCATTTTCTCTGGCCTCCTTTGAATCATGACTTAAAGGCCAATGTTCTCCCCTGGAGAATCACATATTTAAGTGGAAGTTTGCATACACATCTTCAGAATTCTTACTTGGAGTGAAAAACATATTATCAAGAACATTGAAAGAGGACAGAAGATGTAAAATAAAATAACATGTATGGACATTAGTAGAGAAATAAAAAAAAAACAGTTGGAATTTTAGAACAGGAGAGTTGACTCTATACTTCTATCTCTATGCACGGAAATAGAAGTTTATAAGAGTGACCTCATCTTGGTTTCTAGTATCTCAGAGACATTCTTCAGTGCTGTGATCTAGCAAGCAGCAACATCCTATAATCGACACAGGTAACTGCCTGGGCTTCAGTTTTTACCACTTCCGTGCTAAATGGAGAAATAAATTGAAATTTATGTGAGTGCTCACTAGCTATTTACTGGGCCAAGCAATTACTGGATCACAAAATGGATCCAGTAATTCCCACTCCTGGATATCTGAATCCATGGGTAGTACTAAGTCCTATGGAAACTGTTTTTATAAATACAGACCTATGATAACACGTAATTTGTAAATTATACATAATAAGACTTTAATTCCAGTAACTAATAATAGAATATTGCAGCAACAGTGTAAAAAGTTACTATGAATATACCCTCTGTCCCTCACAATACCTTACTGTATTATATTGGATTTTCAACCCATGATTGACCATGGGATCTGAAGTCTAGCCTCTGGGCAAAGCCATGTTGTCTTCTAGTCTTTTGCTTATCCTTTATCTCTGTCTATCGGAGCTGCCTTTTTCATCTTGGTCTTTATTGTGACTGAAAATGTATACCAAGCAATGAATATGTTTTCCATTGAAAATGTCTAAGTAAGTGAATTATTATAATAAAATGACTTTCTGAGATGGTCCAGTAGTTAAGGTGTTTGTCTTGCAAGTAAGGACCTGTGTTCAAATCCCCAGAACTTGTGTAAATGCCAAAAGATACCTATATTTGAACCCCAGAAGGTAGAACAAAGGCTCTTCTGAGCATGCTAGCTACTGAGATAAGGCATATCGATGGATTCTGGGGTTGCTCCAGACTCTAACTCAAGGAATGAAGTTAAAGAAAGATGGAGGAAGATTCCTTGATCTCATGCTGTGCTCCCTGCAGACACATGCAATCATCACACACACATGTATGTGAAAAAAAGTGAAAATAAAATGAAAGAAGAAAACTATTATCTTCATATTCTTAAAAAGGGACAAAGAAGCTCTTTATTAGGTAGAGTAGGGCTTTAGTATCTGCTTATCAAATGTAGTATGAGATAGGAGAAGGTTCCAAGGTACTGAAGATTTACAGCCTTGAGAAACACAGCAGGGGAAAGTCCTGTAAAGTAAGAGCAGAGCACTGTTTGGACAGGCTATGACTTAGGAATGAGAAACCTAAATATGTCTAGCCACATTTCGAACAGGAATGCCCGTTGGTTCTATGAATTTGTGCTAACTAAATGCAGTTTTTATTTCAGATCTCAAAATGGGCTAGATTGAAGGCATTTTGAGTCACTGGGTCTTCAATTTACAAATACTTTAATAAGTGGCTTGCTCTATTTGATCAAAGCTATCTTTTGTGTTTATCCACCCGCAATTTGTATTGCTGAAGCAAATATTACCAACAATCTGAGCTCTGCTTGGTTTGTCCAAAGGGTAACTACGAACGGGGCCATTGTTTTTTTTTCTGCAGGACAGAGCGTTCCACAGGTTTTTGAAGGGAAGACAGTAACTGTGTAACTACCTTTGCCCACACTTCACTCGTCACAACAATCAGCCTGATGTAACAGTTATGCACTGTAACAGGAAAATACTGCAATTCTTCCAGGCTAAGAAGCCAGTAACATCATATGGTAAATGAAACCGACAGTGCTCAAACTCAGAGACGAAACACCAGGCCAAGAGGAGATTTGGCAATGAGGAGGTTGGTCTCTTGGAAAACATTAGAATTTCCAAGAAACAAATTAAATGTGATTTAAAGAAAATGGGTGTGTTCTCTAATCTAGACATAAAGAAAGAATTGCAACCAGAGTTAAATAATGTGGATGAGACATACAGTGATTCACTACAATATTGCCTTTTTTTTCCAGTAAACATCCCAGATGATATTTCTGGGCTTTGCTGTCTCAGTTCGTTGTATTCTGTTTCTTTTGCTCCACAACCTGAGAGTTCAGGACTTACTCTGGATTCTAATGTTCAATAAGCATGCAACAGACAAGAGGAATCAATACATTTTATCTTCTAACCTTTTAAATTTACGTCAGCATCAAGATGTCTTGTGCACCATTTGTGGTTTGTGCTAAATGACCCAGACATCCCCCACTCTAGGGTATATATTATGTTCATTAACTCCTTCACAATTTGGTCCACTTGATCTCCACTTGATCGTCATGCTGTAAAATCCATCCTTCCTTTCAAGGAGGGATTGAAAGTTACTTGAGGTTGGCTAAAGCTCAAGCAGGAATGAATCACAGACTCACACATTTGTTGGTTGTCTTTGGCTTTTGTTTTTTAGTGCTGTGGCTAAAAATCTGGGTTTTAAGCATGGTACAGAAGTGCTGTACCAGTAAGCTGTATCTTACTGGCTTGTGTAATAGCTCTGATGACAAGACCTCCATCTCCATTTTTTCTTGATAATCATTCAAGATGATACTTCTTTCTGCACTAGAGCCCACTTTCTCTGATTCCGTGACCTTTAGTCGAGGTAGAACAACAACTTCAAATCTTCCGTGATCCCAATTTCCTAGTGCTATATATCCTAACTTGGTCAATAACTGCAATGAATGTTCCTGGTCATTAGCATCTCAAGTAACCCATAACAGTTTTCACTCTCTAAAGCTCTTCCTGTCATTTGCCTGAGATCTGTTTGTCAGCTGTAGCCTCTTCATGATAACTGAGACTTTCTAGGAAGCTGCCTTCAGGAGATTCTGTTTAACAGCCCAGAAGTTCCTCATCTGCTAGTTTAGAAATGACAAAAGACGGGTGAGCCCAGTCCAGTAAGGTACTTACCATGTGAGCATGAGGACTTGAATTTGGACATCCACCTGTGTAAAAGCTAAGCATAGGGGTAAGCATAGGTAACCACAGTGCTGGAGGGACAGAGAGAGGTGAATCCCAGGAGCTTGCTAGTCAGCCAGTTTAGTCAATCAGTGAGTTGAAGACTCAGTGAGAGACTCAGCCTTAAAAAATAAAGGACAGAGTGATTGTTAAAGACAGAAGCATTCTCCCCTGTCTTCTTTCATGTGCAGACATGAACATATACACACTTGAACATGCATACACACATGAACATGCGTACACATGAACATGTACACACATGAAATTGTACACACATGGCATGTACACACATGAACACATACACACATGAACATGTACACACTTGAACATGCATACACACACAAACATGCATATATACATGAACTTGTATACACATGAACATGTACACACATGAACATGCATACACACATACAAAAGAAAAGAAAGAGAAAAAAGTATGAGAAAAGGCAAAGATAGGAAAAAGAAGCCCTTACTTTCTTGCTCCCAATTTGTATTTTGGATCAATATTAGCTTGTTAGGAGACTGATTTGCAAGGTCCATCTTTATGTCACAGAGTGAGAAAAAATAGAATAGGAATTAGGGAAAGAATGATAAATAGCATGGAAAAAATGATGTGGCCTAGAATTTGAGAGGGGATGTTTCCTAGTTTCATAAATGCACCTATCACCTATAGGCAAAAGTTGGCATTTATCAAAGGCTACTCACACACAAAAGTAGTCACTGGCCCAGGAAAGAAGGAAGTAAGACTATCAGTCTGAAATATCACTGTGACATCTGACTATCCCATGCCAATTTTATGATCACGTCTGGTTTTTTTTATAACTTTACTTTCATTTTATTTGTTTTTAATGTTTTAAATGTGGGTTCATGGTACAGATTTAAAGAAAGGAGAAAAACATAAAGCACAAAAAGTGTGGTAGGTTTTTGGAGTTTTTTCCCCCATGAAAATGTACTACATATATAAATAAGAAGAAATTATATATATTTTATCTAATCTTAACACAATTTAGATTAAAATTTGGACTATCCCCCGAATGCCATTTTAAAAGACTTAACATAACTCAGATAACATTATGCATGAGCACACATCCTGTGAACCAACACGTTCATGTTAAGACCTACACAATGTTTCAGGATCTGGATAGTTCAGCCCATCAGTATGCTTCGGATTCTAAATTCAGAAAATAGCAGATGAGAACTGTCAGATGTCACCTTCCTGGAATTGAGCTGTGCCAAGCGCTTGTATGCCTGAGTTGACCTGAGCCACAGCCTGCTGCGGAGAAAACCAATGCTTGACACAATGAGTCAAGAGAGTTGGTGTTTTGATTCAGAAGAAGGGATGGAGGGTTGTCTGGGTAACAGAGTAGCATGAGGGGTGTGATCAGTTCAAGTAGGTTGTCTTTTCATTTTCTTGTGGCTTGAATGTGGGGATAGGTTCATCTTTCCAGACACAAAGATAGAGTATCTCTTATACCAGAAGGGGATAATAAGAGCTTAAGTACTAGAGGATTTCTTTGTATTATTATTTTGTGTGTGTGTGTGTGTGTGTGTGTGTGTGTGTGTGTTGCTATGTAGCCAGGATAGCCTAGACGTCACGATGTACCACCGTGTCTGGGCAGATTTTTTTTTTAAGTTGTGATCAAATTGATGATGTATGAGATAAACCACGACTAACTTTTGTTATAGATACAAAGCAGTATCTCTGTTCCAGAAACCTAAACCCTAAAATCTTCTTTTAGGAAACTTTTAAAGATCTTATCTATGGTCTTTTTTAAGCCTCTAAAAGAGGAGTCTTGTGTTGAAAGAAGATGAAAGCACCCAGCATCTTTCTGCGTTTCTGCTATTCTGCATTAGTAGATATCTGCTGGCTGCTGTGTGGCCAGGTCAGCAGTAGACAGAATGTTCTGTGTTGGCTATGAACAGTAGATGTGCATAATAGATCAAGGCAGCAGCTTGCTATGGCAGGAAATAGAGTCATTGCTTTTAATCATTGCTCCACACCTTTCAAATTTGAGTTTCATTTGCTATGTTTTGTCTCAGGCCACCTTCTGACCAGAAATCATGTTTAAAATGCATCTCCTAGAGTAAGAGGGAATGGCTACCAGAAGAGGGCTTCCAACTGCATTTGAAAATTCAAGGAAGAAGGGAGATGACTTCAGAAGAGTTTAAAGCCAGGATGAATAGTTTATTGGAAGATACAGGTTAAGGCTGAAGTTAAGGACTTTACTCCAGAGGGTGGAATGATGGGTGCAGTATCAGAAAGTGACGCGGTGTTGGCAGGAAAGGTGCTGCCATTTACAGCAGATTCCTTCGATAGGGCTCTGTTTGTAATGGTAAGAATTCCAAGGAAGCACACCAGAATCACCGTCATCCTGATACTGTCTGTAAGCCCTGCTTCATTTGGGGATGGTCATGGTCAAGGCCAACTGTACTCAGGTATCTACAAAACCAGAGAAAACTTTATTCAAAATGTTTGATGATTCAAAATTATCAGGGAAATGATACTTTTTCTATGATCCATTTCAAGTTTTGAAAGCAGTGGGCTGTTGCAGAAGTTTATTTTTAGTTATGTATAACTAAAATTGTTTTATGCACTCTAGGGGGAGTGCTACCTAGGCCTTGGTGATTTGTATTGTCTGCAGTTGCTGGATTTATGTGGGGGATGTTTGATTGCTCAGGATCTGCAGGTGCTATCAGTAGAACACCTGAGGAGTTCTGAATAAATAAAAACACCTGAGCTCAGATGCTTGGAGTTCCACTACTCAGTATGGTGTTTGCTATAATGGTGGTTCCTTCTGCTGCGGTCTGGCAAAGTTTGTACCTATGAATATTCCTCCTTGTCCTTTGCTGAGTCACCACAGCGGCCTAACTACTACAGTTGACTGGTTGACAACGTTAGCTCTCTATCAGTCTTCATGGAAATAAGAGGAATCGTAGCTTTATGGGCTGAGGTTCATGTCTGGGCTTTAACTGAAAGCAGCTTAGACAAATTCAGGATCTCTTGAATTCACATCAAATTGGCCTCAAAAATCTGTGTTGAGCCATTTTACTAAAGAGAACACAGTTCATGGTATATATCATCTCATGGAAAAATACAATTTTTAATTGCCTGGGATGTGTAAGTTTGCATCCATTCCTGCCTGGTTTTGGCTTGCTTTGGGTGAATCTATCACAGGCAACAGGGCTTTATCTAATTTGGCATAACTTGCTGTTATTACTGCACAGGATGGAAGTCAACATTTTTATTTTAAAATACCACATTATATTCTGGGAATACTCAAATGTCAGTGCAAAAGAAGTGTAGGTGGTGTTAACAGTGGGGGAAAAAAAACCTTCACATTTTACTCTTAAAAACTATATTACCACTCATTAACCACTGGTAGCATGGAGAATTAGCAGACCTTAGATTCATACACAGATTCATACAGAGTGGCATCCAGATTCCATTAGAACCAAGTTGTGCAACCCCAGGCATACTAATCCTCTATTTGTTCATAGTGATGTTTGCAGCAAAGAGGTGTTAATCTTCATAACACAATATGCCTCATGCATGGCAGGGCATCACAATGTGGTGTTCCTTTCATCTGTATCTTCCCTCACCAGCAGATTCTCATAAAAAAACTAAATTTCTAAGATGATCTTTATTATTTAGGTCCTTTCTTCTTCAGACATAGTGTATAGCATTGCAGTGAAATATCTTCTTTTTATCTCACTATATACAGTTAATTAAACATTAAATGAAAATTAAGTAGATTTATAGAATTTGTATATATAGAAATATATAATATAAATCTTATGACTTCACACCACATAACACAGTTATAAAAGGAATGAAATTTGGACTTGGATAGTCCTCAGATAAAATCGTGTCTAAGTGTCATTATCTGTGTGATCTTGGATAAATAACAGCACAAATATGTCTCAGTATTCAGGAGAAAATGAATACTACACATATTAAATTGTTATTTGACCATGAGCACTTACTGTGCTGGGGCATTTGTCATGTAGTGGTTAGCATGCTCTAAGAGCACTTACTGTTGTAGGAACAGAGGACTGAGCTAACGGGAAAGGTGCAGATCCTGCCTTTATCAGAGTTAATGTTTGAATTGAAACAGACAGAATCACATAACAGCTGAATAGGGAAATATCAAATAATCCCAGCTTAAATGAAGAATATAAAACAGGCTTGGGGGTGACTGAGAATCAGGGTGACAACATAGTAGTGGAGTCAGGATGACACAGAATGGTCACTAAAGAGACATGGCACTTGAGTTGAACTTGAATGATTCAACAGAGGCAGTCTGCTGAGACGGTCTGGACCAAAATAGTTCTAGGATGAGGGAGAGCCAAGTGCAAAAGTGTTGAGTTGGGAATTAATTGAGGGTTGCAGATAGTTAAGGCAAGCAAGTATGAGTGAGGAAGACAACTAAGTTTAAGGAGTTGAGCAGAAGGTGTGTGAAGGACTTTGTAGGTCATGGTAAAGATGCTAGATCTTAGAGACAAGGTTGTAGATCAGTGGGAGAGCACTTGCCTAGCATGCTTAAAGTCCTATGTTCAAACTCCAGCCTGATAAAAAATGAAAACATGTCAGCTATATTTTAATTCTAAAAAAATATACTTTAAACAAAAGGTTGTTAATGGATTTATGCTTATCAAAGGTGACTTTGGATATGGTGAGTGAAGGATAAACTGGTTTGGGTATGTAAATTAATTAGCTAACATACCCGAAGCTCTTAATACAATGCCTGACTGTGGTGATTTGAATGAAAAATGTCTCCCTTAAGCTCATGAACTTAAATATTTGGTCCCCAGTTGGTGAGTCTTTTTGGTGAGGTTATGAAACTCAAGCACTGACATATCTCATGTCACCACAAAATAAAGGTGGCCATAGCACAATAAGATATTATGAGAAAAAACTCATTCACATATGTGAATTCAATACAATACCATGTTAGTCCTATTTAACCATTATTATCATTAATCATAGAAATGTATGTGTAGGAGGCAAATAATATAAGTGGTATTGATAATGTTTTTGATTTCAGATATCCCCTGGGGAGTTCTGGAAAATGTATGGAGGAGTTATAGATATTTGTTAATATTTTAAATTTAAACGTCTGATAATACCTATGAAAAGGATACATTTTACTTTTATTTTGTGAACATCTCAAAATCATTTGAGCAAGAGATAAATAGAGCTCTTCACCCCATCTTTCTCCCCTTTCTCTTTTTTTCCTGTGCATAGCTTGTGTGGGACTGAGAGAGCACTCACCACTCTGCCAAATTACCCTTTATTTGAATACATTTTGGAAATGTTGGCCCTTCAGGGAAAATCTGATCCTTCCCTAACAGAGACATAGCACTCATAAGTTGATTATTTTTGAGTGGGTTAAATTAATTTCTACTCCTTTCTACTGCTCAAGGTATAAGAAGTCTACTCTTCAAGGTGAATTTCTATTGTCTATCATGTTTTTATTCTTTCTCTTCCACACCGGACTTTTCCCTAGCCCTCATAGAGCTCATCTTCCTTACTCACTACTCAGACATTTTCCTATTTGTGATGAATTGCCTTTCCCAGGAATTATAGTTGCCATAATTAAAACTAGCAACAAGTTTTTGATCTATGAACATGATTTCATACTGCTTTGTGTATCCCTTGGAGCTGGAAGCATAGCAAGCATAACAATCTGTTGCTAAATTTAACTGGTAAAATTGTTAGAACAACTATTTTATTGAGCACTTTCAATATACATGGCTTCATGCTCAAGCATATCTACTTATCAAATTACACATTTAAAACATCCATATGAAATATTAATGAACTTATTTTAAAAATCATATCATTAAAATTCAGAGACATCCAGTAATGTACTCTTTGGAAAGTCCAAGTCACAATTCAGACCCTGCTCTGACTCTTCAAGTAGGATTACTTCCTCTACCAGGCCATATTGTCCCTAATTACATTCCTGTCTATGATAACCTAATTGTTCAGCATTACACACAACCACAGATGTCTGCACTTACCTTAATAGACATGATGGATTTGTGCACTATTTATTGAATTATCAGACATTCCAAGCTGAAGACTTTGCTTATTTTCTTCCTAAAATCATTTTGCATACAGTCACAGCAGGATTTGTTCAGTATCAAGGTCACTGTGAGACAATAAGAGAAAGAAAAGCCTGCCAGGACAGAATTAGAGTAATCATTAAAATCATTAAGAGAAGCATTAGCAGTTTATTCTGAGCCATATCAAGGAGAGTCACAGCCTGCAAGCTGAGCAGACAGAGCTGTATCCACTATAATCATATTAGGGATGGTGATGGATTGCACATTTATTGCATTATACTTTGAGATCATTTAAGCAAGGGAAGTTTTTTTAAGGAAAGATATTAGTTTCAAGTTAAATTTAATTTTTGAAAGGAAAACAATGCACAGTATATCTAAACTGCAGTTAATGTGAAATCTTCACATTATACCTAACAATATCTTTTCTTTGAAAATTAAAAAATCCAACTTCCCACCACTCCAGCCTAAAAACTGATCGTGATTCAATGGTGGCTCTGATTCTCAGCTCTTTAATTTGGTCTTTGCTGACAGCTGATTTCAATTTTTGCCTGTTTATGGAAGTAAATTAAAAGAACACACTCTCTGTGATCCAGTGGTTCATTGTGGTGGAGTGCGTCCTAGTCAGCCCTAAATCAAAACCCAGATACTTGTCACAAGAACTAATCTTTATGTAAGCATGATTGCATTCATGGGGCAGAGCGCAGAGAGGCTGCAAGACACTTTCCTGGACACCTCAGGGTTCGATGTATGTGTTATTCCATTTCCTACATAATGAGTTTAGAATTATACAAAAGGGACTCAGGAATTCAACTGATTGATATTTGGACAAGCAATATATGTCTGTGGAAGAATCAGAACTGTTTAGTGTGTGAAAGGGCATCTCCCTGCATCAGGACTTAGGAAACCTGGGACAAATGACATATTAAAAAGCTTCCCTCAAGCTCAAGAATGCTTTGACAAAATACATGACTAATCTGCATGAAAGGAGACTCAATTTTAAGAAAAAAAAAACTGAAAATATAGCACATTTTATTTCTAGGCCTTCAGAGCAAATTAATGAGCTGGAAGTGGTGTGCATACATGCAATTCATACACTTGGAAACCTGAGGCAGGAAGATGATTAGTTGAAGGCCATTCTCAGCAGTAGATCAAGTTTGGGGCTAGGCTGGAGTATATGAGACCCTGTATCCAAACAAACAAACAAACAAAACCTTAATCAAAAGTAAAACAAAAAGCAAATGAATGAAACTAAAAATATGATTTACTGGTAGTGGAAACCTGAAGCCTTACATTTCATACCTGGGATTGATAGTGTCAAAGGCAAGAATGGACTCCCACAGGTTGGTCTCAATACTTTACATGTGTGCCATGGCACAGACATGCCGATATGTGCCAGTTTGCTCTTGTATACACACACACACACACACACACATACACACACACACACACACCTATATAAAATAGACAAAATGTAATTGGAAAAATTAAAAAAATTACTCTTATTGCATATTCTTATGAAATCTTCAAACTATTACTAGTAATAGTAACTGTTTCTTATTCTGAGATTTTATCTTAGAATATTTGATATAGCACAGCCACTAGGACATGCCATCATTGATCTCCTGCTTCAGAAGCATGCTAATCTCCCTGTCTCTGACAAGACTTGTTGTCAGCACCTGAATCTTGTGAGCTGAACATAAATATAAAATATAATCTCTGATATCTCTAAAGAAAGGCATTAACTCAGCTGACCATCTTTTGTACTCTTCATGATGAAGTATAATCCTAGAGCCTGTCTAAGCATTGTGGTATTTCACTATACAAGTAGCTGTATTTCAGAAAAATTACATGATAATTTTGCTATAGAGATAGTTTTGATACTCCATCAAACTAATGCAAGTACAGACTATTAGTTTCTTATTTAGAAAAAAAGCATCAATGAGTTACAGATGAAAGAAATTATCAAATGCTACTTCAAAATGTTTTAAATGCTTTTCAAAGAACTGATTCCATGGACTCTGGGCAGAAAGAGCACCATGAACAGAGCTCCTGAGATAGGGAAGAGGTCCAGAAAAGAAGCTGGTGCTTGTGAAGGTATGAGGCTGAGAAGTCCATGATTACTGAGACAGTGGTAGATGTTGGTCAGGTGTGAAATTGCAGAAGGACATCAGCATTCCTCCCAAGTGCCAGGATGGTGTAGGTACTTCTCTGCGGACAAGAGAAAACAAGGCAAGCAATGGAGACAAGTACAGATGCTGTTTGAGTCATGCCAGGGTTTACAAGAATGCTTTAGGGTAGTATGTGAAAGAAGAGAGTAAAAGAAATTAAATTGATCTGGGAATCTGTATATGATACTCATTATGCCAGGAAGGGGAGACAATGGTTTTCTACAGTGTACATGTGTCAGTTTCAGTCTTCAGGAGTCTCAGCACCAGCAAAAGAACAGATCATAAACAGAAAGTTGTCCTTGAGAGTAGTAAACGCTAACACAGAATCAAACACAAGACACCCAAAAGAATTTGAAATGAGGAATCAACCCATAGGGAACCTACATGTTAAGTCTGGACACCTAAATAGATTGTCAGCTTACTAGAGAGCCTTGGGTCTATTTTATCTGTGTCTCTAAGTTTATTGATGAAGAAATGAGCCCTGCAAGGTTACACTTTTGTCTTGCCTAGAACATGCAGACGGGTAATCACAAACATCACTTAAACAGTTAGTCAATAATGGCATATGTTTGTGGTAGTAAATAAGAAACGTGGATCTGCTCGCCATACTTTCCTAATTAAGGGAGGTTGATGTTGACTACAAAGTTTCTTGCTTGAGCGCCTGTGTGGATGGCAATGTCGCTGATTAAGATAAGGAACCCTGTAAGGGGAACAGATTGGGGATTGGGATAACTGCACAAGAATGGAATGGATTAAATTTGGAGGTGTCTATGACATGTTCAAGTGCAGTTATTAGCTAGGATAAACATTTTTAATAAAATATCAATATTCACCTAATTATACTAGATTAGTCACATCATCTCTCTTTAATTACAGTGAGAGGCAATTTGTTTCTAGATGAAATAGTTACTTGAAATCAGAGTATCATGTGAGAAAGATATGTTTATAACCTTACGTGGATTAGCTACTTCCAAATGAAATATCCTGATGTTTTGTCTCCTAGGGGCTTGTAGAGAATGTAGATTGGACATATGCATGGGGTATCGCATACTGTTTCCATACATGTATATACTGGTTTAAATCAGGATAAGAATATTTAAATACTGATATTTACGACTGCTTTATGGCAAAAATTCTCAGAAATCCTTTGTTGCAGCTTTTAAAAACACAATTCATCTTTACTCTGATGATACAGAGTATAGGATTGGAACAGAAATAGAATCATAGGAAACAAAATTTTTTCCTTAGGATTTTATCCATGTCAAATGAACTAACAAAACAAAGATCAATATGACAGCATGCTTTTTGTGGAACATAGCTGAAATGGTGTTTGTTTGAATTTGAGGCAAATCTTGTCAGTACACTGAATTATGACATCATAATGCTGCATTATGGCATCATACTGAATTCAACACAATGCTGAGTTGCTGCATCAAAATGTTTCATAGTGCCACCCTAGAAATGAATTTGTTGCATCATAATTTTCTATTAACATCACAGTTCTACATTGTGACATCGCATTTTTGCACTTTGACATCATAATACTGCACATATTATAGTCAAATGAAATATACTGACTTAATGAATAAAAGGTGATATGTAAAAACAAAACAAAACAAGACACAGTTCGTGGTGATCACTGCATTGACCATTTTACAAAACAGCACAGAAGACTTCTTACTCTTTCCTAACTATAAATTATTAGCTATTGGTTAACATTTCCCTCGGCCTTTCTCCCACCAGATCTCCTCTTCCCTCTCTCTGGTAGCCACTACTCCATTCTTAATCCCTATTAGATTAATATCATTAGATCTCATTTGCATGACTTTGCACATGGCTGATTTCACTTAGTGTGATGGGCTCCAATTCTATTCAGGCTTCCACAAATGACAAGGTTTTGTTATTTCTGTGACTGAGTATCTTCCCATTGCATGCTCTTATATTTTGTTATTTATTCTTTTGTCCATAAACACTTATCTTGTTCTCGCTTGTTGCTATCGTGAATAAACTGCAATAAACATCTGAGTTGGTATGTCTTTTTAACATATTGATTTCACTTCTTTGTTTTATACACCTAGTAATGGGATTGCTGGATCATGTTGTGGATTTATTTTTAATTCTGTGAGGAACCATCCTACCATTTGCCAAAGAACTGCATTAATTTACATTCCTTCCAACAGTGTGCAAGTATTTGCAAGTATTTCATTGTTTCCAGATCCTCACCAGCACTAGTGTTTGTTAGCCTTTTGATAATGCTCATTCTTGATGTAGGCAGTATCTCAGTGTGGTTTGGATTTAGACTTACCTAGGGGTCAGAGCTATGGAATGTTTCTTATGAGTCCACTCATTGATCATATTTGTGTGTCTTTTGAGAAACATCTATTTAGATGTGCTCTCACTTGTTACTTAGATGATTTGGGTTTTTCTATTGAGTTTATGAATGTATAAATACCAACTGGGGTATAATTTGAGACCAGTTTCTCCCATTCTCAAGACTGTATTCTATTGATGGTTTTGTTTGCTCTGGGGTTGATATAAATCTATTTGAATATTTTTAGTTTTGTTTTCTGTATTTTTGGGGGGTTGTATCCAGCTTTTTATTTGCCTATTCCAATATCAGAAAGCATTTCCATGGCTCTACTACTGTGTTTTAGTCTTTACTTATTATTGCTTTGGTAGATCTACTTAGAGTCCTGAGGTTACCAGAAAGCTTTTAAAAACATCCTTTTATTATTAAAACTATTTTAGGGTAGTAGCAATGTAATATAATCAGAATGACATGAACAAAAACAAGGTAACATTAGATAACACATAACAGGAAAGCTACATTTGCACTGTATCCCTTACTCCCTGTTGAATTGTTGTGCCTTATTCTCCTTTTTATCCAGACAGCCTGTCACTTCACATGCCAATGCAGCTCTTACTAGTGTATATGCTTATAATAGTAGAGCCTTCAGACAGTTTTGGATACTATAATTCACCAGTGAGCTTTATATCTTGCTTCATTTTTTAACTTATTAGCATCCCTTTCAGTTTGAAGAGCATCCTTGTGTTCTTTATAGTAGAGGATACACACACACACACACACACACACACACACACACACCCCTCCTGGTTTTTTCTGGAAATGTCTCCTTTACTGATTTTAAATCTCTCCTTTACTGATTTTAAAAATATTTCTTTCTCTCTGTGTATATGTGCATGTATGTGCCCACGTGAATGTGACATGTGAATGGAGGTGCCAACTAAGGCCAGAAAGGGGAGTTGGAGTCTCTGAAATTGAAGTTATTGGTTGTAGTGAGCCAGCCAAAATAGGTCTTGGGAAGCAAACTTAGGTCCTCTAAGAAAGCAGCGAGCACTTTTAACTCTTAATCTATCTCTATAGCCATCTCCTTCCTTTTTTAAAACCTGGTTTTGGTAGACGCACTGCACTCATCTGATACTTTTCTTTTGTCTTTTAGCATTATGAAGATCCCATGTCACTCTCCTTTAGCTTCCAAGATTTCTTTTAAAAAGTCTACTGTCAGGAAATTGTGACAAAATGAATTATTACCTTTTCTTTGCAGCCTAGACAATCTTTTCTTTAATCTTCTACTTTTTAGAATCTAATTATAAAGTATCTTGTGCTATTGTTGACTGGGTGAAGTTTGCAAACATTTGACCTTTTCATGTCTGGTTATCTGTACTCTCCTCTAGAGTTGGGAATGTTTTCTGTTAGCTTTCCTTTCTTTCTTCCTCTCTTCCTTCCTTCCTTCCTTCCTCCCTCCCTCCCTCTCTCTCTCTTTTCTTCCTTCTTTCTTTCCTTCCTTCCTTCCTTCCTTCCTTCCTTCCTTCCTTCCTTCCTTCTTTCCTTCTCTTCTCTTTCTTTCTTCCTCTCTCTCCTTCCTTCCTTCCCCCCTCCCTCCCTCCCTCCCTCCCTCCCTCCCTCCCTCCCTCCCTCCTTTCCCTTTCTTTCTTTCTTTCTTTCTTTCTTTCTTTCTTTCTTTCTTTCTTTCTTTCTTTCTTTCTTTCTTTCTTTCTTTCCTTGATATTTTTAAAACTAAGATTTCTACTCCTTTGACATTCTTAGATACTTTTTGAACTCCAGTAGCTCAAATATGTGCCATTTAAGCAATATCCACAAAATTCCTGTCAGCTTTTCCTAGCCCCCATTTTCTTCTTTTTTGCCCCCTGTTGGACAGTTTCAAGCAGCCTGCAACTGAGATCACTAATTCTTTCTTGTGTCTGATTGATCCAGTACTTGATGATTTCTATCATATTTTTTATTTCATTGAGCTTATTCTTTAAATATTTTTGTCTGTATTTTAATTGCTTTAAATCCCTCTGCTAATTCTGTTTATTGGAGTATTGAAGCATCGTTCTATGTTTTCCTCAACTTTGTTGAATTTTGTTAGGTGAATGGTTTTAAATATTCTATCTGGGCACGCTCCTACACTTATTACTCTCCAGTGAGTTTCTCAGACCATGTTAAGGGAGGCAAATTTTTTTCTGAAAACTCTTGCTTCTAGTTCACACGCAACACCTATCAGGCACTGATGATCTTCCTGGTCTGGCTTTATTTACACTTTTTTTCCCAAATCATGTAAGTTGTATATTCACTTTCTCTGAGCCTGGAATTACTTTCAACAGTTACAGCATAATCTGGCACAGCACTAAATGGAACATGGCTCCAGTGTTGTGAGGAGCTGCTTGCAGTGTAGTCACTAACTCAGTACTAAAAGGCAACCTAAACCTACGTTTGTACCAAATACACTATCAGTGTGCTGTTCAGAAAGAACTAGTAGTGTGCCTAGAAAGAATACTTTATGCCTAGAACCCAGGTCTAAGATAGGATCTTGGATGCCTCATGCACAGTTACTGGTTTAGCCACCCCTGTGCAGAAGCACTATGGATGGGAAGCTTCTGTGTTCACATATCATACTTGGGACTACTCATACTGCCAAGCTGTTTTGCAGCCTAAACCCATAACTATTCAAGACCAGAACCACACTGGGACAGGACTTAACCTTATATGAAAATGAAGTGCCTAGTGCTAAATTAAATACAAGACCTAAGGATACTGAAACTAGATACAGATGATGATAGCTGTAATGAAAATATGATATACTCTAGCCATGTATCCTCTGACAATGGAACTATGCTGGAGTTGCTGTCCACAGGCAGGTTTAGCAATGGATATGATTAGGATCTTAACACTTGCTTTTGCCAACCCCATACTAAATTTCAGACCAAAATATTAAACTTTTAGTATACTGTTCTATGTCAGGTGATTATGTCTTGCACTGCACAATGCTGTTCAAATGTGAGGTAGCATCAATGAAGACAGCCCATTGGCCACTAGGCTGCTGCTTAATGGGGTTGTATGTGAGACTCATGGTGGAAAGGACCTACATAATCTTAGGGATGCACAGGGACCATACACCACATGCCACAGATAGCCACAGTGCAGGCTGACACAAAGTCCACCCCACTGTGGCACAAGTCTTTTCTTCATGCTGGGGCAGCTACAGAACTTGATCTGGAAAAAGTCTAGCAGAAGTTATTCTCTCTCTGCTTCTTAAGCAGGGATTTTCTTCACATGGTACTTCTGGGAATTGGGGGTAGGGAGTAACACTGGTAGACTTCTAGACTTCTAGGCTTTTTTAAATATGGCTTTTAATTTTGTTACTTCAAAGCAGTTAGTATGGTTTCTATCATGCTTCTCTTAGTTTCTGTGATAGCAGTTTGGTGTATTGACTTCTCTCATCTTGATGTGTCTTGTCTTTGGGAAGACAGTCATCTAAGGATCTTAGCTGCCATCTTGTTCTGCCTCTACCTATTTGGTCAATTAGATTAATCTTGGATGTCTGAGCCACAGATGCTATTTTGTTTTAATCACCTATGAGAAGCATGCATAGCAAAATATACTCATAGAAAAATCTGTGATTGTTTCATTTCCAGGATAGTTTCATATGCTTAAATAGTTTTAAAAAGTCAACTTCAGATCTGCGTGTTGTTCCCTTGATCCAACTCACTCACTTGTGACATGAATTCCTGGAGGAGAACACTGTTGGTGATGGAGCTAGAGAGAAGCAACACAGATACAGAGTGAAAGGTATACCAGCTCCAGGAGACTCATCTCTCTTACCACTCAAGTTAATTGGTCTAATATAACTATCACTAAATGCAAGCCTAGAAACCTGAAGCATCCAACTAAAACCTTGGAATTCTAAATTTAGTTTTAATAAAAGTGAGGCAAATCTCAGGAAAGCAGATGTAGAGCAGACATTTGTCAAGTGAAGACACAAACCAATCCAGCCACCATCTGCATGGGAATGTTTTTCTGACTGTTTGGGATCTGAGCATAATTAGAGCATAGTTTCACTTAACCCATCAAGTTCATAAATATTCTTTCTGTACCAAAGACAGTGATTTCTTAGAGGGGGAAAACTTTCTTGGGATTACTCTGCTTAATCCTGACTGAAGGATGCAGTCATGGGTGGGAAGAAGAGGAGCTACACATAGCAGACATACTGTACCAGGACCATGTGCAACCACAGTTTCTGAGTACCTGTGACCAAGAGAATTATATGAAAACTAGTTTCCTCCCTGTAGAGGAGTTTGGGCAGAAGTTACTACTTCTGAAGGTAGCTCTTTATCCAATTGCTTGAGATCTTCTAGTGGAGAAGTACGGATGGCCCCAAATAAGAACTGTTATTGTGCCAACTAGGGAGGAGGGAGGCTGGAAGTCGGAGGGCTGGAGGTTAACCCACTTCATTATCTTCTTTGACATTTTGAGTAAACATATCAATCATATCTCAGAAGGGGTTTAGCGCCAACACTCGAAACACATCTGGTTATGATTCCCAAGGGAGATTAGCCTAGGCTGTGTCATTATCCTGTCAAGAACTCAAAGGCCTCTTCCTGCATCGGAGGCTGAGGCCTGTCTTTATTTGTCCATTTTTTCCCCCTGACCCTCACCTGCAATTGGCTCACAGTTGTCAGAATAGAGAGCCATCATCACAGAGTCCTTATTTGGAGGCTAGTATTCTAGATTGACTTCAAGTTTTTTGAAAGGTAGACTCTCTCCCATAAAGTACAAGTTAACTTTGGAGTTTAATAACAAGCTACAACTTTTTTTTTTCCAGGGATATGTTATAATTTATATCACTGTACCTGTTTGTGAATTGCTGATTTTATACCTATTTAGCTCGACATCATTTTTTAGCTCGACATCAGCAGTACATCAGCGGCACACACAGAGTATACTGAGAGAGGTAATGTGGATACTAAATAAAAGGAGATAAATTAACTAACACCCGCTATTGAATATTAGACCTAGAAATTATCACAAAATTATCAAGCCAAGTCCTCTCACTTATATTTGTCTCAATTGTGGACCACTGAGACATAAATGGAGGGTATATGGTTCATTATCCATGTGACTGCATGTGGAGTACTGCAGCAATAGGTATTGAAGTGGACAATGTTTGGCACACAGATACAAACACCACGATGATAATCAAATGTGCCCAAGATGGTGAGAAAAATTCATCAAGATATAATGTCTACTTGGGAAGTCTGCGGGGAGAGCCAAGTCTTGAGTGAATATTTAAGGGGCAGCTGAAGCCTTGAGTGAATGTGAGCCATTGACACGAATGTGGCTGTCAAGAATCTCAGCACCCCAGACTTATGGGAATGGCAAAGCCTTCCCTGGATCAGGTGAAGATAAGTGGAAAAGCCATCCCTTGGACTGTGCGGGGGTGCTGATAGTGTGCACAAGAATGTCTACCTGAGCCTCAATGAGACTCTGAACCTCTACAAAGACACCCCCCACAGCGCACTCGCACGCGCACACGCACACACACACGCACACACACACACACACACACACACACACACACACACATCCTGGAATTAGCTAAATCTGCTTCCTTGTTTAGCTGTATATGACTCTGCCTCCTTGTTAAGTCATATACAATTAACCTGCCTCCTCAGTTTGGAGCTATAAAATAAGCATGCTGAGTTCTTAGGCTGTTAGTCCATTTCCACCAGAACGCACAGCTAGCCCAGTGCCAGGTTTCTGCATGTGTGTTCCTGTGCTTATCATTTCTTCATCTCCTCATCTCATGTTTCCAGGACCCAGCCATTTGCCAGAAGCTGGAAGCTTTCCACCTTTATCCCTGAATGAAAACAAATACTACTCGAGCAATTTGGATTTTTCCTTTTTGTTATCATTTTGGTTTTTATTTTATTTTATTTTAATTTTTTTACAGGCTCTCACAGTATAGTCCTGGATGGCCTGCAAATCTCTATGTAGCAGAGGCTGGAGATTCAATTACTTTTGCTTCTTGAGTGCAGGGATTAAAGGCATGGGCCACCATGCTCAGTAACATTTATTTTATCTCGTGTGTGCACGTGTGTGTGTGCACACGTGTGTGTGCACACGTGTGTGTGTGTCTATGACTGAGTGTGTGCATGTACACCACATGATCTCAGAAAGGGGCATTGGAAGGGGTACTGGATCCCTGGAACTGGAGTCCTAAGTAGTTGTAAGCTGCCATTTGGGTGCAGGGAACTGAATTTAGGTCCTCTGCAATCGTATTCAGTGCTCTTAGCTACTGAGCCATTGCTCCAGCTCTTAGATTTTTCATTCATCAATTTCTCTCTTGGCCAAGTGAAGAGAATCATATAGCTTCTAGTTTTTTTCCCCACTCCAGAGTTGAGAGGAGAGCTATTAGTTTTAGACATAGTTCTTTACCTTTAATTTCTTTCTCTTTCGGTAGAAAATTGAAGATGTCCCATGAAGAGAAAATATATTTTCCATGTAAACTTAGTTTTATTCCAAGTCTAATCTCTAAAACATCCTTCCTAACAATTTAGTAGTCAAAAGTTTATATTGATAATTATAACATTTATTTAGTTTTGCTTAAAATATAACAAACACATTCTCTACATTTTGAGTAGTTATGTAAGATCCAAATGGATCCAAATGTTCTTGGTACATTACACCCCTCTATAAAATCACATTTCAGTGGCTTTTATGATATAGATGATGAAAATTAATAGGGACTGTCGCAGAGGTCTATCTTATATGTCACAGCCGAAGGGCCTTCAATGTGTATTCATTATATGAGAAAACAATGCATGAAAATGTGATAAAAACAGAAAGAAAATAGAAAGAGAGATTTATTTCAGAGACTACTAATAGATTCTAGGATAATCATGGACATCGCCAACTATCACATGGCTACAGTCATGGAAAGTCTGGCTGTCATGTGTTTGCAAAGGGTCATCTTTAAACTGGCAGAAGTCAAACTGGTAGGAGCTGAAAGACTGAGAAGCAAGACCACAGTCTCCTCTCCTCTCTTGAGCTTCCAGTCCCCAGACTCAGGTGCTCAACGCTCAGTGGTTGTCACCGACTAGACCATCCCCTCTTTCCACCACCTGGCAAGTTCACCTGCCTGTCAAGAGAAAAGTAATGTTTCCATTTCCTCATTTGAGGACAATGTCTTACACGGAAGACATCCCACAGCAAAGGAGAAATCAAACCTGTTGCTGTGGAAGGTGCAAACACAATACTTGGCTACATTGGTGAATTTCAAGGAGGCTTTAAGAGTTACATTACACCAGCTTCCAAAAATAAAGTTAATCTCTGGAAGATGAAAGCATCTGACGGCTTCCTAGGAACACGAATTTTCTCTCTAGAGAAACTGGGTTGTGAAAACAGGTCCAGGAATTTGATTTTTTGGAACGAGAAGGGACTTTTCACAGTTTAGCCATCACTCTAAAACGTCTTTGTACTTTTACCAAAAAGAAAAATAGCGAAGTCTGCTCTGCCAGTTAAAAGGCCAACATTGATGTGAAGATCTCTTGAAACCCTCGAAGCTGGAGTAGAAATTATGAGGCAGATGCCTGCCTCCTGGACCTCACCCGGATCTTCTGATTCTGTAGTTCTGGAGAAAAGGGAAAGGCTCTTAGCCTCACAGCTGAAATCTCACCCTGCCAGGGACTCTGTTGAAGGTGCTCAGCTCACAGACTACAGTGTGACTTAAACTAGCAAGCTTACCCATCTGTTCCAAATATCATTTGCCAGCGGGTTCTCTGAGACTTTGTGAACTAAAACTGATTTAAAATATACATTCTGTGAATTTACGGTAGAAATAGTTATTTCATTAAGTACAACCCTGGAAAATGTAAAGAAGAATTATGCTTAACTATCTTACTTATATTTATATTTATATTTTATACAGAATAGGCAGTTGTGTGGCAATGGGGTCAGAGAGGTAAAATTTTTGGATGAAGTAATTAATGCTTTATCACTTAAGAAAGCAAATCCCTGGTAAAAATTGGTTTATATGTTAAAATGTCTAAATGCCCTAATTTTGCTGGGCTTCAGAAGACACTTCCAAAACTTAAAAAAACAAAAAAAAAGCTTGGTATATCTTTTAACTCTCTTGCTCTCCCTTCAAAAGGCGAAGGCTCTGTAAAGGGTGGTAGAAACAACAGGATAGACATCAGATGCCCACAGCGTTTAAAGAAGAAATCACAGTTGACATGGATAAGAACAAAACGGTTGTGGTCACAAAACAAAACAAAACAAAAACAAAAACAAACAAACAAACAAAAAAACCAACCTTGTTTTAATTTATTTTTATATGTATGCATGTTTTAGCTGTGCATATATCTGTGCACCATGTGTATGCCCGTGGAGGGCAAATGAGGGCATCAGAGTTACAGATAGTTGTGAGCCACCCTGTGGGTGCTGGAAATCAAACCCCAGGCCTCTGGAAGAGGTAAAGAGTGCCCTTAACCACTGATTCTTCTCATCTCTCTAGCCCCAAATAATAAAAACTTTGAAGGAAATTTTAGAAACTGGAATTGTTCAGTGTAAATTAGAGATTATTAGAGTATAATTTTTAATGGTCAGTCCCTAAAACAGGTCAAACTTAGAAGAGCCCTGACTTTTATTTTTCTTATCTAGACAAAAAAAAAAAAAAAAAAAAAAAAAAAACATGTAAGTTATATAAGCATTTGTTTGTAACTTTGAGATTTTGAGATTCCTGTCTCTCTTCCCTCCCCTTCCTGTTTCTTCCCCACTCCTTCCTCTCAGTCTCTTCTCCATCTCTCTTCTGCAAATATTCAGCATCTGCTAAGGACTAGGTACAGTGGGAATGAGATAAGTTGACTGCCTTTGATCAGAGAAGATTTCTTGTGCACATCCTGTGACCTCTTCTATATGAAATGGCACATGCCACTCACATATTTCTTGGGAGTCTCCCTCAAAGGCCACTTTGAGAAACCTCAGTCTCACCTGTACTTTGCTAATGTCTAGAGAATTCTGCTTCAGGGTATAGAATCTTCCAGAAGTCACTAAGTTCAGAATGTCAGAGAGACTAGCAGGAAAAAACCTTTCTTTTCTGGTTTCACTGATAGCACTTGGGAAAGATTAAGTCCACTTGGCAAGCCTTTCTCCCCAAATTGCTACTCTGTTCTTTCATTTCATGATCAAAGAAAGATGCTATTGACTAAGCAGAGTGCCAAGTCAGGTGTCAGGAGTCTCTGGTTCTATTTTTAGCAATTATTGATGAGAAACTTTGAATAAGCTGCTTAACTGGTCTTTATTGCAGCCCTGCTTTGTCAGCCTTCCTGTAACATTTATGTAGCCTGTTGTATTACTCAGAGTCCCGTCCCCCCCCCAGGGAACAAGAGGGAGGCAGAGGAGACAGAAGGGAGCTGGAGGAAAGGAAGAACGGAGAAGAGAGAAAAGAGATCTATTCAGGGGAAAGTTTTTCATGCAATAATGGTAGCTGGTCCCATATGCTGCCTGCAAGCCAGACAACCAGGAAAGCCAGGGATATGATTCATTTCAAGTTCAAATGCCTGAGAGCCAAGGAAGTCTTTGGTGTGACTTAAGGCCCAAGGCTGAAGGATGTCCCAGAAGTGGGGGTGGGTGAGGGGTGGCAAACTTGCAGATGGGCTTTTCCATGGGCTTTTTCTTTTGTCTGGGTGGTCAGTGGATGCAACCCCAGCGACGATGAATCTGCTCTTAGTCTATGGATTCAAGTGTGCTGTCCTTGGGAATAGCCTCACAGACTCATCCACAAATCATTGATTACATTGACACCCTTTGTTCCAGTTAAATTTGATGTAAAATGATCCATCACACTCACTTCGTTTTGGGAAGAAACGTTGCTCTCATATCTTGAAGCTCCCTTGGCTCAGGTTAGACTGGAAGCGCACCCTTCCAGATGTGTTGTGAAGGCCAGAGGAGAACTCTATCCAGGAAGTGTGACAGCAAAAGGGCCCAGGGAACCAAATACACATCGAGGATGAAGCAGTGAAGGGTCTTGAGAGGAGGCCAAGATGAATGATGGAGGCAATGGGGGACAATAATATATAGGACACTAGAAACCTAGTGGCTCATGATAAGACATGCTGTCAATCACTGCAATGGAACTGGGCTACTAAAAGCAGATTGATAGAGGGTGGAGGGGTGGCTCAGCAGTTCACAGCACTCACTGGCTGCTAGTTCAGAGGTCAAGTCTCAGGACACATGTCACTCTAGTTCCGGGGACGCCAGCACCTTTTTTGGGTCAGTGTGGGCACCAGGCATTCAGGTGTTGCAGGGATACATGCAAACAAAACTCCTATAGACATAAAATGAATAAAGAAAACTAAGCAATTTTTTTAAAAAATAGAGATCGATAAAGAGAAGTTGTTACTATTGGGGCTTAGAGCCTTACAATCAAGTGGGTCTTGTTGTTACTACTTCTAGACAAAAATTTGAGAGAGCCAATAAACATTTTTAGAAGTAATGTGCACGTGTTAAGAATAACTACACTGGGCTTGCAAGATGGCTCAGCAGGTAAAGGCACATACTGGCAAGCCTGATGTTCTAAATTCAGTTCCCCAGATTGTAGGGAATGACTCCTGAAAGCAGCTTCCCTGACCACGCGGCACTCATGCACCTCCCCACCCCTACAGACACACACAACAAATAACTAAAATGTCATAAACATCCTAAAAACAGGGAAAATTCACTGCATCACGCAAAACAGCACTTTTCACTCAACTTGTTTCTGCTTCTGCCGCTCACTTTAACATATTCGGCTGCTTCTATTTGGCGTCGTATTTCGCCATCTAGTGGCCGAATACGGTACAAAACAAACTTAAACCCAGATTTTTCTCTACTTGGTTACAAACCCGAGGCATTCAACCTCGCTGGGATTCCAATTATTTTTGTTAAATGCTGGCTTCCTCAAAAGAGAATATTTGGTGGCTGAAGTTTGGAGTCGAAATTTTAGATCATGCCACGGCTGGGTAAAATTTCAGGGAATAAAATGAGACAAAATTATAAATTATCAACCACTGGTTTTCTCAGCATTAAAAAATAATCACTTTTCTTGGCATTTTGTTCCACTTGAAGTTTGTATGAATTGAAATCCAGCAGCCATTTTCTGGTCTAATCGTTCTGACTGGTTTATTTTATTACTGGCTACTAAAAGCAACCTAACTTTCATTGAATTATGTCAAATGGTATAGATATTTTCCCATACTTTCCCAGCATCCCCTTTTCATTTGTATTAATTGATATTTTCTTATCACTAAAAATCGTCTGTGATTCAACATGGGGCATGACCACACTAACAATGCAATTAGTTTACAACTTAAATAACACATTCTAGAAACTTCCATTGTTTTTTCTACCCAGAATCAGGTCCTTTTAGGACAGTTTAGTATGATGTTGGTACAGCAGGGAAATGACTGTAAACGATAGCTCACATTTAGTATTCAGCACATACCAACAGTTAAACAAACGGACGGGAGGCTTTTATAACGGATGTCTTAAAGGACAAACTGAGAAGATCACAGCATATTCTGAAACAACACGTGCAGAAAATGTTGTGTGCACAGGAATTTCATTTAGTCGAGTGGACAAGAGCATATTTACATTCTTGTCCTGGCACTCGGTGGCTGTGCTGCCTTGTGTAAGCTATCTAACATCTTTACATTCCTGTTCCTTTATCTGTCAAAGACAAAAGGTATCCTCTCCCTATGGAAACAGTGAGGACTGATGCAAACAATCTGCATGCACCTACACTATCGCTGTTGTCTGAACCATAATAAGCCATAACTAAAGGGTGTTGCAAAGATAATGCTGATGACTGGATAGAAATCTAGGCTTTGGCCTTACTTTCTAATTCTGCCTGTGCATGAATACTTGCCTATGGTGACATGCTTCCTGGGACAGTCTCTGCAATGGGTACTGCTGTCTAGGGTATTAGCAATTGATGGCCAATCGTATTTCCTTCTAAACAAGAGAGGTGTCTGAAAAGAGGAGCCCAAAATCTTGAGTCCTACTCATTTCAATGTTGTAGGCTCTAGCATGATACAGGAGGGAGAAAGGGAAAAATTTAACCTCCATATTTATCCTCAAAATGTGTGAAACTGTGTTGGAACTGGGACTCATGTGGAACTATGAGCCAGCTGCTTTATGAGAAACTACTTTCTAAACTATGCAGCAGATAGATGAGAGAAAGATCGAGGTTGAAAAGGAAAGGAGCCCCAGAATGCCCCAGCATTTTCCATTTGTGATATTTGCCAGATAGCTTAACTTGGGGATTTTATGGAACACTGAACAGTGTGGAGTCTGTTTTGTTAATATCTATATGAAATAATGTTGTCTTTGGGATAAATCACAATGCATGTGCAGCTATATCTTTGATAAGGTGATGGACCCAGGGCTGCTTATTGGACTGCATGGTCCTGAAATGAAGAAGGTCCCTTAACACAGGTAAGGTTATTTGAACGAGAGAGTAGCACCAGAGGCTCATGTTTGTGAATGCTTAGTCATCAAGGAATGGGAATGTTAGAGAAGTATTAGGAGGTGTGGCCTTGTTGGAGAAAGTGTGTTACTAGGGGGTGGATTTTGAGGTTTTAAAAGCTCATGCCAGGTTCAGTGTCTCTTTCTCTGTCATCTACTGCTCCAATGCCATGCCTGTCTGTTTCCTACTTTGATTATGGACTAACCCTCTAAAATTATAAGCAAGCCACTAACTAAATGCTTTTTATTTTTTTACAAGCGTTGGCTTAGTCATCGTGCCTCTTTGCAGCAGTAGAACAGTAAGTAGGCATTGTCCTGTTCCTCCTAGCAAGTCATTCTCAGCAAAACATGACACTCTATCTCATGAGTGTTTGTATACTGTTTATTGTAACAATGAATGAATCATTATTCTTTCCACCCTGACTCTCAGATCTACAATTGCCTGAGAGTATCAACCAGGCAGGCAAAATATTGCGTAAAATTATTGGGCAAAATCAAATACTTGATTTCCACTGTCTTTTGCCTAATTTCACCATAAATAGCATTACTAACCACATTGATATGCATTTCAGAAACCAAGTTTTCCTCCTTCCTTCTATCCAATCCTAAACTATATTAGGAATCTAATTACTCTTCTTCATCTCTTCTATAAAACTGTCTCAAATTCCTACAACAGATTTTAAGAGGCTTTGCCCATGTCTATTATGATTGCTCAATTCATTAGGATGAGTAATGGTGCCCAGTGGAAGGAAAGCATTCATGAAAGTGGTCTAAACTGAGACAAAGAGGCATATATTATCACGATCAGAGAGAAGGAATGGAGGAGAAGAGATCTAAATTCTAGCCCTGATTCTATTGCTCCTTAGAAAAACTAATTTGGCCATTTATTTTAGTGGCAGAGTTGGAAGAAATGTAATCATTTTAGAAACCTGCAGATTTTAAACAGTGGCAAAATTAAGAAAGATTAAGAATTCAGATGAGATTAAAGTTATTAATGTTGAGGAAGAAACTAACCAGATACCGAATACTGACTTTTAACATGGCCAAATTTTCGTTATTATTCAATTTAGTTTTTTTGAAAATCTCAGTAGCCTCAGGCTGGTAAGTGAGCTGTTCTAGTCAAAAGTGGAAAATTTTATGTTCATGGTTTTGAAAGAGGTAACTGATATTTAAAACAGTCTTTCAAAATTTGAGTTGAAAATACAATGTGTATTAGTGTTTCTGTCAATGATAAATGTTGACTAAGAAGACATCAGACTGAACACTCTGTATAAGCAAAACATATATTTGATTTTGGGTGCATGTGTAATTCTGAAACATATGATAGTTGTTTCAAAGATATTTGTTGAATTCATCCAAGCAATGAAAATTTGGCTATTATTTTGCTATGCCAACTATTTAGTAAAATAAAGTCTGGTGATGGGGTGGGGGCAGGGTCACTGTATAGTTGTTCAGGCACCTAACTGAAGTGATATATAGTAAATTTATTCCAGTTATTCACTTTATGTCCATGTGCTTTACACTGAAACCTTGAATCTCTGTCCATCAACCGATTAATTCCATTTCCTGCTGTTTGGCCTTGGTTGCCTTTATAACTTGTGTTGGTTAATGGAATATGGCAGAAGTGATGTTGCACTACTGTTGTGTATAGTCTTCAAATGACACCTTTTCTGCTTCTGTCACCACTGTAAGAATGAACAAATCCTCAGCCAAGCTGGGGACACATGCAGATGAAGTGATAGGTCAGCTGAGATGTATAAGGGCTGATCCCTCTGAGCTGAACTTCTGAACTTGCTGTCTACTGTGTAGTTTTATGAGAAACTGGACATTGTCATGACAGTTTGTGGCAAAGTATAATTCCAGGAATTGATAATTGGCAGACTTCAAGTCAAAATGAATCAGAAGAAAAGGTTCATCATTAGTAAATAGAACAACATATCATGAAGATATAGTTACCATAGATATGTATCCACTGAACTCTACTGCACTAATTCTTTTTGGAAAAGGAAAGGAAAACAACAAACCAACACTACTAGATAAAAAGAGACAGAAGAACAGATGATGCATCCTGTACAATAATAGCGGACAACTTCAGGAATAGATTCTTCTGTTCAATAGGTCATCAAGAACTGTCTTCCCTCAAATAAAGATACTTCAGGGTCAAATTACATTATAGATCAAACATCTTTAGCAGACAGGTACAAAAATTTCCATTCAACAACTGCATAATATATATTTTCCTAAAATGTTCTCTAAAATAAATTATGTATTTATTATTTTATTAAAACAAGTTTTAACAAATACTTAAAAATAATTTCATGTTTACTCAGATGGTAATGAAATGAAAGTAGCAATCAATGGAAACAGAAAGTATGCAAACAAGGAAATCAGACAATACACTTTTGAGTAATCAATGGATTATTGGAGAAATATGGATGGGGTATTACAGATTCAAATGAAAATAGAAACATAGCATATCAGAAACTGTGGGGTACAGATAAGGCAATTTATAGCTACAGTGACTACATTAAAATCAGAGATAAATACCAATAAATACTTTAGTGATACATTTAAAATCCTTAGAAAAATGAGCATAAGCTGAATTCACAATTAGTAGGAGAAAAGAAATAATAAACACCAAAGACAGATATTTAAAGTGATAAAGTGATGTACTTTGCTATCAAGCTGACAAAGGACAGAGTTGTGACAGTTCTCGGTTGTCAATTGATGTGACCTAGCATTAGCTCGGAGATGGCCACTGAGTACGCCTATGTCTCAACAAAAAAAAAAAAAAAAAAAATCCAACATTTCAAAAGATCCACTGAAGATTTTAGAAGGCTTTCAAGGAAATAAAACTAATGTTTCTCAGGCTATCCTATGAGATATAAAGGAAAGCAACGCTTCCAGAGTGATTCTACCAGGCCATATGCCAAAACTGGATAACAAATACAGCGAGGAATGAACAGTGTTGATTAGTAATACCCTGGATGAGTACAGATGCAAACACATTCAACAAAATACTTGAATTCAGCAAACTGAACTCAAGGACACATTTGACATATCGTACCCCTTGATCAACTTTATTTTCTTCTGTGGATGCATAAATAGTTCAACTTACTCAAACCGATAAATATGAAGAGGTATATTAATAGATTTAAGAAGAAAAAAATATATATATGATCTCTTCAATGGAGGGATAAATATCATTTGGCAAAATTCAAAATTTCTTCATGATAAAAGCCTCCCAAGATTAAGAATAGAAAGATACAAATACAGCAGTATATTCAGCAAACATATAACTATCATAATTTGAATGGGGGATACTAAAATAATTCCCTACAAAATCAGAAATGAGATGACAGTGAATACTATCACTTTTGCCCAATAAAATGCTTGAGATTTTAGTCAGAATAACAAGGCAAAAACATGAACTAAAGAGAAAATGAATATGGAAGGAAGAAGTTAAATCTATATTCGCACATCATTTGACTATATTCTCAGAATACTTTGCTGTAACAGTAATCTACAGTCTTTTACCCTCAATTTAGGGAAAAAGAAAGGAAGGATAGAAAGAAATTCTCACTGCTTTTGCAAGCAGACTTGATATAGAATGAGAAAAAGATAGAAATCTTCACAACTTCTTTTAGGCTGTCCTAAACTTGAAGAGGACAATGAGTCAGACTAGCTTCTCAGCTAGCAGTCTGTAAACTCAATCCCTCTAACCTTTGGTCTTTTAAGAATTAACACACTAATGACAACCAACCAACAAACAAACTAACTAACAAACCAACAAACCAACAAACCAACAAATCAACAAACCAACAACCACCAACCAAAGCCCATCTTGACTCTTGGGGCTTCAGATCTTTTATACTCTAAGCCAAAAGTTCCCATAAACCCATGAAGCACAAAACAAATCCCCAAAACAAGCTACAGGTGCCAGGACGACTGCACCTAAGACTGCACCTAACCAAATTATAGCCACCTGCATCAAACATTTCAAATCCAACTCGTAAACAACTATACCACAGCTGGGGTAGGCACACAAACCTAATCCAAATGCCATTTTGCATTTAAAAAAAAAACCAAAATAACAAAACTTTCTTCCAAGTGTTCTACTATACTTTGCAGACTCCACCAAAACAACTTAAGTCCGTTGTACAAATTCTATAAACTGTCAGGATTCAAATTTTGCATACATAAATCGGTAACATTTTTGGAGATCAGTAACAAATCTGCTGAGGAAGGTATCACATGTGTGTGTATGTGTGTGTGTGTGTGCCTGTGTGTGCATGCATGCTAAAATGTCACAGTGAAATACAAAGAAATTTTGTATTATAATCAGAGAACAAAATGATAAATTCAGAAAATAGCACCAAAAAGAATAAAATTCCTAGGAATAAAATCTAATGAAAGTGCTTAAAGATTTCTGTGGTGAAAAATCATAAAATATTAAAAAATTGAAGAAGACTCCAGAATTTGAAAAGGCCTCTCATATTCTTGGATCAGCTAGATCAATATTGTAAAAATGGCCTAGTTACTGCATATAATCTACAGACTTAACACAATCCTTATCAAAATTCCAATGACATTTTCATAGAATTAGAAAATAAGTCTTAATATGTGCAAAAGACTCTGAATAGCCAAAGCAGTCTTGAACCGGAAGAACAATGCTAGTTACTCAGTACTTGATTTCTAAGTATACTGTAAAGCCAAAGTAAACAAACAAACAAACAAACAAAAAACCAACAACAACAAAAAGAAAATCAGAAACAAACAAAACCCATCATGGTACTGGCATATAAATAAACATGTAGATCAATGGAATCAAATAGAAGTCCAGAAGTAAATACTGGAAACTAGAGCCACCTGTTTCTCAACAAAGGCATCTAAAACATTCATTAGAAAAAAAGACAGCCTCGCTAACAAATACTGGGATCAGCCAGGCATGGTGGAACAGTCTTGTCTTCCTAGAACTTGATAGGCAGAGGCAGAAAGATCATGAACTTAATGCCAGCTTAGCCTACGTGGAGTTCCATTCTAGCCTGGGTTACATAGTGAGACCCTGTCTAAATAAATAAACAATAAATAAAAATAAATAATGGTGCTGGGAAGCTTGATAGGCCACTTATAAACTCTAGAGCCCCTCCTCTTAATCTGTATCTAAATCAAATTAAAATGGATGACATGCCTTAATGCAAATCCCCAAACTCTGAAGGAACCTGTGGAGAGTATGGAGGAAACATTTTCAGATTTAAGAATAGATGCCGATATCATGAATAGGATTCTAATGACAGAGAAAATAGCAAGAACTGAAAAATAGAATTCTATCAAGCTAGAACCCTTAGACAGGGCAAAGGAAACAACCAATAGAGTGAATAGGCACCTTACAGTATGGGAGAAAAACTTTGCCAGCTGATTATCTAAAACAATAATTATATAGAATCAAACGAACATGTAATCCAATTGATAAATGGGCAGTTGAACTTCTCAAAATAACCAGTAATGAAAAAAAAATGTTTAACATCTTTTACCATCAAAGAATGCAAATAAAATTCCATCTTGCCACAGCCAGAATGACCATCATCAATAAATTCAAACAACAAGAAATGCTGGTGAGGATGTTGCAGGTGGGACCCTAATACACTTTTGATGGATTGTAAATTGGCTAAGACACTATAGGCATTGTTATGGAAGTCCCACAAAAAACTGAAAACAGAATACCATGTGATCTAGATAAGTCTTTTATGATCTATACTCAAAGGCCTCAAAACCAGGATATAGTAGATGATACCTACACAGCCAGGTTTTAGCATAGTGCCATTGAAAATATCCAGAACCACCCTATGTACCTGTCACAAGAATGGGCTGTGTACATGACCCTGTGCACACGATGTAGTATTATGCATGCACAAAGAAGAATGATGTATCTCACATTCATGGGAATGGATGGAACAGGGAATCATTATACTAAGTGAAAAAGGACAAATACAGAAAGACAGGCATCACACATTTTTTTCTCAAATGTGAATCTTAGGGAAGGGTGGAGATAACAAAATAGCAGAGGCATTACCAGGAAAAACAATGACTAGAGGAAGAGGGAGCTTAGATAAGCAAGGCCATAGAAAGGGTGAACACGATGAAAGTACATCATATATGTGAATGAACTGTCACAATGAAACAGTATTTTGTGCAAGTAGCATACACCAAAAGTAATGAGATGATCTGGTAGCCTAAGTAAGACTGAAGATTTATGCTTCAAAAAGAGGAATAGGGGATAGTATAAGGAGGACCAGGTTCTCACAGTAGGATTGCTGGAACAGTATCTGAATGACTGAGTTCCACTCAAGCCTTTTTTTTATGGGACATTTGAACATATAGAACTAGCCCAGAAGACTAGAGGTTGTTGTTGGAAGTCTGAGAGCTCTATCACATAAAACATGAAGGAAGAAAAGTTGGATGGAGCTATTTATGACAGAAAAGAAAAAAAAAATTACGAAGAGCTCCAAATAGGACTGTCTGATGCTGTGGGAATTTCATTTCCACTACATTTTGCAACATTATCTTTTAAGTGATATTATTTCTCTGCATTAAAGACACTACCATGGCTTCTTGTTTTTGCCATAGAACCCACTATCCTGTGCCAGTCTTTCCTAGCACCTATCATGGATACTGACCACTGTGTCCTCTTATAACAGCCCATCTTTCATATATGTATTTGTTTT
Organism: Cricetomys ansorgei; assembly: GCA_026225945.1. Taxonomy (NCBI): domain Eukaryota; kingdom Metazoa; phylum Chordata; class Mammalia; order Rodentia; family Nesomyidae; genus Cricetomys; species Cricetomys ansorgei. The sequence goes on along the minus strand of JAMJFZ010000199.1, from coordinate 44,146,753 downwards.
GTGTTAACATACCAAATTCAAACTCTTTACTTATTCCTCAAATAATAAGGGATCTCAGCTAACAAATGAATAAAAAGTATTACTGTATAGACTAAATGCAGCCTGTTGTACTTCATACAAGAAAAAGCTGGGCATCAAAGCTCAAGATTCACAACCCATTGGGAAACAGGTTTCACTGTCTAGAATATTAAAATGAGAGCTAACAACTTTCTGCAATTGAAGTTGTGTAAGGTATATTGGTTACTTTGGTTTTATAGGACATAAATATAAATTGCCTTGGTCTTCAGGGGGAATATCTTGGTTTATTTATTTAATTGAGATGTCTCAGCATGGCTAAATATAGGTAATCATCCAATGTCTGCAGGAACAATATCTGCTCCAACCACAGCTTGTTTCTCTATGTTGGCCTCATTTTCAGGCTGGCTGTCTCCAAGAGGAAGCAATGTGGCTTCCAGAAGTTCCAGGATTATATCCTATCTGATTAGCAACCCCAGAGAAAAGAGAGTTGTTATTTTGCAAAATTCCAGAAATATTCTTAGGATTAGCTCTGTTTCATTTGGCATGAGCCACGTGAACACCCTGAGGCTATTCCTGTAGCTTAGAGATGAGATGTTTTCAATGACTGCCTCTATGACCAATGAAAAGTCACAGCTATCACATAAGTCCAAATTGGAGTCTACCTCACTGGATGAATGTAAAATGATATTGCTTGTGATAGAGTTCCCCAGAATGAAATAGGGGAGCAGTAAACAAAAGACAACAGAAAGGATGTTGGAAACACAAAAATCACAGAATTCTTTTGATTAATCATGTCCTATAAAAGATACTTAAGGTTTTCATAACTAGCAAAAAATGTTGGACTGCCTAATTTCTAAGAATTCGTTTCACCCTCAACATCCTTTAAAGAAGCAGAGCATGGCTCCATGCAGTAGGAAGATCCTGTGGTACCAGATAGCTCGAGGTGAGAGCAAAATGATCTTCTTGTGGGCAACACAGAACAGGAAAGAAAAGGTAGCTAGAACCTGATTGGAGACCGGAACAAGCATGAGTTGCAGGACTGGTCCAGCTGCAGTGCCTGGTCTGGAGGTCCAGGCCCGGAGGGGCTACTGAGTCAACATTGACTTCTTTTATTAGAATTCCAAAAAATCATAATCAAACACCAGGAGGCCTCTTGATACTCATTCATGGTGAGGAATCCATCACTCTGAAATTATGTCTATCATTTGCTTCTTTGAATATTGATACTTGATTAGGGGTTTATGGATCCTCTATTCCTGTAATATTCTCCATGTCCCAGGCTTTGAGTACCTATCTCTCTTCCAATGACTGTCAATGCTAAACAGGTGTTGGTGTTTCCATGTATTGTCTTTCTCAGTTTAATCTTTGCATGTTAATATGTCTCCTTGCTAGAAGTCATACTAGCTGAATCTAAACTGGAATTCATGGCTTCATCAAAACAGTAAGATGAAAAATGGGTAGCCCCTTTCCTCACCATCAACAGCTGTCTCTTTTTATACAGCAATTAGAAAGCCTCCTTTAAGCAGGAAGTTAGGTGCTGTGCTCACAGGAGAGTCACCAGAAAAAGGGAGATGGAGTCTTACAGATGCTGGCCCAGCCTGGTTCCAAGGAATGTAACTTCAGAGGTAAGGACAGAAGATAATGAATTATCAGGACATTTATCTATGGTGTCATTGAGCTCAGAAAACCAAGCAAAGTAAGATCCTGGAGTGAATGGAATTCATTATTTCCCACAGGAATGCTGCTTGACAAGATAGAGACTATAAGAGCTGTTTTATCAAAACAAAAAAAAGAAGAAGAATATCATTAATTGATGGTGTTTATTGATAAGCATTACTATGAAATTCCTGGTGGCTTTGAGTGATAACTATTATTTATGTCTAAGAATGATGTCTGAGTCTATAAGTTTATGTGAGTCTGTATGTCTGTGGTAGGTTTGAGTGTTTAGAATGGTGTCATCTACAGAGAAGATGTGAGTAAAATCTGACCTTTGAGAGGTAAAGGCAGAGCACCATCAGCCAAAGTAGCTTGTTTTCTTCTGCACTGAAGAGTAGGTGTTGGTATTAGGGCATTAAGATACTGTGACACCAGGATAGGAGGCTAAAATAGTGGAACAGAAATGAAGCAATCTGCCTTCTCAGCTGAAGCTTTAGTTATGTAAACCTGGTGTTGGGAATGACCATTGCCAGCAGGGGCAATGCTTTTCAGCTTTGGTTTCTATTATAACCATCTTATTTGTGTTACATTAGTTTCACAATGTAAAAAGAGATACCTCCCTTTTGAGAGTACACTATTGGCTAAAAAAGCCTATTCCATTTGATATAATTATTAAAATAACATTTCCTAATGCTATTTGAATCCTTATCATGTACAAAGTATTGTTCTATGTTTCAGTGTTCATTATTCACATAATCTACATTAACATTTCCAGAAAATGCATTGTTATTATTGTTATTGTTACCAATCCTGTTTTGTAGGTGAGGGAACTAGGAACAACATGATTTGATATCATTTCAAAGCTCTCACACCTAGCAAATGATGACAGTAAGGTGTGAATTCAAGCAGTATGGCAGCTCAAAGCTAATCACATAAACACTGGGATGCTCACACCTCTTCCCACCATAAATATCTTGCAACCTCTTCCTCTAGTAGGTGGGCTGGTCCTACACTTGCTAAGGAACAGAAAAAGGAAAAATGATGGGGCATTATATCTAAGTTGGGTTATAAGAAGACTGGCTTCCATCATGCTCTTTGGCCCCTCTGTCTCGGCCTTGCTCTCTCTTTGCAATGAGCCACATCTGTCTTGCTGTGCACTGAACAGTGGTGCTCATGAGGGACGGTGAGCAACTAAGCCCATGTGCTTCTGAATTGGGCAGCAACTGTTCAAGTGAACCAGAAAATCAAATCCTGAGGTATCCAAAGTCCTGTGTGAGAGCTTCACTGCAACCATAGAGGTTCCGAGAAAGAGACACAAAGCTGAACCACACCAGAATTCCTAGCCCCGGAAAAGTTTTAATTATTTTAAGTTGCTATTTTCGTGCAAGTATAATGTATACTTTGAGCATATCCACCTCACACCCCTGCCTTCGCTTTCCTTACTCCTCCTCTTATGACTAGGCTTCTTTGTCTCCCGATTTGGCTTCTGCTTTCATAGCATACGCACAAATACGACTCTACATATCTATAAAGTTTAGGTCCCACGTGTGAGAGGATTAGGGTGATGGTTGGTTGCCACAAATTAGAATAATCTGAGAAGGCTGCTTTACCTAATTGCATTAGTCAGTGTGGAAAGACCCACCAGCAATATAGATGGCATTTCCTGGTAGAAGCCCAGATAAGAGTGGATGGAAGAGAGGAGATTGTTCACTTCCTTGTTCCCTTGCTCTTGCCTTCTTGCCTCTTTGTGCTGCCGATTGGGTTTTACCCTGTTGCTGCTGTACCTAGGTCCTGCTCTGAGATCAGAATTATTGACTAAAGACCAGTGGCTCTTCAGTAACCTTCTCGGTTTTTGATACCAGATTGGGACTGCTAAGGCACCTAGTTTCACTGTCTGAGCAGGTTGACCGCCTCTCAGGTGTGACCCAGCCACTGTGGGACTACCTCCAACTGCCGAGACACACAGCCTCAAGGACCAAGTATCAGGTTCTCATCTTTTGGGTTACTAAATTTTAAGGCGAGATCCTCCAAGAAGCCAAGTTACCCTTTCCCGTGGTCTTTGCATGTGATGACACCTGATGAAGCGATGACACCTGATTACAAGAGAGCTATTTGTTCCCCTTTGGGGTTTTTTGCCAAGGCAGCTTTAATTAGGTGCTGGGTTCTTTCTAATCCTTGGGCAGAATAACTTCCAGTTGGGTTCCCTGCCCTTGTGCACCTTTTCCAGGTTTTTCATCTCTGTCCTTCTAATCCCGAAGTCAAGAGATTACCATAGTCCTCTGAGGACCCATAACAACTACTGTAAAATTTGCTTTTTAGTTATTTGGTGTCTGTAAATTATTTTTTAAACCTGCAAGTGCAAGTACAGGTAATGATGGGAGAATATATGTATATATATATACATATATATATATATGTATATATATATACATATAGCAGGCATTAAGGGCATCTATCTGGTGTTGATCTGAAAGCACTTCAACTCTGTGTTTTGTTTTTTTTTTTTTACCCCCAATTTTTATTTCTTGTTTTCTGGCAGTGTTTAGTTGAGAAATGCTATGAGTATCTTCTCCCAGGAGTGGAATTCCACATCCCTGCAGGAACTCCCAGATAAGAGAAATAGAGGCCATGTGGACAAAAGTCAGACTTACACAGAAAGCTGGGAATTTATACCAGTGTAAGCATATTGGGATACAGCAGAATGGTTTTCATTCCTTGAATGTCTGAACAATGCTTTGTACTTCGTGAAGGTTAATATTGTCAACTTGACAGACCTTGACAACAAATCTCTGGGCTGTCTAGGAGGGAATTTTAGATTAGGCAGTTGATGCCAGAAGGTCTGTTCCAAATGTGATTGCAGGGCTCATGGCTTGAACAAAAAGGAGAAGGTGAACTGAGTGGCAGCATTCATTTCTCTCTGCTTCCTGATAGCGGATATTGCTTTATTCTCCTACTGCCATGATGTGTTTGCCATGCTGGACTATGTCGTCTCAAAATTTTGAGCAGAAATAAAGCCTTCCTCCCTGAATTTGCTTCTTGTCAGGAGTTTATCATAGCAGCATGGAAAGCAATTCATACATACTTCTAGGAATATGTTATGTGTTTTTATGAAAAAATATATTTTTACCGAACAAAAAGAAAATATAGAATAAAGCTTTCATAAATTAATGGGTCGTAGGACTCTTGTCCTCCAACCAGACCAACTTTGAGATCTGATACCTAAGAGTTATCTCAAGGAAATGTAGTGTCTTTTTCAAGGATTGTAAAATTTATTTATTTAGTTAGTCATTCATTTATTTATTTATTTGAATGTTTTGCGTACATGCATGTATGTATACTATGCGCATGTCTGTGCCTAGAGACACCAGAAGAGGGCATTGGATCTCCTAGAACTGGAGTTGCAGATGATTATGAGCTACGTTTGGGTGCTGGGAACTGACGTGGGTCCTCTGCAGGAGCAGAAAGTGTTCTTAACCACCGAGCTATCTCTCTAGCCATGTGATTTTTAAGGGCTAAATTTGAAGCAAAAATTTATGTAGAATCAAACAACTTATAGGTATGAAAAATCAGTGTTCATTATTCTGTTATAAATATTAATGGTTTGGTATTTTCTTAGTACACACCGTTTTTTTGTTTCTTTGCAGAGAGATGCATGAATAATATCTTCATGAATACTTCCTGTTCTACTAGACCTGATTCCATTCAAATTTCAGCACCAGTTTGTTTCTTCCAAGCTGTTTGCATTTGACATGTAATGAAAGTAAATTCATATGCCTCCTCTTAGGATTTAAGTCAGCTTCCACTAATCACATTTGAGTTGTTTCTCACAAAGTGTTCATGCTTACATGTATGTGTACTATGATCTTCATCTGAACATATACACTCTTGAATTTGTTGATGTAAAGGAAAATTAGTGATTTCCATATTTAAGATAACTACCTGTCTATTTAAACAGACTTGAAGAATTTTAAAAAACAAAAAGTAGAAGTTCACTTTCATGCTTTTTATTTTGCATTGTTTACTAGTGTTATATATATAATATCAAATGATAATTTAATAATTCCTTTGTTATTTAAAGTACTTCGTATTGGGCTAGGATCACTGTTCCATATGTGTGTGAGCTAAACACAGACATAGCTAGCTTTCCTGAGGTCCTATAAGAATGCTACAGCATTGCCATGTTGAATACATTGCTTCCTAATTCTGGTTCATCTGATGACCTCATATTGGCAAATGGCCCTGTGATTCTCCCAGAAACCCATCAAGAGACTAGTGGTTTCCTTTTCCATTATTTTCTCTGCCCAGCCATCTCACTTTCTCACCTCTGGATGTAATTGATCTCAAACACTGTGATACTTGACTATAGGTTTTCTGCCTAAGATACTCTCTACTATGCAATAGAGGGATCTCCTTAAAACTTACAAATCTGATTAAGTTGCTTTTCAGTTTAATTTCCTTTCATAGCTTTCCACAATATCATTCCTACATGCCCTTGGATTGTGGCATATTAGTTTGACAGCAAATGACATTTTTCTCGTATTAAGAAGAATTTGTCTCAAACAATGAAAATATAGATAAAATCATGAGAAAATATGATGAACCTGCCTTCAATTGATTACTGATATGTTTATGATTTTCTATTCCTCTCACTACTTGATGGATGAGTTGAAAGCAGATCTATGTTTTGTTGTTGTTGTTTGGTTTTGCTTTGTCTTGTTTGTTTGTTTTTAACCAAGGTACTAATTTCAATTCTTGTACTTCATTCAGGTCTGTACTCTGGAGCTCAGATTCACTGTCTTGGGAGATGGTACTTTTAGAGTTCAAGAGAACAAATTGCTAGGTTTCTGATTTCAAGGTGTGTTTGTATCCCCATTTCAATTAGTTAATTTTAAAAGACCAAGCTTATGTTAATAAAGACTTGGGAAGGATAGAGTGTAATATAAAAGTAGTTATCCTGTCCCAGGCAGCAAAGCCATAAAAAACCAGTTAGAAAGGAGGCCAGAGAGCATACATGCCTACACACACACAAAATCCCAATAATGAGGCAAGGTCTAGGGAAGAGAGATATTTGAAAATGAACTTGTGGGGTATAGGCAGTCTAAGAAGAGAGGATGCCTATGTCATCATGTGCATCCAAACTTTAGGAACTATACTTTCACATCCAAGTTCCTAAGAAATGGTGTGGAAGTGGTTGGCTGGTTTGTCAGGTCAGGAAAAAGAAAGGTTTGGAGTGAGACTTAGTGCTATGGATAGAAAGCTGGAGGATCTGGAGTCTAGTGGGAACCTGGTAGAGAAGCAGACTTCTTTGATGGTGACAGCAAGGGGAGAGTCAGTGGCAGAGTTCTTGTCACACTGTAGCACTTTGAATCAACCCAAAGAAAGAGAAGAAAAAACTACACCAAGATGTCTCTTATTCATTGTTTTGCTACTAGGTACAAAGGCAGAGGGCTAGAAATGTTATTTATTTGCTGTGCTGGCTAGTTTTATGTCTACTTGCCACAAGTTGGAGTCACCTGAGAGGAAGGAACCTCCACTGAGAAATTGTCTCTATAAGACCAGGCTGCAAGCAAGCCTGTATGGAATTTTCTTAGTGATTGATGGGCATTATGGGTGGCTAGTGGCCCCAGGTTCTATAAGAAAGCAGATAAGCAAGCTATGAAAAACAGAAATGAAACTCTTGCCTTAAGTTACCATCTCATTTGAGTTTCTTGGCTTCCCACAGTGGACTGTGATTCAGGATATAAGCCAAATAATCTCTTTCCTCTGCAAGTTGCTTTTGGTCATGGTGTTTCATCACAGCAATAGAAACTTTAGCTAAGGAACCCATGAAAAAACCACTTGTTTCTTTCCTCTGATTTTGTGTTCACTCCGTAGGAAAAATAAACAATATCTCAGATTTTTTTCTTTCTACTATCTTTTTCTGTAATGCCACATTTCTGAACAAGATGGCTATGTTTTTAGGCAGAATCTGAACTAGTGGGCAATGTTGGTCACTTCACATACACATGCAGCCATTGGTAGCTAAAAGAGAAAAGAAAACACTTTTGCTTTTTGAATCATAGCTTGTCCCAAATACCATGGTGATTCTCATAGAACTGTTTTTCAATGTTGTCTTTGAACTAATGGCTATGGTCTTAATATGGAATAACCTGATTAATATGGCTTTAGTTTCATGAGTACATTGGACTTAGGGTCAACCTGTCTCCCTTTGCTAAAGGAAAATGAGAGTAATGTTCCCAAAAGGAACAGAGAACCTTAACCAGTTGAAATAATCATGTAAACTACTCACAAGTACCATACAAGGAACCCATCATATAAATATGTAACAAATACTTGCTTAAATGAGAGAAAGAAGAAGGGTCATCATAAATCAAAGACCAAAGTCAGGCCTGGTGTTTCACACCTATAATCCTAGCATTCTGTAGGTAGAGGAAGATGGATCATAAAATTGAGGTCAGCATTAGCTATGTGATTAGATCTTGCCTAGAAATAAAACAAAACAACACAATATAAAACAAATCTAAGATCAGGAGCTATTGAAACTATACTACAATGTCTATCAATTTATTCCATAATTTCTTCACTACACTCTTGAATGAACAAGAATTTGGAACATGCGTACTATAATATGATACCAGAATTTATTTTCTGATTTTAGTCAAACTAAGTTCTTCTGAGACCAGGGTTTGAATTAAAGCATCATGTTTTAGGACTGGATTGGTTTAATTGTCACAATTAATCAAACTGTGGATACTTTCTTATAAGATAAAGCTATTTTTATCTAAGCACCTTCTTGAATGATTTCTTGTAAGTACTTAAGCTCAACAGAATAAAAATGTTTGTATGAAAACATTTTCTAGACTGGAAATATTTAAGTCTTTCATAATTGACATTTTGTTCTGAAGTACTCTAGACACGAAAAGAGTGAGGTAATAAGTTATGAGGAATATTAGTACTAAACTCATTTAATATTTATATTCATAAGCCTGTGGGCACAGTGGTCTTCAGAGTTTCCTTAATTATGTCAAATCTATGAAAACAATGAAAATAAATCACCACAAGGGTTGTACTGATGCTATATTTTATAATGACTTTAGGATTTCAGATGCTTTTAGACTTTAAGTTTCTGCAACTGGTGATTTTTAGCCATCATTTATCCCCATAGCTATTGATCCATTTAATTTACATTTTTGGTGGGAACTAAGATGTATTGTCTGCCTAGATCTAGCATAAACTCTACAATTAGTATAAATCTAAAATGATGTTGGCTGTTCAAAAAGTTAGGTACTTAAACAGTGGAATAAAAGCAACAGGACTCTCTGTCGTTTCAACGATTATTCTTTTAGTCTGCTGATACTAGAATGGAGACATAATTCTGTGATTTATTTTCCCAATAACTGCTAGTGATTTGAAGAACCTCTTTTATTTTTCCCTCCAAGCAGCAATCTCTATTACCTCCATCCTAGCCTATCCCAAACTTTCAACTATTTTGTTTCAGGTTGGATCTGAAAACCTGAGTACGTGGTTATATATGTATGTGGTGGTTATGTTACGCCTCACTCCACTCCCTCCTTCTGTGTATGCACTGGGGAAGGGGGAATGAGCAGCATACGTTCTTACATGGCTTCAGAGGAAAATTTGGTGATTGTCTTTACTTGTTGGTAAAAACAATATCACGTAGGGTAGTGTTGTTTTGGGGTGTGTAGGATCCTGGGCAAATGTATTTTTGTATGATCCTTCTTTAATAACCAACTTAATTTAAAATGTTCTGTAAAATTGACATAACCATCTAAGATATAACATTTGATCAACGAAAATTTAGATTGGCACACATTGAATTAGATTTTTGTTGCTCAGTTCCATCGAAGCTGCTTGATAGTGGCTATGCTCATTCTTTTCTCTTGAGGCCCAGAGTTAGGGAATGAACTTCTTTGTGTTCTCTACTGGTATGTTACCAGTTAATATTTTATCTTCTATTATGACATAAAATTATCAAATATCTTCCATGTCATGACTCTTCAGAACATTCAGAACACTGTCGCTTGCTTGCATGTGCAAATCTCTAGAACTGTTCTTGTAAGCTCCTTGAAGCATGAGTGGATAGTCCTGTCCCCCAGACTATTCTAAACTGCATAACAACCTTTTTCAGGCCCTTGAGGTGGAAGAGTGGCTGAGCTTCACCCTACAGGAAGAAAAACGTGCAAGATCAGGCCACAGAATCCCACAAATCCCAGACCAACCAGAAAAACTGCTCCTCGGCCCCAAGAAACCCTAATAAAGCCTACTGCCCAGCCCAGTGATTTTCTTTTTCTCTCCAGAGCAGAGGCAGCCATCCCCACCCTGTGTTTTCCTCAATAAATCTCTTGTGTGAGGTTTGTTGTGTGGTGTGACTTTGTGGTATTCCTTGGCTCCTGATTGCCCGATTACCTTTCTCCTCAGAGCTGTAGCATTTAACAATTCTGAAGGCTGATTGTATCATTACACATTAGTCTAATTTAGCCTCTGAGTACTGGCTTCCAATGACTCATCTGGAGGTTTTTATTTTGCATTATTGATACACATACAAGTTTTCACTTGGTATATAATGCAATGTGAACAATCATTTATTTTTTGTTCATTTTAAATCCATCATTTAAAATTTATAATGTAAACATAGAATGACTCATTTTCCCTTTGTTTCTCTTGAAGTTGTCAGTATCATAGTCTCTGCACTCCTAGGAAATAATTTCATGGAGGGACTCAGTCAAGTGCTAACTTACTCACATGGGTATGATTTTTGGCTCCTTGGGGGAATGATCAGGGACTATGAAACTTCATAATGTAAAGGATTGAGCTAAAGATTTCTCCATATTTAGCTAACGACCCCATGTGAGCTGTCTTACTTTTTTGTGGTCCAGAAACTTCACCAAGCATGTAGAAGTCTGTGAACCAAATAGAAGGCATAGTATTCCAGGTCATCATTTCACCCATGAGGGACTCAACTTCACCCATTTGGGAAACAAATGACCCTTACCAGGTTGCCTTTCTTAGCCTGGTTAGCTTTCTAGAGTAGCATTACTTTAGTTCAGACCTCAGTAATTTGAGGGGAAGGTAAGACCAACATTACCTACCTTAGAGGAAGGAAGTTGACCTTGGCACTACCATTCTTTTAAAAGGGAAGAATAAACTGGGGACATGGACATGGAAGAAGAAAGATGTGTGCCTCCATGAAACACCTGCTTCTATAGAACAGAACTTTTTGACAGCTGCCTCCAATTATTCCCCCATAATAGACATGAGGATATAGGATTCATGACAAGAGACTTGCATGTTTTTCTATTTCACCATGTTCAGGGACAACCTCAGCCACAGAGAACTGCTCCTTCTAAACTTGGCACTCTTGGGATAACATATACTTTGCTATGGTGACTAAAAGATAGGCCTGGGATGGAAGTTCAGGGCTGGGATGTAAGGGAAGGCCTGGGGTAGAAATGTAGGCCTGGGCATTTCTGTATCATGTGGGGTCCAGTGAGTATTACTCCAGGCTCCATGTTAGGTTGGCTGAAGCCTTGTCCTGTAGTTGAATGATGGTCCATGCCCACCACAGTGGGAGTGTCTTTGTACTTCTCTTAACATAATCAAGAAACTCTCCTGTAGTGATGTCTCCTAGATGATTCTAGATCTCCTTCAATTAACAAATGTGATTAACCATTACAGGGACTTTGTTCTCCTGTTTTTGTCTTTTCAGAAGGATCTTCCCACACATAGAGCTGTTTGTGTTGTGCTTCCATTGTTCTATTCTTCACTTACATGCCACTGCCTCAGGAAAACCTGGCCCATTCTAGTTGGGCAGCTGAGAAGATGCTGTGTTATTTTATAAATTGCATGCTCTACTACTAAGTACAATTGAGAATTGTCTGTGTTTATCTGACACCATTTTTGAATGTAGAATCTGTGGTGGCAGGGACACTGCTGTATTTTCTGCTTCATCCCTGATGCATGGGATAGATCTTGGCATAAAGAAGCTACTGGCAATTGTTGCTGACTAAACTATGATTCCAAAGTGTCATTCTTATCTATAATCATGCTCACCAATCTATTGTCTATTTGCTGCTTGTCTCTGGAGAGTAGTTTTTGGTTTAATTGCCCAAGTATCAGATTTCTTGTTTTCTAATTGTTTGAATTTCTGTTTTCTATTCCTTGTTATCATTTTTATTCCCTCTGCATTTCCTACTCCTGGACTCTGTTCTGCTATCTGCTCTGCTTCACCCATTAAGGGTAAACAAAACACATCTGAATATAGAGATTACCTGCCATCATCAAGAGGCAGCTGGAGAGATGACACTACTTCTTGGATCTATCTCCATGTTTGTGCTCTCAGTGAACTTTTGTGCCAATAAAGAATTCAGCTTCCTTGCTTTTAGACAACTCCACTGGGCATTGTTCCGGATTGCTGCCTCAAAGTGCTTTGTTGTTGGTATGATGGATCTTTAAGAATGCATTTATTTCTTAAGTGACTGTGAGGTTAGCTGGGCTGTCCCTAATCATGCATGAGGGCAGGGCTACAATCCAGCTTGTTTCACAGCATTCCAGCCTCTGTCACGATATACTTTTGGTTCTACTTTTCAATCTACTTTCCATACATCCTTGATCTTAGGCTGTCTTTGAGAACTAGAATGGGAAACTGGATTATTTATAGCCATTATAATCTGTTGTTAGTCATTCTCTGATCATATGGTCTTTTATTTTTCCCTTAATGACAGAAGCTAACCTGAGAATAAGTTAGAGAAATATAGACAGTGAGGTATAATATTTGGAGATAGTCAAGGAAATTAGGAATTTAAGCAGCCTACTATGTCGTATTAGGAAAAGACTAAATAATGCAATGCTTTCTTTCCCCCTAAAAATGAAGTACATACTGATTGAAGATAATTTGGAATTATTTTATTTAACTATGAATTAGGTGATAAAACATGGAAAAATCTGTCTTTTTATACTTTTTCTTTGTGGTCAAATTAATTCCTAGCTCAACTGTGGTTTTCTGAACATTCTTTCTTCAACAAAAAATGTAATTAAATACACATCCTGGCAGCATATACCAAAATAGAAGCTGAAGATAATACAGCCTTAATGAGGGAAGCGTACATTTTTTCTCCCAAATAACTGCCTGAAGAAAGAAAAAAATCAGATTTATTATCTGAAGTTATTAAAACTGTAAGGAAGCCCATATGTAGGTGGCAGAGACTTTGTGCTTTAGGCTTTGGATTTCTTCAACTTGTAAAATGATTCACACAATAGGGAATTATAGCTAATCTTAAAATATAGGATATATATTCACACATATACATCTCATATGTGCCATTCATATAAATGTCCATATAGACATATGACCAAGTTATATATTATATAGCAAGACATCGGATTCCAACAGCATTGTCATTTGAAACATAGCATTTCCTATGCATTGTTCTATCACAAAGTTCAACGCTGAAATTTTCTTATGAAATGTCAATGTAACTCTTTCCTACATATTATTTAACAAAGAAAAAGAACCATTTTTTTTTATTGATTATAAGCTTATCTCCTGAGAGGTGAGGAAAAATTTGGCCATGAATTTTCAAAGCTATTGTCTTAGTCACTTTTCTATTACTGTGAAAAGACACCACAGTCATGGCAACTCATAAGAGAAAGTTTTAATTGGGGTCTTGCTTACAGTTTCAGAGGCTGAGTCCATTATCATCATAGCAGGGAACATGGTGGCAGGCATTGCAGGCATGGTGCTTGAGAAGGAGTTGAGAGCTACATCCTTATCTGAAGACAGAGATAGAGACACTAGCCTTTCATGGGCTTTTGAAACATCAACAACTATCCCCAGCCATATACCTCTTCCAATAAGACCACATTCCTACTCCTTTTAATCCTTTCAAATAGTGCCACTCCCCGGTGACTATGCCTTCAAATATTTGGGAAGGGAATTTTTATTCAAACTATCACAGTCATGGTCAATATTTGCGTGGTATATTTAGTCTGGTTGTGGTATTTGTTCTCTCTGGCCATTCTCTCATGTAATACTTTCCTACTGTCTCTATGCATAGGGACACTTTTAGTTTGAAAGTCTTCATCAGAGTTCAATGCTTTTAATGTAGATAATTAATATGTTAAAGTTAGAACTTTTTTCTTCAGCCCAATGAATTTCTTGGACCTTTAAGTTTCAGGTAAAATTTTCACTTGTCTATAGAAACATGTAAGGGAAACCATGACCGAAACAGAAGGAAGGTTATTTGACAGTTCAGTGGACAGGAGAGTAAAGAGGGAAGAAATGGTGAGGATCAGGATCACAGGTTGAAATACAAGTTGCAGCCAATACAGAAAGACTCCAATTCTGACATCAAGACCAGAGACTCTCTCATGTTAAAGACAGTCAATTGTCATCCTTTGTAGATTTCCATGGTTGGGGATTGGACTAATATGTAAAATTTACTTGACAGCTTCAAATTAATACAGTGGTTTTTATATTCTGCAGGGATGTGTGCATTGTTGAAAAACTTTGCATCACTTGGTGAGAAGATTCTTAGCTCATCAAACAAGGTGATAGCCTCCTTCCCTATTTCAGCTCCTATGCTGTACACTGGATCTGTCTATAGACACATTAAAGCTACACTTTAAAATTTTTACATCTTTTTTTTGTGGTGATTTTATTGTTCAAAATGATCCTTAAAATAATGTTGAAATGCTGTTGAGTATTCCTATGCACACCACAGAGTTGTCATGTGTCCTACTGAGAAAATTGTGTTAGAAAAGCTTTATTCAGGCAGTTCTGGCTGACTCTTAGGCAATATTGCTAGTTGTTAGTCAATGCTATTGACTATTAATTCCATGTTAATTAATCAACCATATGTGTTAAATGCCTTTGAAAGGAAACACATGTACACAAGGCTGTTTTTTTTTTTTTTTTTTTTTTTTTGCTCAACTAAAGAAATGGTATGACCCATAGATTGCAGAGATGGAATCTTACATTGTTAGAAGGAAGAGCCTAGTGTTTACTAATTCAGTGTTTATAACAATGATCTAGAAAATCACTACAATCATTGATGAGGATTGTCTCCATTTATTTCTTTAAATGTATTGTGAAGTCACGGAGACTTTTAACATAGAGGACTTACTTATACAATTTGAAGATATGAAGCAAGCCACATCTACCAGTATGTTATGATCAGACTTTAAAGTAGATAGTGCTCTCTAAAGTCCTAATCTCTAAAATCTTTTGAGCAGATCACCTCAGTATTCAGTGATCCCACTATCTTCTCAAGTTGTAATATATATATGCACATATATGCACACTGCTGAATATATTAAGTTGAGGAACCCACTTTTGGAACCATGTTTAGAAGAGTCTACTTATCTCTCCCAGCCCTGCCCCACCATAAAGACTTGACTATGTATAGGTGCAGAAGATGGGGTTACCTTTACTTCCTATGTTCTATCTGCCTGTTGTCAGCATTAACAGCTCTGTGCAGGAGGTTTGAGAGAGACTCTAAGAGAAAACTAGATGTAGATATTTCTGTACTCAACTGTACATGCAGTGAGAGACAGAACTGGAATTAAGAAGCAAATGGTGGAGTATTAAGTGGGAATTATAAGGCAAACAACAGCACTTTCAGGTTGGCATATTTTAGATATGTAGACACTCAGCAGAGCTGCAAATTCCGAATTTATATCTAGATGTGTGTGTGTGTGTGTGTGTGTGTGTGTGTGTGTATTTCTCCAAATGCCATGGCCAGCAGAGTAAGAATCTATATGAGGTCAGAAGGAAATCTGGTTAATATGACGCAGCAGCTGCTTTTGATTTGTACTTCTAGAGTTTATACCAACTAGTTTGCTTTAGGCATATTTAAATACAGTACAATTTGAGGGGAAAAGTTTCTTGGTGTAACACAATCCCATGTACACAAGGAGGCATAATTACATTGAAACTCTTCTCAAAGTATATGTCATTTCTTCCATGACATATTTCTAAATATAGGCTACTGTCTTTTCTTAAGGGCCTCTGGGGAGTATCTAATAGAATCTTGGTCATACAGGTCACATAGACTATCTCTGTTCCTGCTTATGGGATCCTGGGGGCAATGGGTATGGCCTGGTGTCCAGGTAGCACAGGGGTCACTTAGGCCATTAGCTACCTATGTTTCCAGCCTTCCAGACAGAAAACAGATTATACATCTCTTCTGTTGAAGAACAACCCTGAATGGGTAACAATTCATGTTTACCTAGTGCTTGTCTCTGTGCACTAAGACCTTTATGTTTCCAAAATCTAGGTTCTGGGGCATTATAGAAATTGATTTATAGTAGAAGAGATATAAAAGATAAAATACTTAGCCATTTATTAGCTTAACTTATGATTAATAGTAGTTTTTGAGTCAGGGTATCTAACCCAGGCTGTCCATGAATTCCCTATTTAGTCATGAATATTCTTGAACTACTTACTGATCCTCCTGGCTCCACATTTTGAGTGCTTGGATTATATGTATGCATCTTTTCCTTCAGTTTATGTGGTGTTGGAAATCAAACTCAGGGGTTTTTTCATTGTAAGCAAGCATTTCACTAACTAAGCCACAGACCAGCCCTATAATTAATTTTTGTGAATATTCTATCAGATCCTGCCTCTGTCCTTTTACTCTGATTCCATGAATGCTATTATCCAGTGCACACATGTGTATACACACACATACCCATTCAACTAAATAGATGCTGAGGCTTCTTCCTTATTTCATTGAAGAAATACCCTTGAGCATATTCTCATTCTGAAGTAGGAATACATAGTTTTAAGCATGGAACATTTGAGTGGACTTATAAAAATACTACCAACTATGGAGTATGAAGTCCAGTGCCAGTCTCTTTGATCTTGGATGCATGATAGAATGTTCTAAGAAGAACATTAAAATCCCATTATTGAACCTATGCTCCCAAAACAGTTTTCTGGGGGATAAAATCAAAGTACTACACAGTTTTTTTTGAAGTATCCTAAATGAATTTTGTGAATGACCAAGTTTGAAAAAACAATTCTAATAGAAAAACAATTACTCAAATTGTGCTTTTTCTGTGACAGGCATTTAAAAATATAGTTTTATGAGGCACAAGTGGCATTAAACATAAACTGCATGCTGAATGTATTTAATTTGATGAGTTTTGACATACACACATAAATACACACATCTATAGGTACATATTTGTGATGCCAGTACCACAATGAAGCCAATAACTGTATCACTAGAGCTCCTCCTCTCTCTCTCTTTCTCCCTCTTTTTCCATCTCTCTTCTTCCCTCCCTCCCTTCTATTCCTCCCGCTCTCAGCCCACCATCCATCTCTCTGTCTCATTGTCCCTCATTTATTTTTTCTTTTTCCACTCTTTTCTCCCTCTCCTTTTTTTCAGTTTATTTTGTTATTGTTGTTTGTTTTTAGCATGAGCACATAGCACAAGCTCTACCTTCAGTTTTTAAATGTTCAGTACCGTGGTACTAAACAGACAGTATTCTGTATAGCATATGCCAATAGAATGTTTATCATTTTAATTTTTAAAAGCTGTTAGCAACAAAATTCTTATTGGGTACCAGGTGATAAATAAATACAAATATGTATTAATATATATGTGTGTGTGTATAATATCTATATGTAATATATAAATAATGTGTATATGTATTATATAAGATATATATATATGGCATATATATATATACACACTCACCTTAATTTGATCACTATGATATTATATATAATATATATATATCATAGTGTTCAAGTTAAGGTAAGCATGCATCTTCAAAGATTTATCATTTCTCTGTGATGACTATAATCAAAATTGTCCTAGCATTTTTGAAACACATGTCATCATTGATCAACACTCTGTCACTCATTGGAACACTACAATTTAGTTCTTCCTCTAAATTAGCACCATGGGTCAACATTTTCCTACATCTCCCTTCTTTTCGGTTGCCCTAACTTCTGCTAACCACCATTTTACACTCCTGTGGATTTATGATCCCACATTTGAATGAGATGGAGTGGTTCTTGTCTTAATCATGATAAAGACTCCCAGTTCCATTCATACTGTCAAAGATGATACTTTTTATTCTTTGTTATGGCTGAACAAACAGTATTTCAATGTGTATGAGTCCCACATTTTCACTTTCATACACTGATGGATACTTAAGGTGTTGACATTTCTTCCTGTTGTGACTAATAGTGCAAATGACATGTGAGAACAGATGTCTCTGGCTAACTGAGTTTGTTTCTTTGGACTGTATATCTAGTCATAGGATTGCTCGATTGTAAAATAATGCCATTTCAAACCTTGGGGGCATACTATGATGTTTTCCACAACACCTTCCCTAAATAACAACCTTCTGACACTGCTCACGTTCCAACAAGCACTTGTTACCTTTAACAGTTGTTCACAATGGGATGAGCTGATGTCTCATTATAGTTTTGCTTTACTTTCTTATGAAAGTAGGAAATGTTCACCAATTTTCATATCATTGATCTTATTTTACATAACATATTTTATACCTATTGATCAACATTTACCCTCTCCACTACCCCTTGATGGCTACTATTCTACATTCTGCTGGATGTGTGACTATTTTAGAAACCTCATATAAAGACAGTCATACAGTCTTCATGATATATGGCTGGCCTTTTCACCTAGCTGAGTATCCTCTAGAGTCATAAGTATTGTCACAGTAGAAGGATTTATGTCTCTTTTCCAGGGTGAATAATATTCCATTGTGTGATTATACCAATTTATCCATTTATCTGAGAATGGACACTGGCCACACATTTAGTCACTTTACACACAGTGGCTCTTTAACTTCCACAACGCAATTCTGAACTATTTATTATAATTTCACTGCTTAATAGATGTGAAAATTGATGGACATCTTCAGAGTTAGAGTTCAGAGTTCCTGCCATCCATGATAAGTTAACATTACTTTTGGCCTCAGTTGTTTGGTCCTAATGTAGGCCCTCGTCTCAGGCCAGTCCATTTTTTTCCCTGGGAATTGTAAGTGATAATAATCATGGGAATGGGAAGTGAGAGAGCTTCTGAAAGGGTGCACGTCTCTTTGTGAAGGGAGATTTGAGCCGATATAAATTGTGAAAGGATTTGATGAACAATAAGTCCTCACTGCTTTATTTGAGCTGTCTCAAGGATCTCCACCAGATCCTTGGTTTCCCTGTGGTGTGACTGTATAAACTGCCTCACATTCCTATTTCATCTAAGCTAGTTCTAACTGCAGTCAATTGTGAATAAAGTGTTTCTAATATGCAGTGCATTGGCTGTATTATCTAGTTAGCACGTTCATGACACTCAGGTAGCAGCAGTGAATGAATTTACCAGAAACCTTACATTTGCGTCTGTCTCATGACCTTGGGAATCTCTCAATTTGTGTTCTTCAAATGCTTAACTAAACATTCAACATCAGCAGCAATGCTGTCAGTTGAACCTTGTTTCTTCTGTGGAGTTGAAGGCTCTCAAGGGTAGCTGATAATCCTCATAGGAGGGTGGTTTTCCATAATGCCAGCATAGCAATACATATTTTAGCCCTTACTAAATTCAGGATCTTTTAGAGAACCTGAAAAAAATCTTTTTATAGCTTAAGCTTGGGTTCTATATATGGTCAAGAACATATATGACACATTTCTGAACAGGGTTCTCTATTTCATTTGTTTTGATTTTAGATGAAAAATTCTCAGCATATAAATGCCAGAATAAACACCAATTGACATCATGTTTATGTTTATACATTAAAGCTATTGTATGTGGCATTGTCAGCCTAATTTTCAGATTGAATAATATATGATTTTGTTTCCTATTGGCAAATAGCATTTTATGCTATATACCACTTCATATTCATTTAGATAAACAAGAGGACGGGGAAGAGAAGAACAAAGCTGAAGGGAAACATTGTTTAGTAGTTCAAGTGAACTCTGTAATCGCTGTATCTTTTGAGACTACATAGACAATTAGAGATGCATAGATTTTCCATTTAGAAATATCAAAGCATGCTATCCCCAGATAGTTATAAAAACTTTACACTGTAAATATTGTTCTAGTGTGTCAACATCCTACACTTGGTTGTATATTGTCTCCACTATATCTTTTTCTACATTTTCTCATTTGGTGTATTATGTTTTGATTTATATTTGAAGCCTGGCCAGTATTTTGTTACTAAACTTTTAAGACTGTGATCCTGAAAGGGGTCTCTCCTTAAACTTCATGCCCAGTGCAGTGACAATCATGAGTTCTCTCTCTCTCTCTCTCTCTTTTTCTCTCTCTCTCCCTCCCTCTCTCTCCCTCCCTCCCTCTCTCTCTCTCCTCCCTCTCTCCTTCTCCCTCTCTCTGCCTCAGCACAGTTGGAAATCCTGTGTACCAGCAGATGGCAGCATAAATAAATAATCTTAATAATACTAGTCTGATACCCAGGGATTTCTACTGTGGTGAGGCTGTGATGGGGGAAACTCACTCTGTTTCACTGCACTGTGCATATTGATCTATGAGAGGTGAAGAGAGGTTCCTTTAGAGCCTCTTGTTTCTTCCAAAGTCTCACCACCATGTGCTACTCACTTCTCTCTACTCTCCCTGAATATTTGTTGATGAAGCAATGTAAGCACAACTTTCTTACTGAGGAAGACTGAGAAAGATGGAAACTAAGTTTAGTTATCCTTTGCATTGGTTTACCTGCCTTGGTGCCATCTGTCTCAAAGATCTTTGGTAAGCTTTCTAGCAGAAGTTGTTCGAAGACGATTCTTCACCTTTGGCTAGAAAGAAAGCTTTTTTCTTTTTTCTTTTTTTTTAACTCTTCACAGGACTATAGTACGCATGACAGAAAAGACTGAGGCACACTTAGCAGGTGTAGAGACCACTGAATTTGCAATCCTTTCCCCACAGTTTTGAGTGAAGGGAGAGACCAAGGATTTAGATGTGGGGTAGATGTCAAAGCACATACAGAGGTACAGAGGGCAGACCTGAGGGCACTGTTCTGTAAACTGTGTCCTGTATGAGAGGGTATCATCTGAGGCCTCAGGATAGAAGTAACGAAAGCTGAAAGTCTCCATCACTTAGTATAACATGGACTGAATCTTAGATCTATTTAGATACCGAGAAAAGAGTCAGGAGGTATTTTAGACTTACCGGTTCACATTTCTAGTCAAGTTATAACCCTTTGCACAGTCTTAGAGTTTCATTTGGCAGAAACAACTTGCCACACAAAGGTAGGATTTCACCCTCAACATAGCAAAATCCTTTCTTAATTAGAAGGGTGAGCCATTCTTCAATTCTTAGTTTTGTGCCAAGATGTCTCCTCCCTCCAAGCTGTTGAGAGCAGCTGCCCTTTTATTGAAGTCTTCATGACAAGTGAGAAAGTACCGCATGGACTTGAGTAACACATTGTATGCCTAAACTCTTCTCATTTACAACCTTAGCTTACAAGTTAAGAAACTCAATATAAAGGTTATAATTTTCAGTATAAGACTTTTAAAAGCTAAATCTAAATCAATTTTTCTAAACTGAAAACCACAACTGAC
Organism: Cricetomys ansorgei; assembly: GCA_026225945.1. NCBI lineage: Eukaryota > Metazoa > Chordata > Mammalia > Rodentia > Nesomyidae > Cricetomys > Cricetomys ansorgei. Next base: position 44,125,521 of record JAMJFZ010000199.1, on the reverse strand, counting down.
CTCAAATTTTTGATTATATGTTTTATTATTTAAAAGAATTTTGAAATTTAAATATATTTTATTCTATTTGTTCACTCCCTCAAGTCCTTCCAGTTCCTCTCCTCCTCCCTACTCACCCAACTTTAAGTGCTTTTTCAAAAAAATCAAGCAAAAACCAATGCAACAAACTTCCCCCAAACCCAGAAACAGAATAACCAAATACTTCAACAGAAACAAAAACAAACCAAAACATCAACTGTAACCAAATAAGCAAATAAAAAACTGTAAAGTCCATTATATATTGATCAACTGCTCCTGAACATGTAGCCTGCCCTGGAGTCGTTGACACCAGGTACAGTGTTACTCCATTGGAGAAAACTGAATTTTCCCTCTCCTATTAGGTATAAAGGAATGTTCAGTTGATAACCTTTACCTGATTACTAGGTTTTCATTCATTCATTCATTCTTTCATTCATTCACTTTTAAAAAATGTCACAAAACAAAAATAATAAGATAAAACTATTACATTGAAGTTAGATAGAGCAAATCAACAGAAGGCAAAGAGCCCAAGAGAAGGTACAAGAATGAGAGACCCATTTGTTCACACATTCAGGAATCATAAAAACACTAAATTGGAAGCCATAATATATATAAAAGGGAGGTGGTGCACACTTGTGGAGGCTCCATGCATGCTGCTTCAGTCTTTGTGAGTTCACATGAGCTTTGGTCATGTTGATTTATAGGGCCTTGCATTGCTGGTGCCCTGCTTCCCCTCTAGCTCTTATACTCTTTCTGCCTCCTATTCTGAGAGGTTCCCTGAGATGTGAGGGAAGAGATTTGATGGAGAATTCAATTTAATTCTGGGTGTTCCAAGATCTCTCTCTATGTCTCTGCATAGTGTCTGTTGTGGGTCCTGTATTTGTTCCCATTTGCTGAAGGAGGAAGCTTCTCTTATGATGGCTGAGTAAGGCACTGAACTATGAGTATAACAGAATATCATTAGGAATCATTTTATTACTACTTTTTTTTTTTTTTTTTTTAGACAGGTAGTATTTGGTTTTACCCTAGGTTTGTGGGCTGTCTAGTCTCTGGTTCTTGGTCACCCAAGCAGTGTCAGTTATGGGTTCTGTCTCACCAAGTGGGCCTTAATTCAAATCAGTTATTGGTTGATTACTCCCACAGTTGTGTGTCATCATTTGTACTTGCAGGCACTATACAATTGTAGACCAAGGAGGTTTTTGGCTGGGTTGGTGTTTACATTTCTCTTTTGGTAACATTCAGAGTACCTTCCTGAACCAAAGAAACTAGAATATAAAGGTGAAAGCTCACTGCAGGCACCAACACAATAGCTCTGTTTTCAATGAGTTGTGTGGGAGTTGTCTTCAGCAATGGGGTCTTGCTGTCAGCTTGTGGAGAACAACTTGTTGACTTGGCAACAGCCTGGTTTGTTTGGAGATTTCCATGGGACTCCTTTGGCCAGCAACTCAATTGGATGAAATCTAGTCCCAGTGCTGGAAGCTTTGTTTGGTGATAAGGAATGGCCAGTTGGGGCTTTGTCTCTGCCATTACTCAGTGTTATCATTTAAATCACCTTAATATATGTATATATTTTAGAAAGTTTCTACTGTCTTAGATTTTCATACTACCCTCCCAAATGGCTCTTAATTTTCGCTGTCTTTCTCCGTATTTCTTTCCACAACCCCCTCTCCTCTCCCACTGCCAAATTTATCCTCCTGTTCTAGCTCCCCCATTCATCCATGTGTATCTATTTATTTCCCTTTTCCAATGAGATCTATCTGTTCCCTTTGGTTCCACTTACCCTCTGTGGTTCTACAAAGTATAGCTTTGCTATCATTGACTTAATGGCTAATATCCACAAATAAGGGAATACATACCATATTTTTCTTTCTGGGGCAAAAAGAAAGAAAGAAAAATGCATACTGATAAAATGACTCCTAATGATATTCTGCTATACTCATAGATCAGTGCCTTGTTCAACCATCATCAGAGAAGTTTTCTCCTGTAACATATGGGAACATTGCAGATATCTCACTTGGGATGGACTTTTTCTAGTTCCATCTATTTGCCTGAAATTTTCATGATGTTGTTTTTAATGGCTGAGTAATACTCCATTGTGTAAATGTATCACATTTTCTTCATCTATTCTTTTGTTGAGAGATATCTAGGTTGTTTCTTATTTTTGGCTATAATGAATAGGGCAACATTGAAGATGCTTGAGCAAGGGTCTTTGTTGGAGGATGAAGCATCCTTTGGATACACGCCCAAGAGTGGTGTAGCTGAATCATGAGGTAGATCAATTCCCGTCTTCCTGAGGAAGTGCCTCACCAGTTTCTATAGTGTCAGTACAAGTTTATACTCCTACCAGCAATGTATGAGTGTTCCTCTTATTCCACATCCTTGATATTTGTGAGCGTATTTTGTATCCTGCTACTTTGATGAAAGTGTTTAGGAGCTGTACGAGTTTCCTGGTGGAATTTTTAGGGTTACTTATGTATAGTATCATATCATCTGCAATAAAGACACTTTTACTTCTTTCTTTCTAATTTGTATCATTTGATATTCTTTAGTTTTATTGATTTAGCTAAGATTTCAAGTGCTATATTGAATAGGTATATAAAGAGTGGACAGCTTTGTTCCTGATTTTAGTGGAATTGCTTTGAATTTCTCTCCATTTATATTGATGTTGGCTATGGGCTTGTTGTAAACTGTTTTTACTTTGTTGATGTATGTTCTTTGTATCCCTAAATCTCCAGATTTTTATTATGAAGGTTTGATGAATTTTGTCAAAGGTCTTTTCTCATTTAATGAGATGACAATATGGTTTTTGCTTTTCAGTTTGTTTATGTGGTGGGTTACATTTTTTGATTTATGATGTTGAACTATGCCTGCATATCTAGGATGAAGTCTGCTAGTCAATTAATTTCTGGTGTATGAGGGTATATGAATGAGCTCCCCCCCTCTCTGTGTCTTTCTGTATGTATATGGGTAGGCAGATGTTTGCGCCTATGCATGAGCATGTCAAAAACATAAGAGAAGTCGTACCTTGTCTCCCCTATTGCTTTCTACTTTTTTCTCTTGAGACCAAGTGTTTGAAGAAACCTGAAACTTGTCTCCACTAAGCTGATTGTCCAGTGAGCTCACAGAATCTGCCCATCTCTTCTGCCCTGTCCCTTATGCTGGCAATACAGGTATGTGCAGACAGTCATAGTTGACTTTTGTGTAGATGCTACAGATTTGAACTCGGGTTCTCATGCTTGAACAGGCAGTGATCATACTCATTGAGCCATCTTTCCAGCCCTTTCCTCTGCAAGCCTGTCATGTTACTAATATGCTTTGAAATGTTACAAACCAGATTATCAGTTTCCAATAACAAAATTCCCATACATCTGTGTTTGTTTGTTCCCATGTAAATAAACTGAAGTTGAAAATGATAAATGTTGTGAAAAGTCTCTACAAGTTTTAAGCCTACAGTTCTGCCACAGTCCAACATTAGTGAATCATATTTTATGATTCACTGAATTCTTTGTGTGTGGTCATCCCCAAGGGCAACACTTTTGCGATCATTGTCGGAAAGCCCCTCAGACAATGATGATTACAGACTAACTCAAGATGGTGTCAAAAATGATTGAACACAAATGAATTATTTTTATTATACAAAAGTACAGGAGGTAAAGGCCACACAAAACTTCTACAAATCCTGAAAACCGATATATACATATACATACACATACACACACACACATATTATATGTAATATATAATGTATATTACATATATTAAATAATATATACATTATATGTGTATATCTATGTATATGTATGTATGTATATATTTATATATATATACACACACACATATATAAATTACACTGGGAATGTTTTCTGGAAAGCTCAGCATAGCCTTTGCTCTGAGCTACACTTTGCAATTTGGCCAGTAGAGGGCAGCCACAGAGTAGCTCTGGGATTTCAGCGACTCCAGGCTCTTGGAGGCTGCTTCTGTAACTATAAAACCATGGACATCCATTATGTCATTTCTGGGTTCTGGATTCATGTTCTTATTACATCAATCTTTTCCTTACAATGTGTTTATTCCCTTTCAATTGTTCAGGATCTGAAATTTGTTTTGTTGTTGTTATTATCAGGATCATCTTGAATTTTATGTAGCCTGATTTGCTTTTAAAAACGCTCCCAGAAAAAAACAAAGAATTACAATTCTGTGTCTTTGAAAAGTCAGAATATATCTTAGACGTATCAAATGAAGGCTGTGTCTGTGAGAGCAAAAATAGGAGATGGCCAATAAAGAAAAAAAAATGAGTAAACCTCTTTGTATTTAGAATTACATCAGAAAAGCCAAACTCTTGGTTTTAATTTCCCAGTTACTCAACTATTAAATCCCTCCTGAGACACAACGGGACACAAATGCCCTTCGGGGGGAGAAATTCTGGTACTTTCAGAGGGAGATTGTACATAAATAGGCATGTTGGCAGCACCATGGCCACAAGTCGTTCTTAATTCACATTCATCTGCCCTCAGGATGAAGTGAATCATTTAAGTATCAGAATTAAGAACAAATGAAGACGCAGTGGAGTTTAGCTTTAAGAAATGGGTGAAAGTTCAAGAATAATATTTTCAAGCTTTTTTTTTTTTGGTATTGTTTTGGCATACTGGTTGGCATGTGAAGCAAATAACGCATTGATATCAGTCCAGCAAATGTTTCATTGCCACTGTGTACCAGCCCTGATGCCGGACCCTGGAGGAGGAAGAGTATAGAGGATGACAGCGCCATTGTGAAGTTGTAGCATGGCAGGCATGTCCTATGCCTATAGATTGATGTTCTCACCTCTTTGGGACACTATTGATTCTCAATGGGTGTGGCCCCTGCAGAACAGCAGCACCAGCATTTCCTAGCATTTGTAAGAAATGCAAACCTAGGAGGCTCTCTTAAGGTGAAGCCTAGAACTGCGTTCTAATAAGCCTTTCAAGTGGTCCTGCTGGGCATTCAGGCTAGATAACCTGGTCATTGGGAGTCTGCTTCCTAAGGGAAATAAATGAGCATGCTAGGCCTGCTGCTTTCTTCCTTCTCTGTGGTGGAGCTGCAGGGAGGGAGCAGGACTCATCTGCTTCTCTATCCATCCATCTGAGGAGGCATGTTTTAACAACTTCCAACTAGCTCTCTGCACAACATCCATCAATGTATTCCATGCCTTGTTTCTTTTCATTTGACCCAGAAGCAAGACACAGAAGAACAATTATATTTAAATGAGCCTCTGGGAAGCTTCTAGCAGAGGATATGGATTGACATAGTATAGGGATGTGGGTGTTTTTGAGGGGGTGTGGTGGTGGGGTGAGATGGGGGTGGAGATGGTGGCCTCCAGGGGTTGAGGGAGACGAGTCAGAGTCTTCAGTCCAAGAAAGCAGATTCCAGAGACTAGCATAAGGTACAGATCTACTTTATTGTGGAATAAGCAAGGAGTTTTACAGAAGAAGCAGGGCGTTGATTCAGGGAGAAGTCTAATCACTTTGGTCCATGCTGACTAGGCACTTCGATCAACCTACCCAAAGCATGTTGTAGCAGGAGGGGTGTTTTCCCCAGGGATCAGGACAGAAGACTCGGGAAGTGGCCACCACTCCTGGTAGGGTTTTCCACCGGAGCTCAACCAGTCAGCCAGGATCGGCCATGTGACCTATCGCTGGCCTGGTACTTGCTCTGCCAGAGGAATTGGTGTCCATATCCTCACTCATCCCCACACAAGTTCTCTAGCTCCCAAGGGTGACAACAGCATAGTGCTAGGGTTAAGACTGTGTGGATCTCAGAGTCTCTAAAAGCTGTTTTCCTTTGTGGGTGGTATAAAGTGTTGTTCTTTTGTTTTTGTTTTTGTTTTTTTCCTGCAGTTTTCCCATATTTGTTTTTGATTTCAGAAATGGCAATATAATCCTCATAACAAAGTTTGACAGTTGGTGATGAGGAACCCAAACCAAACAAGCTGTTCACAGATGGCTCACGTGGCTCTTGTTTTTAAAAACATGTTTTACGGCTGGCAGTGTAGCCTAGCACTTGGGGACTTGCTAGTAAGAGCAAGGCCCTCTGATCAATTCTCAGTACCAAAGAGAAAAGAATGTTTCACACACTGACTTCTGAACTACACATAATTCTAAATGTTATATAATGCCTATAATTGATAATCCCGTGTTTTGAGGATTTTTATTTGGAGTTGGAAATTAAAGTCCTTGCCCCTTGCCTTTCTGTAAAATTGAAATTCTTTTTCTTGTCTGTCTCAGTTTCCAGGTTTCTCTTACCTTAGGTACCTATAGACCCAACCATTTGATTTTCTTGACTTGGCTTGGTCTTAGCCAGTGTTTCATTGCTGTAAAGAGATTCAGTCATCATGGTAACTTTTGAAAGTTAATTTTTCTTCTCTTGTACCCCTTATACAATACATCCCAATCCCCCTCTTGCCTTCCCTCTACCCCTACAACTTCCCTATCACCCCTCTCTTTAGTTGGGGCTCCTTAACAATTCAGAGGTTTAGTCCATTATCATCATGGCAGGGAGCCTGGCAGCACAGAAGCAGACAGGGTGCTACAGAAGGAGCTGAGAGTTCTACATTCAGATCCACAGAGAGCAGACAGAGAGACTGCCACTAGGCCTGGCTTGAGCTTCTAAAACTCCCAAATCCCACCCCCCAGTGACACACTTCCTCCAATAAGGCCACATCTACTCAAACAGGGCTATATGTCCTAATCCTTTCAAATAGTGCCACTTCTGTGAGTCTATGGGGGCCACTTTTATTCAAAACACTACAGTCTTCCTAATTGTCTGCATTGTCTAAAAACACACCCGCTCTCATCTTAATTATTTGCATCATTCTTTCTCTGATGCTTTCATAACAGCTATCATTTTACTCTGCTTCTCCTGAGGGTTATAGTTAAGGGTGTGGCTGACACCTATATGAAGATGTGATGATGAATTTAACTGTAGAATCAACACATTTTAATGATATCATCTATTTTTACATAGCTCTTAACATCTTAATTTCTGCTTATTCAAGAAATGATTCAGATTTGCATTATAAAACTTTATATACTCTATGTAATGTTAATTTATCTGTTGATTTAACCCTCAGATCTGTCGTTTTAAGAAGTCTCATAGAGCCCTGTATGGTGTATACCTCCAGTAATTATTGTACTCGGAGGCTGAAGCAGGAAAATCACAAGTTTGGGATCAATCTGGATTACATAGTGAATTCAAAGCTAAGGCTACATAATGAGATACTGTCTCAAAATGTGAATAAAGAAAAGCCCTAGGCACACAAGGTAAATTCATGGTTGACTGGAGGTTGACTGGGAAATGGAAAGGAACTAAGTATGGGTGCTTAGTTTTGGGGTAAGGGAGTGTTGAAAATAAAAAGTTCTGGTACTGGTTTAGAATTTTGTGAATATATTAAAATTATTCAATTGTAATTTTAAATGAGGAAATTGCAGAATACATGGGTTATGTCTCAATATAGCCACGATTTAAGGTATGTTGTAAAGGCTAGAACAAAGGGGGAGTTTGTTCCAATATTTTGACTATGGTGTTGGGAGATCTGTCTCCACAGCTATGAAAATTTTCATAACAAAAAAGAAAATTTGAAATGCTAAAAATCTTTATGAAAAACCCATAATCATTTCTCCTTGGACTTTCATTTTACTTAGATGTATGAAGAATGCCAAATCTTACCCTATCTTTGGGTAGATTTTATTTCTAAATTCTAAACCATTTTCCTATCCAGGGATAGAGGCATTCTTAGTTTGATTTCTGAATTGAGACAAGGAAGGAGTGGTGGCATATTTTAAAATATGTTAAAAAATGGAATAGTAATCTATTAAGCCCCACAATGGCCTAGTCTATTATTATTAATGCTTAAAAGGTATTGCTTATTATCCTTGTTTTATGCCTGAGGTGACTGAAGCATGAACATTAAGAACAAGATCATTCTGCCCATGAGAAAAAAGCTGTTCTAATCTACAACATTAACTCCAAAACACCAGGTTTTGCCTCCACTGGATAAATCTTTCTTCATAAGAATAACTTTCACCATGGCCAAGGCATGTTCCTTGTATACCAATGACAATAAAAGCACTGATGTGTTTTCCCAGGTAGGAAAAAAAAAGATAATGGTAAAACACTGGAATAGACTGAATTAAGTCAATATACATTCAACTACTTTTAGGCTCACTCAATCTGAGCTTTGTTCTTTGTAGCAAACCTGGAAGCATACACTCTACCTGGAAGAGCTCCTGTGGCCCAACAACTGTTGTCAAAATGTCTGTCATCCTCTAGAGATCCAGGGAACATTAAATTTGGTGAATAATTACAAGGCTCATATTTTGCCAATCACATAGGTACACTTTTATTTACATTTGGTGCTTTCAAGGCAGAAATTTAAACTGCTTTAGAAATATTCCCTTACTTATTGTGCCCAGCTGTGGGTGCTTGACCAATGTCTATGAAATTTGGAAGGTTGGAGGAAACAGTGATGCAAAAGAGAATACAAACAAGAAATTGTCTGTATTTTGTTTCCTTGGAGATGGATGCTGTTCACAGTGTTATACATGCTACAGTTTTCATTACTCTGATAATTAATTCCATAATTTTGGCTAAGTATTCCCTCAATGTCTAATATGATTTAGGCACATGTCAAAGAGTCTGCCATGAATGAGGCAGCTCTGATTTATCCTGAAGTTTGCCTTTTAGGAGAAATAAAGGAAGAGAGACAATAAATAAGGCAAAGTAAACAAATGCAATAGAGAAAACCTGGTGGTGATGAGTGCTAATAGGTTAGCTGAAAGGATTTGGCTTAGGAAGGGATTAACGCAAACCCTCTGGGTTTATTTTGCTGATTCTAAAAGACAACTGCCACTTACAGTCTATTGATCTTGCTACAAATGTCAGCTAAATTGCTGAGAGCATCTCCAGTAGACTCTTTTTTTTTTTGCCTGTTTTTGTTTGTTTGTTTGTTTGTTTTAAAAAGGTTCTATCTACGTAGCCTAGGCTTGCCTCAAAACTACTGTGTGGAATAGCATGGCTTCAAGCTCAGATTCTTCTGTTGCTGTCTGTCTCGAAACTCTAGGATTACAGGAATGTGCCACACATAGCCAGAGAGAGTCCTTTACAATCAGGCATTTATACAACAACAATAATCAGCATTTGCGTAGTGTTTTATTTACAGTACAGGCAGGAACCTAAGGTATGAACACTAATAGAATGTCATAGGAGAAGGAACTATAATCATCTCAACACAGCAGCTTCAACCACTTCCAAGCAGAACCAGCTAGGTAACACAGCTTGATTCAGCAATACATTCTCTACTCTTGCTAGATAAAATATGTTCATTTTCCCCCACCCCTGTGCATCTAGGGGGAGGAGATTTTTTTTCTGTTGGTTTTTGTTTATTTTCTGACTAATCATCTAAAACTAGGTTAGACATAATGTGATCTTCTTAGTTGGGTGCACTTCTGGGAAACAAAGAAATAATAGTAGCAAGTGAAGAGAAGGTAAGTTCATTCAGTGCCCAGTATGAAACTTTTGGTTAACTTTAGTAGACTTGGTGTGTGTGGTTTGATGGTTTACTGTAGTCACTTTTCACTAGGAATTGTATTAAGAGGGAATAAATCTATTTGACTCAGTTAGGATTTGGTTCTTGTGGGAGTAGCCAACCAATGTCTGATTTTATTTAGGGCCCACATCATGAGAAGGAACCCAGCCCTGACATTGCTTGGGTGACCAAAACCCATAGACGATATAGCCCAGGGACCTAGGGTAAAACAAAACACTACTGATCTTAAACAGAAGCATCAATAAAATGACTCCTAATGCTATTCTGCTATACTTATAAATTAGTGCCTTATCCAGTCATCATCAGAGAGGCTTCATCAGGTTGCAGATGGGAACAGATGCAGAGACCCACAAGCAGACACTACTCAGAGAGAAAGTCTAAATGGGAGGTCTACATCAACCCCTCCTTTTATAACTCAGTGAATCCCTTGGAGGAGAAGTTGGAAAGATTGTAAGAACCAGAGAATATAGAAGACACCAGAACATGGCCCTCTGAATCAACTAAGCAAGGTGCATATGATCTCAAAGGGACTGAAGCAGAAAGCATGGGGCCTACACTAGTCCGCACCACATCCTCTGCATATATATTATAGCTATTAGCTTAGTGTTTTCATGGGACTCCCGACTGTGAGAATGAGTGGGTTTCTGATTTTTGTGCCTGTTCTTGGGACTCTTTTCTTCCTGTTGGCTTACCATATCCAACTGCAATATGACAGTTTTTGCTGCAACTTGTTATACTTCATTTTGTCGTGTTTTGTTGTTATCTCTTAGAAGCCTGTTCTTTTCTAAGAAGAGACAGAAAGGAAATGGATGGGGAGGATGTGGAGAGGAGGGGAAACGATAATCAGGATATATTGTATGAGAAAAGAATCTGTTTGAATAATGGAAAAAAAAAAGAATTAGACAAAATAAAATGCTGGAATTATTTAAGAAAAAGGCAAGCAAACAAATGTGAAGTTGAGTGAGAAAGGAGATGTGGAGGATCTAGGAGGGGCTGAGGAGGGGGAATAATATGATCAAAATATATTATATATACAAAGGTTAAATAAAAAATTTTAAGGCAGAGAGAGAGGGAGAGAGAGAGAGAGAGGGAAGGAGGGAGGGAGATCTTTGTGTCTCCTTCTCTCAACCATAGCACAAGGAGAATAGGAGATCTTTGGGAAGAAGGCTTTTGGGTAAGTTCCTAGAGAGACCATCTGCTTTCTCAGGATGAGGATGCTTTCTTCAATTTATCACATGGTTCCAGTTTCACTGCAGAGGAAGATGAAACCTTTCTATTTTGGATATTATTTTCATTTTTCTGTATCTTGCTTTTTTTTTTTTTTAAATGGTTTTTTCAAAGCGATCGGATCAGGGTTGGGGAGATAGTTCATGTGTGAGTAGCAGAATTAAGATCTCCAGAATGCAGTTTAAAAACAAAAATAAAACAAAAGCAAAAAGCAGGCCAGGCATATTCAATCCTACTCCAGGGGAGGCCCCAAGCTCAGGTGTAATAAGCTAATACAAAACAGTCTTTTTTTGTGTCTGGGCCTTTTCTGTCTTTACTCTATCCATCATCTATCATCTATCTATCTATCTATCTATCTATCTATCTATCTATCTATCTATTTATCTATCTACCTATCTATGTATGTGTCTATCTATCTATTATTTATTTATTTATTTGTCTTATTGTTGTTTGTGGTGGTAGTTTGAGAAAGAGAAATAACATAAAGTTGGGTGGGTAAGATTGTGGGGAGTACCTGGGAGGAGATGGGAGTGGGGAAATAAAGAATATAATCAAAAGTATATCTCATAAAAATAATTTTAAAGCCAATAAACAAAAATCAGGGTAGATGTGGAAGCTACTTGTCATCCTAGCATGGCAGAAGCAGAGACAAAAGGTTCTGGAGATCCTGGTTCAGTAAGAGATGCAGTTCAAAATGCATGAGGAAGATACCAAAAGTCAACTTCAGATTTCTAAATGTGTTTGCACCCACACAGGAACTTATATATGTATATATGTACACAGCACACACATATATCCATAAAAACAAAACCTAACTAGGAGAAAATGTAGTTGAAAATATGATCAAATCAAGTGCAAGAGTAGTCAAATCCCACTGAAGCAATTGTATCAGTTTTAAATGATTAATTTCATGAGATGGTATGTTGAAGTCACAAAACAGTTTTGTAGCTTGAATCATGCAGAAATGTCACTCTGTACTCCAGAAAATGCAGATCATAAATGATTTTATAATTTAAGTGAATAGCACAAGGTTTTTCTATTTTTATAAAGATAGACCATTATGAAACTGACCATCAGTGAAGCAACTGAGATTTTCTGCCGTATGTTTACAGTAAACACATACTTCTCCCTTCTCCCTCTGTGGCAGTTTGGAAAATAAGAGCAGAAGGTGATAGCATATTTTCAGGCAATCTCAATGGTAAAATGTAAAGAATACATGACTAACTCATTCCATACGATTGCTCATTTCTGCTTATCTCACGGAATGTGTAAGAAGTTTGCACTATTTGCTGCAAATAAGTGAATCCTATACACCCATGTACTTGATCTGAAGCAAGTGCTATTTTTTTAGATTGTGCATTATTTACAACTTGTGTTTTCTCTTTTTAAAATGCTACTTAATTGCAAATGATGCCTTGTATAAACCCATCATGTTTCTGGCCTTGTGGTGAGAAACAGCATCATAATCAAAGGTGGCTGCTGGAGGACAGCAGGGAAACAGTAGAAGACAGAAAGAGGGAAGGGTCAAGGATAAGAAATGCCTCTCAAAGGCACCTCCCTAGCAACTCACTTCCTCCAATCAGTCTCTGCCTTTTACAGTTTCTATTTCCTCTTAACAGCCCACTCAAGTGTGACTCCATCATTGATTAAGTCAAAATACTTCCCATCCAGTCAGTTCCCCAAAGCTCCACCTCTGAATGTTGCATTGGGTATCATCCTTTCAACACATGATCCTTTGGGGGTTCATTTCATATGCAAAGCAGAGCAGCTGGTGATTTGTAATTCCTAATGCTGTCACAGAACTTGGGCTACAGCTGCTTTTTTGGTCTGCCAATTACTGGCGTAGCATATGTGCAGTTAATCGTTTTGGGCAATTCTCTGTGCAGTCAAGTAGTCTTAGCTTTTGTACATTCTCCCTTTATTGTAAAGTAGTTTTAACTGTGAATGGAAATGGACCAAAATGATATGTAGGCACTGACTTTAATTAATCATGCATACACCAGCATCTGGAATGTATATTAGAGAATCTGCTTTGGATAGAGCCACCTAAGGATTAGTAAAATCTGGTATTTTATGTCTTTTTGTAGTATAAGTATCAAATATTAACCATACTTAAGTACAAATGATTTGAAGAGAAATTTAGGAAAACAAAAACAAAAAACTCTAGTGCAGTACATTGAAAGAAATGATCCAGACCTACGAGTAAGTTTTTTTTTTTTTTTAAAGTTTATCGTTCCTTGATTTGCCTTGAAGAGGGTGTGAAGGGTACAGGGTAGGATTAAGTAACTGGGAAGTGTTAAAGTTGGTGATCCATAGAATAAATAGGATACAATAGAGAGTTTCAAAACATAAGAAGTAAGTGAAGATGAAGGAAATATTAATTAAAATTAAATTAATAAAAATTAAAAATTCTCTAGGTCTCTGAATTATATTTTAGACCTTTGTTATATGCAAAGTCAATTTAACAGCAAATAGTTTTAAAATCCATTATGTTACTATGTAGAAATGTGTATTTCTGACTTATCTATCTTTTCACTCCAGTTTCAAGTGAAGTTCTAGTACACTATCATAATGTAATTTTCCTTAATTTTATTTTCATAAATTAACAGTAACTCAGAATATGAGTATGTCTGTCTCCCCCCAATCACTGTGTTCGCTAGCAACTTTTATTTTATAATTCACATACATACTTGTGTATATTAGAGATGTTAATTATGAAGACCAGAAAAAGAAGTTAATGATATTTTAAGGAATACAAGTACTTAAAATACTTCTTATATGGTTTTTAGAGTTGTGAAGAGTAGATGGAAAAAATAAACTTTAATAATAATGAAAATAACTTAATTAGTAATAAGCACAGAGCAATACTTGAGTATTTCGGGACTTGTATGGTTTTCAAATAGCTAATATTAAAGAGCTAGTTCTTAAGTTGCCTTCACATCATTAGTTCATCCTACTTCAGAGGCAGAAACCAATTTCCTGGCTTTACTTAGTTGCTTTGTAAACATGGATTTTCACATTAAACTTCTTTGTAGTAAATGACTATAATGAAGTGTACAGGGATAGTAGGGGGCACCAGGTCCTGTAGGAAGTAACCACTCTTGTTGTGCAAATGACAGCCAGTGTTTATTGAGCTCTGACTCTGTTTCCTGGGCTCTGCTAAGTGCTTGATTGGTAACTCAAGTTGCAGTCCTGTAAGTCTGGGACAGCTACTTCCTACTTCCTTCCCTCTTTATTTCCTTGAAAATTGACTCATCTTGTCTTTCAAAACACTTCATATGATAAATATTGGAGAGAAAATCATGTCCGAAATGGTCTTTCCTGGAAACATGCTGTAGGTGGAAGATACAATAGGACTTTAATCAGACACCTCTGGTTGCAAACTCTACATTCTACTACTCCTCCATCTTGTGTGAGGAGCATCATACTACTCCTTTTAATATTATGTATCCATGAATATTAGTAGGGATGCCTTGAGAGTAAGGTAAAAGGCATTAGATACTTGCTTGCTACAGTTTCTGGTGCGTATTATGTATGTACTTCTCTTACTTCATCATTAAGAAAAAAAGTGTGTGTGTGTGTGTGTGTGTGTGTGTGTGTGTGTACATGTGTGTGCATCTATGATGTGGGGAGGGAGCAAAGGCATGCCATGGCACTAATGGAGAGGTCAGAGGAAAGTTTTGTGTAGTTGTCTTTCTCTATCCATTTTTATGTATGCTTTGTAGATCAAATTCATGTCACCAGGCTTACAGGGTGTGCAATTTAGTTATTTTGTCAACTTGACACAGACTAGGGTCATCTGGGAAGTGATAACCTCCACTGAAAAAGATTCCTCAGATTAGCCTGTTGACATTTTTTTAAGGCATTTTCTGGAATAATGATCAACATGAGAGAAACAGAAAAACATATGAGGACACAGAACAAACACCTCTACTTGCTGAGCCATCTCTCCAGCAGCTCACTCTGGCTGATTTCAGTTGGGTCTTGAAGTTGATATTTTAGAGAAAAGAATTCAGTTTGAAGCAAGCTGTGGCCAGAATCTTTTCTGAAAAATGATACTGAGGAATTAGAAGCAGAGAGAGATGGGGATGGGGGAGGTATAAAAGGCTTGCTGCTTTTATACAATCAAACTCACTCCCTTACTAGGCAGTCCTCCAGTGACTCATGCACTTCTCAGTAGGCTCCATCTCTTCAGCATTCTATGATCTCCCAGTGTTACTGTCCTGGGGAAAGAAAGGCTTCCAATACTTGGATGTTTAAGGGAACATTTAAACCAAACCATATGCAAATTACAACATCAGCCCAACTTTATCTTCCTTGCAGAAATCTCCTTTCCATACCTTCCCATATACCTGAGCCAAATCCAAGCTCTTTGCAATGCTGAGAACAAACCACAGTGTTTTTATTTTTGACTATACTGATCCATCTGCCTGACAGCCTTTCTTGCCTGCAAGGACAGAATTGAAAACATACAGTTTTCTGGGATAAAATGTGGTACAATATACCTTTTGGGGTGGAAATACATTAAAAAATAATCACTTTGCCACTAGCATTTTCTATTGTATCAGCAATCTTGGCATTGTGCAAAGCAATTTTTCAATTTTCTTATGTCTTTCAGCAATTTCCAATTATTTTCAAATTCTTTGGTGTTTCCTACTTTTTAAAAATAAAAATCATGTTTTGAATGAAATAGAAAATAGAAAATACGTTTTGACTCTTTGTAAAGTTCTGGCAAAATGTTCAGCCAATCTGCTTCTTCTTTTAATGCCATAAACTTGGGATATGCTATTTATTCTGTTACATATTCCCTACCCACATCTCTCTCCCTTCAGTTGCCCTTCAAGTCTCTGCTTAAAAGTCACTATTCCTAGGAGCCAGTGAGGTAGCTGAGCATGTAAATGTGCTTCCAGCCAGCAAGCCTGACACCTCAGCACAATCACCCAGGCACATATGGTGGAAGGAGCGAACCAACTCCTTTGAGTTGTCTTTAGATTATCCTCTAATCATAAATATAATTCAATTAAAAATCAGTGTTTCTGGGATGCTCTTCTTGATGTTAGGTTAAATTTGGCTATGTGTTTAATTTTTTTGGATGCTCCTGTTCTTTAGAGTACAAATCAAGGTCTAAATGGCACATGAAATATAGTATTTAAAAATACAAGCACTGTAGGCAGAGTGTTTGGGTTCAAATCCCACCCCTGCAACTAAGAAGTTCTACTACCTTCCATTACCTCAGCATGCTTCTTCTTCAGCTTTTTTTCTGAGTAAAATAAGGCTAAAATTAATAATAACCTCACTCTACTATTATGAGGATGGGATGAAAGAATGTATGTGTGCACTTTATACAGAGCCCTGGCACACAGGAACAATCCAATTTCTATCGAGTTCATATTTATTTATATAAGTAATTTCTTAATATTTATCTTTCTCTTTGTCCACGTGGGTAGGGGTGATGCCTCTGAAGTCGGTTGGGACCCTCTGTGAACTACTGCACCTGGCAGATAATGATCTGTTTGAGTGAATGAGTGAAGTAATACCACAGCCACAGGAAAGAGCTTAATGTACTTAACTACAAAACCACATTTGGTATTTTAATCAGGCCCTAAAATTAGTATTTTGAATTGTCTGTTGTTATATTTAAAGAAACCCTAGAAAATTATGAAGACAAATTCCCTTGGAGCTTCTACATTAGCTGAACATGGTAAGAATGTGAACAGCTAGCTCTATGACCCAGTTATAAAAGTTATCCTTTGCATTGACTTTCAACCTGCATTGGCTTCACTCAGAGGTTTTCGATACAAATGTCCTATTTTAGCTCTTGACTCTTTATAATACCTGTGAAAATCTTCCTGTAGAAGATCCAGATTTTATGTTTATGATTTTTGAGAGAAGAGACACTGACAAAAATCCTCATTCATTGAAATGGTGGCTGCTACGTGGGACTGGTACTTCAAACTGGAGCATTGTGTTTGTTACCAAGGGGTATGCATATTACAACATTGTTAATTGAGTTTGTTTCATATGCCAGTGAAATCAAATTGACTTTGTTCTGTTTGTTTCTTTCATCATAACAAATTCAAGAGTGATTTTACACTGGAGAGAACATAAAGTGTCAATTCCTAGATTATAACATATATACATATTATTAAAGTTCCCATATAAGAGGGAAAGTCACTTTTTTTTTCTGGTCCCTCTCTCATTTTCTGTTCCATCTCAATGGAAACAATGAGGTTGAAGGTTATTGTCCAGAACTGCAAGCCAGTTCTTAATGGATACTCAACATACATTTTATTCCACTTTTCCTATAAGTAGTTATTTTCACATTAAGTTAAGAATTATTTTTCCTTACAAATGTATTATCATTTTAAAAATAAGCCATGTGGAATATGAAACAATATCACTTTGACAACTAACATTGCGTCATGTGCCGAATATTATGCCAAATCTGATCCATGCAAGTGGCAGTTTGGTCAGCCAGTATTTGGTCTATTTTGAATTTAATACCCAGGCAGTCTAAATATGACAGAGTTAATTTCATTAATTCAGGAAAGCTTGCTCTGTTTTCCACATGTGCCAGAAATTACCATGGTTCACTGAGATGACTAAAGGGAAGTTAACTGAATAAACCTTTATGAAGCATAGAGATGAAGTGTTATGTTGCTAGGAACTGATATATTAAATGTCACTCGTTTATTGTGATAAAGGCATCTAATGAAAATATTTTTTTACTCTCTTTGGAGGTTCTTATTGTTTAAGCAACAGGCCATAAGCATAAGAAATGTGCTGTACCCCTTGTATTCAATAGAATAACTAAGTACACGGACGGTTTGCATTAGCTGAACACATCACATGACAATGTCCTTGTTAAGTGCACAACAGCCAGGCTATCCAATTGGTTTTCATTTTACAAGTCTTGCCTTGCCTTTGTTAGATGTTGTCTTAGCTCAGGCTGCCATAACAACACACCAGAATTGGATGACATGAACAACAACAAAAAAAACATTTTCATAGATCTGGAGTATAGAAGTTCAAGGTTCAGGTGTCAGTGAGGGTTGGTTTCCTGGAGCTTCTTTCCTTAGCTGTAGAAGATACATTTTTTAGAGCAGACTTGTCACAGTACCATCCTATGCAGGGGTGAGCCTCGGGTCTCTTCATATGCCCAAACTTTCTGTTCTTGTAAGGGAGATGACTGAAGTAGGACCCACTCTAAGGGGTGCATTTTAACCTAATCACATCTTTTAATACCTTGTCTCCAAGCACAGCCACATTCTAAGTCCTGACAGTTAGAATGAATACAGGCCAAAACACAAAATTGAGCCAGAACACTCAGAGATGGTTATTTCCTAATACTGACATTTATAATTTCTAGTAACAAAAGCTACAAGGCAACATAGCTTTTCCAAATATGATCATTGACACACTTGACTTAAGCAGTAACAGCAGTTTTATCTTAAAATAGCTGCTTGTTCTGTATTACGTGTTTGAAGCTGGACTAAGGATAGCATTGAGAAAGCAGTTTCCTGCAAGCATAATAAATGGAACTAATATATATCAATCTGGATATCTTCTAATACATTTGTCCCCAGGCAGTCTGCAAAGATTCAAAGGGTCACGCTTACTTATGTCCCTAAGACAGTGCCAGCCATAAAGTAGGTGGTCATAAGTGATAATATCATTTACTGAATGAATGGTTAATTTTTTTTCTAGAAATATGGTATAGGAAACCATAAAACAAGAACAGAATCCTCTTCAGAAGTGGCCAATAAGCTACTACAAACATACCCTATTCTATGGACTTTTGGAGTGATTTTTTATTTTTCTGAGACAGGGCAGTGCAGCATAGTATAAGCTAGCTTTGAAATAGTAGTTTTATTATTCCCTTTATTGTTGAGATTATAACATAACTAATCATTTCCCCTCCCTTTCCTCCATGCAAATCATGTGTTATATCGCTCCTTGTTCTTTTTCAAATTCACAGCTTCTTTTATTCATTAATTGTTGCTACGTGCATATAAACACATGAATATATATTACCAAATATAACCTGCTTAGCCTATTTAATGTTACTCTCATGTATGTGTTCAGGACTGACCAATTGGAAAACCATTGGTGTGGTCTTTAGTTATCTATACGGCCTGGTGATACTCTCCCTCAACCTCCCATAAGCATTCATCTATTCTGGGACTACAGCCTTATTTACTCTTATTCTTTAACCATTTTATGAAAATATATAATGAATTTTGGTTGTTTTCATCCCTCCAAACTCCCCTCTAATCCCCTCCCCACACTGCTGAAACTCTTCTCTTTTTCAACAATAGAAGTGTTTTGTTTCTTTAAAAATTATTCGTGTAGTCATGTATGAAGTAAGTTGAGAGTTGGCCACATAGGTTATATCAACTGTAACCCAAACAAACAAACAAAAAAAGAATCAAATAAACCAAGTAGCTAAACTTAGGCAGGATGTTGTGGAGGACAAGTGCTTCTGCATGACTGTCTGATGGTGATACTAGAATCACTAGCTTCCACAAAGGCTGTTATTATATTACAGGAAAAAAAAAGATAAAAAGGCATATCTAGAAGAGCATCTCTATTTAGGAACTTTCATTCAAACTAGAATGTGTATTTCCATTGCAATGTTATCTCCTAATAAATATCATTAGGTCTTAGAGACTAACCCTTTAAATTTTTGTGTATGTCTGTTTATGTGTGTAGTTTTTTGGCATGTGTGGGGTTACATTGTGTATATATGGTTTTCATATAATGTATGAATTAAATAGAGACTTTTAAGTAGAGTGTGTACACCTATTAGGTAGAGGCTTTGTGGCTGATGATGGATGTCATCCTTGAATGCTCTCCACTTTATATATTGAGCCAGACTCTGTCTGAACCCTGAACCCAGAACCCTCCATTTCTGCTGTTCTGTTTCTGTGGCTTGCTGCAACAATTTCCTGCTTCTGCCTCTGATGCACTAAGATTCCAGGCAAGTCACTGTGGCCATCTGGCTTGTAGGTTACCTTGGGTATCCAAACTCAGGTCCACACTCTTGTGCAGCAAGTTCTTCACCTGTTGAGCCACCTTCCTGCCTGACTCTGATCTCTTTAAAATATAAATTGATACCTGTTAAACTATACTAACTTATATGAACTTTAAACTTACAGAAATTAAAAATTTGGTTCTGATCGATTTCATTTAATCCTGGTATATTATGTCTTTAAAATTCTCACTAAGAACTTGGACAACTGTGTGGGATTTTTGTTTTTGTTTTTGTTTTTTTCCTTTAGTAGAAATTAATATTCCAGCTTGCTGAAGAGACACAGATGTAAATGTGGGTGGTAATGTGGTCATTTAGTGGAATTCTAGAAACAACAACAATAAACAGCTATCTTTTGCAGTGACTTTATAGAACATAATGGTGTTGGTGAGACTGTGGAAGTGCAAAGGTAATATACCATCAAAGAAAACATAAGCGTAGTCTCGGCCAAGCTATGAACAACCAAGTTAAATAAGATGTCTTAGACACAGGTTTTTGGAGAAATCTTGACTGTTAGTGTGACAGAAAACCAAACTGTATTTGATATTTTCTGTAGAAATAGACAGAATGGAGATTGGGAAAATATGAAGAATGAGATGTTGACATGTGTTTCTAGTATGCTACAAGTAAAAAGGTTGTCCTGAAAACATTCAGATGAAGATAAAGAGTAAGGCTAGAATGTTTAACAAAATAACATTTGATTTCCTTGTAGATGGAGCTCACAAGGCTCATAAGATAAAGTGTTAGGTGGGTTTCATCCCTCCAGAAGCCCTTTCTTTGGCTTGCAAATTATCCCTCCATCTTCTTTGTGTCCTCATGTGGACAATGACTTCTCATGGCTTTCTTATGTAGGCTCTACCTTCTTATGTCTACATGCAAACACTGCCTGCCCACTGTGTCCTCATAAAGGCTCTGCATTCCCATTTTCCTTGCATGGTCACTGCCTCTTCATGTGGTCTTCACACGAAGAACATGACTTCTTACACTCTCACATAAGCACTGCTTCCCACAGTGTCCTCATATAGTTTTTCCTCTGTGGGTATTCCTAGGTTTTTTTCTGCTCTGCCTTTTCTTTTCACATAAGGACACTTATAAGATGAGGCTAAGACTTGCCCCCATGTTTTCATTTTTACTTAAGCACCTCTTTAGTTATCTTGTCATCAAAAGCATCTCCATGCTGAGGTAGTACGAGCTCCTGCTTCAAATTGAAACTTGGGGAGTGTACACATTTAGTGTTTGGTATATGTTTGCAAAATCACCTGGACTTTCTAAATTGATTTTCCACATAACCTTTTCTTTTTGAGCTAACTTTGGTTGGTTCGATGTCCTTGAAAACACATATTGACTATTCCTTTTCTCACTTATACTAAAATACCCCATACTTCCAACTTAGCATGCTTTCACCTCAAATCACTTAATGATTTCCTGTGTTAATTGGCTTTCTTGTCACTGTGAAAAAAATATCTGACAGAAGCAACTTAACACAGAAGAAGTTTACCTGGGCTCAGAATTTCTGTCTGGTCCATCCTGGTGGACAAGGCAAGGCAGCTAGGGTGAATGGAACATTTCTGTCATGGAAGTGAGGTGTCATAACATGATTTGTTCCTAGCATGGTGGATCAGAAAATGAACAGTGCAGACCAGATCCAAATGGATTTAACTGTCAGTGCTAGTCCAGGTAACCTGTATCTCCTACATAGGTACCATGCCCTCAGGGTTCTCCAACCTCCTGTAAAAGCAGCAGCAGCTGGGGTGCAGTGTGCAAATGACTTCCAAAAAGCAATAAATACTAATATAGTATTTTTTTAAATTGACTCAATGGAGACTAATACATTTTTAAGAGAATAGAAGGAGTTACACTTTTTAGGTCCTGGAAATTCATCATCACCAAGTGTTATCAAAAATAGAAGTAGAAAGAAGAGGATGAGGAAGAGTAAGAAGAAAAGGAAAAAAGGAAGAAGAAGGGAATAAAAAAGAAAGAATAAGGAGAAGAAGGAGGAGGAGGAGGAGTAGGAGAAGGAAGAGGAGGAGGAGGGGGGGAGGAGAAGGAGGGGGAGGAGGAGGGGGAGGAGTAGGAGGGGGAGGAGGAGGGGGAGGAGAGGAAGAAGAAGAAGAAGAAGAAGAAGAAGAAGAAGAAGAAGAAGAAGAAGAAGAAGAAGAAGAAGAAGAAGAAGAAGAAGAAGAAGAAGAAGAAGAGGAAGAAGAAGGACAAAAACCTCTTGTGTTTTCTTTCTTAGAAATTCTAGAGGGTTCAGTGAGATAACTCAGTGGATACAAGTACCTGCCACCAAAGCTGAGAGTTTAAGTTTGTATTCCTGAACAAGCATGGAGGAAGAAGAGAATTGACATCCACACATTGTTCTCTGATCTTCATGTACCCATGGGGCAAATGTGTGGCCTTCCGCATCAGAAACAAAATAAATAAATAAAATGTAATAAATAAATACATTCTGGAAAGCCAGTGGACTTAGATTATGATATTACTATCATATCATTTAATTTTGCATCAACTTTCTTTTAACATGATCTCTCTCACTCATGTGTGTGTGTGTGTGTATGTGCATTTATGTGTTCATGTATATATAGGTATATAAGTACACATACATGTATACGTATGCATCCTCACATGTAGAGGCCAAAGGTTAATATCAGATATCTATCTCAATCCTTTCCTACCTTATTTTTGAGACAGGGTCTCTCCCTGGACCCAGGGCATACTATTTTGGCTGGACTATCTGGACAACAAGCCCCAGGGATCTTCCTGTCTCCATATTCCCAGTGTTGGAATTACTGACACTAGCTGCCACATTTTTTTTTTTTTTTTTTAGTTTAAGTGCCAGGGATCCAAACTCAGGTCCTCATACACAAAGTATTTGTGGGGCAAATACTTTATTGATTGAGCCACTTCCCCAGGATCCCTTACTTCTCTTTTGCATTGCATCATATTAAGATATTATATAGGGCAAAGGATCAGATAATAAATCCCATTGCATGCTCAAGTATGATTTTAGTTAGGATAAAAGAGCTTATTCATAAGAAAAGCCTAATAGCACTATCTAAGTGCCTCCTATCCTCAGTATTTTATAATTTACTATTGGAGAAGTTCCCAAACATCATTATACTATCATTATAAATACACCAGTTAAGAAGATATACAATGTTTGCTATCAGGATGTTTTTGGCACCAGATGTATTTTTACACTTATTTTAAAGAAAATATTCAATGTATATCATCCATTTCTTTTTTTTTCTTTCAGATGAAAAATACACTATTAAACCTTTGGGTCTTTATTAATCTCTTTATGTTAGAAATTCTACCGTTTTCTTTATATAAGCATTCATGAAGTTAATAACTTAAACATCAAGGAAATAGGACATAATGAGCATTTGATATATATTTGTCAGAGGATATCACATAATATTTACCTTTTAAATATTGATGCCATAGTCTATAAACCACATTAAAGAGAATAGTTTCAGGTTATTTCTGATGATATGGAATTTCAAATCACCAAAGCAAATCAACTGAATCCTTCTGTTAGTAGTT
Organism: Cricetomys ansorgei; assembly: GCA_026225945.1. Lineage (NCBI taxonomy): Eukaryota > Metazoa > Chordata > Mammalia > Rodentia > Nesomyidae > Cricetomys > Cricetomys ansorgei. The sequence goes on along the minus strand of JAMJFZ010000199.1, from coordinate 44,102,119 downwards.
GATTTTAGATCTCAGAATATTATTCATGTCCATACTAGGGGTTCATATTACAGATCATAAATCAAATTTTCTCTAATCCTTTAAGTGTCAAACAATCCTTTGAGAATAAGCCAAGTACTTTTCTCTTTTACATAATGGGATATGAGTTCAGATAAACATTGACGAACGCAGATAGGAAAGAATTTTTCATTAAAGGAATACACAAGAGTTGAACATGTAACATTTTCATAAATTCACTTAGTCTCAGAATAAAGAAACAGCCAAAGAGCAAGGCACAAAACATTTTACATAAGCAATAACAAACACTGTGCAAAAAATCCCTCCAAGGCATGCCCTTTGACCACATAATAAAAATAGTACAAGAATAAGGAATCACTTATAAGCATGAATGTGATTTTCTTTAAATAAGAAAGGCAGTCTTCACTTTGTATACATACTGTGGTTCTCAGGCAGCCTTTTTGAAAAGAAGCATCACTGACATAGAGATGATAGTCTTACTTTTTATCAATTGTAATTTTTTATTTTTAAATTTAAAATAATGTCTTTAGAGGACTTATCTGTGCTCACAAGTTTGAATTAAAAATCTAAGGTTAACCATGTGTCACGTTAAATACCTACTCTCAGATAATTTGCATGTTGATTTGCAAAAGTAAAAACCGATATACATCTTACTCTCTGATTTAGCATTTATGTGTCATTGGATTAGCATGTTTGGGAAGAAAAAGAGTAACTTCAGACTATTATCAAAACTCTATTACATGCTTCACTATTAGAAATTGAGTTGATAAATATATTTATGGTTTTGATTTTATCTCATACAATAATGCACCATTTAAAAAGATAACAAATAGACCAAGAAAAGTTTTGCCTCCAAGACTAAGAATAGAAAGAAGCCAGGCTAGTGATGGAATATACATGCAATGATCCTTGCTGATATTTGAACCAAGGTCCCCCCAGGGAGATAAATAAACACAGGGACTTTAGAAATCAATGCACTTACTTTATTTAGACCTTTACAAGACTTTTGCAAAATTTCCAAGTCAAAGATTGATACAACCACAGCAAAATCAATTTGTTATTGGTTTTTAGGAAATGTTTGCTTTATGTGTAGAAATTGTTGTATGGCACATAGCGTTGTCAAAGATGATGAAGGTATGTAATATGTATCTCAAAGATCTGATGGAGGTAAAATAAAGTTACATGGAGCCAAATTGAAGGGAATTTACAAAAGAAAAAGATATAAAGATACAAAGATATAAAAAACACCCCATAGTACTTGTGAAAAGGAATATCATAAAACAACTGTACTGTGAGAATGACTCATGCTCTAAATGCTTCTAACTTAAAATTGCCATGATGAAATCTTTCCTTACTAATTTCTCACTTTGTTATCAATGAGAGTTCTTTTCCTTCTTTAATCGAAACAGAATGATATGACTTCTTTATGCCTTTTTCTTCTTCCAGATACTCCCAGCTACCCTCCCTTAATTCCCTTTCCCCTCTCCTCTACTCTCAAGTTGGTAGCCTCCTTTTCTTGGGATATTGTTTTATGCACACACACACACACACACACACACACACACACACACACAAAACCATGGACACTAGATCACAGAAAGAGGCTTTCAGGTCAGATCCAGCTTGAATCATCTGAGTCCTAAGTATAGGATGTCTTCAACAACAGGGGCCAATCCTCAACCACTGAAAGATGACCAAGGGCTACCTCAATAATCTATATTTTTTGAGACTACTCTTACCAGCCATTAGAAAGGAGGTTTCTTATGCTTGGTATTGGGGTTTTTGTTAGTCTATGGTTCTTGTGGGGAGCACTTTCAGCCCATGTGGCTTAATTTACACACACACACATACACACACACACACACACACACACACACACACGAAGTTTATACATATACTTACATGTACTGTGCATAGTTTAGGTCAGTATAAAAGAATATGATTACAACTAAGGAACCAATCAATTGAATGATGAAATACCCCACAGAGTGATGGGAGATATTTTGTCAGCTATACATCTCACAGAGTATTAACATTAAGAATATACAAAGGATTTGAAAAGGAGAGTTAAGAAAAGAAATGATTGGGGTCTAAACAGAAAGTTCTTAATGGAAGTGATAAAATAACCACAAAATAATTTAAAAAATATTCATCATCCTTAGCAATTAGGAAATGCGAACGAAAACAACTTTGAGGTTTCATTTCACCCAGTCAGAAAGGTTAAGATCAACAAAACAACTGGAAACAAATATTGGAGAAAGTGGAATCCTCATTCACTGATTGTGGGGATGTAATTGGTGCAGCTAGCTCTGGAAAACATTAAGTTAATTCCTCAAAAAAGTAAAGTAAATATACCATATGATCGAGCTATGCCACTTTTTGACATATGCCCAAACAGCTTGACATCCTAACTCACAGATATTTGCTTAACATTGTTCATTGTCCCCTGTTCAAAATAGCCAGAAAATGGAAACCTTCTAAATGTCCTTAGATAGATAGATAGATAGATAATAAAAATGTAGTTCATATATGCAATGGACTATTATTCAGCTGTAAAGAGAAATGAAATCATGAAATTTATACAGGTAAATGGATAGATCTAGAAAAATATATTGAGTGAGGTAACCAAGACCCCAAAAGACAAACACCACATGTTATCTATCATCTGAGCTTCCTAGTATATAAATATATTTTTTCACCTATATCTATCTATCTGGGTAAAAAGTATTCAGTAACAAATTAAATCTATAATTTATCTACAACTTGGCCCCAAAAGATGTCTCAGAATATGTAAAGTTAAAAAGAATTGTCAAAACCAAATGCAGATAAAAAGTAGAAAATGTAAATCCCCATGCATTTTTGTGTGTGTGTATGTATGTGTCTGTGTGTTTAAGCTTGTAAATCTAAAAGAACATACACATTCTTAAAAAGAACATGGCAGTTTCTTATACAGGTACAATCCCTTTATTTCCTGCTGATATTGGAACGAAAGGGAATTAAACTCAAATGAACCACCTGGAACCATCAAACACCAAGTTAACAAGACATTATTTACTAGACCAATATAGCAATCATTTACACTGCTCACTTATATTGTAATTGAAGATCTTCATTTTCTTATACAAACCAAACTATTAGAAAGAATATAAATAGAATAGAAATTCTAAATAGTGTCAAAATCCAACCCAGATGTAGTTGTTGATTGGACAAAAGTACTCATCCACCTGAGAGAACAGAGAATGTAGAGGCTGTATCTGGTGTTTTCTCCATGGGCTGTTTGTGAGACACTATATTGGAGAGAGGAAGCTTTAAGGAGAAAAGGATGAATTTACCAGATAGAATTGTAATCTCTTGTAGCTTAGGCCAGAGGACGGAAGTTTCATGAGTGTTTTATAGTCCTCTGCTTACTGTTTAATTTGTTAGAGGCTGACAAGATAAAACACTCTGGAATCAGACCAATTCCTGAAAACAAATTGTTGTATATTTACTTTATGTTGAGAGATAGCATTAAGGTTGAAAGAGAAAGAATAATGTTTAGATGCAGCACCATGTAAGATTTAGATAAGGCATCTTGATGCTTTGCAATTTGGATTTCCCCGTGTACTAAGACACTTGATGTAATTAAGCATTGGGATTCTGAGAATTCTAAAGAGCTATTGTTAAGCTGTTCCTGTCTGGACAATCTGTGATGCTATCTAGCCAGCTGCAGCTTGCATAGTGGTATGTTTCGACCAATGGAGCTTAGTTAATGAAATTACTCCCAGGTATAGGTCTTTTCTATCTTTTCCATCTCGTAATTTAACTGGGAATCTCTTGAGACACGTGATTAATCAAGGAGGCACTGCTCAGGCTAGGGGCAGTTGGGAGGGAGGTTCCCAGTGCAGGGAAAGATGGTTCTGGAAAACACATGGATCAGACGAGACTTTAGTAGGTCATGTTCTGCTTGCTGTCTACAGAAGACAATTAATCTATTAATCAATTGCTTTCTGTTGAGATCAGTTTTATAAGACTATAATTTCTATAAGTCAGAAACACAGTCTCTATCCTTATGCTATTTCTATCCTTATATAAATTTTCAATCATAATGCATAAACCTTACTACAAAATTCAAGCTTCATTCTTAAGGATTTTAGCACCATAATTGGTGTGTGTGGCCCTGTGGGTCATCACTCTCTTAATTCACTGAAAGCCTGAGTGCATTTAATAAATGCCAAACACTCAAAGCCAAGGCTAGTTATCATTGGTTATTTACTTCACTTTTCCTCTACAGCAGGAGACAAAGCCAGATTCCCATAGCTCTTCAAACACCCCTTCTCCCAACTGGGGGTTGGAAGAGAAAGCATCTGCCAAAGCAGATTTTGTGCAGCTCTCCCTGCCTCAGGGCTGCCAGTTTTCCTAAGTACAGAATCAGAATGAATACACTGTCCTAGCATTTTAAATTTCTGATGTGCCTTAACATTTGGAGTCACCTAGGAGATAGGATAGCTGGATAGCTGAGTAGTTGACTCTGCTTTTTGGGTGATTATGCTTTTTTTCCTAACCCCCTTTTGCAGTCCAGAACTCTTTTGTTGACTTCAGTCTGTATGAGGCACAATAGTGAGAAACCCAGAGTGATTGTCTAGGGTCCACAGGAACAACAGGCATGTAGTAAATGAAAGATTTTGTTTTCTCCTTTTTAAATTTTTTATTGAAAATAGATTCTTCTCTCATACAATGCACCCCAACCACAGTTTCCCCTCCACTCCCCACAAGTCCCACCTCTCCTTTCTCTTCCTCAGATCCATTCCCTCTTCATTTTCCTTCAGAAAAGAGCAGGCATCCAGAAGATATCAGCCAAACATTACAGAACATACAGTAAGACAAGGCACAAACCCTCATATCGATGCTGCACAAGGCAACCCAATAGGACGAAAAGGGTCCTAAGAGCAGGCAAAAGAGTCAGAGACACCTCTGCTCCCATTGTTAGGAGTCCCGCAAAAGCACCAAGCTAACAGTCCTGAAATAAATTCAGAGCGACTGGTGTAGACCAGAGTAGGCTCTGTGCTTGGCACTTTAGTCTCGGTGAGCTAATTTGAGTCCTGCTTAGGTGATTCAGTGAGCTACACTTCGGTTTTCTCGATCTCCTTTGGCTCCTACAATCATTCCTCCCCCTCTTCTGCGGGGTTCCCTGAGTTTTGAGCGGAGAAACCAAATGGAGGCTTCCAATTTAGACTCTTTTCCAAAATTATGTCTGGCTGTGGGTCTCTGCATCCATTCCCATCTGCTGCTGGAGGAAGGCATGCATGGATCTATCAGTATAGCAGATTATCATTAGGAATCATTTCACTGATCTTCCTTCCCTCCCTTCCTTCCTTCCTTCCTTCCTTCCTTCCTTCCTTCCTTCCTTCCTTCCTTCCTTCCTTCCTTCCTTCCTTCCTTCCTTCCTTTCCTTCTTTCTCTCCTTTGTTTTCTGTTTTGTTTTGTTGGTCAGTTGTGTTTGGTTCTACTCCTAGGTCTATAGGTAATCCAGATTATGCTTCTGATTACCCTGGAAGTTTTGGGAAGATTTTATGAATTATCAAGAAAAGGAAGAGGTGGTTTTAATTTTCAAATGTTAAAGTAGTGGTGGGGGAACCAGGTGAAACTGGCACTGATCAAAAGGAATGAAATGGTCAAGATAGAAAGACAATGGAGGAGAGAAGTTAGAAGTTTAATCTCTCATTTCCAATAGGAGCTGTCTTTTGCCCAATGATCTTCTGCTAAATTCTTGGATTGAACTCAAGTCTTGTGAATCTGGGAACAAGGGTATGGGTTCTAATCAGAGAAGCAGACATCACTGAGAGCTGAGAACAGCAGCTGTGTCTGTGTGTTGCCAAATGGATATCAAGGAAAGGGTGAAAAGAGTAGATGGAGAGTAATAGAAATTGTGTCCAAGTAGCTGTGCAAGACAGGTGTGTGAAAGCCTGTGTCTTAGTAAATTGAATCCATTGTGTCCATGTTAAGGAGGAGCTTAGACACTCTGCATGTTAAAAATATACCCAGAGATTTAAAAACAGGGTTTATCTTTCTGTTTTAGCAAAGAAGCTGATATCATTTTGTTAGCACCACCATGGAGTGCTAAGACCACCCAGAAGTAAGATCCTCAAATCTCTTCTTTCTGTAGAGAACTCTCCTGAGATAAGGGTAGACCTATCAATTATCTTCCCAAGAACTGACAACAAGTACTTAACTTACCACACTGAAGTGTCATTGTAGTAATTGTTTTGTTTTAGCAAATGCCCATTACATTTTAACAGTGATAACATTTAAACATTATAATTCAAGATTATAGAACATACACTTCTTTTCTGAAGTTGGAAACATCTTTTGAAACAGAGTTGACTTATTTCTGAATTTGTCCCTACAGATAATATAGAAGAGAAAACATTTCAAAAATAGGCCCATATTTCTTTATTTTCTGTTTTTATACTTCCTTCATACCCCACTAAAAGAGAATTAAAATTTTTATGTGTGTACAACTTACCACAATGCTAAGTTGAGAAATTTATAACTGAAGCTGTTTATAACCATAAGGTTTAGAGCTAAGTTATCTCATCTGAATCCTGCTTTTAAGTTCTAAACTGGAGCCAATCATTTTATCTATCATTCATTAATTCATCAGAAGCCAAAACTGATATATGCTAATTAAATGTTTTACAACTGAGCTGTATTTCCAACCCCAAAATTATCTCACGTCCACTCATCTGTGAAATTATGCTAATAAAAATACCTTCCCACAGGATTGGTTTGGATAGTAAATCAGTTAATTCATAGAAAGCTCCTAGAACATATTGAAATCTCCAGATAGTGAACTCTAAACTCTTAGATCTTAATTTTACCGAGAGGTATTATTTTACAGTTGAGAATAGTAACAGGTGAAGTTACTATTCATGAATTTAATCCCAAAATTTTGCTTATTTGAACCTTTTGCTTTGCAATTTCTGGCTTGTATATTTTCTGTAACTATGCAAATGCCAAATTCTTATCTATTGATAATACACCTATACCCTGAATATCCTATTTTGATACAGTTTCACCTTAGTCTTTGAACATTTTGCAATGCAGCTGTCATATGTTGTCTAGACACACCTGGAAAGTCAGTATTTATGATCATTTGACAATATCACACCAAGGAGATACACTGAATGTCACTGCTTTTCATTGTAATATTCAGCCCACATATTTAAAGAGAAATCTTGTTCTACTAAGATGATGCAGATGAACCCCATGGTACTGTGTAGCTCTCAGGCTTATCAAGTACAATGCTTATAGATTTAGATGCATTCTTATCAGGAAGGCATAGCATTGCTCTTGATTCTTATTTTGCAATTCATTTTTAGTTCCTTGAAATATTTCTTTCCAATAGGTAGAAGAAAACCTTGAAAACATGTTACTTTTCAATTTTTCCTTTTTCTATTACCTATTCCACTTGATCACTAACTCAACCTTTACAGTGCCCATTTTTAAGGAAATGAATGCTCGTTATAATCACTGTAACTGTTGGAGTCAGCTGGAGGCACTTCTAATCTGAACAAAACACTTTGTAACATAGAACACAGTTCCAAGAACCATCCATAAGCTCCCAAGAACACTGGCTACCCTGTCAGACACCTATCTGTAAATTGTCTCCTGCCAGATGATGACTGTGTCCCTGTCACCCTGGCCAGCCTCATAAGTCTCATTCACACTCCTTTAATTGGCAGGTTCCCACTCTGGGCACCTCTGTGGCCCTTCTAACGTTTTTTTAAGCAGATAACTTTATACCCTGTACATTTGGCTGGGAGCCTGCTACCGTGAGATTTCTTTTCTCCCCCTCCCAATGATCACACCAGTTCATATCCTTGAAGTTCCAGCCTAAACATTTTACAAAACACATTTCAGAGAAGAAAGACATAGTCACTTCAGGGAGTTGGCTGATCCCTTCACCCTGACAAAGAAGAGATTTGGTCATTGAGGAAGAGGAGGAGTGACAAGGTATTTTTCTTGGACAGAAAGAAGGACATTATCTTCCTATCAGCTACGGGGGACTTGAGAAAGCCTACAGTGTGAGTCCTTTGGCTTCTGACATAATTGTGATTGTGGCAGCCATCACAGGAGTCCTGATAACAGCTTTGCTGACCTTTAGGTCTGGAAACAGTCTCACCGATTGAAGTCATATAAGTTCAGCTAAACTTGAATGTGTTGTAAATATTTATCTGGCAGCCTGACATGCAATTGTTCCTAAAATTAGGGGGTAAAGCCTTACCTTTCCTAATATATAATTTTTGAAATACTTTTCTGGATGGGATTTAAAATTATGCACAAAACAGAGTTATTGTGTTTTGTTAATGTTCCTCAGGCTGGAAGCCTCTTTTAGAGAACAGAGGATATTGTCTGGCAACTTCATTTTTCTAAATGTATTGGAGACAGCAATGAAAATCTGCTGAGGGACTGAGCCCCAGTGAAACATAAACAGACTGATCCAGCCTCAGCAATATATTTCCCTCAAATTCCCAGAGACACTGGTACAGAAGAGCTGAAATCCAATGGGTATTTTATGTGAGAAAAGTATAAGCGAGCAACATTCCATTCCAGTGAATTATGAAGTTGGGTAGCAGCAGGAGTGGTGGGAGACAAGCCAGTTTTCATGAGATCACCCTGTGCTGCTTTAAAGGCTACTCTGAGCTCAACCCCCTGTAGGTACAGCTGCATCTAAGACACCAGGAACATGAACACACAAGAGCAAGGGCCCTTGCAGGCCATCTATTCTGTGTGCTACTCCTGTTCCATTAGCAGGAGGGCAGACCTGAAAGAAGACTGACTAGAATGAAAATATCTGGGCTTGGTTGAACTTGAGATCAGTACTGATGAGATGTAGCCATGAGTAAAGAACTACACTTTGTTCCAATTTTTGGGGTCTAATTGACTATAATATCTATCTAATTACAGCAATGCCTTTATGTGCAGGAGATACAGCCCAGCTGTCTCCTCACCCACAGGAAGATATATCACTCATTCAATGCCTGACATTGCAGATGGCAGAGAATCCTACATGTATTATTTTTTACATATGTATATACTTATAATATAGTTCAATTTATATGTTAGGTACAGCGAGAAATCAATGATATATAATAAAAATAAATGAAATAGAATAGTTAGAGCCAGTGAGAAGGTCAAGTAGGCAAGAGTACTTACTGCCCACCCTCACAAACTAAGTGTAATGTCCAAATGAACATCACATGATGAAAGCAGAGAACCTACTTCTGCAAGACGCCCTCAGACTTACACACATGCATGGTACATGTGCCTACACATACAAACGCACACACACACACGTGTGTACAGAAAAATGAAATACTTTAAGATATAATAATTATAATAGTATACTATAATATAAATTATTTAATACTTACAACTCTTTACTTCTGAAATTTTTTATGTGATGTTTTGGACTATGATTGATCCAGAGGATGTGAAAACACATAATGCCAAAGTGTAGTTAAGGAAAGAACCATTGTTGAATCTCCTTCTCACGGTGCAATCAGTTTAGCAGCTGAGACTACTTCTAATTTACCTTAGAGATGCCACTGGAGAATGTGATCACCTGCTTCAAGAAGACCGGTAACTGCCATCCCACCTGAGTTAGCTCTAAGGCTGTTCCACTGGAAGAAATCCTGAAGCCTTGCTATGGAGTCCATCTGTGGTATCTACAAGCATTCATTCATTACAGGTGTAAGGGTGTAATGCATAATGTCTTAACAGATTCTAGCAAATTATGTGGTAGACAATCTCACCTAGAGGGAGGGTGCAGAGGTTCCCTCATCTAGCTGACCATAATATAATTTCAAACAGGATATGCTAGTGAAATGTTTGAGACAGCAAATGCCTTCATTGAAGTAGGCATGACCAGAAATTGAAATCTTATTATTGAGTTGTTTTTGGCAAGATGAAGTGTGTTGTACAGTTGAGTACCTAAAATGGTACATTTACAAGTAGGGGCCTCATCCTATTGAATGGAAGTGGTTAGTACTTCAAACCCAGAGCAACCTTACTTCATATGTAAAAGCAGATGTGATGATAAAGGCAGAGGTGGCATTTGTATTCATATTTGTTCTGTCTGTGACCACTACACACACACACACACACACACACACACACACACACACACACACACACACACACATATGGCTCTCTTTCTGAATGAATCTAAATTTAACCTCAGATTTCTTATTCTATACAGCCTTCCAAAGAATCATTACTAACCAATTCTCATAGACATTCATGAATTGGATTTTACCAGCCTAGGTATAAGAAGTCTCAGAAACCATGTTACTGGAGCACTGTTCCTTTTTCACTCTTGCCTGGAGGTTATGCATGAATATGGACCTAGAACTCTGGTCCAGACATTCATAATCTCTACTAGAGAATAGCTTTGGAACTGAATTTCTATATTTTCATGATGAAAATGACTTATATGTGTTCTCTGATTTCAGGCATCTCCTGAATGGTTTTAGTTTTCCCTCTTGGGGAGAGGCATGTTAGTAAAGAACAGACATTTTAGGTGGAGCCATTGTCTCTTCCCCTAAGATTTAATTCAATTGGCTGTGATTCAATTAATTAAATCTGTGACTAGGCCAAGGGACCACCCCTGAGAAAGGTAGGACCACCCTGGGAAGGTAGATTCACCTTAAGTATGCTAAGGAAATAGGTGAAATAATTATCACTTTAATGTGTACACTTTACCTTCACAGAATTCCTCCCCTCTAGCACAGTAGCTTACTGGGTCTTAGCCTTATGGCTTTATAATTCTGCCTGCTTTTATGAATACTTCAGCTTCTGCTTTTCTTCCACGTCTAGTTTAAGCATGCTTCCCTTTCACTTTGGGCTTCACTACTTTTCCTCAAAAGCCCTCCTTCCCGTCATTTGGCTGCCTGTTGCCATGTGGCTGACCTCCATGGTGGCTTAAATCAAGTGGTATTTGTTTTCTTTGATTCTCTCCTATATTTTCCTCTGGGCAACTGTGAAGGTTTATTACTTGCATAACCTGGGGTTTCTCTTTTTAAACACTAATAAAATCATCCTTTCCTTGATATGCAAATAAACCATTTTTACTTGTGTGTGTGTGTGTGTGTGTGTGTGCGCGCGCGTGCACACATGTGAGTCACCACGTGTATGGAATCCAGGAACAACCTGTAGGAGTCGGTCTTCTCCTTCCATTATTTGGGAATGAGACACTGAATTCTCACTATCAGGTTGATGGCAAGTGCCTTTAATGCTGAGCCATTAAATTAAAGTTACTGACCTGGTAACTATTAATTCTTAAGAATAGACTTCTATGTCCTACCTTTTAATAACCCTATTTTCAAAGTATTTCAATGCAACCTAGTATTTGAGCAATAGGAAAATTGGTAGCAAGTGTAGTTTTGAATGAAGCAGTTCTATAGTGCCACAAAACACACTTGTGATGAATTCTTCCCTATTCTGCACCACAGAGGAGTTAAAGAGCTCCTCACTTACTCCAGACCTAGTATCTTCATGTGTAAATTAAGAAATATACTAAGGCTAACTGGAAGTATATCTAATGTGATTTAAATATTTCCTTACAGACTATTGTAGAATTGTTTCAGAATGCACAGATACTCCAATTGTTTGCTTAAGCAATAATTGCAATTTATGTGCAAATATATGATATTATATAACTCTTCCACAGACTCTACTGCCTATGTTAGTCAGGTTAGCATAAGTGATGGGCCAGTAATGAAGAACCAAAATTTTGGTGGTTCTAATGATGATTTACTTATTTTTTATGAAAAAAATCTTTGCAAATTTTGGCCAGCTCTATGTAGTAATTATTTTTCTTTTGGCTACTTAGTAAAGACAAAGTTATCTGATCAAAGAGAAGGAGACGGAGGACATCTGAAAATGAAATGACTTTGTAGGAAAAGACATACATTACTTCTGCTTACTCATTGGCCAAAGCAAGTCACAAGCTGGGCATAACCTCAGTGAGGAGGCTAATGCAATATTTCTATCATAACCCTGGTAGGGTTAATGAGAATGTTAGTAATGTGTGCCAGTGGCCTAAGCCTTTTGTGTCAATTAAACTTTCTTCTCAAATACACACACACACACATACACACACATACACACACACACACATACACACACACACACACACACACATATGCAATATATATTGCAGGTATCTTATGGTTCAAGATGCAGATAATGAAGCAAATTATGCTGCTTTAAATACTTAGGTATTTTAGTTGCTGATGTCAGGTGAGCTCCCTATGGAAGTCTTTAGAATCAAATCCACAATATCTTTAAAGAAGACCAATGTCCAATCACAGTAGGAGACTGAGCAATCCTCTATTGGGATAGGAAGCTTGTGTGTGGCTCTTAAGGGGAGGAGTCTGGCATCTAAACAATGCTATCTCTACCACATTTACATCCCCAAGAGGATCTTCTGGATCCATGCCAGAAGATGAGTTCTAAGAAAAAGAGTTGTGTAGGTGTAACCAACAAGTGGCACTAAACTATGATCATCTCAAAGAACAGATGAGCGTAGGAAAGTGAGCCAAGGTTTCTCTCTCAAACATCAGATACTCAAAAAATTCTAATTGACCACTGACATGTCCACTACCCCCTGAAGATACTACTCTTATCGTTTTTTACCTTTTAATATTACAATTTATTTTACTTCACAAAATCCACTATGGTCATTTGCATTACAATGTCATAACTTCTTCAATCTCTTTATTCTCTTTTCCACAAGAATTTTAATGCCTGAAAAGAGGAACAGTTTTCTTTTTGGTTACTTCACCCAGCACACAAACTAGAATTTTACATACACTACCTAGTCTGCACAAAGAATGGATATTTAAAAAGCGCTTAATAAATAGGTATTTGTAAAGATGTCAGTAAGGATAAAAAGACCAATTAACACATTCCACTGTATTCATTTTAGCACAACTGACATCGCTTGAGCACTTGCTTTACTCTAGGTAATTAGTAGGAATTGAACTAAGGTCTATACTAAGCTTAATTCATACAACAGAATATGGTGTATACATGTCTGTCACTCAGATTTTACATATGGGGCAATGGAAGACCTGAGAGGTTAAGCAACTTGCTCTAGATTCCAACTAAATTGGAATTGAAATGTAAGATGAGTGAATTCCAGATTTTAACCACTATTTTGTGCTCCTTCACCTACTTTAACAGTAATGTGAAAGGATTACAGAAGAGATGGACCCCAAGGAATTCTTCAGCATACTGAGGAGAGAGAAGAAGGAGATCTCCCCTTTTAAGGTTGTTTCATATTTCAAGATCACACTTCTAAGGAAAACTAAAATAGATCATATGCATATTAAGAAATTATTTTTTTCTGAACACAGTAATAAATGCTTATAACCTCTGCATTCTGGTGGCTAAAACAAGAGTATCCTGAGTTTGAGTCTAGCTTGTGCTACATGATGAGACCTTTTCTTAAATAAAACAAAACAAATAAAAGTTCACAAAAGTACAATGATGAGAGAAAGATTTATTTTCTTAGTATTTACTGAATACAAGTCATGAAAAAGTATCACCTTTAAAAATTAGACTCTCAGAAACTTGAAATAATTTACTCTGCCATACTAAGGTGAACCAATATATTAAGATATCTTTTGACTTCAGCAGGAATAAAAGACAAAAATTATTTTAAAAACATAAAATTCAATTTCTAATCTTAAACTCTGTTTTAGAAAGCTTAATGCCAGAGATTTAAAGAGCATTGTGTACTGATTGTACCTACTGGTGGTGGTTCTTGCATGAACTTGCAGTAAAGCTATAAGTAGTAGGTAAATTATCCTCTATTATACCAACATCGCTATTAAAAAGATGGCATTTAAGCTAATACTAAACAGTCCATATGATGTGGGTAATTTAACAACTGAGATTAAGGCTACAGCATTGGATTATGCCATTTTAATGTGACAGCTTGACTTAATTGTACTCTAAATGGTCTCTAGTAGTAACAGAGTTTGAAAAAATGTTTGGTAGTTTATGGGAACTGTAAGGGTTTACAATTTACAGGTTTATTCGCGATGGAAAATGTATCCCCTCATATTTACCACTAGAATATACAGGAAAAAATTCGCATCTGAGCAGTGTGTTATTACTTATCACATTCTCTTAAGAGACTTCCACATTCAGCAGGATCTTATCTGCTCTAATCCAACTTTGATGTGCAGCTATTTGGTTAAGAATTTTTTGTTGTGTTTTTGGATGTGTATTTAGTATCCTCACCTTCAAATGTTAAATCACACCTATAGTAGCTATAAAGAATGTCCATCACAGTAGCTGATAAATCATAGTGAGAGGAACAGGATGAACGGATGAAGCATTCCTTGGTTGTCAGGCCCTTGGAGTTCAAACACTAATGTGTCAAATGCTGCTGAACTCTGAATGCCTGGGCACATCACTTGACCTTCCTGTGTTTCCTTTTCCTTATCTACATTACCAGGCTAATAATACTGATTGACCTCATAAGGTTTAATTAGACCATTGGGAAGCTCTTTGAAAATGCTAAAGTATCATTTGTTGACACTTAACTTCATGAAAGGTTTGTGTTTTTAACACACCGTGCTTTGAGGATGTGTCGGTACATCTGCCAACTTATTTCCCCACCGTATCTTCTTTGGGCTCCCTTTGAAGTTAATGGGAATTAGGCTGATTGAAGGCGCTTAGCGGAAGCTTTGGGTATGCATGTGTTTTGTGGTATGTTGGCAGTGAGTTGAACTCTCCCTGTACAGAAGAAACCATGCTTTACCTTGGAAAAAGGAGCTTGCTGGCTCATCAGTATATTGGGAGAAAATGAGTGGTTACTCATGGAGCTAAACCCTAGAGGAGAAAATTTTTGGCAAAGATACAATAAAAGTTTAAATTATTTGACAAAAATTAAACTGTATTTTAGGGAACATAAAGGGCAAAAAGCTCCTCAAGGGGAGGATTAGGCCTTGTGCTTTTTGGGTAGAATACACAGCAGCTGCTTCATGTATTAGTGTTAAGTAAATGCATTATGAATGGGCAACAATTGCTATACTCACAGCACGTACAATAATTATCACAGAACATTTAATAAAACTATTAGAATATATTTTGCGACTTTTACACACTTTCCATCTCCTGTTACAGCAATCGCCAGAATATTCTTAATTTCATTTATAGAAATGTGTTTTGTGACAAGTTTTGCTTAAAGCTTAAAAACAATTGCAAGGATTCCAATCACAAAATTTCATTTCTTTGTAAACATCACAATAACTACATGATTCTTTTTATAGACCAATTTAATAATAGGTCTCAAGTCCTAATTTTTTCTCAGGTCCTTTTTTATAACATCCTGCCAATCTGTTCTTAAACACCACTTTTAAAAAAAATAGCAATTTTATTATTTTACATGTATCAGATTCACGTATACACAGATGTAGACACCACACACACACACACACACACACACACACACACACAAAAATATGTATATATGCATACTTAGAATAGCCATTGGGCAGAGAGGGGGGGAGAAGGAGGAGGAGGAGGAGGGGGGGGAGGAGAAGGAGGAGGAGGAGGGGGGGGAGGAAGAGAGATGAGGAGAGAGGAGAAGTTTTATTTTCTCCAGAAAGGCTCAGAAGTAATGAACAGCTCCATAGCAACAAGGAGCCTGGAATGTAGTTTACATTCTCTAAGTACTGTTTCCCACAAAGGGGTCATTTCTACAAAGTGGAATGTGTGCAACTCATTTTTTTTATTGAAAATAGATTCTTTCCCATACATATATCCTGATTATAGTTTCCATTCTCTTTGCTCCTCCTAGTTTATCTCTACCTCCTCTTTCCTCTGGATCTACTCCCTCCATTGCCTCTCATTAGAAAGCAACAGACTTCTAAGAGACAACAACCAAACATTCTATAACAAAATAAAATATAATAAGATGAAGCAGAAACTATTATATCAAAGTTGGGCATGGCAACCCAACAGGAGGAGAAGAGTCCCAAGAGCAGGCAAAGGAGTCAGAGACCTGATCATTCTCACAGTCAGGAATCCCATAAAAATACTAAGCTAATAGCTACAATATATGCAGAGGATAAAATATATATATATATTATATCTATAACATATAACATGTAAAATGTATATGAAGTAATATATAATATATGCAGAGGATCTGGTGTAGACCCATGCAGGCCCTGTGCTTGTTGCTTCAGTCTCACAGAGACTGAATATGTGCCTTGCTTATTTGATTCAGTGGGCCTTGTTCTCCTGGTGTCCTCCATCACTTCTGATACTTAAATCTTTCCACTGTCTCTTCCTTGGGATTCCCTGAGCTCTGAGAGGAGAGACTTGATGGATACCTCTAATTTAGACTCTGTCTCCTCTAACTTTTTTTGCTGTGGATCTCTACACATGTTCCTGTCTGCTGCCAGAGGAAGCCTCTCTGATGATGACTGGATAAAGCAATGTTCTATGATTATAGCAGAATAACATTAGGAATTATTTTATTGATACTTTTTAGGCCAGTTGTGTTTGGTTTTAGACTAGGTCTCTGGGTTATCTAGTCTCTTGTTTTTAGTTACCCAAACAGTGTTGGGTATGGGTTCCTTCTTATGGAGTGGGCCATTCTGATAAGTGTAAGCTGAAATCTCAGAGTAGTTTTGACTTGTATTTCGCAGGAGGCTAAGGATATTGAACATTTCTTTTTAAGTATTTCTGAACAATTTGAGATGCCTCTTTTGAGAATTCTTTGTTTAGATCTTTGTTTAAAATGGATTATTTGTTTTGTTGATTCTAGTTTCTTGAGTTCTTTATGTCTTTTGGATATTAGCCTTATATCAGAAGTGGAGTTGGTGAAAATCTTTTCCCATTCTGTAGGCTACTGTTTTGTTCTATTGACAGTGTCTTTTGACTTAAAGAAGCTTTTCAGCTTCATGAGGTTCCATTTATTAATCATTGATCTTATTGCCTGAGCAGGTGGGCTAGAGGACAATGACATGGAAAGGGAAGGGGCCAGATTGGGGAGGAGAGGGATGGAGAGAAAGAATATACAGAGACAGCCAGAATGGGAGGATATTTAGGAAAGATCAGGAGACTTGTGGCAGTGGAAACTCACTGGAATCTATGAGGGAGACCCTGACAAGAACCTCTAGCAATGGAGGATGGAGAGTCTGCACAGTCCGTCTACTGTAACTGGGCAGGGCCTCCAGTGGTTAAGACTGGGACACCATTCCAGTCACAAAACCTTCAACCTATACCCTATCCTCCCCACAAGAGCTGCTGGGACAATTGAAGGACAGAACCCTGTGCCATGGGAGGGAACCCAGGCCTGCTACTGCAGAGGACAGTCACTAGAAACTGTATAGCTGCAAGATGATTTCTAATGCTATCCTGCTCTACTCATAAATCAGTGCCTAACCCATTCTTCATCAGAGAAGCTTTCTCTGGCAACTTCGGGGAGCAGATGCAGAGACCCAGCGCCAAATATTCAGAGCTCAAAGAACCACCTGGAAGAGGGGAAGAGGTATTGCAGAGACCATTGTGGCCAAGGACACCAGAAGAACAAGGTCCTTAGAGGTAATAAACCAGCACCATTTGAGGCTCACAGTGTCTGAAGCAGCAGACTTAGAACCTGCAAGGTCCTCTAGATATATCCTATGGTTTTCCAGCTTGGTGTTCTTGTGGAGCTCCTTTAGAGTGGAGTGGAGGGGGTGTCTCTGACCCTTTTGCTTGTCCTTGGGACTCTTTTCCTCCTGCTGGGTTGCCTAGTTCACCCCTAATGCAGGAACTAGTAACCGAACTTATTCTATCTTGTTGTGCCCTGTTTGAGCAGTAACCCTGGGTGGATGCCTCTTATCTGGGGAGAGGCAGGGTTGGGGCATAGATCTGGGGGACAAGGGAGATGGGGGAGCTGGAAGGAGCAAAAAGAGGGGAGGATGGGGATAAGATGTGTTAGATGAGAGAAGGAAAATAAATAAATTTAAGGAAATTAATAGAAGAAAATGCTTTCTACGGACTTGTCTACAGCCCAATCTTATGGAGAAATTTTCTCAGTTGTGGTTCTCTCCTTTCAGATGACTGTAGCCTGTATCAAGCTGACATAAAATTAGTCAGCTAATAACCATATTTTGAAGCATGGCTTTAAAAGTAGGCATTAAAGAAATACAAGATTTTAGGAGATTATGGTTGATATTCTTTCAGGAAAAGGAAAACTTTGAAAATACTATGAAGGCTTGTAGAAAAGATACTGATTTTCAAACTAGAGAGAGAAAGATTTGGAAAAAAGCCAGAACTGAAAACATAAATTTCTATCACTTAGGCCATGCAGACAAGGGTATCTGGCTAGCAGATTACTGAACAATTTAATCAGTATCACAAAGCTTCCCATGCTTTTTCACCCTTATATCTTTAGGGATTTGACTTTGTACCATCTGCCTATACCAAAACCATTGCTGTTACAGCTTATCTTTTTCTTTGCATTATTGCCCTATTTATGGGAAGACTGGTGATTCTGCAGAATCAAGAAAAGAACTCAGAATTGGAGACATACAAGACATGGACATGCTGTCTTTCCCTGATAAAACGATGACTCCTTCTATTAGTTTCAATTATTTATGTGCTTTTAGATAAGATTGTGAAGATGGATGCCTTTGGAAAATTAGAGAAGGGCAGCTTCTTACTTTCATACTTGCTAGGTAACAAAGATTTTCACTCTACATGTTCAGTTCCATCCTAATTTATATATAAAATGAGACTATGTTTAGAAGCTGTAAATATACTACCCAGTAGACTCTAGAGGCACTTTTGTTGACCAAACATATCTATACTAATAAGACTGGGCAAGTTCCTTGCATACCTATACTCTTTATTTTGAGTTTGTTATAGAATGTGGCTCTTTAAACAACAGCTACCATTTTCACTACATCTGTCTGCTTGCTTTCAAGAGACTATCAGGCCTGTGTACCACTGAAATTCCCTCTGAGTGGTAGGTGTTGGGAAATGGTTAATTAACCTTTACCTGAGAGTCTGGTGGTTCATACCAGCCGTTTGTATGCAATTCTATTATAATCATACATGGATGGCCTCAGCAGGAGTCTCTGTAGGTACTATGCAGACTAAGGAAGGTTAACTGATGGGACTCTATCTATGAAGCTATGGGGAAGCCATTATCTTTGCCAGGCTAGGCTTTCTGGTAGCACTGTTTTGGGGTTACCTATGCCACTCCACCTAGACACGCCTTCACCTTACTCTACAAGGAAGCGTTGAATATTCACATTGAACTCTGGTACCCTTCTACATTTTTTGTTGGGACTTATAAGAAAGTGGTAGACATCATTTTAATCTTTCTGTAGAATTAGTAACAATATAGTCTCAAGTGATGAGGACCCTATCCATATTGTCTGATGTCTTAATTTGGGTTGTATTGCCGTAAAGAGACACCATGACCACAGCAACTCTTATAAAGGAAAACATTTAATTGGCACTGGCTTACAGTTCAGAGATTTAGTCCATTATCATCATGGTGGGAATATGACAGCAGACAAGCAGACATGGTGCTGGAGAAGTAGCTGAGAGTTCTATATCCATATTGGCAGGCAGCAGGAAGAGAGTGTTACACGAGGCCTAGCTTGAGATTCTGAAATCTCAAAGCCCACCCCTAGTGAAAGACTTCCTTCAACAAGGTCACACCTCCTAGTAGTGCCACTCTCTATGTGTCTATGAGGTTATTTTCATTCAAACCACCACATCTGGTGGTCTTATTTCTTGTTTTGTACTCAAGGTCTTTGCTAGAAATCAGGCCCTACTGCAAGCAACAGTCTGTTCGTTGCAGAGCATAGCATGGCAAGTTGTATAGTGCTTGCCAACCTCTCTACCAACTATGGACATTTACACACTAGACCTTTGTTTTAAAATAGAGCATATTCCTTGAGATCACTATAGCCTCAGACATGCTTTTTCTTTGTGATGCCATGAACATTTCAAAAGTGCATGTGTACTATGTCCAAGGACCAGCCTGAAATCATTCAGGCTTGCCCATCTTTACAGAACTTGTGATTTTACCTATGACTTCTCCTTTTCTAGGCTATCACCACTGCTAGCTTAGGCCCTCTGTACCTTCTCTGACTGTATATAACTGCTGCTTTTAAACTAATAGGGTATACCATGTCAGCGTATTTCAACACTGACTCACAAACAGTTCTATTCAGAGATAAGGGAAACTTCTTGTGTTATGGAATCAAGGCAAAGCCCAGTTCTTCTTCTCTATAAATATTATTCTCTCAGGAGAAATTTCTTTTCTTTGAACTCCTAACGTATTTTCATTCTATATTACAAATTAGCCTTTTTTATAGATACAATTGATCTCATGTTTTTCTTCTCAATTATTTTATGTGAATTTTCTTTTGAAAACTTTATCATGAAACCCCAGTCATATGCATTCATTGAGAATGTATGCCGAGCATAACAAAATATAAAACCTCAAAGAGTTTCAAAAACAAAAGATATCAATTTTGTCATGCCTCGTTAGCCATGCTCTTTGTGAACACGTTTCAACTTTAGGTGACATAGGTGTGTTTTGTCATATTCCTTTTAGAGTGCTTAGAGAAACATGAGTTTAAAGTTTAATGTAATTGTGTTTGTCAGTGGTTTTCACTTTATATGTATGCTGAGATACGGCTCCAAGTCTGTGAATTTAGTTGGTTGTTTAAATGTATTTCCTTTTGGTTATTAATATTATGTAAAAACTTTAATTTGTACAACACATTATTAAATTTGCATATGCATGCACATGCTGAGTATACATGGGGACAACTGACAAGAAGCATGAATATGTTAATATAATTAAGTGATCAAGTCATGACTAGGAAGTAATTATTTGGCTTCCTTCCATAGTTTCATAGAAAATTTTATGTTTTATATTCAGATTCTCTTTCATAATTAAAAATGGAATGCTAACTAAAAAAAGAAGTTTTAAAATATACCTATTTCTGTGCTGTCATGTCTTGCTAACATTTTTTTTCCTGAGCACTTGGCTCAATTGTCTCTTGATATTTCTCTATATTTTTCTTTGATCTTTACTGTTCTTAGAGTACATGATACAATTAGAGTGCCCTGCAAATGTGTAAAGGCCAAAAATAAAGACATAGTAAAAAAGTCAAGATCTTAAACATCTATTTTAACCATGAGAGATTCTGCTATTTTAAAAAAAAATGTATTATTATAGTTTAAACAGTAAAATGATTATTTTTTATTATTAGCAATTTAAAAAATTAGTTCTTTGAGAATTTCATATATCATATTTTGATCATATTCACGCTCCTCCCTCAACTTGCACCCGATTTACTCCCTATGTCTTGCCCACCCAAATTTGTGTTTGTGCTTTTTTGTTGTTGTTATTGGTGTTTTGGAGGTTTTTGTTTGTTTGTTTGTTTTCTGTCTTATAGAACCAGTTTTGTCTATCCAAATGTTCTTGTATTATCACATTGTGTGTACATCATGAGTCAGTAGAGGCTCAACACATATCAAGTACACAGACATCTGGGTTAACAGAGGGGCCACCCATCTCTGACTTCATAAGACACTTCATGAAAGAAGAAGAGCTTAGGTGGTCTTTCGAATCAAGAATTACATACTCAGCTGGAAAGTGACTTCCTCTTATTTTATACCTCATTGGTCAGAATTAGTCACATTAACTCAAAACCCTATTTTGAGTATCCAAAAAATGTTTGATGAATAGCACCAAAAAGAGTTTTTTTTTTAAAAAAACTGTTTTATAATTTGCTTAAGAATAGTCTAATATATTTTCTCCAACACTATGATTTACATCTTGACATAAAGCAAATAATAGGCAAATATTTTCCATTTAAAACAATTATATTTTTCTTTGTTTTCTAAAAAATAAGGATGTATTAAATAGCCTCACATTAAAATAGTATTAAAGTGAAACTGCAGAAGTAATTAAGTATGTACATAGTTTTGAACGTCTAGCTTCTTATGCATTCTGTGTACTTTAAATGGGAAGGTGAAGGCTGGGGAAGTAGCTCAGCTGATAGAGTGCTTACCTAGCATGCACACAGCTTTGTGCCCAATCCCCAGTCATATGTAAACTGGATGTGGTTGTACACATGTAATTCTAGCACTCAGGCCACACAGGTGGAGGGATCAGAGGCTCAGGATCATCCTCAGCTACATAGTCCTGGAACACAAGGCCACCTATCTCAAAAAGCTAAATGAATATGATGACTAGGGATATTACTTTAGCAAATATTTTCATTTTTGTGTTGATTAATTTTAAACTAAGATCTGCCTTTTAGGCGAACCATTTAACAGACAAAAAAGGACATCATAATGCATTTAGACATTTTGAAAGAAACTGTGATCAAATATCTTTATATTTAGTATAGAATGGTTTAAAGAACTGCATGGAAAGATAAAGAGAAAAATGCAATCATTAGATGTAATGAGAAAAATAGGAGACTCCAACAAATCCATGCAAAAGTTCAGGGCATAGCTAGTTTCTGGGTCACCTCAATGATATACTTGGCTCTGAGAATAAATTTTTGAGGGATCCATCTTTTAAATATCCTTCTAACCCTGTCTTGATATTTTCTCATAACATAAAGGGAATGCCTTAGATAAAGTGCTGAGAGAAAGGAGCTCACCGAGCACTTTCCAATCATTTTCCATTGAAATATTTTCAGTGACCCTGTCAAAGGAAAAATAAATTTCACATCAATAGGTTTAATAAAAACATAATAAATGACCATATCACTTGGTTATTTTCCTGGTAAGTGGATGTCTTTGTCCAATCTGTGGCTCTGAAAGTGTTTTCTTTTTAGGGAGGCAAGTTGGATGATATCATTTATAAGGTTTAAGCTGTCAAATGGGCTGTCATTAGACCACTAATGTATGTCTGTGGGGGAAACATTCTCTTAACTGCTGCTGTTCATAAACCACTCCATCTGTGGTATAGTATTTTATATTTTCAGCAAAACACCTCTTGCATATTACAGTTTCTTTCTGACTTAGACGTGCTCTATTACTTTCCATCTCAAGTATGGCCCATGCCAAACTTTGTGATGTATTTATTCCTCCCTCTGTAATAATAGAAATGATATGAAAGTATCGTTTTACATCACTATGCTAACAGGAGTCATTTAAGAAGGGCCACATTTGACCCTTCTCTCCCCAAACAATCCCTTCAATTCACTGAGAAATGCTTGCATTCAGATGTGAGTACTTGCTGGTTGACAAATTAAAATCTTGAACAACAGAAATTTTGCATTGCACATTATTTATTTCTGATAGCCAGATAAGAAACATTTCAGAAAGAAATTGCAATAATTTGGCAGGCAACCTTCCTTGGGTTATGAGACAGGGAGATTGATGGAGTATCTAGGAGTTCATTTCAGATGTCAGCAACTGCAGCAGAGGACTCTGACAAGGACAGTGGCAACAGTATCTGAATCCATCAGGCAGAGTTCAGGCTGAATACTCTCAGAGTAGTGGAAAATACCATGGATTCAATACAACAGAGAGATGAGACTGCAGTGTAGAGACTGCCAAAAGAAAAGAAATTACCTTCAGATTACCTTTAGGGTGTTTGGAGAACCAGGTCCTGATACATTTGAAAACTGGAGCTAACATTTTTCATGAGGATTCAGACACTGTGACACATCTAGATTATGAGAATCTCAGAAGACCAGCGCAGTAACGCAAGAGAGTTTTTCCAGAAGTTCTTCTGAAGTAAGAAGGGGGAATAGAGTTAAATAAGAATCAGGAAAAACTGTGATGGCAGATGGTCTTGTCCGAAGTATGGGATGCAGAAGAGTTGTGTGATTGATGCTTCCAGACAATTACCTAATTTTCTAGCAGCATCCCAGGTACAAGATACAAGTGTTGAGTATAAATAAAATAAGTGTCTACATTCATTTTTGCCAGGCCCCTGAAATGGTGGAGATGTAGGTTTCATTTAGATATAGGTGTTTAAATTTTATTGTATGATGAAAAGGTAAAGGAAGCCAATCACAGATTAGAATAATGGCTGATACAAGTATACTAGCACGAGGTAAGTTTGTTCATGTTTTCTTAAAGTTTGTAATTTTGGAACAATATTAGATCTGAGCCAAAAATGCAAAGTAAGAGACAAGCCATTTCCTATTTCAACTGGTGAAAGTGGTGGTATAGTGAGGTCATTGCTGAAAAAAAAAATTCAGATTTGGGGCTTTGACAAAAACCACCTGTGTTATCAGAGGTCAGCCACTCCAAGTGCAGGTTTCTCATCAATAAAAATTAGTTAAGGGAAATTTTTTACAGTAGATGGTAGTGAACACAGAGACTCAAAATATACCAATAGTAGATAATCAATGATTGAGTGGTACTCAGCTCTAAAATAGACATTTATGCCATACCATCTCCTTCAAAGGTTCAGGGATCACTGAAGAAGGGAGGCAGAAAGATGGTTAAGAGCCAGAGACAATGGATGATTACAGCAAAACAGTGTTTTCTGGATGTAATGGGGAAGTTGCACATAGAAATTAATAGTAATTGTAACAGCCTGCCTGCATAAGACTTGTCCCACATTGAGTCAGATCATATTCTAACATGGAGCAGAGAGCAATCTACCCTCAGCCAAGGAGCTGTTGGCAATTGATGGCTGCTGTGAGAGGGAGAATCAGTTTTCTT
This sequence comes from Cricetomys ansorgei, assembly GCA_026225945.1. Lineage (NCBI taxonomy): Eukaryota > Metazoa > Chordata > Mammalia > Rodentia > Nesomyidae > Cricetomys > Cricetomys ansorgei. Next base: position 44,077,384 of record JAMJFZ010000199.1, on the reverse strand, counting down.
TGGGGATGCTGTACTTGATAGGGTAGCCATGCTCCAGTAGATGGCTCGTATAATGCATGTACATACTGGAAGTAGTAAGTGGAATCCATGGGTTTAAAAAAATCAAACTCTCTGGGTGGTAGTGGAACACACCTTCAATCCCAGCACTTGGGAGGCAGAGGCAGACAGAATGTTGTGAGTTCGAGGCAAGCCTGTCTTGAAAAAAAAATTGAACTCATGAAATTGGAAGGGAATAGTAGTATGGTGGGGGAAGTATTGTAGGGAAGAAACAGGGAGTGGACTTGATCAAAAACATTATATGAATGAATGAAATTCATAATTAACAATTGTGACAGATTGCCATTATCCACTATCATTTGTTCATTTATTCTTTCCTCTGTACTAGTCCAAGTTCATAATAGTTCGCTTGAAAACATTTTGTCTTTTCTATGCTTCCTTTGTTCTTTTTCTCTGCTGTTTCTCTGTTGTAACTCTGGCTATCCTGGAACTCACTCTGTAGACCAGGCTGGCCTTAAACTCACAGAGATCTGCCTGACTCTGCCTCCTAAGTGCTGGGATTAAAGGTGTATACCACCACCACTCAGCTCTATGCTTCCTTTGAATGGAGAGGTGGTCACATGATCAGGCTTCTAATGTAATTAGAAGCGTCATGCACTACCTTAAAAAGGAAATATATGAACCATTTCCTCTCTGGTTTTCTGTTCATCTTGCTGTCTGGAATGCAGATGTACTGGCTAAGCTGCAGATGCTCTACAAAGAAGAAAAGTCCGTACCTTAAAGATGGAGGAACAGTGAGTGTACTAGAAGGATCCTTGTTTCTGATGATTTACTGAAGCAGAATCGGCCTTCAGATTTTTGTGGGAAAAGAAATTGATTTATATTCTATTAAACTATTACTTATAGCAATAGTTTAAACATTAGTACTGACAATTGATCAGGATTATTTATTAAAATACTGGGTACAAAAATTCTCATTAAAATTCTGGCATGCAATGGGGGTATAATAAGTTATAGTTCATTGAGGAAATTTTTAACATGGAACAAGATTATTACCAACATAAAGCTGTTCACATCTAAAAATTTAAAAGCAGTCTATCTTGATACTTCTAGCGCTGAGAGTAATGGAACAAAAGTAACAGAAGAGATAATGAAGACAAGAGATGAGCTTAACTAAGTCACAAAGAGGCCAACTGTCATTCCTATATGAAGTCTTCTTTCTTCTACTTGAATGAATTGCAATTCTTCTCTGTACCCTCAAATATCTGAACTCCAACTAATGCATTACTTGTCCATTTACAGCTCTGGGCACACATGTACTCACTTTAGAGATCACTGCCTATCCTGTGGCAGGCATATGATGTCTCATCAGCTCTAGCACTATGAGCTCCAGGAAGACAGGGCTCATTCTGTACTTAAAGATTTCTGGTTCTACTATTGGGCTGATATAGTTCCCAAAAGTTCTGATTAACTACTCCTTGAGAGAAAATTATTTTAGTTTTGAAGGTAATTCAACTACAGCATATAGAAAAAGGCCTGTGTGCACATATAGTAAGTGATTAGTGAAAACTTCATATTGATAGCTTGTATATTCATTATCTAGCAAGAAAGCACTAGTAGACAGAATGCAATGCTTTAAATCTGCCTTTCATTGAAGTGATTTCAATCTTATTATCCTTTTGTCTTTTAACTTGTTCTTTAATCCCATGGCCATTCATTTAGTAGCTCATGCCTGTTCCTCTCTTTGCCTTCCTGTTGACTCTGTCCTAGGCTATTTCTGGCTAGATTTGTTCTTCCTGCTTTCTGTTCTTGCAGACCTGTCTGTGTAGCACTACAACACTCCATCTTTCCTGCAATATACTTGCTGACTGCCTTTGTCAAACACCACTGGTAACATCCATTATAGTTGGTCTGTCCTTTCCTGATAAGGTAATCCATTTCCTTTAATTTTTTTCCCAAGACAGGGTTTTTGTGTGTATAGCCCTAACTATCCTAGAACTTACTCTGTAGACCAGGCTGACCTTGAACTCAGAGATTTGCCTGCCTCTGAGTCCTGAGTGCTGGGAATAAAGGCGTGCACCACCACTTCCTGGTAGTAATCCTTTCTCTGCTGAAATATTATCTTCAGTAATATGTTTAAGGGAAGCACTTCTTGACTAGGAAAATAAATCATAAGTAATCCAAGTTGGTAACGTTATGTAAGAGAGACTCAAGATAATAGTAACTTAAATGCAGTGGAGAATTCCTTCTTTTAAGTGACCACATCCAAAAGTAGAAAGTTTGGAGTATCACGGTTCTTTGATCTCAAGAGCTCAAGCCTTTCCTGCCACATAACTACTTTTAAACGTTCTCATTCTTAAAGTCATCTGTGGCAATTAATATAAGCTCAAGACACAGCTATCTAGTTTGCCTTCAAACTAGCAGGCAAAGGACGGATATATATCCTCATTGGATATTAAGAAAGGTTTCTAGAATATTCCACTTGATTTGTCTGGTAGAACCCATTGGCTAGAACCTAAACAGTGACAGATCAAAATTTATTACAAAGGGAGTTGGGAAACATACTATTTATTCCAGGTTACCCTGAGCTTGGTTGAAATTCTCCCACTGGGAAGATAGGCAGAAAGGTAAGAAGAGCCTAAAATACATGATCATCCTTTCCTACTCATTTACCAAAGACTAATTTAGGACTTACTTATCACTAGGATCTGGAATATTCCCCAGGCTTATGTGTTAAAGGCTTGGTTGTGTGATTGGATCATGAGGTTGCAAATCTTATATCAGTGGATCAAATCATTTAGAAGTTTATTGCTGAATGAGCACCAGAGAGTGGATGCTAGGAGGTAGCACACTATGTGGGTTATATCTATGAGAGCAAACTTTGTCCCAGCCCTTTGAACTCTCTATTAATCGCTTCTTAGGTGATCAGCCTCCTTCATAACATGCTCCCACCATCAAGATATTCTGTCTCAACACAAACTCAAAACAATGGAGCCAGCCAGCTGAAATTTGTGAAACAGGGAGCCAAAATAAAATTTCTCTCCTATGTGTCAGTGTGTCTTGGTGCTGTAAAGCTGACAGACAAGGGAATGTACTTAGTTTTTCCAATAAAATATGTGGAGATGTCTAATGGAGAATTTAGGGAAACACCTACCTCTCTAATACAAGTAAATAATTAAAACAAAAGAGAGAAGTGAGCTATTAGCCTATTTTCTTATCTATTGGGCATTATTTCTAGACTATAAATTCCAGAATGCTTCTGTAATGCAAAGATGAAAGATTCAAAGTGGAAACAAACATAAATGACTATGAACAGATCCTGTCAGGGAGACTCTGAAACCCTGTAAACTTCTGCATATGGAATGTATGCAAATAAATGTCCATATTGCTTAAGATTATTAGGCAATGTGTTCTGTGCAGCTAAAAGCAATAAAATCAATGCAGGTCTTCTTAGTGGCTGAATGAACCTAAAATCTTCTGAGACAATGTGGAAGATGCTTTATGATCTAGCTTTTCCTGTCCCTATTTCTTCCTCTTCAATCCTTCTTTCCTCTCCTATACACACCAGCTACCATCAACAAGGACTTCTGTCTTTCATGGTCAGATCTAACTGCTAAAAACATTACATAAAGCCCTTATGCCTCAGATACACCAGCCATACAACCTACAAAACATAGCATTAATCTGAAAGATTTAGGATTCTGTAACTAAGTGATAAAATGAAAATTGCTTTTTAGTACAAGACAAGAACTATTTACTAATGGGCTGGGGAGTGGCTTAATCAGTAAAATGCTTGACTTGCAAACACAAGGACTTGAGCTTGACCCAATAAAATAAAAATAAGAAACTCTGGCTCAGCATTCTTATATTCTCAGTGCTGGGGAGGTAGAGACAAGCAGATCCCCTGCTTACTAGCCAGTCAAGTTTGACTACTTGGCGAGCTCCAAAAGAGTGAAGAGGTCTTTCTTAAAATTAAGCATCTCAAAAGAAGGTGAACAGAACCTAAGAAATGGTGCCCAAAGCTTTTGTCAGATCCACTCATGCACCTGAAAATATATGTACAAGCACAAGTGCACTTCAACATGCACAAATGCATGCGTAAGCACACATGCACCCACAAACACACACCATCTACCTAGAGATTCATTATATTTTGTGTGTATCTAATTGTATTGTTGAACACAAAATATCATTTACATCTCTATCTGGCTTTCCATGAGACTCTTTCTCAAAGGCTGTGTTTATCAGGAGTATGAAGAAGAGACTAATTAGGATTGTGGGTACTATCCAGAGAGTGAAGCACCCAGGAATTGCTGACATAGAGTGGTAGTTATTCCCCACATGATTATTATTGCTGTTGTTAATATTCTAGCAAAACCAGAGAGAAATGAAGCAGCAGAAGCTGTAGCTCTGGATAAGAATTCAACCTCCATTAATTTGTAGTCTGGGACATAAGATAATGGAAAAGAAATATTTTTGACTGTTCCTCGTTTGCTCTGGCAGGAACTTCCATTGGGCAAACCCAACAGGAAACCAGAGCAAACACACAGCCCAGCTGGCATGCTCCCCAGAGTCTTTTAGATTTCATGGCATGTAGTTAGGGACAGGTGTGATCCTTTCTGTGGCTTAATATTAGCACATGTGCAAGAGTATCATAGGTATTTGTTATCATTTAGAAAATAAAGTGCTGTTGAATTAAGAAGTGGAAAATATTCTCCCATTGACATGTGACTCTTTTTTATTTAGAATCTTAGTTTAGAGATTTCACTATGAGTTGTAAGGTATGGCTTGGCTAATGGAAGTGAATGTCTTGGTGAACTTCACAAATTACCAAGTGCCATTGAGCCTGGATATGCTAGGTAGTTCTATATTCAAGGAGCAGGCAAAACAGAACTGAGATATTCACAAGGAGCAAGAAGTTACCATAGTAGTTCATTTTTAAGGAAAATGTGTGTGGATTGCCAAACCCACAGGAGTTCACATTGAGTGGTGTGTGATATTTTTTTCTCCGTATCCTTCTTTGTTACAGACACAGGGGAATTCTTTCATTTCATTCTGGTTGCATCATTATGAAAGCCAAATACAATATACCCTGTTTTTGAGGAGTTTGGCAATCACAGCTACCAACAGGGTGCAGATAACCTTTTTCAGAACAGCTGATTTGGATCTAGGTGAATGGTCCTCTGGATATCAAGCACATGACTTCCAGGGACCACAACAGATTTTGGAAAGGAATTTCCTTTTCAGTTCCTAAGACATTTTCTTATAAGGAAAAGCTAATTTGTTTGTGATGAAGTAACCAAACTTTTACATCGACATAGCAAAGTCTGGGTTTCAAGTACCAGGAGAACAAAATGAAAGCTGCCTGCTTTCTGAGTGGGCAGTTGATATAACAACAAGAGAGACCGGGAGGAAGGAAGTCATATGAGTTGAATAGGCAACTGTGAATCTGTGTGCTACAGGGTACATGACAGACATTTTGTGAAACCCCTTTTTAAAATTTAGTCTAGTAAATGAAAGAAAAATATTGGGGTTACTTACAGAAGTTTGGGTGGCTACAAAGTAGCTATATCACCAAAAAGCTTACCCCAGAAGGAGTCATGGAAGCCTCAAGAAAATGGCATCTCTGCCCAACTTGCAGACAGATTCATGGAAGTCTACTTTCTTTACACTGCTTATGTAACCTTGGAGAGGGGCCTGGTGAGTCTTTTAACTACCCAAACGCTCTGAGTCTTCTAAGTTTCATTAGGTTCTTGAATCCTCTAAGGAGTCCTCTCTCCAGGAGGTAATGATTCAATTTGGAGGAAATAGCTACTCCATTTTTTTCTCATCTGAGAATGTGTAGTGTTGATCATTAAAGGCTGGAATAAGATGATGTAGAGGGAGGTTGGATATCAGGTACCAAAGCACAATTAGATAGAAGCCAGACTTACATTTTACAGCAGGATGGTGTGACTGCCGTGTCGTCTAGTATATAGGTTCTGATCACCAATAAAAGAAGCACCCAAAGACCCCAACTGCAAAATAGCAAGGTAACGGGAAGCATTAATCTGAGTTGATCAGTACATATATGTATGTATTGAAATACCATGCTGTACCTTCCATGTACAATTATCACATTATCCCCCAAATTTTAAAGCCGTTTAAAGGATTGAAAATGTTATCTGCTGATTGATCTAATCAGCCCACACCATGTACAAACATCACACTGTTACATGCTACCTCAATGATTTGTACAGCTGAAATAAAATAAGAAAAGTTCTTTTTTATCCCAGAAATGTGCTTACAGAAAGCAGATTATCTCAGAGGAATGGAAGCAGCTGATGACTCAGAGCCAATGCAGAAATTCTGGGTTGCAAATCTTTTCTTGGTCAAGGTATAAAGGATTTTTATGTCTATTAATTTTGAATAAAATATACATGGCTAATTTTCTGGAACCGTAGACCAATAATAGGCCCTAATTTTGACTTAGAATCCAGAGCAGTTCTAAAACATGTATGGATAATTACAAATATTTTGGTAATTTATCTCTCAATACAGTGGTTTTAACTCATCCTAGATATGGGCATCCTTAGAAGAACCAAGCTTTCATGGCTGGAAGAGTTAGGTTTAGTTCCCCAAAACATAAGCATTTTTAACTGAACTCCCACATCTCAAAGAGAAAAAAAAAAAAAACCTTGAGAATTTTTTCAATATAAAATATACAAATAGGACATGCAAGACATCCGGAACATGATTATAAACATAAATCCAGATTTTTATATATACATGCCTATTTATCTTACAAATATATATTTTATTTCTGTTACTTCCAAACTACTGCTATAAAACTGGCTTAAGGAAATATGTTTACTTTTTAATTAATGTGATATTTTGGAATGTTCTTTGTTTATGCTATGAACTAGTAAAGTGGTTCTAAATATTTTTAATAATTTTTTCTGATTTCTTGAATTTTAAAATAATAAAATGCTCCATGGGAGTTATTTGTCAAATCTTACCATGAGTAAGACAATTTTCTAAAGAATTTCAACCAAGTGGGTGGCATACACTTGTAATCCCAGTCATTGTCAGGTGGAGGGAAGAGGATTGTGCTGCTAGCCTAGGCTACATAGCAGTGCCCTGTGGAGGCAAACCAAAGGTTAGGGATGTTGGTCAGTGGTGGACAGCTTGTCTAGCATGTACAAGGCCCTAGGCTCAATCCCGAGCACCCAAAAGTAAAATACAACAAAATTAAACATGTCACCCTCCAACTAGACAAATAAGAAATGAAAAATGAGTACAAAGGTATACAACAAGTATCAAACCTGTGTTGATTAATCAAGAAGTTACAGCACCAAAATTTAGAAGGAGAAAAAAAAAAATGGATGAATTAGTTCTCCTCATTTTATATAACTGCAATGAAAATGTCAGGATCAAAAAAACATTTAAAACCTCAGATTTCTTTTCTTTTCTTTTTTTATTTGGAAGTGGTTTCTTTTATGATTCTAAAAGTCAGCTTGCAAAAATCAACCATCTATGAAGCTCTAAAATTCAAAATTATATAATAAAGTTACAGCATCACAGAAAATCAACTTTGAAAGAAGAATTTAAAGACATGTAAGATAACAAAGAAAAAGTGGTACTAAAATTGTAAGTACCCAGGGACAGTTATGAAATACTCAAAAACTAAAAGAAACAATGAAACCTCAAATTTAAATATGAAGAAATATAACATAATTGGTTAAAATTTGATGGCAGAGAAAGGAAAAGTAGAAAGGTGATTTCACAGAATAAAAGTTAGTAAAGCCATATAAGTAAATGAATCAATAATGGCAGCTCTAGCTAAGGATGTTATCCTATCAATAGAGGCTTAACTCACTTACTGAAGAAAAAGGGGTCTCTGGAGTGGGAATTGCCATGCAAATGTGGAACATGTGTTTACCAAGCTTGAGCCTGAGTTTAATCCCTAGCACAAAAAGAAAAGAAAAAGAAAAGTAAAGAGAAGAGAAGGGAAGGAAAAGAAAAAGTTATCTAGACTGGATCACATAAAACTCAGCTTGAAGTTGTGTGTTGTATACAGAGCCACACCTAAAACAAATGAGTCATGAAGACAAGAAATAAAAACAGTGTGTAAACACACACCAGGCCAGTGCAAATAAGAGAGCAGAGCTTGCACCCTGTGTACTCACTGGAAAATTGAATTTATTCTCCGAAACCTCTACTACAGAAATATTTTAACCTGAAAATACATAATTCAGAGTATGTATGAGCATTTATAAGCAGTATAACACCAGTACTCATTGTATGAACAAGATGCCATGCATTTTCTTCTAATATGAAACATAAGAATGGCAGAAAAACATGTGCAGAGGGAGATTTTAGTCAGTGTTTCAGAGTTTGTAACGGATCACTAGAACTAAAAAGAGGGCTGTAATTTAGGATACCTAAGGCCAAGTATTCACATATGCACATGCAAAGACAAACACATGTATTCAAAATTTCTATTTCATCTCACTCTTTGGTAATAATAAGAATTAACTATGAATACAAAACAGAAGGAAAATCTAAAGAAATTCAAATAAATGCAAATGGTATATGCAATAAACCTGAAAAGTGTAAGAAATGGAGTGGTGTTGGTGAAAGAAACCAATAATAATAGAAAAATTTTAAACTTTATCTTAATATATCATGCAAATAAAATATCTCAACAGATATTAGACAATACCTGGAGAAGCATGTAATGAAAACATATTTTGGAGCCATTGAATACAACTAAAATTCTTTGAATTTTATGATTAGATAAATGTTCATGTCTTTAAGTACAATCTAATGAGTAGTAAAAAATTTAAATGAAATATACAAACAACCCAAGATATTAGCACAATGATAAGAAAATATATTCATCAAAATCAAGAAAAACTAAGTTTAGAAGATTTAATTGCTTAATAAGAAAGAATAATACTGATAACTATATTAAAATCTGTGAATTCAGTTAAAAAATGCCAAATTGATACCAAAATACCATATGAGAAATGATAAGGAGAAATTAAGTGTAGAACAATTAAAAGAATATTCCAAGGTAATTCAACTCTGACACTAGGAGACAGTAAAATCTGTAAGTTATCCTATTACCACATTCTTAGAAACCCAGCAAAGATCTGCCAACCAATAAAGACTAGCTTGAGACATTTTCAAAGCGATTTGACTTACACTTTAGATAGCTATATGATGATGCAGATATTGATTGGCTAGGAGGCCTTACATACTTTCATATTACATTCTAAATTGTTGCCCTCATCTTCAGAGGAGAGGATGAACTGTAAGAAGACAACTGAGAGCTGGATGTAATTGGTTTTCCATAGCCCCTCCATTGCCGGTCATTTTGAATGGCATTTAATACATGACACTTTGGTCTTTTCCTTAAAAAAAAAAAAAAACAATTGTCATGTTTTCTTTGAATTGTGCAACAATAATTGTTATCTGGGGTTTAAGTAATGGTTAAATGAGATGAAAGCTATAAAGCAGTAGCTTTGCTCCATCCTTGAGTAAATGATCTTGCTGCTTATGCAGATAAGGAAGAGTCAGCTTTTACTGAGAAGTCAGTCATTCAGCATTTATCCTATTTCTTCTAGATAGTAGGTAGTACCATACGCCCAAAGGATATAGCTATGAACATAACAAATCCTAATAAATGTAATTCCATACAAATAGCCTTTATTAAGCTTATCAGCTTCAAATTTCTTCACTGTTGGATAAGACAACATGAAGGAGAGCTTCCCCAGAAACTTCTTCAGTCACCTCTGTCAAGGAAGGCCAAGGTCATTGGCTCTCCTGCTAACTTTCAGACACAGAGAGTCATTCGTCAAGGTGCCTTTCTGGAGTAGTTGACACTTGGAAAATCCTAGTCCTGAACACCAATGCCTGGCATGCAATCTTAACCTCCCAAGGGCATACTTCAGGAAGAAGCATCTAGTTACCATAAAGTAATCTTATTCTACAGAGTACCAAGAAGAACTAGAAGTGGGGCCAACACTGTGTTGTTGCTCAGTATTTGCCATATGGAATGCATGCTATAAAAAGAAAAGCACTTACTTGAAAAAACTCTGATTCTAGTAGATTGGTCAGTTGTCAGGACACAAAAACACTGTGCTCAACAATTCTTTCCTGGGACCTTTTGACATTTTGTTTGGTTTAATTGGCAAGGATAAATTGAGTTGGAAAAGAACTTGTGTTTTGCTATCTAAGGAACATCTGGATATAGGTCAGTAGTAAAGAAAGCCACCAACTGGGTAACCAGTGTATATTTTCAACCTGCCTAGTAACAGAATTTATTTAACATGATATTGACATTGCCTCAAGTTACTATGCATATAACTCAGCTCATGTCTCATTTATTATATGCCATGGGCATTATCAGATAAGGAGAGACCTAGATTCACAGGGTACATCTGCAGAAGTCATAGATGAGGAACAAATGAGACAAGTATTCGTGGGGAAACTACACCCTGCCCTAGGACTTCAATCTAACAATCTTAAACTCGACACTTACCAAAAAATGCTTTCTTATTTTGTAAACATTGGAATCTGGCATAGAAATCATTAGTTGCTGCCATTTCCAAAGGCTGTACTGCCAGCCCTTTTTCCCTAAGTAAATTTCTCTGTGTGAGTTCTCTGTAAACAAGTACAAAGATGCTTATCTTTGGTCAGAGTTTCCCTCCACTGTTTCAGATTTACCATTGGAATGATCTAGTCCACAAAGAAAGCATTGGTCTTGAGTGGTGAGGGGAGTCATCTTGTGGATTCCTGCAGATGCCTCCAGCAGCGAAAGTTCTCCCTAGGACTCAGGATGCATGTTCTGAAAGCATTTTACAGGGGGAAGTTTTCCCTTTTCTTGTTCAAGTTTACAGAATATAATTGCAGAACATAGTTAGATTGATTTAATCAACTAAAAACTGCCACCGGCTGAGAAGTAGTCCAGAAGAATGTAGCTGTGCATGGAACAGAATTCTCTTAAAACTCAAAGCATCGTAAGCTCAAATAGATGAAGGCTGAGACAGGACATCAAGCATGTTCTGGATTAAGCAGAAATACTTTCAGTTAAGGCAAATTGGGGATAAATTAGGAGTTGGGCAGCTTTTGTGGTAAAGTAAGGGGCATTTATTTCAGTAATTATAAAATCTTGGTCATGTTGCTTTTTCATTACAATAACTGAATGCTTGTGTTGGATCCTTCGAAGGACATTTAAAAAAAATCAAATTTGTTTTGTCAGGATGAGAGTAAATCCTCTGCTAAAGGTATAGAAATATCACATCAATCAAAAGGTTAAGCAAGAGTATACTAATGACAGGAAAGTTAGCTTTTCACCAAATGTCTCATTCCCGAAGGGGTACTTGTCATTCATGCTGTTACAGTCCCTAAGACATGCCATTTCACAGAATAAGCTAACTAGCTCATTATGGCTTTGCTTACCATGGAAATTAGCTCTAGAAGCAAAAGTTATTTATATACTTGTTACCAATTTAAAAAATAGGTATAAGAGAAAGATATCAAACAGATTTACATTTATTTGTCAAAATAGTGACATTCAGAATGACTATGAGAATCATATGTTAAAAAATTCTAAAGGTATTTCAATGGAAATAATATAATAGGCTGACGGCTCTACACATTTAGCAGTCTCTAAAGGGCTTACTTTGTAAGATCAAAAAATAATTAAATCCAAATTGTCACGATAATCATAAACAGTTGTCTGGAGTAGAGGGAGTTTTAAAAATAGGATATAAAAATTTCCAGACTAATTTCTTCCACTTTCCTCATTATATAAAATTGTCTTACAGAGAAATCAAAACCTCTTCCTTATTAGGCATGTTGCCTTAGCTCATTGGTATGGGAAGAAATGTACAAGTGCCTATTTAAGCTGAAAACCATTTTATTGACTGATGATTAGATGTACTGCGTACTAATTATTGCTAATGAGTTTGTCCATGAAAAATTAAATTTGAGGGCTAGAGAAGTAACATAGCAGTTAAGAGTACTTTCTTATTCTTTATTTCTATTTATTTATTTATTTATTTATTTATTTATTTATTTATTTATTTATTTATATTTTGTGTGTGTGTGTGTGTGTGTGTGTGTGTGTGTGTGTTAGGAAAGTTGCAAGTTGAATATACTACAGAGTTAAGGGTTTTTAGGTATTCAACTGATAGCATTTTTCAGAAACAGGGTATGAAAATGAACTTTATGAAGATCTTTGTTTCTCTGAGCAGCTAGAAATTTATCTTCCTGTATGCTACTAGAATGTGGGGTATTGGGGTATTATAATCTCCACAGAGATACTAGAGATACAAGACTCGAAAAAGGATGGATATATGTTTGGGAAAATAATAATTAAGTAATATCTGTTGTCATCATAGCAGACATTGAGATCTGGTCTCAATGAGATCACTGAGATACTTCCCAGTTTCATATCTGAAAATATTGAGTCATTTGCAGGTATTCTGAAATTCAAGAGAAAGATAGGTATACTGGAAGAATTTTGGCAGAGAATGTTGACATCCCAGGAATGCAAACTGAATGCAGATATTTGCTAATGAAATTTGACAGTGTATCCTAGCATGAAATTCATACCTTCAGACACTCTTCCTTAATGAGTTTCCATTTTCAGTAGTTAGTATGAACATGCAAACATTGTCAGCATTTTAGTTTAGGCCTTCAGCATGAGAGAAGCAAGAGCCAAAGTCTCAAAAACAATATTCATAATCTCTTTTTTAAAACATGCTTATTCATTTAATTTTCAAACAAATTTGCAAAGGAGTAATTGATACTCCTTTGTAAAATAAACTGTATATTTAAAGCATACAACTTGACACATTTGGCCATTTTCATATGCCATGAAATCATCACCACAGTTGCACAAAGGACAAATTGCAAAATCTTCCAAATTTCATGATGGAATCCTTTGGAATCCTTTCTTGACCCGATACTGATCACTTTATAGACTTTTCAAATAAATAAAACCAGAGCATACGTTTTTATTTCTTGCCGTTTTTTTCGCTCAGTTTGGTTATTGGGTTATTGATCTATCTGTGTGATAGTATGCATTAATAGCTCATTCCTTTTTCTTGATGAACAGTATTCTAATATGTAGATATACATCAATTTGTTGGTTCACTTAGTTGTTGGTAGTCATGAGGATTTTAGCCAGTTTTGGAGAATTACAAATAAGACTGATAAGAACAACCATTCTCAGGTTTTTGTATGGACATATTCTTTTTTTTTTTTAAACTTACAAATACAAATACAAATAGTTCCCACAGTGAAAACATAAGGTCGACCTACACTTCCAGTTTTTTAATTGGTTCATTTAACTGAATCCAACCTCTCATCGATGATGTTAGCATTTCACAGGCATGCTCTCTGTCACTGTGCCTTTAGTTTCTGCTTTGATAAATACACATATTGGGGATCTTTTTTATTTCTTTTTTGGTGAATCTTCCAGTTTAATCTCGTGGTTATTCTGCCTCTCTGTTATTTAGCTTATAGTATGTAGTTCTAGGTAATTGTGAGCCGCATAGTCCATAAACATGAAAGCTGAATGATGAGGCTGTTTCAAACATTCACCACATACACAACCTGGTTTTAATCCTATTCTTAATTCTAGTTAATTCACAATCATTTACTGATTAGTTTGCGGTGGTTGAATTTGATAACAGTGGGATGAGTGGGGCAGATTTGCAAAGTGGTTGAAGCAGGACTTTAAGGCAGAAGAGCTCAGTCATTTCTGTTCTTGGAGTTCTTTCTCAGTTCTTAAGCAAACAGCTTAAGAGCTCCCAGATTCATTTCTTCATTTGTGAATAGTGTCTTCTCACCCCCATTTTGAACGTTCAATGAAATGATGCAAGTGGGATGCTCAAGAATCTTTACACCATACAAATCCCTTCCCACCAAAAAATGTAAAGTCTGATCACCGTGACCATGAAGCAGAACAAACTAACCTGGACCTTGTAGAATATGACGGTATTTTCCTGCTTTACAGCCTCAGCTCCATCACTCCCCTGGATGTGGGGGAGGTCTTATCGTCAGTGCTGCCTGAACGCTGAGAGGTTTCTTGAGCTGCAGATACATGCAGATGAGTGAAATTTCCACTTTCATTGATCGGTTATTTCTCTTCACCAGTGCTTTGATTGTTTGTTATTGCTTCAATAAGGATCTTGAGAGAAAAGGATAAAAAAATCTTTGAAATCTAGCCTTTACTAAAAAACAATAGGATATTTACCACAATTGAAAGCTGGGAGACTTTTAGGAAGCAGTCACTAGACAGCCTCCTCTGTACCAAATAAGGAGCACATTTAGAGCTATGTGCTGGAGTTATAAGCATGCAGCTCAAAGTAGTCCCTGTTTTGTTAATTTGGTGAAATTGATTCTAGATTGTGTCTTTATGTCTGCAAGGTAACAGGCTTGCTAATTCTCTTCTTTGTAATTAAACTTACTTTTCATCTCAGTATTATAAATATGGACAAGTGTCCTTGGTATTAACATGCTTCAAAGTACAGAGGTGGAGAACATGGGGAGATCTGTGGTCTTTTCTGAAGCTGCACAATCGTCTGCTCCCCTTGCCTTTGAGGGAAAAAGTAAGTAGGGGATAGCAGAAAAGAAATGTGGTTGGCTGTTATCCTTCCCTGTGGAGCCTGTCTTCCCTCCCATCCCCCACCATACCTGCACAGTGCAGGTATTTCCTGAAGCTCTCGGAGTAAGTCACCTTGCTGAGTCAGAGGATGTGTTTTGGTCTCTGTGTCTCATACGTTTGAGCCCTGCCTATCATTTCCCATGGAGTTCGATTTGTGATTGTCTCTTCTTTTTCCTCAGCCTGGAGCCGGGTAATCAACACCACAGAACACAGAGTGATTTTTAAAGTAAGTGTATCCCTGGATAAAGAGGACATGGCAAGGAGTGGAGATGGAGAAGTCTGTCCTTGGTTCTCTTGCCAGAGGCAAAAGGACTAATCTTAACAAAACATTTCTGGGCTTTCAAGGCTGTCCCAGGGCTTTGCAGGAGACCTCTCACATCCTTTTGTTCTCATTGAGAACTTCCAAGAGAGAGCATGTTTCATTTCCCTCTGCACATGAAGACAGCATTTCAGGTTCTCACAAATCCCTTTAAAAAAGGAGACAAGGAGATAGAAACCTTTGCAATTTGCCAGCTTCAGTGTTTAAAGCTTCCAGACAGTTGTGGTGCTTGGTGCCAATTGCAAGCAGGCTTCGTCCTGCAGGATGGATGCTTGTGTGTTGTTTCTCGGTTGCTTAAGCCTTCTCACTTGAGCTTTATCTTAATCATTTTCCAGCACTGATATCCTATAAGGAAGGTTGCAATCCTAAGTGGCACTTTAATAAGAAACAGGAAAGGAATTTGTGTTTGGAGTCTTCCTTTGAGATGCTATGACTTTTAGCTTTTGAGGTTTGGTAAAGAATTTTATAAAAATGTTTTGCCAAACACATTCATAATATTTCAGGCAAGGCAAAATGTGGCTATTTATCCCCTGAAGACCAAATGAGGAAAAAATGAGCCTTGGTGAGCTGTATTCATTCATATAACATTGAAGGATGGATATGTGGACAAACTAAATTCTAAAACTTGTATTATAACAAAACACATTGCGTGTTATATTGGTAGAAATAGAAAATATCATTTTCTCCTGAAAATTAATTATTTCTTTCTTACATAACAATTGAACAGATATGGAGATA
Source organism: Cricetomys ansorgei (assembly GCA_026225945.1). Taxonomy (NCBI): domain Eukaryota; kingdom Metazoa; phylum Chordata; class Mammalia; order Rodentia; family Nesomyidae; genus Cricetomys; species Cricetomys ansorgei. The sequence continues at coordinate 44,061,665 of JAMJFZ010000199.1, read as the reverse complement.
AATCCTTTTCTGCTGTTTCTGAATCTTAGTGAATAAAAAAAATTGTGATTTTCATGATGATGGTGATGACTTCTAAGGACTGGAATAATGTCATCTCCTTTCAAACATGAATATTCCTTATCCTGGTTCTCTTTTTCCTCCCCACCTTATACACAGGTAAATTGTTGCCCTAAGTATATAATAACTTTAATTCTATTTTCATCTACTAAAGTCTTCTTCATTGTTATTTCCCTGGCATGAAGTTTAGCTCCCTGTGACATTTGAACATGCAAAGAAGCTCTGCACTGTGTCTCCTAATGTCACGTTCTGTTTTCACTAAGGAAGAAAAATCACAACTTGATATATGGACTGAGTTCATTCATCAATTAAATAAGCTTCGTCTAAAATGCTTCATCAAGTTCTAATTGCTCATTTATAAACATTCTGGCAAAAGTGACGTCTGAGATGACAGGCATTAATGACTTACTATAAGTAGGAAAAAATCTGATCTTTTTCATGACTCAAAAGCAAACAAATCTCAGGTTTTCCCCCAGAAAGTGAAATATGATCTGTTTTAATGTTTTCTGTGCTCACTAATTGTTTTAACTATATGAAAACATTGATTTGGAGAATTTAGAGTCACTTATGTCATGAGTACATCTCAAGGCCAATTAAGCCTGGGAATTTAGCTAAGATATAAAATAAGAAGCCTGTTTTTCTGTGGTACAGCCCAATCTTCTCTAGGGTCCTATTTTCTTCCATCTTCCAGATGATCCCAACTAATCTTGATTCCTAACTTGTTCCCAAAGAGACCACAGGCCACAATCTGAACAGCTTTCTAAACCATGTGATCATTAAAGAGATTTCCGATGCTCAGCTGAGAAACCCTCTGCTCCTTATTTCTAACATGGATGCTCCCTCTCTGTGTCATCAGTGAGGATTCAACCACAGCTGCACCTCTGCCACCAACAGCCAGCTCAAGGGTAGAGCCAAGATGACCTGTCATCTGTATTTCTTGTGGGCAGGTTCAGGAGACACAAGACACCCTCTGGTTCTGTTGTTTTGATGGACTCAGATGGCACTGAGTCATATCCTTGGGAATCGGTCCTCTTTTTCTCCATATTGTGTCCAGGGAGGAATTTCACTCTGGCCTTCCTTTGGTTGCCCAGTCCTTGTGATCACCCCTGAAGTAATTCAGATTAGAATTGTATGAGACAGGCACAGAGTTTATTATAGAATATAGTGGGATGCTCCGGAGGGAGGATAGACAATGGGAAGAGAGCATTGTGTAAATACGCATTGCAGACACACTTTATACTATTTCCTATAATTTCTGGACTCGATAGTCTGCCTGGGGCAATTTCCCAGGTGACTAACAGGCTTTTTGTATTAACTCTTAAGGGAGGGGACAATTGTATGCCTAATTTTGGTGGGAGGTGGTTTTTATCAGAAAGTCCCTAGCTAGATAGGTATTGTGATCTTTTGTCAGACAGTGACTCAGGTCCCATTATTATGATTAGTGATCAAATTCTTACAGTTTTGGTTACAGAAAAATAAAGAAGACACTATTCACTGAACTTGACTAGCAGTAGGAATAACTTGAAGATTGGAAATAACATTCCATATTTAAAGAAGGAATTCCAGGTGTAGCTCACATGTGGCCATCCTATGTGATACTCACAACTGGTGGAGAATCAGAGACGGGACATCATGATATGCATACATGTGAGCCATTTTTCCAATGGTCACTGAATTGTAAAGAATTATTCCTCAGGGATAAGTAATTGAAAAACTTGGATTTACATATGTTCTGGATTCAGGGAAAATAATAAGATTTAGATACTATCATATATTGTATTTGAATTACAACTATGAAATATTCAATGGTTTCATTAGTCATAGATGTTCTAGCATCTAGTCTTACTAAATTTATTTTCACATTGTCAATTTCCTCTGACCTTATTTACTTCAATGTTTATAGTTTATCAGCATTAGTTGCTATTAACTTAGTAACGTGAGTACTAGTGCTATTTGTTGGCCATATTCTTTATCCTGCTTGCTAGTACAACAGCTGCTAATTTAAGCAAACATCTTTCATTTATTCTTATAAAGCATCCAGACAAAGATATTGTGCATCTGACTTGTTTGCGGTAGTACTGTTAGAGTTCTTATTTTTACAATTTTCTGATCTGACAGGTTTCTAATCTGAGAGGAGTTAAATAGTTATCACAGAGCCAAAAAGAGGTGAGGCAAAAATAAACAGACATGAGTATATCTGAGGGGCTCTCTATTCTGAGCTGGTAAACCATTGGATGACACCAGTATTTTAGTGTGCTATTTATTTTAAAAGGAAGAGATGCCATTAAGTGTGCTTATATGTTCATGTATACATAATAAGATTTCTTTCCCCCACTTGGTTTTAGGATCTGTTTAGTTGGTTGGAAGCAAATGCTATGTTCATTGCTCAGAATATTATAACAACAGTTTATCCTCTTGTAGGCAAAGTTAAATGCTTATTACATTTAAAAGTTAAGATTTTGTAATCTAAAGCACATTAATTTTTAGTCCATTTAATCTTCTTTTTTCTGCCACTAATAATAAATAAAGCAATGAGACACCACTGAAAAAAATACACCCATGAGTGTTCTTTGAAGATTTCACTTGCATCTTTTTCTTTTCTTCTCTCTTTTACGTTCCCTTGGTTATCTTACCTAAACATCCTTAATTGCACATATTTAAAAAGCATTATCATACAGTCCCCTTCACTATCTCCCTAGCTCTCAGATTTTAGCACTCTGCCTGGCATATTGAAATCCATAAGCATTTGTTGTGTACTTTTGGAAAAAGATCTAAACGTGGAATGAAACCCTTTTGGCAAAATTATAAATAGAAAAATTGTCCTTCTTAGAAAATAACTAAATATTTACTTTTAAATATGCTTATTTATTTAGAACACATTTTTGGAATTCACTTAAATAAGTATCCCTTAACAATAATGTACCGATAGTAACCGATTGCAAACATTGTGATTTGCCACTTGGTTTTCAATCAATGTATATATGATGCTATTTTAGGAGAATATGCTATAACTCTGCATCACTTAGCTTTACTGATACTTATGAATGTATTCCCAAACTTATTTTATTTGATTGTATTTGAAACTTGTGGGTAAATTCTATTTAGTGTAAAGATCAAACATTTGGACCCTCTTTTTTATTTTTTTGGTCATATACACATGCCAGTTTTGATCTGCACATACCATTTTTTTTTTTTTTTACCCCTTAGCTAAAACCAGAAATGGAAGAGGCAAAATACCGTGAGAACAGTGGTTTTCTTGTGGTATTTCCAGCTCGTTGGAAGTAGAGTATACTGGAAATCACAGGAGACAGGCCTTTCCCAGGGGGTTCTAGGGTCTAACAACACTAATCCAAGGGGTTTGGTTTATTTAAAGGAATCCTTTTAGGCTCATCTATCACTGGTCTCAAGACCCTGAGTAAAACCCCTTCAATTCAAGCAATTATGCATGCCTTTTGGCAGTATTCTCCCTTTGTGTGGAGATACTGTCCAAATGCACAAACATTTTCCTTTCAACAAATATATAATGGGTTTTCAGAACTCTGAAAGATGGGCCTCCAAGTTTAGGTTCTCTTTCAAGTGTTATACGGAGGCTTGGACCACTTTCTGATAGCAGAAGGAAAAGCAAACTCCCTTTCCAACCATCAGTACTTTAATTCTTTCCTCTTTCAGTTGAATTTTTGTCATTTGACACAATCACTACCAACACTAGGGTGGAGCATGTTCAGTAAGATGAATCACCAGAGACATTGGGCAGTACACTGGAGTTTCGAATTCACTAATGTTTCTTTCAGTTGTATAAAAACTATATTTCAATTTTAGCCAAAGAGAAGCAAAGGAAGTCCCAAAACATATATAAGGCAAAAAGAAAATTAAATTTCTTTCAGTAAACATTTCCCAAACACCTATTCAGTGGTCAGTGGTGTGGATTCTACATTGAGTAAGACTAAAGTAGCTGATGTTTGTGAATGTCTACTCTTTTCCAGGCATTCTTCTACTCCCTTAAAATACATCATCCCATAGATGATCATCCCATACATAACAGCTCTGCAAGGTAACTCTTTGTATTGAATGAGTTTCACAAAGAACCTCAGGTACAAAGAAGTGAAATGTTTTTTTAAAGCCACACAAGTGAAAATTGACAACCCTGGGGCTCAGTCCTACACCGTTTGTTTTTAATAACTAAATTTAATCATATGTTTACTCACTGTACTGTCATTCCTAGGTGGAACACAGATGTGTAAACTAATAGCACAATATAACATAATGTGAGCAATAATTAAGGAGATGTGAAATGATACTCTGAGGGATCAGAGTAGAGAGAGAGGAGGAGTGAGTCAGGGGTGCCTTCAGAGAAATGATATGGAGTAGAGACCGAAAGGTGGAAACTGAATTTTCTGCTGACAGCAGTTTGGATTGAAGGACAGAAAACAGAAACTCCTTCCATGAGACAAATAGCACTTGATGTGGATGGAAGATAGGAAATAGCTTAGAACGTTCTGAAAGACACATCCAATGAGGCCATTCTGAGAAACAAATTAATGAGGAGGGAAGCAGCACAAACTGAGTCTTCTAATTTGTGCAAGTCTAAGGGGACCTCATAGTGCATGGGAAGGATACCATATCTTTCCGTGTAAGTCAGCACTTTTTGAGGTCCCCATGCAGTGAGTTGTTGTAGATATAAATAAATACCCTCTGGGGTGGAGACACTGTACCCACATATTCTAAAGTCTCTCCTTTGAGACAAAACTTTGAAGTCCAGGCATGCTTTGTTTAAAGTATTGCAGATTTGCTTTCTACTACATGATACAATTTTGTTTAGAAAAAATATGTGAAGTGATTAATTACCCAAGGAATCAATGCTTTAGTTTGACTGGCATGCTTTGTTTGTGAACTTGTGGTAAGTGCCTTGTGATATACCCCATGTTTCAGAGAATCAGCTGACAAAGGCAAACAATGGTATAGCTGTATTGGCTTGGGTGATAAGGGTGATTTTGGAAATCACCTAAGGGAAGAGGAAAATACTCGAGAGCAGACTAGAGTTGATGAGGAGAACACAAAGGCAATGACAGTGGCAATGAAGAAATACTGATCTGTGAAAGATGTGTTCAGAGAAGTAGCCTGAGCTAGCTGTCCCGTGAATGTCAGATAATGAAAAGTGCAGGAAAGGGTTTCACATTCTCTACAAAAGGAACAATCCCCCACCAACATAGAGAATGCAGGAAGGATGTGTACTACTTTCAAGAGCTGAGTTACAAGAAGTGTCAAGACAGAGATCTCATACCCATGAGATTTGTTAAAAGGACAATTTTGACATTTTTATATTCAATAAAACTCTGCTACATTTATCCTGATTCTATTTGTTTTTTAATATACATCCTCTTTAAGCTTGAAAATATTTATTTTTTTCTAAACATATATTTATTTATATATATATATATATTTATTTATATATATGTATATATATATATATTTATTTATATATATATGTATTTATATTTATATATATTTATAAATATATCTAAAGATATATTTATTTTTTTAAAGCTTCGTTAATTCTCTTTAATGATATAGAGAATCTAGGAATCTTATGCATTGCTTGTAGGAATATAAAATGATCCATCTGTTATGGAAAACAGTATACAATGAATGGGAGTTCCTAAAAAAAAAAAATCCCTAAAAACAGCATCAGCATTTTTTGGAGAGGACATCTCCCTCATAGACCATTGTGACTTGAACACTTACTTCCTAGCTGGCGGAACTATTTCCAGCAGTTAAAAAATCTTTCAGCTGACTTAGTAGGTTTCCAAGAGTGGGCCTTTGAAGGTGGCACTGAGTTCTGGCTCCTATCTCTCTTCCTGCTTTTTGTGCTACAAGATTTGAACCTGACCCTCTGCCACATGATCCTGCCACCATGACATCCTACCCAAGCTCTCTGGGCCAAGTAATGATAGATTGAACTATATGAGCCCAAATGCCCTCTCTTCTCTTAAATTGTTTTTGAAGGTGTTGGGTCACAACTACATAAAAGTGAACTAATGTAAATTTAGGGAATAAACCAGAAAAACAGGAATTTTGTAAACATGGTGGGAACCAAACAGAAAAAGAGCTTATGGGGGACCATTCTCATGCAAGCTACCACAAAACTCAAATGTTTATTGTTCATTGAATGATCTGTCACTTCTTAAATTAGCACTTGATCTTCTTTTCCATAAGTTAAGTCTATGTTTATAAGAGGTTGTATGTCATGAACATGTAGGGATGGAAAAGCTAAGCAAAGAAACCAGGAAGCATGACAAAGCAATATGAAGTGGCCCAAGTTGAATAGCAATTCCACCTGTCTAGTTGCATATACTCAAGGAAGTTAGTTAAAATTTATTAATTTTAAAATTTGATACATAAAATAGCAACTGTGATATCAGTTACCTTGTTGGGTTTTGGAATGGAAGGCTGTATGGGGTATTTTGCATTTAATTCATTAATACTGGGGACCATTATCACTGAGCTGCACTCTGCCAGAGAGATGGTAGGGTAGACATCACAGATCTGACTGTCATAGTGTATTAGGTTGCAAGTATTTTTAAGAGCTTCATTCTAGAGGGGTATCAATGCAGAGTCCAGGTGACTATGTAGTTATAAAGCTCACATACATTGTTGATTTTCCTTTTGAGCTTCACAATTACTTTAAGATCTAAGTAGTTATCTACTATGGAAGGGAATAAATCCTAAAAACTGCAAACTATCAATTTGAGACATGAGCCTCTTCTAAAAGCATCTAAGCTGCAGATTCCATGCTTTTTCCTGTTTATTATATTGTCTTCAGCCATAGGTTCACATGCTGTTTGGTACCAAATAGCTTTGTAAATTACAACTACTTCTCTTACTCTAGGAACATGTCTGTTTTAAGTGTATAAAAACGATTCTAGGGCCCTCCGTAACTGAAATGTCTCTACATCTTAAAGCATGAATTGGAAAGATTAAAAATACCACAAAAATAATATAATGTAGCAGGTGTTTGAGTTATTTCTCTATAAAATTTAGTAGAATTAAAGAGTCATCCAGCCAAAGTATTGTCAAAAATAATTATAACACCCGACTCGAGAGAGACATTCTTCAGACTTCATTCCATCTGGTAGGAGTTTTCTTGGCAGCTTTCTCTCATCACAGAAAGGTGTTAGGAGAGGGAGATTTTTCTCTGAGCAGCCAAGTTGTGCTGAAATTCCCAGAGCAGGGGTGGGGAAGAGTGTGTTTAAAGGTTTTTTGGTTGTTAAGAAGTAGCTGGAATCTTTATGCTGAACATACATAGCCTCTGTCCATCATTTCTGCCCTGGTGTGTCAGTGAAACTATCGATGTACTATAAACTGAAGCTTTCAATGGAATCATGAATGATAAATAATTTTATGTTTAAGTCTTCATTAATGCTTGCTTTACTATTGCAATTAGAGTTAAAAGTGAGATTTTTGCCTTTATTATACAGAATTAGCCATTCCCCCTTAAAACATTTCCCATGAATACAACTGATGGAGGTAATTCAGTCAAATTTAAAATGCCATTGTCAAACAAGAACCTTGATATAAAGTTTAAACAGTCGAGAATCTCTTTTGGAATCTCTTTTTGGAACACACTGTTGAAAAAAATATTCCATTTATTCTACAGGTTTCTAAAATCCTGAATTAACTTACTTCAAAAGTTGAAGTTAACTCCCAAAGAAGCCTAGTTTTTATGAAGAGATTGCCTAATCAAGTCAATAAAAGAGATTTAAAGTGTTTGTAGATAGATGAAACTAAACTACAAAACTTTTATCTCTATTAACCCAATGCGTCATTTATTTACTGCAACGGATGGGTGCTTTGTTTTTGTCTCTTAGATCGCTCTTGCTGTTCTTTGCGTACCTAGTACATTCTGAAGAACACTGCTTATTCTCTGTGTATCCCTGTTAGTGTGCAATCACCGTGTTCCAGGGATAAGTAAGGACTGTGCTCCAGGGATGAGTATGGACTGAAGCCCACACAGTCAGAGCAGCTCTTTCTCCTTGGGCAGAGAAATTACTTCAAGAATGTGCTGATTACTTAGGCAAAGCCAATGGCAATGCAGGAAGATTTTGCTGAGACTCTGACTAAAGAAAAGTTTTTTGTTTTTTTTAAACTGGTTTCAGAGGAATATAGCCCTTGAGCTGGTGGCAACACATTCTCAGTGAGTGATGTAAGTGGATGAAGATAAAGATAGATGGGAAGCTGAGTGCTGCTCGCCTCACCAGACCCCTGGGACAAAGTACTGTGGAAATTAATAATTTTATGAAATTGACAAAAAATTATGAAGATCTTTTCTGAGATTTCATAACATAAAAGATCAGGCAAATTTTCAAATATAGTACTCTGAATATTAAGTAAGATAAAATATGATATTGGGAATGCTTTGGAAGGGTTAGCATAGAAATCAGAAGGCAGTGATGATGTACCCTAGTTAAGTCCTAGATGCAGAAAGTACAGTAGTAAATATTATGGGGGCTGGAAGAGGTGCACACAATGGTATTCATTAAGAGAACAGTTGTGCAAATCCCAGAGTGACCACTATAAGAATTTTCAAGTAACATCAACCAACTGATTCTGTATGACAGGACCATAAATTTAGGAAATGAGGAATATGTTTCAGAGTCATAAAAAATCAGGCTGGTAGGATAGTTAAAAAGCAGATTTAGAGACTCTTGGACACTATAGCTTTAAACATAGACCTGGTATTTTAGAAATATGGGTTGTAGCTATATGGCAAATGAAACTTACTAGGTGAAAAATGATAGCTATGTTTCAGGGAAGCAGAAGTTGGAAGATATTTGGGACAGAAGAACTGTTAGCTCTCTGGTTGATTAGACATTAGAGTGAAGAAGAAACTGAGTATATAATGGCGGAGATTACAATACAATTGGAGTATTGAGTAGAAATGAAGTTCTTAATCCCATTCTTAGATTCTGCTCTCTGAAAAGGCTGTTTGTTTATTGTGACTGTTACAGTAAACATCAACCACACCTACCCAGCTTCACCCTCCTAAACTATTTGAAATTTGTATCTTTGTTCATGAATTACCTGTTCCTGGTTGTCACTGTTGGAGGACTAAAACAATCTTCCAAATATGCCCTCTCAAATGAACATGAAAGGAGGAATGTAATTTATAATTTAAAAGGTATAAGCAGATTTACTGAAAACTCTCTCTCTCCCCTACACCCCGCTGCCTGTGTGTGTGTGTCTGTGTGTGTGTGTGTGTATGTGTGTGTGTGTGTGTGTGTGTGTGTGTGTGTGTGTGTGTGTGTAAAGTCAGAGGACAATATTCAGGAGTCAGTTCACTCCTTCCACCAAGTGTATTCTAAGGACGGACCAATTCTTTCATTTTGACTGAAGGCACCTTTACTCTGAGATGTTTCATAAGCCCCAGAATTACTTTTCTTTGGGGGGCGGGATGACATGAAAATGATTATGAGGTCTAGTCAGAATTTTACAAAAAGTATATAGTGGACCAGATAAGGCATGTTCAGGGTGATATGGTCATAGACATTAAATATCACCAACATTGCTACCAAAATAGGACCTGATTAAGGGCAATACCAATATTCATGCCAACATAGATGAGGAAAAGCGCATGAGACCTCAAACATAGACAAAGGACTATAAGCAACTAAGGAATGCTGAACACAGAAGATACTCTCCCCTAGGAAGAGTATAATAATAATTGGTTATCCAATACCAAATGTCCAGTCCTGAAAACATACATATACAAGTAAAATCACTCAGACTGAGCAAGTTGTAGTTATTGTATTTATATATTTAAATATGTGTGTGTGTGTGTGTGTGTGTGTGTGAGAACAATTACAATAAAAGAGGCCATAACAATTATACAGTAGGAAAAACATCAATTAACTCCTTTAGTTTCCTGAGGAAGCATATACACTTGTGATTGCTCCTGTATGCTTTTTCAGATTCTTGAGTTATTTCAGATGCATTTAATTATAGCACAAGTAACAAAAGTCCTGTGAAGTCACACCATGAAATCAAGGGGTCAGGATGGGAAGTCTCCTCTAAGTCATGCTGTGTTTTCATAAGTCCCTTGTGACAGAGATCTTGAGGAGGCACCACCTACTTACTCTTCACTAAACAAGGAAATTTTGTTGTTTTACTTGTATCTCTGTTACATACCAGGTGCCCGGACTGGCCATTTTTCTCTGAATTCAACACTTCACTATTAAACACCAAATCTGAAAGTAAATGAGATATGAGCCCTAAATTTCTGAGAAATGTAGTAAATGTCAAGAGCCCAACTCAAGTTGTAGGCTGAGTGTGACCCATCACACTTCCACATTGAGTTTGTATAGGTATATGATCAAATGTGCTTCTTGCTAGGGATCATCTTCTGGTTCAGTCTACACAGGACAGCTTCTACAAGCCAACATTCTTGATATCATTCTCTTCTGTCTTCTACTCTCTTGGTGTTTAGTTTTGTGAAAAGAAGAACTTCCCCTGAAATAAATATAATAGAGTTCATTACAGCATTAGATGATTTCTGTGTTGGGTTTTCTTGTAAAAGATTCAGAACTTTTCCCAGGAGCATGGGTAGTGAGTCAGTGTTTAGGATGATCATGAAAGTAGTGTGATGAAATGGCTGGCTAGGTACAGGTAGGCATTTACTTTACTTGAACATGTGCTAGTGGAAAGTCCCCAGTTAGAAACTAGTGGTAGTCTCTGATTAATTGAGTCAGTTTCATTTTAGCGTTTAGATTTTATTTCAGTGTACTTGTGGAAGGCTATATCTAGAAGCTTTCTAAGCCTATAGGTCTCCCAACTAATTTTAGAACAGTTTTAAAATAAGCTTTTGTCACAGACATAAGCCAGAGAGAAGAAAGTAGAGTGAGTTTGAGGACAGCTGGTTTGATGGTCCTCTGGTCTAATGTTACATGCACCTTGTAAGGTTGTGCCAGAGAATGAAGGTAAGAGGAGTGCATCCTTTAAAATGTAGAGAGTCTTCTTTAAACCATGTGACATCCGCTGCGTTCAAATATGGGAGGGCTAATGATCTACCAACTTCACGAGATTGGTCTCTCAGCATTCAGTCAGAAGCTTCCTCTATGTAGACCCCTAAGGGAGCTCTGACCTTTAAAGAGCTTGTCTGAAGCATGCTTGGAGGTATGATGCTAATTAGCAATCACTGCTGCCATTCATGGATGGCTAGGTCATCTCTGATAGAAAAGTCCTGGGACTTGGGCGTTGGCAGAGAACTCTAGATGCATATTTACAAGAAAGACCAGAGGGCTAATGATGTTGTAAGGAGACTCGAGAGAGGATTTTATTGGCTATCACATAAAAATCTTAGTAGATTATTTCTTTAAGCATTCTTGCTCTTACCTCACAGTCTTTTGTCATATGGTGTGTGCTAAATCTCTCTTTTGCCTTCTGTTCCATCTCTTTTATCTTCCTTTCTCCACTTCCATTTGGACAACCCTCATCTGCCTTCTTGCCTTTCTGTGCCCCCTCAATTTTACTATTTCTCTTTAATGTTCTTCCAACGTGTGTTCTCAGTAGTCATAAAGGCCAATAACATGAAGTTTCTACTTTTTCTAGCCAAGATATTACTTTCATATTGCAGTGCTAGACTACTTTGAACAAGGCAACTTTAGGAAGAAAGGCTTTATTTTAGCTTATAATTTTAGAGAGATGAAGTCCATCTTGGTGGAGAAGGCCTACATGGCAGCAGAACAGAAAGCTGGCTGATCACACTTCCATTCACACACAGGAAGAGAAGGAAAGACCAGGAAGTGAGTGGGTAGAGGCTATGAACCCTGAATCCTTGCCTGCCCCAGTGACATATTTCCTCCAACAAACTCTATGACCTAAAGTTTCCATCACCTTCTCAAACAGTGTCCTGACTGGTGACTGTGTGTTCAAACACCTGACCTTATGCAGGGCATTTATTCTTCAACCTAAAAAAGATGGCCTCAAGGAGGGAATTACATGAATGAATAATTGAATGTGAAGCATCCTCCTTCTGCTTAATACACTTGTACTTTTAATTTAAAAAACAGTTGGTCTTGAGTTTTCCTTTGAGAAACGATGTAAAATTTCTGCTTCGTGCTGCTGTTCTGACAAGCACACAGTAAGAGCTCAGTGCTTATGCCCGTTTCATTATGTTGTTGTGATAAAAATACTTTGCCATAAAAGAAACTTGGAGGTAAAAGGGTTTATTTTAGCTCACTGTTCCAGGTTATGGTCCATTATTTCAGGGAAGGCAAAGCGACAGGAACTTGAAACAGTGAATTGTTTCGTACCCACAGTTCAAAACAAAGAAACAAATGTATGCCTTATTACTGCACATCTAGCTTTCTCTTCTCTCATGGAGTCCAGGACCCCAAAGCAGGAGTGGCACCACTCACTTCCAAGTTGGGTCTTCCCATATTAATCAAGGCAGCCTCCCATCAAAACATCCACAGGTTAACCTAATCTAACCAATCCTTCATCTAGACTCTCTTCCCAGGTGATTCTCTGCTGTGTTAAGTTGATAATTAAAGCTAATCAGTCTCTTTCCTAGCCATGTTAAGAGAAATATATTAATGTCTTTATTGTTCACTTCAAGAGCTTCTTGAACTACCCATTGATGTTTGAACAGAAAACTTGAGTTGACAGTTTACAAGATTTGTTGATCCACTAGAATAAATATACTCATCTTACTATGCCTGCCCATCCTAAAGTATTATAGCAGGACACCAATCCTAACAAGCTTTCATAGGGAGAAATTTAATTTGGCCTCGCACCATAATTTTAATTAGCATCCAAACTAGGCCTCTGATGACCAATGGGAGCCTATTGAGGTTCTTCTTCACCATGGTAATCAAGAAATTCATCCTTTTGTCTTCTTAACAGGTTGTTTAAGTGGTTTCCTGGGAAGGCAATATTTGACATTTGCAATATTAAGACTCAGAAGAAGTGCACAATTCTATCCCTTTAAAGTTTTGAAATTCTGATTTTTCTAGGAATAAAGATTAGGAAACATATGTAAATGTTAAATATTGTTAAAGTATGAGTGTTCCATTGAGTGCATTCAGCACAAGTAGAGAATATATATATTTTCCAGGCATGGGGATGCACATGTGTAATTCCAGCACTAGAGATTTCCAAGACCAGTGTTGACTATGTAGTGAAACTGACAACCCAGAGCAAACTGGGCTACATAGTGTGACTCTATCTCAAATAAACTACATAAATGAATAAATTTATAAGAACATAAGCTTTCTCTCCTTATATATATGTGTATATATATGTGTATATATATATATATATATATATATATATACAGATATAGGTATATCTATCTATCTATATATAGAGAGACTCTCTTTCTATGTAGAGATAGCTAGACATACCCCTCTCTCTCTCTATATATATATATAGAGAGAGAGGGTGGTGGTGGCTCAGCATGTAAGGTGGTTGCTGCCAAGTCTCTATGTGAATTTGATCCCTCAGGACCTACTAGATTCCCATGAGCTGTCCATTGACCCTCACATGCACTCACGTGCCATATCCCCCTTCAGAATAATAAATGTATATTATATTATATATGTTATAATAAATACAATAAAAAGTTAAAATCCCCTTATTAATCGTAGAATATTTATCCTTTTGGCATTTGTATAACTTTTTGCTTGATCTTTGCCACCCTCAAAACATCCCCTTTTACCAGTTAGAGCTTAACACACTGTATGAGTGAAAAACAATGTTAAAAACAAAACACCAGTGTTTCTAAATATTTCAGTCAGTGTGTACCTTTCCTCTGTGCATGTCTGTGTGTGTATGTGTCTAATAATTTGAACTTTGTTCTTGATGAGATTTCTAGTAATGTAAACATGAACCTTTTATGGTAACATCAATACTTGTCAGTCCTATATTGCCATTTAAGGAAATACAGTGGACCTTTCTCTTATCACCATTTTGCTATTCATCATGTATTAATCAGGCCAAGGATGGTTCCCATAAATCACAGACTGTCTTAGGCTTGACTCTTAACTTGACTTTACCTTCCAGGCCCAGTTTTCTTATCTTTAAAATGGAAGAAATAATCTCCTCAATATGGTTGTTTACAAGATTAAATTTGTGATATACAAAGTACATACTAGACATTCAGCAATGTCAGTTCTTTCTATGGTTCCCCTTGTCTAAAAAGTAAAAATAAGGATTTGATTTTCCTTCTCCTAGATTAATGTAAATATGATATAAAGGTAAACACAGTTTATTGGTTGTTGAAATACTTATACTATGTAACTTCAGCAGTCTGGGCAGTTTGTTGTTGTTGGAGAGAGCACTATTTTTCTTCCTAGTTTTACTTCTTTCCATGAAATCTGTTAGTCTTGGTCTTTTAAACTATCTTTCAAAATTTTGCCCAAAATAACACTATATGTTAATCTTGTTAATCCAAACCTATTTTATAGTTGTTTACTCAAAGTGGGGTTTGTTTATGAGCTCTCAAGATGTCAAAGAAACAGGGAAACTGCTGATGTTCTGGATTCATGTCAGTTCAACTTTCTTTCAAACTTCAGGAGCCTGCCTGTTTCGTTTGTCCTGGCTGCACCTGTGAACGAGAGCCTGTGATGATCAACTATTTATCATCTCAATTTGGGTTGTGGATAGTTTGGGTAATTAAAAGCAGATGGTAGAAGCTGGGAAAAATGTGTAGCAGCTGATTAAGGAAATAAATGGATTTGGAGATATTTAGTGTCCAGATAATAGATGGGTCAAATGTGGTTTACACTGCACTGTGTGTACTTTTAGGATAACTCCAAACACAATGTTTGATAATCTATCGAGAACTAGGTGTTTGTTCTTCATCTTCATTTGCTCTCTGTCCCTGACAGAACACCCCCTTTCCCTGCACAGGATAAGTTGTGGCACATTAGTTTCGGTTTGAATTATTTAGTCACAAGTATTTACTTGATAAAGATTTGCATTGCCAGTGGGATATCTGGAGGCTAAACATTATGTTTTGCTTGGAGTTTTCTTTACAGAGCCTGACACAGCTTCTCAAAGTCAGCATCCACCCAAGAGAGACCAGCCACACCATAAAGCTCATCTGACTATCAGCCTGGCTAGGTTCACTGTACTGCTGAAAAACTACAGTCTTCATCCAGCAAAACAAATTGTTAAATCAATTAGGCATATTTTAAACATGTTTATGGGACTATTTCTATTTTCTCTCTCATCCTCACAATGAGTGCTAATCCCTACCCTTTTCGGGTTTTAACACCAGTCTGAAGGATAAAGGTGTCTTATCTTTAAATAAGATCATCAATAAATCTAACATCAATAAATAAATAAATAAAGCCTTAAGTATTACGGGGACATAAAGGTGGGGGGAAAAAGAAAGAAAACAACCAACCTTAAATGCAAATCCTCATAAAAATATTGAGTATTCATGTTCCAGAAATGAAAATAGAAAATACAATAAATCTTTTGTGGGGGTTTCATCATCCTCTGAGAAATGTATAGCAGGGTATAAAACATGAGAGGAAAACAAAACAGACCTTCGTTCACTGAGTAATCAGTTTTTTTGCTCAGGAATTTTATTTACATTCTAGAAATAACTCTTTTATTGAATGTACATCATGGTCCCTTATAGTTGTTGATCCATGATACTGATTTTATTATTTGTTGTTAACAATTTAAGAAAATCAGTCTGCTCCAAGGTGAATTCTGTCTCCCCAAAAAGGTCTATTGTAGCCCTGACCTCCAACACCTCAGACTATGACCTTGTTTGGGGAGAGTGGCCATGCAGATTTGACCAAGTTGGGATAAGCTGGGTTCGAATCCAATGGCAGTTGGTTTTATAAAAATATATCTAGAAAACTTTAAAAATACTAGTGACCAGTTCTCACCTGCAGCCAGTTGATTAAGAATCTTAGCCTTGAGAAGCAAGCACTGGAAATTCTGGTGGTCATAGAACAGAGAAACATTGACATGTGTTGAGACTCCCCAGAGCATCATTTCAAATTTGTCTATTTTTGAGACAAAGACATATAAGTCATATGTGAGTTGATAAGGCGGAGGATGAGTTATAGAAATGAAAATCTATCAGAAAGACAGGGGGAAGGAACAGAGTCAGCTTTTACAATTTTTTAAGCAAGTAATTGAGAACCAGAGGTCCAAACATCGGTATATGAGAGTCCATGAGAGTCACTGGTGCCTTGAGTTCAGTGACTTAGCAAAGTGACAATTGCTTTTTCATAAATGTGCAGCCTGGCTTTGTCTTAGTTGGAATGATGTGTCTCTCTTCCATGTGGAATGGCATACTGTGGCTTATGGGGTCTTAAGGACCCATTTGAAGATGGTTCTCTCACCTGTCTGTGAAGTTAGTGTTGGTTTGTCCCTTTGAAGTTTAGTTAGACTTGAAGATTTGAGTTTCAATCTACTGCCTGCCTGACCACAGGTTAGCTGGGCTTCTATACACTGCAGTGGCTTAGTTCCAACATTATATGCTCCGAAAGAGGGGAGCGGGGTGGGGGCAAGAGAGTGAGTTGCATTTGTATAACCTAACCATAGCAGTTCCCTAGCAATCGTTTGTCTTATACTGGTTGAGGTGAATCTTAGGTCAACTAAGGTTCAGTCAAGATTTGCAGTCCAGGTACAACTGGAGAGAGTGATGATTCTCAAAAGATCTGCAAATAGAAGTCATCATAGTGACCATCTGAAGAAATGTCAATCTGGCCCAATGTTGGGAACTTATTAGAAGAGGACAATGAAAAATGAAGTAGGAAGAGAAAGGCTAATTTAAGCTGACTCAATTTTAAATTGTATGCTGGTTAGATTTATGACCCAAGATGAAGGCAATGCCATATAGGAATTAGTTAGGGCAGGGTAGCAGTAGTTTATGTGTTTCTAACACCCAGGCAGTAACTGCTCAGCACCTAGACTAGATATAACACTGGATAATGCTTTTGAAGAGTGGTTATGGTTTCACGAAAGCATATGGAGATACTTGGTGCTGATCCAAATTGTTTTTGCCATTGAATTATTTGGCTTACTGTAGACACCAAAACCTTAATAAGGTCAGTAAAGGCGTAAAACAAAAACAAATTTAAAGCCAGTAACTGAAACTTGGATATCTGTGTTTTTTAAAAGGAAAAGACCATGGTTTGCTTTTAAAAGGAAATAGGAAGCCATTCCTTCCATGTCACATTTGTTATTTTAATGGATTAAAACAGAGAATTTTCTGACTTGTATAATCCATATTCAATCATACACTTCCATGTTTGAGAATACAAACTAGCCCCAGTGGATACATCTCATTGTCTTAGGTAAATTCATTAAATGTTAAAAAGAGAAATGGCCACTGGAGTCAGTTTTGAAAAGTGACCCTCCTGTGGCAGTTCTGGCCCAGCTGCAGTGAGCATTGTGTGATGAGGGAGAGATGCTAAGACGATGGAGACAGAACAGAGTTCTGGTGTCTCTTTTGCTTGATTCTCCCCTTTGGCAAGGATTCCAAGGGGGGTCTCACTCTCTGTCAGCAGTCTCTATGGGAGTTCTTCCTTGTTAGATTTTCAGAGAGCAGCAGGATGGAGGAAAAGGGAAATTCAAGCAGCCCCTTCTTAGGGTCTCCTTATAATGCTATGTTTACCACACACTCTGGTTGTACTATTTTCCCCTGTAGAATGAACTATTCACGTAACTATTCACCCAGATCCATTGTGTTCATCACAGAACAAATCATGGGAATCCTGTGAAAAAGAAAGACTTAAATGAATTTTATATTTTAGCATTAGGAAATAGGTGGTCATTGTGTTCTTTTTGGAGAAAATAGTTTTATTCCTTCTGATTCACTATTATTATTTAAATTGATTTAAACAGAAAGTAAACACATTCATGTATTTAGCGGATATTGGTTAAATACAAATTGGTGAAACACAGAACCAGGGAAGGTGAGATGCTTGCCTAATTGAGGTCAAATTTATATGCCTGTGTTGATTTTGTAAACATCCTTTTTTTTTTTTTTTTTTTTTTTTTTTTGTAGTTTAGGGCTCACTTTCCCTTGGCGAAGCTGACAAAGCTACACATTGCTTAACATTTGACTCATCCAATGGCAGGCTTTTATTGCTGCTTTCTCTTTTCCTAGTCCTTTCACTGCCCGTCTGGATGCACATCATAAAATCAGCGCTCTTGGCTTTGAAGACATTTATTAAAACAATGCCTTTGTGAGAAGAAATGTTATGAGACACCAGGCTTGTAACACCCTTGATCTATTTACTCCAGATGCTTAGATCCTAACTCTTGAAGGAAAGATGGGTCCTAATGCTCACAGGGTGGAACAAGAGAAGTTACAAACTTATTAATTGAAGTAGAGATGAACCATTTTATCTCAGTGACTATGAGCCTCACATTTATGATTTGTGCTCTTTTAGCTGTGTCCTCCCAACAGAAACATTCATATGTACCTACATAGTAAGACGTACCCTAGTATGGAATAGGTGATAACACCCACAAGTTTGTATGAATGTTCACTAAAAAGCTTAACTTGAAAGAGTGTGTATCTTTGTGTATGTGTGTGAATCATCTGCGTGTTCAAGATCTAAATGTATGTGCTGTATGTTTGTGTCTTTGTAAGTATATGTGTGAATGTGAGTTTATACCCATGTGTGTATGCATGAATCTGTGTGTACTCATGTGTGTATGTGTGAATGTGAGTGTGTGTTCCCATGTGTGTATGTGTACCCATGTGTGTATGTGTGAATGTGAATGTGTACCCATGTGTGAATGTGTGAATGTTACCCATGTGTGTATGTGTGAATTGTGAGTGTGTACCCATGTGTATATGTGTGAATGTGAGTGTGTTTAGCCATGTGTTTATGTGTGAATGTGAGTGTGTATGTGACTGCTGGGCGCTGATATCTAGCTCTGTCTTCCATCATTCTCAACCTTACTTTTTTTTTCATAGCACCTGAAGCTTATCATTTTGATTAGACTGGCTGGCTAGGGAATCCCCAAGTTCTACTTATCTCGTTAGCCCTGTGTTTAGGCTGTAGACATGGGAAGCCACTCTTATCTTTTTTTTTTTTTTTTGAGTGCTGGTGATCTAAACTCATGTCCTCATGCTTGTTCAGGGGAACAGCAAGTACTTTAACTACTGGGCCAATGTCTCAATGCCAAAATATGCCCACATATTCAGAAAGACTTTTAAAAAAACCAATCAGTAGTTATCAAAGAAAAGAGTTGGGGGAAATATCTTTCAAATATGATTTGAAGACAGGAAGAATGTTCTAAAGGAACCAGAGAGATGATTCAATGGTCAAGAGATTGTACTGATCTTGAAGAAGAGTTGTTTGTATCACAGTATGTGTCTGGTACTGCCTGTAGATTCAGCTTCAGAGTATCAGACACCTTCTTCTGGACTTGATGGGCACCTGCACTTTGTGCCCATTCTACACATGAGTACACATATATACACATAATTTTAAAGTTAAAAATAATATTTAAAAAACTATATTCTTAAGTAGTAAATTTATACCTCAAAGAAATCTCAACATTGTAAAATAGTTTTGCCAAGGAATAAATACATACGGGGTAGTCATTCGAGCACCAAATTGTTAACCTTTAGGAAAACTGTGGGAGATGGGGTACCACAAAAAATTGGGTGGAGATATGAAGGTAAATAACTCACCAGCATACATGCATGACAGTTGGCTGTAGGAAGGACGTGAGGATGTATCCTGGAGAGGCAGATACTTGAACTGACCCTTAAAGCATGACTACAGTTTTCCAGTCAAGAAATATCGGACATTGTGTTCCAGTCAATGAACAACAAGGACAAGACACTTTGCCACTAAAGAGCCAAAACCCAGGAACACGGAGAGAAAGCAACCCAGGCCCAGGGCAGATGACAGCCCAGAGAACATGAGTAGTGTAAAACATTGGTTGGAGACTGGAATGATCTGAGGCTTTAGAGCTCTTGAAACAGAAAGAGAGTAAAAGGGTGAGGGGCTATTCATCAACAGTAACAAAAATATTTCCCAATCAGTCTAGCCAGGGCCAGTATCTCAGGGCAGTTATAGGCAGAGTATGTAGAGCCAAACTGCTTGTTTTGCATTATGGATGAGCTATTTGCTATGGAGCATTGGAAATCTACCTAACTCTTTGGATTGTTAAAATTAAGTCCTTAGACAATTTAAAGTTAGCTAAGGTTTTATATAAAGATTAATTGGTGAATCAGGCAGCCTTCTAAACCTAAGGAGTTTCAGGTGCTCCAACCAACACTGCAAGAAGGTGGTATTCACAAATAGAATGGGAAAGTCTTACACAAAAGAAAAATTTTTCTGTGGTTGTTGTTGTTTTGAGAGAGGGTTGCTCTGTTGTAACTCTGGCAGTCCTGGAACTCACTCTGTAGATGAGTCTGGCCTCAATTCCCAGAGGTCTGTCTGCCTATGCCTCCTGAGTGCTGGGATTAAAGGCGTGTGCCACCACTGCCCGGCTCCAAAAGAAACATATTGATTGGCAACAGCATGGCATTTGTCTGCTATGGCAGTTTTCTGATTAGTTTGCAGTGTGCAATTGGCTGAAGCTTAAATGCTGTGACTGACTAAGCCTTGGGTACTTGTTATAAGAATATACACTAATCTAGGTAGCAGTCCATTTTCAAGAATAAATTATGCTATAGTTTTCTATGTAGGAATTAAAAGTATGGAGGCAGACTTAGGTCAAATTTAATTTAGTTTGACAGAATCTTAGTTTACCTGTCAGCAAGTGAGGATAACTGAATTATGAGGTGGGAAGTATATGACTGATGAGTCCAAACACATGAAGCAATGGCAGTATGTTTTCTAGCATCAAATAAAGTATAGGTTTAGATCACTGGCTTGTGTACAAGAAGATTAACTGCATGGATAAAAAGCATCTTACATAGGTTCTGGTTACATTATTTATGTATTGGGGCAAGGGTGTATGAGCTGCCTTTGCATTGCTCTGACATCAGACATGGAAGAAAAAAGTTATTGGAGAGAGAATTTACCTTGGCTGTCTGTTTTAGATGATTTCAGTCTATCATGGCTGAGCAGCTTATAGGTAAGATTGAATGGAGCAGAGACTGTCAGAGAAGAAAGAATAGGACTGGAACCAGGGCTGTAACCTTCAAAGGCCTGCTCCCAGTAACCTTCTTCTACCTCCTAAAAATTCCATGGATTTCCAAAGCACTACCCACAGCTGATGAGCACAGGGTTCAAAACGTTGTGAAAAAAACATTTCATATACAAGCCATAAAAAAAAATACAGCAGCACCAACATATAGGAAAAGAGATGGACTTGTTTGTAATGGGAGAGAGACAAACTGCCTAGACTTTCAGTTAGTCTCTTATGCCTTCAAGCTTCCTCCTCCATGATATAGATGACCTATGACAGTGACTCTCAACCTTCCTAACTCTGTGACCCCTTAATACAGTTGCTCATGTTATGGTGACCCCCATCTACAAAATTACTCTCGCTGCTTCTTCGTAGTTGTAATTTTGCTATTGTTATGAATCACAGTGTATATCTGGTTTACAGATGGTCTTAGATGACCCCTGTGAAAAGTTGCAAAGGGGTTGCAATACACATATTGAGAACCATTAGGCTATAGGTTAATCTGAAGCCTTGTTCTGTAAATCAGCATTTTCTCCTAGCCATGGAGAAATCAAGTGTAACTGGAAAACATAGGGGATGGCATATAACTCTTGAGGAAAAGGCAGGAGACAGTGGTTCAGTGATGAGGTATACTGATGTATTTCAATTGTCATCACCTGCTTGGTCAAAGCTAAACAGTGCAAACTATCTTTTTTCTGTCTCCCAAATTGTCTATAAATCCCTATAATCATTGAGCAAAGAGAAATCTGGGAGAGTAGGTCTGGTTTTGAGGAGTGACACTGTCCAGTTTTTAGCCCCACACCGTAAAACTAAATAGGGCCATGCTGAAGTACACCTGTGGAGCTCAGTTTTGACAATGCCAGTTTCAAAAACTAAAAAGAGAACATATGTTCCCTCTCATAATGGAGAAATAACACTAGTAATTGCTGCAATGTATTGAGTGTGCCCCTTGCTGTGTCCTAAGTGGTGTGAGTACTCAATAAATGTTTTATGAACTCCATTTGTAAAGGATGAAACAAAGGCTTAGGAAGCTGAGGTGTAAACCAAGTCTGAAAGACACTATGAACGAACTACTCAAGTGCTGAGAGGAGAAGCAGTTGTCTTTTAAGGGGTAGAAGGAATGAAGCCTGAACAGCCAGCACATCTGGATTTCTCCTCCAGCTTTCAACACTGGTTTTTGTTGTTATTGTTGTTTGTTTTTGTTTTTCTCTTGGTGGTGGTGGTGGCTGTTTTGTTTATTTTGACAGACTTTCTATTCCAGGAAAAGTCACCACCAGCCCTCCAGGTGTTCTGGCCATAATATAAAATTTCATCCTGAGTTTTCTTTTCCCCTTTATCCTCTATATTTGACTTCTTCCTGTCAGCTCTTCCCCAAATTTATTCATAATTTATCTATCACCCTCTGCCTCTACCATTGTCATTTTTTTCCTGTGCCATTATCCTTTCTTGCCCGGGTTGCTGTCATAGCTTCCTACATGATCTGATCATTTCTACTCTATGACCCTTCTTAGAATCATTCTCCACAGAAGTTACTGTGTTATGGCGTTCTGTCCCCCAGGCATGACATGGTGTTGTCATCTTGAAACCAGAGCAGCTGTGTTGAGCTCCATGAAACATTCAAAAGATTGGATCCATTAACAGTCCCCTATTTAATGGAAGAGGACTCGTATGTCTCTCAGTGCAGCTTGGGAGACAGCTAGGCTTACTAAGCAGTGCATGAGGCATCAATGAGTGCTTCACAAATGGCTCAAGAGGCTGATCATGAGGCACATGATGACTTTATTTCCCTACGGATAACTACGTAGTTAATCGTAATTGGGATGGGGTCAGGTATTCAATTTTGGTAGTGTAACACCCAACAAGTTTCCCATGGTCTTGTAGGTGATCCTCACACATGTTCCTATAAGTAACTCTAGTTAATCTCACTAAGCTGGACTTGGTACTGATACACAATCTGCCACAAATAGACTTTTTTCCCCTCTGATTTTCCATGAAAAGTAAGACAGTAGGATAATTGCTTAAAGATGTGAAATATGTCATGTCACACTGAAGCTTATTTTCCTCAATTCCTAAGATAATTTCAGAAGCCTTTCCCTGATCTGTAAGCCTTTGCAGGAAACAATCTTCACCTATATTTGTGACTAATCTACTGACTTCTACTCAGCATGAACCCCTTTTTGCTTTTTCTGCACAGCCAGGCTGATTCCACTGGAAGAATTTGCTCCAGGGATTATCTTCCACCCTGTGCTGGCTGAAGTGAGAAATGTTCTTCATAGGCTCATGAATGGGAACACTTGGTCCCCAGTTGGTGAGTGTTCAGGAAGGATATGCAAGCTTTAGTAGGTGGTGCGTTTCTGGAGGAAGCACTTAAATGTTGGTGGGCTTTGAGGCTCTGTAGCCTGTCTCCATTTCCTGTTCTCTCTGTGCTTCCTGTTTGTGGGGGAAATGTGATCTATCTGCTTCCCGACTGCCAGGTTGGCTTCATGATTCTGCTTCACATCATGTGGGCTCTATCTCAATTAAATTATAAGCCAAAAAAACAAAACAAAACAAAAACCCTTTTTACCCATAAATTGATTTTTCTCAAGGTATTTATCACAGAAGAAGTAAAAGGAACTAAATACAAATTCCATTATTATGATAGGACAAACACCTCTGAGTCGTAATAGATAGTCCCCAGAGATGCTATCAATACTGTAGGATGCCCAGGACTATCCTCCAGAACAAAGACATATCATTCTATAAATAATAGTGAAGTC
Organism: Cricetomys ansorgei; assembly: GCA_026225945.1. Classification (NCBI taxonomy): domain Eukaryota; kingdom Metazoa; phylum Chordata; class Mammalia; order Rodentia; family Nesomyidae; genus Cricetomys; species Cricetomys ansorgei. The sequence continues at coordinate 44,037,723 of JAMJFZ010000199.1, read as the reverse complement.
AAAGTCGGAGAACTTCTAGATACTCCCTTAGCCTTGTTCTTGTAGACCTAGTCACTGGCACCTTACTATTTTATCATCATAAATAATCAATTCCTTATAATCCTTAATATTTACTTATTCTGTAGATTCTCTATCAAGATATATGTTCCATGATGGCAGCATCTGGATTATATCACTAGGTCCCAGAGCAGAGCTTACTTAGCACATAGTAGGAAATTAACAGATGTGTAAGTGACTTGTAATCTTTATTTCAGCCCCAACCAGTTGAATAACTTTTTTAAGTTTCTTAAACTTTCTAATCTATTTCTCTTATTCAAAAATAAGTTTCAAAAATATTAACCATCCAAATTATTCATGGTGGGTCACACTTGTAATCTGTGCATTTAGGACATAGAAGAAAGTATCCTATTATGAGTTCAAATTCAGAACAAGCTACATAGTGAGTCTCCCATCAGCCTGGGCTATATGGTAAGAACTGTCTCAAAAAACAAACAAACAAAAAAAAAAACCAAGCAAACAAAATTATTAGTTTTCTAGAATTATAAGTTACAATATGATATAGTAAAGTACCTTAATAGGGATAATAAATACTTTTGAGAGATTCATTGTAGTATTTGAGATTTTACCAATTATGTGACACTATGGCAATGTAGCAAATAGTGGTTAGTTACACAGAAAATTGAAATTAAGTTTCATTCCTTGCGAACATCATTTCTTATGATCATAGTTATGGATTCTGCCAGCACATTTTGTGTGTTCAAATCCCCTCCTTACCACTTATTGCCTGTGAGACACTGGGCATATGACCACCCCCTTGTTTCAGTTTCTTCACCTAAGTCCAGAGGTCTACATAATGCAAATATATCAGAATGATTTCAGCTATAATCCTTCCAAATTGCTAAATACAGCAAGAGGACTTATGTGTGGGTGGCTAATGTTGGAAAGGAAAAAAACTAGACATTACTGAGCTGGAACCTAATATGGTGAGTGTAAATGCTACCAGGCCCTCCCTTAACAACCATAGGCAGTAACTTAGACTCATTAAACTGAGGAAGAAGGGGAGATACTTATCTATCAGCCTCATTAATAAAGTGTTACCCTCAGCATATGTAACCCGCCTGTCCTTGAAGTTCACAAGTGCTATTGTGTGTGATTTCCAGGTATCCTATCTAGCACATGGGCTTGACAAAAGCAGGAGAAAGGTGATGTGATGAAGGAGATGACCAAAGGGCTCCTCTTTCACACTATGGCCAAAGCGAGCAAGAACACCGGAGGAATGAGAATCAGGTACAGAAAGAATATCCATAACATCCAGAGGTTGTGAGCACTGAGGAATAAGTATAGCACTGAACAGTGTCTGGAATGTTGTTAATACACTAAAAATGATGTACGAGCTGTCTCACAATTATTGTTTTCTATTATATTTTATGACTGCTTTATATTCCATTTCTTGTAGACCTCTTCAGTAAAGATTAATGATATTATTACTTGGTAGAAAGAATGCCAGGCTTGGATTCTGGGAAATTCCCCTCTTTAGGTCTACTTGATAAAGTGTTCTATCATATTTTCGAATAAGTTTTGACTTCAAGCAAAGCATATGGTGCTGAACTCTTACAAGAAATAATATGACTAGAACTAATCTGTCTTTGAAGATCTGAAACCTACTGTGGGAAATAAAACAAATAGTTACGTAGCTCAAATGAGTCAGAATGTCCTGGCTCATTTTGTGCATTATAAAATGCAGAAACCTACTATACTTTGTCTTTGATAAGCTTTGATAAACTCTCTGTTAGTAGCTTGTAGTCTTTGGTGAATCTTGAAGCTTGCTACAGCTGATCAGGCCATGTCTACCTGCCCTTAATGCAGAGTTAATCTCTGTTTATTTAGACTGCCAATCAGTCCAATTTGGACTGTCATTCAGCTGTTGGAGTCTAATGGTACTTCTAAGAACTCTCAAGCCTGACACATTCCCAGTGCATATCCTAGGCTATCTCAGACATCTTCCAGTGTGTGTCATCACAATGAAATTGTAGACACCATGGTATAGAGATGGTAGCTATTGAATATGAAATTTTGCCCATGTAATAGGATTATGCTGGTCCAGAGTTACAGCTCTTCAGTGTGCATAAGGCACTGAAATTGATCCCTTTGCAGTATGGCCCTGTAGGAGCAAACAAACAAACAAAATAAAAACAGTGAATAACATATCAGTAGCATTGTATCAATGTTTAGACAATAAATTCTTTGACAGAATCTACTATCTTCCTTGGATGTTCAGATCAATTTAAGCATTATAAAAATAAAAGAATTGTTGTATTAGCTACATTGCATTAGAACACTTGACAGAAGCAGTTTAAGAGTAGAGAGATTCATTCTGGCCCAGGGTTTAAAGGGATGTAGTTTATCATGGCAGAGAAAAAGAGGTGTGTGTTACTCATTCTCAGTCAGTCGGAGGTTGTGTTACAATTGCCTGCTACATTTTGGTGGGTTGGGAGATAGAGAATCCAGTCTAGAATGAAACCAAACTTAATCTGAAAGCTCCATCATTTTGGCCTTCCATCTGTCAGCTAGGACTTATGTCCAAAAGGCTCCACAACTTTCCCAAACAGTGTCTGGAGCTAAGAATATTCAAATATATAAGCCTATAGGGAAACATTTCACATTCACAGAACAACCATTGATAAGTATTTTACTAAGTGTAGTTTTGTCTTCCAAAACTATATGATACAATTAAAGTTTTTTTTTTTAAATAATAAACTCTGATTTTTGTTGTTAGTTGTTTATTTGTGACTAAACAACATTTTGTTGTTCTTCTGTAGCAAGTAAAAACCTAGTTAAGTGTTTAAGATTAGCTTTTTTCAGGGCAATGCAGGCCACAGTTGAATGTTTGTTGAGGATCAAAATAGCACAAAGCTGGTTTAACAGCACAGCACCAGCCATCTTGTCGAAAAAGTCAAGAGAAATAACTCATGGCTGATTTTGAAATAATTAGTTCCATAGCTTTTATTTTTGGAAAAAGCATTAGGGCTATCAGTGGTTCAGAAACACAATGATGAGACAGCATTAGCGGAGAAAGAAAATGTCACATTTAACTTGTGCAAAACGTTCAGAGATAAACCAGCAATCTTTCCCATTGGTAAAACAAACAAGCCAGAACTAGTGAACTAGACCCAGGGCACAGCGCCAAAGGCCGATCGCCCCCGGACACTTGCAGCCTCTTGCTCTACTTCATTTTTTTTTTCCCTGCCTTTCCAATACCTCCATCATCTTTAATCAAGCATAAAGATACACTGAGAGGCAGCATTTTCTGGTTTCTATTCTATTTTTCATCTTCACTAGAATCTAAAATTAAATACTAAAATTATATAATATAAGGCAAGTTCTCATATGGAGATAAAATATTCTGAACTTTTCTAACCATGAGTTAAGGAGGTTGTGCATTTTTTGGAAAACATTTAAAAATGAACCAAATGTGATTGCTCTTCTTATAAAAAAAAAATCATCCACTGAATAAAGCAAATAGTTTGAAAACATTTGAAGTATTTTTAAAAAGTTTCCTGGTAACTACCATATAAAGATGGAGAACGAGTTGTCCGTGCTGGAAATCTGGCACAGGAGTATTTTGTTTATCCAGAAAGGAGTAAAACAGATTTTTGTCCAAAAATCTAGAATTTGTAGATCTTGCCTGAAGTTCAAATTTATGATTTCTCTAAAACTAAAGAAAAAAAATCCAACTTCAGATTCTGAATTCAGAGCTCTTTGAAGCCGAGGCACCATGGAGAAGCAATCTTTTAGAACTGGTAGCAACTGCTATAGCTGTGAAAGCCATGGTGGCACAAGGTATGCTCCCTAGATGAGAACGATCCAAGGACTTTCACGGAGCTTGTCATTACATTGACCAGTTGGTTTTCTCACAGTGGAAAAGGGGGGGGATCTCAATGGATGAACATGTAGCAGAGACAATTAGACTCCCATAAGGACTTGTGCTATTTCTTTCTTTGACTAGAATCATATGAAAGTGACCTCCCAAGCAGGTAGCACAGACAGTTCACAGCCCCTTTCTTACTTCAGAGTCAGGACAAATTCCCTTGCACAGAATGTGAATAGAAGCAGTAGGTTTTGTTTTTAATGGTTTTTTGTTATTGTTTGTTTATTTTTTAGTAAAGAGCTTCTTTATTCTTTTTCTCCTTTTGATATCTGATATGGAACTCCCTATGCTCTTCCAGAGGACTCCCAAGCATCCCAGGTCCTCTGGTTCCCTATGGAAGAAATGTATCCCTCAGCACAAACACAATCAGAAGACTGTTACAGGGATTTAGCACTAACTTAGGTAAACCATCATAGATTTACTCAGCAGGGAAATTCAAGAGATCATTGAAGAGGCTGAGATGGCATGGGACTGAAACTCAATGGCTGAGTACTTGCCTAGAATGCACAATCCCTGGATTCAATTCCTAATACTAGCAACAAAAATCTCATGTTTTTCAAAGAAGAGCCCACACTAAATTTCAGTACGTACCTGATACCTGAAGTCCTAGAGTTTGAGAACTCTTCATTAAGTAAACAATTCAGACTGTTAATTTCTCTATGATGTCTTCTTTGACTAATTTCTCTACTCAGAGTAAATTTAATCATACATTTCATAAATTGAAAAAAGTATTGGTTTTAGAAAAACAAAATAGTTTGTGAAATAATTTATAAACAGTCCATATTCTTATCCATTCAAGGTGGTAATGTATGAAAAAAATCAAGAATTATTAAAATTGAAGAAGGTGTAAAGCCATCTGCCCCTTCTTTGTATCCAGTGTGCAAGCTGTCAGAGTCATTACTTCTATGTACATATTTTCAGTGGTAAGGAATTCATTACCACAGAAATCAGCTTTACTCAGTAGTTTTTAAGGTTAGAGCTATCTTTATTATTTTATATAAAACTCTGTCATTAGTACTTATCATTAACTATAATGACTTGTCCTAAAACATCTGAAGTAATGTAAGCAATCTTAAATTCTCTTCTAATTCTTTATAGATATTGGGTGTTACTGCTTTAGAGTCTCAGCTTTTCTAAACCACAGACCTTCAGTGTTATACAAAATTTTGTTCTATAATCATCCTAATTCATGATTCTGAGAATGCCTCATGAATGTGGTAGTTTGAGTAAGAATGACTCCAGTAGGGTCATATATTTGAGTGCTTGGTCATCAGGGAATGACATTACTTGGGAGAGATTAGGAGATAACCTATTTGGAGTACGTGTGGCCTTATCAGAGGAAATGTGTCTCTAGGGGTGGGCTTTAGGATTTAAAAGGACCAAGCCAATCCCAGAGTTTCTCTCTTCCTGCTGCATGCAGATCAGGACATAGAACTAAGCTACTTTTCCAGCAACATGTCTACCTGTGTGCTGCCATGCTCCCTACCATGATAAAAGTGGACTAAACCTCTGAAACTGCACACAAGCTCCAATTAAATGCTTCCTTTCATAAGACTTGTTGTGTTACAGTTTCTCACGGAAAAAGAAAATGAGCTTCCAATAAACTCTCAGTTATATTCTGTTTTGCATTTACCTTGCACCATCATCATCAGACTGTTGAAAGATACTTAACTCATTCTCAATCACTCACCTTAGATTTTTCTGGTAAGTACAGCCCAATATTTACCATCTGTTGTTTCAACCTAATACAATAATCCTTCATTGTCAAATATTAATATTAAAATATTTAATTAAATATTTAAAATATTAAAAATATTTCTAAAGCTTTACTGTTTCTCAGCACTTAACACTGTTTATATAGTTTTGACTTGAGAGAAAATTCAGTTCATTTGGTTTCCGTGGAAACCAGGGAGTTTATTCTTTAACAATATATTAGAATTTATTCTTAAGGGGCTTAGAGACACTTTAAAACTTGGGAAGCTTTTCATTATCATTTTTAAGCGGATTCTTAATTTCTTGCTTCCTTTTCATTTCTTAATTGCCTTTAGATTTTTTTCATTTTTAAGTGTATAATTTTTTATTATGTTTGAAGCTTTTTTCTATTACAAAGAACACATTCATATATTTGTATGTACTTGATAATGTCTTTTATGGAAACAGAAATTTATAAAAGTTAATGAATCAAAGTAAACAGTGAAGTTAAATTCTCAATTCATTACTCTATTCTCTAAATAATTCTCTCTTTATTATTCTAAAAGCTTTCCAGAAAGAGAAATTTTCATTATTTTCTACGTCAGAAAACTTAATCTAGATCAATTCAGACTGATACTGGTTTCTTTAAGTAAACTTCACTATTATAGATCCGTTAAAAACTTTCTATACCAAGTTATTTTCCATCAACTGTTTCTTCTTGTTGTTGTTGTTCTCAGTTCTTAAAAGGTTAGAAATTCTAGAAAGTGCAAGCAAGAGTGAAGCAGGAGGTCTAGATGTGATTGCTTACTTGTCAATACTAGAAAGTAACCCAACTTGTCCAGCAAGGGTGTGATGCTTGCTTCAGGTGTTGATGGTCATGTGACTGGTTGTTATTGCATCATAACCGCAGTGAGTGGAATCTTGGCACCATAGTATTATATGGTGGATGTGTGCAATCAAGGACTCTGTGAAGTTTCATGGAATGAATTTTCCTTGAATATTACCTGGACAGTCTTCCATATATTTTATACCTGAGGGCTGACAGTTTAGCTAAATGCCCAGCTAATACTTGTATAGAGTCTTTGTAAACACAGAGAAAACGTTAAGATTGTCTTGTAAACCACACACCATTTAATTTTAAAGAAAATTATGGACAGCCAATGCTATTTTCAGCCTTGATATGCCTTTTCATTTAAGATCTACCCCAGATGTGTCTACAGGTTTTGCTGTTAAGCAGCTCTAGCTAAGCACTCTGAGTCCTCTAGATTCTGACACTGTCTCTCTACATCCTTAAGGCTGCCTGTTTGTGGTACCATCTCATTCTCTGGTAATCACCCAGAAAAACATCTGATGCATCAAGCCCCTGTGCTTTCTGATCATCTCCCATTATAGATGGAGAAAGCAGTTTTCAGACTTAAATATTTTCCCCACCTTATACCCAGTGAGCTGTCTTCACATCAAGTAGCTGAATTCTCATTTACTAGTGTTTCACAGTGTGGCATGAAGGAAACATACAAAGACATAATGATATATGGCAAAATTGAAGCCACAGAGATCCTCCAGTTATACAGTCATCAGAGACAGCTTTAGTTGTGTGACTTTCTTAGTCATTATTTGAAGATTATTGAAACTGTGTCTAGAGTAAATGGAGACCCGTGTTTGATGAATTACTTCTCTGACAAAAATGTAGAACCAAGGAACCAACTCAAGTAATTGTGGATATTTGGAAGACAATTTTGGAAACTGTGTTCATTATTTTCATCTTTTCCAAAGTTGCCCTTGAATTTGACAGCTTCATAACTCAGCTAAGTAGAAAATTAAGTCCATCTCCCATCCCATCTGTCTATATTTAGTAAACCACTAACTAGACGGGGCTATAAAAATAAGATCTGGTCCCTGCCTTGAGCCAAGTTTTTTTTTTTTTTTTTTTTTTTTTTTTTTTAACCTTAAAAAAAAATAAGTGGTTACAGAGAAAGCTAGAATGAGAACGAAGAAGAATAACAATGACTGCTTATATCTTACAAAGTCTGAAGTGGCAACTATAACTTCCTTTAGCCAACAGTTTGCTATATTCACAGAGCTCACTATCAACTCGCCAATGGTGACAGCTTTTATTGTAGTTATTGTTTTGTCTTTGTATTTGCTTCTTTGCAATTTTTAATTTTAATTTTTCTTATTGCACAATTTAATCTTATTGTTTTAAGAAATTTTTATATAATTATCAATCACTTTTCTGTGATCACTATACTTTGTTCATTAACTTTGGACTTCTCTACTCTGCTGTGCCACTCTAGACAGTTCATCATAATTTACATAATTCTAATTTGTCAAGGTGTCTTAGCTACTTTTTTATTACTATGATAAGTCACTATGACCAAGGCAATTTAAAGAAGAGTTTATTTGGGGACTTACAGTTTCAGAGGGTTAGAGTCCATGTTCATCACAGTGAGAAGCATAGCATCAGGTAGGTAGGCAGGGCACTGGAGCAGTATCTGAGAGCTTACATATAAATCAAGCACATGAAAGAAAGCTAACTGGGAATGGTGTAAGATTTTGAAACTTCAAAATCTTAACCCAGTGACATACCTCCTCCAATAAGACCATACCCCCTAACCCTTCCAAAACAGTTCCACCAATTGAGAAACAAGTATTCAAATACACAAGTCTCTGAGAGCTAGATCCACCACACAAAACAAAGTGAACTATGCTAACTCTTCAAATTAATTTCCCTTTGTATTTAGTAAGTAATTATGCAATATTTTAGATTTTCTTTTACACAAATAGATTACAATGCTCTTTAGCCATCCACCTTAAAAGGAAGTTTCTCTGAGTAGGATGAAAGCAGCACTTGAGAATGGGTATAAGTATATTTAAATAAATATAATAACAGCTTGATACTATGTACATTTATAAAATAATAGAAATGGTTTCTCACATAGATCCTATGATAATTATGTCATTCTCTTGATCCATGATCAAATTGGAAGCTCTAATTGGATGTAATGGGCTAAAAACCAAAGAAGGCATAAGATAGAGAAGGCAACATGATGAAGGGCATCTGAGAGGGATGTGGGGAACGGCAGGTGGAGACCACCAAAATACATTGTGTGCAAAGTTCTATAACTCTCAAAGAATAAATACAAAGATATACACATGCATATATCTGTGTATATATATATATATATATATATATATATATATATATATATAATAGATAACACATAAAGGTTAATTGAGAAGACAACAATACAAAAGTTTTAAATAGAAGGATAAAAGGGAAAAAGGAAGAGAGGGAAGATAAATAAGAGAGAAAAAATGGCTGAGAAACATTGTCTGCTATAGTGTGAATCTCTAAAGGCCTTCATGTTAAAGGTTCACCTCCATTCTATTTGGGCTGTTGGGAGTGGCAGAATCTTTAAAGCGTGTGTCTGGTTGTAAGAAGCTGGTCACTGGCGTATATTCTTAACGGAGATTTGGGGACTCTGCCTATTTCTTCCTCTCTCTGATCCCATATTGGCATGATGTATGCAGCTTTCTCCCACCACAAAGTCCTTGTCCCTGTATTCTGCCTCATCACAGGCCCAAAACCACAGAGCTAAGTGCCTATAGACTGAAATTCTTAAATTGTGAGGCAAATGAAAGCTTTCTTCCTTGTGATTTGGTAACCTCTGACGTTCTTTCAAAGTGATGGTAAGGTAGCTAACATACTACCTTAAATACTACCTGGTGGACCTTTAATCTCATCTACAGTTTCACTGTGAATGAAAAGTCAACATGTTCCTCTATAAACAAACATTTTATTTTTCAGATTTTCATTCTGCCTAGGGGGACAAAAAATCCACATAAAAGAGCCAGTTGAAGGCCTTACCACTCTCACCTGCCTCGTTCTCAAAGTGGTGGATTAGAGATGTAGTACGGTGTAGAGCTGCCTGCCATTTGGAGTCCACACTCACTCTGGAGGTAAGCCTCACTGTTTTCAGTGTACATATTAAAACTGGCAACTTCCCCATTGCTTTAGTCTGGGGCTGTTCTAGAGCTAAGAGTGGGTCAAAATGTGTCTTGAACCCCAGAATTTTCACCTGTGAGCAGCAGGAGTTCAGTTGCTCCTCACTTTCTTTGCCCTGGTAAAATCTAGCTAAATAACAGAAGGTCATTGGCAAAGGAATGTGGCTTGGTTGGTGCTTATCTGAGCTCTGTAGCTGGAAGCCTATGGCTGAGCCCATTTTCTGAAAAGTTGTCTTCCTCTTTTCCCTGTGGGCTCACACCTTATACAGAGGGGCTTTTGCAGGACTTTGACCCTTAGACAACGAGCCCCCAACATGGAAATAGGACTATTCCAATATCACCGTATTAACCAATGACTCCCCACCTCCAGTTCTTGGGTGCCAAGGACCCTCCCATGCCTTTTATTTCATCAATGTAACCACTCTTGTTTCAATAAACTGAAGTGTTCAACTGACAACAGTCTCCCAGGAATTCTGTTTCCTGTGGCTCTGACTCTGACCAAAGACAAGCCCAGACCCACATGGACCTGACCTCTTCTTCCCCAGAGCTGTGCTACTGGCCATGGTTTAACTACCACCTGGGAAAAAGAGCCAATGAGGAAATCCATACATTAGAGCTGCAGGGGTTTTGTGATATAGCTATCCGAAGCCTTCTGCCTAATCTCCCTCCACACAGTTCTGTTCTGTTTACATTTGAAAAATGAATAATTCTAGATATTAGCCAACTTTGAGCCTATATTAAATACAGGGTTTAATTGTTCTTATACCATTAGTTAAAAACAACATCAACAACTATCACTTCCTTTTTCTTTATGTTACCTCTTCCTTCATCCCATGGCTCAACCTGTACGAGGTAGGGTATGAAGAGAGTATGTCTCATTTGGGAGAACATCCTCAAAGCCCCATCACTTCTGAATAAATTACAAGTGTGTTTCAAAATTTAAAGAACAGGAATATATTTCTCTGTAGCAGTACTATGGTATTGTACTAACACTACCTTGTAATAAGCCTTTCTACTAAACTGTCTTGTGATATACTTCGACCAGCCAGAGCCACCAAGAAAAAAAGCAAACATGGGTGTGTGTAAACAGGTGGTTATGCTCTTTTTTCTTAAGAAACTATTTTGAGATTATTTTTCATTGTTGGCCTATCAATTTTGCCTTTTTTTTCACTCTTAGAATCCATTGAGATATAATAGTCACTCCTCATAATGTACAATTAAATTACTTTTAATTACAAATTACTTTTAGAACATTTTTAAAGCCATGCAACCATAGCCACAATTAAGATTTAGAACATTTACATCACTCTCCAGAAATTTTCAATGGCCTGTTTTTAATCAATTCTGGCCTATGCTCTAGCTAAAGCAATGATTTCTGTCTGTATAAACTGGCCTTTTCCAAATACCTCATAAGAATAAAATCACATAGAATATAGTGTTTTATACTCAATCAATGCCTTTTACTTAAGCTGTTGGTTTTTAAGATTCATTCATGTTGCATATTTCAGTGTTTTAATCCATCTCATTATTGAGTAGAATTCCATTTTAGTGATCTACCAATTTTATTATGGCCAGGTAACACATATCTAAATTAGTTTTAGTTTTTTACTACAATGAATAAAATTTTATGATCCTTCATATTCAAATCCTCTTATGGTTGTTACTTTTTCTTTCTCTTGAGTAGATTCTTAGGCAAGGATCCCTTGGTTCATGTAGAATTTACATTGTACATGATTATTATTAGTATTGTTAAAAGTACCTAAATATTTTGCAAAGAATTCATCTTATTTTACATTCCCTCATGTGCATGATGGATGCAGTTTATTTCCATGCTTGTCAGCACTTTACACCATATACCATTTAGTTACAGTGACCCTTATATGCCATCCAGGTTTTAATATGAATTTCTCAAGGAGTTAGTGTTGTTGAGTATCTTCAATGTGTTTGTGAACTTCATATCTATTTATGTATAGTGAAGATATAGAAGATAGTGAAACATCTTCATTTATTTGCTCATTTTTAAACTAGGCTTGCCTTTTGATTTCTTGGAGGCATGATTTCTTTGTATCTCCTGAGTAGAATTATATCAACATATAGTTTTCATATGCTTTCTTGCGGTTGATAGTTTGTCTTTTCAGTTTTTTAAGGTGCTCTTGGAGGAACAGAGTAAAGTGGCATTTACCAGGCTAGTTTTTAATACCAATGTATTTTGTCACATTTATGAATGCTGACACTTTACCTAGCTGAAGTTATTAAATTTTTCTTATATTTTTTCAAAGTGTTTCATTTTAAACGTCTTATATTTCAGTTTATTATTTTTTATTGCACATCACTCTTGTATTATAATAATGTTCTGGAAACAAATATTTAGTACATTCATAGTGAACATGAGTATTGGATTCAAGTTGACATTTGAATATTGGGCCCAAACAATCAGAATTATGTCTCAGAAATCAGACACAGTGAATGGGACACTTTCTTGATCATGCTTTAGCATGGTTAATCACTATTTCATACTCAAAAATGTTCTTGGTAAACAAAGCGTTTAGAAAGACTTCAACATTAGTAGTACTCTGAACTGTCCTAGACAGGAAAAGCTACTATAGGACTGAAGACTTATGTGCCAGAGGAGCTACTTTAACTAGATTTGAGATGCAGATGGAGGAGAGGAAATGGTTAAAGTGGACCTTAGTACCACTGGCCCAAGTCTGCTTTCAGGTGAAGTCCATGTGAAATGTGTATAAGAAAGGTGGAAAGCAATGGATAGGAAGGAAAAGGGAATTCTGGAGAATATTGGTGGGTCTACTCGCCTTTCATTTCTTTGCTTTTGCCTTAGCAGACACTGTTCCATGCTTTTACACATAGTCTCTTCATTCTCCAGAAGTGGAAAAGGTGTGGCTTCTTCAAGTTTTTGTTCAATATGTCATCAATGGGAAATACACTGCAAGTGCAGCTCCATGATAATATCTTTATAGAGATGTCCAGGTGCTTGATATCCTCAAGTGAAGTCATCATTCACAGTGCAGCCTTACTTGATCTGAGGAACTATTTATTTGATCCAGAGGGCAAGATTTTAAACTAAATAGCCTCCAGAGTCTGGAAGATTGCATCCTTCCTATTGCTGTGACCCTTTAATACAATTCCTCATGTGTCATGACCCCAACCATAATATTATTTTCCTTGCTACTTTATAACCTTAATTTTGCTACTGTTATAAATCATGATGTGTAACAGGACACTTGGAAGAAGTTATTTTGGTTTCTTTAAAAATGCAAAATGGCATTTGGACTAGGTTTATGTTCCCATCCCAGGTATGGTAGATAATTATGAATTTGATTTGGAATGCTAGATACTGGTGGCTACAATTTGTTTATTTGCAGCTGTTTTGCTATTTGTAGATTGTTCTTGGGATTGCATGCTGCTTGGGTTTCTAGGAAATTTGTTTAGAATATATAAGTGTTGAAGCCCCAAGATCCATGGTGAGTTGTTGGTTCATTGGTTGGTTCATATCTTGTTGGTGGTTGGTGTATTGATTCTTGCATAGAAGAACATCGGTTGCAGAGATTGGTTTTGCAGATCGTGAGCCAAGTCACTAGCCTGACTCACTGTCAGCTAGTCCTCTCCGAGCTTAGGACAGCCTAAAAATGCTGTGACGATTTCTACATTTCTCTCTTTCTCTATCAAGAGTGCCTGCAAAAGCAGTGAAAATTTCTTTCTATCTGTCCTTTCTCTTTCCCTAAACTGAGGGTAAAAGATTGTAGTTTACTACTACAATGATGCAAGTATATGATATGCAGGATGGTATTAGGTCACCCCTGTGAAAAATTGTTTGACTCCAAAAGGAGTGTCAACCCACAGATTGAGACCCACTGCTGCTCTACACCTGTGAGATCAGGATACCTGTGATTCTTACTGATATTGATACAGAAGAGATGTTCATGATCCTTTCTAAGAGTTCTCTCATCATTGGGACATCTCTAGCTTTTACCTGGGTCTCGTCAAGCCTCAAAGTAGTCTAATTCATGTCAGTCAGCTCCCCTAGAGTTACTTACTAAGATGCAGAGTCCTCAATACCAGCCCCAACTCTAGTCAGCAGCATCCAACAATGTACAGATGTGGACCACTTTTCTGTGCAATGAGGCAAAGCTGACATTATTCACAGACTGCTTCATGCAGCACCATCCTCTTTACCTGGCTTCCTCATTCCTACCCACAACCTTCCACACTATGACCTGCCAGCTGCAAGAAGCAGCTTTCTAGGTTCTTTGCCAGCAGCAGCAGCTTATAATAGCAGTCTATGTTATTGATGTAACGGCTGAGACTTGCTGAGATTTCCATGATTCTTCTCCCAGCTCTGTCTCACTGACCTTTCCTGTGTTCTTCCACCTCAGAGGCACTGCGACCCATTTTTATTTAGATTTTGCAAAGATCTGTTTGGAATTGTGTTACAAAACATTTGTCCTTTGACTATTGGAATGAAAGCATACCTCTGTAGCAAATTAATTGATCATAAATATAAGGGATAAGTCCTTGAGCTACCTGCTTGTAATTATACCAATATCACATTTGTAGAGGAACACTTGGAATTTTTATGCTAAGAAAAGCTATTTGGTTTAACTGACTAGTCACTAGAGGTTCGTGTTCCTACCCCAGCTGTGGTATAGCTGTTTATGAGTTGGAATTGGAATGCTTGATGCAGGTGGCTATAATTTGGTTGGGTGCAGTCATTCTGGCACCTGTAGCTTGTCTTTGGGCTTGTGTGCCGAATGGGTTTATGGGAACTTTTGGCTTACGGTATAAAAGGCCTGAAGCCCCAAAAATCAGTGTGGGTGTTGGTTGGTGGTTGGTTGGTTGGGTTGCTGTCCTTAGTTAGTGTGAGAACAAAAGTTGGAGAGATTCACGATTAGGACAGCCTAAAAAGGCTGTGAAGATTTCTACCTTTCTCTCTTTCTGTATTAAGGCCACTTGTAAAAGCGGTGAAAATTTCTATTTTCCCTTTCTCCTTCCCTAAATTGAGGATAAAAGATTGTAGCTTATTGCTATACACATTGTCTTCCTTATTATAGCTTCATAAAAAGTTTTGAAATAATCATGTAAGTTTTCCAACGTAATTACTTTTCAGAATTGTTTTGACAATTTGTCGTTCTTTACACTTTAATGATGAGTTTTAAAATTATCTGTCCTAGCTCTATAAATACTTCTGGGATTTTTTTGCTTTAGTTTGTGTTGAGTTTGTTACTAAGTTTGAGAATATTTGAAATCAATCTCTCCCTCTCCCTTTTCCTTTCCCTGACTAAATCCCGGGACCTCACACAAACTAGTCAAATGCTCTTTCCTGAGCTCGGCCCCATACCAATTCAAGCATTCGATTTTCTCTCAGAAATATTTGTTTCCCTTTAAAATATTAAATTTTTATGTTTAGGTTAATTTGTTTCTGGATTTTTTTAATGCCTTTATGTGTGGAAGTGTTTTCTTACTTTTATTTTCAGGTTTTTATTTATGTCTTTAATTTTGATTACTTGAGTCTTCTGTCTAATTTTCCAGAACTTTCTAACAAATCTCTGGCTAGCTTTCTAGCTCATTACTTGCATTAAATAAGGTCTAACCTCAGACAAGCAAAAGTGCTGACAATTTGTTTACTATCAAGAAAGACCAATGAATATTTTAACTTTTTGTACTTCATATCAAGAAAGTCATTTGGTGGCATCGACAACATTAGTTAATTTAGTTATGTGCTTTTGTTTCATTTTGTTTTTGACAGTATAGAGTTAGTAGTTATTTTCTTCAAGCTGGAAGTAGGAAATGATTTTTAGTTTTAATATTATAAATTTGTATTATTTTATTCTTATATTTCTTTTAATTCAATATCTAAATTCAATATCTAAAAGCCTGCCCCCCCTTTTTTTAATTACTTAGCAACTCTTTCTTATTCCTTTTGGTTTCTTGTTGGGAGCTTTGTATCTAAGCTAGTTTGTCATATGTTTTATTGTTTTCTTAAATAAAACACTGTAAATGTATTTTATTTATTCAAAGATACTTTTGTAAAATATGAAGGGCAGATATGATGAATAACCAAAAGGGCCATATGCTAAAAACATTGACTGTGGAGTAATGAGGTCATTATTAACATAAGTGGGGTAATTCTGGCCTTTTAAAATGGTTTATTTCACCTTCTAAAGTTTCAAACTTGCTATTCCACTTAAATGTTTAAAAATCTGTCATAAGTTCACTGTTCATTCTAGAGTGAGGATTTCCAGGCTCATAGCTGCATCTCTGATACATTATGACTGTCCTCCAAAATCAACACACAGAGATACAGTATTAAGCCAGAACATTTGAATAAATGTTATTTCACTTCATCTTCAGATTTATTGATCAAGATGAATTAATGCTGTGACATCATTATATAAACTTCTCACTATTAAATATCATAATAAATAAGATAATATGCCTTTTTCTTGATCTAATTGCAGGTATTTGAATGTAGACTTCACATTGTTTAATAATAATAATCTGATAGTACTCTACAATAATATACAATTAGTCAATTAAATGTACATTTTCTCTCCTCACTTAGCCTCACAATGAAAAGTTCTTCATGTTCTACTATGAAGAGCTGCAGACAAAAGATAAACATTTCCTTGATATTTAAACAAATATATAAAAATCAATACTCTTCTTTTCATCTAGTCAACACGTATTTATATATTTATTTGGTGTCAGTAGTGCATCATTGCTATGATAGATCCCAGGATAGGGTTTAATATTACAATTATGACTTCTGTGTTCCGGAATTGTTTCCCAGGGAGATAATTAGAAAATAACAAATGTATTATCTCAAGCCACCGAAGTATCACAAGAGCAATTCATAGGGCGAAGCTGCTGCAAACAATATTCAATTTGAGAGGAGGTCCTGGAGGTAACAACTGTTTACATTCCCTTTACATTATTGACATCATTTTTATTATTTAAAAGTTTATTTGAACTTTTCTGAAACTTACAGAAAAAAATTGCAAAAATAATATTAGTGAAAAGATTCCTGAACACACTTTCTAAGATTTGCATGATGTTGACATTCTATACCATTTCCTAATCTGTTTTTATAAGTGTATTTATCTGTATCCATACATTGACCACTGTCTGTCATCTATTCATCTATCTCTGTCTGTCCTGCGTACAATTTTTCTGTTATCTATAAAGGGAGCATTCACTGTCAGACTTTATCCTTAGTTTAGCCTTTGTTTCTCAAGTGGAATGAAAAAAGGTTATTACAGCACTATTGTCAATGAGTGAAATTGACATTGATGAAACAGTATCACACAAATTAACATTTGCCTTCCTTTTTGGATTATCTTAACTAAATACCTTCTGTAAAGCAGTTTTCTCATTTTTCAGCACTCAGGAACTCAAAATTCATCCTACATTTGAGCATTGCATTTAGCCCTTACACTTCCTTTTGCTTTAAAATTTAAAAATGTGGCATTTCCATAGAATGTAGTACCATCTAAAACTTTCTTTTGGAAGATCTCCAATGATAAGATTGTCTCATGCTTACAGACTCACATTAAAATTCTCATGAACTAACTACACAGGTGAATTAGACTCTTAACCCATGTTGTATGTTTCACAGGTTTCTGTCCCTCACAGCTGTCACTCCTGCATTGGTGATGCTCATTTGGATCACTTGGCAATACTGCACAATTTTCTCTACTTCGTTATTAGTGCTTTCCCATCATTACTAAAGAGAAATTCAGGGAAACATCCTAAGACAATGCTAGCATCCTCAGCAGTGGAATTCCACCATGGGGGTTAGCATCCATGGCTGTTTCCTTCCTGGTGCAGCCTTTACTATGATAATTGCAAATTAAAGATTTCTCCATCTATCTATCCCCTGCTCTTGTTAATACCTTGAATGATGCTGAAACCAGTTATTCTTCCAGAAATCTCAGTCAATAGCCTCTGTGTGTGTGTGTGTGTGTGTGTGTGTGTGTGTGTGTGTACGTAATGAAAATTGCCTGCTGAGAATATTGTAGGAAGGCCAGTGTATCTTCCATTCAATAACAAAATACAGGAAAATAGAAGGAAAAAGTTCTCATTTTATCAGTTATTTATTTTTAAATAGAACCTGTAAAGTACTTGTGGTGTTTGTATTGAAAAATTAAAGCAACAGTAATTCTAATAAAAAAGATTAATAATCACATTAGTTTATAGATTATTTCTTGATTGGTGCAATAAAAGTGAAATATTTTTATAGTTTGGAGATGAATATATAATAGGTCAATATTTTCAGTGACGTTTAAAGTACATAAAAAGAAACATTCTTACACTTTTCTGCTAAAGTCATTTTCTAAAAGCATTTCACAATCCTTGGGATGAAGCAATATAGTTTGTGGATAAAAAGAATTCACACATGTCACAAACATCTGCATGGAGCCAGTGCTTTCTGACTTTGTTCACATTCACTGTCTCTCCCTTAACTTAGTTTATCCCACACACCTGCCTAGAAGAGTGCCAGACTCTTAGTAGGGCCTGGATAAATGTTGAATTAGTCAAAAACATTAGGGAAATGGAATAAATGATTTTTGTACATGGCCTTCCAGCTACAGATTAAACCAAGCCTCTCTGACTTCATGCCAGTAGCTTTTCCACTATCTCATGCCTGCCATGTGAAGATTATTCACTTACAACCATGCCTTGATGTTGGCTGGCGTGATCGTGTGTAAATTCATTCCATGCATATGGGCTTGCCTTTGCTTGTGCAATATTTGCTCATCCTCTAATGGATTGATGCTGGTGGTCAGGGGACCGTTTTAATACGTCAAAGAAAATGGTTATTAAGTCCCTTTAGAAATCTGAATATCTTGTGTCTTTCACATCCTTGGAGTGATTACAATTTGGAGCAAGGAAAAAGGATTGGAAATAGTTTTGGGTCCCTGGTAACCTGAATGTTTTTAGCTTCTGGACTTCAGTATTCATAAGTCATTATAGTAAAGAAAAAGAATAAGGTTGTCAGCTTGGCCCCAAGGAAACACATGGGAAAGTTCCATGGTAGTAATGGCTCCTAAGAAAAGTTAATGACAAAAAACTTGATAAAATACCCATGATGAAACCATGCTACAATCTCTTTCTGTGTGTAAATAAGTGAATGTTTATGGAGCTTGTATTATTAACTGCTATTTTGAGGGTAGACTAAATGTGAGAAATTTATTTACTTACTTTTCTTTTTTTAAAGACAGGTCTTCCTCTGCAGTCTCAGCTGTCCTCAAAGTTGAGCTTCTGTCTCAGCATCTCAAATACAGCATGCCTTGCTTCATTATATTATTTTGTATTTTATTTGATTTTATATATCACAATATTTGAGCATTATTATTCATGCCTTTGGTGATGTGAAATATTATAGAATATGCCCATGTAGAATCTTCTCCATAATATAAGCTGAATGTCACATGTATCAGTTGCTTTTCCATTGCTGTGATAGAACACAGTGACCAAAGGCAACTCAAGGAAGAGAAAGTTTATTTTGGCTTGTGGTTCTAGAGGGATAAGAGTCCATGATTCTGCAGCAAAGGCATGGCAACCAAGCAGTAAGCCTGGAATCTGGGACAGGAGACTGAGAGCTCATATCTTGAGTAAAGAGCAAGGTGTAGAGAGCAACAAAAATTAAGTGAGGTTTTAAACTCTCAAGGCCCATGTGTAGTGACATATTTCCACCAGCAAGACCACACCTCCTAAACCTCCCCAAACAGCCCCATTAACTGGAGACCCAGTGCTCAAATGCTTAAGACTATGGGGGACATTTCTCATTCACACCCCTACAATATGAATTGCATCACCATTATTTTATATTCCTTAATTTGCCCAGCTAAAGCACCAGAAAAGTAGATTGTGCTTATAACATGAGCAACAAGGCTACAAAAAGTTCAGCACCTTGTCCAAGAACATATAACTTTGATGGTCATATTTCACAATTCAGTTCTGGTTTTGACTTCTCATGTTCTATGTGGTCGTGAATTTATGTTGTGTCAGAATGTATTTGTTAAATGTGCATAAATCCTTGAAATAAATAGAAGCCCATATTCATACATACTTCCCATGTTCTAAACACATGAGAGAGAGAGAGAGAGAGAGAGAGAGAGAGAGAGAGAGAGAGAGAGAGAGAACGAGAACTAGGGAAGACAGAAGAAAGATGTATACTAGAATTTAAGTTATTAGATAATTAGATAACAAAGAAGATATTTTAAAGGTTTACACGATGCTGCTAAAACTCAGGTTAAAAACTAATAAGGACTAGAAAGAGGTCTTGATTCTCTGATAATTATATTTTTGTATCTTATTGGTCCCTACTGAAAACCTCAATGACCACTGTGGTCATAGATAAGTTACCTGTACCCCACATTCCAATTCCTTGAGCCTATACATTTATTATCTTACCTGGCAGAAGTGGGTAAACAGGTGTGGTTACATTAAGCACTATAAGATGAAACTTTCCTGGATAATCTTGCAGACCCAGTATGTTCATGGTGGTCCTGATACATAGAAGATGGAGGTAGAAAAGTCAAAGTGAGAAGAAGAGGTGTGACAATGGAATGGTGGGGTTTTTCAAGAGGCCATTTGCTAAGAAATGATAACAAGCAGAATCTGGGGCAGGCAGGGAAATGGGTTCCTTGGACTCTTGGTAGCTCATCTTCAACCTTGGACCTTGAAAGTTGTAAAACATTTACTATGTTCTAAGCCACCATTTGTGGTGATCTGTTAAAGTAGCAGTGGGAAATGAATGCAACTCCCCAGCATAATGGGCAGCAAATCCAGTGTGGTCAGCCTTGCCTCAAAGGTCCTCCAAGACACTACCTTCCTCAGGTCCCTTGCCACAGGAGGGAACCCAGGCCTGATACTGCAGGGCAAGTGAAGAACCAGAGACTGGACAGCCAGGAACTGATTTCTAATGATATCCTGCTCTACTCATAGATTAGTGCCCAGCCTTATCTTCATCAGAGGGACTTCCTCCAGCAGCTGATGGGAGCAGTTACAGAGGCCTAGAGCTAAACATCATTCAGAGCTTGTAGAAATCTGCAGAAGATGGGGAGGAGGGATTGTGGTGACCAGAGGGCTTAAGGACACTCGGAGAACAAGCCCTATGGAGTCAACAGACCAGCACTCTCTTGGGGGCCCACAGAGCCTAAAGTAGCAGACATGGGACCTGCAGGGTCCCCTAGATATGGCTTGTGGTTGTCTGGCTTGGTGTTCTTGCCGAGCTCCTCCTGGCCGGAGTGGGTGGGGTGTGATCTCTGACCCTTTGGCCTGCCCTTGGGACCCTTTTCCTCTTGCTGGGTTGCCAAGTCCTCTGTTGATGTATGGATTACCATCTTGTCATGCCCTATTTGAGCAGTAACCCTGGGGTGACTGCTTTTTCTTGGGAGATGCTGAAGGTGGGAGGACAAGGAGGGTGGGAATGGGGATAGATCTGGGGAAGAAGGGAGCTGAAGGCAAGCTGGGAAAAGTGGAGGGAAGGGAGGAGGAGGGTCAGGGATGTGTTATATGAGAGAAGATAAATAAAATAAAATAAATAAACTCTGCACTGATTTTTATAGTGACTGCATAAGTTTTCCATTTGAAACAGAAGTCAATAAGGTTTATTTTTCCCTGCATCTTGTCCAGTTATGTGTCAAGTTTGTGTCTTGGGTGAAACGGTGTCTCAAAGCTAGTTTTAGTTTGCATTACTCTGAATGATAAGAATACTGAGTATTTTCTCAAATACTTACTGATCATGCATGTTTCTTCTTTCAAGAGTTGTCTATTTGATTCACAAGGTCACTGCTTGAAAGATTTGGGTGCTTGAGAGTATTTAAATTTTGAAATACTTTATATATTCTAGATCTTGATCCCTGGTCTGATGTATAGCTGGCAGAGATTTTCTCCTAGTGTGTAAATTGTTTCTAGTGATTGTTTGCTTTGCTATGTAGATAGTTTTTAATTTATATAATCCCATATGTCAATTTTTCAGATGACTTGTTATTGGAGTAATTTTCAGAAAGATCTTGTATATTCTTATATCTTGACACGGTCTTTGATCTACTTTGAATTTATGTTTGTACAGGGTGAGAAATAGTTTCATTTATGTATTACGTAGCTATTTGATTTTCTCTTTGTTGAAGAGCTTGTCCCTTCTCTAATGTATGTTGACTTTTTCCCCCCACAAATTAGGTGGGTGTAGCTGTGCATTATTTGAGTCTTCTATTCTACTCCACTGATCTTTGTATTTGATTTGAGCTGGCATCATCATCATGTCCAATGCTCAGTTAATTCACCTTGTCCTCAATTTATCTCCACAGTGGCATCTGCCATACCCCATGGAGCTATTTATACTTTTCTCACCCTGTCTGGAGTGACAGTTCTCCAAAGGCTTTGCAAAAGTACTGTCTGGACATAGTCAATGTTGACAAAATTTTGCTCTATGTGCTCAAGAGTTTTGATTTCTATAAGTAACTATGACATTTATAAAGGAGTAAAAGCCTTCATAAATCCGGATCTGAGAAAATGAACCAAAGGTAAATGATTTAATTGATGGCCTAGGCAGATCATTCTTTCATTGCAAGGCCTGAATGCTCTTGATAATCGTAACAATGAGTTTCTCTAAAGAAGGTGGAACATGCTGCTTTATAGAACGATCCACATCCTATAGTTTCTTGTATCTGAAATGTATGTATCTACTACTATTCCCATGTACTTGTAGTACATACAATAAATTCCAGGGAACTTTTTCACAAGGGGAAGGGTAGTTTCAGATTGGTTCGAAGATTTGTTTTCATTTTGACAGTATTGACTAAGGTAAAGTATTGACCATTCTAAGAAGCAGGGGAAACCTTGTCCTATCACATTCTGAAAAGTGACTTCCTAAGAAGTTTAGTCCTAGGCAAGCTAAAATCAATGAAAGAGGAGATTGTAATTGAGAGGAGGGCTGGGATCACCAGGGAAGCTGTGGCAGCCTTCTATTTGCTACTCACTAAAAGCCAGGCAGGACTAGAAATACCCAGGGAGAAACAAATTTTAAAGTAGTTTTCTATTTACATGATCTCTATTAAGTTATATTCTTGCTGTACTTCAGCTGGTAAGAGCAATTATACTAAACGAATGTACCATGCCACCAGGGACAACTTATTTATCAGCTTTGCTTATCTTAGTCTAAGTTAGCTCCTCCAATGTTTGAAAAGCTTTGATGCCTCAACACAATGTTTGCCAAAGTGGGGTCTATAATGAGCAGCCAAATTCTCTGTATTTCATGCACTTTCTTTAAACTGCCTTTGAAGGAGACTGTCAAGTGTCGCATGCTGTTTGTCAGTTAACACTTGGGGAGTGAAACTCACAAAGGGCACTTTATGTACCTTCACAACAAGGATATCTTTGCCAACACTTCAGAGCTATTTTGAGTTTGGGAGTTGTAAGTATCTCAGTCTTTTTTGAGGTGATAGTAGCTGCTTCAGTATGCCGGGTTTTAAGTGAGTTTGTATATTCAAGACCTTTTGACACTTGTTGAACTTTCAATTATATGTCCAATGACTTGTGTCTTTTGTTTATTTGGCTATCTTCATCTGATGAGCCTTATAAGAATGATAGTGATGATTGTAAACACCAATAATGCAACGTTAGGATCTCACTGAATATACACCAGAACCTGGATGTAAAGACTAGTATTCATTCTGTTTACGATGAGAACACTGAGGCTCAGAAAGTTAAGTAAAATACCTAAAGGAACAGCACACAGTGAGGAAACTGAATTCATGTTGGGAGTTGCATGAGTTCAGAGCTCTCAAATTTGTTTTTGAGGATTTTTAGAAAAATTAAGGTGTTAAAGGAGTTGGGGGTGGGGAATATGTGTGGTGGGCAGGGTGGAGGTATTAATGGGAGAGATCTTGCAAAAAGCATTTTGGTGCCAAATAAGTCTTTTCTTATCAGTATTTCAGGGGCATATGTGTGCTTGAGTGAGTGTGTGTGTGTGTGTGTGTGTGTGTGTGTGCGCATTATGAATTTGCAAATGTGTACATCTGTGTGGTGTATGCATGCTTGTTTTCTCAGTTTTCAATTGTCTTGTATGCTCAGAAAAATGTTTCAGAGATTACTGGTTATCTGTGCCTTATCTTGGGATCTATGGAAGTTACATTTTTGCATCTCTTTTGTAACTCATCTAGTTGATAACATTTGGAACTCTCAGTACCAACAGATCAGAGCTGGGAAATAAGAGGCCATCCTTTTGCAGTTCTCATTACAAGCTGACTACAGGCTCTCTTTGTACATCAGTGCTTTGGAGAATAATGGGAAAATAAAGGAAAACCAAGAATAAAGGCAGTATTCTGGAGACCAGGAAAATAAGCATCAAGCTCATTTTGGAGACAATAGTGGATTGGTTCACCTTGACAATACCTACACATTTCACTCTGGTTCTCATTCATCATCACAGTTAATTTCTCTCTTCATTGGCTAAAGAGATGAGTAGCAAGGAAAACAATAGAATTAAACCCGAATAAAGAGAACTTTTTGATCCACATCCTCTGTGTTCCTTTCTGAAAAAGGGCCTTTAGCCATGGGAGGTCCACTCTGAGCTCAGGCGTTTCTACCTCAGTAGCTATGTCTTTCAGAAAATCAGGGAAATCCTTGTAAAGGGGTAAAGACCCAGTTAACTGGCTGATTTAAAGAGAATTAACTTTCCAATGGATACAGCTAACTCCATCTTCCCTCAGTAGCACCATAGTGAGAAATACTAGCCAGGCACTTGCTTACTTGCTTTGGAAGGCAATTTTTTTCTGTGAAGTTTTAGAATTTAACTTCACATCTAGAGATCCTTATTTCTAGTATCACAAGGTGGTCCTGGGAGGTTGACGTGAGTTTGTGTTGAGTTGAATGAATTAGCTTTTCTTCTTTCCCTGACTGTAGCTTTGCTGATTAATTTTTCTTCTTTTATTCAGAATCTACCAACAAACCAACTCGACCATTAAGCAATACTAAGTAATTTAGAATAAATCCCTTCTGTAAATTCCAACAACTCATTATATTCCAACAACTCCCAAATCACAACCTTTTTCTGACATTTTTATGTTGATTAAAATGACTTAGACCTGTCTGTATTTCATGGAACTTTAAGCTCATTGGGTACAATGTATGTTTAAATAATTTTTTCTCATCTTCCTATTCACTCATGTCAATGTACTTTGCAGATAAAATACAAAAAATAGCATTTGATTAAGAAGTTTACATTGCCCTGTCTTATAAAATCCCTACAGAGTTGTCTTAATGTGTTCTTTCTTTCATTTTTGTCAACTACTAATTAATGATTCATCAATAATTCAGTTATTATTAAATATATTGGAAATAAACATTCTTCAGATTTTTACAAACAAACATTTATTTATATATAATCCAATAGAACACACAACCCTGTGCAAGTCTAATGTGAACAATGGCCTTAGATAATCTATGTCAATGTAGGCACAAATGTTTCCCTTTGATTGAGGAATCTAATTATGAGAGAAGGGATGCATGTGTCAGGGTTTAGAAACTCTGAATCTTCCACCCAGTTTTGTTAAGAACCTAAAATGCATTGGAGAAATATGGTATAAGCTGTGCATGATGGCACACACTTGATGTCCTAGCATTTGGGAAACAGAGGTAGGAGGATTGCTACAAGTTTCAGTCTACCCTGTTCTCCATAATGAGTTTCAAGTCAATGAGAGCTACAGAGCAATAGCTTATCTCAAACAACAAAAACAAAACATACATTGCATTTAAAGTAGAAACAGCATTTATATGCTTCTTTACTTATTTTGATACACACACACACACACACACACACACACACACACACCCATACACATACACACTCTTACAGAAATTCTTAGTTGTCTTCATCATTAGTGTCTGTTAGCATTGTCGCTTCGTAGGTCCACTTCCACCACCATCCTAACAGTTTATGTCATGAGTAGGCTCCATTTTAAGTTTAAAACTCAGAGAAGTTTGTTAATTGCATTACGTATTCAGTTACCAATGTATCTGGACCTAGGCTTTGGCAGTCTGAGAAAGCACGTTAACACCATGATGCTTTTAACTAGCCTTGAAAGAAGCTGTCTGGGATCTTACACCTCCTCTGCAGTTGCTAATGACAAAATATATCCTCTTAAATCAAGCCAACAGAATTTAGGGATTAGATAGTGATAAAAAAAAAATATGTCTTCTCCTTTACTCTAAAGTTCCTAACTGTACTCAAGCAATAGAACAAGATAAAAGTAGTGATTATATGGTTAAAATTAATCTCATATCACTGTGTGTTTCCAAATCATTTATAAATTGATGTAACATGCTATCAATCTCTAGCAGTTATTTCCTTGTTTCTGTGTTGCTGCTTCTGTGTTTTACATTTTCCTGCCATTTTACTGTTTATAGGTACAATTTCTTAGGGTAGAAAAATAAAGAGCAAAAGCAAGAATAAATTAATTGAAGCCTGACTAAAAGAAGATACATTTATCTAATGAAACTGATCCCTTCTGCATAATAGTTCAAAATTCTGTCTTGGCAATTGTCCTCTGGGGCCTGCTTTTAGGGTAAGAACATGTTTTCCTGCAAACTCCTTTCCCTTTGCTCCAGCCACATAAGGTAATGATCAATGCAGAAGAATCTTAACATTCTGATGTACTTAGCATGTGCTGTTTGTAACCGATTGAGTATTTCTGAAAATAAAATGTACACACAGCCTTCAGTGAATTGAAGTCTAACTGTGTGATCGTGAAGTAAATTATCCTGAGAATTTCACCACCATAAACTGTAGGGAATGTGTACATAATTCTACCCCTTTCTCAGTTTCTCCCATAACTGTTCCACATAGGGGTACAATTATGTTTGTTCATAACATTGGTATTTTATTTTTCTTGGATTTAAAGATAAAGTTCTTTCACAAACTCTCCCTTTTGCAATAGGAATCATATGCATGTCCATCAAGAGAGAAAAGACTCTGCATGTCTGCAATCTCAAACATACTTGTACTTTCACACTTGATT
Source organism: Cricetomys ansorgei (assembly GCA_026225945.1). Classification (NCBI taxonomy): domain Eukaryota; kingdom Metazoa; phylum Chordata; class Mammalia; order Rodentia; family Nesomyidae; genus Cricetomys; species Cricetomys ansorgei. Next base: position 44,011,059 of record JAMJFZ010000199.1, on the reverse strand, counting down.
TCCCTAGGATGTTATAAGTACCAGTGATGATCAAGAAGCATGTTACTTCCTAACGCACTGAGAGAGAGGTGGGGTGGGGGGGGAAGGAGAGAGATTTTGCTTAGAGTTTTTTTCCCGATATGTTAGGAATGAGACATATTGGGGTTATTTCAGCTTGAGGGGTTAAAAATGGATATATAGAGTTGGAAAGTTAACTAAGTCATTAAACTTCTGTTACACAAGCATGAAAACCTGAGTTTAGATCCCCAGTGGTGGAAGTGTGTGCCTTTAGACACGGAACTGGGAGCTGGCTATAAAGACAGAGAGAAACTTAGATGACACTGGCTCTCTAGTCTAACTGAATCTATGAGACTCAGTTTCAGCAAAAGACTCCTTATCAAAATGTAAAGGTGATGTGCAGTTGAGGAAAGACATAAATGCTGGGCCTCTAGGTATGCCCACACATCTGCAGGTATACCAACAAGTATATATACGCTGCACACAAAAAAAAACAAAACACACGCAATGTGTGTGTGTGTGTGTGTGTGTGTGTGTGTGTATTTATCACGGTTTACAAACTATGGCAGGATATGATTTGAGTCATCATACTATTCAAGTGCTATTTAGTTTTACAATCTAAATAATATGGATGATAAATAGATTTAAACATCCTCTTAATGAAAGCACAAGGACTCAACAATCAAATGGAAGAAAGTCTGAACCTACGGTTTAATTTTAAAATTAATCTAATTTATCCATCTTTTGAATATTTAGTATTATTTGTAATTTCCATACATTCTAGAAGGAAAAAAATTTTAAACTAACCAAAACAGAGCTGTGGTTCTATTTCTAGTTTATTTCATATATATGAGGCCAGACCATAAGTCTTATTTCTTTAAGGTAAGTCGTCGGAGGATTATAAGCATTTTGTTAAACATAGAATTGCTCCTTTGAGTGTTTCAAATATATTCCCATAAAAGCCAAGTATAGTTCTGGGTGATCATATTTTTAAAACTTTGCCACACACTGATAATTATTCATGTAAATTTTGACATTCCTATATGAATTTATTCATTTAGCAATTTGTTATATAAATATATAGTCAATGTTTGCTTCATGGCAGGCATTGGACTTGATGTTAGGTAATAAAGAATGAAGAAAGTATATCTGAGTACTTCTGGAGTTTATAGCTCATTGAAGAAAACAAATATTACATGCAGAAAAATGAAGCATAGTCATGAAATGTTAGGTAAATAATAGAGTAAGAGACCGGAGAAAAGGCTCATCAGTTAACAATATTGGCTTCTCTTCCAGTAGATCCAGATTCAATTCTTAGAACCTACATGGTGCCTTAGAACCATCTTTAACTCTAATTCCAGGGGATAGGATGCCTTCTTCTGGTCTCTGTGGATACTAAGCAAACATGCGGTATGTAGACATATATGAAGCTGAAACACCTAAACACATAAAATAGTAACATAGTAATTAAAAATTAAAATAAAAGAGTAAGATGCATATAACTACATGGTGTCATATACAGTCACAATTATAGATTTTCCTTTCTCTGGTCCTAATATACAAAATGACAGACATTCATTGCCTAAAGTGAATACATTTTTATACAGCCTCACAACAGATCAAATGACAAGCCATTTATTGGGCAGCATTCAATTCTTTCATAGGCTTCAATAAGTGTTTTTGGTTTTGATCTTTCTACTTTCCCCCCTGCATAGTCAAGGGAATTCTAATTGGATAACAAGGTGAAAAACATCAAGTCAAAATGGTTTTTGACGGGGAAAGGTTGATGGGTCCTTTTGAGAATCTGTTTGATTTTCTTTTTGGGTGCTGTTTCTATCTCAGTAAATTACCCACCTTAATTCTCAACTTTGTCACCTGCCACCAGTTATTTACTTCCTAGTGATTTCACTCTCACCAACTTCTCTGCCTGGCCAGGTTTTTTTTTCATATTTCTAAACATATATCTCAATATTTGGCATGATCTTCACACTTTTCCCAGTCACCTTCCTCAGCTAAACCTGTCTAGCTTGCAGACAAGCACTTTGAAACTTCATATCTAATTTCTCATGCTACTGACATATTCTTTTTTTGGCATACAAATGTCAACAGGTAGGATCAAATGAAAAGAAGCATGAGAGGTTAATTCCCCAATATCAGCACCAACTATAGGAAATGTACTTGAAGAGTATCAGCTAAGTGGAGCCCTCAAATGAATTGTTGTCTATGACATCTAAATTAGAAGGTTTCTATCACAAGGAAGACAAAATTAGGTTGTTCCAACATCATGGCTCCAGAGACTGTCTTTACACAAG